>CM077083.1:98324246-100724246 GCA_039513925.1 Platanthera zijinensis
TTTATGTAAAATTTTATTGCCACTAACTTTTTCCTGTCTTTTTGCAGGTTTTCAGAAAAATCGCCAAAATGGCCTGTCACGCCCCCCTGTCACGCCCTCCCTGGGCGTGACCTAGGGCGTGTCACCCGATCCCGAGGACACCTGTTGGAGGGACAGAAAACGTCAAAACCGCTGTCACGCCCCCTGTCACGCCCTCCTGGGCGTGTCACCGGGCGTGACAGGGGCGTGTCGCCCTCTGCGCAAAGCTGCCGCCGCATTAAATGCCGTTCCGCCTCAGCACGCAAAAATAGTACTGTCACGCCCCATGTCACGCCGTGACATGGGCGTGACACCTCCTTTTTCGGCGACTGACGGATTTCCGACCAATGATTTGGACATGACAGCCTGTCACGCCCCCCTGTCACGGGCGTGACCTAGGGCGTGACCACCGACGTACCGAAGCAATCATCCCTCCCGCCAGAATCCAGAGCCGAGGTCAAATCCGTACCTGTCACGCCCCCTGACAGCCCCCCTAGGGCGTGTCGGAGGGGGTGACCAACCCGAGAAAAAATCTATAAATTGAGCCCCCTCCCCACCATTTCAGCAAGCTTTGGTTGAGTGGGGGAGGTGCTGCCTTTGTTTCTTGATCCTTTTTCATGCTTTCTCTCTCTCTCTCTCCCCCTCTCTTTGTACTTTTTGGTTAACCCTAGTTTAATCTTAGTTTGTGCTAGCTTTTAATGTAATTTTCTTCTTGCTTAGTGCTAAATGTAGGGCTAGAATAGGGTTTAATTTTCATGCACTTGTAACTTTAATTTTCATAGTGTAACTTGCCCTTTTTATTAATAAAAATTGTTTCTTTTAGTTTGTGTTCTTTATGTTTTTCTACTCATCTTCCCCCCTTCCACTCCATTATGATTAAATAATCCTCCTTGTACTCGATCTTGATGATCCGAGGTTAGAGCGATTATGTTATGATGTTTTAATTAATCTTTTTTTTTTAGGTTAGGGCCTTGAATTACTCTTGATTTATACGGGTCGGAGGTATATTTTCGATATATACTCTCCGCCTTTGCTTTCATTCTGGGCTAGCGAGAGAGGCGAAAGAATGAAGTGAGCATTCAAGAGTAAAGGGAGTTGTACGCACCCCTCGAGAGAGGCAGACGTCCAAATCTCCCGGATTGGAGTAAAATCCAATAGTGGGGTTCACCGCGTAAAGCGAGTTTTAGGCCTCGATTTAGACGAGAGTCGGTCGGACCTTCCTAAACTCAGTTGGGCACGACTTCGAGAGAAGCGTGTTTCAAGCTTTAGGAACCTCCACGGTCAAGGACCCTTATCTATTAAGTTTAGATTTTTATCGCATTTTCTTAATCGTCTTTAGCCGAGGTGAATCTCGATCGGGTGCATTTCCATTTCATATTTTCTACCTTTTGTAGTAATCTCTATATTGTGCTCTTTTATTAACTGCAGTTAGTTTCCTTTCTAGCTTAGTTGTTTACTTAATAGCCTTTAATTGCAGTGTTTCTTTTTTAGAATAGCTTTACTTTCTCCCCTGCACTTAGATTTTCTAAAAACCCTAGTTTTTCCGTCGATAAGATAATGCGTTCGTGTGAGTAAGCTTAGCCAACAGTTCCGGATTTCTAATACGACACTTGTGTCCCCTTGCTACAATTCGATAGGTATACTTGCCTCATCGGGTTGCTAGTTCGGTTGCGTTTATTTCTTCGAACCTAGCGCGCAACAAGTTTTTGGCGCCGTTGCCGGGGACCCAACTTCCGTTGATATTTTGAAAACACGAACCTATTAATTTTTTATTTCTCTTTCTCATCCCCTTTCTTTAAAGTTTTAAAAAAAAATCAAAAAAAATTTTATCACCGCTCTTAATAGAAACAACCTCACAATTTTTCTACGCCACCTAATTCTCTCGAAAAGGGCAAGGGCTTTAAGCGCCACTGTCTTGTCTAGTACCTTGCGAACCCTTCACGGGGTAGTCCTTGGGAAGTTCGGGAGTTAATCTTATAAAAAAATCTATTTCAAAAAAAAAAACTTATTTAATTTTCTAAATTAGTTTTCTTTCTAGTTTATCTTTTTCTTTTCTCTTCTTCTTTCTGTTCTTTTAGTGCATGACCACGGGAGTCCTCGGTTATTTTGGACTTGGACCACGAAATTGAGCGTACTCTTCGGAGAAGATCGCGATTTCAAGGTCCTACCATCCAAGTGCCGGTTGAGGACTCCGAGTCATTTAATACTTTAAGAATGGAAGAACCCAACGTAGATGAGGCCGTGCAAAGGACTATGTCCTATTATGCACGACCGAACCTCGAGGGAACAGAATCGAGTATAGTCCGCCCTACTATAGCAAATAATAACTTTGAACTAAAGCCTAGCATAATCAAATGGTGCAGCAATATGTGCAATTTGACGGACTTCAAGATGAAGATCCGAACGCACATATAGCTAGCTTTCTTGAAATTTGCGACACCTTCAAGATAAATGGTGTCACAAATGATGCGATCAGGCTAAGACTCTTCCCCTTCTCTCTAAGAACTAAAGCTAAGCAGTGGTTAACACACTTCCGAAAAATAGCATAACCACTTGGAATGAATTAACTGAAAAATTTTTGGCGAAGTATTTTCCGCCAGCTAAAACTGCAAAACTTAGGAACGACATCTCTGCCTTTGGACAAATAGACTCTGAAACCCTTTACGAAACCTGGGAGAGATTTAAAGAATTATTAAGACGATGCCCACATCACGCGCTGCCTGTATGGTTACAAGTGCAGACGTTTTTAACGGGCTAAATCAAAGCACGAAGCAAATGATAGACGCAGCTTCTGGCGGTACTTTAAATCATAAGACCCCGGAAGCCGCTCTTGAGCTTTTTGAGGACATGGCCATGAACACTTATCAGTGGAATGTGCCTAGGTCCCGCCCGAACAAGCCTGCAGGTATCTATGAAGTGGACAACGTCTCCCAGCTCGCTCTGCAAGTAGAAATCCTAAGCAAAAAAATCACGGAGATGACTGCTGCCTCCGCCCCTCAGGTATGGGAATCTGCAACCCCTACTCCAGAACATTTAGATTATGTTAATAATTTGCCTAGAACTGCTTTTAATAATTTTTCTGCTGCGAATTTTCATCCGCCTGGTTTTAATTTTCCGAATAGTTATAACCCGCTTTAAGAAATCACCCGAACTTTTCATGGAGTAATCCATCGAATGCGATGCGCCCACCTCCGCAAAATGATTTTTCTGCACAACCCAACCACACCACTTCTTCAAAATTACCCCAAAACCTCCAAGCTTGGAGGAATTACTTTCTAAATATATCACCACAAATGACGCCACTATAAGAACGTTAACGGAAGCGTAAAAAGTCTAGAAAATCAGGTAGGACAGCTCGCGAAAATAATTTCTGAGCGACCCGCAGGGTCTCTTCCTTCCAATACCGAACCCAACCCGAGAGAGCAAGCGAAAGCTATAACTCTTCGGAGTGGGAAGCAAGTCTCCGGTATGGTAAGTGAAGAGCCGAGGCAAGCTCCGCTCCTGCTTTTAAAAATCAAAGCTCGCTCCGCTTCCACCCTCTGCTGAAGAAGTAATCACCCCACTTTAGAAAATAATCTCACTCCACCACCCATCTTCAAAAATAATTTACTCCTCCATACCCTCTGAACTTAATAGACAACGTCAAGATGATCAGTACTCCCGCTTCTTAGAAATCTTCAAACAAATCCACATTAATCTTCCCTTCCACGAGGCTATTTCGCAAATGCCGAAATACGCCAAATATCTTAAAGACCTCCTCACAAACAAGAAGAAGTTAGAGAATCTTTCGCACGTCACGCTTAACGCCGAGTGCTCCGCCGTTTTAACAAACGGTTTGCCGAAGAAAATCAGTGACCCGGGTAGTTTCTCTATCCGTGTGTCTTCGGTGATCTCTTTGTTAACACGCGTTAGCCGACTTAGGCGCAAGTATAAACCTGATGCCCTTTTCGTTGTTCAAAAAGTTAGGGATTGGTAGCCTTAACCCCGCGTATGAGTATCCAGCTAGCCGATAGATCCGTCAAGTACCCGTTAGGAATAGTGGAGGACGTTCTAGTGAAAGTCGACAAGTTCATCTTCCCGGTGGACTTTGTCATTTTGGACATCGAAGAAGACGTCGAGGTTCCCCTGATCCTTGGCCGACCCTTCCTTGCCACCTCCCGAGCCATCATTGACGTAAGCAATGGTAAGCTCTTTCTTCGAGTAGGCGACGACGAAGTCATTTCGATCACCCTTCGATGAAGAACCCTTCGATATACTACCTAGCGAACGATGACTCATGTTTTTTCGTAGACGCCGTGAGTGATGATTCTTCCTACTGCCTCGCGACTTTGAAAAAGAATTTTCTACTTTTTGCTCCTCTTCTCTTACAACAGAATCACTGCAAGGAAGTGATGAATCTTCTTATTGTCTTTCTGAGTTTGAAAAAGAGTTTTCTGATTTTTGTTCTTCCTCTTTTCTTACCACTGAATCTGTACAAGAAGCCGTCTTGGCTGCTAGCCCCACCCCTTATTACGTTCCTTATAAAAAAGTTTATGAAGATATTATTTTTGAAAAAGAAAGAATCTCAAAATCCTCTTATGAAGAACCCCCTACCCTAGAACTTAAAGAACTTCCCGAACACCTTAAGTATGCTTTCTTAGAAAAAGACTCCAAGTTACCAGTTATCGTTTCGGCCTACCTCACGGATACGCAGAACGATAAACTTCTTCTAGTTCTACGTAAGCATCGCCGGGCTATTGCTTGGCAAATTTCTGATATCAAGGGCATAAGCCCATCTTTCTGTACACATAAAATTTTAATGGAAGATAATTCGCGTAACTCTATCCAACCTCAGCGCCGTATAAACCCGAATATGAAAGAAGTAGTTAAGGGCGAGGTTATGAAACTATTAGACGCAGGAATTATCTACCTATATCGGACAGTAAGTGGGTTAGCCCCGTTCAGGTAGTTCCAAAAAAGGGAGGGATAACATAGTAGTTTAGTAATGAGAATAATGAATTAATCCCGACACGGACGGTGACGGGTTGGCGTATGTGCATAGATTACCGTAAGTTAAATGACGCCACCCGTAAGGACCACTTTCCTCTTACGTTTATCGACCAGATTTTAGAACGTCTCTCCGGCCATAGCTTTTATTGTTTTCTCGATGGCCTCTCGGGGTACTTTCAAATACCCATCTCCCCGAGGACCAAGAGAAAACTACGTTTACTTGTCCTTCGGCACCTTCGCGTACCGAAGAATGCCTTTGGATTATGCAATGCGCCGGCTACATTCCAACGATGTATGCTCGCAATATTTGACAAGTACGTAGAAAGCATTATGGAGGTATTCATGGACGATTTCTCCGTGTTCGGCGATACCTTCGATAGATGTTTAGAAAACCTCGAAAAAGTCTTAGAACGATGCGAAGAAATAACCTTGCCCTAAATTGGGAAAAATGCCATTTTATGGTGAGGGAAGGGTTAGTTTTGGGTCATAAAATTTCTGCTAAAGGTATTGAGGTAGACGTTGCCAAGATAGAAGTTATTGAGAAGTTGCCGCCACCTACAAACATAAAAGCTATAAGAAGTTTCCTAGGCCACGCTGGTTTTTATCGTCGTTTTATAAAGGACTTCTCCAAGATCACTAAGCCCTCACCCATCTCTTAGAAAAAGACGCTCCATTCATTTTTGATGACTCTTGTATTTCTGCCTTTGAATTAATTAAAGAAAAGTTAATTAACGCGCCAATTATGATAGCTCCGGTGTGGGACCTTCCTTTCGAGATTATGTGCGATGCGAGTAGTTTTGCGGTGGGGAGCGTATTAGGTCAACGCATATCTAAGAACTTCCACCCATCTATTACGCTAGTAAACCCTCACATCTGCACAAGAAAATTACACCACAACCGAGAAGGAGCTCTTAGCCGTAGTATTTGCGTTTGATAAATTTCGCCCTTACATTACACTTTCAAAAATCATTGTTTTTACGGACCACTCGGCCCTCAAGTACCTTCTTGCCAAAACGGATGCCAAGCCTCGCTTGATTCGCTGGGTCTTACTCCTCCAGGAGTTTGACTTAGAGATCCGTGATAAGCGAGGAGGCCGAGAACTTGGCCGCCGACCATTTATCAAGATTAGATAACCCCTTTATAGAAAAATTAAATGAAAAATCTTTTAATGACTATTTTCCTGATGAGAAGCTGCTTTTAGTTAATACATCTACTTCTCCTTGGTTCGCGCACATCGCCAACTATCTAGTGGCCCGGGTGCTCCCAAAAGAGTTCTCTCTCAGCAAGAAGAAGAAATTCTTTTCTGAGCTGAAGAACTACTTTTGGGAAGACCCGCATCTTTTCAAAATTTGTGCGGATCAAGTGATAAGGAGATGTGTTTCTTTTGATGAAGGAATTGATATTCTAAAACATTTGCATGAAGGTCCGACAGGTGGGCACTATCAAGCTGCTCGCACCGCTCATAAGGTGCTTTTGCGGGTTTTTACTGGCCTAGCCTGTTTAAAGACGCGCAAGCCTTTGTGAGCAGGTGTGATAGTTGCCAACGGTCGGGCAATATTTCTAATAAAAATGAAATGCCGCAAAATTATTTCTTAGAGTGCGAAATTTTCGACTCTGGGGAATTGATTTTGTTGGCCCCCTTCCTTCTAGCTTCGGAAACAAATATATTTTAGTTGCTGTTGATTATGTTTCACGATGGGCTGAAGCCCAAGCTCTTCCTACGAACGACTCCCGAGTTGTAGTCACGTTTTAAAAAAATTATTTTCTAGATTCGGTACGCCCGCGCAATCGTTAGCGATAGGGGTTCCCATTTCTGTAACGCGCAATTTTCAAAATCCTTACTAAATACGGCGTTACGCATAAATGCCACTGCCTACCACCCCAAACTAACGGTCAAGTCGAAGTAGTAAATAGAGAAATAAAAAGAATATTAGAAAAGACTGTTTCAACTTCTAGAAAAGACTGGTCAGCCAAACTTGACGATGCTTATGGGCCTACCGAACAGCGTACAAAACCGCCCTCGGATGTACGCCGTATCGGCTGGTCTATGGAAAATCGTGCCATTTGCCCGTAGAGTTAGAACACCGCGCCTTTTGGGCCTTAAATTTTTAAACTTCGATCCCACTCAGTCGGTGACCTTCGAAAATTTCAACTAAATGAACTCGATGAGTGGCGCTCTTATGCTTATGAAAATAATAAACTTTATAAAGAGCGGACGAAGCGTTTACACGATAAACACTTAAGGCACCCTAAAAACTTTTAGCCGGGCGACCAGTCCTGTTATATAAACGTCGTTTACGTTTATTTCGGGGCAAATAAAAATCTCGCTGGTCTGGCCATTTTCTGTTTTAGAAGTATTTCCTTATGGAACTGTTTTAATTTTTAATTTTCCCTGATAAGGGTAATTTCAAAGTGAATGGTCAGCGTCTTAAACTGTATTTCTTCTGGTGATGATGATGTCAGTCCAAACATATTAAGTTTCTGCTTCACGAACTTTAATCTTGAACTTTTTATTTTATTTTTTTGCTAAAAAAATTTTATTTGGGACAACAATATTTTTGGACAATTTATTTTTGATGCGTCGAGCTCAACGAAGCTTTAACCAAAGGGCGCTCTTGGGAGGCAACCCAAGTTATCTTTTTCTGTTTTCTTTATTTTACAATTTTTGCCTCGGACGGCTCGACAAGCTGAAGCTTCTGCGATCGCCTGCCTCCAACATTGCTGAATCCATCACAAAGTCAAAAGAAGACATTCGGGGAGCGACATCACTCAGCTTTCGCAGCAAATAAATCCGGGGAAGTACTGTATTTCAATTATGTCTTTCAATTCTGCACTTTATTTTTCTCTCCTTCTCAATCCCCTTCTTATCGCCATTGAGGACAATGTCTGTTTTAAGCTTGGGGGAGGATTTCCTCCTTCATTTTTGCTTAGTGTAAATAATTTCCTTTTTTGTAATAGTTCTATATAAAAAAAAAAAAAAAAAAAAAAAATGAATATCTTAAAATCCCAAAAAAAAGAGAATATTTCTCAAAATAAAAAAATATATATGTGTTTTTGAATAGTTTAGACATTTTGGTATTTCAATAGTACCCCTAGTTTTTAGTTTTGTTTACTCAAAATCTCCTATAAAAACTTAGTTAATTATAATATTTCTAATCGTCCTTTTTAATTATGTTTCACAAGTAAAATGTTGGCCATGCTGTGTTTTCTAATTCACGGTAGCACGTTAAGGTGAAATATTTTTCTAAAACTCGCATTTCTATTATGGTTTGTGTTTATATTTCCTTTACTTTCTCAAAAATTCATCATCCACTATTTTCTTTTTCGTTTTGAATAATTTTTGTAAAGTCAACTTTTGAATAACGTAGTAGATGTGAACGATCCAAGTCACCTATTATTTCTATTTTCAAGTTAATTTCATCAATCTTCTTTATTATCTAGGACTCGCTTTTTGAAAATTTTTCAAACCTTTGTTTTAAATAAATTCAAAAGCGTGAAAATGATTTAGGCCATTTTTGTTTTCGTTTGAGCTTTCCTGCCAACCTAAAAATCTTTACACTAGTTAGCCGTTTTTGAGCCTTTTTCCGATTTCATTTGATAGCCTCTCTTCATTTCAGTTTCACCAAAGCCAAAATTTCCAACCTATCGAATCGCACTAGCCTTTTTGAGTTTCATAAATTATTTTGACGATTTTGATAGGGATTTTGTGATTTTTGTGGAGAAAGGTTTTCGAAAAAAAAAAGAAGTATGTTCAAAAGTGATGTTTATTTTTGTTTGGCCAACTCAAAAAGGAAAATAAAAATATTTATGCCTTTGTTTTGAAAAAAGAAAAAAAAATGAAAAAGAAAAAGAAAAAGAAAAAAAATGTGTATATATTTTTATGAAAGTTTTTGAAACTCTTTGTTTTGGTTTAGTGTGATTTTAAACCTTCACGTTTATCTTTGAATTCCACTCCTAATCATTTTCCTAAACCAAACGTTTCTGTCCTATTTAAGTCCTTTTGATTCACGCTTTTTGTTTTTTATTTAACAACTAAGAAAAGAAAAACAGTAAATCAGTTTTGGTTTTAGATTTAAACCTAGATTTTTGATAATTAAATTGATATAATTATAATGCGTTGCTTGGATCTAGTAACAACTCAATGCGTGTTTTTCATTTTTGTTGCTTTACTTAAGTCCATTTAAAAAAATCTCGCTAAAATTTTGGATGATTTGTTTTTATTAAGTAAAGTTTATAAAGTTTTACCATACCTAAATAATTGTTTTAGACTTACATTTCACCTTTTCCCTACTAAGAATTTCGCATAGTACTTGTGTAGCATAATTAGAGTTTTTGATTAGTCCTTTTTATAAATATCTAGTTTTTATATTTTGCTTGGGGACAAGCAAAGCTTTAGCTTGGGGGAATTTGATAATACGTTTTGTAGCCTAAACTATTATCGTATTTTATATTTTATATTGTACAAATTATGTCTATTATTAGTTTATTTTTATCCTTTTTATGTAAATTTTATTGCCACTAACTTTTTCCTGTCTTTTTGCAGGTTTTCAGAAAAATCGCAAATGGCCTGTCACGCCCCCTGTCACGCCCTCCTTGGGCGTGACCTTGGGCGTGGTCACCCGATCCCGAGGACACCTGCTGGAAGGGACAGACGGCTAAAACCGCTGTCACGCCCCCCTGTCACGCCCTCCCTGGCGTGTCACCGGGCGTGACATGGGCGTGTCGCCCTCTGCCGCAAAGCCTGCCGCCGCATAAATGGTTCCGTCTCTGCACGCAAATAGTACTGTCACGCCCCATGTCACGCCCGTGACATGGGCGTGACACCCTCCTTTTTCGGCGACTGACGGATTTCCGACCAATGATTTGGACATGGACATGCCTGTCACGCCCCCCTGTCAACGGGCGTGACCTAGGGCGTGACCACCGACGTACCGAAGCAATCATCCCTCCCGCCAGAATCCGGCCCGAGGTCAAATCCGTACCTGTCACGCCCTGACACGCCCCCCTAGGGCGTGTCGGAGGGCGTGACCAACCCGAGAAAAAATCTATAAATGAGCCCCCCCCCCCCCATTTCAGCAAGCTTTGGTTGTGGGGGAGGTGCTGCCCCTTTGTTTCTTGATCCTTTTTCATGCTTTCTCTCTCTCTCTCTCCCCTCTCTTTGTACTTTTTGGTTAACCCTAGTTTAATCTAGTTTGTGCTAGCTTTTAATGTAATTTTCTTCTTGCTTAGTGCTTAATGTAGGGCTTAAATAGGGTTTAATTTTCATGCACTTGTAACTTTAATTTTCAATAGTGTAACTTGCCCTTTTTATTAATAAAAGTGTTTTTTTTAGTTTGTGTTCTTCTTATGCTTTTCTACTCATCTTCCCTTCACTCCATTATGATTAACTAATCCTCCTTGTACTCGATCTTGATGATCCGAGGTTAGAGCGATTATGTTATGATGTTTTAATTAATCTTTTTTTTTAGGTTAGGGCCTTGAATTACTCTTGATTTATCACGGTCGGAGTATATTTTCGATATATACTCTCCGCCTTGCTTTCATTCTGGGCTAGCCGAGAGGCCGAAAGAATGAAGTGAGCATTCAAGAGTAAAGGGAGTTGTACGCACCCCTCGAGAGAGGCAGACGTCCAAATCTCCCGGATTGGAGTAAAATCCAATAGTGGGGTTCACCGGCGTAAAGCGAGTTTTAGGCCTCCGATTTAGAACGAGAGTCGGTCGGACCTTCCTAAACTCAGTTGGGCACGACTTCGAGAGAAGCGTGTTCAAGCTTTAGGAACCTCCAGGTCAAGGACCCTTATCCTATTAAGTTTAGATTTTTATCGCATTTTCTTTAATCGACCTTTAGCCGAGGTGAATCTCGATCGGGTGCATTTCCATTTTATTGTTCTACCTTTGTAGTAATCTCATATATGTGCTCTTTTATTAACTGCAGTAGTTTCCGTTCTAGCTTAGTTGTTTACTTAATAGCCCTCTTAATTGCAGTGTTTCTTTTTCTAGAATAGCTTTTTTCTTTCCCCTGCACTTAGATTTTCTAAAAACCCTAGTTTTCCGTCGATAAGATAATAGCGTTCGTGTGAGTAAGCTTAGCCAACAGTTCCCGGATCTTAATACGACACTTGTGTCCCCTTGCTACAATTCGATAGGTATACTTGCCTCATCGGGTTGCTAGTTCGGTTGCGTTTATTTCTTCGAAACCTAGCGCGCAACAGTAGGAAACCTTGTTTGCGTGCGTGTGTTTCATTTATTGTAGAGTGTGTGCGTGTGTTTACTTTTCTGTAGAGTGTGTGTGTGTATGAGTATAAATTTACCCCGCCCACTCGCTCGAGCCGGATTTCGCATTTATGCTTTCTTCAGTCCTACTCGTTTGAGTAGGACTTGCAATTTACTGCTTCCTTACTGCTTTCTTTACAGTTTTCTTTTAATGCTTTCTAAGGTAAGTGTCCCATTCCGATGAGTGGCTAAACGCCCTTAGCCTCAATTCGAAGAGCATTGGGACAAATAAGTAGATGATTTAAATAATTAAGGTCTATTTTCTATTTAATTAAATTTCTTAAGGTTTGCCACGGGGGTGTTAACGACACGTAGGACGCATATCGATGTGCGGGCCCTATTTCCGTTATCCATACGCAACGGCCGAGAGGCCGCACGTGAGATCACCTTGGGTAAAGAGAGCTCCGCGCTAACCCTCGAGAGAGGAGGCGCGCAACTCTAACCGGTGGGTTCCCCACCCAATAGCGGGGTTCTCAGCGTAATGCGGGCGTTAAGAGGAATCCTTCGTCGGTCTAGCGAATCGGTCGAATAGTTAGCGTTCAGGTGAGCGATAACCCTAGACCAAGGTGAGCTCATTCTTATGGAACCTCCACGGCCGAGTCTCCCCGCCGTAATTAATTTGAAAATTAGGATCTCTTTTTATTAAAAGTTTACTTTAGTTCAATTCTCTTTTTGATAGCGTCGCGCTAAGTTGGTCATCGGACTTCGCACTTATTTACTGCAATTTTTTCTGCTTTCTTTTTATGCTTATTATTATTATGATTTTTATATTTTAAACCAAACTAAGATATTTATCGGTAGAATAATAGCTTTCAGGGAAGAGTAGATATAGCTAAGCCGGCCCGAGAACAATACGACCCCCGATATTCACACCGGAATATCCTGTACTACACGCGATAGGTGCACTTGCCTCCCTCTCGTTAAAACTCGGTTCTAACAAAATAAAACGCTCTTCTTTTTATAAAAAAAAACCTCCACTTTCACACCTAATAAGAGCCGGCGTTTTAACCATCAGTTTTTTTGGCGCCGTTGCGGGGGGAAAATTTCGACTTCTATTTTGAATTCCTGAATCCTATTAATTTTACCCTTTATTTCTACTAATATATATATATAAAAAAAAATTTTATTGTTATGCATTTTTATGCATTTTTCGACTTACAAGTTTTTGATTTTTATGAGTTTTTCTATTTTTTTTCATATTTTGTTGTTTTTAATCATTTTTTTTGGAAATTTTTAAGGTTATGCAAAAAAATTTTTTTTTTTTGAGTTATTAAAATTTTTTGAATTTTTATTGTTCGGAAATATTTACAAGAGGAGAGAAATTTTACAAGAAAGGAAAGAAAAGGGGAAAGAGACGAGAATATTTTAAAAAAATATTTACAAAGTAAAAAAGGGATCGCCCGCGAACAGACTCTTATTTGTGGTTGGTTCGATGAGTCGAACGTCGCGGAGTGATGATTCATTTTTTTTTTAAAAAAATTTTATTATTATAATTATTATTATTTTAAAGGATGAAAATATATTTGAAATTTTTAATTTTTGCAATTTTTTTTGGAATTTTTATTTAGTGCTTGAAAAAAAGGACAGAAAATAGAACCCCCATACTTAAGTCCAACAGTGTCCCCCAATGTTGCACTAAGTTATGAGAACGAGATAGATATATATAAATATTACAAAAAGGTAAAAACAGGGGTTTAGAAATCTTCCTAAACCGCGTTCGGGGAAGCCCTTAAGTTTGACCCTCAAAAGTTAAAGAAAAATAACAAAAATATAATATAAAAAACGAAAAAGAAAAATTCGGCGAAAATGTGGGTGATAGGGGTGCAAGTGAGTGAGTGTGATCGTAAGCTAACGTCTTAGCTAGGAGCGCGACCGATATGCGATCCCCTAGCGCTCACAAATGTGAAGCGCCTGAAACGACAAAATAAATACTTAATTTAAATTTTTTGTTTTATAAAAATTTTCTTAGTTTTTTTTTTTTGAATTTTTAGATTTTTTTTTTTTTAGTTTATGTTTTTGATTTTTGAATTTTTTTTTTTTTTTTTTTTTAGTTTAAGTTTTTTTTGAAAAATAAAATGAAAAAGAAAAAAAAATAAAAGACAAAATAAAATAAAAAAAAATATAGTTTTTTGAATTTTTAATTTTTTGATGAAAAGAAAAAAACTCATCATTATTATTTTTTTTTTAAGTTTTTAAGTTTTTAAATTTTTTATAAGTTTTTAAGTTTTTAAGTTTTTTTTTTAGTTTTTGATTTTTAAGTTTTAAAATTTTCTGATTTTTTTTTTTTTTTTAGTTTTTTAAATTTTATTTTTTTTGATTTTTTTTGTTTAAGTTTTTATTATTAATATAATAATGCTATTATTATTATTATTATATAAAAATTTTTGTGTAATCAAATATATATATATATATATATATATATATTTTTTTTTTTATTTTTTTTTGCGCCGTTGGGGGAAATATATATATATATATATATATATATATATTATATATATATTTATATATATATTAGTAGAAATAAAGGGTAAAATAATAGGATTCAGGAATTCAAAATAGTAAGTCGAAATTTTCCCCGGCAACGGCGCCAAAAATAAATTAAAAAAATATAATTTATATATTATATAATATATATATATATTTTGATTAAACAAAAAAATTTTTATTAATAATAATAATAATAGCATTATTAATTTAATAATAATACTTAAACAAAAAAATCAAAAAAATAAAATTTAAAAACTTTAAAAAAAAAAAAAATCAGAAAAATTTTAAACTTAAAAAATCAAAAACTTAAAAAAACTTAAAAACTTAAAAACTTAAAAATTAAAACTTAAAAACTTAAAAAAAAAAAAAAAAATTAATGATGATTTTTTTCTCTTTTCATCAAAAAATTAAAAAATTCAAAAACTATATTTTTCTTCTTTATTTATTTTGTCTTTATTTTATTTTTTTTTTTCATTTTATTTAAAAAACTTAAACTAAAAAAAAAAAAAAAAAAAAATTCAAAAATCAAAACATAACTAAAAAAAAAAAAAAAAAATCTAAAATTCAAAAAAAAAAAAAAAAAAAAAAACTAGAAAAAATTTTATAAAAAAAAAATTTAAATTAAGTATTTATTTTGTCGTTTCGGCGCGCTTCACATTTGTGAGCGCTAGGGATCGCATATCGGTCGCGCTCCTAGTAAGACGTTAGCTTACGAGTCACACTCACTTGCACCCCTATCACCCGCACCATTTTTGTCGAATTTTTCTTTTTCGTTTTTTATATTATATTTTTGTTATTTCTCTTTTACTTTTGCAGGGTCAAACTTACGGCTTCCCGAACGCGGTTTAGGGAAGATTTCTAAACCCCTGTTTTTTACCTTTTTTGTACATATTTATTTATATATATTATCTCGTTTCATACTTAGTGCAACATTGGGGACAATGTTGGACTTAAGTATGGGGGGTTTTCTATTTTCTGTCCTTTTATTTCAAGCACTAAATAAAAATTCCAAAAAAAAATTGCATAAAATTAAAAATTTCAAAAATATTTTCATCCTTTAAATAATAATAATTATAATAATAAAAATTTTAAAAAAAAAATGAATCATCACTCCGCGACGTTCGACTCATCGAACCAACCACAAATAAGAGTCTGTTCGAGGCGATCCCTTTTTTACTTTGTAAATATTTTGTAAATATTCTCGTCTCTTTCCCTTTTTCTTTCCTTTCTTGTAAAAATTTCTCTCCTCTTGTAAATATTTCCGAACAATAAAAAATTCAAAAAATTTATATAACTAAAAAAAAAAAAAATTTTTTTTGCATAACCTTTAAAATTTCCAAAAAAAGATTTAAAAAAACAAATAAAAAAAAAATTAGAAAAACTCATAAAAATCAAAAAAAAAATTATTTTGTAATAAATAATTGAATACCTTAATTCTTAACCTCTTTGCTCTCCAAAATGATCGTTTCGAGTTTATTTATAAGCGAATTTTAATTAATTCTTTATTACTATTCGTTTTTAATTGTAGCTCGATAGACTTAAATTTCTGGGGTTAAGATTTTAAAAGAATTTTTTATGGCTTTTTCTTATTATAGGGAACTTATTTTTTCATTTTACTTCTTCTTATTTTTGAAATAAAGCACGTTTTATGTTAGAAAATAACATTCATGGATTTTACATTATTTCCACTTATGCTTTTAGAAACGTAGGAACGTTCAAATTAAAAAGGTTGCTCTCGAAATTTTTTATTAAACTCTAGTTTTCTTTTAGAAATTTATCCCTTCCAGTTTTTTTTCATGCCTTACTTGGTATGATTCTCCACTACCCTTAAAAGATCTTATGTCAATGGGGATAAGATTTCGTCCCGCAAACATAGGCACCCAATAATTAAAAAGATTATATGCTACGGAGTAAGAGGATAAAATTCATTACCCCTATACCTATACATTGGGTTTATTTTTTTGAAGAAAGAAAGAAAAATTATAAGTTAGGAAAATAAGATTTCATTTTCCTAATTATTCAAAAAATTATATGGAGGTTCGAGAAAAAATTTACCTCGCCTCAAAAATTCTAAGCCTTCTTCATATCCCCAATCCACATATATATTTTTTCATATTCTAGAATTAATGTAAAACTTTTTGAGAGCATAATTTTTAAATTGAATTATTTCCTATCATTTCTTTTTAGCTAAAGTTTTTTTCGATAATTTCAATCCATTTTTGTTAACCTACAAAATAATTTTCGCTTTCTATTTTTTCGTTTAGAAGTATTTTTGAAACGGTCCTCTATTTTTAACATTTTCTAAGTTAAGATTTAATCCGAGACCCCGGAAATTTATTTCGATCTTTCGTACAATTAAATCAAGCGGTAGTTAAATTTAGGATTCTTTTTTAATTCCTTATAGGTTCATCTCCAACTTTTGCTCTGGAATAGCAAAAGCTTAAGTATGGGGGCATTTGATAAGTTGTAAATATACCCATTTTATAGTGTATTTATTTGTTGTTTTACTTTATTTTCTTCCTTTTTGTTTATTTTCTTCAATAAAATGTTTCTTTTTTAAAATATATTCTAACTTAGATTCTTATTTTTGTTTTCTGATTTTTTCCAGAAAATATTATTTTCGCCTTGTCACGCCCGTGTCACCCCCGACACGGGCGTGTCAGGCTCTCAAACGCAACCAGCAGTCAAAACCAACAAATTCACTGTCCCGAGCCCGACACGCCCCCGTCACGCCCGTGTCCAAGCCTCGTCACGCCCGTGTCGATGTCGGCACGCAACTCTCCGTCAACTGTCAACGCTGCCGACATCGGATGCCAGCTGTCCGGGTCACGCCCCATGTCATGCCCGTGACAAGCTTGTCACGCCCGTGTCTGCCACGTGGACCGCCCCGAAGTCAAAGCGCGCGTCAAATCCACAGAGCCAGCTCCCGTCACGCCCCCCTGTCACGCCCGTGACCTGGGCGTGACCGCCACGTTTTCAGCCGAAGTCAAGGCTTCAGTCAAATCACCACTCAGCTCATGAATAGTACTGTCACGCCCCCTGTCATCACGCCCGTGACCTAGGGCGTGACCGACCGAATTTTTGCCTATAAAAGCAGCTGCTGTATGATTCTTGTCCACTTTTGGTCAAGTTCTTAGGGGAGGTGCTGCCCATTTTGATTCCATGCTATGTAAGAGAATTTTCTCCCCCTCCCTTAGTTTGTTATAGTTTTTATTTTAAAAAAATAGTTTATTTTTTCTCTCTTGCTTAGCATGAATCTCATTTGGTTGCGCCTAACTTAAGTAATTTTTCGTTCCCTTTTTCGTGCTTTTTTATGTTTTCATCTTTTTATAGCTTTTATAACTCGTTCAGTAGGATTTTATCGCACTTTCTAGCCGTTGTAATGCCATTTTATTTTCATATTCCGCACCGTTTAGCTTCAGTTTATTTTTATTTGCACTTTTTATGCATTTCTACCGCATTCTAGCGGTAGAAATTGCACTTGTTTAATTTTTCGCCAACTTCCATTGCGTTTATTTGCAAAACTTTTCGCTCCGTTTAATTTTTATTTTCTCTTTTTATGCATTTCTAACGCATTCTAGCGGTAGAAATGCAGTTGTTTTAATTTTTCAGTAACTTTGCTTTTTCTTATTTTTGCAAGAGTGCGTGCGTGTATGAGCTAGATTTTATTGCTTTGTTTCAATTTCTGTAGAGTGTGTGCGTATGCATTTATTTCCGCCTACTCGTTAAGAGTTAAATGGCGCTCTGCTTTCATTTCCCGCCTACTCGTTTGAGTAGGACTTGTCTTTTATTGCTTTCATTTTCTCCTACTCACTTGAGTAGGAAACCTTGTGTGCGTGCGTGTGTTTCATTTATTGTAGAGTGTGTGCGTGTGTTTACTTTTCTGTAGAGTGTGTGTGTGTATGAGTATAAATTTACCCCCCGCCCACTCGCTCGAGCCGGGATTCGCATTTACTGCTTTCTTCAGTCCTACTCGTTTGAGTAGGACTTGCAATTTACAGCTTTCTTACTGCTTTCTTTACAGTTTTCTTTAATGCTTTCTAGTGTAAGTGTCCCATTCCGATGAGTGGCTAACCGCCCTTAGCCCTCAATATCGAAGAGCATTGGGACAAATAAAGTAGCTTTAAATAATTAAAGGTCCAATTTTCTATTTAATTAAATTTCTTAAGGTTTGCCCCGGGTTAACGACGCGTAGGACCGCATATCGATGTGCGGGCCCTATTTCCGTTATCCATATGCAACGCCGAGAGGCCGCACGTATGGACCGATCACCCTTGGGTAAAGAGAGCTCCGCGCTAACCCTCGAGAGAGGAGGCGCGCAACTCTACCGGATTGGGTTCCCCACCCAATAGCGGGGTTCTCAGCGTAATCCGGGCGTTAAGAGGAATCCTTCGTCGGTCTAGCGATCGGTCGAATAGTCTTAGCGTTCAGGTGAGCGATATCCCTAGACCAAGGTGAGCTCATTCTTATGGAACCACCACGGCCGAGTCTCCGCCTTAATTAATTTGAAAATTAGGATCTCTTTTTATTAAAAGTTTACTTTAGTTCAATTCTCTTTTTGATAGCGTCGCGCTAAGTTGGTCATCGGACTTCCGCACTTATTTACTGCAATTTTTTCTGCTTTCTTTTTATGCTTATTATTATTATGCATTTTTATATTTTTAAACCAAACTAAGATATTATCGATAGAATAATAGGCTTTCAGGGAAAGAGTAGATATAGCTAAGCCGGCCTCGAGAACAATACGACCCCGATATTCCACACCGGAATATCCTGTACTACACGTGATAGGTGCACTTGCCTCCCTCTCGTTAAAACTCGGTTTCTAACAAAATAAAACGCTCTTCTTTTTATAAATAAAAACCTCCACTTTCACACCTAAATAAGAGCCGGCGTTTTAACCATCACCGAGGCTGTCAATACGGCTTGTCATGTACAAAACCGGGCGTTAATCAACAAGAGCCATCGTATGACCCCTTATGAGCTACTGAAAGTCAAGAAACCAACCATGTCATATCTGAGGATCTTTGGCTGCAAATGTTATGTACTGAATAATGGGAAGTACCCTCGTACTAAGTTTGGTGAAAAATGCTTCGAAGGCATATTCATGGGCTATAGTAGCCACAGCCGGGCTTATAGAGTTTTCAACAAGAAAACCCTAGTGGTAGAGGAATCAATAAATGTTGTATTTGATGAAGGAAGCTTGCTTAATTGCAAGACTTCTAGTTGTCTTCCTGAAGCTACAGGTGCCAGACTCGAAAAGTTACAACTGGATGATCCCGAGAAAGATGCAACTCCAAAATATGTCAAGGTCTCCACATCAACGCCGATCGGAGAAGTTGAAGATCAAAATGAAGCAAATCCTTTGGAAGAAGGAGATGCCCAAGAAGTAGTCGAAGCTCCTGATGCAAGACTTCTAGAGCTCAGACACGTGAGGGATCATCCCAGAAATCAAATCATTGGAGATCCCCGAGACGGTGTCAGAACTCGCCGAGGTACTCTTAACGAGATCTTGCATCTTAGCTTTCTATCGCAGGTGGAGCCAAAGAAGTTCGACGAAGCGAACAAAGACGCATCATGGATTTTGGCCATGCAAGATGAGCTGCATCAATTCGAAAGATGCAAAGTCTGGACGCTGGTTCCCAGACCGAAGACACAAAATGTGATTGGCACTAAGTGGATCTTCAGAAACAAGTTGGATGAATATGGAGTCATCATCAAGAACAAAGCCAGACTGGTGGCTCAAGGATACATACAGGAGGAGGGGATTGACTTTGACCAGACGTTTGCACCAGTTGCACGGCTCGAGGCAATCCGGCTATTCCTAGCCTATACCTCTCACAAAGGATTCACAGTCTATCAGATGGATGTGAAATCGGCTTTCTTGAATGGAGATTTGAAAGAGGAAGTATACGTTGCTCAACCTCCAGGTTTTGTCAATCCTACTTATCCTAATCATGTATATTTTCTTAATAAAGCGCTATATGGCCTAAAACAAGCTCCTCGAGCTTGGTATGAGACTTTGTCTAGTTTTCTTCTTGAGAACAAGTTCCCTAGAGGAAAAATAGATAAGACATTGTTTCTCAGGGAAGTCAAAGGCAAGATTTTGCTGGTGCAAATCTATGTTGATGACATTATATTCGACTCAACAGATAATAATCTTTGCAAAAAGTTTTCCAATATTATGCAAGGAAAGTTTGAAATGAGCAGTATGGGAGAGCTGAAGTATTTCTTGGGACTTCAAGTGAAACAGTCTGAGGAAGGAATCTTCATTTCTCAGACGAAGTTCACAAATGAACTCCTTAAGAAATTCGGAATGGAGAATGCAACCTCTATGAGGACTCCAATGGGATCCACCATGTCTCTGGATAAGGATGAGAAAGGGAAACCTTTTGATGAAACCAAATACAGAAGCATCATTGGATCTCTGCTCTATCTAACTGCGAGTAGACCGGATATCATGTTCTCCACATGTGTTTGTGCCAGATATCAGGTGAACACTAAGGAATCTCATTATGTCGTTGCAAAGCGAATTCTCAGATACCTTAAAGGTACCCCTAATCTTGGCTTATGGTACCCGAGAAGCAATGATGTCGAGCTAATAGGATTTTCAGATGCTGATTTTGCAGGAAGTAGGGATGACAGGAAAAGCACCTCCGGGACGTATCAATTCCTCGGAAGAAGGCTTATTTCATGGAATAGCAAGAAGCAGAATTGTGTAGCAACCTCCACTGCAGAGTCTGAGTACATCTCGGCTGGCAGCTGTTGCGCACAACTCCTATGGATAAGAAACCAGTTAGCCGACTATGACCTCCAGTTCAAGGAAGTACCAATGTACTGCGACTCCTCAAGTGCAATTGCTATTGCCAACAATCCGGTATCGCACAGCAGAACGAAGCATATTGAAGTGCACTACCACTTCATTTGGGAGTACGTGGAGAACAAGGACATCTCTCTCTGCTATGTCCCCACGGACAAGTAGATTGCAGATATTTTTACTAAGCCCTTAGACGAGACCAAGTTCAGTCTCTTCAAAACTGAATTGGGGATGCTCAACTATGAGGAATGAAGACCACAGAAGCTCATGGCTCGTGCATCTAGGGGGATCATCTGCCAGGAACTCAAGTGTAAGCATAGGTGCAAGAACTAAGGGGGAGCATGGGGTCATATGCACCAGACCCAGATTTGCAGAAGCCGAAAAGGGGGAGATTACCCTCTCGGCTAAGGCTAAGGTGGTTACCCTCTCGGCTAAGGCTAAGGTAGCTCCAAGTTTGCTCTCAAGTAATTGGTAATGAATATCTCTCTCAACTCAATTTTAAGTTTATGAGTTTCATTCCTATATGCTCTATTCACCTTAGCTTATAGGGTTTAGGCTTCTTCAAATAGGGGGAGATTGTTGGGTATTGTATCCACAATGTACCTGATTTGAAGAAGCCCCTGAACAAGCTAAGGTAAATAGACAATGTGTTTGATGAAATCTTTTAAGTTGTGCTTGCAGTTATTCCACGCTAAGTACACACCAATATCAGGGTGCAGTGGGTCAATATACACTGGTCTGCGCGACGTAATCCCTCGTTGAGCAGATCAGTGTTTGTCCTACGTGTACTCTCTCTATTGGGGTGTACTTAATTTCAAGTACAGGGCTATGATAAAGCAAGAGCAGACAAGGAGCAAGGATGGGCCAAAGACCAGCTCACGGGTTGAAAGAGGAGAAATCGTCCAAGTGTAAATCGTCGAGAATCACTAAGTGACTCTCGCCGATTCGTCGAGAATCACTTGTGATTCTCGACGAGTCGTCGAGAATCACTAGATGATTCTCGCCGGTTGAGGCCAGCTGACTCAACGCCGCCAGAAAATCCTCCAAGGCAGAATCATCAAGAATCACTAAGTGATTCTCGCCGATTCGTCGAGAATGTCTTTGCATTCTCGACGATTCGGCGAGAATCTAATGTGATTCCCGCCGATTCTCCCCGGCCTGTATAACCTGTGATGCCAGAATGCGTCAAGTAGAATTCGGCGAGAATCGTAAGTGATTCTCGCCGATTCGTCGAGAATCACATTCGATTCTCGCCGAATTTGACTTGGGAAAATTTCCGTCATTTCCTGGACCGGTCCAGGTTTCAAGCGGTATTTCGAACCGGACTTAGGTCTTTGCTTTGGTGGGGCCCACAACGGTCATCTTTATGACCTAGTGTATAAATACACAAGTATTGGTGTATAGTAGATAACGAATAGAGAATACAAAAGGAAGAGGCCGTCAAACCCTAATCTCGCGAACCTTCTCCGTCGCCGCCTCTCGTACAGTGATCACCATTGCTGATCTCGATCTTCTCCAGATCCACGGTGATAGAAGCCAAGTCTTGCATAGCGTCTCACGTGTCTAACCAGAGATCTTTTGTCTCTTGATTTGAGATAGGGAAATCCATCCCCGTCCGAATCGATCGAGACGATCGATCCTAGTGTGACCGTTGGAAGACCTTGCCGACTTCGCTAAGAAGATTGAATCTCCAGTGCTTTGCTGCTGTCTTCAGTTGCCGCCGCCAACACCGAGAGCCTTGCCGCCGCTCGTTGCCGCCGCCGGTCTCGGGGAGATTCTCTCTAAGTGAGATCTAGGGTTGTGGACTCTTCGTTGACTTCAAGAACACGTCGTCGAACGAAGAGGGACACCTTAGTCTCCATATATTGTTTGTATTTCTTACAAGCTATTTTCAATTCTTTGTAAAGGACCGATTGGTCTCTAGTTGTAGGGTTGGGTGCAACCCGTGTTGTTGGAGTGTTGACTCCTACGTGTGGAAGTGTTCCTTCCGATAGTGCAAGGATTGGATTTCAATCCTGTTGGTGAAGTGACCGTGTCGTCCCTGGATTGGGAGATAGGTCGAAGGGGGAAGTGGACGTACCCAAATCGGGGAACCACTATAAATTGCCTATGTGCTGTGTGTTTTGTTTTGATTCTGCAGGTACACTTTTAATTCTGCAAATACGCTGCAAGTCACCTATCCCCCCCATAGGTGAAGGTAGTTGACACTAGGTGAACTTTCAGTATGCAAAGAGGCGCATGGATCCAGTGTTGCCTATCACCCCAGTGCTACCAAGATGTACCACGATTTGAAGCAGATCGCCTGGTGGTGTGGTATGAAGGGGGATATAGCTCAGTATGTTTCAGAATGTTACAATTGCAAGCGGGTGAAGGCCGATCATGGGAGGCCGGGTGGTAAGTTGACACCCTTGGAGATCCCGACTTGGAAGTGGGAAAGTATCTCAATGGACTTTATTATGGGCTTACCGAGATCTCCGCGAGGCTTTGACTCTGTTTGGGTGATAGTAGACAGACTGACGAAGTGTGCCCATTTCGTGTCATATAAGGTTGATTATCCAATGAGTAAGATAGCGGAGCTATACTTGAGCGAAGTCATCTGTTTGCATGGGGTTCTAGTTAGCATCATATCTGATCGAGATTCCAGGTTTACTTCCCGTTTCATGAAGAGCTTGCAGGAGGGTTTGGGCACAGACTTGAGGTATTCCACCGCCTACCACGCGCAGACCAACGGGCAGACGGAGCGCGTTAACCAGATTGTTGAGGATATGATCCGCTATTATATTCTGGACTACGGGGGAGCATGGGATGAGCGCTTGAGGCTGATGGAGTTCTCTTACAATAACAGCTATCAGGAGAGCCTACAGATGGCTCCTTTTGAAGCCTTATACGGGAGGCATTGCAGGACGCCGTTGTTTTGGGCTGAGGCTGGAGAGAAGCCCCTGTTGGGTCCTGATGCACTCGAAGAAATGGAGGTTTCCGTGAAGCTTATTCGGGAGAAGCTTCGGGTGGCTCAGGAGAGGTATGAAAAGAACGCTAACCGGCGTAGGTCTTATTTGGAGTTTTCAGTGGAGGATTTGGTGTTCCTGAAGGTCTCCCCGATGGCTGGGGTGAAGAGGTTCGGCAAGAACCATAAACTGGATCCGAGGTATATGGGTCCATTCAGGATTTTGGAGCGTATCGGTGTGGCAGCGTACATGCTGGATTTGCCAGCGACCTTCCCAGGCATGCACAATGTGTTCCATGTTAGTTAGCTGCGGAAGTGTGTGCGGAGTAGTAGGCAAGTGTTGGATGAGGTGCCTCAGTCGGAACCGAATCTAACCTTTGTGGAAAGTCCGGTCCGCATTCTGGATGCACAGGATAGAGTGTTGCGGCGGAAGACCATACCCATGGTTAAAGTCTTGTGGAGGAACTAGGAGGTGGAAAGCGCCACTTGTGAGTTGGATTCGGCGATGAGGGAGGCTCACCCTCATCTCTTCCCTTGATTTGGGTCAGGTATGTTTTGCCTTCTCCTTTTTAGCTCTTGTTAGTCTATTCCTGTTTCTTCCCTGTTAGGAGCTTGTGCGTAAAGTTTCGGGACGAAACTTTGTTTTAGGAGGGGTGACTGTAACGCCCCCTATTTTTCTGTATTTATTTAATTCTCCTTGGGCGTTACGTGGATGCATTTTTCCGGCTCGTGCCGTTATTAGAGTACCTCGTTAGGTGTTCTTAGAGGTAATAGCATGTTGTATGGTTTCCCCAGCTAGCCGGCGTCTGTTTTGGAGGCCCGACTGAGCCTCTTAGGGAATCCTTGTGCTTTGACTTCGGGCGAGGTTAGCTCAAGTGCGTGATCTTCGGAAGTTGTTTCCGACTTCGCCGTTGTTTTCGTAGCCCGAGTTTTTGTCTACGGGGCGAGTTTGATTGAAAATCGAGAACGTTAAATTTTTTTTTGCGCCGTTCCGACGGTCGTTCGTTAGCGAGTCGTCACTTTATGCGAGCGTGTTTGCATGTTTATGTTTTCTCGGCATTGCGAGCGGTATGGGCGAGCCGATGCGTAATTGCACGTATGCGTGCGGGTGCGGGCGTGCGGGGTAGAACTTGTGCGCGCGGGTGCATGTTAATGGACGTATATATATATATATATATATATATATATATATATATATATATATATATATATATATTTAGTGTATGTAACTAGCATGATTAGTCGTTTTCTTAATTAATTAGTGAGTATATAGTTATTAGATTTATAGTATTATGATTGGTTACGAGAGTTTATGTATTGGTTAATATTAGGTTCCATTAAATCATTGAGTTTAATTTGTTAAGAGTTATATTAGTGTATAATGTAGTATATATTTCATTAGGTTTTAATTAGGTAGATATATATTAAGTTTAGACATGTTTTTTATTATATTATATATAACAGGGTTATAATTTATATATAATTATAAATAATAGGTTCCCCCCCCCCATTTATCGTCAGACAACACACAAAAAAGAAAAGAAACTATCGGCCCTGTAGAACCAAGCGGGGGAAGTAGGGGACGGAACCTTGCCGCTACTCCGACCGCCCGATCTCTGGCGATTTCAGCCCCAAAATCTCCTTCCGAGGCCAGATCCGAACTCCCCTCTCCGTAATCTCCGTTCCGAGGTGAGTATTTTGAGATTTCACCATTGATTTTCCCGTATTCGGGGTGCGTTTTTGCCATATTTCCTTCCTTGCTTTGATATAGGGTTTCGCTCAGTTTTCGTAGGGAAGTTGTGTGGTTGTGGCCGGCTAGATTTCAAGGTGGTGCTGGCGAAATTTTTTTTTGTGAACAATCGAGGCAAGTGCACTCTTCGCCCTTACCGATTTGATCTTGTTAATTCACTTTTTGTGTCATTTAAATTTCAGATGTTGCCTACCCAAAATCCTTGTGAATTCCGTTATTTTGCTTACTTTTCATCGTTGTTGATTCTCCATTTAGAATTAGGATTGGGGTTTATGAATATAGGAGTTTAGGTTTGATGTGTATTTGTTTTTTTTGGCTTGGACCTTGCGCACCTAGGTCGAGTGTAATTAAACGCTCTCCTGATAGGACTTGTCTAACGGCTAGGAGCATTCGCAGTAGAACCCGTCCTCCTGTTTAAAAAAAAAATTTCGACCACGCGCACTTGGTAGAATCTTGTTAACTTCGATTTATAGTATAGCTTGTGGTTTTACCCTAGTGGTAGTCCAGGTCTAGTTTTCTTGTTTAGTGAGACCCTCCTTTTCGGGCATGATTTAGCATAATTTATTTGTAGACGTGACGAAATCAAGTGAACCGTATAGGGTCGTACTTAAATTCATTTTATGCGTGTAGGTTGGAGATCAAATTACGAGCGTAGGTTCAAGGTCATATAATTCGTGGGTGTTGAGTGTTTACCTGTTCGTGCATACTGAATAGCGAGTCTCCGTGTCGGTTTAGTTTTATAGGGCTCCTATGTGGCTTGCTCTAGTGAGTTCAGGGCTCTTGGATTCGCCTGGTGGTGCATGGGACCACCAGCATGAGTTTCCTCGGGTCACTTAGGACTGGAGTAGGATGTGTTTTTAGGGTAGGAAGGACAGATGCCGCCACCCTGGTTTTCTTTCTTGCCTTATTATGGCAATATGGGCTGTTTGGTTGAGTTGGACGGATACCACCGCCACAGCCCATGAGGATATTTAGGCTGAATGGACTTGGTTGGATATGCGGCCGCCAGTCTAGGCCACTTGTTACAAAATTTTTATCCATCTCCAGTACTAGGTGACTCTTTCTGTTTTAGCCCTTTTACATGTTATGATTATTGTACTAATCCTTTTGCAGAGACCCTCGAAGCTTGGCTTCACCCGTGCACTTGGTGCATATCTTTGTTTACCTCGTTCACTGTTTGATGAGTATTTTTAAATTCCCATTTTTAATTCCTATTTTTGCTACTGTACTTTCCTTTCCTATTGATTATAGTTTGCTGAGGTATTCTTTACTTTCTGAATACCTCAGGTACAGGTTTTTAGCCGACAGCGCGGCTAGGGTGCTCCAGAGATTCTTAGTGTTTTGCTATTGTTGTGAGTCTTTCTCTCGGGAGGTAGTTTCTTTAGACTTGTTGTATGGATATACCTACACACCAGTGGGTTCGTGTCAGTTATTGACGCCCGCTGGTGGTCTCTCTTTTAGATACTTTGCACTTGCTTACACTGTTAGTTTTACTGCTTTGCTTATATTAAACTTGCTCTTGGGATGATTCAAGATAGGATGTTAGTTATTTTCAAAACCTAAAAACACTATTATGTATATGCATAACTCACGATTTACATGTCTTACAAACTCAAACACTACTTTCAAGGAGACGTAAAAAGACTATTTTCTTAGATATATGTAAATTAAATCTAGGGTCCTGCGCAGTATCAGGTGCCCCCCTGGGGACACTGTTGCGTTCTCTCTTAGGATGCATAAATATAAACAAAGTATTTTCCGCTACGTATACGTATAACTTTGAAGCTTGGACTGGAAGATCCTCAGAGCCGAGGGATACGGCCTTAAAATTATTACCAATTTTCTAATAATTCAACTTTTGGATTTTTTATAAAAATAGAGTGGTTAGTGTTTTGCCTGAGCGTCAGCAGTTATTCCCTGCATGACGTGGCATCACGATGCTTGTTTTCTCAGACTCTGATAATTTTTAATGCGGAGAAAATGCGGGTTGTAACATTGTGGTAGTTGATGACTATTCCAAGTTTACTTGTGTGTTCTTTCTTAAGAGGAAGTATTAAACCCTTGATGTCTTCATGAGGTTTGTCAAGCTAATTCAGAATTCGCTTGGTTGTTCTGTGGTCAAAATCATAAATGACCATGGGATAGAATTCCAGTCTGATAGCATGACAATGTTCTGTGAAGAGCATGATATTCATCAAGAATTCTCTTCTCCTAGAACACCCCAGCAAAATGGTATAGTTGAGAGGAAAAATAGGACTCTCATAGAGGCTGGTATAACACTATTGAGTGTCACATCTCTCCAACAATATTTCTGGGTTGAGGTAGTAAATATTGCATGTTATGTCCTCAATAGAGCCTCTATCTCCAAAGGCCACAAGAAGACTCCCTATGAGATCTTAAAGGGCAGATAACCAAATCTTGGCTATCTTAGAATCTTTGGTAGTAAATGATTTATGCTTTATAATGACAAGTCCTATGTGACTAAGTTTCCTGCCAAATCCTATGAGGGAATATTTGTTGGGTACCACAATCATAGTAAAGCCTATAGGATCTACAACTTGAAAAGCCAAGTTGTAGATGAATCCGTTCATATAGTCTTTGACGAGTCTTCCATGATTAACAATGGACTGTCTAGTTCCTCTTATAGTACTGTAGGTACAGAACATAAGATGGACAAGCTGACCATCAAGAAAGCATCACCAGTCATCCAAGATGATATGGATACTCTAGAAGACCTACCTGGCACACTGGTAGTGGATGAAGATCAATAAGAAGATGCCCATATTCCTGAAAGAAGGCCACCTGCAGTCAGACATATGAGAGATCATCCAGCACACCAGATCATTAGTGAGGCAAGTCATGGAGTAATGACATGGAGCAGAAGTCAGAATAGAGTCATGTATTAAAGCTTTCTATCCCAAGTGGAGCCAAAGAAGTTTGAAGAGGCCAACAAAGAACAGCATTGGATTTGAGCTATGCAGGAGGAACTGAACAAGTTTAAGAGGTGCAGGGTTTAGAAGTTTGTTCCTAGACCTCATGTTCATAATGTCATTAGAGTCAAGTAGATCTACAGAAACATGTTTGATAAAAATGGCATTATAATTAAGAACAAGGCAAGCCAAGTAGCTAAGGGGTACAAGTAAGAAGAAGGAGTTGATTTTGATCAAACCTTTGCCCCTGTATCAAGATTGGAGGCCATTAGATTATTCCTTGCATATGCAGCTCACAAGGGATTCAAGGTCTACCAAATGGATGTGAAGTCAGCCTTCCTAAATGGTGACTTAAAAGAAGAATTCTATGTAGAACAACCTCCAAGTTTTGTAGTTCCTAACTCACCTGATTTTGTATATAAACTTAGGAAAGCTCTATATGGGCAGAAGCAAGCCCCTAGAGCATGGTATGAGACATTGTCTAATTTCCTCATTGAGAAACAATTCTCAAAGGGGATAATAGGCAAGACCCTATTCCTAACGGAATCTAAGGGTAAGATATTCCTAGTCCAGATCTATGTAGATGACATCATCTTTTTATCTACTAATGAAAAACTCTGCAAAAAGTTTGCTAAAATCATGTAGGGGAAGTTTGAGATGAGCAGTATGGGTGAACTTATGTTCTTCTTGGGCCTCCAAGTAAGACAGACTGATGATGGTTTGTCCATATCCCAGTCTAAGTTCCCTAGAAAGTTAATCAAGAAATTTTGTATGGAGATTTACTCAACCATGAGAACTCCCATGGGGTCAAGTATGCGTGTAGGAAAAGGTGAAGCAGGGAAACCTATTGATGAAACTTTGTATAGAGGGATAATTGGCTCCCTTTTATATCTGACAGTAAGTAGGCCAGACATTATGTATTCTACTTGTGTTTGTGTTAGGTATCAGGCTTGCCCTAAAGAATCTCACTATTATGCAGCTAAGAGAATCTTGAGGTATCTTAAGGGAACTCTAGATCTTTGCCTTTGGTACCCTAAGAATGGGGAGTTTGAACTAACTGGCTTTTCAGATGCAGATTTTGCAGGCTGCAAAGAGGATAAGAAGAGCACGTATGGCACCTGTCAGTTCTTGGGAGGGAGACTGGTATCTTCGAGCAGCAAGAAATAAACTAGTGTAGCAATATCAACTATAGAGTCAGAGTACATCTCAACAGGAAGCTGTTGTGCTTAGTTATTGTTGATTCAGCACCAACTTCAAGACTACAACATCCAGATAATTAGAACTCCTTTATTCTGTGATTCTTTTAGTGCAATCTCTATTGCTAGGAAACATGTCTCCCATAGCAGGACTATGCACATAAAGATTAGATATCATTTCATTAGGGAGTATATGTAATTTGAAGAGATCACCCTTGATTTTGTCCCAACAGACAAGCAAGTGGCTGACATCTTCACTAAGCCAGTAGATGAAGCTAAGTTTATCACCTTCAAATTTGAGTTGGGTATGTTAAAATTAGTATAGCTTCAGTTGCTCCTCATCTTGTTGCAAACTATTGGGTTTTATGTAGATAGGATGGTAATTTAAAGAAATGAAGATTCTCGAATTGAGGGGGAGCAAGTCAAGCACAATTCCAACATTTCACTACTGCCTAATTGAGGGGGAGCAGGTGATAAGATGATCAGTTGATCAGGTGCATCCTACCAGCTATTTGCTTCATTCAAAAAGTTGGAGAGGCTAAGATGATCAGATGATCAGATAAGCAAGGCAGCAACAAGGCAGCAACAATTCAGGGGAAGCAGATGGCAGATGCAATAATGTATTCTACAAGTAGGGAAGTGTGGTAACTATAGATAACATCTCACCTATTTAGTTTTATTTTATTATGCCTTGTGCTGCATGGTACTATCTATGTCATTGCCTTTACTTGAGAGTTTTATACTTCCTTAAATAGGGGGAGATTATTCAGTCCATTGCCAACAAATGCCCTGGATTTGAGTGAAGTCAATATTATCAATGATATACACATGTCTGTAGATGACTATGATAGGTCAGATAGCCTTAGTGTCTAAGTCAGGTAAACACTTACCTAAGGTGTGGGATGACAGAAATCTGTCTAAGTCCACAAGCGTTGAGTGAAGGAAAATCACTCAAAGATGACTTATAGTGCTAAGTGTAGCCTATACTGTCATAGACTAAGTTAGAATGAGCTAAAATTTTTCTAATTCCACAGGCGTTGAGTGAAGTCAACTCACTTAACGCCTTGCTACTAAAGAGAATGTTGGCTAAGTATTTTGGTGTTGATTGATGAAGACACACTCAACGCCAATCACAAAAAAGGCTGTATTTTGAACTAAGTTCAGAGTTTGTCGAACTGAGTTTAGAGTTCATCGAGCTCATCTCACCTTTCATCGAGCTAAGTTCAGAGCTTGATATTCTCAGTTTTTCGAGCTCAGTTTAGAGTTCATCGAACTTAGTTTAAAGTTCATCGAGCTCATAATTCACCATTCGTCGAACTTAGAAAGACAGTCTATGCCCAATGCTTTTTAAATACAAAAAATTGACTAAGGAAGAAAGCGTTGAGTGAGACATGTTCACTCAATGCTCTCAACGCATAAGTTACTGATGAAGCAAAAATTTGTTTAAGTCAAAAAGCGTTAAGTGGAGGTTACTGAGGTTACTGACTAAACACTGTCAATGCCTAGAATTTTGTATAAGGGGTTTGACATTGAGTGATACTTACTCACTCAATGCCAAGAAGCTGAAAACTGATAAAGCAAGATTGGCATTGAGTGGAGCTAAATCACCTAACGCCTAGGATCATACTTCATATTCTAAGTAGTTTGGCATTGAGTTAAGGTTACTCATTCAACCCCAAGAGATAGTGAATTTCTCAAAGTGTTTTGGCGTTGAGTGATGCTTACTCACTCAATGCCTATTCTCCGATGCTCGATGTTTGCTAAGTCCACAGGTACTGACGTCAGCAAAATGGAAAAAGTCAACTAAGGTCAAATCAAATACGGGGAAGCTACACTACACGACAAAACTTATCGTAAAGATACTGTATGTCTTCCTCCGTTAAAGTAAGGCGCAGCTGGAAGCTGCGGGTTGGGCCCACCAATCTCTAAGAGCCATTGATCGACAAACTACAAAAGGAAGAGATAGGTCCAAGACAAAGATAACTTTTAGGGCATACATTATTTAAAAAAGGAGAGCAACCATCATCATCTTCTTATCCATTGGTGCATGTGAAAAGCTTAAAGCTCTCCAGCAAGAAAAGTTCTGTTAGCTATGCAAGTCTCCATCTGCCATAGCAGATTCAGAATCTGTTCTAAAGAAAGATGTACCTTCATACTTTGGCAGGTTCAGTGAGCTGTTTGAAGACTCAAGATAAAAAGATCTTTAGCCTTCAAAAGTAAGTTAAGAAGTTATCTTCTGAGTTCCGCCAATAAATTCTTTTCCTACTGTGAGGAGAGTTGGAGCAGAAAGTTTTCTGCTCAAGTGGTAGACACGGAGAAATTTCTCTGTGTCAAAGTTAATTAAAATATTTCTTTTTGTATTATCCTTCGGGATCTGAGCTATAGGACCTTTGGGTTTTAGGTATGGCAAATTTTCCTGAGCTGTAGGACAGTGCAACCCTTTGAGTTAGGTGAGTTTTACTCATTGAGAAGTAGGGATTATGTGCCTGAGGTAGGTGATACTTGTATCACAGAGTATAGGTCTTTGTGGCTGAGGTGCAAGTCTTTGAGGAGACTGAGAGATCATGAGGGATCTAAGGTGTAAGCTCCTTGGAGCATTAGTTTGGAGAAGTGCCTTGACTATCAAGAAGTTAGCTTAGGTGTAAATCTTTGTGGCTGATGTGTAGGAGAAAGCTTTCTCCGTGGTAGGGCTATCCTACATAGCCTGAGTTGTACGGCTTAAGTGCCTGAGGTAGGTGATACTTGTATTATTGAGTGTAGGTATTTGTGGCTGAGGTGTAAGTCTTGGAGGAGACTGAGAGATCTTGAGGGATCTGAGGTGATAGCTACTTGGAGCATTGGTTTGGAGAAGTGCCTTGACTAACAGGAAGTTAGTAAGGTTGGAGAAGAGTTGATGTACCCATAATTTTGGGTAACCACTATAAAATTCTTGTGTTCTTTTCTGTGTTTGCTTTTATTTTCTTAATTACAGGTGCTAAGGACAAGCTCTAGATCACTATAAGCTGAAAGATAAAAGAAACAATCAAGTCATTAAAAAAGTCTCTCAAAAGACCTAAGCAGACCTAAGAAGACCTATTAACCCCCCCCCCCCCTCTAGGTTGCTAGCTACCTTGAAAATAAGATTTTTCAAGATAAACAAGGTTATGGGTCCCTTGCAGGCACTGCTTGAGAGTACCACAGATTATTAAAGGGTCATAGGCTAAGAATAATTAGTTAGATAGGTGGGAGTAGTGTTGCATTGCATTCCCAGAAAGATCATCAAAGCTGTACCGATTTCCCTTATGTCGAATGTGATGAGTCCAATATTAATAGTGATTTTGGGACTCATTTGTGCTAGATTTCATGCACTTGCACTTCACTTTTAAATCTATATAACAAATATTTCACTTGTTTGACATTTGTACACAATGTGCACTTTTTTACCCAATGTAGTGTGTAATTGCGCACTATTCTACTGGGGGTAAGCACATTGTGCTCCCCATATCTTTATGTTGATCTTTCCAATTATTCTGAGTTCTGGTGGCATGTGCCCAAGTTTGTAGTTTATTTTACTAGCGGGCATAACTTCATTCTTTTGGAATTCTATCCTATAGAAATCGTACGGTCGTGTGTTTTCTTCATGCACGATTTTTGCGACTGTGCGTTCTGCAGCCCTTTTTGGCGATCAATATGTGGTCGTGCATTTTTGTTCATGCACGGTTGGTTTTGCCCCTACATGAGTAAATTTGCATGATGTCCACTTTTTGTCTAAAAATTTATGTTTTTATTTTGGTCATGCAAGGTCGTGTATGAGAAAATTCTGCATTCTTTAAAAACTATTTTCTGTCTCCGCCCGTGTGTTTTTGTGTTATTAAATAACGCACGGTATGCGTTCGACCATGCATTCCCATCTTTCTAACATGTTTTCTCTAATGAAGCTGAATTTTAGGTCATTTGGATCATCTTCCTCCCAATGTGTTTCGCCATTTCTTCTTAGGGAGAGCCCCACTCCCTTCTCCCCTCATATATGTGTTAGGGCTCTTTCCATAAGCTTCCTCAATTATCCTTGATCTTTGAAGAAGGGGATTCTAGCCATACAATCATCATCAAGCAAGGAGACCTTTCATTAGAGGAGATCGGGTTGTGAGACAAAGAAGACGGGTTCATTGGGAGAAAGTGACAACTCCCACAAACCCCGGACATAGTTATGGCACGAGCTAGGATAAGAATTGACAACCCACTGATTCCTACCGTGTATCCCCATTGAGGCTTCTAATTCAGTTGAGTTTTTGCATTTTTCTCTTATTTTGTTGATTGTAACTAGATCTCGATGTATTGATGATGTGCATTTTAACTCTTGCTTTATATGTTAAATTCATGTCTTTGAATTTATTTTCGTTCTTGTGTGTATAAGGTTGGGGCACCACTTTTCCATCCCACCTCTCCATTCCTCTAGCCTACTCTCCAATTCGGCTTTACTACTCATCCATCCACCTCGCGAATAAGTGTATAACGGCCTCTGTAATTTCCATTCTACTGAGAGAAGAAATACATAGCAGACTGCATAGTAGTAGTTAATTTAGTTTAGTTTTATTATTTTTTTGTTTCTACTAACCAAAGCCATTCATAACCTCGACCTTGAGGACTTCAATCTTTTGTCCTCCTCAAAAGGAAACTCCACCAAACTATGTTCCTCTGAGATTGATACTTAGGAAATATTCGACCATTTTATATTACTTGTGCGATCGGTACACTTGCCGTAAGTTCATCACATTTTTGGTGTTGTTGTCGGGGAGCACAGTCGTGTGAATTTCTGGAGAGGAAGTCGTGAGTTTGAAGCCTCTTTCCATTTGTATATTCTATTTTCTTCTTAGTTTTAGTTATTAGAATTGAACATTTTAAATTTTTTTTTTCTCCTTATCTATTTTGTGATTTTTCTAAAGCTGGCATTCATTTTAATTATCTTTTGTGCAGTTAATTCTTGCTTCGAATATTTTTGCTGGTGAATTCTCTCACTTTGCACCTTGTTTGCTAGTATGAATATCCATTGAAGATGGTGTGGGGATTACAATTAATATAGTAATGAATGCCCAACTGAAGATTGTGGGCATAATTCTCATGGTTTAGTGTTTAGAGCACCCTCCTCTTATGGAACTTCATACACCGTACCCAAGTCTTGTGGTCACTCTTTTTCGCCGCAGTTATAATATTTTTATTCCTCTCCGGCTCCATAAGGACTCAAGAGTAATAGAAAATGGTGTTTATGTTGTGGTGGCACTGTGCATTTGTTGAAAGATTTCGAAAAATTTAAGTGGCAATTGGAGATGGATGATGAACCGGATATCCAATTCATTCCATTCACCTCACATTTGGTTTCCCCTTCTGATTATGATGATATATTCGCTATACCAACTTGTCTATGGGGGACTGCTAAAGATTTCCCATAATACTATCTTCTGATCGGTGTGACGATGTGGTGGAGATTTACATCTCGATGCATTCTTCACTTCATTTGGATTCACCCCATGAGGAATCTGTGAACATTTTCTCTGATGATGCTATTACCTCAGTTCCTCCGCCTTCTTTTCAAGAACTATTTACCCCAATTTCTGCTGAGTTGGTTTATGATGTTAGGCAGGATGTTGATTCGGAGCCCGAGATGCGCCGATGTTGGAGGAGGATGTTATTTTCCCATATGGTGAGTGTGACTCCTTGGAACAGGATGACGCACTGAGGTGGGATGAGAAGGAAACTTAAAGTCGTTAGATTTAAGAGTAGCTAAACACCTAGAGGGTCTGGGGGGTGAACTAGTTTTTCTCCCTTTTTGTGATTTCCTTTTGACATTGGTGTGTTGTGATTAGTTTAGGTTTGCTTTCAAGAAAACACAATCAGTACACAAATTATTTATAGTGGTTCCCAACAGTATGGGTACATCCACTATCCCTCCCACCTTTCTAATAGCTAGTTTGACAATGCTAACCTCTCCAAACTCGGCTCCAAGAGCTTACAACACAAATCCCTCGGGATTTCTCAATCTCCTCCAAGTCTTAAACTAAGGCCCAAGGCCTTGCACTCAGAGATGCAATCTCTTACAACTCAGTAATCTTCACTAGACTACCTACCTAAGACTTTAGACAAATGCTTACACTCAGGCTTGGAGGAAAGCCATACACTCAGATCGAACAATGGGTCCTACCTCAGAGGATAAACCTCCTACATCTTCGGAATATATCCATACCTCAGATCCATGCTGGGATCTTACCACAGTTTCAGAAATGGAATCCTATAACTCACGGCCCAAAGACACTACAGCTCAGATCTTTTGAAAGATCCTATAAATGGAATGTTGTTTGTTGATGATGAATGACACAAGAGAAATGATCTCTGTGTCTTCCTCTTTTTTAATTGAGAAAACACAGTCCTTCCACCTTCATTGCACCAAGAATGTATCCTCAAGATTAGGCTTGCTGAAACTATGAATTCACTTCAACAGGTGCTTGCTTTATTGCTTATTCTACCTCAAAGAGAAATCTCTTTTAACATGTTATTGAAGTAGTGTAGGTCAACAACTGACTTTCTTTAACTTTCAAGTCAATAGAATGAAAACCTTCTTCAAGTTCGGCAATTAGGTCGAGAGGAAGATGATGAAGCTCTCTGTATGCAAAATATAAATTATTCAAACGCTAATTGCTTCGTCCTTTTTCTCTTCCTTTTCTATCCCGCCGTCCAACGACTCTTTGATCAGTTGGACCACCTAGAGTTGGTAGCTGCAACATGTCTTTAGCGTTAAATGTTGTACAATAGGCAAGCGATGCCTTTTGTCATCTACTATTCAGTTCAAGCAACATTTGAATTTCTGCGGACGTCATCATGACACAGCACCTGTGGACTTAACCAAAGTCACAATTCTGTATAGGCATTGAGTGAAGCCTTGTCACTCAATGCCAAAACACGTGGGAAGTTTTCTGCTTCTATAGGCATTGAGTGATCAGTCATCACTGAACACATATTTACTTTTGTAGTCTAACTGAATAGGCATTGAGTGAGCCTTCATCTCTCAACGCATTTGGACTTGGCTTATTTTCTCTATATGACTGTGTTGAGTGAGTTTTCTTCACTCAATGCTTTCTGGCTTTGCATTTATTGTTGAAGAGGTGTTGAGCAAATGGCCTTCACTCAACTCTTCTGACCTTAGACATATTTTCTATTGAGTAGGCGTTGAATGAGTTGTCATCTCTCATGCTTTGTTCCTTAGACAAAATTTTGTATCAACCAATACTGCAGCTCTGACTGAACTATGTTCTATCGACGCTTTCTCTGCATTATGTCGAGTGAACTTCCTTCACTCAACGCTTCTGGACTTAGCCAGATTTCTTGGCAGATTCTCTATGACTTTTACTAGTTTGTTTTGCTCAATGCTTTTGGCTCTAGGCGTTGAGTGAACTACCTTCACTCAATACTTCTGTACTTAACTAGATTTTTGCCTTTGCAATGCTCAGGCTTTGACAATATAGTCTTATTAAACAGTTAAGGTTATCTAGAGTTGAGTGAACACTCTTCCCTCAATGCATCTGGACATAGACAAATTTCAGCCTTATCAACATTCTGTCTTTTGTCCTCCTGTCATTATCACTTGGATAACCTTTCTAATCAAAGTAATAAAGAGCCCCTGCATACATAGAACTTATAGTACGCATCAGATACAAATATGTTTATACAATTGTCTTGTAGACCTTATTTAGTTCATGGACATTGTGATCAATGGACACAACAATCTCCCATATTTGAAGAAGTCAAAACCTTAGACAATGATATACACTTTCACATATGCAGCATATATAACATTTTAGTAGAATGTGAAATTAATTATACACAACTAGAAATATGGTTTTCATTTATAGAAGGATTAATGTTCAGGTAGTGTGCATAAAATAAAATACAATTCCTACAGCCCTTAAGTAAAACACGAAACATTTCTAAGTTTCGTGTTTTCTTATGTCTATGCCCCTGTTAGGCATTTGGGAAGCTTTTATTTTGTCTCCTTCCTTTTTCCCTTTACCTCTCAAAATAGATGTATGGCTTTGGGAAGTACTTGCTGGGCTCCACAGCATCTGGCAGCAGTTTGCCTAACCTCTTGTCCCTTCTGAACTTCCATGTTTCTTCTTCATTCATCTCAAGCTTAGACTATTCCAGTGAGCTGTAGAGCTTTCCCCTTTCAATGATCTTATTTTTGAATAGCTCCCAGGCAGACAGAATGATTGTCCTGGATTGAGGACTCCATTGTTCAAATTCTTATCTTTTTCTATTTCTTACTTGTACCTTTCCTTGCTCAACCTGACTTCTTCCTCTTACTAAATAAGAGAATTTCTTTTAGCTCTTATTATTTGGTCAACAGTGGGGCTGAATATAGGAACTTCATCTATTGTAGAAGGTTCATCCCACTAATACCATCTTAAATATCAAGCTGTTGAGTATCATACTTCTCTGCATACTGATCATTGTATTGGGTACCATAATGATTCCCATCTTGCAGTGCTTGATTAATCTGGTCAGGAAAAGCAGGCATATTATCATATGTTATTATATTAAGACCAAGTATGCTCTGATCATATTTGTAGTATATACATCATTTTCAGTGTTGACCCTTATCACTTATTTCTCCCCCTTTTGACTTCTTTAGAGACATTTGTAGTTAGGAGGACCTTGCCTTTATCAATTTAGCTTTTAGATAGTTAACACCAATGGTGACATTGTTTTTAAGCATCAGCATGTGATCATCTAAGACTTGGGTGCAAGCATCCATTTTCTTCTCAAGAGTAGTTTTGTTTATGTCCATCACTTCCTTCTACGCATTGTGGATTACTATCATATTATTGGCAGTAATTGTCTGATTTTCCACAATCCCAGTCTGGATATTGATGATTTCAGCTAGCTTGCTTTATATGAAGGTAATGGGAGGTGCAACCCTATGAATGAATTTTACATTCCGGGCCTTCAGCAGTTTAACCTCAAATCTTATAGATTTAATCTCTATTGTCAGATCATTCCTGAGATTCTTGATGGTGTCATCCACAAACTTTTAAAGATGTTTCTTTTGTTCAGCCAACAAACATTTCTATTGGATGTTCCTTCATCACAGACAGGTTTTTGCACTTTCTGAGTTCTTCTCTTACAGCTGAGTCAGCCATTTCAAACTCTGAAGAGTGTTGATTTGCATTTTCATCAGCAGCAATATGCCCTTTATCTCATTCAGATGAGTCTATATCATAAAATATTCCTTGAGCAAGGAGTTCAGTGAGAATCTCCCCCTCAAACTCTACAATGTCCACATGGACATTGAAATCTTCTATAAGATTACATTCTGTTTCTTTCTCCTTATTAATTGGAATCTAATCAGTCTCATCCAAGAACTGGATTTGCTCCCCCTCAACAATTGCATCTTCTATAACTTAATCCAAGAGTTGCTCCCCCTTACTTTGAGGACTGTATACACTATGTAGATCTTAATCAGTAGGTGCAACTACTTTTTCAATAAGAACTGGTGACTTGGAGGACTCCCCCTCCATCTCTGTAGAAATCTTTTGGACTATTTCTTCAGCAACCCTTTCAGCAACCTTAATTAGAGGTATCTCCAAAGTATCTGCTTGAAGTTCTTTAGACTGAGATCTACTCATATGAATCCTTGCTACAGGTTCAGATGAAAATGATACATGAGCACTTGTATCACTCTTAGTTTCTTCAATAGATTGAGAAAGTTGTGGGTCATGAAGCCCTTCCTCAATCTCTTTAGATGAACTGCAATCAGTGCTATCTCCTAAACTATAACTGCCTTCCTCTTCTTCTTTTCAGTTGATTGTTTGTTTGGTTGCAGAACCCTTTCCCATCTATCCAGAATTTTCGTGTCCATCCTTCTCATATAATAAAGTTTAGTTCCTAACCTTATATTAAGTATACCTGGAACATAGTTGTGCAGAAATAAATACAGAATTCTACCCAGGTTTGGCTGCTGGATACCTTCTATAATTTTATCAAATAGAACTTTTCCCCAATCTGTCTTTTTAGAAAATATCACCCTGGCCATTAGCACAAACATTTTCTTGGAGATTTTATCATGGGATCAAGACTTGCACAGTAGTGCCTTCCAATGACATCTGCAAGGAATTTACCTTTTAGGTTCAGTTCTCTTCTTATGATTGAGCTAGTGGAGTGCTTTGATAATCCAAACCACTTAAGGGTCGTTTTTACATCAGTTTGATCCATTTCATCTTCTTCATTTGACACTTAGAACTTCGATAGTTGTAGTGCCTTGATCCGTCTCTTGGGGGGAAATTTTAACCTTATTTCCACTGAGTAAAGCCCTGAGTTTAATGGATGATGAGTTGGTGGTCGCTAAGCTTCAAAGAAAATAAAAGCAACCGAACTAGCAATCCAATGAGGCAAGTATTCCTATCGAACTGTAGCTAGGGGACACAAGTGTCGAATTGAAATCCGGGAACTATTGAGTACACTTACTCACACGAAGGCTATTATTTTATCAACGAAAAAACTAGGGTTTAGAGAAACGGATTGCGTTAAAGGGAATAAAACTATGCTAGAAAGAGAACTACTACAGTTAATTAAAGGGCTATAAGAAGCGATTACAATGAAGGACGGAAAATATGAAATTGAAATGCACTCGATAAAGAATCACCTCGGCGAAAGTCGACTAAAAAAAGCGATAAAAATCTAAACCTAATAGGGTAAAGGTCCTTGACCGTGGAGGTTCCTAAAGCTTGAACACGCTTCTCTCGAAGTCATGCCCAACAGAGTTTAGGAAGGTCCGACCGACTTTCGTCTAAATCGGAGGCCTAAATCTCGCTTTACGCGGTGAGCCCCACTATTGGATTTTACTCCAATCCGGGAGATTTGGACGTCTGCCTCTCTCGAGGGGTGCGTACAATTTACTTTACTCTTAAATGCTCACTTCATTCTATCGGCCTCTCGGCTAGCCAAGAATGAAAGCAAAGGTGGAGAGTATATATCGATAATATGCCTCCAGCCCATGAAAAATCATGAATAATTCAAGGCCTAAAACCTAAAAATAAATGGTAAATTAAAACATCATAACTTAATCGCTCGAACCTCGGATCATCAAGATCGAGTAAAAGGAGGATTAGTTAATCATAATAGAGTGGAGGAGGGGGATGTGTAGTAAAGCATAATAAGAACACAAGTAAGAAAAGAACACTTTTATTAATAATGAAAGAGAGCTACACTTGCATGAAAATGAAAACTTATTCTAACCCTACATTAAGCAACTAAAACAAGTGCATAAATTACAATTAAAGCTATTACAAAGGCTAAAACTAAACTAGGGTTAAGGGAAAACACAAAATAATGAAGAGAGAGAGGGAAGAACTTGAAAAAGACCAAGAAACATAGGGGCAGCACCTCCCCTCTCAACCCAAGCTTGCTGCAATGGAAGGGGGGTCTTAATTTATAGGAAAATCTCACTGGTTGGTCACGCCCTTTGACACGCCCTAGGGGGCGTGTCAGGGGGCGTGACATGTACGGGGTTGACCTCGGGCTCTAGATTCTGATGGGAAGGAAGATTACTTCTGTACGTGGTTGACACGCCCTGGGTCACGCCCGTGTAGGGGAGGGGCGTGACACGCACGTCGCGTCGAAATCATTGGTCGGAAATCCGTCAGTCATCGAAAAAGGAGAGGTCACGCCCTATTTCACTCCCGTGATGGGGGCGTGATAGTACTATTAGCGTGCGATTCGAAATGGCATATAATGCGGTGGCAGGCTTCGGGCAGAGGGTGACACTCCCCATGTCATGCTAGGGGACACGCCCAGGGAGGGCGTGTCAGGGGGGCATGACAATCGTTTTTCCTGGTATTTTCATCTTTCTTTTGGATTCCTCTAAAACTGGTGACATGCCCTAGGTCACTCCCGGGGAGGGCGTGACAGGGGGGTGTGTTAGGTCAATTTTTACTTATTTTCAGAAAATCTGCACAAAGAGTGGAAAAAGTTAGGGGCAATAAAATTAACATAAGAAAAATAAAAATAAAGCATAAAATACAAGATTCGTACATTTTAAAGTAGAAAAATACGATAATAGTTAAGACTACGAAACGTATTATCAAATTCCCCCAAGCTTAAACTTTGCTTGTCCCCAAGCAAAAATATAAAAACAAGATAAACATAAAATAGGACTAATCAGAAAGTTCTAATTATGCTAACAAAAGTACCATGCGAAATTCTAAATAGGGAAAAGGCGAAATGCAAATCTAAAACAATTATTTTGGTACGGTTTAACTTTTATAAACTTTACTAACAAAAATAAATCATCAAAAATTTTAACAAAATTCTTTTAATAGATTTAAGTAAAGAAACGAAAATGAAAAAATGCATTGAGTTGTTACTGAATCCAAACAACGCATTATAATTATATCTACTAAATAACAAAAATCTAAGTTTAAATCCAAAACTAAAACTTATTTTCTTTTCTTCTTTTCTTAGTTATTAAATAAAATTCAAAAGGCATGAATCAAAAGGACTTAAATAGGACAGAAACATTTTGTTTAGAAATATGATTAGGAGTGGAATTAAAAGATAAACATGAAGGCTCAAAATCACACAAAACCAAAACAAAGAGTTTCAAAAAATTTCATTTAATATATATATATATATATATTCTTTTTCTTTCTTTTCAATTTTTTTCTTTTTCTGTTTCAAAACAAAGGCCATAAATAATTTTAGTTTCATTTTGAATTGGCCAAACAAAAGCAAACATCTCTTCTGAGCACTACTTTTTTCAAAAACTTTTCCCAAAAATATCACAAAATATCCTATCATAATCATGAGTATATTTTATGACACTAAAAAAGGCTAGTGTGATTAGATAGGTTGGAAATTTTTGCCTTGGTGAAAATGATTTGAAAAGAGGATCTATCAAATGAATTTGGAAAAAGTCTCAAAAGCGGCTAACTAATGGTGAAAGTTTTTAGGTTATCAGGAAAGCTCAAACGAAAACAGAAATGGCCTAAATCATTTTCACACATTTAAATTTATTTAAAACAAAGATTTGAAAATTTTCAAAAAAACAAGTCCTAGATAATAAAAGAAGATTGATGAAATTATCTTTAAAATAGAAATAATAAGTGACTTTGATCATTCACATCTACTACGCAATTCAAAAGTTGACCTTACAAAAATTATCAAAAAACGAAAAGGAAAATAGTGGATGATGAATTTTTTAGAAAGTAAAGAAAATAAAAAAGGAAAAACCATAATAGAAATGCGAGTTTTAGAAAAATATTTCACCTTAACATGCTACCGTGAATTAGAAACACAGTATGACCAACATTTTACTTATGAAACATAATTAAAAAGGACGATTAGAAATATTATAATTAACTAAGTTGTTTATAGGAAATTTTGAGTAAAATAAAACAAAAACTAGGGGTACTATTGATATACTAAAATGTCTAAACTATTAAAGTAACAACAAAAAAAACAAATATTTTTTTTTTATTTTTGAAATATTCTTTTTTTTTGGATTTAGGACATATTTCCTTTTTTTGGAATTTGAAGATATCCATTTTTTGGGTTTTTTTGAACAAAATATACACAAAAAGAAAAAATATTTACACTAAGCAAAAAGGAGGAAGTCCTCCCCCAAGCTTAAAATGGACATTGTCCTCAATGGCAAAAAAGAGGATTTGAGAAGAAGAGAAAATTAAAGTACAGAATTGAAAGACAGAATTGAAAAATAGGTACTTCCTCAGATTTATTTACTGTGAAAGCTGAGTGATGCGGCTCCCCCAAGCTTCTTCTCTTGACATCGTGATGGATTCAGCAACGTTAGAGCAGGCGATCGTAGAAGCTTCAGCTTCTCGCAGCAGTCCGGGGCAAAAATTGTAAAATAAAGAAAATAGAAAAAGATAACTTGGGTTTCCTCCCAAGAGCGCCCTTTGTTTAAAGCGTCGTTGAGCTCGACACATCAAAAATAATATTGTCCAAAAATATTGTTGTCCAGAAATAAAATAGTTTTTAACAAAAATAAAAGTTCAAAGCTAGAGTTCGTGCAGCAGATACTTAATAATATTTGGACTGACATCATCATCACCAGAGAAATAAAGTTTAAGACGCTGATGATTCACTTTGAAATTACCCTTATCAGGGTGAGAAATTAAAACAGTACCATAAGGAAAACCTTCTAAAACAAAAAAGGGCCCAGACTAACGAGAATTTAATTTTCCAGGAAATAAATGCAATCAAGAATTATATAGAAAAACTTAGTCGCACGGCTTAAAGGTTTTCAGATGCCTTAAGTGCTTATCGTGCAAACTCTTCGTCCGCTCTTTATAAAGTTTGTTTTTTTCGTAAGCATAAGAGCGCCATTCTTCGAGTTCGTTGAGTTGAAATTTTCTAAGGTTACCGACTAAATGGGGATTGAAGTTTAAAAATCTTAAGGCCCAAAAAGCGCAGTGTTCTAATTCTATTGGTAAATTGCACGATTTTCCATAGAATAGCTGATACGGCGTACATCGTAGGGCGATTTTGTACGCAGTTCGGTAGGCCCATAGAGCATCGTCTAATTTTGTTGACCAGTCTTTCCTAGAAGTTGAAACAGTCCATCCTAAAATTCTTTTTATTTCTCTATTTACTACTTCGACTTGTCCGTTAGTTTGTGGGTGGTAGGCAGTTGAAAGCTTATGTGTAACGCCGTATTTAGTAAGGATTTTTGAAAACTGCGCATTATAGAAATTGGAACCACTGTCACTAACAATTGCTCGCGGGATTCCGAATCGAGAAAATAATTTTTTCAAAAAGGTAACTACAACTCGGGAGTCATTCTTAGGAAGAGATTGGGTTTCGGCCCAACGTGAAACATAATCAACGGCAACTAAAATATACTAATTTCCTAAGCTAGAAGGAAGGGGGCCAACAAAATTTATTCCCCAGAAGTCGAAAATTTCGCACTCAAGGAAATAATTTTGCGGCATTTCATTTTTATTGGAAATGTTGCCCGACCGTTGGCAACTATCACACCTACTCACAAAGGCATGCACGTCTTTAAACAGGCTAGGCCAGTAAAAACCCGCGCAAAGCACCTTGTGAGCGGTGCGAGCAGCTTGATAGTGCCCACTGTCAGACCTTCATGTAAGTGTTTTAAAATATCAACTGCTTCATAAGAAACACATCTCCTTATCACTTGGTCCACACAGATTCTGAAAAGATGCGGGTCTTCCAAAAAATCATTCTTCAGCTCAGAAAAGAATTTCTTCTTTTGCTGAGAGGAGAACTCTTTTGGGAGCACCTGGGCCACTAAATAGTTAGCAATGTGTGTGAACCAAGGAGAAGTATATGTGTTAATGAAAGCAGCTTCTCAACAGGAAAATAATCATTAAAAGATTTTTCATTTAATTTTTCTATAAAGGGATTGTCCAATCTGGAGAGATGGTCGGCGGCCAAGTTCTCGGCACCTCGCTTATCACGGATCTCTAAGTCAAACTCCTGGAGGAGTAAGAACCATCGAATCAAGCGCGGCTTGACATCTGTTTTGGCTAGAAGATATTTGAGGGCCGAGTGGTCCGTAAAAATAATAATTTTCGAAAGTGTAAATATGGACGGAGTTTATCGAAAGCGAATACTATAGCTAGGAGCTCCTTCTCGGTGGTGGTGTAATTTTCCTGTGTAGATGTGAGCGTTTTGCTAGCATAATAGATGGGGTGGAAGTTTTTAGATATGCATTAACCTAATACGGCTCCCACCGCAAAACTACTCGCATCACACATTATCTCAAATGGAAGGTCCCACACCAGAGCTATCATAATTGGTGCGTTAATTAACTTTTCTTTTATTAATTCGAAGCCAGAAAGACAAGAGTCATCAAAAATGAATGGGGCGCCTTTTTATAGAAGATGGGTAAGGGGCTTGGTGATCTTAAAGAAGTCCTTTATGAAGCGGCGGTAGAAACCAGCGTGACCTAAGAAACATCTTATAGCTTTTATATTTGTAGGCGGCGTCAGCTTCTCGATAACTTCTATCTTCGCAATATCTACCTCAATACCTCTCGCAGAAATTTTATGACCCAAAACAAACCCTTCCCTCACCAAAAAATGGCATTTTTCCCAATTTAGGGCAAGGTTAGTTTCTTCGCATCGTTCTAAGACTTTTTCGAGGTTTTATAAACATCTATCAAAGGAATCGCCTAACACGGAGAAATCGTCCATAAATACCTCCATAATGCTTTCTACGTACTTGTCAAAGATAGCGTGCATACCTCGCTGGAATGTAGTTGGCGCATTGCACAATCCAAACAACATTTTTCGATAGGCGAAGGTGCTGAAGGGATAAGTAAACGTAGTTTTCTCTTGGTCCTTGGGAGAGATGGGGATTTGAAAATACCCCGAGAGATCATCGAGAAAACAATAAAAGCTATGACCAGATAATCATTCTAAAATATGGTCGATAAACGGCAATGGAAAGTGGTCCTTGCGGATGGCATCATTCAGCTTCCTATAATATATACAGATACGCCAACCCGTCACCGTCCGTGTCGGGATTAATTCGTTATTTTCATTACTAACTACCGTTATCCCTCCCTTCTTTGGTACTACCTGAACAGGGTTAACCCACTTACTATCTGATATAGGGTAGATAATTCATGCGTCTAATAATTTCATAACCTCTCCCTTAACTACTTCTTTTATGTTCGGGTTTATACGGCGCTGAGGTTGAATGGAGTTAGGCGAATTATCTTCAATATAAATTTTACGAGTGAAAAAAGATGAGCTTATGCCCTTGATATCGGAAATCTTCCAAGCAATAGTTCGGCGATGTTTACATAGAACTAAAATAAGTTTTTCATTTTGGACATCCGTGAGGTAGGCCGAAACTATAACTGGCAGCTTGGAGTTCTTTTCTAAGAAGACGTACTTGAGATGTTCAGGAAGTTCTTTAAATTCTAGGGTAGGGGGTTCTTCATAAGAGGTTTGAGAAATTCTTTCTTTTTCAAATACTATATCTTCTTCGATTTTTTTAGACGGAAAATTAAAAGGGGTGGAGATGGTGGCCAAGGCGGCTTCTTGCAGCGAATCAGTTGGAAGAGTAGAAGGGAAACAAAAATCGGAAAATTCTTTTTCAAAATCACATAAAAGATAAGAGGATTCTACACTTCCTTCACTTAGGTATAGCGATTAAGTTGGAAAAGAAGAGGAGGAACAAAAAGCAGAAAATTCTTTTTCAAAATTAGAGAAGTAATTACATGATTCATCACTCACGGCATCTACGAAAAAGCAGGAGTCATCATTTGCTAAGGTGTTTTTCATCGAAGGTGTGATAGAGAAAGTGGCTTCGTCGTCGCTTACTCGAAGGAAGAGCTTACCATTGCTTACGTAAATGATATCTCAGGAGGTGCAAAGGAAGGGTCGGCCAAGGATCAAGGGAACCTCGGCGTCTTCTTTGATGTCCAAAATGTCAAAGTCCACCGGGAAGATGAAATTGTCAACTTTTACTAGAACGCCCTCCACTATTCGTAACGGGTACTTAACGGATATGTCGGCGAGCTGGATGCTCATGCGTGTGGGGTTGAAGCTACCAATTCCTAACTTTTTAAACAACGAGAGGGGCATAAGATTAATACTCGCACCTAAGTCGGCTAATGCGTTATTGACAAAAAGATTACCAAAGACACACGGAATAGAAAACCTACCCGGGTCACTGATTTTTTTTGGTAAGCCGTTTGTCAAAACCACAGAGCATTCGGCATTTAACGTAATGTGCAAAAGGTTCTCTAACTTCTTCTTATTGGACAGGAGGTCTTTAAGGTACTTGGCATACTTCGGCATCTCGGAAGTCGCTTCATGGTAGGGTAAATTTATGTGGATTTGATTAAACATCTCTAAGAAACAAAAGTATTGATCGTCCTGACGTTATTTATTAAGTTCGGAAGGGTAAGGCGGATTTGGATTATTTTTAAAGATGGGTGGTGGAGTGAGATCTTTTTCTCAAACGGGGGTGATAACTTCTTCAGCATAGGGTGGAATTTTTAAAACGGGGGAGGAGCTTTGATTTTTAAAAGAGGGGGCGGAGCTTTCCTCGGTCTCTTCACGAACCATACCAGGATCTTGCTTCCCACTACGAAGAGTTATAACATTCGCTTGCTCTCTTAGGTTGGGCTCGGTATTGGAAGGAAGAGACCCTGTGGGTCGCTCAGAAATAATTTGATCGAGCTGTCCTACTTTATTTTTAAGACTTTTAACGCTTCCAGTTAAGGTTCTTATCGTAGCGTTATTTGTGGCGATATATTTAGAAAGTAACTCCTCCAAGCTTAGAGGTTTTGGATAATTTTGAAGAGGTGGTGGTGGTGGTGCAGAAAATTATTTTGTGGTGGCGGGTGCATAGCATTCGATGGATTACTCCACAAAAAATTCGGATGATTTCTTTAGGCAGGATTATAAATATTCGAAAAATTAAAACTAGGAGGATGAAAATTTGAAGCAGAAAAATTATAAAAAGCATTTCTAGGCATATTGTTAACAAAATCTAATTGTTCGTGGGAAGGAGTTACAGATTCCAATACCTGAGGGGTGGAGGCAACAGTCATCACTGTTATCATTTTGCTTAGTATTTCAACTTGTAGAGCGAGGTGGGAGACGTTGTCCACTTCAAAGATACCTGCAGGTTTTTTTGGGCGGGACCTATGCACATTCCACTGATAAGTATTCTTGGTCATGTCCTCAAAAATCTCAAGAGCTGCTTCCGGGGTCTTATTATTTAAAGTACCGCCAGAAGCTACGTCTATTATTTGCTTTGTGCTTCGATTTAGCACGTTATAGAACGTTTGCACTTGTAACCATACAGGCAACGCATAATGTGGGCATCGTCTTAATAATTCTTTAAATCTTTCTCAGGTTTCGTATAAGGTTTCAGAGTCTATTTGTCCAAAAGCGGAAATGTCGTTCCTAAGTTTTGCAGTTTTAGCCTGAGGAAAATACTTCGCCATTAATTTTTCGGTTAATTCACTCCAGGAGGTTATGCTATTCTTAGGTAGAGTGTTCGACCACTATTTAGCTTTAGTTCTTAAAGAGAAGGGGAAGTGTATTAGCCTGATTTCATCTTTTGTGACACCATTTATCTTGAAGGTGTAACAAATTTCAATAAAGCTTGCTCTATGTGCGTTCAGATCTTCATCTTGATGTCTGTCAAATTGCACATACTGGTGCACCATTTGAGTTATGCTAGGCTTTAATTCGAAGTTATTATTTGCTATAGCAGGGCGGACTATGCTTGATTCTGTTCCCACGAGATTCGATCGTGCATAATAGGACATAGTCCTTTGCAAGGCTTCATCTACGTTGGGTTCTTCCATTCTTAGAGTAGAAAATGACTCGGAGTCCTCAATCGGCACTGGATAGTAGGACCATGAAATCGCGATCTTCTCCGAAGAGTACGCTCAATTTCGTGGTCCAAGTCCAAAATAACCGATGGACTCCCGCGGGTCATGCACTAAAAGAAGAGAAGAGAAGAAAGAGAAAAAAGAAACTAGAAAGAAAAGCTAGATTAATTTTTTTTAAATAGATTTTTTTAATAGATTAACTCCCAAACTTCCCAAGGACTACCCGGTGAAGGGTTCGCAAGGTACTAGACAAGATAGCGGCACTTAAAGCCGCGTTGCCCTTTTCGAGAGAATTAGGTGGCGTAGATAAATTGTGAAGTTGGTTAATATTAAGAGCGGTAATAAAAAAAATTTTGATTTTAGAAATTTTAAGAAAGATGATGAGAAAGATAAGAGATAAAATTAATAGGTTCGTTTTTTCAATATATCAACGAAAGGTTCTTCCCGGCAACGGCGCCAAAAACTTGTTGGTTGCTAAGTTTCGAAGAAAATAAAAGATACCGAACTAGCAATCCAATGAGGCAAGTATACATATCGAACTATTGCTAGGGGACACAAGTATCGTATTGAAATCCGGGAACTGTTGAGTACACTTACTAACATGAAGGCTATTATTTTATCGACGAAAAAATTATGGTTTAGAGAATCTGATTGCAATAAAGGGAATAAAACTATGCTAGAAAGAGAACTACTGCAGTTAATTAAAGGGCTATAAGAAGCGATTACAACGAAGGGCTGAAAATATGAAATGGAAATGCACTTGATCAAGAATCACCTCGGCTAAAGTCGACTAAGAAATGCGATAAAAACCTAAACTAAATAGGGTAAAGGTCCTTGACCGTGGAAGTAAATGGCCACACTATGCACCGCTTTGGCCCGAGGGCGTGCAATTGCACATTCTGTTGTCGAAGGTAAGCACATGGTGCTCCCCATGGCTCTTTTCGGTTGATTTATACTTTTGTTTGGATCCTTTGGATTCTATGCCTCAGTTGGATTTATCGTTTGGCTTGTGGTCGAGATGTCCGGAATTATATTTACAGCTCCTGTGTAGAACGCACAGTCATGCGAATTTCTTTGCGCACTATTTCAGCGTAATCGTGCGTTATATGCAGCAATCCTTGGGATGTTTGTGGCTACCCGTGCGTTTTGTTCCCGCACGGTTTCGGCAAAAGCATGCGAGAAGGAATCGGACAGTTTGTATATTGTTCTCTAGTTTCCAGCGCTCTGGGGTCAATCATGGGTTTCTTTCATGCACGGGAATATGCGCCCGTGCGTGAGTAAAATGCACGGTTCCTCTTTGTTATTAAATTTGTCAGCTCTCTGTGGGCAGAAGCGTCCGTGCCAGAGTAAAAAGCCCGGGTAGAAGCGTCCGTGCCAGAGTAAAAAGCCCGGGTCAACTCATCTTTATCACAGGTCATTATCTGTGCGTTATTAACGCAAGGTTAACGCATGGTCGTGCGCCAATCCGTGCGTGACCATTTTTCTGACCTGCTTCTATTTAAGCGTAACTTTCCTTCCATCAAGGGGAGATCGTTTTCAGCCATTCCTGCGCCATTTTCGGGAAAAACTCCGCCCTTTATCTTCCACCAAGGAGAGAAGCTGCGACCTTGCTTGCGAAGCTTACCTCTCACCGATGCTTTCTCTCGACCTTCTCCTTCACCTCTTAGCTCCATTGTAAGTTTTGACGTCATAGCCAACAAGCAAATGGAACCTTGCAACCTTCTTTTGTATCGTGACACGAAGAAGATGGGTACATTGGAGGGTAGTGATAGACTTCTCTACCCCGGACATAGTTGAGGACCGAGCTTGGACACGGACTGACAACCCGGCGATTCAATCCACGACTCCTCGACGAGCCTTCAGATTTAGTTGATTTCTTGACTTGTTCTTGCTTTATTATTGTATATGCGTGGTTAAATATTCATATGTAGATGATTTTGCACTTTAGTTATAAGATTTATTTGTGTCATGTCAATGTGAATCTATATCGTATTACTGCTTTAGGTGCTTGATCAATGCCCGTATTTCCACATGCCACCATAGTTAGTTTTTCTGCACTAGCAATTGCTAGAGGCGCGTGTTGCGATGAGGTGTTTGCGACCCTCAATCTGTTGTTCTACTCATTCCCTACACCTACCTACTCTTCCATTCCACTTAGCAAAGCAGCGCATAGCGGCCTGCATAGGAGTAGATTTAATTAGCTTTTATTTTATTGTAACTAAAACTAAATCCTTTCGTGACCTCGACCTAAGGACTTCAATCTCATGTCCTCCTTGAACGATAACTCCACCTTGCGGTGTTCCTTGAGAGATTCGATACTTGGGAAAACCTCCCCATTTTATATTACTTTTGCTAGTGGTACACATGTGGTAAGCGCATCAGCTAGCCTTGTATCTAGCGCATACACATGTAATATACATGATGTCTGGCCTACTAACAGTAAGATTGAGGAGGGAGCGAACTATGCCTCTCTACATGGTTTCATCAATAGATTTCCCTATCTCATCCTAGTTCATTGACATACTTGACCCCATGGGAGTTTTCCTGATGGAGGCTCTCTCCATACAAATTTTCTAATTAGCTCCCTAGTGAACTTAGACTGAGACATGGATAATCCATCCACAGACTATCTTACTTAGAGACCTAAGAAGTACTTGAGTTCAACCATACTGCTCATCTCAAATTTCACATGCATAAGTGTGGCAAACTTCTAGTAGAGGTTATCATCAGTAGACCCAAATATTATGTCATCTATATTAATCTAGACTATGATGATCTTGTCCTTTGATTCCCTTAAGAATATAGTCTAGTTTATCTTAACCCATGAGAATTTGTTCTCAATGATAAAACAAGACATTATTTCATACCATGCCCTAGGGGTTTGTTTCAACACATACAATGCTTTTCTAAGACGATAAACATAATCAGGAGAGTTTGGATTTACAAAACTGATTACTGCTCAACATTGACCTCCTCTCTTTGGTCACCATTTAGGAAGACTGACTTCACATCAATCTAGTATACCTTGAATCCTTTGTGTCCAGCATATGCAAGGAAGTCTTATGGCTTCTATTCTTGCAACTGGGTCAATGTTTTGATGAAAGTAAATACCTTCCTCTTGTCTATATCCCATAGACACTAGTCTAGCATTATTCTTAATTATAACACCATTTTTATCTAACTTATTCCTGAAGATCCACTTTGCCAAATTATGTTATGTCCTTAAGATCTGGGAACTAGCTTTAAGACCTTACACCTCTTGAATTGGTTTAGTCCCTCTTCTGTTGCCACAATCTAAAATTGGTCAATGTTCGCATCTTTAAACATTTTGGGCACAATCTGAGACCAAAAGCTAAAGAACATGGCTATGTTCATGCTTCTGATCCTTGTTGTAAGCCCTTGGCTTGCATCACCAATGATCTGATGTTTGGGATGATCCTTTAGATGTATACCTATTGGAGGAAATCTTCCTTCAGCATCATTGACTTCAATGTTAGGATCCTGCTAATTATCATCCATGTCCTGTGAGTTTTGTTCTTTTTCAGGAAAACATACACCATCATCATTATTTTATGCAGCTGGTGGAGCATCATTGATGGTTAGATTGCCCTTCACCTGTTCTATACCTCCAGATCTAGATGAGGAGCTAGGAAGCTCACTTTTAATCATAGAAGATTAATCAAAAACAACAATAATATACACTTTTATGACTTGATTTTTCAAGTTGTACATCATATATACTTTGCTATGATTGTTGTACCTAAAAAATATCCCCGCATAGGATTTTATAGCAAACTTAGTTATATATGACTTCCCATTGTTGAGCACATAACATTTGCTATCAAAAAGCCTAAAATTAGCAAGGTTTGATTTTCTGCCTTTCATGATCTCATAGGAAGTCTTCTTGTGATATTTTTTGAAAGAATCCTTATTTAGGACATGACATGCAATATTAACTACCTCTGCCTAGAACTATTCTGGGAGAGATGTATCACTTAGTAGTGTCCTTACTGCTTCTATAAGAGTCCTATTTTTCCTCTCAGCTATTCCATTTTGCTGGGGTGTTCTTGGAGAAGAAATTTCTTAGTGAATCCCTTGTTCTTAATAGAACTGGGTCATGCCATCAAATTGAAATTAAGTGCCATAGTCACATCTGATTTTATACACAAAACTGTCCAATTCATTCTGAATTTGCTTAACAAAGGTCTTGAAGATGTCAACGGTTTCAGAATTTTTCTTTAAGAAGAAGACCCAAGAAAACCTGTAGAAGTCATAAACTATTTTAAATGGGTAAACTTTCCTACCTAAATTATGAACAGGCATAGGACAAAATACATATATATGCAGGAGGTATATCGCCTCATAGAATCCTTGGGCCCAATGAATTTGAAGGAGGCATTGACTTGCTTGCCCTTTTGACCTGCAGACCAAATTCCTTCTTTCATGCATTTAATATTGGGACCATTTATGACTAGCTCTTCACTAAATAGATTGTTAATGGTCATGTAGTTCAAGTGAGCTATTCTCTTGTGCCATTGCACAAAATATGAGACTTTCTCATTAGAAACTAGACACACACTGGTGTTTGAACTTAAATATAAAAAGTTTAAACAAATGATATTCCCACTCCTAGTACCTGTCAAGATGACCTCTACGTCACTTATTAAAGACCCCCCTCCATGAACACAAAACACGGCCAAGGAGAGTCTTATTCCTAGAAAAATCGACTTGCGGTAGCGTTAACACACATGATAATCTGTACTACAAGACGCCTATCTTGTTGGCTAAACATATCAACAAAGCGAACCCAACACAAAGAAAGTAAAGAGAAGTTAAAATTACACACTTGTATAAAGTCCACAAGTACAACAAATAAAAGAAGCAACCATGGCTTCCTTAAAATTAGAGTACGTAATGACAAACGACTATAAAATGAGTCTCTCAAGAACTCACAACAGTCACTGACGGTAGTGATGGTACCGTCACTTCAGGCCCTGTCTTCATAGCCTGGCTTCCCTACTAAAGAACCTGCTACTGCTCTGTCTATGAGGTTTCCACCTAAAAAGGAAGACATGGCAACCGTTAGCCAAAAGACTTAGTGTCTATCACATCCTATCCCCCAGCAACTCTAGCAGATATACCATTAACAGCAGTATACAAGTATGTATAAATAACATGAAGTAACTCAACTTATATGAATGCCCATACATACATGTAAGTTAAGGATCTGCTTACTGGTAAGGTAACTAATCATATAAGAGTGCCCATACAAACATATACGATATGGATCTTGTGTATGTAATGTAATATTATGATATGAATGCAATGCAATGACTCACCAAAGCTCACACACATGCAACATCTATTTCAGCAAAGACTTATAGTCCCAACTTTTGGAGCAGGCGATGAGTCCTATTTATATACTGATTTTCGGACTCATCTTGGCTAGTTTTCTCGATGATGCACTTCACTTTTATTTCGTTATCGTATATATTTCTTCTAATCTTTATTTCCATAGAAAGTGCACTTATAGGCATGTGGTTATGTATTTATGTTACTTTTATTGATTTTAATTCTTATTGTGATTTCCTGGAATGTCTGCACATATCAGTAGTTTGTTTTTCCTGCAGGTACATGGTTTGTGTTGGTGCTCTGAGTTAGTTTGGGGCCATTTTTTTCCTAAGGGCAACTGATCGTGCATTTTTACACGTGCACGCTCAGTGGATTCTTTAGCGCACGACCACTGGTCGTGCGCCACTGATCGTGTGCATTTATTCCATTTTTCCAAGTTCTGTCATTGCTAAAAGCACGATCAAGGGATCAATTGCGCACGACCACTGGTAATGTGCCACTGATCGTGTGCATTATATTTTCTACAATGTATTAATTTGTAGGTTCTGCACTAATTCCACATTCTGTACATTTTCTCATCCGTTTTTGTCTCCGAGGAGGGTTTCGCCGATCACCATCTTCCTCCATCGTAGGGAGGGCCTCCGGGCAAGCTTTAAATGCCAAATTCAAGTTTGAGATTCCTCTCGGCCTCCTCCTTCATCCTTGAGCTTTAAAAAGGGTTTGACCTATCTTTCACCATCAACCTCGGAGGAGTTTGTGTCATCCTCCACCGGATCATGACACGAAGAAGACGCGTCCATTGGGAGTTAGTGACAGCCTCCTCTACCTCGTACGTAGTTGAGGACCGAGCTAGGACACGGAATTGACAACCCGGCGATTCCTTCTGTGAATCCTTATAACGACTTTGGATCCGGTCGATTTTGCACTCTCAACTTCTTTTGTTATTGATAGTGTAGTTTAATCTCTTTGTATTTGATGAAGTGTGCTTAATTTGATATAAATTTGTGTAAATCATGTCTATGTGATTTTATATTCACGTTATTTTCTTGAGGTGTGATATTATCAATCCTCCACAACACAGTGCCGCACTAGCAATTACTAGTGGCGTGCGTAGCGAAGAGGTGCTCATGACTCTCATTCCGCCATTCTCACCACCTCATCCGCATGTCTACTCGTCCATCTGCCCAGCGATTCGGTGTATAGCTGTTGCGCGCTAGGGTTCAAAGAAAATAAACGCAACCAAACTAGCAACCCGATGAGGCAAGTATACCTATCGAATTGTAGCAAGGGGAGACAAGTGTCGTATTGAAATCCGGGAAGTGTTGGCTAAGCTTACTCACACGAACGCTATTATCTTATCGACGGAAAAACTAGGGTTTTAGAAAATCTAAGTGCAAGGGAGTAATTAAAGCTATACTAGAAAGAGAACTACCGCAATTAAGTTAAGCTATTAAGCAAAGAACTATGCTAGAAAGGAAACTACTGCAGTTAATTAAAGAGCACAAGATAGGCGATTACTACGAAAGGTAGAAAATATGAAATGGAAATGCACCCAATCAAGATTCACCTCGGCTAAAGACGATTAAGAAAATGCGATAAAAATCTGAACTAAATAGGATAAAGGTCCTTGACCGTGGAGGTTCCTAAAGCTTGAACACGCTTCTCTCGAAGTCGTGCCCAACTGAGTTTAGGAAGGTCCGACCGACTCTCGTCTAAATCGGAGGCCTAAAACTCGCTTTACGCGGTGAACCCCACAATTGGATTTTACTCCAATCCGGGAGATTTGGACGTCTGCCTCTCTCGAGGGGTGCGTACAACTCCCTTTACTCTTGAATGCTCACTTCATTCTTTCGGCCTCTCGGCTAGCCCAGAATGAAAGCAAAGGCGGAGAGTATATATCGAAAATATACCTCCAGCCCGTGATTAATCAAGAGTAATTCAAGGCCCTAACCTAAAAAGAAAAGATTAATTAAAACATCATAAGATAATCGCTCTAACCTCGGATCATCAAGATCGAGTACAAGGAGGATTAGTTAATCATAATGGAGTGGAGGAGGGGAGATGAGTAGAAAAACATATAAAGGAACACAAGTAAAGGAAGAACAATTTTATTAATGAAAAAAGGCAAGTTACACTATTGAAATTGAAATTACAAATGCATGAAAATTAAATCCTATTCTAGCCCTATATTAAGCACTAAGCAACACTAAAGATTACAAAGAAAGCTAGGGCAACTAAATATTAAACATGATTAAGCAAAAATTACAAAGAAGAGAGAGAGAGAGAGAGAGAGAGAGAGAGAGAAAGCATAAAAAACTCAAGAACCAAAGGGCAGCACCTCCCCCTCTCAACCAAAGCTTGCTGAAATGAAGAGGGGGGGTCTCTATTTATAGATTTTTTTCTCGGGTCGGTCACGCCCTCCGACACTCCCTAGGGGGGGGCGTGTCCGGGGGCGTGACAGTACTATGTTGACCTTGGGCTCTGGATTCTGGCGGGAGGGATGATTGCTTCGGTACGTCGGTGGTCACGCCCTAGGTCACGCCCGTGACAGGGGGGCGTGACAGGCACGTCATGTCCAAATCATTGGTCGGAAATCCGTCAGTCACCGAAAAAGGAGGGTGTCACGCTCATGTCACGGGCGTGACATAGGGCGTGACAGTACTGTTTGCGTGCTGAGGCAGAACGACATTTAATGCGGCGGTAGGCTTTGCGGCAGAGGGCGACACGCCCCTGGTCACGCCTGGTGACACTCCCAGGGAGGGCGTGTCAGGGGGCGTGACATCGGTTTTTGACCGTTTTCTGTCCCTTCCAGCAGGAGTCCTCGGGATCGGGTGACACGCCCTAGGTCACGCCCAGGGAGGGCGTGACAGGGGGGCGTGACAGGTCATTTTGGCCAATTTTCTGGAAACCTGCAAAAAGACAAGAAAAAGTCAGTGGCAATAATATTTACAGAAAAATGATAAAAATAAACTAATAATAGACATAATTTGTACAATATAAAATAGAAAATACGATAATAGTTTAGGATACAAAACGTATTATCAAATTCCCCCAAGCTTAAGCTTTGCTTGTCCCCAAGCAAAAATATAAAAACTAGAATTTATAAAAAGGACTAATCAAAAAGTTCTAATTATGCCTACACAAGTACTATGCGAAATTCTAAGTAGGGAAAATGTGAAATGTAAGTCTAAAACAATTATTTAGGTATGGTAAAACTTTTATAAACTTTACTTAATAAAAACCAATCATCCAAAATTTTAACGAGATTTTTTAAATGGACATAAGCAAAGCAACGAAAATGAAAAACACGCATTGAGTTGTTACTAGATCCAAGCAACGCATTATAATTATATCAATTTAATTAACAAAAATCTAGGTTTAAATCCAAAACTAAAACTGATTTACTATTTTTCCTTTCTTAGTTGTTAAATAAAAATCAAAAAGCGTGAATCAAAAGGACTTAAATAGGACAGAAATGTTTGGTTTATGAAAATGATCAGGAGTGGAATTCAAAGATAAACGTGAAGGTTTTAAAATCACACTAAACCAAAGCAAAGAGTTTCAAAAATTTTCATAAAAATATATACACATTTTTTTTCTTTTTCTTCTTCTTTTTTTTTCATTTTTTTTTTCAAAACAAAGGCTATAAATATTTTTATTTTCCTTTTTGAGTTGGCCAAAAAAAAAATAAACATCACTTTCGAACATACTTTTTTTTTCGAAAACCTTTCTCCCACAAAAATCACAAAATACCCTATCAAAATCGTCAAAATAATTTATGAAACTCAAAAAGGCTAGTGTGATTCGATAGGTTGGAAATTTTGGCTTTGGTGAAACTGAAATGAAGGGGAGGAGCTATCAAATGAAATCGGAAAAAGGCTCAAAAATGGCTAACTAGTGGTAAAAGTTTTTAGGTTGGCAAGAAAGCTCAAACGAAAACAAAAACGGCCTAAATCATTTTCACGCTTTTGAATTTATTTAAAACAAAGGTTTGAAAAATTTTCAAAAAGCGAGTCCTAGATAATAAAAGAAGATTGATGAAATTAACTTGAAAATAGAAATAATAGGTGACTTGGATCGTTCATATCTACTACGTTATTCAAAAGTTGACTTTACAAAAATTATTCAAAAACGAAAAAGAAAATAGTGGATGATGAATTTTTAAGAAAGTAAAGGAAATAAACAACAAAAAATCATAATAGAAATGCGAGTTTTAGAAAAATATTTTACCTTAACATGCTACCGTGAATTAGAAACACAGCATGGCCAACATTTTACTTGTGAAACATAATTAAAAAGAACGATTAGAAATATTATAATTAACTAAGTTGTTTATAGGAGATTTTGAGTAAAACAAAACTAAAAACTAGGGGTACTATTGAAATACAAAAATGTCTAAACTATTCAAAAACACATATATTTTTTTAATTTAATTTTGTGAAATATTCTCTTTTTTGGAATTTGGATTTTTTCTTTTTTTTTTGGAATTTTAAGATATTCATTTTTTTTGGAAATATTTACAATATATACAAAAAGAAGATTATTTACACTACGCAAAAATGAAGGAGGACATCCTCCCCCAAGCTTAAAACAGACATTGTCCTCAATGGCTAAAGAAGGGGATTGAAGAAGGAGAGAAAAATAAAGTACAGAATTGAATGACAGAATTGAAATACAGGTACTTCCCCGGATTTATTTGCTACGAAAGCTGAGTGATGCCGCTCCCCGAATGTCTTCTTTGGACTTTGTGATGGATTCAGCAATGTTGGAGCAGGCGATCGCAGAAGCTTCAGCTTGTCGGAGCCGTCCGAGGCAAAAATTGTAAAATAAAGAAAACAGAAAAAGATAACTTGGGTTGCCTCCCAAGAGCGCCCTTTGGTTAAACCGTCGTTGAGCTCGACGCATCAAAAAAATAATATTGTCCAAAAATATTGTTGTCCCGAAATAAAATTGTCTTTAGCAAAAAAAATTAAAAGTTCAAGGTTAAAGTTCGTGAAGCAGAAACTTAATAATGTTTGGACTGACATCATCATCACCAGAAAAGTAGAGATTAAGACGCTGACCATTCACTTTGAAATTACCCTTATCAGGGTGAGAAATTAAAACAGTTCCATAAGGAAATACTTCTAAAACAGAAAACGGGCCAGACCTGCGAGATTTTAATTTGCCCGGAAATAAACGTAAACGAGAACTATATAAAAGGACTTGGTCGCTCGGATTAAAGTTTTTAGGGTGCCTTAAGTGATTATCGTGTAAACGCTTCGTCCGCTCTTTATAAAGTTTATTATTTTCATAAGCATAAGAGCGCCACTCGTCGAGTTCATTTAGTTGAAATTTTCGAAGGTCACCGACTGAGTGGGGATCGAAGTTTTAAAATTTTAAGGCCCAAAAGGCGCGGTGTTCTAACTCTACGGGCAGATGGCATGATTTTCCATAGACCAGCAGATACGGCGTACATCCGAGGGCGGTTTTATACGCTGTTCGGTAGGCCCATAGAGCATCGTCAAGTTTGGTTGACCAGTCTTTTCTAGAAGTTGAAACAGTCTTTTCTAATATTCTTTTTATTTCTCTATTAACTACTTCGACTTGACCGTTAGTTTGGGGGTGGTAGGCAGTGGAAAGCTTATGTGTAACGCCATATTTGGTAAGGATTTTTGAAAATTGTGCGTTACAGAAATGGGAACCCCTATCGCTAACGATTGCGCGTGGCGTACCGAATCTAGAAAATAATTTTTTTAAAAACGTGACTACAACTCGGGAGTCGTTGGTAGGAAGAGCTTGGGCCTCGGCCCATCGTGAAACATAATCAATAGCAACTAAAATATATTTGTTTCCGAAGCTAGAAGGAAGGGGGCCAACAAAATCAATTCCCCAGAGGTCGAAAATTTCGCACTCTAAGAAATAATTTTGCGGCATTTCATTTTTATTAGAGATGTTGCCCGACCGTTGGCAACTATCACACCTACTCACAAAGGCTTGCGCGTCCTTAAACAGGCTAGGCCAGTAAAAACCCGCGCAAAGCACCTTATGAGCGGTGCGAGCAGCTTGATAGTGCCCACCTATCGGGCCTTCATGCAAATGTTTTAGAATATCGATTCCTTCCTCATAAGAAACACATCCCCTTATCACTTGATCCGCACAAATTCTGAAAAGATGCGGGTCTTCCCAGAAGTAGTTCTTCAGCTCAGAAAAGAATTTCTTCTTTTGCTGAGAGGAGAACTCTTTTGGGAGCACCCGGGCCACTAGATAGTTGGCGATGTGCGCGAACCAAGGAGAAGTAGATGTATTAACTAAAAGCAGCTTCTCATCAGGAAAATAGTCATAAAAAGATTTTTCATTTAATTTTTCTATAAAGGGGTTATCTAATCTTGATAAATGGTCGGCGGCCAAGTTCTCGGCTCCTCGCTTATCACGGGTCTCTAAGTCAAACTCCTGGAGGAGTAAGACCCAGCGAATCAAGCGAGGCTTGACATCCGTTTTGGTAAGAAGGTACTTGAGGGCCGAGTGGTCCGCAAAAACAATGATTTTTGAAAGAGTAATGTAAGGGCGGAATTTATCAAACGCAAATACTACAGCTAAGAGCTCCTTCTCGGTTGTGGTGTAATTTTCTTGTGCAGATGTGAGGGTTTTACTAGCGTAATAGATGGGGTCGAAGTTCTTAGATATGCGTTGACCTAATACGGCCCCCACCGCAAAACTACTCGCAGATAATCTCGAAAGGAAGGTCCCACACCGGAGCTATCATAATCGGTGCGTTAATTAGCTTTTCTTTAATTGATTCAAAGGGAGAAATACAAGAGTCATCAAAAATGAATGGAGCGTCTTTTTCTAAGAGATGGGTGAGGGGCTTTGTGATCTTGGAGAAGCCCTTTATAAAACGACGATAAAAACCAGCGTGGCCTAGAAAACTTCTTATAGCTTTTATGTTTGTAGGCGGCGGCAACTTCTCAATAACTTCTATCTTGGCAACGTCTACCTCGATACCTTTAGCAGAAATTTTATGACCCAAAACTAACCCTTCCCTCACCATAAAATGGCATTTTTCCCAATTTAGGGCAAGGTTAGTTTCTTCGCATCGTTCTAAGACTTTTTCGAGGTTTTCTAAACATCTATCGAAGGAATCGCCGAACACGGAGAAATCATCCATGAATACCTCCATAATGCTTTCTACGTACTTGTCAAATATTGCGAGCATACATCGCTGGAATGTAGCTGGCGCATTGCATAATCCAAACGACATTCTTTGGTACGCGAAGGTGCCGAAGGGACAAGTAAACGTAGTTTTCTCTTGGTCCTCGGGAGAGATGGGTATTTGAAAGTACCCCGAGAGGCCATCGAGAAAACAATAAAAGCTATGGCCGGAGAGACGTTCTAAAATCGGGTCGATAAACAGTAAAGGAAAGTGGTCCTTACGGGTGGCGTCATTTAACTTACGGTAATCTATGCACATACGCCAACCCGTCACCGTCCGTGTCGGGATTAATTCATTATTCTCATTACTAACTACGGTTATCCCTCCCTTCTTTGGAACTACCTGAACGGGGCTAACCCACTTACTGTCCGAAATAGGGTAGATAATTCCTGCGTCTAATAGTTTCATAACCTCGCCCTTAACTACTTCTTTCATGTTTGGGTTTATACGGCGCTGAGGTTGGATAGAGTTACGCGAATTATCTTCCATTAAAATTTTATGGGTACAGAAAGATGGGCTTATGCCCTTGATATCAGAAATTTGCCAAGCAATAGCCCGGCGATGCTTACGTAGAACTAGAAGAAGTTTATCGTTCTGCGTATCCGTGAGGTAGGCCAAAACGATAACTGGTAACTTGGAGTCTTTTTCTAAGAAAGCATACCTAAGGTGTTCGGGGAGTTCTTTAAGTTCTAGGGTAGGGGGTTCTTCATAAGAGGATTTTGAGATTCTTTCTTTTTCAAAAATAATATCTTCATAAACTTTTTTATAAGGAACGTAATAAGGGGTGGGGCTAGCAGCTAAGACGGCTTCCTGTAGTGATTCAGTGGGAAGAAAAGAGGAAGAACAAAAATCAGAAAATTCTTTTTCAAACTCAGAAAGACAATAAGAAGATTCATCACTTCCTTGCAGTGATTCAGTTGTAAGAGAAGAGGAGCAAAAAGTAGAAAATTCTTTTTCAAAGTCGGAGAGGCAGTAGGAAGAATCATCACTCACGGCGTCTACAAAAAAACATGAGTCATTGTTCGCTAAGGTGTTCTTCATCGAAGGGGTGATAGAAAATGTGACTTCGTCGTCGCCTACTCGAAGAAAGAGCTTACTATTGCCTACGTCAATGATGGCTCGGGAGGTGGCAAAGAAGGGTCGGCCAAGGATCAGGGGAACCTCGACGTCTTCTTCGATGTCCAAAATGACAAAGTCCACCGGGAAGATGAACTTGTCTACTTTCACTAGAACGTCCTCCACTATTCCTAACGGGTACTTGACGGATCTATCGGCTAGCTGGATACTCATACGTGTGGGGTTAAGGCTACCAATCCCTAACTTTTTGAACAACAAAATGGGCATCAGGTTTATACTTGCACCTAAGTCGGCTAACGCGTGTTTAACAAAAAGATCACCGAAGACACACGGGATAGAGAAACTACCCGGGTCACTGATTTTCTTCGGCAAACCATTTGTTAAAACGGCGGAGCACTCGGCGTTTTGCGTGACGTGCGAAAGATTCTCTAACTTCTTCTTGTTTGTGATGAGGTCTTTAAGATATTTGGCATATTTCGGCATCTGCGAAATAGCCTCGTGGAAGGGAAGATTAATGTGGATTTGTTTGAAGATTTCTAAGAAGCGGGAGTACTGATCATCTTGACGTTGTCTATTAAGTTCAGAGGGGTATGGAGGAGTTGAATTATTTTTGAAGATGGGTGGTGGAGTAGGATTATTTTCTAAAATAGGGGTGATAACTTCTTCAGCAGATGGCAGAATTTTTAAAACGGGAGCGGAGCTTTGATTTTTAAAAACAGGAGCAGAGCTTTGATTTTTAGAGGCGGGAGCGGAGCTTGCCTCGGGCTCTTCACTTACCATACCGGAGACTTGCTACCCACTCCAAAGAGTTATAGCTTTCGCTTGCTCTCTCGGGTTGGGTTCGGTATTGGAAGGAAGAGACCCTGCGGGTCGCTCAGAAATTATTTTCGCGAGCCGTCCTACCTGATTTTCTAAACTTTTTACGCTTCCGGTTAAAGTTCTTATGGTAGCGTCATTTGTGGTGATGTATTTAGAAAGTAATTCCTACAAGCTTGGAGGTTTCGGGTAATTTTGAAGTTGTGGTGGTGGTGGTGGTGCAGAAAAATCATTTTGCAGGGGTGGGCACATCGCATTCGATTGATTACTCCATGAAAAGTTCGGATGATTTCTTAAAGCAGGATTATAACTATTCGGAAAATTAAAACCAGGCGGATGAAAATTCGCAGCAGAAAAATTATTAAAAGCAGTTCTAGGCATATTATTAACATAATCTAAATGTTCTGCAGTAGGGGTTGCAGATTCCCATACCTGAGGGGCGGAGGCAGCAGTCATCTCCGTGATTTTTTTGCTTAGGATTTCTACTTGCAGAGCGAGCTGGGAGACGTTGTCCACTTCATAGATACCTGCAGGCTTGTTCGGGCGGGACCTAGGCACATTCCACTGATAAGTGTTCATGGCCATGTCCTCAAAAAGCTCAAGAGCGGCTTCCAGGGTCTTATGATTTAAAGTACCGCCAGAAGCTGCGTCTATCATTTGCTTCGTGCTTTGATTTAGCCCGTTATAAAACGTCTGCACTTGTAACCATACAGGCAGCGCTTGATGTTGGCATCATCTTAATAATTCTTTAAATCTCTCCCAGGTTTCGTATAGGGTTTCAGAGTCTATTTGTCCGAAGGCAGAGATGTCGTTCCTAAGTTTTGCAGTTTTAGCTGGCGGAAAATACTTCGCCTAAAATTTTTTAGTTAATTCATTCCAAGTGGTTATGCTATTTTTCGGAAGTATGTTCAGCCACTGCTTAGCTTTAGTTATTAGAGAGAAGGGGAAGAGTCTCAGCCTAATCGCATCATTTGTGACACCATTTATCTTGAAGGTGTCGCAAATTTCAAGAAAGCTAGCTATATGTGCATTCGGATCTTCATCTTGAAGTCCGTCAAATTGCACATATTGCTGCACCATTTGAATTATGCTAGGCTTTAGTTCGAAGTTATTATTTGCTATAGCAGGGCGGACTATACTTGATTCTGTTCTCTCGAGGTTCGGTCGTGCATAATAGGACATAGTCCTTTGCATGGCCTAATCTACGTTGGGTTCTTCCATTCTTAAAGTAGCAAATGACTCAGAGTCCTCAACCGGCACTTGGATAGTAGGGCCTTGAAATCGCGATCTTCTCCGAAGAGTACGCTCAATTTCGTTGTCCAAGTCCAAAATAACCGACGGACTCCCGCGGGTCATGCAATAAAAGAATAGAAAAGAAGAAGAGGAAGAGAAATAGGATAAACTAGAAAAAAGATTAGAATTTTTTTTTTTTTTGAAATAGATTTTTTTTATAGATTAACTCCCGAACTTCCCAAGGACTACCCCGTGAAGGGTTCGCAAGGTACTAGACAAGACAGTGGCGCTTAAATCCCTTTGCCCTTTTCGAGAGAATTAGGTGGCGTAGAAAAATTGTGAGGTTGGTTTCTATTAAGAGCGGTGATAAAATTTCTTTTTTTTGATTTTTTTTTTAAAATTTTAAAGAAAGAAGATGAGAAAGAGAAGAGATAAAATTAATAGGTTCGTGTTTTCAAAATATCAACGGAAGTTGGTTCCTCGGCAACGGCGCCAAAAACTTGTTGCGCGCTAGGGTTCGAAGAAAATAAACGCAACCGAACTAGCAACCCGATGAGGCAAGTATACCTATCGAATTGTAGCAAGGGGACACAAGTGTCGTATCGAAATCCGGGAACTGTTGGCTAAGCTTACTCACACGAACGCTATTATCTTATCGACGGAAAAACTAGGGTTTTAGAAAATCTAAGTGCAAGGGAGGAATTAAAGCTATACTAGAAAGAGAACTACCGCAATTAAGTTAAGCTATTAAGCAAAGAACTATGCTAGAAAGGAAACTACTGCAGTTAATTAAAGAGCACAAGATAGGCGACTACTACGAAAGGTAGAAAATATGAAATGGAAATGCACCCAATCAAGATTCACCTCGGCTAATGACGATTAAGAAAATGCGATAAAAATCTGAACTTAATAGGATAAAGGTCCTTGACCGTGGAGGTTCCTAAAGCTTGAACACGCTTCTCTTGAAGTCGTGCCCAACTGAGTTTAGGAAGGTCCGACCGACTCTCGTCTAAATCGGAGGCCTAAAACTCGCTTTACGCGGTGAACCCCACTATTGGATTTTACTCCAATCCAGGAGATTTGGACGTCTGCCTCTCACGAGGGGTGCGTACAACTCCCTTTACTCTTGAATGCTCACTTCATTCTTTCGGCCTCTCGGCTAGCCCAGAATGAAAGCAAAGGCGAAGAGTATATAACGAAAATATACCTCCAACCCGTGATTAATCAAGAGTAATTCAAGGCCCTAACCTAAAAAGAAAAGATTAATTAAAACATCATAACATAATCGCTCTAACCTCGGATCATCAAGATCGAGTACAAGGAGGATTAGTTAATCATAATGGAGTGGAGGAGGGGAGATGAGTAGAAAAGCATATAAAGGAACACAAGTTAAGGAAGAACACTTTTATTAATGAAAAAAGGCAAGTTACACTATTGAAATTGAAATTACAAGTGCATGAAAATTAAATCCTATTCTAGCCCTATATTAAGCACTAAGCAACACTAAAGATTACAAAGAAAGCTAGGGCAACTAAATATTAAACCATGATTAAGCAAAAATTACAAAGGAAGAGAGAGAGAGAGAGAAAGCATAAAAAACTCAAGAACCAAAGGGGCAGCACCTCCCCCTCTCAACCAAAGCTTGCTGAAATGAAGAGGGGGGGTCTCTATTTATAGATTTTTTTCTCGGGTCGGTAACGCCCTCCGACACGCCCTAGGGGGGGGGGGGCGTGTCAGGGGGCGTGAAAGTACTATGTTGACCTCGGGCTCTGGATTATGGCGGGAGGGATGATTACTTCGGTACGTCGGTGGTCACGCCCTAGGTCACGCCCGTGACATGGGGGCGTGACAGGCACGTCATGTCCAAATCATTGGTCGGAAATCCGTCAGTCACCGAAAAAGGAGGGTGTCACGCCCATGTCACGGGCGTGACATAGGGCGTGACAGTACTGTTTGCGTGCTGAGGCGGAACGACATTTAATGCGGCGGCAGGCTTTGCGGCAGAGGGCGACACGCCCCTGGTCACGCCTGGTGACACGCCCAGGGAGGGCGTGTCAGGGGGCGTGACAGCGGTTTTTGACCGTTTTCTGTCCCTTCCAGCAGGAGTCCTCGGGATCGGGTGACACGCCCTAGGTCACGCCCAGGGAGGGCGTGATAGGGGGGCGTGACAGGTCATTTTGGGCAATTTTCTGGAAACCTGCAAAAAGACAAGAAAAAGTCAGTGGCAATAATATTTACATAAAAATGATAAAAATAAACTAATAATAGACATAATTTGCACAATATAAAATAGAAAATATGATAATAGTTTAGGATACAAAACGTATTATCAATAGCGGCTCGTATAGTTTTCCATCCGCCTGGCGGAGCATTGCATAGCGGCATTGCATAGGAGTAGTTTATTAGTGTTTTGTTTTCTTTTTCTGCAAAAAATCTAAACCCCCTTCATAAACACCAACCTAAGGACTTCAATCTCAAGTCCTCTTCAAAATTAACTCCACTTTACTGTGTTCCTTGAGAGAACGATACATGGGAAAATTCGCCTATTTTTTTTTACTTGTGCGACAGGTACACTTGCAGTAAACAGCATCAAGTTTTTGGCATCGTTAACGGGGAACGCAGCCGTGATAGTTTATGGATAGGGAGATAGGTTATATAAGCCCTTTTCCATTTATTCATTTCATGTTTCTTCTATGCTTTAAATTTTTTAATTTGTTGCTTATTTTTCTTTGTTCCTTTTCTAGTTTTAATTTTTTAGCAGCAGGAATTCATTTCTTTTATCTGCTAGTGTGTAGTTAATTTTTCATTAGAATATTTATGTTGATGAATTCTTTCTTATTCCACCATGTTTTATTATATGAATATCTGTTTCAGATGCTATGGGGATTAAAGGCATGGTAGTGATGAGTGCCCCACTGAAGATAGTGAGCATAATTCTCATGGTTCAGTATACGGAGCACCATCCTCTTATTGTACTTCATACACCATACCCAAGTCTTATGTTCACTTCTCTTCTATGCCTTACATTTTTCTTATTCCTCTCCGGTCCTACCAGAACCGAGGAGTAATGGAAAATGGTGTTTGCGGTGTCATATCACCGAGCATGTGTTGAAGATTGTGTAGAAGTTCAACGCTAGTTGGAAGAGGATGATGAACCGGGTATCCGAATTGTTCCATCCACCCCTCAATTGGCTGCCCCTTCTGATTTTGATCATAAATTAGCAGTACCACCTTATCTTTGGGGGACTGCTGCGGATATACCCATCAGACTTTCTGCTGATCGATGTGACGACATTGTGGTGCCGTCTCTCCCTATGCATTCTTCCCCACTTTTGGATTCACCCCTAGAGGAACCCCCACTTATTTTCTCTGATGTTGTTATTCCTCCTCTTTCTTTGAAAGAATTATCTATCCCAATTTTTAGTAAGTCGGTTGAAGATGTTATGCCAGATAGTGATTCAGAGCCTGAGGTTGTGCCAATATGGTTTGAGGAAGTTATTCTCTCCAATGGAGAGTGTGACACCTTGGAACATGATAATCCACCGAGGTGGGATGATGAGGAGATCCTTTCTGATGAGGAAGTTTTCACTTCCTTGTTGGATGAGGAGGTCCAAACCAACACTGAGGACCTCGAGCTCTTGGATTCCCCTTGCTATGACACATATGACATCGACAATGATCTATGCTCGGATCCTACTAGGGGTGAGACCGGGACCACTCCCACTTTTTTTGATTATTTTAGTCTTTCATCTCCTTTATTTCCTGAACCCCTTTCAGTATCTGAGCATGTACGGGTTGAGTCTTCGTAGGTGCTTCAGGAGGAATTGGAGCTTTCAGCTCGAGTCATGGATGATAACATCCTCTTTCACGAGGAGGTTGATTCTTCCTCTATTGAGGAAGCTCCATTAATTGCTTTCCCTTCCTGCCGTCTCCCTGTAGACGATACCTTGTTGGGCAAGGATTTATTTTGTGGTGTGATGAGTGAGGAGCAGCACTCCTCCTCTTCTTACTTCCTATTTCCTCTTCCTGTGAGGAGCAGGTATGATTATTTGGGCAGAGGGGTAACTGTTTTATCGCCGCATCAGAACCCGCTACCGAAATAGATATTGGAACAGTTACCTGTGCACTTTTCTTTTCATAGGCCCATCAGCTAGGACTTTTTGTTAGCCTAATAAGTCGTGTTGGGAGGTCAATAACCCTAGTAGTTACCTTACATTTCCTGCATTTTTATTTTTCATGTCTATCTTAGTTTTTGTATTTCCTTGTATTTTGTTTATTTTTCTTTTGTTTTTGCTGAGCTCACACCAGCAGGTATTCATGGAAAATTCGTATTGGAGGGGTTGTGATTCTTCATTTGGCAGACCTGCTTCTATTTTTTCATGCGTCTTCTTGTATGCTCACTAGATGAGCATTGGGTAACCACTCCCCTTGTCTCTATCTGATTTTAATTTCAATATCATATGCTGTGTGGCTTAGTTTAAGTCTGGGGTAGAGCCAGTATTTGTTACCTTTTGCACACACACATTTCATTTGCATACTAGAAGCTTTTATTGTTTTATTTTGATTAGTGTATTGCATCGCACACCACTGCACCCACATGAGCCCGTTCTTAGCTGTTAGCGTGCTGCGAGTTAAACTCGTTTATTTTATATGATTTGGGAAAATTATTGTGTTGGCATAGGGTTGGGAGACGGAGTAGAATGTTTACTCCTATAGTACTCCAAGTTGAGTGCTCTCATCTCGTATAGAAATTGCAAAAGATTTAATTTTTCTGCATGCTTATAGTTTTATATTTTTCTAATTGCGTAAATACTACTTAATCTACTCAAAATTGGTGAATCCGGTGTGAATCTGAATGTAGCTTACGAATTGTTGTCGATGACCGCTAGATTCGTATTGCCCAAGTCGGGCGGATGGGTAGTCATTCTCGTTGGCTAGAACTTGCCCCAAGCTATTCTTGAAGCGTGGGTATAGGTTAGTTCAATCGTATGAGCGTGATTTAGGAAATCATTTTTAGCCCGGTTGAGCTCTGTACCATTCCTAACGTCTTATCCTCGCTAGCCCCGTTGTGCCTACCCCTTCTTTTGATTCAGCTCCACCATTATTTCACCAAAGCCTCAAAGCCGATCCTAGTCGCACGCCCAAGTCGAGCTTTAGTGTTTTTCATTTATATTTTGGGGTGTTGATGTGGTGATATTCATTGTGAATATATTGATGTGCTCCATAGTTTTTATTTGCTAAAATTGTTAAAATAAAAAGTTGATTTGAAAAAATATATGAAAATTAATTATGAAAAAGAAAAGTGAAAAGAAAAAGTATAATTGAAAATTCTATTTGAGATGAGATTGTATTTTGAGTAGGCGGTGCACACACCTATATTTTAAAAATTAAGTCTAGGGGTGTGGTGAACCCGCATGTATTTTGGTTAGCGGTTATATTCTTTTTTTTATGCTAGCTCATTTGGGTTAAGTGTGTAGCCTTATTATTTATCTTTGTTTACCTCACCGAAACCCAAGCCCCATCTCTTCACCTAAAGTCCTACTGATTCGTGTGTGAACCAAACCAGTGTTGTGGAGAGAGTGCGTATGGGCAAGCATATGGTCACCGACATTGGTGGATTCCTTTGGAGGTAATACCGAGCCCCGATCTTTGTCAATGCTCGCCTTAGCGATTAGTCTGCTTTCTCCCTAAGTGTGACCGGAATATTCACCATGATTCCATTTTTGAGTAGTAATAAAATATTGATACTCATTGTGAAAAGTATAAACTATTCTATATACTTAGAAATTTCCTCTATTATATTTTTACGAGCACGAGCAAGCGACTTCGCAAGGTACTCTGTATATCAATTTCTATGTTAGCTAGTTTATTTTTCCCTATCTGCATATATTTTGTTTGCTCGGGACCCTAAAACTGGTAAGTCAAGGGGTGTGATGAGTCCTATTTATATACGGATTTTCAGACTCATCTATCTAGTTTCCTCATTGATGCACTTCACTTTTAGTTCGTTATCATATATATTTATTCTAATCTTTATTTCCATATGAAGTGCACTTGTAGGCCCGTGGTTGTGTATTTTTGTAACTTTTATTGATTGTACTTCTTATTGTGATTGCTTGGAATGTCTGAATATATCAGTGGTTTTTTTCCTGCAGGTACAGAGGTTATGTTAGTACTCTAGGTTTGTTTGGGCCCATTTTTCCTAAAGGCCACTGATCGTGCATTTTTAATTGCGCACGCTCAGTGGATTCTTTAGCGAACGACCTCTGATCGTGAGCCACTGATCTTGTTCATTGATTCCATTTTTCCATGTTCTGTCTAGGGAAATCGCACGACCATTGGACATAGTGTGCACGACCTCTAGTCGTGCGCCACTGATCGTGCGCATTTATCCCATTTTTATGGAGTTCTTCCATTGCTAATCGCAAGATCATGGGATCCATTGCGCACGACAACTGGTCGTGCTCCACTGATCATGTGCATCATATTTTCTGCAATCTATAAATTCGCAGGTTCTGCCCTAATTTAGCATTCTGGACTTTTTCTCCGCCGTTTTTGTATCTGAGGAGGTTTCCGCCGGTCTCCTTCTTCCTCCACCGTAGGGAGGGGCTCCGGGCAAGCTTTCAATGCCAAATTCAAGCCGGAGCTTCCGCTCGGCCTCCTTCTTAATTCTTGAGATTCAAGAAGGGTTTGACCTAGCTTTAACCATCAAGCTCGGAGTAGTTTGTGTAATCCTCCACCGGATCATGACACGAAGAATACGTGTCCATTGGGAGTTAGTGACAACCTCCTCTACCCCGGACATATTTGAGGATCGAGCTAGGATGCGGAATTGATAACCCGGCGATTCCTTCCGTGAATCCACAGAAAGACTTCGGATCTGGACAATTTCACACTCTCTTCTTCTTTTGTTTTTGATAGTGTAGTTTGATCTCTTTGTATTTGATGAAGTGTGCTTAATTTGATATACGTTTTTGTACAATCATGTCTATGTGATATTATATTCACGTTATTTGCTTGAGATACGCATTATCCATCCTCCACCACACTGTGCCACACTAGCAATTGTTAGTGGTGTGCGTAGCGAAGAGGTGCTAACGACCCTCATTCTTCCATTCTCACCACCTCATCCGCCAGCCTACTCGTCCATCCACCTAGTGATTCGAAGCATTGCGTCCCGTGTAGTTTTCCATCTTCCTGGGGAAGCATTGCATAACAGCATTGTATAGGAGTAGTTTATTAGTGTTTTACTTTCTTTTCCGCAAAGAATCAAAACCCCCTTCGTAAACACCGACCTAAGGACTTCAATCTCAAGTCCTCGTCAAAATTAACTCCACCTTACTGTGTTCCTTGAGAGATCGATACTTGGGAAAATTCGCCCTTTTTATATTACTTGTGCGACCGGTACACTTGCCGTAAACTGCATCAAGTTTTTGGCATTGTTGCCGGGGAACACAGTCGTGATATTTTTTGGAGAGGGAGATAGGAGATAGAAGCCCTTTTCCATTTATTAATTTCATGTTTCTTCTTTGCTTTAGTTTTTAGAATTTTTTACTTATTTTTCTTTTTTTCTTTTCTAGTTTTAATTGTTTAGCAGCAGGCATTCCTTTTCTTTTATCTGCTAGTGTGTAGTTAATTTTTGCTTAGAATATTTCTGTTGGTGAATTATTTCTTGTTGCACCATGTTTTCTTATATGAATATCCGTTGTAGATGGTGCGGGGATTATATGTATGTTAGTGATGAGTGCCCCGCTTAAGATAGTGAGCATAATTCTCGTGGTTCAGTATATGGAGCACCGTCCTCTTATGGTACTTCATACACCATACCCATGTCTTATGGTCACTTCTCTTCTACTCCTTCACCTTTTTCTTATCCTCTCCGATCCCAACAAGACAGAGGAGTAATGGAAACTGGTGTTTGCATTGTCGCAGCACCGAGCACGTGTTGAAAGATTGCAAAAAATTTTAATGCCAGTTAGAGGAGGATGATGAACCGGGTATCTGATTCGTTCCATCCACCTCTCAATTGGCTTCCCCTTCTATTTCTGATGATAAATTTGCAGTACCATATTATCTATGGGGGACTGCTGCGGATATACCCATCAGACTTTCTGCTGATCGGTGTGACAACATTGTGGTGCCGTCTCTCCCTATGCATTCTTTCCCTCTTTTGGATTCACCCCAAGAGGAACCCACACATATTTTCTCTGATGTTATTGTTCCTCCGATTTCTTTGCAAGAATTATCTATCCCAATTTTTAGTGAGTCGGTTGATGATGTTATGCCAGATAGTGATTCAGAGCCTGAGGTTACACCAATGTGGGACGAGGACATTATTCTCTCTAATGGAAAGTATGATACCTTGGGTCTTGATGATGCACCGAGGTGGGATGATGAGGAGATCCTTTTTGATGAGGAAGTTTTCACTTCCTTGTTGGATGAGGAGGTCCAAACCACCACCGAGGACCTCGAGCTCTCAGATTCCCCTTACTATGTCTCATATGACACCAACGATGATCTATGCTTGGATCCTACTTGGAGTGAGACCGGAACCACTCCCCCAATTTTTGATTCTTTTAGTCTTTCATCTCCTTTATTTCATGATCCCCTTTCTGTATCTGAGCCTGTGTGGCTTGAGTACTCGCAGGTGCTAACCTCTTAGGCACCATCCGTTGTGGCCAGATAGTGATAGTGGAATGGGCTTTTCCACTACTAGGGAGTCATCCACACTACCGAGCCTAGGCCTACGTATGCCTCAATACTAAGAACAGAACAACGGAGCTCACATGCGTACTACGGATCAGAGGAGTGTTGGGTAGATGTTCACCAAAAACACAGCCCAAACTGGCCTACATGTGAGGCATGAAAAAGGCCTCAGCAATGAGCACAAGGACACAGCTAATCCGTCCACTTGGCACAGAGAGCGCCTCGGGAATGAGCACCGAGGACACAGCTAAACCGTCCAAAGTCTATCTGTCAACTTCCGTCGGTGTTATGACTGGCGAGCCCGTAGAACTGCCATACTATCCTCAAACCAGGATTATGAACTGCGTGTCAACTCACACTGCATTTATTTCATATATAAGGTCTCAAATCTGATTCCTTTTTTATTATTCATATCCCGTGCTCATCAACACACAAGGGCTCCACACCGAGTCCCTTATCAACACATCATTTCAGTGCGGCAAACACACACGCACTTCCAACCCTTCCACATTACCATATCACACCAAGGTTTATTAAGTCCATAGGTGGCAAGCCTCCCAACATAACGTACAAATCCTACAATACTTCATGTAGGGAGACTAAACTCTAAGCAATGGATTACTTATTACAATCCTTAACCAATATCCCGCATAATCATGCAATAGCTTATCCAATACTCCCTTAAATTAAGCACTCACAAATACCATGCTTCCACAAGATGTATACAAACTATCATGATATTCAACATGCATATGTTGTGTTCACTAACTTTTCCATTCAATTGATTATGAAACTCCAGCAAGTCAATTATACAACGTCCTTCACCGAACCATTTGTTGATTTAAGGATCTATCAACTAAATCGCATCAATCATTTGTTTAGTGCAATTACGAATAGTTTAAGTTCAGCAAACCACATGTAAACCTCGACTTTAATCTACCATGAATTTCTTTACCAAGTTCAAACCCAATTCCACACTAACCGAAGAGCAACTTATAATCAAGGCTTGACTGTATAGCAACTTTGACTAGACATTCCAAAGTCTACAGGACCCGTATAAAATTTGTAACAATCCGTTGGAAAGGTATTTCCAAGGACTACAACTTTTGTATTTGGTCCATCACCCGGTTCAGACAACAAAGTATTTGAAATCGGCCTCGAAGTCTATAAAACAGATTTCTGCATTTATTCCATATAAGTCCAGCAAGTTCGATTGGACTTACCTGATTCTACAGACCCCGTATGTAGATGAGTAACTACTTGTTGGAAAGGTCTTTCCAAGGGCTACGAATTTCGTGTTTATTCTAAAGCCCAGATCTTAACGTATCATACACGAAAATGGCCTTGAAGTTCGTTGCGCGCAGAAAGCAGATTTCTGCACGCATCTCAAAGCAAGATGAATGACATCGATTCATCTTCTTCCTTTAGGAATTTCTTCCGAACCAAGTACAAATTTCCTCCTCCCATATTCACCATCACACGACAAATCTTCTTCACGAAACCAAGTCCACCACCTTCATATAGAAGATAGGAGAGGTTGAAGACAACTAATTGCTAGGGCAAGTCCCTAGCATGGTCCATTCCTAGGAAATCTTCATCTCGCAAGTCAAACTCATTTGAGTCAACATATCTCCAAGAAAATAACTACAGATCTAGAACCAAGGGATAGGGTAGGAAGCACACCTCGTCACCGACATTTCTGACATTTTCGGCCAGGGATCTCGTGACCCTCCTTGGCGGCATGGTTCTTCTCCATTGGAGCTGTTCTTCACGAGAAAACGGAGAAAGCCTTCCTCTAGAAATCGAACTTCAGTGATCTGTTTCTCTCCCGATACATTCGCATAGTAACGACTCGAAAAAGTGAAAGATCGTGATGGTAATGGTTTGATTACTCCTTTTTATAATAAGTTATTAGGTTTGAGTCACCCCTCCACTTGTCGCATTCTCATTGGAGTGCTTATTATTGCTTACATAAAGTGTTATTTACACGAACCAGTCCAAGGAAATCATTCCACACAAATGATGAAATCCGGTTCAACCAGCCGACACAGGACTGCGGATTCTGCCTAGGTAAAAAATTCACCAAGTCAAATTCGGCGAGTATCCTCTTGAATACTCGATGAATCAGCGAGTAACCTCTTCCATAATCGACGAATCGGTGAATGAGCGCGTGTATTCTCGCCGAATTCCCGACTAGTCTGGCCTAATTGTCCAAGTGATATTCGATTAATTCATCGAATATCCTTAGTGATATTAGAAAAATTTTCCTTAGCCGAATTTCCTAAGTTTTCTACCTATGAATCTTTCTCCACCATATTTGATGAATTCGTCGGATATAATCAGCGATATCTGACGGATTTCACTTTAATTGTTTCTCAAATTCTGGAGTCGATTGTATCGTGTATCACCCGATGATATTCGACGAATTCCACTCGGCTAACTTCCCAAACATTCTCGACGAATTCGTCGGATATCCCTGGCTATATCTTACGAATTTCACTTGGTCGATGTATCTCAAGTCCGTTCCCCCAGAATTCATTTAGTATCACTCAACCCTAACCCTTCAGCAATTACACCCCGAGCCTGAGTCAAGGCTCTTGACTCAGAATACGTGCGAGGGGCCTAGCGCAAAGCAGGTAATTAAAAATCCTATAAACAAAATAAAATGATTTTGTCCCTGAAATCGGGCTAAGGCTATGGGAAAGTAAAGCATGAGAATAAAATATGATTTTAAACCTTACCTTTGGGGAAAAACTTCGGGTAGCGCTTTTGCATCAAATCTACCGGCTCCCAAGTATACTCCTCCTTTCCATGATTAGACCATAATACTTTTACCAATGAGACACTTTTCTACCGCAAACTCCTTGTTTCGGTGTCCACTATCCGTACCGGCTCTAGTCGGACAGATCTATAAGTTACTACTGCTCCATCTGTGGTGAGGACATGTTGATCGGTCCTTAACTATGCCTTTCGAAGTGATGATACATGGAATACGTCGTGTAAATTCTCTAGCATAAGGCCCCACATATCTTGGGCTGATCTTCTTCATACCACTCACCCGTGACACTCCATGCATCAGCCGGATCTTCAGGAACACCTTGTCACCCACTTGAAATTCCACTATCCGGTGCATTGCATTATAATACTTACCTTATCGACTTTGAGCCTCAAGCATATGGTCCCGTATTAATCTAACAACGGAATCTGTATCGTCAATATATTCAATTCCCAAAACCTTCAGGTCTTCATCGTGCACCCATGACAAAGGAAATCTACACCTTTCTTCTATATAGGGCTACATGGGATGCCATCCCGATACTGGGCTGATTACTGTTGTTTTATGAAAATTCTACCAATGGTAAGAGTCTTTCCCACGACTCTCCTTTATCTAACACACACAATCTTAATTGGTGTTCTAAGGCTCTGATGGTCCTCTCAGACCGCCCATCCGTCTGAGGATGAATGATTGTGCTTAAGGTAAGGCGTGAATCCAAATATGTCTGTATTGCCTTCCACTCTCTGGAGGTGAAATACCATCTTGGTCAGAAACAATTGTCTTTGGCACGCCGTGGTACCGTACAAACTACTCCACAACGAGGCGCAAAAAAACATCCAAATGTGCCTCCTAGTTCATAGGGATAATCCTGGCTACCTTTATCACGCGATCCATGATTACCCAAACTTAATCATTCCCAGAGCGGGAGCGAGGCAATCTGTAGACAAAGTCCATGGAGATATCCTCGAACTTCTACTCGGGAACGGGCAACGACTGTAATAGTACTTCGTGGCTCTTGCACTCCACCTTCACCTTATAACAAGCCTCACAGTGTGTAACATAATATTTGACATCTTTCTTCATTCCCGGACAAAACATGGTCTTTCACAAGTCACTATACATCTTAGAAATCCCGGGGTGCACTGAATACTTGGAGATATGTGCTTCCCTCAATATATCTTCCCGGATTTCCCCGCCCTTTGGAATGTAGAGTCGGCCTTGGAAATGAACGAGGTCGTCCTTTAGCGTATACTCCTTAGTAGGTACATCTTCAATTGACTTAATCACTAGGGCCAGAGTAGCATCCTTCCCTTGCTATGCCCGGATTAGGTTCGAATATCACAAACAACACTCATTGCGGTTAGGTACTCTATATATTCTTAAGAATGATCTTTATACACCTGGGTGATCTCAATCTCCTCGAGCATTCGAGCTAACTCAATACTCATCAACCGAGACTCATGGTTTGATTCTGGTACTTTCTTGCTAAAAGAATCAGCTACAGAGTTTGCTTTTCTGGGGTGGTAGTTCAAGGTAAACTCATAATCGCACAAAAATTTTGACCACCACCGTTTTCTCAAATTAAACTCCTTTTCAGTATGAACATACTTTAAATTCTTATGATCCGAAAATTTCTCACAGTAGATGCCATATAAATAGTATCTCGAAACCTTCAAGGCAAACACCACTACCCCTAATTCCAAATTATGAACTGGGTAATTTGCTTCATGATTCTTCAGTTGCCTCAAAGTATAAGCAATCCATGACCATGCTGCATTAGTACTACTCCAATCCCTTGATATGACGCATCTGTGTATACTTGAAATCCTTCCATTCCAGATGGAAGGGCTTGGATGGATGCGGAGGTAAGTCTGTCTTTCATCTCTTGGAATGCAGCTTCGTACTAGGGTGTCCTCTCGTACGACGCACCTTTCTTTGTAAGGGCAATGAGGAGAAGGGCTGTCTTTGAGAATCCTTTCACGAACTTGCAATAATACCCAGTAAGTCCAAGGAAACTTTGCACATCGGCCGATGACTTCAGAGATGACCATTCCATCACAACAAGTACTTTGGATGGATCCCCAGCTAGTCCAGCACCACTGATCACATAGCCTAATAAGTCAACTTCTCGGAGCCAAAATTCACACTTGATGAACTTGGTAAACAAGGTATGCTCCTTTAACTTCTTTAGCACCACGGTCAAGTGTTCAACATGCTCTTTCTCTGTCTTCTAATAGACTAAAATGTCATTGATGAAGACGATGACGAAGACATCTAAGTATGGCTCAAACACCTTGTTCTTCAAACTCATGAATGCTGAAGGGGTATTTGTGAGCCCAAACGACATCACAGTGAACTCGTAAAGACCATACCTCAAGCTAAATGCCATTTTCTGAATATCCTCCTCTCGTATTCTCAACTAGTAGTACCTCGAGCGCAGATCCAGCTTGAAAAACCAGTGCGCTCCTACAAATTGATCGAATTACTCATTGATCCGGGGTAGAGGGTAGGTGTTTCACACCATTAAATGGTTGAGTTCCCAGTAATCTATACATAACCGTATCGTTCCGTCCTTCTTCTTAACGAATAGAACAGGGGCTCCCCAAGGTGATGAACTCGGGAGAACGAACCCTTATTCTACCAATTGTTATAACTAGAAAATAAACTCAGCGAGTTCCTTAAGGGAATTTGTATAAGGGGTCCTAGAGACGGGCTTGGAACCCGATACTAACTTAATTTGAAAGTCCACATCTCTATGCGGGGTAATCCCAGCAGCTTCTCAGGAAATGGTGTAGGGATGTCTGGAATCGGAGATCTCCACGAAGCTAACGCTCTTTCTACGCACTACACGTCGTAGATCTACCGCACCTATACAGCACCTATCGCCCACAATAACTTCTCGTCGTAAGAAAGCAACACAAATAACAAATGGAGAATGGTCGACTCGAATACAACGATCGGAAATTTGAGTCGGAATATTCCCCAAGAAAACACAAAGGTTTCCACTCCTTTTTGAGAGCAAGACCAAGGCTATAGGCCGAGATTCGCTCAGGCAAATAGGATTAGCCCGATTGGGAATTAAAAATAATAGCAACGACGATTTAGATCAAAAACTTGCAGCGATTAAATTAAATTTTTGGATAAAATGAGTCCGAAACCACCACAACTAAAGAAGAGAATCACACAAGGGAGAGGGAAGAGATTACCCAACCTGAACGCTTTTCACACAAGATAACTGTGGGAGAATCACTCTCTCCACAGATCCACTGGCGTCACACTGAGGGGTTTGCAACCTTCTTCCAAGGAGTCGCACCGAAGGAAGCCGTGCCGGAGTCGTACCGAACGGATGGAGGGAGCAAGGGGGGCGGCGGCTTCACACCACAAGCATGGGGGCGGCGGCTTGGAGAGTCTCCTCTTTGGCTGAAATTTTTCAAAAGAGGAATTAGGTTAATTATTATCTAATTATCTCATAAGGAAGCCTCCTAATATAGGAGTTACAAACAAGCCTTAACCATTCATGATGGAGATGTAATCTCATCCATCCGAATGGCTAAATGCACACCAATATTAAAATTGTTCAAAATTAAAAATAACAAAACATGCAATGAATATAAAATTATCACATAAACATAGGATAATTTTATATTCCAAATATAAAATAGAGTTCAAGAAAATGAAATAAATAAGGCTAATTCTTTGCAGTGGATGTAGCACGCCGCGGGCAGAAGTTGTAGCATAGCCTTCCGTTAGCGTCATCGTGCTGCCTCACGACATTGATTTGTATTGCCTTATCAACCGGATCATCATCAGCATCGTCAGCGTCGTCTTCAAATGGTGGAGGTGGGGGCACGTCATCAATCCTCCCCCCGCTCAAATGCACGCATCTCCGTTGCGTGGTCCAAGCGATAACGGTGAAGGAGATCGGCATCCAAACTTTGCAGCTCCATCTCGAGTACCCAAGAGTCATCCGAAGGGGGCCTATCACGCCAACTGATGAGAAAGCGGTGGGTGTCGCCATCAGCAGTGGTAACAGGCTTAGCTGCAAGTATCATCTCTGGAGTGGAAAACATCCATGGAAATCTGGGGAACATATTAACAATAGGCAGGAAAGAAGGAAACTTACCATCCGATGATATACCTGTGGGGACTGAAAGAGAGAGATCATCCGTACTACCACTCCCCAACCCAAGATAATTTAGAGTGGGAGAAGAAGACGACAAAGAAATCAACTCTTGTGGTGGTGACACAAACATCGTAAAATCTGAAACGTTAAAAATGGGGGAGATACCCCAATCATCAGGCAAGTCCAAAACGAAAGCATTGTCACCTAACTTCTTAACAATCCGAAAAGGGCCGACGTGCTTTGGTGCTAACTTTTTAACGGTGCCAGTTGGCAAGAGTTCGGGAACCAAACGGACTAAAACTAGATCGCCAATTTTGAAGTTTGATACTCTCCTATGTAAATTAGCGTGCGCTTGATAAGAGTCGTATTGCGTAGTCAAAGTGGCCAATATACGTGCGTGTAAATCATGGATGTTTTGGGAGAAGGATTGTGCAAACTAACTTGCCTTGTACGTTGGGGGTAACAACACCAAGTCAAGAGGCATAGGAGCCTTATACCCGTGGACAATCTCATTCGGAGACAGACCCATAAACCTATTCTTGGAATTATTGTAGGCTAATTGGGCATGGGGAAGGAGAAGATACCTGTGCTCTTGTGATCACTCACAAGGCATCGTAAAAAATTTCCTAAGCTCCGATTAACCACTTCCATCTGCCCATCCGTTTGGGGATGATAGGCGGAGGAAAACAATAATTTTGTTCCCATTAATATCCAAAGAGTTTTCCAAAAATAACTAGTGAATTTGACCTCCCTATCCGATACTATGGTCTTTGGCACTCCGCGGTGACTAACAACTTCTTTAAAATATAGTTTAGCGACGTGATACACATCATTTGTCCTACTGCATGTGATGAAATAAGCCATCTTTTAAAACCTATCCACAACTACAAAAATTGAGTCGTGACGGCGTAGGGTAATGGGGAGGCCTAATATGAAATCCATACTAACGTCGACCCAAGGCATGGAGGGAATAGGCAAGGGTGTATATAATCCTACGTTGGTTTTACTACCCTTAGACACCTGACACGTGCGACAGCTACTCACTCCCTATCCCACCATAACCTTAAGTTTTGGCTAATAAAATTTGTCCTCGACGAACGTAATGGTTTTATCTCTACCGAAGTGGCCACTCAACCCTCCGCAATGCAGCTCCCATATGATATGTAGTCGTAACGATGACTGCGGAATTCATAGCTTCCCGTTCCTAAACAGGTAACCGTCCTTGATGACGTATGCAGATATCGTCGTGGGGGAGCTATCCTGGGTAGATAAATAGAAGTCCTGGAAATCAGGACACGTGGCGTACTCATCCTTAATCCGCTCAAATCCTACAACATGTACTTCCATAGAGGTGAGTAAAATAGTAAGACGACTAAGGGCGTCTGTGTAACATCCCAATGTTACTTCTAGACCCCTTAACTTAGATTGGGTTAGGCATGGGGTGGGTGTTAGGGTAATGAGCTAGGTTTGACCCTAGATAGTGGGTTGTAGCCATGTGGGGCCCACTATGGGGCCAAAGTCAAACTAGGTCAAACTAGCCTAAACAGGAACCCTAGCCACACCATGACCCCCTCATGATGCCCTAACCCTAAATACAATCTAAGTAGACCCCAAGGTAGGTCAGGGGGTCAACCAGTTGACCATGATGGGTCAAGTCAACACCTTTGACCTAAATAGTGAAAATGGTGCCCTAGCCCAATTCACTGGGTTGGGTCCACCCAAATCAACCCAAATTCATCATGTGGGCCTAAAGTGACCCTATAAACCCTAGGGGAGAGAAAAATAGGGCCTCTTAATAGTACTTTTGGGAGAACATCTAGGAGAGAGAAAAGAAGAGAATAGGAGAGAGAAAGTGCCTAGGAGTTATTTTGGGCCACTTGGGCTCATCCCACCAACCCATGATGGGTTGGCTGATCATGCATGGGTATTAGGAGGTGTGGACCCCCCACCATGCTGCCTTGGGCCAAGCCCAAACCCAACCCAAGCCCAACATAGCCTAAACAACTTGGTGGAGTCAACCCTCCCTATTCACTCACCCAACCCGGCCCAACACTTGGCAACCCGACCCACTAGGCTCTAATCAGCCTTCATGGCCAGTGGGACCCACTCACCAGCCACCTAGCCGGCCAAATCCACTAACCCGACCCCCCTCCTTGGTGAATCCGCCCCAAGCCTTGGTGAAGTCGCCCCCTCTCATAACTCAGCCCCAAACCGACCTCACACCCTCACTCCCACTTCATCCCTACCCCAGAGAGAGAGAGAGAGAGGAAGGAAGCCATGGAAAGCCGTGGAGCTCGCCGGAATGTGCATGCTAGGGGAAGCCGCCGCCACCCTCAACCACAACCACCAAGAGTCCGTATCCCCTCCCCTCTCACTGTACTAGTTTCCTAGGTCTCCTAGGTTAGTAGTCAAGCTCAAAAGAGCTCGACTGTAGGCCTCTACCAGCTTGGAAAAGCTTCAAAAAATGGCGGATTAGGGCTTTTTCGGTTTGGTGGCGCCGCCGCCGTCCGCCGCTCCTCGCCGCCCAGCCGCCGGCCAGTTCAAGCCCCGACCACCGTGAGGCCGGGGGATAACTTGGCCGGAGGTCCAGCCGCCGGCGATGGCCGGAAATGGCCCCACAAGGAACACCTGCTCGGTTGGCCCTGCATGCACTGCATGAAGAAGAAGATATAGCAGCCGTTAGATCTCTTTAAGATTCGTGCAACGATTTTATTAATAATTCCCTGTATTATTATTTTATGAATAATGTGGAATAGTGTCACATGATAACAGATATTTTGCATGTTGTTTTTGAGGCACTTAGAGGCCCCACCTTAGGATGAACCCTGAATGAAAAAGTTAGGTAGATGGGTTAACTTTGCAATGCCACAGAAAGCATGACTTTTGGACCAGTAGGCTGCCCTGTAGGGCTGTTTTGCTAGGACTGCCCCTAAACTAGGGCAGAAACCAAATTTGATGCCCAAGATAAACCAAGCATCACCATGACCTGAAATTTTGGTCATGGGTGTATTTAGGGCATGCCTATGCCCTGCCAAAAATTTGGAATTTTTGGAAGAACTTTTTCTATAGTTTTTATCAAAATATCAAAAATTAAATTAAGGGCATAATTGTAATTGTAGACACCCAAATGACCCCAAATTTTGGTGATATGTCCTTGGGGACATTATTGGTGTCTGGTAGAAATTTCAAGGCAATTGGACCCCTGCATGAAGGGTTATTCCATGTGTTTGTGTAGGCTAATTTAGGCCTTGGTGTGCAATTAGCAATAATTTGTATTTTGTGTATTTAACCTAGCTGAGGCACCCAAAAACCATGCAATAAATTCCAGTGATACATTAGGGCATGATTCATCCCTGGAATTATTTTTGGGACTTATGAAATCAGAAATACCATTTAATGGAATTTTACAAAATATAGGAGTTTTGGGAAAATAAATGGAAAAATTTGATTTTGTTTATAGAAAATTCTCAAATTCAGCCAAATTAATTTATGGTGTCTTATTTGACTTTGGAAAATTTTAGACCTCTGTTTGGAAATTATTAGGGCAAAAATCTTGAAATTACTGTTTTACCCCTTTTGTATTTATATGAGAAATGATGGAATTACATGTGGGGAAATTGTAAAAATATTTCTATAGATGTATAATAGCAATAGTAGTGTTGCATATTTATTTCAGAATTTTTGTATACATTGATAATTATTAAGGTAGGAAAATGGCATTTTGATAAATAATTAGGAATGAATTTTGGTAGACCATTACACAGTGGAAATAAATGAAACTCTGTCATTAGCCATAAAATGGTAATATGAATGCTTAGTAATTTTCCTGGAATTTTGGTGAATACATTTCTTGTACCTCATTTGGAAAATGACACTTGTGTAGGAATTGTATTAATTATGGGATGAATAGATATAATAAAAGGAAAATTATGAAACCTTGTAGACAGTGTTATTTTAATCATTTGCATCTCAGGAAAATTCCCCTAGGACAGAGGATTTTAATTGAGGACTCTTCATGGGTAAAATGACCTAGTAAATAATTTATAAGATTTAATTAAGGGCCTTAATAACGTAGAAAATTCACAAAATCCACATATTCATTTTAGTAGTCCATATCACCCTAGGATAAATGTTTGGAGTCAGTTGGACCAGGAATTTAGAAGTTCGATTTCAAGGTGGTGTTAGGTCATGGGGTGCGCATAGTAAAAGTAGGCTGGACTATAAGCCGCCAGGGGATGAATCAACAACTGAGTTAGAGTCTAAGTTCGGAAGTATAACCCTGGATGGCAGTTGCATTCTAGAGGCGAGAGTAACAGTGCAATATTAGACTTGCCTAGGAAGAGTTGACGGAAGACCGTCACTCCTTGATCCATACCTTAAATCACTAGGTCACTCTATGTAACAGAAGAGAGAAAAAGGGGTCCGGGGTAAGAAACAACTAAAGTAAATATCCTTGAGAAAGGGAGCTTTGGGATTCAGCCCATCGCAGCTCCTAGTGCCCCTGAGAGCCCTTCACCGGGAATACCTTGGGCAGTCCTGGGATTAACCTTAAGACTCTAAGTATGATAATCTGTAGATAAGAGTAGTTTAATAGGTTAAGTGAACTGGACATGTGCTCACTCGTGCCGGGTTGGAGGGACTTGGAGTCTTTTGACTACTTGCTCACCCGTGCAGAGTTGGAGGAAAGAAATTGGCTTATATACACTCACCCGGCCAGGGTTGGAGGGTTTGTAGCATATACTCACCCGTGGCGGGTTGGAGAGGTTTGAGACAGAATAGTCCTTGGAGCTGGAGGCTCAATATATAATACTTGCATGTGCATATACTAGTGGCGGGCCATGCGGTACTGGCCGGTCGTCACACCGACGGTAGTACGGTGGACCAGGCGGGTGCGAGGGTTAGAAGGACCAGTAGGATGTTTATACTGGAGTCTGGAGGCCTTTTCCTAATAACGCGCACCCCACCCAACAAGACTGACAGGTAGTCAGCAAAGTGGTACGCAGAGGCTCTAGAGTGCACTTGTAGGTGTACAGAGGCGTACAAGAGAGGTCTAGGCCTGGTAGTGTGTATACCCGCCTAGAAGGCGGAGACGCCCGCTCCGCTGCTGCCGTAGCCACAACGGTGGTACCTGAGAGTGATGCTAGCTCTCGAAAAGTGGGAACTAAAGGTCTGTGATCACGGAGTCGTGTGTGTGTGTTGCACTGCATGTTCATATCATACCCACCATATAGTTGCATAACATTAATCTGCATAACAACCTAAGACACCTAATGTATAAGTGGTATGGGACGCTTATACATTAGGACCTGCTATACGAACCCTTAGCCTATAAGCCTGAGTGGGCATGTTTATAGGTTAAGGTTATTTTTCCTTTATATATATATGCTTGTGACTCTGACACCCCATTGTATAAATGGTATGGGACATTCTATACAATGGGAGCCTTGCAAAAGGTCCCTTGCTTATGCGTACCCGCATAAGTGGAGGTTACATTTCATTATATTTTGATTATATATACCCTGTTAGTTTTCTGTCACCTGCTCGCCTTTGCCACCCCTTGTTGTCCTCCGCTTCGTCCTCCCGCACGGTGCCTAGGAGTTGCAGGAGGAGGTGCTGAGGATACGACTTAGTCTTTTTGACTAATGGTCGGTGACCTTACTATTTTAGGAGCTCGAGGAGGTGGACCAGCACGTCGAGGAGGCAGGACTTGAGGGGCAGATACCTACTACTACTACTGGAGCACGTCTACAGGTGATGAGAGAGTTATGGTTTTTCCGCTGCTGTGTATGAGAGTGAGAGAGAGATATGATGTACTGGGCTTAAGCCCTTCTTTCATTCATTTTCTGTACTCATTATGGACTGTCTTATGTTTCATTTGATATATATATGCTGTGGCTGTGGACTTGCTTCTGCTTTTACTCTGATTTATTATGCAATTATTCTCATATTGGCCGAACAGGTTATGATCGTACTAGCCGGCAGAATCGGCGTCTTGCGGTGATGACTAACTCGTGCGTTAGTGTCACCGTAAGGCGGCGGTTCTGGGCATAAGATCCGGGTTGCCTCGGATTTGAGGAACAGGATCTTACAAACTGGTATCACTTGAAACCACGATCATATGAGAATACAGTCCACCACACTGGAACACCCCGCTCCAGCATTAGTTTGCGGACAAACAATGCAGCGGAAGCAGTGGTGTGCCCATGCATAAAAAGCCACATAATCAGTCCATCAAACAATGAGTTAGGCCAATTTTGACTTTAAGTTTTCCGTTATGCAGCCTCCGCAGGATACGGTTCCTCCCCCTCCGGCTGCCATTCCGTTCATGCAGACTGAGATGGGGCAAACCCTGACGGCTATCCTGGATGCCTTCAGAGCGCAGCAAGCCCCGGTTCAGCTGCCCAACCCAGGATCGAACTGGTTGACTGCATTTAAAAGTCTGTCTCCGCCACTGTATCGCGGGACAGAAGATGCCGTGAAGACAGAGGAGTGGTTGGAGACCATCCAGGAGTTGCTAGCTGGCATCAGCTGCCCCGTCAGACAGGCAGTTCCCCTTACCACCTCGGCACTAGACGCTCATGCAAAGAGGTGGTGGAAGTCGGTGCGGGACTCTACATTCGCCGACCGGGAGCTGATGGACATATCTTGGGAGGAGTTCAGCGACGTCTTCTTGGAGCATTTTGTATCTTCCACAGACCGAGATACCTTGGAGGCGAGGTTTCTGAGCCTCCAGCAGGGGAGCCGATCAGTTATTGAATATCAGAGAGAGTTCTCCCACCTGGCTAGGTTTGCAGGCTTCCATGACTGGGACGACCAGAAATACGCGAAGAGATTCTATCACGGGCTCCGCGACTCTTTGAGGCAGCCCTTGTTGTTCATTAACCACGGTACCATGGCGCAGATCATCGAGATGGCAAAGAAGCTGGAGGCTGACCAGCTGTTGGTGCAAGGCAGAGGGAAGAGATCGTTGGATGGACAGTCGTTTGGGGAGAGCAGCAGATCGTCTCAGAGGGGAAAGACGATTGGATACAGGAGAGGTGGGGGACGTCGTCGTCCCAACTATAGGCAGGATCAGGGGCCTCCTCCACCTTTGGCTCCCCCACCTATGCAGATTCCCGGACCGATGAGACAGGATGATCGAGGTCAGAGGCAGATCACCTGCTTTGGTTGGAGCCAACCTGGGCACATCAGGACGCAGTGCCCGCTTCAGGTCCACCCTCTTCCTCCTCCTCCACCTCCATTGGCCCCTCCAGTTCACCAAGGCCGAGGACGAGGACGAGGACGAGGACGAGGCTGAGGCCGAGGATATCACGGCCGAGGCCGAGACCGGGAGCAGGTATACGCGCTGGATCTCACGGAACAGAGGGACCCAGAGGAGGTGATTACAGGTACTTAATTTTTTTTTTTTTTAGAATTTATAAATTTTAAATTTTAAGAGTACCTTAGACATTAAAAGTAATACTATTCTTTGAACTCAAACAAACCCAGGCATAGTGATGATTAGCGGCAAGCCCGCTCACACCCTCTTCGACACGGGTGCGTCACACTCCTTCGTATCAGACTCGTTTATTGAAGGATTAGAAGGAGTGGAGAAGTTTTCCGGTTTGGAAAAGAGAGTGCGACTCCCTGATGGTACGGAACTTCGAACCACAGACTGCTGCAATATGGATGTCGAGGTAGGAGGCAAAGCGTTTGAAGCTCCGGCAATAGTTCTGAGCCTACCGGATTATGATCTGATCCTAGGCATGAATTGGCTTCATTGGAACTACGCGCAGATAGATTGCCCCTCGAAGAGGATCACACTCAGACACGGAGACTCCTACGTCATCATTGAAGGTATCCGTTCCATTCCCCGACTCTCTTTATCTTCAGTACAGGCCGTTAAGGCCTATGAACAGGGAGAAGAGGTATACCTCATTTGTTTCGAGATGGCTGTGGTAGAGAGTTCCATAGCTGATATTCCAGTGGCACGAGATTATGCTGATGTCTTTCCGGAGAAGTTACCTGGGCTACCACCATCACGGGACTTGGACTTCAGGATCCAGTTGGTGCCAGGGGCAAGACCAGTGTCCCGAGCACCCTACAGAATGGCCCCTAGGGAATTGGCAGAGTTCAGGACTCAGCTACAGGAACTTGTGGAGTCAGGATTTGTGCGGCCAAGTTCATCGCTGTGGGGAGCACCGGTTTTATTTGTGAAGAAGAAGGATGGATCCCTCCGATTGTGTATAGATTACAGGGAATTGAATAGGTTGACGGTTCGGAACACCTACCCATTGCCCCGGATAGACGAGTTATTTGATCAACTTCAGGGAGCCTTCTGGTTCTCTAAGCTCGATTTACGATCCGGCTATTACCAGTTACGCATCCGGGAGGAAGACATACCGAAGACCGCATTCAGCTCCCGTTATGGCTTATATGAGTTCACGGTGATGCCGTTCGGGCTCACGAATGCGCCCTCGGCCTTTATGACGCTCATGAACAGGGTATTCGAGCCTTATCTGGACCGGTTTGTTATAGTCTTTATTGACGACATTCTGATTTATTCGCGATCTCGAGAGGAGCACGCAGAGCATTTAGCACTGGTATTGCAGAAGTTAAGAGAATTTCAGATGTATGCGAAGTTCTCAAAATGTCAATTCTGGCTTCAGGAAGTGGCCTTCCTAGGACACACAATCAGCGGAGCTGGATTAGCTGTGGATCCTGCTAAGATAGAGGCAGTACGGGATTGGCCACGGCCAAAGACAGCGTCAGACATCCGTAGCTTCTTGGGCCTGGCAGGTTATTATCGTAAGTTCGTGGAGGGGTTTTCAAGGATAGCCCTCCCCCTCACGTCCTTGACGAAAAAGGATGCCGCATTTGACTGGACAGAGCGGTGCGAGTCAGCATTTCAAGAGCTCAAGGACCGGCTCACTTCGTCCCCCATCCTTGCACTTCCCTCGGGGAGTGAAGGATTTCAGATATATACAGATGCATCCTATCAGGGGATGGGTGCAGTCTTAATGCAGCACGGACATGTTATCGCTTATGCTTCGCGACAACTGAAGAAGCATGAGCATAACTATCCTGTACATGATCTCGAGCTCGGGGCCGTAGTTTTTGCCCTCAAGACATGGAGACATTACCTCTACGGGATTCATTGTGATATATACTCCGATCATAAGAATCTCAAATACATCGACACGCAGAAGGTTCTGAACCTGCGACAGAGGAGGTGGCTTGAGTTCCTCTGCGATTACGACTATAAGATGCACTATCACCCGGGAAAGGCGAATACAGTAGCAGATGCTTTGAGCAGGAGAGCCGGCACTTCTGGACCGGAGTCCCGGGTGATGTCTATGGAGCTGCTACGCATGATGGAGGATATGCAGATTACCATGGTTTCGGAAGCCGAGCCAGTGCTCTATCGAGAGTACCTGAACTCTTTGGTCAGCAATGATGATATACAGAAACGCATTCTTACACATCAGAGATTGGATACTGATCTAGAGCCTATCTTTGACGCTCTAAAAGGAGGCAAGCATGGGGATTATACGCTGGAGGACGACCTCCTTCGATTCCGTGGCCGAGTGTACATTCCAGCAGGAGGTGAGATCCGGGATGACATCCTCAGAGAGGCACACTACTCCAGATATTCAGTGCATCCCGGTATCACCAAGATGTGGGCTGACTTACGGCGGACCATGTACTGGCCAGGAATGAAGAGGGAGATTATATACCTGGTGACACACTGCGAGACTTGCCAGCGAGTGAAGGCCGAATGCAAGAGCCCAGGCGGTATATTACAGCCACTGCCAGTCCCAGAGTGGAAGTTCGAGGATATCTCTATGGATTTTGTTCACGGACTCCCTCGCTCTCATTCTGGGCACGACTCCATCTGGGTCATTGTAGACAGGTTGACCAAGGTAGCACGGTTTATCCCGGTCAGAAAAGATGCCCCGGTTGCTGTACTGGTGAGGTTGTTTGTAGAGCAGTTCGTCCGGTATCACGGAGTACCCAGGTCTATTGTTTCAGATAGGGATGGTCGCTTCACCTCCAGGGAATGGAGGGCAGTGCACGCTTACTTGGGATCCAGACTTTCCTTTAGCACTGCCTTCCACCCGCAGATCGACGGTCAGACGGAGCGGACGATACGCACTATGGAGGACCTGCTCAGGTTATGTATTTTGGATACAGGGAAACCTTGGGAGAGGCTACTGCCGTTGATCGAATTCTCATACAACAACAGCCACCAGGCCAGCATCGGGATGGCTCCTTACGAGGCGCTTTATGGGAGAAAATGCCGGACTCCGCTATCCTGGGTGCAAGATGTGGATACTCGAGCCCTTGGGTCAGACTTTGTAGAGGATACGGAGGCTCAGATTCATTTGATCAGGGATCGGCTTCTGGAGGCTCAGAGCAGACAAGCGAAATATTATGATGCTCGACACCGGAAAATGGAGTTCCAAGTTGGGGACAGGGTTTTCCTGAAAATCCGACCGGTACACGGTATTTCTCGGATTCGGAGACATAAGAAGCTCAGCCCCCGGTACATGGGACCATACCTGATTCTGGAGCGTGTGGGCCCCTTGGCTTATCGGCTGCAGCTACCTCCGGAGCTGAGCAGCCTACACGATGTGTTCCATGTCTCTTCTTTGCGAAGAGCTCTCCTTCGCCCTGAGCAGCATGTCCCTACTGCAGCTGGACCGGTAGAGCCTGACCGTTCGGTTAGATTGGAGCCGATCCGGATCGACGATTAGCGGTCCGAACGTTGAGGAAAAAGAAGGTTCCACTCGTAAAGGTGCTGTGGTCCAACCATGGACGGGAGGAGCACACCTGGGAACCTAGGGATCTGATGCTGGAGCGTCATCCAGAACTATTTACATCAGGTACTTTTATGTTATTTTCTACAAAATTTCCTTAACAATTTCTGCAACTGGAACCCGTAGACCCAAACTTAAATTTCGGGGACGAAATTATTTCTTTTGTTTATAGGATTTGTAACATCCCAATGTTACTTCTAGACCCCTTAACTTAGATTGGGTTAGGCATGGGGTGGGTGTTAGGGTAATGAGCTAGGTTTGACCCTAGATAGTGGGTTGTAGCCATGTGGGGCCCACTATGGGGCCAAAGTCAAACTAGGTCAAACTAGCCTAAACAGGAACCCTAGCCACACCATGACCCCCTCATGATTCCCTAACCCTAAATACAATCTAAGTAGACCCCAAGGTAGGTCAGGGGGTCAACCAGTTGACCATGATGGGTCAAGTCAACACCTTTGACCTAAATAGTGAAAATGGTGCCCTAGCCCAATTCACTGGGTTGGGTCCACCCAAATCAACCCAAATTCATCATGTGGGCCTAAAGTGACCCTATAAACCCTAGGGGAGAGAAAAATAGGGCCTCTCAATAGTACTTTTGGGAGAACATCTAGGAGAGAGAAAAGAAGAGAATAGGAGAGAGAAAGTGCCTAGGAGTTATTTTGGGCCACTTGGGCTCATCCCACCAACCCATGATGGGTTGGCTGACCATGCATGGGTATTAGGAGGTGTGGGACCCCCCACCATGCTGCCTTGGGCCAAGCCCAAACCCAACCCAAGCCCAACATAGCCTAAACAACTTGGTGGAGTCAACCCTCCCTATTCACTCACCCAACCCGGCCCAACACTTGGCAACCCGACCCACTAGGCTCTAATCAGCCTTCATGGCCAGTGGGACCCACTCACCAGCCACCTAGCCGGCCAAATCCACTAACCCGACCCCCCTCCTTGGTGAATCCGCCCCAAGCCTTGGTGAAGTCGCCCCCTCTCATAACTCAGCCCCAAACCGACCTCACACCCTCACTCCCACTTCATCCCTACCCCAGAGAGAGAGAGAGAGAGAGAGGAAGGAAGCCATGGAAAGCCGTGGAGCTCGCCGGAATGTGCATGCTAGGGGAAGCCGCCGCCACCCTCAACCACAACCACCAAGAGTCCATATCCCCTCCCCTCTCACTGTACTAGTTTCCTAGGTCTCCTAGGTTAGTAGTCAAGCTCAAAAGAGCTCGACTGTAGGCCTCTACCAGCTTGGAAAAGCTTCAAAAAATGGCGGATTAGGGCTTTTTCGGTTTGGTGGCGCCGCCGCCGTCCGCCGCTCCTCGCCGCCCAGCCGCCGGCCAGTTCAAGCCCCGACCACCGTGAGGCCGGGGGATAACTTGGTCGGAGGTCCAGCCGCCGGCGATGGCCGGAAATGGCCCCGCAAGGAACACCTGCTCGGTTGGCCCTGCATGCACTGCATGAAGAAGAAGATATAGCAGCCGTTAGATCTCTTTAAGATTCGTGCAACGATTTTATTAATAATTCCCTGTATTATATTTTATGAATAATGTGGAATAGTGTCACATGATAACAGATATTTTGCATGTTGTTTTTGAGGCACTTAGAGGCCCCACCTTAGGATGAACCCTGAATGAAAAACTTAGGTAGATGGGTTAACTTTGCAATGCCACAGAAATCATGACTTTTGGACCAGTAGGCTGCCCTGTAGGGCTGTTTTTCTAGGACTGCCCCTAAACTAGGGCAGAAACCAAATTTGATGCCCAAGACAAACCAAGCATCACCATGACCTGAAATTTTGGTCATGGGTGTATTTAGGGCATGCCTATGCCCTGCCAAAAATATGGAATTTTTGGAAGAACTTTTTCTATAGTTTTTATCAAAATATCAAAAATTAAATTAAGGGCATAATTGTAATTTTAGACACCCAAATGACCCCAAATTTTGGTGGTATGTCCTTGGGGACATTATTGGTGTCTGGTAGAAATTTCAAGGCAATTGGACCCCTGCATGAAGGGTTATTCCATGTGTTTGTGTAGGCTAATTTAGGCCTTGGTGTGCAATTAGCAATAATTTGTATTTTGTGTATTTAACCTAGCTGAGGCACCCAAAAACCATGCAATAAATTCCAGTGATACATTAGGGCATGATTCATCCCTGGAATTATTTTTGGGACTTATGAAATCAGAAATACCATTTAATGGAATTTTACAAAATATAGGAGTTTTGGGAAAATAAATGGAAAAATTTGATTTTGTTTATAGAAAATTCTCAAATTCAGCCAAATTAATTTATGGTGTCTTATTTGACTTTGGAAAATTTTAGACCTCTGTTTGGAAATTATTAGGGCAAAAATCTTGAAATTCCTGTTTTACCCCTTTTGTATTTATATGAGAAATGATGGAATTACATGTGGGGAAATTGTAAAAATATTTCTATAGATGTATAATAGCAATAGTAGTGTTGCATATTTATTTCAGAATTTTTGTATACATTGATAATTATTAAGGTAGGAAAATGGCATTTTGGTAAATAATTAGGAATGAATTTTGGTAGACCATTACACAGTGGAAATAAATGAAACTCTGTCATTAGCCATAAAATGGTAATATGAATGCTTAGTAATTTTCCTGGAATTTTGGTGAATACATTTCTTGTACCTCATTTGGAAAATGACACTTGTGTCGGAATTGTATTAATTATGGGATGAATAGATATAATAAAAGGAAAATTATGAAACCTTGTAGACAGTGTTATTTTAATCATTTGCATCTCAGGAAAATTCCCCTAGGACAGAGGATTTTAATTGAGGACTCTTCATGGGTAAAATGACCTAGTAAATAATTTATAAGATTTAATTAAGGGCCTTAATAACGTAGAAAATTCACAAAATCCACATATTCATTTTAGTAGTCCATATCACCCTAGGATAAATGTTTGGAGTCAGTTGGACCAGGAATTTAGAAGTTCGATTTCAAGGTGGTGTTAGGTCATGGGGTGCGCATAGTAAAAGTACGCTGGACTATAGGCCGCCAGGGGATGAATCAACAACTGAGTTAGAGTCTAAGTTCGGAAGTATAACCCTGGATGGCAGTTGCATTCTAGAGGCGAGAGTAACAGTGCAATATTAGACTTGCCTAGGAAGAGTTGACGGAAGACCGTCACTCCTTGATCCATACCTTAAATCACTAGGTCACTCTATGTAACAGAAGAGAGAAAAAGGGGTCCGGGGTAAGAAACAACTAAAGTAAATATCCTTGAGAAAGGGAGCTTTGGGATTCAGCCCATCGCAGCTCCTAGTGCCCCTGAGAGCCCTTCACCGGGAATACCTTGGGCAGTCCTGGGATTAACCTTAAGACTCTAAGTATGATAATCTGTAGATAAGAGTAGTTTAATAGGTTAAGTGAACTGGACATGTGCTCACTCGTGCCGGGTTGGAGGGACTTGGAGTCTTTTGACTACTTGCTCACCCGTGCAGAGTTGGAGGAAAGAAATTGGCTTATATACACTCACCCGGCCAGGGTTGGAGGGTTTGTAGCATATACTCACCCGTGGCGGGTTGGAGAGGTTTGAGACAGAATAGTCCTTGGAGCTGGAGGCTCAATATATAATACTTGCATGTGCATATACTAGTGGCGGGCCATGCGGTACTGGCCGGTCGTCACACCGACGGTAGTACGGTGGACCAGGCGGGTGCGAGGGTTAGAAGGACCAGTAGGATGTTTATACTGGAGTCTGGAGGCCTTTTCCTAATAACGCGCACCCGACCCAACAAGACTGACAGGTAGTCAGCAAAGTGGTACGCAGAGGCTCTAGAGTGCACTTGTAGGTGTACAGAGGCGTACAAGAGAGGTCTAGGCCTGGTAGTGTGTATACCCGCCTAGAAGGCGGAGACGCCCGCTCCGCTGCTGCCGTAGCCACAACGGTGGTACCTGAGAGTGATGCTAGCTCTCGAAAAGTGGGAACTAAAGGTCTGTGATCACGGAGTCGTGTGTGTGTGTTGCACTGCATGTTCATATCATACCCACCATATAGTTGCATAACATTAATCTGCATAACAACCTAAGACACCTAATGTATAAGTGGTATGGGACGCTTATACATTAGGACCTGCTATACGAACCCTTAGCCTATAAGCCTGAGTGGGCATGTTTATAGGTTAAGGTTATTTTTCCTTTATATATATATGCTTGTGACTCTGACACCCCATTGTATAAATGGTATGGGACATTCTATACAATGGGAGCCTTGCAAAAGATCCCTTGCTTATGCGTACCCGCATAAGTGGAGGTTACATTTCATTATATTTTGATTATATATACCCTGTTAGTTTTCTGTCACCTGCTCGCCTTTGCCACCCCTTGTTGTCCTCCGCTTCGTCCTCCTGCACGGTGCCTAGGAGTTGCATGAGGAGGTGCTGAGGATACGACTTAGTCTTTTTGACTAATGGTCGGTGACCTTACTATTTTAGGAGCTCGAGGAGGTGGACCAGCACGTCGAGGAGGCAGGACTTGAGGGGCAGATACCTACTACTACTACTGGAGCACGTCTACAGGTGATGAGAGAGTTATGGTTTTTCCGCTGCTGTGTATGAGAGTGAGAGAGAGATATGATGTACTGGGCTTAAGCCCTTCTTTCATTCATTTTCTGTACTCATTATGGACTGTCTTATGTTTCATTTGATATATATATGCTGTGGCTGTGGACTTGCTTCTGCTTTTACTCTGATTTATTATGCAATTATTCTCATATTGGTCGAACAGGTTATGATCGTACTAGCCGGCAGAATCGGCGTCTTGCGGTGACGACTAACTCGTGCGTTAGTGTCACCGTAAGGCGGCGGTTCTGGGCATAAGATCCGGGTTGCCTCGGATTTGAGGAACAGGATCTTACAGTCTGTGACTCGGTTATTATCTCCCTTAAGGTGCTTGAGATTAAACGTGTAACCTTGTAAGAATGCTACCCACTTAGCGTATCGTGGGCTTATCTTATGCTGGCCGTTTATGAAACGTAAATCCTCATGATTGGAGAGGATCATAAACTCCTTGGAGAGGATATAGTGCCTCCAATGGTGTATACATCGGACTACAGCATAAAATTCCCTATTGTAATTTGAATAGTTCATCTTAGGGCCGGACAACTTCTCGCTAAAATAACTAACGGGGTGGCCCTCCTGGCTCAAGACACCTCCAATTCGTACCCCAGACACATCACATGTGAGCTCAAAGACTTTATCAAAGTCAGGTAGACGTAAGAGAGGTGTCTTAGTCAAAAACTCCTTTATTCGTTCAAAAGCATAGTTGGTGTAACATCCCATTTCCGGCTAGACCCCTAGGAGTCGGTTGGTCGTGACAGAACCCTAGGAAGCCCAAAAATTGATATACATCAACCGATATTTCGGGTCACGGGTTGGTCACGCCGGTGACCGACCCGTCACGCCCGTGACCTAGGGCGTGACTCCTTTGACGGTCGTCGATCTCAGGAAGATGATCGTCGGGCATAGAATTTTAAACCCGGGCCTTTCACGCCCGTGACTTATGTGTCACGGCCGTGACCTAGGCCGTGACCACCTCGACGATCGTCGATCTCAGCGGGACGATCGTCGAAGCGCATAATTTGCGTCGTGGCCCTATCACGTCCGTGACCTAGGGCGTGACCCCTTCGACGATCGTCGATCTCAGCGGGACGATCATCGAAGCGCATAATTTGCGTCGTGGCCCTGTCACGCCCGTGATCTAGGTGTCACGCCCATGATCAAGGGCGTGACCCCCTTCGGCGATCGTCGATCTCAGCGAGACGATCGCCGAGCGTGGAATTTTGCCTGATGACCCTGTCACGCCCGTGACCTATTTGTCACGCCCGTGACCTAGGGCGTGACCACCCTTCGACGATTGTCGATCTCAGTTCAACGATCGTCGAACTAAGAATTGGCCACCCGGGCCTGTCACGCTTGTGACCTATATGTCACGCATGTGACCAAGGCCGAAACGTCAGCCGGACTGGAAATTTTGGTAACCGACGTCGTAATCAATTTTGATTATGAGAAGTTACACCAGGAATATTTATGGGTCGTTTCCTACTCTAATTATTTAATAAAATAAGGAAATGTTGGTCCAATAGGAAATTGCCACCTGACAAACACCTCTTCGTTTCCAGCGTTTCAACTGCCTCTACCATAACCGAAACACCATTAAGCGGAGCCTTCATGACCATAATTGCTTATCTCTTTCCCCTCCCCACTTGCTGATCTATAAAAGACTCCTTAGAGCAAGAGGAAAAGGTTACACGCTCGATCAAACTGATTCAGATTCCTCCCCTTACTGTTGAAGAATTTCCGGCGACGCCGCCACCGCGCAAATGGCTTCCCGACGGTCTGCACGCCTCCAGCCCGCGAACAAGGTCCTCCCCTCCCTCTTCTTCTGCGGATAGATCTTAGAAATCATTAGGAGAGATATCGGGCTCAAAAGAGCCGGATCGGGTGAGCGTTTCCATTGTTTTCCGAAAATTTTATGGTGGCGGGTTCGCCGGAAACCGCCTCTCCAGCGGCCGTGCCGTCGCCCGACGGTAGCCCTCACCTCAACAGAGGAAGTGGTGGTGGTGCCAGGCTAGGGAGATGGCTGGGTGGCCAGGAGATGGCTTTAGAAAAGCTACAGGTTTCAAGCTTTTTTTTAGTTGCTGGTTCGTGCTAAAGAAGGAGATGAACAGTAACATTTTATTATATTATATATTGTATAATTAGGAATTAATTCCATTTACTGCGCACTAGGTTTAAACTGACAATTATTGCCCGTAGGTACTGAAACTAAAAAAGTGGTCAACATAGAAAATGTAGCCCTTGAAGTCTAGTTTAATTCAAAATTGATTTCACTCGATTTGGAGTCCTGGTTAGACCACAGCACCCCTTTTGGTGAGATCTATCCATAGGGCTATCTTGACCTTAGAAAAATTCCCCACTCCAATCCAGTCATCAAAATGACTTGAAATTTTGGGTGTGGCCTAACCTTATCTATATCTAGATGCTGTCCAAAAATTAGGATTTTTGGGAAATATTTTTCTATAGTTTTTAGAAAAATTCAATAATCCTAGCATAATTTAATTAGATGGCTAAAATACTTCCAAATCCTCCCAAATTTTGGTGAGTGGTCCCTGGGTTTATCGTAAGGTTTTGGTAAAATTTCATCTCATTTGGAGATGTTGTGGTTAGGTTTGTGTCCAACCCTAGGTTGATCCTTATAGGATAATTTAGGATCAAACACCCCCTTGGTATTTGAGTGGCCATATCGCCTCAACAGGGGCTGATATTTTGGTCACTGACTTTTTAGGGCATGACACACCCTCAAAGAGAGTTTGGAGTGGTTTGGTGTAGGGTAGCCTTAGAACCCTAGGGAAAATCCCTTAATGGTGGTTTTGAGGGTTGTGAAGGTCATTGGGTCAAATGACCTTGGACTGACTTAAAATTTGGTGGAGAGAACCATAGGACCAGTATAGTTCCCTGAACAAAATTTTAGGGTATTTGGAGACAGCTAGGCCACCTAAAATCCTAACCCTAGTTTAGGTCACCAACTTTAATTTGAATTATTAAGCTATCTAATGAACTTCAAATCAAGTAAAATTTGAGCAAAGGGGTCTTCTGGTCAAAATAGCCATGATATAATTTTGTTGAGATTTTTGGGTTAATTTATACAGTACTTCATTTACAACTCTAATTGTGCCCTAGATATTTATTTTGATGATTATGGAATTTATGTTCACTAGAATATTATGAAATCATGGATTAGGGCATCTTATAGCATGTTATACCTTCTGTATTATTCTTGGAAATTTTAACTGATTATTTCTGGTACATATTTCGTTAATGTACTAATTGTGATATGTAGTCAAAAAATACGGTTAAGGCCCAATCACTATTTGGAAAATTATGAAATTTGGTTTGTGGGTGTTTCAAATTAAGATAGTCACTCTGTAATTTTCTATAGAATTTTAGATGGATAAAAACAGTACCTCCTTCATTAAGTTAGAAAAATTAGTATCTTGCATTAAAATAAATTCAGAGTTCAAATGTTAGAGAAATATTATGGTACTTGGTTTATGATGGTTTTAGGTCACTATAAAGCTCCTATAATTTTCTTGGGATTTTGGATACATATTTTCAGTACTTCCTTCATAATATGGTAGAAATGGTCTAAAACAGTAAATTAAGAAATATAGGCCTAAACACCTCTGGAATTTCTCAAAACGTGGAATTGCTGTTTAAATGTCTCATAGGATTTTTACTGATTTTATGAAGATTTATTGTTGGCTCATTAGTGCACTTCATGTTCATACTAGGGCATTTGGAATCTTAGAATAAATAAATTAAATGCCCGATAAATAGGGAAAATTTGGGAATTTTGGTCTTAGCTATATTAAGTCATGCTAGACCTCCAGTAAATATTATAGGAGATTCGGAAGACAAATTGGAGTACCTCCCCTTATACTCCTCACGTACCTCAGGATGGTCTGCATGAAGTAAAACCACGGAACCTGAACTAGAACGGATAATGAACTCGGGAAATGGATATTTTGGTAGTTGCTGGTTTGGATAGGGCTAGTTAAGTTTAGATTCGTTATTGGAAGTCAGGATAAGTAGAGTGTGAGAGTAGCAAGTGTTAAGTGGTGTTCGGGGACGACGAAAGATCGTCCATCCCGGGAAGGAGAGGAAGAGTCTTAATACTCTAAGGTTAGATCTAAAGTAACTAAAAGGGGATCGGGTTAAGGGAGATCAACCAATAACAATAAGTGCCTTGCGAAAGGGAACTTCGGGCCGTAATGCCACCGTCTTGGTTCCTAGTGCCCTTTGAGAGCCCTTCACGGGGTATGCCGGGGGCAGTCCCGGGCTAACGTAAACCATAGGAATAATAAATTAAAAGAGCAACTAGTATAACTAGGGTTGCACATACATGCACCTCGGTAGCTAGGAAGGTAGAATAATTGGTTTGGTTGCCATTCAGACGGTAGCCCTGAAGGTAGATGCATGGACGGGACAGTCCGGGGAGCCGAGGGCTCGAGGGTTGGAGTAAAGAATAAAGGTGGTGGGTCTTCGTTATCTGATTGTCGCTCACACCGGCATCGGTATGTTGACTCGGCGCTGTGGGACACTTAGCTAAAGAATGTCTGGTGGGTATAGCCAGCATTAGTATGCGGATACTCTAGGTTGTGTTCTTCTAGGGGCGTACGGAAGGGCTAGGCACGGTAGTATGGATACCCGCCTAGGAGTGGGGGGCCCGACCCACTATTTCCGTTTGCCACTACGGAGGTTCCTGGGAGTGAAGCTAGCTGCCCGAATAGGGGGAACTAAAGGTCTGTGCGCATTGAGTCGTGTGCGTGAGTTGCACTTGCATGAATCATGACATAGCATATCACTACACTCATATTTGCATACAACCGACACCCCAACGTATAAATCGATATGGGACTTTTTATATGATGGGAGCCTTGCAGAAGACCCTTTAACTTATAAGTTTGTATGGGCATTCATATAAGTTAAGGTTACTTACCTACTTATTTACTTGCTTGTTTACTTACTGTTCTCTAGCTGCCTTTTTATACAATTGCTACTTACTACTTCACTTCTTTTCCACTTCTACCATAGAATTACTAGATGTACTTTGTTCTAGATAGTCTTTAGAATAACTCCCCTGTCACCTGCTTGATTATTCTCCACCTTTTTACCTTCCCTTTCCTCCTCTCCGCTCGGTGCTTAGGAGCCGTAAGGGGAGGGGTAGGGGATGATAGGGCTTAGTCTTTATGACTAATGGTTTTCGAACCACAACATTACAGGAGCTCCGGATGGGAGACAGGGACCAGCAGTCCAGGGACTAGCACCAGCGGAGTACGGTGCGCATGGAGGTGGGTCAGTCTAGCACCGGTGCACCTGCGACCAGCTCCGTGAGTGATTAGTTCTTTTATAGTTTTCTGCGATGAGTGACTTGTAGTGAGGACTCTGATGTACCGGGCTCGAGCCCGTTTATCTATATTTCATCTGAACCGTATCTTGCAGTACTTCTATTATCTGTTTCCTGTTATTAACTACTATGGACTGGATGTGATTTCACTTTTATTTACATGTTTCTGTGGACTTGTTTACATTTATGTATAATTACTTCTCTCTCTCTCATGATCGAAAAGGGCCGGCAGAATTAGCGTTTTGTAGTGGAGGCCTTCCCGTGAGTCGGTGCCACAACAAAGCGGCAGTTCTGGGCTAAGACCCCAGTGTTTAAAAAGAAAAAAAGGGGGGGGGTCTTACAAGTGGTATCAGAGGAGACCTCGATCGATCGAAAGAGAAGTAGTCCACAAACCCTTTGGCCACCCCCGTGCGAGCTTAGTTTGCGGACAAACTAGCAGCGGAAGCAGTGGTGTGCCCATAGGGGAAATCACATGTGAAAGTCCATCCCAACTCTTCTTAAATTCCATTCATTCGCTCTCTAACAAATGGAATTTTTACTTGTAGCCTGCGACGAACCCCACATTGCAGCAGGGGACACCCCAGGGTCCGAATGTGGTCCCACCTCCGCCAGCTCCAGCTCTGTTCCAGCAGACGGAGATGGGGCAAACACTGACGGCTATTCTGGAGGCCTTCAGAGCTCAGCAAGCCCCGGCTCCACAGCCAAACCCCGGGGCCAATTGGATGACTGTCTTCCGGGGACTTTCCCCTCCATCCTACCAGGGGACGGAGTCAGCAGTACGTACGGAGGAATGGTTGGACACCATTTACGAGATGTTGGCAGGGATTCGATGCCCCACGGAGGAGGCAGTCACTTTGGCAGTTTCCTGCTTAGAGTCACACGGAAAGAGGTGGTGGAAATCTCAGCTGGACACCACCTTTGCGAGGATGGACTGCGCTGATATTACTTGGGAGGACTTCAGAGCAGCGCTCTTGGGACATTTTGTACCTCAGTCGGTGAGGGATGACCTGGAGGATAGGTTCCTGCGGTTGAGGCAGGGAACAGGATTGTGGTTGAGTACTATCAGGAGTTCACTCACCTGGCCCGCTATGCGGACGCTTACCAGTTAGAAGATGCTGGCTATGCCCGGAGGTTTTATAAGGGGTTGCAAGATGACATGAGACATGCCCTCCTTTTCGTCTCAGAGGGGAGTCTGGCCAGGATTCTGGAGATGGCTAAGAAGAGAGAGGCGGATCAGCTTATAATGAAGAGCCGGAATAGACGGCTGATGATACAGTGATTGGAGGATGTAGAGACCGTCCTCGAGGCCAGGTTATTGGGGAAAGAAGGAACGTGGATCAGCCTCGTCAAGAGTTTGGGCAGGAGCAGAGGAGTCATGGGGTATTGGCTCCCCAGCCTATACAGATGCTGGAAATGCCAAGGACGGCAGAGCAGCAACTGGTATGCTATCAGTGCAACCAGCCGGGGCATATCAAGAGGAACTGCCCTGTGAGGCGAGCACCCCCACCAGCACATCAGTGCTCTCCACCTCCCTAACAGTTTGGTGGATGAGGAAAGGACCGAGGATGAGGATTTCAGGATCGAGGACGCAGGCCAGAGAGGGAGCAGGTGTATGCTCTAGACCTGACACAGCCCCAGAACCCGGAGCAGGTTATCACAGGTATGGCAGTACTTTTAAATTTTCTTCATATAAACTAGTATTTTAGACATAACCTGGTTAGAAATTAAGAGAAGACAACTGCAATAAGAATACTAAGACACTTAATTACCCCAGGCATAGTCTTCGTTAGCGGCAAGCCAGCTCACACCCTCTTCGACACTGGTGCGTCGCAATCGTTCGTGTCGGAGGATTTCGTGAAAGGACTGGCAGGTGTGGAGCCATTCACCGGGAAGACGATGAGGGTGTGCCTACCCGATGGATCAGAGATAATGACCTCTGCTCATTGCAATATGGAAGCGAGGATCGGCGGGAAGGCGTTTGAGGCACTAGCGACGGTTCTGAAGATGCCAGATTACACTCTAATACTGGGCATGGCTTGGCTGTATTGGAACCATGCCCAGATCGATTGTGTGGCGAAGAGGATCACCGTGAGGCACGACGACTCCTTCATTGTCATCGAAGGTATTATACCAGCACCCCATACCTTACTATCGTCTGTGCAGGCCGTTAAGGCTCACCTGCAGGGGGAAGAAGTTTATCAGGTCCTTTTTGAGGCAGTCGTGGCCAAGGACTCCATTGTAGATATTCCAATAGTGCGGGACTTTGCCGACGTGTTTCCGGAAAAGCTACCAAGGCTACCCCCGCACCGAGAGAAGGACTTCCAGATTCAGCTCGTACCGGGGGCTAAGCCGGTATCCAGAGCTCCCTATCGAATGGCCCCGAAGGAGTTGGTGGAATTTCGAAGCCAGCTTCAGAATTTAGTGGAGGACGGGTTCGTTCGGCCTAGCTCTTCACCATGGGGAGCTCCGGTGTTGTTCGTTAAGAAGAAGGACGGGACCCTTCGACTGTGCATAGATTACCGGGCTCTGAACAGGTTGACAGTCCGGAATACTTATCCCTTACCAAGGATAGACGAGCTATTTGACCAGCTAGAGGGAGCCCATTGGTTCTCAAAGCTGGATCTGAGGTCAGGGTACTACCAGCTTCGCATTCGGGAGGAGGACATCCCGAAGACGGCCTTCCGCAGCAGATATGGTTTGTACGAGTTTACAGTGATGCCGTTCAGGCTCACAAATGCACCCTCCGCATTCATGACCCTGATGAATCGGGTGTTCGAAGAGTATCTGGACGTCTTTGTTATCGTATTCATCGACGACATCCTTACCTATTCAAGGACGGAGGAGGAGCACACGAGACATCTGGCCTTGACCTTGGAGAGGCTGCGTGAGCATGAGATGTATGCCAAGTACAGCAAGTGCCAGTTCTGGCTAAATGAGGTGGCCTTTCTAGGCCATGTCATGAGTGGAGCAGGTCTGGCAGTGGATCCGGCGAAGGTCCAGGCAGTACGGGATTGGCCACCACTAAAGTCGGCCTCGGATTGTTGGGTATTGCATCCACAATGTACCTGATTTGAAGAATCCCCTGTGCAAGCCAAGGTAAATAGACAATGTATTTGATGAAATATTTCCAGTTGTGCTTGCAGTTATTCCACGCTAAGTACACACCAATGTCAGGGTGCAGTGGGTCAATATACACGGGTCTGTGCAACGTAATCCCTCGTTGAGCAGATCAGTGTGTTGGTCTACGTGTACTCTCTCTATTGGGGTGTACTTAATTTCAAGTACAGGGCTATGATAAAGCAAGAGCAGACAAGGAGCAAGGATGGGCCAAAGACCAGCTCATGGAAAGAAAGAGGAGAAATAGCCCAAGTAAAAATCGACGAGAATCACTAAGTGATTCTCGCCGATTCGGCGAGAATCACTAATGATTCTCGCTGAGTCGTCGAGAATCACTAGCTGATTCTCGCCGGTTGAAGCCAGCTATCTTGTCACAGACAGGGAAATTTTCTAAGGTAGAATCGTCGAGAATCACTTATGATTCTCGCCGATTCGTCGAGAATGACCTTACATTCTCGACGATTCGGTGAGAATCAAAAGTGATTCCCGCCGATTCTCCCCGGCTTCTGTATCAGTTCAGCCAGATTTCGGCTAAGTAGAAGTCGGCGAGAATCGTAAGTGATTCTCGCCGATTCACCTACGATTCTCGCCGAATTTGACTTAGGCAGTTTCCTGTTGTTCTCTGGACCAGTTCAAACTATCTGAACTGTTTCGAACCGGGCTCATGTCTTCTTATCAGTGGGACCCACAACGGTCACATACTTGACCTAATGTATATATAATCCGTATGTATGAACAGTAGGAAGTAGATACACGGGATTTCAAAAAGCACGAGCCGCCGACAAGCCCTAACGCTCCGCCGATCGTCTCCGCCGCTCGTGCGCTTGTCGCCGCTGCTGATCTCAGGTTCTTCCAGATCTCCGGCGACCGAAGCTTAGGATAGCATAGCGTCTCACGTGTCTAACCAGAGATCCCTTGTATCTTGATTCGTTGATCGGGAAAATCCTTCCCCTTCCGAATCGATCGAGACGATCGATCCTAGTGTGACCGTTGGAAGACCTTGCTTCCTTCGCTACGAAGTTTGAATCAAGTTGGCACTGCTGCTGCTCTCCGTCTCCGCCGCTGATTCCGAGAACCTTGCCGCCGCTTTAAGCCGCCGCCGGTTTCGGGAAGATTCTTTCCAAGAGAGATCTAGGGTTGTGGACTCTTCGTTGACTTCAAGAACACGTCGTCGAACGAAGAGGGACACCTTACTCTCCAAACGTCGTTTGTATTTCTTACAAGCATTTTCAATTTCTTTGTAACGGACCGATTGGTCTTTAGTTGTAAGGGTTGGGTGCAACCTGGGTTGTGGGAGTGTTGACTCCTACGTGTGGAAGGGTTCCTTCCGTTAGTGCATGGATTGGATTTCAATCCTGTTGGTGAAGTGACCTAGTCGTCCCGTGTTGGGAGATAGGTCGAAGGGGGAAAGTTGACGTACCCAAATCGGGGAACCACTATAATTTGCCTGTGTATTTTTTGTGCTTGGTTGTTTTGTTTTCTTGTGCAGGTAAAATCTTAATTCCGCAAATACGCTACAGAGACACCTATTCCCCCCCCCCCATAGGTGAAGATAGTTGACACTAGGTGGACTTTCAAGTGGTATCAGAGGGAGGTTACTCATCAAAAAGGTTCACACCTTGAGTAGAATCCTGCCCCCAGTGTCAAGAAGCAGACAGATATCCTCCATGGACGGACTCAAGCACTCCGGCAAAATCCCAGTATGCACCAGACTGAACTTTCCTATCTGGAAGGAAAGAATCAGATTCTATATGGAAGCGGTCGACCCTCGGCTCTTCATGATAGTGGAGGAGGGACCTTACATTCCCACTAAGGCCTCCACCATTGATCCTACCAGGAAAGTACCCAAGCAACTTTCTGAAATGGACAAGGACGAAATGGTGCTGTTCGGACTCGACAAGAAAGCTCAGAACATCCTGGTGAGCGCAGTTAACGACTCTATGATGCAGAACTTCAGCAATTGCAGGACAGCCAAGGATCTCTGGAGCTGTCTGATTGTCTTAATGGAGGGCACAGATGAAGTGAGGGACGATCAGAGATCCCTCCTCAATCAGAAATATGAGGCCTTCAGACAAGGGCCAAAGGAGGAGATCGGAGTCACCTTCGAAAACTTCCTCAAGATCGTCAATGCACTCAAAGGATATGGAAGAGTGTTCACTGACGGTGAACTCAATGATAAATTCCTTAGGTCCCTCACTAAGGAATGTGACACAAAGATCTGCGCCATCCGCGAGTTTGGCAGACTTGCGGAAACCGATCCTCAGATTCTGTTCGGGAAGCTCATGTCCTATGAGCTTCAGTTGAACACAAGGAAGGCTGAAGAGGAAGCAGAGAAAGCCGCGGCCAAGGAAAAGACGGTGGCCCTAAAAGCCATTCACTCTAGAAAGGGTAAGGGTGTCGCTTCCTCCGGGCATGGAAGAGGGATGAAGAGGAAGACTCTGAGCCAAGCTCCTCCGGATCAGAGTTATCTGAGGAAGATTTATCCCTTATCACAAGGGAATTCAAGAAGTTCCTCAAGCTGAGGAATCAGAGAAAGAGAACCGGCTCCTCCTCAAGGGATCAGAAGAAGAACTATTCCTCTGACAGGTATGTTTCCAAACCGAACAAACACCGCTCTTCTGACATTATATGCTTTGGTTGCAACAAGCCAGGACACGTCGTGGCCGACTGCCATCAAGGCAAGAGGGAAAAGGGAAAGGGAGAGGAGCACAGGTCCTCAAGAGACAAGAAGAAGGAGAGGAGTTACATCTCAAAGAAGCCAAAGATGCTGAGTGAATCTGACACGTCAGACACCAGCGATGATGAGGAAGCCTACTTTGGGCTAATGGGTCGCTCTGACTCAGAAGGAGATTGCCCCCCATTTACTGGGAAGGTAAAAGCTCACACCCCTCTCTCCAACTCTGACTCTGATCCTGAGTCTCAGGATGATGATGCTGAGGATAGCCCCTCTGCCCATGAAGCTGAGCTCCTTGATAAGTATGAGCTTCTGCTCAACACTTTCCTGAAATGTCGTAAGAAACTGAAGGCGGAGAAAAAGGAAGTCAAATTCCTTAAAGGTGAGAGTGTCTCCCTGAGGGAAGAGATCACCAGTTTGATCTCCCTCCGACAGGAGCACTTGGACCTGACTTCAAAGCATTCAGAGTCTCTTAAGCTCCTTGATCTTAAGCAGAAGGAAGTCGACAAGTTGGAAGAACTACTTGCGGCAGAAAGGAAGATTGTCAAGAGCTTCTCTATGCCAAAAACTGTTCTTCCATTAGTTGACACCTTCTCTGCTCAAGCCAAAGGGGCAGGCCTGGGCACGTAGGGGTATCTAGCTCCTCGTCCAGGAGAAACAGGAACAGGAGAAAGAATAAGACTGCAAGAAAGCCTCTGCTGATGAGAAAGGAAAGGCCCCACTCAGTCCTGTTGAGTTCAGAAAGCCTAGCTTTCCCTGTAACCAACATGACTTTGAGTCAACATATGGGCATCACTTCAGGCCCTCGGTTGCAAAGCCGAAGAGCCGATATGATGGGTGACCTTTCCCGTAACTTCAGTGAGAGTGTCTTCAAGGCACCCTATGAGGAAATCCACTTGGGAAATTATGGTCAATTCTCTAGCGGCCATAATAGGAAGCTGGCACCTAAGGCCAAACATGTTACACTGAAAAGCCAAGAGGTGAAGAAGTCATGTGACTGTGGTCATCATGTTGCCTCCACCTCCAGGTCTTCGGCCCCAGCTGAACCCCACGTTTCAAGGGTAAAGCAGGCGCCCAAGAGGAAGTATAACAGGTTTGACTGCTGGTGCTGTGGCAAAATTGGTCACTTTGCCGTGGATTGTTGGTTTAATCCAAGGTATAACGTGACTCCTTATGTTAGCGATGCGAGGCCGACCACTCGTAGAGTTAACCAATCGAGGGGGAGTATGCTAACAAGGAATCTAGGACCCAAGTTTGATTGGGTTCCTAAGGCAAATTAATTCTGTTTTGCAGGGATGTCCAAAGGCCAACAAAACTCCTATTTGGTATTTGGACAGTGGATGCTCCCGTCACATGACCGGGACAAGAAGCCTGCTGAGGGAGTACTCTCTAGTCGAGGATGGACCCAAAGTCATATTTGGGGGATCTGATCGGGGAATCACCAGAGGTTACGGTACGATTTCCAACGGTATACTCTCTATCACAAACGTAGCTTATGTTGAAGGGTTAAATCACAACCTGATCAGCGTAAGCCAGTTATGTGATAAAGGGTATGACGTTAAGTTCTGCAAGGATAAATGCCTGATAATATCATGTGACTCTTCGAAGACCGTATTAACAGGCATTAGGAGCAGAAATATTTTCTGTTTAGACTTTCTTAGTTTAGACTCTTCTACCCCTGTATGCCTAGTAGCAAAAGACAGTGCATCTCTTTGCGAACAATGGCACAAGAGATTGGCACACATTAATTACAAGACAATTAATATGCTATTTTCAAAAGACTTAGTAAGGGATGCTCCCATTATTAAGTGCATTAAAGATAGTCCATGTCCTGCATGTCAAATGGGCAAGCAGACTCGGGCTACCTTTAAGAGCATCCCAGACAAAGATTCCTCCAGATGTCTTTATCTTCTGCACATGGACCTGTTTGGTCCTATGCAAGTTCATAGCTTAGGAGGGAAGTCGTATACGCTAGTGATTGTAGATGATCACTCTCGGTTTACGTGGGTGTTCTTCTTAAAACGCAAGTCGGATACGTTTGACATCTTCACTAATTTTGTCAAGCAGATACAGAACGAACTTAACTGCTCGGTGGTCAAAATCAGAAGTGACCACGGAACAGAGTTTGAGTCTGGGGCTATGACAGAGTTCTGTGAAGAACTTGGTCTCTTTCATGAATTCTCCTCCCCTCGCACTCCTCAACAGAACGGAGTGGCGGAGATGAGAAATAGAACACTCATTGAGGCAAGCACGACAATGTTGAATGACGCTTCTCTCCCAGAATACTTCTGGGCCGAGGCTGTCAATACGGCTTGTCATGTACAAAACCGGGCATTGATTAACAAAAGCCATCGTAAGACTCCCTATGAGCTACTGAAAGGCAAGAAACCAACCATGTCCTACCTGAGGATCTTTGGCTGCAAATGTTATGTACTGAATAATGGGAAGTACCCGCATACTAAGTTCGGTGAAAAATGCTTCGAAGGCATATTTATGGGTTATAGTAGCCGCAGCCGGGCTTATAGAGTTTTCAACAAGAAAACCCTAGTGGTAGAGGAGTCAATCAATGTTATATTTGATGAAGGAAGTTTGCTTAATTGCAAGACTTCTAGTCTTCTTCCTGAAGATGTAGGTGACAGACTCGAAGGGTTGCAACTGGATGAGCACGTGAAAGATGCACCTCCAACATACGTCAAGGTATCCACTGCTACGCCGATCGGAGACGTTGAAAATCAAAATGGAGCAAATCCTTTAGAAGAAGGAGATGCCCAAGAAGTAGTCGAAGCTCCTGACGCCAGACTTCTTCAGCTCAGACACGTTGAGCCAAAGAAGTTCGACGAGGCAAACAAAGATGCTGCATGGATTTTGGCCATGCAAGATGAATTGCATCAGTTCGAAAGATGCAACGTTTGGACGCTTGTGCCCAGACCTCAAAAGCAGAATGTGATTGGCACCAAGTGGATCTTCAGGAACAAACTGGATGAACATGGTGTCATCATAAAGAACAAGGCCAGGCTAGTGGCTCAAGGTTACCGTCAGGACGAGGGGATTGATTTTGACCAGACGTTTGCACCAGTTGCACGGCTCGAAGCTATCCGGCTATTCCTAGCTTATGCCTCCCACAAAGGATTCACAGTTTATCAGATGGACGTGAAATCAGCTTTCTTGAATGGAGATTTGAAAGAGGAAGTATACGTCGCTCAACCACCAGGTTTTGTCAATCCTACTTATCCTAGTCATGTATATTTTCTTAATAAAGCACTATATGGCTTAAAACAAGCTCCTCGAGCTTGGTATGAGACATTGTCTAGTTTTCTTCTTGAGAACAAATTCTCTAGAGGAAAAATAGACAAGACATTGTTTCTCAGGGAAGTCAAAGGCAAGATTTTGCTGGTGCAAATCTATGTTGACGACATTATATTTGGCTCCACGGACAACAATCTTTGCAAAAAGTTTTCCAAACTTATGCAAGGAAAGTTTGAAATGAGCAGTATGGGGGAGCTGAAGTACTTCTTGGGACTTCAAGTGAAACAGTCTGAGGATGGAATCTTCATCTCTCAGACGAAGTTCACAAATGAACTCCTCAAGAAATTCGGAATGGAGAATGCAACCTCTATGAGGACTCCAATGGGATCCACTATGTCTCTGGATAAGGATGAGAAAGGTAAACCTTTCGATGAAACCAAATACAGAAGCATCATTGGATCCCTGCTCTACCTTACTGCCAGTAGACCAGATATCATGTTCTCCACATGTGTTTGTGCCAGATATCAGGTGAACACTAAGGAATCTCATTATGTCGCTGCAAAGCGAATTCTTAGATACCTTAAAGGTACTCCCAATCTTGGCTTGTGGTACCCGAGAAACAATGATGTCGAGCTAATAGGTTTTTCAGATGCTGATTTTGCAGGGAGTTGGGATGACAGGAAAAGCACTTCCGGGACGTGCCAATTCCTCGGAAGAAGGCTTATCTCCTGGAACAGCAAGAAGCAAAATTGTGTCGCAACCTCCACAGCAGAGTCTGAGTACATCTCGGCAGGGAGCTGTTGCGCACAACTCCTATGGATAAGGAACCAGTTAGCAGACTATGATCTTCAGTTCAAGGAAGTACCCATGTACTGCGACTCCTCAAGTGCAATTGCCATCGCAAACAATCCAGTATCGCATAGCAGAACGAAGCATATTGAAGTGCGCTACCACTTCATTCGGGAGCATGTGGAGAACAAGGACATCTCTCTCTGCTATGTCCCCACGGACAAGCAGATTGCAGATATTTTCACAAAGCCCTTAGACGAGGCCAAGTTCAGTCTCTTCAAAACTGAATTGGGGATGCTCAACTATGAAGAATAAAGACTCCAGACGCTCCTGGCTCGTGCCTCTAGGGGGAGCATCTGCCAGCATTTCAAGTGATAACATAAGTGCACGAACTGAGGGGGAGCATGGTGTCCGGTGCACCAGACCCAAATTTGCAGAAGCCGAAAAGGGGGAGATTACCCTCTCGGCTAAGGCTAAGGTAGCTCAATGCTCTAGTTTGCTCTCAAGTAACGGGTAATCCTTATCCCTATCACCTCACGGTTTTTCATTTCTATATGCTCTATTCACCTTAGCTTGTAGGGTTTAGGCTTCTTCAAATAGGGGGAGATTGTTGGGTATTGCATCCACAATGTACCTGATTTGAAGAAGCCCCTGTGCAAGCCAAGGTAAATAGACAATGTATTTGATGAAATATTTCCAGTTGTGCTTGCAGTTATTCCACGCTAAGTACACACCAATGTCAGGGTGCAGTGGGTCAATATACACGGGTCTGTGCAACGTAATCCCTCGTTGAGCAGATCAGTGTGTTGGTCTACGTGTACTCTCTCTATTGGGGTGTACTTAATTTCAAGTACAGGGTTATGATAAAGCAAGAGCAGACAAGGAGCAAGGATGGGCCAAAGACCAGCTCATGGAAAGAAAGAGGAGAAATAGCCCAAGTAAAAATCGACGAGAATCACTAAGTGATTCTCGCCGAGTCGTCGAGAATCACTAGCTGATTCTCGCCGGTTGAAGCCGGCTATCTTGTCACAGACAGGGAAATTTTCTAAGGCAGAATCGTCGAGAATCACTTATGATTCTCGCCGATTCGTCGAGAATGACCTTACATTCTCGACGATTCGGTGAGAATCAAAAGTGATTCCCGCCGATTCTCCCCGGCTTCTGTATCAGTTCAGCCAGATTTCGGCTAAGTAGAAGTCGGCGAGAATCGTAAGTGATTCTCGCCGATTCGGCGAGAATCACCTACGATTCTCGCCGAATTTGACTTAGGCAGTTTCCTGTTGTTCTCTGGACCGGTTCAAACTATCTGAACTGTTTCGAACCGGGCTCATGTCTTCTTATCAGTGGGACCCACAACGGTCACATACTTGACCTAATGTATATATACTCCGTATGTATGAACAGTAGGAAGTAGATACACGGGATTTCAAAAAGCAGGAGCCGCCGACAAGCCCTAACGCTCCGCCGATCGTCTCCGCCGCTCGTGCGCTTGTCGCCTCTGCTGATCTCAGGTTCTTCCAGATCTCCGGCGACCGAAGCTTAGGATAGCATAGCGTCTCACGCGTCTAACCAAAGATCCCTTGTCTTTTGATTCGTTGATCGGGAAAATCCTTCCCCTTCCGAATCGATCGAGACGATCGATCCTAGTGTGACCGTTGGAAGACCTTGCTTCCTTCGCTACGAAGTTTGAATCAAGTTGGCACTGCTGCTGCTCTCCGTCGCCGCCGCTGATTCCGAGAACCTTGCCGCCGCTTTAAGCCGCCGCCGGTTTCGGGAAGATTCTTTCCAAGAGAGATCTAGGGTTGTGGACTCTTCGTTGACTTCAAGAACACGTCGTCGAACGAAGAGGGACACCTTACTCTCCAAACGTCGTTTGTATTTCTTACAAGCATTTTCAATTTCTTTGTAACGGACCGATTGGTCTTTAGTTGTAAGGGTTGGGTGCAACCCGGGTTGTGAGAGTGTTGACTCCTACTTGTGGAAGGGTTCCTTCCGTTAGTGCAAGGATTGGATTTCAATCCTTTTGGTGAAGTGACCGAGTCGTCCTGTGTTGGGAGATAGGTCGAAGGGGGAAAGTGGACGTACCCAAATCGGGGAAACACTATAATTTGCCTGTGTATTTTCTGTGCTTGGTTGTTTTGTTTTCTTGTGCAGGTAAAATCTTAATTCCGCAAATACGCTACAGACACCTATTCCCCCTCCCCCATAGGTGAAGATAGTTGACACTAGGTGGACTTTCACGGATGTTCGAAGTTTCTTGGGACTTGTCGGTTACTACCGGAAGTTCGTAAAGGGGTTCTCTCAGATTGCCCTCCCTCTTGCGTCTCTGACGAAGGAGTCCCCTTTTATTTGGACGCCACGATGCGAATTTGCCTTCCAGGAGCTGAAGGATCATCTCACCTCGGCTCCCATCCTTGCTCTTCCATTAGGAAGGAGGGATTCCAGGTGTATATAGATGCTTCCTATCAGGGTATGGGTGCCGTTCTGATGCAGAATGGGCACGTAATAGCCTATGCCTCCCGTCAGTTGAAGCATCACGAGCAGAACTACCCCGTGCACGATTTGGAGATGGGGGCAGTCATTTTTGCGCTTAAGATCTGGCGACACTATCTCTACGGAGTATATTGTGATATCTTCTCTGACCACAAGAATCTGAAGTACGTTGACACCCAGAAGGAGTTAAACATCAGACAGAGACGCTGAGTGGAGTTTCTAAAGGACTACCAGTATACCATGCACTACCATCCGGGGAAGGCGAATGTGGTCGCGGATGCTCTGAGCCGGAGAGCGAGTACGACAGGAGTAGGTCCGCAGCTGATGGCCTTGGAGTTGGTTAGATCATTTGAGGAGATGCAGATTTCACTAGTGTCTGAGGATGACCCGGAGCTATACATGGAGTACCTGGGGTCGATGGTTACTGATGATATTCGAGACCGCATCAGAGATGGGCAGATGCTGGATGAGAGAGCTGAGCCGATATTCCGAGCCTTGGAGGAAGGCACGACAGGAGATTACTCTTTGAGGGATGGGCTCTTGTGTTTCCGGGGTAGAGTCTACATACCAGCAGGAGGACGGATCCGGGAGGACATTTTGACGGAAGCTCACTGCAGCCGATATTCTGTACACCCGGGGATCACCAAGATGGTAAAGGATTTGAAGAGGACGATGTACTGGCCGGGTATGAAGAAAGATATTATGTATTTTGTGACGCATTGTGAGGCCTGCCAGCTCATGAAGGCAGAGTGTAGGAACCCGGCAGGCTTGTTGCAGCCGCTTCCGGTGCCGGAGTGGAAGTTTGAGGACATAGCCATGGACTTCATACATGGGCTACCTCGATCCCGTGCGGGTAATGACTTGATCTGGGTGATAGTGGACAGGCTAACAAAGGTGGCCAGATTCATTCCAGTGGCAAAGGACACACCGGTCAGTGTATTAGTACAGAGGTTCATTGAGCAGTTTGTGCGTTATCATGGGGTGCCCAAGACTATCGTTTCGGATCGGGATGGGCGGTTTACATCCAGGGAATGGAGGTCAGTCCAGGCCCATCTGGGTTCTCGGTGACATTCAGCACAGCTTTTCACCTTCAGACCGACGGACAGACAGAGCGCACCAACCGTACACTGGAAGATCTGTTGCGACTGTGTATTTTGGACCGTGGCGAGCATTGTGAGAGATTGTTGCCACTGGTCAAGTTTTCATACAACAACGCTCATCAGTCCAGCATAGGCATGGCTCCATACGAGGCGTTGTACGGAAGGAGGTGCAGGACCCCACTATCATGGGTTCAAGATGAGGATCCGTAGGCACTAGGCTCGGAGTTTGTGGGATATACAGATGCTCAGATTAGATTGATCCGGGACAGGATGTTGGAAGCCCAGAGCAGACAGGCGAAATACTACGATGCGAGGCATCGTCAAGTGGAGTTCTAGGTGGGAGACCGAGTTTTCTTGAAGATACGGCCGATGCACGGAGTTTCGCGGGTGCGCGGGCGGAAGAAGCTCAGTCCGAGATATATGGGGCCTTATAGGACCCTGGAGCGGATCGTCCCATTAGCCTATAGACTGGAGCTACCGCCGGAGTTAGCGGGATTGCATGACGTCTTCTACGTCTCCTCACTTCGGAGGGCTCTGATACGCCCTGAGCAGCTGATCTCCTCGGCAGATGGCCCGATGGGCTCGGATCGGTCAGTCAATTTGGAACCTATCAGGATTGACGATACAGCAGTGCGGGTCTTGTGATGGAAGAGGGTTCCGTTAGTCAAGGTTCTGTGGAACAATCATGGGCAAGAGGAGCATACATGGGAGCCACAGGACTTGATGCGGCAAAAAAAACCCGGAACTTTTTCGTCAGGTATACCTCACAACCCCTCTGGACAATCAATTTGCCTTCGTGTTTTAAACCAATAGGACTGAAATTTCAAGAATAGGGGCTAATCTTTTGTTTATTGGGGTGTATATACTTGGTTAATTGGGCGAATTAATCTTAGATTTGAAACCGCACAAAGAAAACATAACGTAGAGATGTAATCTTTCAATTCTCATGGGATGTTACAAGCTTCTTTTTCCCGATTAGAGTCCCGTAGGCTTAACCTTGATTTCGGGGACAAAATCTTTGTTTTGTTTATTGGGATTTGTAACATCCCATTTCCGGCTAGACCCCTAGGAGTCGGTTGGTCGTGACAGAACCCTAGGAAGCCCAAAAATTGAAATAAATCAACCGAGATTTCGGGTCACGGGTTGGTCACGCCCGTGACCGACCCGTCACGCCCGTGACCTAGGGCGTGACTCCTTCGACGGTCGTCGATCTCAGGGAGACGATCGTCGGGCGCAAAATTTTAAACCCGGGCCTATCAAGCCCGTGACCTATGTGTCATGCCCGTGACCTAGGGCGTGACCCCTTCGACGATCGTCGATCTCAGCGGGACGATCGTCGAAGCGCATAATTTGCGTCGTGGCCCTGTCACGCCCCTGACCTAGGGCGTGACCCCTTCGATGATCATCGATCTTAGTGGGACGATCATCGAAGCGCATAATTTGTGTCGTGGCCCTGTCACTCCCATGATCCAGGTCTCATGCCCGTGATCAAGGGCGTGACCCCCTTCGGCGATCGTCAATCTCAGCGAGACGATTGCCGAGCGCGGAATTTGCCTGATGACCCTGTCACGCCCGTGACCCATTTTTCACGCCCGTGACCTAGGGCGTGACCACCCTTCGAAGATCGTCGATCTCAGTTCGACGATCGTCGAACTGAGAATTGGCCACCCGGGCCTGTCACGCCCGTGACCAAGGCCGAAACGTCAGCCGGACTGGAAATTTCGGTAACCGACGTCGTAATCAATTCTGATTATGGGAAGTTACACCAGGAATATTTATGGGCCATTTCCTACACTAATTATTTAATAAAATAAGGAAATGTTGGTCCAATAGGAAATCGCCACCTGACAAACACTCTTCGTTTCCAGCATTTCAACTGCCTCTACCATAACCGAAACACCATTAAGCGGAGCATTCATGACCATAATTGCTTACCTCTTTCCCATCCCCACTTGCTGATCTATAAAAGACTCCTTAGAGCAAGAGGAAAGGTTTACACGCTCGATCAATTTGATTCAGATTCCTCCCCTTGCTGTTGAAGAATTTCCGGCGACGCCGCCACCACGCAAATGGCTTCCCGACGGTCTGCATGCCTCCAGCCCGTGAACAAGGTCCTCCCCTCCCTCTTCTTATGCGGATAGATCTTAAAAATCATTAGGAGAGATATCGAGCTCAAAAGAGCCGGATTGGGTGAGCGTTTCCATGGTTTTTCGAAAATTTCATGGTGGCGGGTTCGCCGGAAACCGACTCTCCGGTGGCCGTGCCGCCGCCCAATGGTAGCCCTCACCTCAACAGAGGAAGTGGTGGTGGTGGCCGGCCAGGGAGATGGCTGGGTGGCCAAGAGATGGCTTTAGAAAAGCTACAGGTTTCATGCTTTTTTTGTTGGTTGCTGGTTCGGGCTAAAGAAAGAGATGAACAGTAACATTTTATTATATTATATATTATATAATTAGGAATTAATTCCATTTACTGTTCACTAGGTTTAAACTGAAAATTATTGCACGTAGGTGCTAAAACTTAAAAAGTGGTCAACATAGAAAATGTAGCCCTTGAAGTCTAGTTTAATTCCGTCAGTGTGACGACTAGCGAGCCCGTAGATCTACCACACTATCCTCAACCCAGGATTATGACACTGCGTGTCAGGTCACACCACATGCATTTCACATATATGGTCTCCACACTAAGTCCCTATTTATTATTCACATCCCGTGCTCATCAGCACGCTAGGGCTCTTCACCGAGTCCCTTATCAACACATCGTTTTAGTGTGGAAAACACACACGCACTTCCATCCCTTCCACATTCCCATATCTCAACCGGGTTTATTAATTCCACAAGTGGCAAGCCACCCAGCATAACATACCAATCCCAAACTAATACATATAGGGAGACTCAACTCTGAGCAGTGGACTACTAATTACATTCTTAACCAATATCATACATAATCATGCAATAGCTTATCGAATACTCTCTTAAATTATGCATTAACAAACAACCATGCTTCAACAAGAAGTTCACAAACTATCATGATATTCCACATTGACATGTAGTTTTCATTAACTTTTTCATTCAATTTATTATGAAACTCCACCAAGTCAATTATACAACGTGCTTCACCAAATCATTTGTTGACTTAAGGATCTATCAACTAAATCTCATCAATCTTTTGTTTAGTGCAATTACCAATAGTTTAAGTTCGGCAAACAACATTATACCTTGACATTAATCTACCATGACATTCTTTACCAAATTCAAACCCAATTCCACACTAACCCGAGAGCAACCTATAATCAAGACTTGACTGTACAACAACTTTGAATGGACATTCCTGAGTCTACAGGACTCGTATGAAAATGGGTGACCATTCGTTGGAAAGGTATTTCTAAGGACTGCAACTTTTTATTTGGTCCATCATACAGTTCAGAATACAAAGTACTTGAAATTTGCATCGAATTTTCCTACATAAAAAAAAACAGATTTCTGTACGTATACCATATCAGTCTAGCATGCTCGATTGGGCTTACCCTAGGATACAGACTTCGTATGAAGATTTGTAACCATCCATTGGAAAGGTCTTTCCAAGCGCTACGACTATCGTGTCTAGTTGAAAGCCCATATCTGACTGTATCATACCCAAAAACATCTTTGAAATCCGTTGCGCGCAGATAATAGATTTCTGCACGCTTCTCAAAGCAAGATGAATGACAACGGTTCATCTTCTTCCTTTATGTGTTTCTTCCGAACCATGTACAGATTTTCCTCCTCCCTTATTCACCTCACAAGACCAATCTTCTTCATGAAAACAAGTCCAATACCTTCATATAGAAGAGAAGAGAGGTTGTAGACAATTAATCCTTAGGGCAAGGACATAACATGGTCCCTTCCTGGGAAATCTTCATCTCGCAAGTCAAACTCGATTGAGTCGACATCTCTCCTAGAAAATAACTACAGATCTAGCACCAAGAGAGAGGGTAGGAAGCAAACCTCATCTCCGACATTTCCAACATTTCCGGCTATAGAACTCGTCACTCTTCTTAGCGGCATGGTTCTTCTCCGCTGGCACTATTCTTCACAGGAAAACGAAGAAATCCTTCCTCTAGATATCCGACTTCGATGATCTATTTCTCTCCCGACGAACTCACACAGTAATACTTGGCAAACTAAAAGATTCTGATGGCTAGTGTTCGATTACTCCTTTTATAATAAGTTATAAGGGTTGACTGACTCCGCCACGTGTCGCATTCTCATTGGACCGCCTATGATTTCTTACATCAAGTCTTATTGACAAGAATCGGTCAAAGGAAATTATTCTGCACGAATTACGAAATCCAATTCAACCCGCCTATATAGTACTTCGAATTCTTCCTGGGCCAAAAATGCCCCAAGTCCAATTCGATGAGTATCCTCTTGCATACTCGACGAATCTGTGAGTAACCTCTTCAATATTCAACTAATCAGCGAGTAACCACTTCAAAATTTGACGAATCGTCAAAATGAACGTGTGTATTCTCGACAAGTTCCCGACTAGTCTCGCCGAATTGTCCGAGTGATATTCGATGAATTCGTCAAATATCCATAGTTATATTTGACGAATTTTCCTGAGCTGAATTTCCTACGTTTTCTCTCGCCGAATCATTCTCCACCATATTCGACGAATTCGCCGGATGTCATCCGCGATATACGACGAATTTCACTTTAACTGCTTCTCAAATTCTGGCATCGAGTGTGTCGAGTATCACCCGAAGATACCCGACAAATTCCACTCGGCTAAATTCCCAAACATTCTCGTCAAATTCGCCAGATATCCCTAGCGATATCCGACGAATAACCCTTTGTCGATTTATTTCAAGTCCGTTGCTCGAAAATTCGTTGAGTATCACTAAACCCTAACCCTTCGGCCATTGCACCTTGAGCCTGAGTCAAGGCTCTTGACTAAGAACGCGTGTGAGGGGCCTATCGCGAAGCGGGTCGTTACAATTTTACCTTTTAATTTGGCACTCATCCTTGTGGAATACAATGACATAGACAAGATTACATAGTTGGCTTATGCTTATCAAGTTGTGTCGCAACCCTTTTACATTATCCAGTTTTGAGATTGACACTGTCATTAATAACCATACCATATCCCTTGGTAACACCTCTGTCTGAACATCCAAAGATAACTTTACGTCCATTCTTTATAGGAGTGTAATCCATTTGTTACATCTTATTCTAGTCATGTTTCTGGAACATCCACTATCCAAGCATCATATTGGTGCATGGGTATTTGGATTAACCTGCAAGAACAATTCAGTTTTTCTTTGGACCCTAAAAGAGTTTTGGTCCTAAGTTCTTGTTAGTCTGAAAACTAACTTGAAACCCTATAGTATTACCAATAGGAAGACTCACTTTAGCCCTTGACATAATAGGGTTGTGCCAACAATCTATGCCAAAGTGTCCTACTTTTTCACAGCACCAACACTCATTAATGTTGTACCTTCTCTTCTAAACTGTTCTAGCAGCAGCAAACTGTTCAGAGGGGAGTGTTGCAGCCCAGATCTTGTTTCTTTCATCAAGAATTTTACGTAAAGTATGTCTGGCAATAGATGAACTTTGATTACTTTGAATATTAACAACAACAGACTTCTTTGCAGCAGATATGCAATTGATGGCATCAGAGATGGCCAAGTCATACTTCCTGGTAGACTTGTCTTTGGTCTATGATTTCGCTGGAAGAGCTTGACTATTGGCCACTGCCACATTCTTGAGTGTAGGGGCTGAAGTCCTGAAAAAAATGGTCTATGGTGGGACATCTGAATTTCTTCATGATGAACTATGAAGTCACTCAAGCCCATGCCCTTCCTCCCTCCATTATAAGATACATTTGTATACTTACAGAAAGAGTTCTCATTCTTTCAGTGACCATATATTCTCTCTTGGTCATACCTATTGGATTGGAGAATTACGTTATGGAAGGTGGTATATGGGACAATAAGAGCTTTGTCATTCCCTTTAGAAGGGGTAACTCTAGTGTTCCACATAAACCCCAAACCTCTCTTATCCTTTTGATAGGTAAAGGAATCAATTAGTGGCAACACACTCTTTGGCTTACTGAATTCAGCCACTATCATTTTCCCATTAAGGAGCTTTTCCTCAAGATCTATATTGATCTTGTTTTTCTGGGTGATGGTTCCAATCTGGATGATTGAGAGAGCCTTCAATTGGCTGACTTCCGTCATCTTCTAATCAAGCATGGAAGCTAACTCAGACTACTTGGAAGCAGCTAGCTTCAGGGAGATTTTCTCCTCAGCTTGTTTCTTGTCCAATCTCTTCCATCTTTTCAAGGAATAAAGAAGGGCTCCATTGTCACAAACCGCATTTTCTCAACATTTTAGTTATATCAGAGTAAGAGAGAATACACATCATGATGCCACGTCGTTTAGTGTATAACTGTAGGCGCTCAGGCAAAACTCCAAATTCTACAGTTTATATGAAATCCATAAGTTATTAAGTAAAAAACTAGTTTAAATTAGATGGTTGTATCCCTCGGCACAGTGGATCAACTAGTGCACGAGTAAAAGTAGAGTTATACGCTACAGAAAATACTTTGGTTATGTTGATCAACACCCTACATGTGTATAAATATCCCCAAAGGACAACTCATGGCATTCAAGACTCTAGATTTATTATAAGTATGTAAATATTCTTTATGTTAGTGATGTGTTGACGGCAAGTGTACCGATTGCTGTCAAGTAATAATAATGGAGAGTAGCTTCCCCGAGTATCGATCTCTCGCGGAGCGCAAGTAGGGAGAAACGGTTTTAGTACTTTGGAGAAATGAGTGCAAGTGCAAGGTGATCAAGGGGGGTTTTGATTGGGGTTTCCTAAATTAAACAACCTAAAATTCTTGCGGGTCGCTTAACCGCTTCGCTCGGGTGAATCATTCCGGAGAGTGATAGAGGAAGTGTTAGAACTGGTGAGGGTCAAAAACACATCTTCACAACGCACACTTCTAGCAAATGCTAGAATGGCCAAACACCTTTACTCTAGCAAGAATAATGAGCTTAACAATGCATAGCAAGTTTAGAAAACACGTAAGAAAAAGCATAAAGTATTCTAAAACCGCATACGCTTATCACACTATAATATTCAACAAGAGTTCAGCAAGGAGAAAATATAAGAGGAGGGGGGAGAGATTACAACAAGATAAAGAAGCTTTTCAAGGTTCTCGGCCGAATATTATGGGTATCAACCCTTGTTCATGCTCGGTCTTAAAAAGGAGTCCAGGTTCCAAGAGGAGCTATCACTTCCTCCATCGAACCCGTCTTCGTGTTACTGAGGTTGCAGAGGCGGAACGAAACTTTGTGGGCTGCAACGAGTAGCTTGAACTGGATCTTAGAACGTGGCAATATAAATGGCGGTGGAGGATGAAGCTTTTGCAAGCTCTATGGAGTGGAATGAGTGGTCGGATCTCCCCTCCAAGGAAGAGAGAGAAGAAGGGGGGTGGAGACAGATTTTCCCTCTCAAGAGAGCCAAAAGGCAGGCTAGCCAATCCTCCCTCGGAAATGGCAACGGCTTCAACTTAAATAGAAATTCATCAGAAAATTGGTCTCGCACGGTTCGACGCACGACCGTGCACGAACCGTGCGATATTATATTAAAACATGTGCCTGCGAAGAAGAAGTGTTGACATGAGCATTTCCTTAACACACGGGTGATCCGCCCGTGCATGAAGCAATTCGCACGGGTAACCACAGAACAAAGATTGTCAGGCAAAATCCAGAATGCTATAGGACAACCGTACATTTCCTTAGCGCACGGTTTTGGTGAAACCGTGCGTGAAGGATTCGCATGAGCTGGTCATTTCACCAGATTGACCGGAAGGACACGCACGACCAAAACTAACCGTGCTCTAAGGAAGCGCACGACCGTGTGTTTTCCTCAAATCAGAATTCAGAAAAGGTAAAACTGACCACCTGTATGCAAGGAAAATAAGGCAACGGAGGACCCTCCAGTAATATATAAATGAAGTAAAAACTACTAGAATGAGCCCTAGAGTGCACCACATGCTTACCCCCAACCAACAAATGCGCAATTGCGCACGAAAGGGTACGAAAAGAACAGAAAGCATAAACAACATAAAGGATGAGATAAATAGTGAAAACATCCAATAAATGAAGTGCAAAGGAATGAAAACAAGCCCAGATGAGCCCCTAAAACCCTATATAAATGGGACTCATCACACCGCTAGACTTAACCATTTGCGCGTCTCGAGCAAAGAAGATCCTCGCAGACCAGAAAAAAATACTAGCTAACATAGCAATTATGATCCGTAGTACCATGCGAAGTCGCATGCTCACGGGCGTAAAAATCGAGTACAGGAAATTTCTAAGCATACAAACTAATTTATAATTTTCAGCCTGCGTAAAAATAAATTCTATAACTACTCAAAAAGAGAATCGCGGTGAATCCTTCATTCGCTCGTAGGGATAAAATAAACTAGCCGCTAAGACGAGTATTGCCAAAGATCGGGATTCTGTACAACCTCCAAAGGAATCCACAAATATCGGTGGCCATAAGCTTGCCCTTCCGCACTCTCTCCACGATACTAGTTCGACTTAAGCGCAAGTAAGTAGGACTTTAGTTAAAAGTTGGGGCTTGGGTTTCGGTGAGGAAAGCAAGGATAAAACGGGAGGCTATGCACAAAAACCCAAATGAGCTAGCACAACAAGGATCAAATATGCTATCTGCGAAAAATACAAGTACACCGCACCACAGACTTGATTTTTAAAGCATGAGTGTGTGTACCGCCTACACCAAAAACTTTTTTATCATAAAAAAGATATTCAACAAACTTGTCCTCTCTCATTTGTTTTCAATCAATTCTATTTTTTTATTTTTTTCAAATTTTTCTTTTCAAAACTAATCCTTTTTATACAATATCTTTTCCTACATCACAATTCCAGGAATTTAAGCTTTGGAAATCATCCACTTATTTCACAAATACAACATCCCATAACACCCCAAACTAGAAATCAGAAAAACAACAAAGCTCAAATTGGGCGTACAACTAGGATTGGCTTTTAAGCTTTTGTGAAAAACATGTGGAGATGAAACAAAAGGAAGGGTTGGCACAATGGGTCTAGAAAAATTAAAACGTTAGGAACGAGCACAAAGCTCAAACTGGCCAAAAAGATGGCCTACATCATGCTCGCTATTAGCTAACCATGTACCCATGCTTCGAGAGTAGCATGTGGAAAGTTCTTAGCCAACAAGAAATACTACCCCTTATCTCGACTCGAGCAATACAAATATAACGACCGTCTAAACACATCCCTAACCTACCGTCGGATTCACACTGGATTCACCAAAAAAATTTTGAGTAGCATAAAAAAGAATTTACGCAGCTAGAAAAAATATAAACTAGTAATATGTAGAAAAATTAATCTTACTATAATTTCTACAAGGGATGGGAGCACTTGACTAGGAACACAGTACGACCAACATTGTACTCCGTCAAATAATCCTACGTTAGACCAGTAATCTTCCCAGATCTAACGAAAGAAGCTAGTTTGACTCGCAACACGCAAAAAGTTAAGAACGCGCTCAAGGGGGTGCATGGGTGAGCAAAGCAATGACTACGTAATTAAAAAAAATAACTACTGGCAAGCAAATGAAGTGCGAGTGTAACGGGTAACAACTACAGGCTCTCCCGCGGACTTAATCTAACAAAACAACAATCATAATAAAAATGTAATCTAAGAGGTGAGGGAAGAGGTTACCCAATGATCAAAGATGAGCATACCAGAAGTTAGGCGTTCAAACTCGATCAACCAGCATACGGCCCAAGAAATCATCACCTGCAAGAACAAACAATCTCCAACCCCACAAGAAAATATGCAACACAAGAAAACAGAGAAAATAGCAAAGAAACACAAGCAATAGCCTTGAAACAAGGCTAAAGGCGGCAAACTCGGGTTGTCTCCCATAAGCCCTTTTCTTTACCATCCTTAAGGTGGACCAAATACCTGTATTAACAGTTATATATCATTGTTCATGTACAAAAGCAACACATTCAATCAGGAAAAATTAATTCAAAACCAAAACAACATTTAACAAAAACATAAAAAAAACAGCAAGGCAAAGGAGACGACCACGGAGATCTGCCACATTTCAGCTGAACGATGATTTGTGGTAAACGTCACCCGACACGCGAGATGAGGAGGAGAGGAAGGCTTTAGGGCCCAAAGAAAACAAGTCTCATTTACCCCTACTCTCCTCCTGCCCGTAGTTTTAGTGTTCAGATCATCAACCACAGCCAGGGGAATCCTTTCTTCACCCGCAGAGGGTGGCAGATCAACCCACGATACCTGTTTAACAGTTTTCCAAGATTTATTTGGTTAAATAACTGTTCTTAAAGCAATCTCCTGTATGCTCTCACTAGCCGCGCCTAATCCAGCGTCTTTCTTATCGTCATCACCTTTTACGCCTGGTATCTCTGAACTTGATTCATCCACAACAAGCTTCAGCAGTTCCTGAAAGTGAGGGTTAGATCTAATATACTCTAGAGGGGGGTGAATAGAGTATATCTGGTGATTAAAACTTTTTGCTGAACAAGATACCTTGTTCTAAGACTTGGGTGATATATCACAGTACAGCAGATTAGACTAATAAAAATAACAGTATCCTAACTAACACAACCACAATAAGAACAAAAGAAAAAGGCAACCAGACAACACAAGAAATTTATAGTGGTTCCCCAACCTTGGTACATTAACTCTTCTACCACCCTGGTAGGAATCCACTCAGGTTTTGTTCAGGTGACTGCCACCAATGAGCTTTTGGTAAGGTGCTCAAAAACCAAATCTCAAGTCTTTTGGTTAGGAGACTTTCAACCAGGATTCACTTTTGAAGGGAGTAGAGAACCCTTTTTAAAGAGGGGGTGAGAGAGTGATGGTGTCTTCTATTTCTCAAACAACATAGAAGAATTGTGGATTTGATGGTGACAAAATCTCACCCTGAGATACTGAGTTTGTTCAGGATTAAATGGAGCTTTGCTTCAGGGTGATAGGCCTTCAAGCTTTCAACTTCAACCAGAAGAACTTCAGGAACTTCTTGACAGATGCAGTAGTAGTTGTCCTATTGAAGATTCCTGAGAGAAGACAGAATAAGACTCTTGATTTGGATGATTGTTCTTCTTCTTCCGAAATGTGTTCTTCTTCTGGTGTAGCAGCAGTTGATTTCTTGACTGATTGATTTTCTGTGTCTCGAGTATTGTGTATTTTTGTTACTCTTCTATCTTATGTGTTGTATGTTCCGCAGGAAGAAGGGAAATCTATATTTATATTTTCCATGTGGAAGTCCATTTGAATTTTTAAATTCTTCCTGCAATTAATGCTGATGGCCTTGGAATTATTTGGCATTGATTTGTTTCCCCAACTGTCCCTTAGAAAAACGACATGCAATAATCCTGATGGAGACGCTAATTAATGATCTTGTCTAATGGTGATATTCATAGAATATTAGAGCATTAATTACTCAGGAATAATTGTAATAAAATTGAAACAGGAGAGGGAAACAGCCAAGTCTGGATTCGTCGACCTGAGTCCAGAGTTCGTTGAGCTGAGAATTATTGTTCGTCTAGCTGAGTTCCAAGAACGTCGACCTCTGAATGGCTGACTGCTGCTTGATGATTTTATTATTCTGTGCACCAAGTTCGTCGAGCTGAGATAGAAGATCATCGAGCTGAGTTTACATTCTTGACTTAGAATATTTATGATGTCTTCTGGTGTTGAGTGTCGAGACATTATCTGGCATTAAGTGTCGAGACATTATCTGGCGTTGAGTGTCGAGAAATTATCTGGCATTGAGTGTCGAGACATTTCTTGCGTTGAGTGTCGAGACATTATCTGGAGTTCGTTGAACTGAGAACAGGGAACAGAGAATAGAGTTTGTCGAGCTGAGCACGACTTTCATCGACCTGATATTGACGAACGTAGAAATCTTTTTCTAAGTCTTGAATTTTCTCTAAGTCTTGAGTCTCTGGCTGTGTTGGAGGCTTGTCCTTGGCATTATTGACACTAAGGACTAGAACTAGACTCTAGGACACAACCATGACCCTGACTATACATGTTGGGTCATATCCTAACTTAGTGAACCTAGCCCAAATCTAACTAGGGATCCAACAATCTCCCCCTATTTGGATGAGGTCACTAATTACAGACTTTATTAAAAGGAAATATACAAAGCAAGAAAACAATATATATATGATAGAGAATTAAATAATAAGTATGCAGCAGATATATTTACACAGTTAGCTTTGTAACATAAAACATAGTTTATCAAAAATATACCACAAATATATAGCAGTTCAGGTTCTAGTTCTTCTGCTTCTTCTCCTTTGGTTTTGCTTCTTTGCTCTTATCCCCGGGCTGAGTAAAGATGATTTCCTAGTTAGGATTAGCAGCATCTTTCTTTGACGTGTACATATATGCTACTCCAATCACTGTCAGGGTAGAGGTTCTGGGTACTACATCCTCTGGTTGTATTGTCATATATTCTGCATGATTAAACACTTTCTTGCTTACTTGAAGTCTATCCAGCTCTTTCTCTCTATATGAAGACATAGTAGTAAACTTAGTTGGATCTTCTCCTTCTTCTCTAACCTTTTTATTTGTGACAGACCAATTAACTCTTGGAGCCTAGCCATCCTGAAGTTGGGATCAACATCCTGACTGATAGATTATTGATCATCTTGAGGGGGTTGCAGGGTAACAGGCCTGAATTGAGTGGACTGTGCTTGGAAATTTGTTGCTTTTTGGCTTTCCTCACTCTGTGTATATAGGGACTTTGGTGGTGAAGTCTCACTATATTTTCTTTTAGGCTTATGAAATTGTGTATGCCTTCTTTGTTGAGCTTGCTGTTTGGGAGGAGAAAATTCTTGTTTTTGATAGACTACCTCCTTTATTTGCTCTACAGGACTTATATTCCTTTGCTGGCTGCTTTCTTAGGAATTGGGTCTAGATTGCCTTTCCTTCCTTTGATAAGTTTTGGTGAAGGATGTAGGCCTGGAGGGTGCATCTGATCTTTGAGAAGTACTCCCTAAAGCGCCAACGGCAGGAGGAGGAGGAGGACCTCTCTTGAATTTCTATGGGGGAGGAGAATATCTTCTGTTCTTCTTCCTTGCCTTTTACTCATTTTTAGATAGCCACATCCAAGCTGGCATCCTTGTGTATGGAGTTATGTTTTGCAGAATATAATAGGGAGTGTCATTTGCTGGTTTGGGTTTTGGGGCAGATGGTGGAGGAGATTTCCTTTTCTTTGAAGCTTTCTTCTTCTTAGGGTCCTCATCAGAGTCATCATCATCTGATTCTTATGGATTGTCATACATTTCATCAATTTGTCTTATTGTATCTTTGGGATTTTCTTTAGTACCTGGAGTTGGGATAACTTCATCATGGTCTGCTTAAGTTTCATAACAATGTCTTGAGCTATAATATCATCAAGATTGGGGAGAGGGCTATCATCTAGGTGTAGAGCATTTGGCAAATAATACGAGTAGAAAGCAGAGTCTTCAGCTGTTGGTCTTCGAGCAATTTTAGAATATTAAGGAAGATTTGATCGGATTACTAGAAAGATTCGAAGTCCAAATCGAATCTAGTATCAAACTTCATTGCTGCAAGAGTTCCTGCTTGAAACGCCATGAGAGCACCTGCAAAGGAAAATGAAGATCAAGTGCAAGAGAACTGAAAGCACGGTACGGAGGTCGAAGAAAACCTAAATATAAGGTTTTACGGAATATGAAACGACAAACTCCGTTCCACTAAAAGAAATAGTTTTTCGATCTGAGGTCGACGAAATAATTTGTAGTTAAATAATTCATTGATCTCAGTCTGGAGGGTTGAAGACATTTCGCCGAGCTCCGTTCGAATAAAGTATTCTTAAGTAGGTTCGTCGATCTCAGGTCGACGTAACTAACTTTACTAATAGGGAGGTCGTCGATCTCAGATCGACGAAATCTGAAGAGTTCTATGAGTGCAGACAGAAACTAAACTAAGTCTTCTCCATTGATCATTCGAAGCTGATTTACAAATAATAAGTGGTTCCTTTCATCCAAGGGTTTGGTGAATATGTCAGCTTTTTGCAAATCAGTGTACATATAGACAAGTTTAATTTTGTTTTTGTTTACACACTCTCTAATAAAATGATGCCTAATGTCGATATGTTTAGTCCTACTGTGATGAACTGGATTTTGTACTATGGAAATAGCACTTGTGTTATCACATAGTGGAGTTGAATTATTTAAGTTGAACCCATAGTCCAGGAGTTGGTTTTTAATCCACAACATCTGGGAACAATAACTGCCAGCTGCAATATATTCTGCTTCAGCAGTTGATGTGGACACAGATGATTGCTTCTTGCAAAACCAGGACACAAATCTCGTACCAAGGAACAGGCAAGTTCCTAAGGTGCTCTTTCAACTCTATATCCAGCAAAGTCAGCATCTGAGTATCTAGTTAACTCCAACTCTGACTCAGTAGGATACAAGAGACCTAGACTAGGATAACCCTTTATATATCATAAAATCCTTTTTAGAAAAATAAGATGAGATTCTTTAGGGTTGACTTGGAACCAAGCACAAAAGCATGTGGCAAACATAATATCAGGCCTGCTAGCTGTAATGTATAGTAGGTACCCAACAATGCCCCTATATAATTTCTGATCCACAGGTTTCCTATGTGCATCAGAGTCTATTACAATATTTGTAGCCATAGGTGTTTTCTTTGCTGAGGCATCAACCATCCCAAACTTTTTAATAAGCTCTTTAGCATATTTAGCCTGGGAAATTAATATGCCATCAGGGAGCTTCTTTACTTGGATACCAAGGAAGTAGGTGAGCTCACCCATGTTACTCATCTCAAATTTTTAATGTATGAGGTCAGAGAACCTCTTGCATAATTTGGGATCAGTAGACCCAAATATAATGTCATCCACATATTTTTGTACTAACAAGGTTTAATTCTTATGATGTCTAGTGAATAATGTTTTATCTACAATGGGTCTAATGAACTTATGCTGTATCAAAAAGTTAGCTAAAGTCTCATACCAAGCTCTTGGAGCTTGCTTTAGACCATAGATGGCTTTATGATACTTAAAAACATGATAAGGATGGGTTGGAGAGATGAAACCTGGAGGTTGTTCAACATAGACTTCTTCCTTTAGTACTGCATTAAGAAAGGCACTCTTCACATCCATCTGATAGACTTTAAACTTCTTGTAGGCAGCATAGGCAAGAAATATTCTTATTTCCTCTATTCTTGCAACTAGTGCAAATGTTTGGTCATAGTCAATTCCCTCTTCTTACCTATAACCTTGAGCAATAAGCCTAGCCTTGTTCCTCACAATCACACCTTGGGAATCCAGCTTGTTTTTGTATACCCATTTGGTTCCAATGACTGGGTAGTCTTGGGGTCTTGGAACTAAATCCCAAACTTTGCATCTCTCAAACTGGTTGAGCTCCTCTTGCATAGCCATGATCTAGTGGGGATCTTTCTCAGAATCTTTTATTGTTTGAGGTTCAACTTGAGAGAGGAAATAGGCATTCATCAAGTCTTGATTGAGTTGATGCCTTGTATGTACACCTGCTATTATGTCTCCAATCACATTGGATCTTGGGTGATCCCTTAGTGTGACAAGGTTAGTTGGTGGAGTTGGTTCAGCAACAACAGTTGGATTTAATTCCTCGTGTGTAATTATGTTTGCTTTTGGTTGAAGTTCAGTTGCTTCTGTGCTTTCTTCTTCACTTTGTTCTTCATCTTGTGGAGAGGGATGTGTTGGATCCTCTTTGGAGAGGATTATACCATCCAAGTTCTCACACAAGTGAGATACCAGCAGAGGGTTATTGGTAGAAATTTCTTTCTCCTTGCAAGACATGTTAGTTTCATCAAATGTCACATGAACAGACTCTTCAATTTTCAGGGATGATTTATTAAATATCCTATAAGCTTTGCTTCCTTTGGAATATCCTAGAAAAATTCCCTCTTCAGCCTTAGCTTCAAACTTTCTAATATATCTCTTGTCATTATTATGTATATAACAAATACAGCCAAATACTTTAAAATACATGATTTTAGGTTTCTTCCCTTTAAGTAATTCATAGGGAGTCCTATTCTTTAGCTTATGTATCAGACTTCTGTTCAGTACATAGTTTGTTGTGCTTACGGCCTCTGCCAAAAAAGATAGGGGCCTGTAAACATCTGAAAGTAATGTTCCTACAGCTTCAATCAGTGTCCTATTTTTCCTTTCAGCTAACCCATTTTGTTGGGGAGTTCTAGGAGCTGAGAAGTAGTGCCTGATACCTTCCTTCTCACAGAACTCATGCATAAGAAGAGACACAAAATTTGTATCATGATCACTTCTGATCGATGCAATATGAGTAGAGTACTCAATCTGTATGGTTTTGAGAAAATCTGTAAGAACCTTAAAGATATCTAACTTAGATCTCAGAAAGAACACCCAGTGAACCTTGAGAAGTCATCCACTATGACTAAGGTGTAGGATTTCCCTCCCAGGCTTTGTACATCTATGGGTCCAAAGAGATCCATGTGCATTAAGTATAAGATCCTAAGTGAATCACTTTAATTTACTGATTTAAAACTAGATTTAGTTTGCTTGCCTAGTTGACAAGCCCTGCAGAGGCCTTCATTCTTGTAGGGGCCAGAAGGTAAACCTCTCACATGGTTGTCTTTAGATAGAATAGCAATGTTTTTCATATTAACATGCCCTAGTCTTTTATGCCATAAATCATTCTGATTACTTATAATATTAAGTAGGCAGATATCTAAATTGGCAGATAGAAAATTAATTATATATATATATTTCTTTGTCTATTCCCCATTAAAACAGTTTGTTTTTATTTATTAGAAATAATACAGGCAGTTGAGTTGAAGTGTACCTGATAACCTTCATCACATAATTGACTTATGGAGATGAGGTTATGCTTCAGTCCTCTTACATAGGTTAGCTTGTTGAATGTGATTGCTCCAATCCTTATTTGTACATAGCCTTCAGATTGCCCACACTTTGAGTCTCCAAAGATTACCTTAGGTCCAAGCTTGGGCTTGTAGTTGAGTAGAATTCCCTTGTTCCCAGTCATATGCTTGGAGCAACCACTGTCCAGATACCATACTTGATTCTCACCTAGACAGCTCTTCATCTGCAAATAAAGCAGTTAGTTGTTCTTGACCCAGGTAACCTTGGGTCCTTGTTGATTTATATAACTGTAACTGGAAATGTAAGAATATTCAGGTTGATCTTTGTAACCTTTAGGATGATATCTTCTTAGTGGTATTATCCATTGACTAAAGGGATTAAAATTTTTATTAGATTTTAAGTTTCTATTATTAAGATCTAGGATCGACGATTTATGGTTGGATCGTCGACCTGAGCTTGACAATGTTGGATTAGATCGTCGATTTCTGCTCGAATAATGAAGGTATTCATTCATTGGGCACCAAAATCGTCGATCTCTGGTCGACGAACCATAATGATATCGTCGATCGTGGATCAAAGATTGATTATTATTGAGGTTTGCGTTCAGAGATCGTCGTTCAAAGGTCGACGATCTGTTCATGTATCATCGATCTGAGTTCGACGATAACTGCTGAACATTGTTACTTTTCTTATTCTTCTTCTTTTAAGTTTGTTCTTAGTTTCAATTTGTTTAAGTACTTCATTAACCTTATTGACTTGATCAACATTTTTCTTTCCTTTGTCATACACAAAGTTTGTAGGTTTTGAATGATGATTCTTCTAGATTAGGGTTGGTTCACTGGATGATGCTCTAAATTCTAGTCTTCAGTAATTTATTCTTGCATTAAGTGTGCTGGTTATATCTAGCAATTTTAAGCTCCTGCCATTTAATGATTCTTCTAGCATTTTGGCTTTGCTAAGTTCAGATTTTAGAAAAGTAATTTGTTCATTTGTAGATTTTAATTCAATAGTTAGGTTTCCATTTTCTGCAGTGAGTTTATCTAGAGCATTTAATTTTTCTATGAGAAGTTTGATTTCCTTCTCAGAGCTTATCAAATCTAAGCATAAATTTTTAAATTCTAATTTTAATTCATCAGATTCAAAGTCATAAGAGTCTAATACCTGATCTTCAGCTGATTGGTATTCTTCATTGTCAGATTCATCTGTATCTAATCTGCTACTGCTGGCATCAATTGCCATAAGGCAAACTTCCTTTGCCTTTGCCTCCTCTTCTTCTTCACTGGAACTTGAAGATGAAGATTCATCTTCAGTTTCACTCCAGCTTTCAGCCAGAAACCCTCCGTCCTTCTTTTTATGCTTGCTGGAGGAGGGCTTGCTGTAATGCTTGCTCCTGGAGTCCTTCTCTCTTCTCTTCTCTTCTCCTTATTTTGGTTATCTTGAGATTCTGAGAGAAAATGTCTAGGTTTCCTGCAGCCAAAACATACTACCTCTTCAGTAGGTGTCTTATCACACCTGGGCTTATCATCCTTTTTGGATGACTTCCTCATGAAGTCCTTCCTAGCCATCTTGTAGAATCTTTTGGCTAACAGGCTCATCAGATCTTCATTTATAGAAGGAGCCTCAGTCTCCTCAGTGGCCTTGAATGCAAGCCTATGCTCCATCCTTACTGGTGTAGGTGTTCTTTGCTCAGCTGCTTCCCTGGTCTTGTTCAGCTGTTCATAGGACTTTAACTTTCCTAAAAGAGATTCAGTGGAAATCTCATTTAGGCTTCTGGCCTCCTTGATGGGACAGATCCTTGAATCCCATGAGCTTGGGAAGCACATAAGAACCTTCTCATTCATCTCAGTGAGAGTGATGTCCTTGTCCAAGGTTTTGAGCTCATTGATGATTGAGCTTTACCTGTTGTACATATCAGCCACTGATTCGGCTTCCTCCTTCTTGAATTTCTCATATTGGGATATATGATTTGATCTTCTGTCTTTTCTTTCATTAACAGATCCAGCAACCATTTGATTCAGGGAATCCCAAATGGCTTTGGCTGATGTGCATTTAGCCACCTTCTGGAAAATGTCATCTGACATTGTTTTGGCCAATATGTTCATTGCCTTGGCATCATCAATTTTGGCCTTCTTCTGAGCCTCAATCCACTCAGGTGGTGGAACTGCATTAGTGCTGGATGATGCTGCTGTTGTACGTGCTGCAGGGGGACCTGTCAAAATGGAATTGTAGATATCTTCATCAATGGAGTTCATATATAAATTTATTCTTGCCTTTCTAGATGGCAAACTTATCCAGGTTATAAACTGGAGGTCTGATGCTTGCCTAATCTTTGTTTTGTGCAATGTTGTCTATGTGAATTTAATAGACATATAAAGAGATCTAACATAGGATCTTTGGTTCAAGGGTTAACTTGTAAAACCAAAAGAACTCCCCTCTGATACCAATTGAAAGTGAGGGTTAGATCTAATATACTCTAGAGGGGGGGTTGGGTAAATAGAGTATATATGGTGATTAAAACTTTTTACTGAACAAGATACCTTGTTGTATGACTTGGGTGATGTATCATAGCACATATGATTAGACTAAAAAAAATAACTGTATCCTAACTAACACAGCAAAAACAAGAACAAAAGAAAAAGGCAACAATACAACACAAGAACTTTATGGTGGTTCCCCAACCTGGGTACATCCACTCTTCTGCCACCCTGGTAGGAATCCTTTCAGGTTTTTGTTCAGGTGACTGCCACCAATGAGCTTTTGGTAAGGTGCTAAAAAACCAGACCTCAAGTCTTTTGGTTAGGAGACTTTCAACCAGGAATCACTTTTGAAGGGAGTAGAGAACCATTTTTACAGAGGGGGTGAGAGAGTGATGGTGTCTTCTCTTTCTCAAAAAACTGAGAAGATTTGTGGATTTGATGGTGACAAAAGCTCCCCCTAAGATAATGAGTTTATTCAGGATTAAATGGAGCTTTGCTTCAGGTTGATAGGCCTTCAAGCTTTCAACTTTAACCAGAAGAACTTCTGGAACTTCTTGACAGATGCAGTAGTAGTTGTCCTATTAAAGATTCCTGAGAGAATGACAGAAGAAGACTCTTGATTTGGATGATTGTTCTTCTTCTTTAGAAATTTGTTCTTCTTCTGGTCTAGTAGTAGTAGATTTCTTAACTAATTTATTTTCTGTGTCTCGAGTATTCTGTATTTTTGTTACTCTTCTGTCTTGCGAGTTGTATGTTCTGCAGGAAGAAGGGAAATCTATATTTATATTTTCGATGTGGAAGTCCATTTGAATTTTGAAATTCTTCCGGCAATTAATGCTGACGGCCTTGGAATTATTTGGCATTGATTTGTTTCCAAGCCAGTCCCTTTGAAAAACTGCAGGCAAAAATCATGATGAAAACCATAATTAATTCTCTTGTCTAACGGTGATATTCAGAGAATATTTGAGCATTAATTACTCAGGAATCATTGCAATAAAATAGGAACATGAGAGGGAAATAGCCAAGTCATGATTCGTCGAGCTGAGAATTGCTATTCATCGAGCTGAGTTCCAAGAACGTCGACCTATGTATGGCTGACGGCTGCTTGATGACTTTCTTATTTTGTGCACCAAGTTCGTCGAGCTAGATCTAAGATTGTCGAGCTAAGTTTGCATTCTAGACTTAAAATATTTAAGATGTCTTCTGGTGTTGAGTGTCGAGACATTATCTGGCGTTGAGTGTCGAGACATTATCTGGCATTGAGTGTCAAGACATTATCTGGCTTGAGTGTCGAGACATAATCTGGCATTGAGTGTCGGGACATTATCTGGAGTTTGTTGAACTAAGAATAGGGAACATAGAATAGAGTTCGTCGAGCTGAGCACGACTTTCGTCGACCTGAGATCGACGAACGTAGAACTCTTTTTCTAAATCTTGAATTTTCTCAAGTCTTGATTCTCTGGCAGTGTTGGAGGCTAGTCCTTGGCATTACTGACTCTAAGTACTAGACCTAGACTCTAGGACATAATCATGACCCTGGCTATACATGTTGGGTCATATCCTAACTTAGTGAACCTAGCCCAAATCCCACTAGGTATCCAACAGTTACTTCCCTAGTATTGTCACATAGTGCTCGCAAAGAAACTCATCCACCTTATAATCACTAGATAAATCGTTAGATAACAAAGCATTAACTGTGCGCAGATTTTCAGATTTAAAAGGGGCTAGAACAGGAAGTGATTGCGGAGATCGTAATTTATCCGTAGATGTTAAGGTAATCCCGGAAGCATTAAAACACAGCGTCGCCTCACTGGCTTTCAGAAATGGAACCCCCAAAATTGGTTTGGAGGTGTTTTCCTCCGATCCCAATACCTGAAAGTCAGTGACCACAACAGCCCCGTTAAGTTTTACATTAACATCTTTAATTTCCCCTTCGGTTTTAACAACTAATCCATCGTCCAGCACAAGCGCCTTCTAGTTATTATTCTCGACATTCAAATTCAGCTTCACAATATCTCTCAGGGAAATAATAATCCATGTCGATCCAGAATCGCATACGGCCACCGTCTCTATTTCATTTATCACACATTCGACGACCAATTCCTCGATAATGCACTCACCCACCTCAACAGCGCTCTTCCCTTGGTCACGAGGATTTTTCTCTGTGTCACTCAGGAGGGTGCCATTAGTGCGTTTAGAGAGAACAGGGGTAAGTTGACCAAGCTGTGTCTCTAAATTCCTCATGGAGGCAGTTTTAGTGGCCATGTTTGACTGGTCCATTTCAATGAATTTCTCCATCATTTCTTCTAACGCGCTTTTATGCGCCGCTTGCATATTTTGATTATAACCCGCCAGCGGTGGTTGCAGTTGGCTTCCAGAGGCTTGAGCATCAAACTGATGCTGGCCTCCTTGCCATCTTTGACCAGGAGCATTAGGATTCCACGTGAAATTTGGGTGACTTCTCGTGTTTGGGTTATAGGCATTATTATAAGGGGAAACTCTATTTTGATTATTAATAAAATTAACACTTTATTCAAAATCCATACCTGCCGTATAATTAGTAAACTCCCCCACGGTGCAATCATGAGAGTGGTGCCATGGGTTTCCACAACCTTGGCATGTAATGTTCAATACAGGAGCTGGAGGCGGGGTAGACCTTGTCATCAATGATTTTCCTTCTAAAGAAGGATGACATGGTTCAGCTTGCTGCACCACCGCGTTCACATCGAACAAGTTCCTTTCCCCACTCGGGGCGTTCCTTCCGGCGGTCCAATAGGTACTGTGGCTGGTCGTATCACGTAGAAGCCTTAGCGCTTCCTCGGGAGCCAAATTCAAGATTGTCCCTCCTGTAGTAGAATCAATCATCGCCCGGAAATTTGGTTCGATGGCGAAATAAAATATCTTGACCAAACTCTAGGGCTCACAGTCATGTTGCGGACAGCGGCGCTGCAAATCAGTAAACCTCTCCCAAGCCTCGGAGAGGGTCTCTTGTTCTTGCTGGCGGAACATGGCATTATCCCTGCGCGCATTAACAATTTTATCAACAGGGTGAAATTTTGCCAAAAATAAGGAAGACAAGGCTTCCCAAGTTGTAGCAGATCCTGGAGCAATAGTATGCAACCATGTCTTGGCTCTATCCGCAATAAGAAAGGAACAATTTTAATTTTACCACTTCATCAGCAATTCCCACATAACGAAAGTTTCCGCAAATTCCAGAAAACTCTGTAAGATGTAGCTGAGGATCCTCGCTCGACAACCCCGAATATTGTTTGTTTTTTCTAATCATGTTGAGGATTGTCGGCTTAATTTCGAAATAGTGGTTGGCAATGGATGGTCCAAACCCGGGGTAAACACTCCCCGCCGTAGGGGTACTGAAATTCCTCATTGTCCTAATTCGAGGTTGGACAACCTCGTTTGCATCGGCCACTCTATCTTCTTGGACAATTACTCCAAGGACCGGATTGTCCATTCTCACTTTCGGAGTAGCAGCGCGCAACAGAGCTCTCCTAGAACTTGCATTCTCAGCATCAACTCTTAAATCTTCAACTCTTTCAGCTGGGTTTTGATATGTCATAAACACACACAAAAAAGGATAAAAACGCACTATAGCACCTACAAACTTTTCACCAAAAACAAAACCACAAGCAACAATTGCACTCCCTGACAACGGTGCCAAAAACTTGATACGCTGACGGCAAGTGTACCGATCGCTGTCAAGTTATAATAATGGAGAGTAGCTTCCCCTATTATCGATCTCTCGCAGAGCGCAAGTAGGGATCAAGGGTTGTAGTACTTTGGAGAAATGAGTGCAAGTGCAAGGTGAGCAAGGGGGGTTTTGATTGGGGTTTCCTAAATTAAACAACCTAAAATTCTTGTGGGTCGCCTTCACCGCTTCGATAAGGTGAATCACTCTGGAGAGTGATAGCGGAAGTGTGAGAACTGGTGAGGGTTGAAAACATCTCTTCACAACACACACTTCTACCAAATGCAAGAATGGCCAAAACACCTTTACTCTAGCAAGAATAAAGAGCTTAACAATGCATAACAAGTTCAGAAAACACCTAAGCAAAAGCATAAAGTATTCTAGAACCACATTCTCTTATCACACTACAATATTCAACAAGAGTTCAGCAAGGAGTAAATATAAGGGAAGGGAGGTGAGATTACAACCAAGAAAAAGAAGCTTTCCAAGGTTCTCGTCCGGAATTTAGGGGTGTCAACCCTTGTCCGTGCTCGGTCTTAGAAAGGAGTCCAGGATCAAAGAGGAGCTGTCACTTCCTCCGTCGAACCCGTCTTCGTATTTCTGATGTTGTAGAGGCGGAACGAAACTTTGTGGGCTGCAACGAGTAGCTTAAACCGGAGCTTAGAACGTGGCAATGTCAATGGTGGTGGAGGATGAAGCTTTTGCAAGCTCTGTGGAGTGGAATGAGTGGTCGGATCTCCCCTCCAAGGAAGAGAGAGAAAAAAGGGGCTGGAGACTGGTTTTCCCACTCAAGAGAGCCAAAAAGGCGGGCTGGCAGATCCTCCCTCGGAAATGGCAAAGGATGCAACTTAAATAGAAATTCATCGGAAAATTGGTCTCGCACGGTTCGACGCACGACCATGCGCGAACCGTGCGATATTATATTAAAACACGTGCCTGCGAAGAAGAAGCGTTGACTCGTGCGTTTCCTTGGCGCACGGGCGATCCGCCCGTGCGGGAAGCAATTCGAACGGGTAACCATAAAATGAAGAATGGCAGGTAAAATCAAGAATGCTACAGGACAACCGTGCGTTTCCTTCGCACACGGTTTTGGTTAAACCATGCGTGAAGGATTCGTACGAGTTGGTCATTTCACCAGATTGACTGGAAGACAACGCACGACCAAAAGTAACCGTGCGCTCAGGAAGCGCACGACCGTACGTTTTCCTCAAATCAGAATTCAGAAAAGGGAAAACTAACTACCTGTAACCAAGGAAAATAAGGCAACGGAGGACCCTCCAGTAATACATAAATGAAGTAAAAACTACTGGAATGATCCATGGGGAGCACCACGTGCTTACCATCAACAAACAAATGCGCAATTGCGCACGCAAGGGCAGGAAAAGAACACAAAGCATGAATGGCATAAAGGATGAGATAAACAACGAAAACATCCAATAAATGAAGTTCAAAGGCATGAAAACCAGCCCAGATGATCCCGCAAAACCCTATATAAACGGGACTCATTAGTTAGCTGGAAAATTGTATTTTAGTTTTAAAAATATGAGATGTATGAAGTACCAGTAGTAATGCTTTTACTGGTGATCATACTTAACATGTAACCTAGCATAAAACATTTTCAGAGAGCTAGTAAAAATAACCACAAAAGGTTAAAGTAGCAGCTTAACAAAGTATTCAACAATTCAATAGAAAACAACCAGTGGGCGTCAACAAAATGACACAAACCCACTGGTCAGTATGTGTGTCTGTACTTACAAGAAAACAACAAAGAATTACCTCTCAAGGTAGAGGAAACCTCTGCAATAATACAGTCCAATAACAAACAACAAACCTAGCCGATCATGCGGCTACTGTCCTGAACCTGAGTAATTCAAAGAAAGAACAACTCAGCAAGAAAAAAATACAAGTGGAAAACAATACTATTATAAAACAAGGGAGTAGTAAGATTACTAATCCAAACCTAAATAACTGTCAAAAACATAGCAAACTAACTAGAGATTAAGAACGAAAGAGTTAACTTATAAAGTTAAAAGGTAATGAAATTTGAACCAAGTGCGAATGGAGTTATACTTAGAGAACATCTGCGAGAATAGGCAGAAATAACATAAGTTTAATCCATAGGAAATAAAAAATAAGACAAAGGCTCAATAAATACGTGAATAATTAATAGGGAAACGCAACCGGATCTGAGTCGGGACCAACCGGTCAAACCCGAACTAACAGACCCAAACATCTCAAAAATCAGAGTGCGGTGGTTGCCATCTGGTCCAACACAACCCAACAACCCTAAAACAAGACCCATACATGCCCGAGTGTAATGATTCACGAAACTAAGCCAACCAAACCAAACCCCATATCCCAAATACCCATAGAACCCAAAAACAACAAATTCAACAGAAACCCGATGATTCTAACTTGGCAAAACTAAGCCTTTCGAGATACACATCAAATCGGTGAAAGGACACAAGAGTAAGGGAAAAGCGTCGAGTACACTCGACGCTGCGTCGAGTGCAGTCAACTCACTCGATGCCATAACTCAGCACACTCAACGCTTAAAAACAACAATAAGAACAGAGGATGGCATTGAGTGAGTTCAGCTCACTCAACGCTCAAATAAAACAACAAGAACAGATGATGGCATTAAGTGAGTCCAGCTCACTCAACCCTTTACCACTTAGCTACCAAAATCAGCTCACTAAACGTTGTCAAAGCTTTAACACTTAGATTGAAGAGTTAAAGCAATGGCGTTGAGTCAGTTCAGCTCACTCAACGATGCAAACGCTTTTTTATCTAAACGACGGCGTTGAGTGAGTTTAACTCACTCAAAGCTGTCAACACTTTAGCAATTAGCTTTACAGAATAAGAGACGACATTGAGTGAGTTAAGCTCACTCAACACTGTCAATGCTTTCCACTTAGAATTTAGCAAACTAAGAGACAGCGTTGAGTGAGTTCATCTCACTCAATGCTGTCAAAGATTTTTTAAACATAGATTTCAGAAAAAGAGACGACATTTATTGAGTTCAGCTCACTCAACACTGTCAAGGCTTTCTACTAAACTTGTTGATTAAAGTGACGGCGTTGAGTGAGTTAATCTCACTCAATGCTGTCAACGCTTCTAGACTTAGCTTTTATAATTTACAGAATGGCGTTGAGTGTGCTAAGCTCACTTAACATCGCGTTGAGTGAGTTCCACTCAATCAAAGCTTTTAACTTAGCTTCTCAGACTACTTTGCAAGGCGTTGAGTGCATTCAACACACTCAACGCTGTTATACTTTGGCTAAAAATTGATCTTCTACATTAAGATTACACTCAAAGCTTTAGGCTATATACACTCAGCTCCACTCAAAGCTTTTAGACAGAAACTTGCTAGAGGGTTATCATCCAAATAGTACCATACTAAAAATTTCTAACCATGTCTAACCTAGACCAGATATGCTATTGCTGACATGCTAAGACTCATTTGGCCTACTAGAACAGAAAACTGAAGGGCAAAAAGCTTAGCAAGGGTGTAAACACCACTTGCCTCATGATCTAAAGAAAAACTTTTTTTTACATGGGGGGGGGGTGGATCCTACCCTAATCCAACTGATTTCTGTAAGTTTGGAAATCCAACAGGAAATCATTACATATATAGATCATGGAAACAGAAGAGGAAGGAAGAACAAGTTAGGGGAAAATCACCACTTGCCTCAAATCTCCAGAAATTCGACCAAGCAACTCCCCACCTCAAAGATCTGGTCGCAAGAACACTTAAGGAACAAAACTTGAAACTTTTGAGAGGAAAATAGGGTAAAAACAGCATACCTAGACCTCTAAAAATCAACGAAACTAGGAAATCTTACCATAGAACGTAGATGTAGGAGAGATCGACCCCGATCCACTCTCCAAAGATGAAAATCGAGCACCAAAGCTCCAGAAATCAGTGTACAAAGGCTTAGGAATGTCTGCCGCTCTCGTTCTTTCCCAATAGGCCGACAGTTTCATGACGGAGACAATGAATAGGGTTTTGATGCGATAGGTTTCTATTTTTATACTTCTATATCCGATTATTATAATAGAATATCATAAATAATTAAATAAAACATTAAAACGACCCAAAATCCAAACATATCCGGAATTCTATGAAAATCGCACCGTAGCTAATTACCACCGCTATAAATCCGACGACGAAATCGAAATCGAAATCCGTCTAACCATCTCAGGTAAACACCTCTCGAAGCCAAAATACAAGGATTCCCAAAGAGGCTCCCCCGAGTCACCAAAATAAACCCGGCTCGCTAGGAAATCTTGCAAACAGGAAAAACCCAGTCACACACAGAAAACTAAAGAGCTAAAACCCACGCTCTAACAACGTCACATGCCAATCATATGTCAGCATAACGCCCTGACATCATAAATACGCCAAATAAAAGAATTAACTAAATATCGTAAAATCAGGGGCGTTATAGCAACTCCCCCATAAAAGAAGTTTTGTCCTGAAACTTTACGCACAAAAAGATTCCACAAAAAAATAATATAATCAAAGATTATAGAAGGGGAAATACATACCATAAGAAACTAGGAGAACAGGTGAGGATGAGCCTCCCTCATAACTGACTCTAACTCCCAAGTGGCGCTTTCCACGTCTTGGTTCCGCCACAAAACTTTAATAATTGGTATTGTTTTCCTTCGCAACACTCGATCTTGAGTATCCAGAATGCGTACAGGAATCTCAACATAGGAAAGATTAGGCTCCAACTAGGGCACAACATCAAGAATCTGTCGGTCGCTGATCACACATTTCCGCAACTGTCTAACAGAAACACCTTGTCCGCACTAGGAAAATTTGCAAGCAAATCCAGCATATAAGTTTATACACCAATACACTCAACAACTTTAAAACGTCCCACATACCTCGGGTCCAACTTATGATTCCTACCAAACCTTTTAACTCCAGACATCGTGGAAACTTTGAGAAACACCAAGTTCCCTACAAAAAACTCTAAATCAGACCTATACAGATTGGAGTTCTTCTCATATCAATCCTGCGCTATCCGAAGCTTTTCCCGAATAAGCTTTACAGAAATTTCCATTTTTTCTAACGCTTCAGGACCCAACAACAGTCTCTCACCAACCTCGGCCCAAAATAAGAGAGTTCAGCATCGACTCCCATACAAGGCCTCAAACGGGGCCATCGGCAAACTTTCTTGATAACTATTATTGTATGCACACTCCATCAATCTGAGTAACTCATCCCACGCTCCTCCGTGCTCCAAAATATAACATCTAATCATATCCTCCATGATCTGATTTACTCCTTCCGTTTGACAGATTGTCTGTGGATGATAGGCTGTGGAATACCTCAAATCGGTACCCAAACATTCTTGAAAACTTTTCCAAATGCGAGATGTAAACCTGGAGTTTTGATCTGATACAACACTAACTGGCACTCCTTGTAATCTGAAGACTTCATCTAAATATATCTCAGCTATCTTTTTCATGGGGTAATCAATATTAAAAGGCAGGAAGTGAGCACACTTCGTTAGTCTATCAACAGTAAACCAGACTAAATAATGTCCTCAGGGAGATATCGGAAAACCAGAAATAAAATCCATTGAGATACTCTCCCACTTCCAAATCGATATTCTAAGGGTGCTAACTTGCCACCAGGCCTTCCATGATCGGCCTTTAATCGCTTGCACATAAAATATTCTGAAACTTACTTCACTATATCACCTTTCATTTCGAACCACCAGGCGATCTACTTCAAATCTTGGTACATCTTAGTTGAACCTGTGTGGTAAACAATAATTGAACCATGAACCTCGCAGCACAACTTAACTCAAATACCATAAACATCGGGGATACAAAATCTACCGCGGTACTTAAGGGTACCAGCGTCATCGATCGAAAAGTCTGCAACTCCCCTTTCTCAGTCATCTGTTAAAGGTGCAAGAAATTAGGACCTTCCATCTGATGCAGTCTTGCGAGTACAATCCATGAAGGCTCAGCTATCTCCAAACTACTAGACGAGTTACAACTCCCAACAGAAATGTAAATCAAGAGAAACTCTTCTACCACAGAATCAATCGAGATGCTAAAAATCTTAGCTGTCTTTCTACTCAAGGCATCAGCTACAATAATGGCTTTGCCCGGATGGCACTGGATCTCAACATCATAATCAACAACGTTCTCTAACCATCTTCACTGGCGCAGATTAAACTCCCTTTGAGTGAAAACGTATTTCAAACTCTTATTATCTGTGTAAATCTTTCATAATGCGGCATACAGCAAGTGCCTCCACAACATTAACGCATAAATAACTGCAGCAAATTCCAAATCATGCGTAGGGTAATTTCTTTAATGAATCCTTAACTGTCTAGTCCCGTATGCAGTTACCTTTCCATCATGCATCAACACACAACCAAGTCAACCGCGCGACACATCCACATACACAGCATATTCCAACCCTTCAGTTGGCAGAGACAACACTGGAGCAGTGTGCAATCGCTTCTTTAATTCCAGGAAAGCTTCCTCACACTTATCTCTCCAGACGAAAGCTGCGTTTTACTTTGTCAGTTTAGTCAGTGGCGCAGACAATATAAAGAAACCCTCTAGAAACCTTCTATAGTAGCCAGCCAACCCATGAAAGCTCCTTATCTCCTTGGGTGTAGGTGTGGTGGGCCTATTCAAATCCATAATAGCAGTTATCTTCTTAGGGACAACTGAAATTCCATCTTTATTTACCTCATGACCAAAGAACGAAACCTAACACAACCAAAACTCACAATTGCTCAGCATAGCAAACAACTTATGGTCCAACAAGGCAGACAAAATTAAACGCATGTGATGGGCATGCTCATCAGCACTGCGGGAATACACCAAAACGTCATCTATAAACACGACCATGAAACGGACCAGAAAATCCTTGAACACGCGGTTCATCATATCCATAAATGTAGAGGGAGCATTGGTCAAAGCAAAGGACATTACAAAAAACTCAAAATGTCCTTGCTTGGAACGAAAAGCAGTCCATGGGATATTCGTCTCACGAATCCTTAACTTGTGGTAGCCCAAACGAAGGTAAAACTTTAAAAATACTGTGCTACCAAGTAGATGATCAAACAAATCATCTATTCTTGGTAAAGGATATCTGTTCTTAATGGTGACTTTATTCAGCTCTCTATAATCAATACACAGTCTCATTTATCAATCCTTTTTCTTTACAAACAAGACCGGAGCACCCTAAGGCGAAGAACTCGACCTAATAAAACCATTCAGTAGCAACTCATCCAACTGAGTACGCAACTCCTTCAACATACGTGGGGCCATCCGGTACAGCGCCTTAGCAATAGGACGTGTACCCGACTCAAGATCTCTGACAAACTCCACGTCCCTCTTAGGCAGAATACCAAAAAGATTAGTTGGAAAAACATCCGGAAACTCACGCACCACCGGAATATCCTCTACACGCGGCAATCTAACAACGGTTTCCAAAACTTAAACCAAACAAGAAAAACATCCTGAATCTAAAAGATTCCGAACACATATCACAGAAATAATTGGAGAAACTTGGCGCGGATATACATAAACACTCCTGAGATGACCGTTGTCCATCTTGAAGTCGAATCGCTTAAAGTTGCACTAGATAACATCATCATTTTTGGAAAACTAGTCCATGCCCAAGATCACATAAAAATCTTCCAAGTCTATCACCTTCAAATCAGCAACTGCTAGAAAATTTCATAACAGAATCAGACAACTCTGAATAACTTAGTCTTATATCACAGAATCACAAGAAGGAAACTTCACAAAAAAAGTGTCACCAACCCGATCGAAATCCAAATGATGACGATCTATGAAAGCCCTAGCCACAAATGAATGGGTAGCACCTGAATCACAAAGGACACTCGTCCAGTAGTTCTTTATATTTAATTTCACAATAAAAAACTTACATAACAAATCAAACAACATCGAAACTATAACTATGAGCTAAAAAAGAAATAAAACTAGGTTAGGACTTAACATGAAATCACATGGGTAGAAGTCTGGGCTTCCTCCAGAGACAACATGTTCATCTTTCCCTTCCCTTTTTCAATAGGTTGCGATGGTTGCAAGGCCTGAAGAAGAACTGGCTACAGCGCAGGCTGAGACTGCGGGCACTTTGACTTGACGTGACCTTTCTATCCGCACTGTAAGCATACTTTAACCTTATCAGAACAGTGGGCCGCATCATGCCCCTTCCGTTTGCACGAAAGACAAAACAAATCTCACTTAGGAGCACCCTAGATTGCATGGACGTACTCCTGTCTCTGAGCTCCTATACTCTTGAAACATTTCTCAAACAGGTAGCCTGGCCGGCCACAAAAACTGTGTATTTCTTTTCTCCTCTACATCGAAGCAGCACTGGATTCCTGGGAAATCTTACTCTAACCAGTCTTCTTCTTATCCTTTCTCATTTGTTGTCCTCAGTTCTTGGGATTGTCGATTGCCTTAACCTTAAGACCTGCTTCGACTGCTTAAACATAACTCTCTGATCTTTAAGCACTTGCCCACTGCAGGATGTCACTCTTTAGACCACCCAAAAAAATGCTTAACTCTGCTGGCTTCAGAAATAACTAAATTCGTGGTGAACCAGCTCAGCTTGCTAAACTCCACCTCATACTTACTCATCGTAAGCTTCCTCTGCTTTAATTGCAGGAGATCATTTAATAAATGGTCTCGCTCGACCGGCGGCCATAACTTCTTCAGCAAAAGCTCCTTGAAGGCCACCAAGGAACAACCATCCTTCAAATTTTCCTTCTCCCTTAGCCACCAACTCTTTGACAAACCTTTGAGCTGGTAGGCAGCGACCATTACTCTATGGTCTGCTAAAACTCTAGATTAGGAGAACATCTCCTCGATGGCTATGATCCAGTCATCCAAAGCCACGAAGTCTTCCCTGACATCATAAGTAGGGAGTCCCAGTCCCTAGAAATGCGAGATGAATTTCATATTTTGCGGCAGTACTGCTGGGGGCACAAGAGGAGCAGGAGGAACTTGAACACCTTGACCCATGTCCGAGTCCTGAAATCTAAGTGGCTGTCCTCCAATGACAATTAATAATGCTTGGATCTGCGACTGCACCTCCAACATTTTCCTATACAAAGCTTCAATACTCTATCGCAATCCATTATAGGACGTCTCAACATTTTTCTATCACGACCTTATTCTGAGCACTAGATGACAAGCCCTCTGACTGGGGAGTTGACCTCATTATAGGACATCTCGACATTCTAATAATTAAAACAAGCAACTAGTCAGAACCTAGCTTAACCGCTAGAACTAAACAACCTAGTACAGAGAAAACATACATAAATACATGCTCTTGCTGCTAACTTGCTCTGGGAATTTTATAAATGATGAAATGCTTAAACCTAAGATGATATACCATCATCCTATTAACTCTTGTGCATAGTCCATGAATGCACGAATTTGTATTCTTTTGACTCAAAACAATGTGTGTACATATATCATCATATAAATCTTTAGCTTGGCATGTGTGCAAATGCAATGTTATGCTATACATGTTGTGTTATGCATTCTAAAAAGGCCTTAATGCAGGTTATGAGCGGCATACACATAAAATATTATGCATCCCATACTACATAATATTGCATGTAATGAAAAAGTAAAACGTGCTAATGGGCATCCATGTGATGATGGTTATGCATCCCATACTACATAACCGTCACATGTTTCTACCTATGGTGGATCCATATACAAACACTAATTATGCATCCTATAGTACATAATATGCCCCGTATACTTCTTATTATGCTTAGGAGTGTAGTGTTCATGATTTAGCCAAGACGTACTGATGATACATCAGTGTGTGTATGAAATGATACTAAACAGCTAACATTATCTGTAGATGGTTGCCTGACCAATTATCAAACAACTCATCCCTCTGATCCCAGCTGTCACAACCCGCATTTTCTCAACATTTAAGTTATATTAGAGTAAGAAAAAATACGCATTGTGATGCCACGCCGTGCAGGGGATAACTGCAGATGCTTAGGAAAAATGCCAAACTCTACAGTTTATATGAAATCCATAAGTTATTAAGTAAAAAACCAGTTTAAATTGGATGGTCGTATCCCTCGGTATAGTGGATCAACTAGTCAACGAGTAAAAGTTTAGTTATACGCCTCGGAAAATACTTTAGTTATGTTGATCAATGCCCTATAAGTGTAGAGACATCCACAAAGAACAACTCATGGCATGCAAGACTCTTGATTTATTATAAGTATTAAAATAGTCTTTACATTAACTAGAAAATAGTATTTTAGTTTTAGAAATATTAGATGTATGAAGTAATAGTAGTAATGCTTTTATAGGTGAAAATACGTAACATGCAACCTAGCATAAAACATTCCCAGAGCGCAAGTAAAAACAACCACAAAAGGTAAAATTAGCAGCATGGCAAAGTATTCAGCAATTCAAATAAAAACCACCACTGGGCATCAACAAACGGACACGAACCTATTGGTCAGTATGTGTGTCTGTAATAACAAGAAAATAACAAAGAACTACCTCATAAGGTAGAAGAAAACTCTACAACACTATAGTCCACTAGCAAACACCAAACCTAGCCACTCAACCAGCTACTGTCCTAAACCTGAGGGATTCAAAGAAAGAACACCTAATCAAGAAAAAAATAAAAGTGGCAAACAAAATTATCAACAAACAAAGGAGTAGTAAGATTACTAATCCAAACCTGAATAGCTGTCAAAAACACAGCAAATTAACTAGAGATTTAGAACGAAAGAGTTAACTTATAAAGTTAAATGGTAATGAAATTTGCACCAAGTGCGAACGGAGTCATACTACGAGAACATATGCGAGAATAGGCAGAAATAACATAAGTTTAATCCATAAGAAACAAAAATTTAGACAAAGGCTCAATAAACATGTGAATCATTAACACCGTAATACAACCGGATCTGAGTCGGACCAACCAGTCAAACCAGAAATAACAGACCCAAACGTCTAAAAAATGGGACTATGAGGGTGGCCATATGGTCCAACACAACCCAACATCCCAAAATAAGACCCAAACATGCCATGGTGTAATGATTCACGAAACTAAGCCAACCAAATAAAACCCCATATCCCAAATACCCATAAAACCCAAACTCGACAAATTCAGCAGAAACTCGATGATTCTAACATGGCCAAAAAAAGCCTTTAGAGATACACGTCAAATTTGTGAAAGGACATAAGAATAAGGGAAAAGCGTTGAGTACAACAGCAAGAATAGGAGATGGTGTTGAGTGAGATCAGCTTACTCTACGCTTAAATACATTAGTAAGAACAGACGTTGGTATTGAATGAGTTCAGATCACTCAACGCTTTACTACTTAGCTGCCAAAATCAGATGACATCGTTGAGTTAGTTCAGCTCACTCAACATTGTCAACGCTTTAATACTTAGATTGTAGAGTTAAAGCGACGACGTTGAGTGAGTTTAGCTCACTCAACGCTGTCAATGCTTTTCTATCTAAGAGATGGTGAAAGTGAAGGGATAGATACTACTCTAGAGGGGGGGTGAATAGAGTTATCAAATTTTGCACTAGACAAAACTTAATGGTCTACCCAACTCCCTTGGAGTGAAGTGCGGAATGAAAAGATTATAGATATAGATTTAAACCTATTGCCTAACACGAGTGATGTGCACAAACTCAAGCTAACTGTAATTACAGTTAAGGCTTGGAAAACCTAATCAGCAACTAGTAATCCTAGTTATATCTATTCACAGCCACAATGCAGGAATTAAACAAGTGAATCCAGACGACACAAGGAAATTTATAGTGGTTCCCCAAACAACTTGGGTACGTCCACTCTTCTACCCACACGGTAGGAATCCACTCAGGTTTTTGATCAGGTGCCCTGCCACCAACAGGATCTTCTTCAGGTAGATCCAGAAACCCTTTAGACTTTTGATCAGGTGTCTAAAAACTAAGCACAGGTTTTTGATCAGGTGCCCTGCCACCAAGGGATACTTTTGAAGGGAGTAATAACCCTGTACAGGAGGGGGAAGAAGGTTAAGATGTCTTCTCTATTTTACAAAGATTAGAGAAGCACAAAAACATGCACTGAGCTAGAAAGCTCTAAAGAATCAAGGCTCCCCCTGGCTCAAAGATGTCCAGGTGAAGTCTTGCTTCAGTGCAGAAAACTCTTCAGAAAGCTCTGAAGGAAAAACTACAAGAAGATAATAAATAATAAAATTAAAGATCTTCAAGTAGCTATCTTCTTCTTCTTCTTCTTCAAAAGAACTCTGAGTTTGAACTTCCTGAAAGCAGGAGAACTCAGGTTGAAGAGGAGTAGAAGATCTTAACACTTCTCAGTTACATGGAAATTGCTGAGAGCAGAAAGCTTGATCTTGATGAAGGCTTGAATGCTTAAGTGAACAACTGGTTAGCTATTAGCTAGCTTGAATCCTTCTTCAAAGGGTCCTTTATATACCAGCAGCAAGCAACGGCTCTCTTCAATTTGAATTACTTGTCTTCTTCTGAAACTTGAGACCTGGGCTGCAAATAACACACAGCAAAACAAACTCTGCAGCAAGACACATTCTATAAAAGGAATGAACATCTTTCTAAGAAGCTGCAGGATCAAATCAAATAATAGAAGGACTAAATAAACTCACATCAGAGAAATACTCTTTATAGCAGAAGGAAGACTTTTCAGTCTAACGGCTATAAAGGACTGTCAGCAGATAAAGTAAAAATACAAAGTCAGCTAATAAGACAAACAACTTTATCTAAACAGATTTTACACAGGCAAAAAGAATAGAGCAGATATGCCTGGAAATATTATCATAAATCAACTGAAAAGATATGCCAGGTAATGTATTAATTAATTAAATATAATAAATAAATACAAAATATAAAGGCAGACAGAAAGCGTCGAACGACCTTCGGAGATCGTCGACCGACGCACGGAGATCGTCGAACTATCGGATAGATAGTCGAACGATCCAGATAGTCGACCTATCGAAGAAGATAGTCGAACTACCACAGCAGATAGTCGAACTACCAGAAGATAGTCGAACTATCAGATAGTCGACCTATCAACAGATAGTCGAACTATCAGGGCAAAACAGATAGTCGAGCTATCAACAGATAGTCGAGCTATCAGATAGTCGACCTATCAACAGATAGTCGAACTATCAAAAACAAACAGATAGTCGACCTATCAACAGATAGTCGAACTATCAGATAGTCGAACTATCAAAGCAGATAGTCGAACTATCAAGCGAGAACAGATAGTCGACCTATCAACAGATAGTCGAACTATCAACGCAGAACAGATAGTCGAACTATCAACAGATAGTTGAGCTATCAGATAGTCGACCTATCAACAGATAGTCGAACTATCAAAAACAAACAGATAGTCGACCTATCAACAGATAGTCGAACTATCAGATAGTCGACCTATCCAAGCAGATAGTCGAACTATCAAAGCACACATATAGTCGAACCATCAACCGATAGTCGAACTATCCACGTAGACTGAAAGTTGAACAACTGATAGACGATCGTCGAACAGTTAGTCGACGATAGTCGAGCGGCGTTCGACGATAGTCGAACGAACAAACTACTTAACCAAATTCTCAATCTGGAAAAGTGAGGACTCTACAGCTAGACTACTAACCATTGACCATAGATATTTCTTGGGTCAAGGGACTAAAAGGACAAGACTAAACTCAAATCAAACTGGGGTACCAACAATCTCCCCCTATTTGAGTTAAGTCTCTTAAAAACTAAAACACAGAGCTAGCTATAGAACACTATAAATAATACAGGAAATAGATAGCAATTTAACTAGCAATTATCAAACAGATAGATAAATAACTGTCAAACAAAACTAAGGATCAACAGAGTCAGGCTTAAATACAGAAGAACAAGAAACAAAAGAAATTTTCCTTAGAGGATCATCAGCTTCTTTCTTTGACAGCTTCAAGTCCTGCACACCAATGATCTTCAATTCTGCAGCCTTAGGGACAACTGCTTCAGGGTGCTTTTCCATATATTTTATGGGGTCAAATACATCAGGATTAACCTGGAACTTTTCAAACTCTTTCTTTCTGAAAGCAGACATGGTGGTTAAACCAGTAGTATCTTTTCCTTCTGCTTTTGCTTTTCTTATTTGAGCTGCTCCAACAAGTTCGTGAAAACGAGCCATCCTAAAGTTAGGATCAAGCTCAGGACTTTCATAAACAGACTCAGGAGGAGCAGCATCTGAATCTTTATCTTGATTAACTAGATAAGACATTGGAGCAGACTTAGCAAAAGGTTCTTGCTAGAATTTTAAAACAAAATGAACTACTTACCTTTTGAAACAACTTTCTCAGACTGAACTGGTATTAGAGATGGAACTCTTTTCTTTGGAGAAGGAGGAGGGGAAAAAGTTGGTCTTTGAACCACAACCTCCTTCACTAGTCTTTGAGAGCCAGAATACGATCTGCCTTGCGAACTTTGATAGCTTTTCCTTGGCTGAGGCTGAAAAGATGCAGATTTTCCAGAAGAGGCAGATGGATTAGCAGATAGGTTCCCAGAGGCTCCTGCACTGGTAGGTGGAGGAGGAGGACCTCTGGGAGTCCATCTTGAAACAGGACTATCATACCTCTTAGATCTTTTTCTCTCCTTCTGCTGGTTCTTGGAGAACCACATCCAATGCTGAAATTCTTTCGATTTGGGGTCAATTCCTTTAAGAATGTAGTATGGAGTATCATTGTCTCGGCTGGGAGGAGGAGGAGCAATTGCTTTCCTTTTCTTTTGAGCAACTTTCTTTTTCTTAGCATTCTCAGATAAATCAGAATCATCTTCATCATCAGAGTGAGATGATGGAGGGTTATCATAAGGATCATAGGCTTCAGAAACAGCCTTTTATTTTAACTTCAGATCTGATTTCTCTCTTTCCTCTTCCATGGCATCCTGAGCCAGAAGGAAATCTAAATCCAACCCTGGTGAATCATCCCAAATAGTTGACTTTTCAATTTGCAGCTCTTTTTCTTTCTCTTTTAAAGAATCTTGTACTCTTTGAATCCAGGCAGCTCTTGCTTTTTCTTCTTCCACACTCAGAACATGAGTGTCATCTTTGATTTCATCTTGTTTTTCAGACTCATCTTCTCTATCATCTAAAAAAGAATCCAATTCTGGATCTACTTGAATAATAGGAACATTTGGGGCAGCTTCTGAGACAATTACTATGATCTGAGCAGCTAAATCTTCTCTAATAAAATCTGTAGAATTATGAATACAGATCTGCTAAATAAGCAATAATCATTCCTTCTAGGTATTCACTAGCTAGCAAATTAATTGACTCGTCAATAAATCGAATGAGTGAATTACCTTCATACTTGACCATCTCCCATGATTCATCTAGATATGAAGTTATAATACCTTCTAGGAATCGAGCAATCACGGGAGTGGTGAGATCTTCTAAGCAGACTTTTACAGCAATTTCAGATAGCATAATTCCATCAGCTAATTCCTTATCAGATAACACTGGAACTACTTCTTTTTCAGCTGGAGCAGACTCTTCCAGAGCTGTCATTACAGTATCTATTATAGCTGGAAGGGAGGCAGGAGGCTCTGAGGCATCTTCACAGAACATCTCCCCCTGCCTGATTTCAGTGGAAACTAAAACCAGGCCCCTTGAGGAAGAGGGCTCAGCAGATTTGGAAAGAGATTTGATGGTAGCGGTTAAGGTATCAATGGAGGAGGCAAGTGGAGCGATTGCCTCTTCAATCATAATTTTGATTGAAGGGGTAATCAACTCCAAAATGCTGGAGATGAAAGTTGGGGTGATCTCAAAAGATGATGGAAGTGTAGTGGATGGAGCTGCAGCAGATATGGTTGTAGTGCTGGGATGAAGAATGGTGTGGACTGGAGATCGAAGTGGAGAAGGAGCTGGAGAGTTAATAGGAGAGTTAACTGGAGAATGAATGGGAGACTGAGGAGGAGTTGGAATCCTCTCAGATCCTAACAAATCAAAACTAGGAGCAGATATCCTAGTCTGATGAGAAGGAAGAGGAGATGCTGGAGGGGAAGGAAGAGCAACCGTAGTTGTTTCTCTAACAGGAGAAGGGGAAAGTCTTACTTCAGCTGAAGTTGATGGAACTTTAACTGAAGCAGACTGCATAGCAGAAGAAGAGGGAAGGGAAAGAGCTGAGCCAGCTTCAACAGGGTGAGGAGCGACCGAATCGGTCCTGGTGCTCTCAGATATCGCTGGAGCAACCCCTGTGAGAGCGGGTTTCACAAAGGTTCTCTTCCACTTAGAGAACAGGTTTGGGTGAATCTTCTTGCTTGCATTAATTGTTGTTGCGGTTGAACTCAGCAGCTGGGGATATTTTTCCTTTAGGAAAATTCCAATGACCCTTCCGAGGGTAACTTCCTTCTTACCATTCTTTTTCCTGATCAAATCAAACATTACTGCTGCCCAATCAATCTTTTTTCGATTAACAATTGCACACATCAGTGCAAATTGTTGCCTTGTTATATTATCATGAGCAGAGTGCTTACCGAGGAGCACTTTTCCGACCAACTCAGCAAGAAACTTAATCTTGAAAGGGAAATTTACTTTGAGCAGCTTCGTGGGAATGCCCTCTGCATGTCCCAGCTCAACTAACATTCTTCCAAATTCTTGAGCATCTTGCTCATAATCCTCTTCACCATTTATCAAACTAAAAATATCAGTCAGAACGGCCGGAGTTAAGATTACCTCTTCTCCGCCGATGGTGCCAGTCATCGAGTCGTCAGTGGAGGACGACGTGAAAGCCCATTCCTTGATCTCAGGTATATTTAACTTAATCCTTGAAGACATTAATCTCTCTAGTCCTTGATCCCGGCACAGCTGAAGAACTTCCACGATCCCTGCTTCACAGCAACTGAACGCGTCAAAATCAACGCTGAAGCCTGCATCAAACTTCACAACTGCTAGAACTGCTGGAGAGACCTCCATTGATTGCTGGAGAAAGCGCGAGAAGGACGGCGAAGACGAAGGAGACGAAGCGGCAGAAAATCGCAAGCGGGAAGACAGAATGCGAAAAGTCACGCTCAGTCGACGATAAAACAAAAGATCTTTTAACCTAAGTCGACTATCGACTTTATATTAGACCGGAAATAGTCGATCTATTAAAAAGATACTAGACCTGATAGTCGAACGGCCGTTCGACAATCGGCTCAGAAGCAGAGTAGTCGAGCCATCGTTCGACTATTTCTGGCTTCTCAAACAACAAGCTGTCGTCGTTCAGAGATCGACGATAAGCTCGACCAGTTCGACGATCTTTGAACGCCGGTCGACGATCTTCAAACAGATAAGCTATCATTAACCAGAGGTCGACGATAGGCTTAATCCGTTCGACGATCTTCGATCATCGTTCGACGATCTTCAAGCATATTTCAACATAGGCAGATATAGTCACACTTAGTCTCGTCCATTGATCATGCCTAGTTGAACTAAAAAGAACAGATGCTTATGTTCATCTAAAGGCTTGGTGAATATATCACCTCTCTGAAACTCAGTGGATATGAACTCAAGACAAATCTTGTTCTTTTCCACACAATCTCTCAGGAAATGGTGCCGAATCTCAATGTGCTTCGTTCTAGAGTGGTGCACTGGATTTTGTGCAATTGAGATAGCACTGGTACTATCACACATAATTTTGGTGTTCTTGTGTGAGTAACCATAATCCACAAGCTGGTTTTGAATCCACAGGATCTGTGAACAACAACTAGCAGCTGCTATATATTCAACCTCTGCATTTGAAGTTGAGACAGAAGCCTGCTTCTTACAGAACCAAGAGACCAATCTCTCTCCCAGGAACTGGCAAGTTCCTGAGGTGCTCTTCCTGTCAACTCTGCAACCAGCATAATCAGAATCAGAATATCCAATTAATTGAAATTCTGACTCAGCTGTGTACCAAAGTCCTAGATCTGGACATCCCTTCAGGTATCTCAGGATTCTCTTTAGAAGAATCAGATGAGATTACTTGGGGTTGACCTGGAATCTAGCACAAAGGCATGTAGCAAATATTATATCAGGCCTACTTGCAGTTAGATATAATAGGGAACCAATAATGGCCCTATAATTCTTTTGATCAACTGTCTTGCCGTGATCATCAGAATCAATAACTACATTAGTAGCCATAGGTGTAGGCATTGCTGAAGCATCAGCCATCCCCAATTTCTTTACCAATTCCTTGGCATATTTAGATTGGGAGATGAAGATACCATCAGCATCTTGCTTAACTTGGAGACCAAGAAAGTAAGACAGCACACCCATACTACTCATCTAAAACTTAGAGTGCATCAGGTCAGAGAACCTTTTGCAAAGTTTGGGATCAGTGGAGCCAAATATAATATCATCTACATACACCTGAACTAACAGGATTGTGTCCTTGTGATGCTTGACGAAAAGGGTTCTATCAACTACTCCCCTAGTAAAGTTGTGCTCTAAAAGGAAACTAGCTAGAGTCTCATACCAGGCTCTGGGAGCTTGCTTTAGTCCATATAGAGCTTTCTGTAACTTAAACACATGTGAGGGCTGAGTTGAAGAAACAAACCCTGGTGGTTGTTCAACAAACACCTCTTCCTTAAGCTCACCATTCAGTAATGCACTTTTGTCATCCATTTGGAACACCTTAAACTTCATGTAGGCTGCATAGGCCAAGAAGATCCTTATTGCTTCTAGCCTTGCAACAGGAGCAAAGGTTTGGTCATAAAAAATACCTTCCTCCTGTCTGTAGCCCTGAGCTACAAGCCTAGCTTTATTCCTTACTATAATTCCATTTGCATCCAACTTGTTTCTATACACCCACTTGGTGCCTATGATCAGTTGGCCTTTAGGTCTTGGAACCAAAGTCCAAACTTTACATCTCTCAAACTGATTGAGTTCCTCTTGCATAGCAATGATCTAGTGGGGATCTAGCTCTGCATCTTTAAAGGTGAGGGGCTCAACCTGTGAGAGAAAACCAGCATGCATCACATCCTGTCTTAATTGGTGTCTTGTTTGCACACCAGCTGATATGTCTCCAATCACTTGAGATGTGGGGTGATCTCTAAGTGTGACAATATCAACAGGTGGGATGTGATCTTCAGCAACAGTTGGGATTAATTCCTCAGGAGGAATTTGATCTACTGTTGGTGGTACAACATCAGCTTCAGCAATGTCTTCATCACTGTCTGATTCAGTGATCTGAAGAGTTGATAGTTGAAGAATTTCTTGAGGAGCATCAGGTACCTGCAATGAACTAGAGGAAGGAGAATTTTCTTTCTCCTTATAAAACATCTGAGACTCATCAAAAGACACATGCACAGATTCTTTAATTTTACAGGTTGATTTGTTATAAACCCTATAAGCTTTGCTTACTTGGGAATATCCAAGCATGATTCCCATTGAAGCTTTTGCTTCAAATTTTCTAATATATTCTTTATTATTATTATGAATATAAATAATACAGCCAAAAACTCTAAAATAATTAATTTTAGGTTTCTTTCCCTTAAGCAACTCATAAGGAGTTTTACACTTAAGCTTGTGTATCAAACTTCTATTTAAGACATAATTGGCTGTACTAACAGCTTCTGCCCAATAGGAGAGAGGCATGTTAGCATCTGCCAACAATGTGCTAGCAGCTTCAATGAGTGTTCTATTCTTCCTTTCAACTACCCCATTTTGTTGGGGAGTTCTAGGAGCTGAGAAACTATGTTTGATACCTTCTCTCTCACAGAATTCTTGCATGAGAAGAGAGTCAAACTCAGTACCATGATCACTTCTGATCAAGGCCACATGAGTAGAGTACTCAGTCTGCACACATAGTAGAAAGTCTGTAAGGGCTTTGAAGTTATCAGACTTAGTTCTCAAGAAGAAAACCCAACTGAACCTAGAGAAGTCATCTACAATTATTAAGGTGTAATACTTCCCTCCTAAACTCTGTACATTTATTGGGCCAAAAAGGTCCAAATGTAATAGATACAGGATTCTAGGAGAATCACTCTTATTTACAGATTTAAAAGAGTTTTTGGTTTGCTTGCCTAGCTGACAAGCCTTGCATAGGCTCTCCTTCTTGTAGGGGCAAGAAGGTAAACCTCTAACAAGGTTGTGTTTAGATAACCTAGATATATTTTTAAGGTTAACATGACTAAGCCTCTTATGCCACAAAGAATTATTATTAATTGTTACTTCATTAAACAGGCAGATTTCAGAATGAGATGAATTGAAATCTACTAAATAAATATTACCTATTCTAATACCTACTAGAACAACATTATTATTTAAAGTAATATTGCAAGAGGAGTTAGAAAATGAAACCTGGTAGCCAGCATCACATAGCTGGCTGACTGAGATCAAATTATGCTTCAGTCCTGTCACATATGCAACTCTCTTGAAAGTGACATCTCCAATTGTGATCCTGCCATAGCCTTCTGTCTGACCACAGCTGGAGTCTCCAAAGATAACCTTTGGGCCGAGCTTAGCTTTGAACTTTGACAGACGATCTTTATTTCCTGTCAGATGCTTAGAGCATCCACTATCCAAATACCACTTATTTTGAGTGATTGGATAGGCCTTCACCTGCAAGACATTTATTTAGACAGTGTGGACCCAGGTAACCTTGGGTCCCTTGTTTTTCACATAAGAAAAACTGGAAATATATGAAAATGCAGGCTGAGGGTGATAACCTAGTGGGTGAGATCTCCTAGGTGGGATTCTCCATGCAGATGATGGGTCAACAAACCTAGGGTTTCTATTTTCATTTAGGTTTCTATGGTACTAATTATGATTTTGAAAATCATATTGAAAACGTCGATCGACGTTCGACGATGGGTGCACAGATCGTCGAGCTTCGTTCGACCATTGAGCTTCCGATCGTCGAGCGGCGTTCGACGCTCTTTGCATTTCTTTAAAGAATTTCTTTCTCTTTTCTCTCTTAGCTTTATTTAAGGTTTTATTAACCAGATTTACTTGCTCAGTGTTCTTCATTCCACTAGCTGAAATAAAATTCACTGGAGTTGAAAGATTGTTTTTAAGAAGAACTGGGGGTTCACTGGGAGAAGCTCCTAAGCCTAGTTTGTCATTACCTGACCTAGTGTTAGTCATGCTGGTAATTTCTAACAACTTAAGGCTTCTACCATTAAGTGATTCTTCTAACCTCTTAGACTTAGCTAACTCCATTTTAAGAAATTTAATTTCTTCACTACAAGTAGTGAGATCTTCCTTTAACCTAATATTTTCTGTAGCAATTACTTCTGAGTCAGCTAACTTATTTCTAAGTTCTTTTATCTCCTTTTCTGAGCTAATCAAATCTAAGCATAAAGATTTAAATTCTAATTTAAATTCTTCTGAAGTAAAATCATAAGAAGAGAGTACCTCATCTTCTGTAGGAATCTCTTCATCATAATCTGAACTCTCTGCAGCAGAGTGGTTGCTGCAGGCATCTATTGCCATCAGGCAAACTTCTTTTGCCTTCTTCTCTTCCTCATCCTCACTGGAGCTTGAGGAGGAGGATTCTTCATCAGAATCACTCCAGGTTTCAGCAATGAAACCTCTCTCCTTCTTCTTGTTTTTGTAGGAGGATGGCTTGGAGTGCTTCCTGTGCAGTTCCTTTTCTTTTCTCTTGTCTTTGTTCTTCTCCTCTGGACACTCTGGTAAGATGTGTCCAGGCTTCCTGCAACCATAACAAATAATTTCTTTAGCAGGTGAACGATCATACCTTGGTTTGTCTTCATAGCGTGAAGACTTCTTTCTGAACTCCTTTCTCCCCATCTTGAGAAACCTCTTGGCAAACAATGGCATTAGCTCCTCATTTGATTGGCTGCCTTCAGAAGCATCAGCAGCCTTAAGAGCTAGAGATTGCTCTTTTCTTGTTGGAGTAGGGGTCTTTGCTTCTGCTTCTGCTTCCCTTATCTTCAGCACTTGCTCAAAAGACTTGAGCTTGTCGAGAAGAGCTTCAGTGGAGATCTCATTTGTACATCTGGCTTCCTTGATGGGCCAGATCCTTAGATCCCATATGCTAGGGAAGCACATAAGAATCTTATCATTGACCTCTGTCAATGATATGTCCTTGTCAAGGGTCCTCAGCTCATTGATGATTGAGCTGAGCCTGGTGTACATGGCTTCAACTGATTCAGCATCAGTTTTCTTGAAGTTCTCATACTGTGAGATCAGGTTGGACCTTCTGTCCTTCCTTTCATCAGCTGAACCAGCCACAATCTGGTTCAGTGTATCCCACATAGCTTTTGCTGAATAGCAGTCAGCTACCTTCTGGAATACCTCATCTGACATTGTCTGAGCCAGTATGTTCATTGCCTTGGCATCTGCTATTTTGGCCTTCTTGTACTCATCGTTGTAATCTGGAGGAGGCACTGCACTCATATCAGATGATGAGGCTGTAGCAGCAGCAGGTGCTCTTGGGGGACCTGACAAAATAGAAGCAAAGATGCTTTCATCAATAGAATTCATATATAATTTTATCCTTGCCTTCCAGATGCCAAACTTAGCTAAGTTGCATGCTGGAGGTCTGGTGCTAGAATAATCCTTAGACTGGGCCATGATAGTGAATATCTATAAGCTTTGGTATCTATCAGGATCTTATGACTTAGGTGTTAGCCTATTCAGTCAGTCAACCTCCCTCTGATACCAATTGAAAGTGAAGGGATAGATACTACTCTAGAGGGGGGGGGGTGAATAGAGTTATCAAATTTTGCACTAGACAAAACTTAATGGTCTACCCAACTCCCTTGGAGTGAAGTACGGAATGAAAAGATTATAGATATAGATTTAACCCTATAGCCTAACACGAGTGATGTGCACAAACTCAAGCTAACTGTAATTACAGTTAAGGCTTGGAAAACCTAATCAGCAACTAGCAATCCTAGTTATATCTATTCATAGCCACAATGCAGGAATTAAACAAGTGAATCCAGACGACACAAGGAAATTTATAATGGTTCCCCAAACAACTTGGGTATGTCCACTCTTCTACACACACGGTAGGAATCCACTCAGGTTTTTGATCAGGTGCCCTGCCACCAACAGGATCTTCTTCAGGTAGATCCAGAAACCCTTTAGACTTTTGATCAGGTGTCTAAAAACCAAGCACAGGTTTTTGATCAGGTGCCCTGCCACCAAGGGATACTTTTGAAGGGAGTAATAACCCTGTACAGGAGGGGGAAGAAGGTTAAGATGTCTTCTCTATTTTACAAAGATTAGAGAAGCACAAAAACTTGCACTAAGCTAGAAAACTCTAAAGAATCAAGGCTCCCCCTGGCTCAAAGATGTCCAGGTGAAGTCTTGCTTCAGTGCAGAAAACTCTTCAGAAAGCTCTGAAGGAAAAACTACAAGAAGATAATAAATAATAAAATTAAAGATCTTCAAGCAGCTATCTTCTTCTTCTTCTTCTTCAAAAGAACTCTGAGTTTGAACTTCCTGAAAGCAGGAGAACTCAGGTTGAAGAGGAGTAGAAGATCTTAACACTTCTCAGTTAGATGGAAATTGCTGAGAGTAGAAAGCTTGATCTTGATGAAGGCTTGAATGCTTAAGTGAACAACTAGTTAGCTATTAGCTAGCTTGAATCCTTCTTCAAAGGGTCCTTTATATACCAGCAGCAAGCAACAGCTCTCTTCAATTTGAATTACTTGTCTTCTTCTGAAACTTGAGACCTGGGCTGCAAATAACACACAGCAAAACAAACTCTGCAGCAAGACACATTCTATAAAAGGAATGAACCTCTTTCTAAGAAGCTGCAGGATCAAATCAAATAACAGAAGGACTAAATAAACTCACATCAGAGAAATACTCTTTATAGCAGAAGGAAGACTTTTCAGTCTAACGGCTATAAAGGACTGTCAGCAGATAAAGTAAAAATACAAAGTCAGCTAATAAGACAAACAACTTTATCTAAACAGATTTTACACAGGCAAAAAGAATAGAGCAGATATGCCTGGAAATATTATCATAAATCAACTGAAAAGATATGCCAGGTAATGTATTAATTAATTAAATATAATAAATAAATACAAAATATAAAGGCAGACAGAAAGCGTCGAACGACCTTCGGAGATCGTCGACCGACGCACGGAGATCGTCGAACTATCGGATAGATAGTCGAACGATCCAGATAGTCGACCTATCGAAGAAGATAGTCGAACTACCACAGCAGATAGTCGAACTACCAGAAGATAGTCGAACTATCAGATAGTCGACCTATCAACAGATAGTCGAACTATCAGGGCAAAACAGATAGTCGAGCTATCAACAGATAGTCGAGTTATCAGATAGTCGACCTATCAACAGATAGTCGAACTATCAAAAACAAACAGATAGTCGACCTATCAACAGATAGTCGAACTATCAGATAGTCGAACTATCAAAGCAGATAGTCGAACTATCAAGCGAGAACAGATAGTCGACCTATCAACAGATAGTCGAACTATCAACGCAGAACAGATAGTCGAACTATCAACAGATAGTTGAGCTATCAGATAGTCGACCTATCAACAGATAGTCGAACTATCAAAAACAAACAGATAGTCGACCTATCAACAAATAGTCGAACTATCAGATAGTCGACCTATCCAAGCAGATAGTCGAACTATCAAAGCACACAGATCGTCGAACCATCAACCGATAGTCGAACTATCCACGCAGACTAAAAGTCGAACAACTGATAGACGATCGTTAAACCGTTAGTCGACGATAGTCGAGCGACGTTCGACGATAATCGAACGAACAAACTACTTAACCAAATTCTCAATCTGGAAAAGTGAGGACTCTACAGCTAGACTACTAACCATTGACCATAGATATTTCTTGGGTCAAGGGACTAAAAGGACAAGACTAAACTCAAATCAAACTGGGGTACCAACAGACGGCATTGAGTGAGTTCAGCTCACTCAACGCTGTCAACTCTATAACACTTAGCTTTACAGAATAAGAGATGGCATTGAGTGAGTTTAGATCACTACATGTTGTTAACGCTTTCTACTTAGGATTTAATAGACAAAGAGACAGCGTTGAGTGAGTTCAGCTCACTCAATGTTGTCAACGCTTTTCTAAACTTAGATTATCGAAAAAGATACGGCGTTGAGTGAGTTGAACGCACTCAATGCTATCAACGCTTTCTACTTAACTTTCTGATTAAAGTGACAGCATTGAGTGAGTAAAGCTCACTCAATGCTGTCAACACTTCAAGACTTAGGTTTTAGAATTTATAGAATGGCGTTGAGTGTGCTAAGCTCACTCAACGTTGCGTTGAGTGAGTACCACTCAATCAATGTTTTAACTTAGCTTCTTAGACTACTCAGCAAGGCGTTGAGTGCATTCAATGCACTAAATGCTTTTGTACTTAGGCTAACAACTGAACTTCTACACTAAGATTACACTCAAATCATTGGGCTATATACACTTAGCTCCACTCAAAGCTTTTAGGCAGAAACCTGCCAGAGGTTTATCATCCCAACAGTTCCATAATAACAATTTATAACTATGTCGAACATAGACCAGAGATGTTATTGCTGCCATACTAAGACTCATCTGGCCTACTAGAAAAGAAAACTGAAGGGCAAAAAGCTTGGCAAGGGTGTAAACACAACTTGCCTCAAGATCTACAGAAAATGTTTTTTACAAGGGGAAATCCTACCCTAATCCAAACTATTTTATTAAGTTTGGAAATCCTATAAGAAATAATTCCTTATACTGATTAAGAAAACAAAAGAGGAAGGAAGAACAGGCAAGGGGAAAATCACCACTTGCCTCAAATCTCCAGAAATTCGGCCAAGAACCGCCCCACCTCACAGATCTGGCTGTAAGAACACTTAAGCAACAAAACTTTAAACTTTTGAGATGAAAATAGTGTAAAAACTGTATACCTAGACCTCTAAAAATCCAAGAAACTGGGAAAGCTTTCCGTAGAAACGTAGATATAGGAAAGATCTACCCAGATCCACTCTCAAATGACGAAAATCGAGCACCAAAGCTATAGAAATCAGCGGCTGAAGGCTTAAGAATGTTCGCCACTCTCGTTCTTTCGCAATATGCTGACGGTTTCACAAGGGAGACAATGAATAAGGTTTTGACGCGATGGGTTTTTATTTATTCCTCTTTATCTGATTTTTATAATAGAATATCATAAATAATTAAATAAAACGTCATAACGACCCAAAAACCAAACATACCCGGAATTTGACGAAAAACGCACCGTAGCTAAGTCCAATGCTACGAATCAAACGGCAAACTCAAAATCGTAGTCTGACTAACCAATCTTGGTTAAACACCTCCCGAAGCTAAAACACAAGCATTCCCAAAGAGGTCCATCGAGTCACCCAAATAGACCCAGCTCCCTAGAAAATCTTGAAACATGCTAAAACTAGCCACACATAGATAACCTAAGAGCTAAAACCCACGCTCTAATAATGGCACACGACAATCATGCGTCAATGTAATGGCCTGACGTCATTAATACGCCAAATAAAAGAATTAACTAAATACTGAAAAAGCAAGGTCGTTACATCCACACTTGTCAATCAGTTGATTGACATCTTCCTCGGATTCTGACCCATCTTCATCACGGGATGAGGATGCATCATAATTATGTATTTTATCTTAGTCACATCCAAATGAGGAACTAGAAAGAGAATGTATCTTATTTGGGCCAGGCTAATCCCTGCTGGATTCTACATCTGACATGGCCATTAGCCCATAGTAGCCACTAAAATTTTCATCCACCTCAGCATCACTGTTTGAGAGTGATAGAGGGGCCCTAATTCCTATCCTAGTAGCAGGATAGTCTTTATCATCTCCAGTAGCAGCAGCAAATAACCCAATATAGGTTTTCTCTTCTTCAGACTCTAAATAAGATGAGTCACTTTGACTCTAGCTCTTCTCCTTTTTGGCAATGAAGGAGCTTTCTTTCTCTCCCTTCTGGTGGTGGTGCTTCTTCTTCTAAGATTTCTGCTGCTCTTTCCTCTTGACTGGGCAGTCAGCAATGACATGCCCAGCCTTGCTACAGAAGTAACAAACAACATCAAAGGAAAATTATTTACTTGGTTTAGTATCATACCTTTCTCCCTTAGAGAATTTCTTCTCAAACTTATTGTGGTCCTTCTTCAGATGAGAGGATAAGGAAGGTCTGTTTCTCTAGTGCTTCCTCTATAAGACCCCCTTTTTTCGAACACTGGGGACTTAGCCCAGAATTGTCGCTTTGCGGTGGCACCGACTCACGGTTAAGCTCGCCACTACAAAACGCCAATTCTGCCGGCCTTTTTTGACCACAAGAGAGAGAAGTAAGTATACATAAAATATAAACAAGGTGCACAGAAATACACATATAAAATTAAATCACATCCAGTCCATCAGTAACTTTAAATAGAAGTATAAGTACTGTAAAGATACAGTTTGATGAAATATAGATAAATGGGCTCGAGCCCGGTACATCAGAGTCCTCACTACAAATCACTCATCGCGGAAGCTATAAAACACTAATCACTCACGCAGCTGGCCGTAGGTGCACCCGTGCTAGACTTACCCACCTCCATGCGCACCGTACTCCGCTGGTGCTTGTCCCTGGACTGCTGGTCCCTGTCTCCCATGCGGAGCTCCTGTAATATTGTGGTTCGAAAACCATTAGTCATAAAGACTAAGCCCTATCATCCCCTACCCCTACCCCTATGGCTCCTAAGCACCAAGCGGAGAGGAGGAAAGGGAAGCGACAAAGGTGGAGAGTAATCAAGCAGATGACAATGGAGCTAATCTAACAACTATCTAGATTATAGTACATCTAGCAATTCTATGGTAGTAAGTAATAAAGTAGACATGTAGTAAGTAGCAAATATATAAGAAGGCAAATAGAGAAACAATAAGTAAATAAATAAGAAACCTTAACTTATATGAATGCCCATACAAACTTATAAGTTAAGGGGTCTTCTGCAAGGCTCCCATCGTATAAAAAGTTTCATACCGATTTATACGTTGGGGGGGGGGGGGGGTCGGTCGTATGAAAATATGAGTGTAGTGATATGCTATGCCATGATTCATGCAAGTGCAACTCACACACACGACTCTATGCGCACAGACCTTTCGTTCCCCCTGTTCGGGCAGCTAGCTTCACTCCCAGAAACCTCCGTAGTGGCAAACAGAGACAGTGGGTCGGGCCCCCCACTCCTAAGCGGGTATCCACACTATTGGGCCTATCCCTTCCGTACGCCCCTAGAAGAACTTAACCTAGAGTATCCGCATACTAGTGCTGGCTATATCCATAAGACTTTCTTTGGCTAAGTGTCCCACACCGCCGAGTCAACGTACTGATGTCGGTGTGAACAACAATCAAATATCGAAGACCCACCACCTTTTATTCTGTACTCAAACCCTCGAGCCCTCGGCTCCCCGAACTGTCCCGTTCGTGCATCTACCTTCAGAGCTACTGTCTGAATGGCAACCAAACCAACTTATTCTACCTTCCTAGCTATCGGGGTGTGTGTATGTGCAACCCTAATTATACTAGTTGATCTTTTAGCTTATTATTCCTACGGTTTACGTTAGCCTAGGACTACCCCCGGTATTCCCCGTGAAGGGCTCTCAAAGGGCACTAGGAACTATGATGGTAGCTGAAGCCCACCGTTCCATTTCGCAAGGAACTTATTTTTATTGGCTGATACACATTACCCAATCCCTTTTTAAGTTTCTTTAGATCTAGCCCTAGAGTATTAAGACTCTTCCTCTCTTACCCGGGGTGGACGATCTTTCGTCGTTCCCGAACGCCACTTGACACTAGCCAATCTCACACTCTACTTATCCTGATTTTCAAACCAGCAACTACCAAAATTCCATCTCCCCAAGTTCATTACCCACTCTAGTTCAGTTTCTGTGGTTTTACGATATGCAGACCATCCTAAGATACATGAGGTATATAATGGGAGGTACTCCAAATTATCTTCCGAATCTCCTATAATATTTACTGGAGGTCTATCATGACATAATTTAACTAAGTCCAAGATTTCCAAATTTTTTCTTTTTATCGGGCATTTAATTTATTTATTCTAAGCCTCCCAATGCCCTAGTATGAACATGAAGTGCACTAATGAGCCAACAATAAATCATCATAAATTCAGAAAAAATCCTACGTGAAACTTAAGCAATAATTCCAAGTTTTGAGAAATTTCAGAGGAGTTTAGGCCTATATTTCTTAATTTACCATTTTAGGTATCTTCTACTATATTATGAAGCAAGTACTGTAAATATTTACCCAAAAATCACAAGAAAATTACAGAAGCTTTATGGTGACCTAAAACTATCAGAAAGCATGACCCATGATTTTTCTCTAATATTTTGGGCTCTGAATTTATTTTAATATAAGATACTAATTTTCCTCGCTTAGTAAAGGAGGTACAATTTTTAATCATCTAAAATTCCAGAGAAAATTACAGGGTTACTATAATGGTTTGAAACACCCAATGACCAAATTTCATAATTTTCCAAATAGTTATTAGGCATTATTTGTATTTTTGACTACATATCTCAAATGGTAAGTTAAAGAACAAGTACACAAAATAATCAGATAAAACTCCCACAAAAAATACGGAAGGTATAATATGGTATAAGGTGCCCTAATCCAAGATTTCATAACATTTTAGTGAACAGAAATTCAAGGATCATCAAAAAAAATCTAAGGAACAATTAGAGTTGTAATGAAGTACTATATAAATTAACCAAAAAATCTCAACAAAATTATATTATGGCCATTTATACTAGAAAATCACCCTGCCCAAATATTATTTTATTTGTAGTTCATTTGACAGCATAATAGTTCAAATTAAAAATGGTGCCCTAAACTAGGGTTAGGATTTTAGGTGGCCTAACTGTCTCCAAATCACCTAATATTTTGTCCAGAGAACTATAATGGCCATATGGTCCTCTCCACCAAATTTCAAGTCAGTCCATGGTCATTTGACCCCATGACCTTCACAACCCTACAAATCCCCATTTAGGGACCTACCCTAGGGTTCTGGGGCTACCCTACACCAAACCATCCTAAACTCCTTTGGAGGGTGTGTCATGCCCTAAAAAGTCAGTTACGAAAATATCATCCTCTGTTGAGGTTGTTTGACAACTCAAATCCCAAAAGGAATGAATCAACCCAATTAACCCTATAAGGGCCAAACTAGGGTTGAGTTAAAACTCAATCAAAACACTTCCAAATGAGGTGGAATTTTTTACCAGAGTTCTAACCTTCCCACTAAGACCTCCCACCCAAATTTGGGGGGATTTTGAGGTGTTAAGGACACCTAATTAAATTATACATGAATTATTAAATTTTTACAAAAACTATAGAAAAACATTCTCAAAAAATTCTGATTTTTTGATAAGTCCTAGTTATGGCTAATAATAGCCCATACCCCAAATTTCAAGTCAGTTGAATGTTTGGATTAATGTGGGCATCAAAATCAATCTCAAGACAACCCAATGGATAGACCTCACCAAAATGTGTGTTGTGGTCTAACCAGGACTCTAAATCGAGTGAAATTCATTTTGAATGAAACTAGACTTAAAGGGCTACATTTTCTATGTTGACCACTTTTTATGTTTCGCCCCTACGGGCTATAATTTTTAGTTTAAACCTAGAGCACAGTAAAGGGGATTTCTTTAATGATTATACCATATATAATATAATATAATAAAATTTACTGTTCATCTTCTTCTTTACCCGAACCCGAGCAGAACCAGAAAATAAACACTTCCAGTAGCTTTTCTAAAACTCTTTCCCGGCCACCAAGCCATCTCCCTGGCAGGCCACCACCACCACCTATATTGAGGTTAGGGCTACCGTCGGGCGGCGGCACGGCCGCCGGAGAGGCGGTTTTTCGGCTAACCCGACCACCATTTATTTTTAAAAAACCATGGAAAAGCTCACTCAATCTTGCTCCTTTGAGCTCGACATCTCTCCTAAATAACTTCTAAGATCTACCCATAGAAGAAGGAGTAGAGGAGGACCATGTTCGTGGTTTGGAGTCGAGCCGATCGTCGTGATGCCATTTGCGCGGTGGTGGCGTCGCTGGAATTCTTCAATAGCAAGGGGAGGCTCGAAAAGTTCAGGTAAAGGCCGGTAAAACTTCCTATTGGGCCTTTGAGGGTGTTAAAAGGCTTGACCAGGGAGGGGGAACGGCCAAAAGCTTGTGGCCATTAATGGCCAATTATAGCATTGCTCGGCCATGGTGGTGGGGGGCTGAAACGGCTCTGTGACAGCTGGAGGAGGGCTTGAAACTCCTCCTCTCCCTGAGAGGAGTTGAATCCAGCCATTTCAAGGGGAAGAGGGAAGGCCATGGCATCAAATTCCATTGACGGCCATGAAGGCTGGGGCTCGACCATGGCCGTAACTGCTCCTTTTGCAAAACCGACGGTCCACATGGCACAACTTCACTTGACCGGTCAACCTTCTTTAAAATAAGACTTAATTGGGTCTTATTAAAAGAAAACGGCTCACTCCTAGACCAGCCTAGTTCAGCCAAACCAACACACAGCCAGAAATTCAATGCAAGAGAATTCTAAGTATAATGGCGTTGAGTGAGATCAGCTCACTCAATGCCATCAAGCTACGGCGTTGAGTGAGCTCTGCTCACTCAACGCCATCCCAGACTATGGTATTGAGTGAGCTCAGCTCAGTCAACGCCATCCGGATTATTGCGTTGAGTGAGCTCTGCTCACTCAACGCCATCCGAATTATGGCGTTGAGTGATCTCTGCTCACTCAATGCCACCCAGAATTTTTTATTTTTAAACGATGGCGTTGAGTGAGCTTAGCTCACTAACGCCATCCAGGTTATGGCGTTGTGATGACGACGTTGCTGATGCGGCCGTTGATCCCCGACATAGAAAGTTCGTGGATTGGGACGGTCGTTGCCGCAAGCTTGAAGATGAGAGTCTACCACGACGTTTCTTTTCCAATGCCGCGACGTTCTTCGCCAACGCCGCTACATATTTTGCACGACGTCCGCTGCTGCCATTTTAAAATAAAATATATAATTATAAATTAAATAATTATAATTATATATTTTATTATTTCATCATTTATTATTATGTCCTATTTTATTATTTCAAGAGTATCTTTTATTTAGTATCTTTTATTTCATGCATGTATTATTTTATTTTATGCATTATATGTTTAGATTGTTTTCTTATTTTATGAATGATGGAGATTGAGTGGTGTAAGGCTATTTTAAGCCATGTTTGTTGTTGATTTCATTAGTGAAGAATGAAAAAGAAAACCAAAGAAATTCAAAGTGAATTTTTCCCCCCTCTTGGCAATTTTCGGCCTCCTCTTTCTTCTCCCCTCTCTTGGCCGCCGGCCACATTTCCTTCACCTCTCTATCTCGGCCTCCTTTCCTCCTCCCTCCTCCTTCTCCAAGATCGTTTCCGGCCACCCTCCTCCTTTTTCCAAAACCCGAGCAGCCTCCTTCCACAAAACTGCCGGCCACCACATCTCTCCCCTAGCCGCCACCCCCCATCATATTGAGAAAATTATTTTCTCATCACCTTTTCTCTCTCTCCCTATATAATTACTTAACTTTTCAAGGAACTCCCTCTTCTAGGGTTTTGCGAAGGAAGACGGCTTGCATTTTCATCATCCGGCGCGGAACCGTGGGGTTGCGTGGGAATAGAATCAATCACCGTCGTGTGCGCATCCTCCACCCATCTCGTGGACGGAATTCTCGTGGGATTTTGGGTAACGATTTCCTATACCATCTCTCGTGTGATTCTTTCTAAACTACTGTGAGTTTTGGTGGAAACAGAAGGCTAGTATTTGGTCCTGATTTATATTGAATATTGTGCTTAATTAAAATCTAAATTTTCAAGCCTAAATCATCCGAATATTCTCATGAAAATTGGAACGGGTAAGCAACCCTCGTATTAATTAATTTTTGGGGATTATTTTGGACTTAGTTTTAAAATCACTTATTTAGTCCGGATATTCTTGTATTGGTCTTGTGAATGTTTGCACGTAACTTAGTTTGATTTGCTAATTGTCGAATCTAAGAACGCGTAGTTTAATCCGTCGAAACCATGGGCCTGCATCAATTTGGTATTAGAGGGAGGTTCTCGTCAATTTCCTAATTGGCACTCCTCCCCCTCTCAAAATTTAAAAATTCAAATTTCAAATTTAAAATTTCCAGTTTCGAATTTCAAATTTCGAATTTCAAAATTCAAAATTCAAAATTCAAATTTCAAATTTCGTAATTTCAAATTTCAAATTTCAAAATTCAAAATTCAAATTTCAAATTTTAAATTTCAAATTTCAAATTTCGAATTTCAAAATTCAAAATTAAAATTTCAAATTTCAACTTTCAAATTTTAAATTTTGAATTTCAAATTTCAAAATTTAAAATTCAAATTTCAAATTTCAAATTTCCAATTTCGAATTTCAAAATTCAAATTTAAAAATTCAAATTTCAAATTTCAAATTTCAAAATTCAAAATTAAAATTTCAAATTTGAAATTTCAAATTTCGAATTTCAATTTCAAATTTCAAATTTTAAAATTTAAATTTCAAATTTCGAATTTCGAATTTCAAATTTCAAATTTCAAAATTCAAATTAAAAAATTCAAATTTCAAATTTCAAATTTCAAAATTCAAAATTACAATTTCAAATTTCAAATTTCAAATTTCAAATTTCGAATTTCAATTTCAAATTTCAAAATTTAAAATTCAAATTTAAAATTTCAAAATTCAAAATTTCAAATTTTTCTCCAAATTTAAACAAAAAAAATAATTTTGTGGTCTGCCAATAGCCGGGTAAATTTTATTTTTGCAATAAAAAAATTCAATTTTTTTTTTATAAATCTCTTATTTATTTTCAGTAAGAAAATCCAAAAAAATATATTTTATTGCCTTAGTTATTAAGCGGGAATAAATCCATCTGTTGGATTTTATATAGGGTCTGATTTATTATTCATTGCACGTGCACTAGTTCCGGGTGAGTTTTCTCTCCGGTTCTCATTATTATGGCCTATGACGTGTATGCTCCCCATTTAGATTATTGGTATGTTAATCCCATGGCTAAACAAAATCCAGACTTACCTTCATACCATAGGAATACCAACCATCCCCACGTTTATCCTCCAACTAGAATTGAGGCACCTACTTATGACGGTTTAGGGTATCCCCAAAATTATAGAGACTGGCTTAAAGGATTAGAAAATTATTTTAGGTGTCATGTATGGGACGACCACCAAAAGGTTAACATAGCCCGAGATTGATTAGTAGGTCGAGCCCGCGTGTTTTGGCTAAACGAAGAGCGTCGTGTTGGTAGTTATAAACATGTTTGGCCGGCAATGCGTAGCCTACTCTCGGATCAATTTGATCCCGCCTATCTCCGCACTACTAACACCAAGCCTGTGAGTGAGTATCATTGTGGAACTAGACCCGTAACTATTCATAGGAGTTACCCTATGCCTCAGGTTAGATCATTTCCCCACAATGATAGGACTACACCTAGTGTGCCTAATTCCACTCCTAGGGAAAGTACGCAGCCTAAACCCAATATTTTTGAATCAAAAAATGTTACTACTAGGGTTATGCCTCTATTAGCCTCGATGAATAAGCCCAATGAGATAGTGACTGTTACCTCTGAGGATGCTGATGTTGAAATACTATCTCTGGATTTTGAGGATGACCCCGTAGGTGATAGTATTCTGACATGTTTGCTAGTGCCTGACGATTCTGAGGTGTCTGAGTCTGAGGGAATCCCTAGTGATTTAGAAGACGATGTATGGGATGATTACATACCAATCTGTGAGAGTATTGTGAAGCCTATTATTTGCCCTACTAGCGCTGTGACTGTTTACCCTAATATTGAGAGCCCTCTCACGGCTATGATCCCCATCGTATTAGAGCCTACGATTACACATGCTGAGATTATATCTGAGTTACCTGAGGAGTCTGACTGTGTGGATGTCCCCATTATTATTGTGGATGAGTTACCATTTGAGGGAAGGGTAATTTTGGACGATTCTGTTGTTGTACACCCGGATGAGAGTACTTTGATGTCGTCACCGTTGGGTGAAATTTCTACTGATTTTAATTTTATCCCGGGCTTGATTTTACCGACCCTTCCCCCTACTTATTTACCAACAGATGTTGACCTTTTAGGACGAGGAACCAGAATACCTAGTTTGAGTTATGGTGTCACGCCCATTTTATCTCCTACTTTGACGTTGACGCAACGTGTAGATATTACTATGTTAAGCGCACTAGTATTTAGACTTTTCACCGCACCTCATAGGAATGACTACACGTCACTTTGGCCTGCTCATTTTTCTATGTGTCCGTTTACGGTTCCGTACCCTACTATGACTGATTCTGATTCGTCGGCAATTGTGCCTCTGAATATGGTGTCCCATAGATATACTTATATACCACACCCGGTCGCACGCATTTACCACCACCGCCTTTTGATGACCCTTATTTACCCACGTTTTTGACTATAGTTGGGTCTCTTGAGTTGTCTCGCTCGCACATCTTTTCACATTCGAGGGCGTCCAATCATATTGTATGTGATGAGCAGTTCACCTTGGCATGTCTTCGTGCCAAGCGTGAAAATATTAAAAATAAAATTAAGACTACTGTTTTGGAGCCCATGAAATTCTTCCCTGATTTGAAAGCTCTCGTGCTACCTGACTTAACCCCCTTATCCTCCGTATTTGGGTCTAGTCATGTAGCACATGGATTCTCTCCTTATGTGTTTTGACGTTAGTATATCACCTTAAGTTATGTCGTACACACTTCCACTCCTTTTTGAGACTGTCCGACGCTAGAGCTAGTGATTTGGTTTTAGTCTGGTCAGTCCCCGAGCGGATACCTTCTGTCTCCGTTAATAAATTAATATGTAGGAACGCCGACCAATCCAAAATTCTAAAGAACGTCGGATTTTATGCTTTTATTCTAGATTTTTATATAGCACCGAGTGTTTCACTTTATTTCAAGTTTCCGGACTTTTTACTGTACGTCTCTGTTCCACCCGAGTGTATTTCTCCGTCGTTTCTTCCTACCACTAAATATTCTTTTGGGTTGGGGAGTGTTAGCACTATCATGTCTATTTTCCACGTTGACTCCTTGGTTCTTGAACCGGATGGTAAGATTCAAGTTTTATTTCTTTTGCTTGACACCCTTTCGAGTTTCCTCGAAAGTCTTGTTGTTTCTATGCCTGACAGGTTCGCCGTACTGATGGATGTTCATGCTACTACGACATGGATTGTGGGGCCAGATTTTCCCGATGTTGCTGTTGCTTTTGAAAGTTCCCCCCTCACGGGCCACTCATCGGAGATGAGTAATTTTGAGTGGGGGAGGATTGATGGCGACGTTGCTGATGCGGCCGTTGATCCCCGACATAGAAAGTTCGTGGATTGGGACGGTCGTTGCCACAAGCTTGAAGATGAGAGTCTACCACGACGTTTCTTCGCCAACGCCGCTACATATTTTGCACGACGTCCGCTACTGCCATTTTAAAATAAAATATATAATTATAAATTAAATAATTATAATTTTATATTTTATTATTTCATCATTTATTATTATGTCCTATTTTATTATTTCAAGAGTATCTTTTATTTAGTATCTTTTATTTCATGCATGTATTATTTTATTTTATGCATTATATGTTTAGATTGTTTTCCTATTTTATGAATGGTGGAGATTGAGTGGTGTAAGGCTATTTAAAGCCATGCTTGTTATTGATTTCATTAGTGAAGAATGAAAAAGAAAACCTAAGAAATTCAAAGGGAATTTTCCCCCCCTCTTGGCAATTTTCGGCCTCATCTTTCTTCTCCCCTCTCTTGGCCGCCGGCCACATCTCCTTCACCTCTCTATCTCGGCCTCCTTTCCTCCTCCCTCCTCCTTCTCCAAGATCGTTTCCGGCCACCCTCCTCCTTTTTCCCAAAACCCAAGCAGCCTCCTTCCACAAAACTGCCGGCCACCACATCTCTCCCCTAGCCGCCACCCCCCATCATAATGAGAAAATTATTTTCTCATCACCTTTTCTCTCTCTCCCTATATAATTACTTGACTTTTCAAGGAACTCCCTCTTCTAGGGTTTTTCGAAGGAAGACGGCTTGCGTTTTCATCATCCGGCGCAGAACCGTGGGGTTTTCGTGGGAATAGAATCAACCACCGTCGTGTGTGCATCCTCCACCCATCTCGTGGAAGGAATTCTCGTGGGATTTTGGGTAACGATTTCCTATACCATCTCTCGTGTGATTCTTTCTAAACTATTGTGAGTTTTGGTGGAAACAGAAAACTAGTATTTTGTCCTGATTTATATTGAATATTGTGCTTAATTAAAATCTAAATTTTCAAGCCTAAATCATCCGAATATTCTCTTGAAAATTGGAACGGGTAAGCAACCCTCGTATTAATTAATTTTTGGGGATTATTTTGGACTTAGTTTTAAAATCACTTATTTAGTCCGGATATTCTTGTATTGGTCTTGTGAATGTTTGCGCGTAACTTAGTTTGATTTGCTAATTGTCGAATCTAAGAACGCATAGTTTAATCCGTCGAAACCATGGGACTGCATCACGTTGAGTGAGCTCTGCTCACTCAACGCCATCCAGACAATACCAAATGGTGTTTAGTGCAGTCAGTGCACTCAACGCCGTTCAACTTATGGCATTGAGTGCAGTCAACGCACTCAACGCCATCCCGCCTGACAGTTTACTGCATTGAGTGAGCTATACTGACTCAACGCCATCCAGTCTACGACGTTGAGTGAGCTCAGCTCACTCAACGCCACCCAGATGACACCAGATGGCATTGAGTGCAGTCTATGCACTCAACGCCGTCTAGCTTATGGCTTTGAGTAAGCTAAGCTCACTCAACGCCATCCAGACCACGGCGTTGAGTGAGCTAAGCTCACTCAACGTCATCCAAACTATGGCGTTGAGTGAGCTAAGCTCACTCAACGCCATCCAGACCACGACGTTGAGTGAGCTTAGCTCACTCAATGCCATTTCAAGGTCACAGGCATGACGGATTGGTCACGGGCGTGTTAAGCCCATGTTGAAATTTCTGAGCTTGACGATCGTCTTCCTGAGGTCGACGATCGTCGAAGAGGTCACGCCTTAGGTCACGGGCATGACAGGTCGGTCACGGGCGTGACCACCTCTTGACTCGAAATCTTGGTCAATAAACTTAAATTCTTGGTCTTCCCAGGGTTCATGTTAAGATAAAACCATTCCCAGGGGTCTAGTCGGAAATGGGATGTTACAAATCCCATTAAACAAAACAAAGATTTCGTCCCCGAAATCAAGGTTAAGCCTACGGGAGCTCCAATCCGGAGAAAAAGGCTTATAACATCCCATGAGAGTTGAAAGATTTACATTTCTACGTTACGTTTGTTGTGGGTGGTTTCAAATGTAAGACCAATTCGTCCAATTGACTAGGTATATACCCCAATAAACAAAAGATTAGCCCCTATCCTTGAAATTTAAGTTCTATTGGTTTAAAACAAGAACGCAAATTGATTGTCCAAAGGGGTTGTGAGGTATACCTGACCGAAAAGTTCAGAGTATTTTTGTCGCATCAAGTCCTGTGGCTCCCATGTATGCTCCTCCTGCCCATGATTGTTCCATAGAACCTTGACTAACGGAACCTTCTTCCGTCGCAAGACCCGCACTGCCGTGTCATCGATCTTGATAGGCTCCAAGGTCACTGACCGATCCGAGGCCACAGGGCCATTTGCTGAGGAAATCAGCTGTTCAGGGCGTAGCAGAGCCCTCCGTAGTGAGGAGACATGGAAGACGTCATGCAATCCCGCTAACTCTGGCGGTAGCTCCAGTCTATAGGCTAAGGGGCCGATCCGCTCCAGGATCCTATAAGGCCCCATATATCTTGGACTGAGCTTCTTCCGCCCGCAAACCCGCGAGACTCCGTGCATCGGCCGTATCTTCAAGAAAACCCGGTCTCCTACCTGGAACTCCACTTGACGATGCCTCGCATCATAATATTTGGTTTGCCTTCTCTTGGCTTCCAACATCCTGTCCCGGATCAATCTAATCTAAGCATCTGTATCCCCCACAAACTCCGAGCCTAGTGCCTGCGGATCCTCATCCTGAACCCATAATAGTGGGGTCCTGCACCTCTTTCCATACAACGCCTCGTATGGAGCCATGCCTATACTGGACTGATGGGCGTTGTTGTACGAAAACTCGACCAGTGGCAGCAATCTCTCCCAAGGCTCGCCGCAGTCCAAAATACACAGGCGCAAAAGATCTTCTAGTGTACAGTTAGTGCGCTCCGTCTTCCCGTCGGTCTGAGGGTGAAAAGCTGTGCTGAATGTCAACCGAGAACCCAGATGGTACTGGACTGACCTCCACTCCCTAGATGTAAACCACCCATCCCGATTCGAAATGATAGTCTTGGGCACCCCATGATAACGCATAAACCTCTCAATGAACCTCCGTACTAATACACTAACCTGTGCGTCCTTCGCAACTGGAATGAATCGGGCCACCTTTGTTAGCCTGTCCACTATCACCCAGATCGAGTCATTCCCCACACGGGATCGAGTTAGCCCATGTATGAAGTCCATGGCTATATCCTCAAATTTCCACTCTGGCACCGGAAGTGGCTGCAGCAAGCCTGCTGGGTTCCTACATTCTGCCTTCATGAGTTGGCAGGCCTTGCAATGCGTCACGACGTACAAAATGTCTTTCTTCATACCCGGCTAGTACATTGTCCTATTCAAATCTTTTAACATCTTGGTGATCCCCGGGTGTACCGAGTATCGGCTGCAGTGAGCTTCCATCATGATGTCCTCCCGGATCTGGCCTCCTGCCGGTATGTAGACTCTGCCTCAGAAACACAGGAGACCATCCCTCAAAGAGTAATCTCCTATCGTGCCTTCCTCCAAGGCTCGGAATATCGGCTCAGCTCTCTCATCCAGCATCTGCCCATCTATGATGCGGTCTCGAATATCATTAGAAGTAATAATCGACCCCAGGTACTCTATGTATAACTCCGGGTCATCCTCAGACACTAGTGAAATCTGCATCTCCTTGAATGCTTTAACCAACTCCAAGGCCATCAGCTGCGGGCCTACTCCTGTCGTACTCGCTCTCCAGCTCAGAGCATCCGCGACCACGTTCGCCTTCCCCAGATGGTAGTGCATGGTATACTGATAGTCCGACAAAAACTCTACCCAGCGTCTCTGCCTGATATTTAACTCCTTCTGGGTGTCGACGTACTTCAGATTCTTGTGGTCAGAAAAGATATCGCAATGTACTCCGTAGAGATAGTGTCGCCAGATCTTAAGAGAAAAAACAACTGCCCCCATCTCCAAATCGTGCACGTGATATTTCTACTCGTGCTGCTTCAACTGATGGGAGGCATAGGCTATTATGTGCCCGTTCTGCATCAGAATGACACCCATCCCCTGATAGGAAGCATCTGTATACACCTGGAATCCTTCCTTCCCTGATGGAAGAGAAAGGATGGGAGCCGAGGTTAGACGATCCTTCAGCTCCTGGAAAGCAGACTCACATCGTGGCGTCTAAATAAAAGGGGACACCTTCTTCGTCAGAGATTTAAGAGGGAGGGCAATCTGAGAGAACCCCTTTACGAACTTCCGGTAATAACCGGCAAGTCCTAAGAAACATCGAACATCTGAGGCCGACTTTAGTGGTGTCCAATCCCGTACTGCCTGGACCTTCGTCGGATCTACTTCCAGACCTGATCCACTGATGACATGGCCCAGAAAGGCCACCTCCTTTAGCCAGAACTGGCACTTGCTGTACTTGGCATACATCTTATGCTCCCGCAGCTTCTCCAAGGTCAAGGCCAGATGTCTCGCGTGCTCCTCCTCCGTCCTTGAATAGATAAGGATGTCGTCGATGAATACGATAACGAAGACATCCAGATACTCTTCGAACACCCGATTCATCAAGGTCATGAATGCAGAGGGGGCATTCGTGAGCCCGAACGGCATCATGGTAAACTCGTACAAACCAAATCTGATGCTAAAGGCCGTCTTCGGGATGTCCTCCTCCCGAATGCAAAGCTGGTAGTACCCTGACCTCAGATCCAGTTTTGAGAGCCAATGGGCTCCCTCCAGCTGGTCGAATAGCTCACCTATCCTTGGTAAGGGATAAGTATTCCAGACCGTCAACCTTTTCAGGGCCCGGTAATCTTTGCACAGTCGAAGAGTCACGTCCTTCTTCTTAACGAATAACACCGGAGCTCCCCATGGTGAAGAGCAAGGATGAACGAACCCGGTCTCCACTAATTCCTGAAGCTGGCTTCGACATTCCACCAACTCCTTTGGGGCCATTCAATAGGGAGCTCTGGATACCGGCTTAGCCCCCGGTACGAGCTGAATCTGAAAGTCCTTCTCTCGGTGCGGGGGTAGCTCTGGTAGCTTCTCCTGAAACACGTCGGCGAAGTCCCGCACTACTGGAATATCAGAAATGGAGTCCTTGGCCACGACCGCCTCAAAAAGGACCTGATAAACTTCTTCCCCCTGCAGGTGGGCCTTAACGGTCTGCATAGACGATAATAAGGTACGGGGTGCTGGTATAATACCTTCGATGACAATGAAGGAGTCGCCGTGCTTCACGGTGATCCTCTTCGCCAAGCAGTCAATCTGGGCATGGTTCCAGCATAGCCAAGTCATGCCCAGGATCAAGTCATAATCTTGCAACTTCAAAATCGTCGCTGGTGCCTCAAACGCCTTCCTGCCAATCCTCGCTTCCATATTGCAATGAGCCGAGGTCATTATCTCTGATCCATCGGGTAGGCGCACCCTTATCATCTTCCTGGTGAATGGCTCCACACCTTCCAGTCCATTCAAGAAATCCTCCAACACGAACTAGTGCGAAGCACCAGTGTCGAAGAGAGTGTGAGCGGGCTTACCGCTAACGAATACTATGCCTCGGGTAATTAATTGTCTTAGTATTCTTGTTGCAGTTGTCTTCTCTTAATTTCTAACTAGGTTATGTCTAGAACACTAGTTTATATGAAGATAATTTAAAAGTACTGGCATACCTACGATAACCTTCTCCGGGTTTCGTGGCTGTGTCAGGTCTAGAGCATACACCTGCTCCCTCTCTAGCCTGCGGCCTCGATCCTGAAATCCTCATCCTCGGTCCTTTCCTCGTCCGCCAAATAGTCGGGGAGGTGGAGCGCCCTGATGTGCTTGTGGGGGTGCTTGCCTCATAGGGCAGTTCCTCTTATATGCCCCGACTGATTGCACTGAAAGCATACCGGTGCCTGCTCTGCCGTCCTTAGGATCTCCAGCATCTTTAAAGGCTGGGGAGCCAATACCCCCTGACTCCTCTGCTCCTGCCCAAACTCCTGACAAGGCTGATCCTCTTTCCTTCTCTCCCCCAATAACCTGGGCCCGAGGACGGTCTCTACGACCTCCAATCACAATATCATCAGCCGGTCTCTTCCGGCTCTTAACTGTAAGCTGATATGCTTCTCTCTTCTTAGCCATCTCCATAATCCTGGCAAAACTCCCCTCTGAGACGAAGAGGAGGGACTGTCGTATATCATCTTGCAGCCCCTTATAAAACCTCCTGGCATAGCCAGCATCGTCTAACTGGTAAGCATCCGCATAACGGGCCTGGTGAGTAAACTCCTGATAATACTCCACCACAGTCTTGTTCCCCTGCCTCAGCCGCAGGAACCTATCCTCCAAGTCGTCCCTCGCCGACTGAGGTACAAACTATCTCAAGAGCGCTGCTCTGAACTCCTCCCAAGTAATATCAGCGCAATTTATCCCCTCAAAGGTGGTGTCCAGCTGAGATTTCCGCCACCTCTTTTCGTGTGACTCCAGGCAGGAGACCGCCAAAGCAACTGCCTCCTTAGTGGGGCATCGAATCCCCCCTAGCATCTCGTAAATAGTATCCAACCATTCCTCCGTACGTACTGCAGACTCCGTCCCCAGGTAGGATGGAGGGGAAAGTCCTCGGAAGACAGTCATCCAATTGGCCCGGGGGTTTGGCTGTGGAGCCGGGGCTTGCTAAGCTCTGAAGGCCTCAAGAATGGCCGTCAATGTTTGCCCCATCTCCGTCTCCTGGAACGGAGCTTGAGGCGGCGGAGGTGGGACCAAGTTCGGGGCCTGAGGTGTCCCCTACTTTGATGTAGGGTTCGTCGCCGGCTACAAGGAAAAATTCCATTTGTTAGAGAGCGAATGAATGGAATTTTAGAAGGGGTAGGATGGACTTTCACATGTGATTTCCCTTATGGGCACACCACTGCTTCCGTTGCTAGTTTGTCTGCAAACTAAGCTCGCACGGGGGTGGCCTAAGGTTTTGTGGACTACTTCTCTTCTGATCAAGGTCTCCTCTGATACTACTTATAAGACCCCCATTTTTTTTCAAACACCGGGGTCTTAGCCCGGAATTGCCACTTTGTGGTGGCACCGACTCACGGGAAGGTCGCCACTACAAAACGCTAATTCTGCCGGCCCTTTTCGATCACAAGAGAGAGAAGTAAGTATACATAAAATGTAAACAAGGTCCACAGAAGTACACATATAAAATGAAATCAAATCCGGTCTATCAGTAACTTCAAATAGAAGTATAAGTACTGCAAAGATATAGTTCAGATGAAATATAGATAAACAGGCTCGAGCCTGGTACATCAGAGTCCTCACTACAAATCACTCATCACGGAAGCTATAAAAACACTAATCACACACGGAGCTAGTCGCAGGTGCACCGGTGCTAGACTGACCCACCTCCATGCGCACCGTACTACGCTGATGCTGGTCCCTGGACTGGTGGTCCCTGTCTCCCATCCGGAGCTCCTGTAATGTTGTGGTCCGAAAACCGTTAGTCATAAAGACTAAGCCTCATCATCCCCTACCCCTCCCCCACGACTCCTAAGCACTGAGTGGAGAGGAGGAAAGGGAAGCTACAAAGGTGGAGAATAATCAAGCAGATGATAATGGAGCTAATCTAACAACTATCTAGAATAAAGTACATCTAGCAATTCTACGGTAATAAGTAATAAAGTAGACATGTAGTAAGTAGCAAATATATAAGAAGGCAGATAGAGAAACAATAAGTAAATAAATAAGTAACCTTAACTTATATGAATGCCCATACAAACTTATAAGTAAAGGGGTCTTCTGCAAGGCTCCCATCATATAAAAAGTCTCATACCGATTTATACGTTGGGGTGTCGGTTGTATGCAAATATGAGTGTAGTGATATGCTATGTCATGATTCATGCAAGTGCAACTCACGCACACGAATCAATAAGCATAGAACTTTATTTCCCCCTATTCGGGCAGCTAGCTTCACTCCCAGGAACCTCCGTAGTGGCAAACGGAGACAGTGGGTCGGGCCCCCCACTCCTAGGCGGGTATCAACACTACTGGGCCTAGCCCTTCCGTACTCCCCTAGAAGAACACAACCTAGAGTATCTGTTGGGTACATTGGAAAATGTGTACCAGATTTGAAGAAGCCCAACTTAGCTCAATGATATACATCAAGGTGTATTTGATGTTGTTTTGAGTTGACATGTGTAGGTGAAGAATTGATAAAGTATGCAGGAAAAATTCTAAGTCCAAGTGTCGACACAGAGAAGGATGTGTCGACACATAGAAGAAATTAGTCGACACAACACTGGGAAGCAGTGTCGACACATAGCAGTTAGTCTACAACTACACTGGGAAAAAGTGTCGACATAGAGGAAGTATGTCGACACATAGCAGTTAGTCTACAGCAATACTGGGAAAGTGTGTCGACACAGAAGAAGTAAGTAGACACAACACTGGGAATTTGTGTCGATACAGAAGAAAAGCGTCGACCTCAACATTGGGAAAATGTGTCGACACAGAAGAATATAGTCGACCTCAAATTTGTCGACACCAGCAAAATGTGTCGACACAGAAGAATATAGTCGACCTCAAGTTTGTCTACACCAGCAGAATGTGTCGACACATTGTGATTGAGTCGACACATTATAGCAGAAGTTAAAAGAAGACTGTGTCGACACCTGAAGGCTAAGTCGACACTTACTAAGTTATGATTCTACAACAACTGTGTCGACACACAGGACTTGTGTCGACACACTGAAGAGTCAAGACCAAGTTATTTTCAGAAGAAGCTGTGTCGACTCAAAGGCAACTTAGTCGACATGACTGAAGACTGTGTCGACACCAAAGTCAATTGTGTCGACACAGATAGACATATGGTCTCGACACTTTCTGACAGACTGTCTCGACAACTTGTGGTTCAAGACTAAGGCACAGGACTTGTTTGAACACTTGACAGCTGTGGGTTGCCACCGGTTAACTGAAGCTGTCAGACTTGTCAGAAAATGGTTAGAAACCGGATCAGCCGGTTACCATGAAGAAAGTCTATAAATAGACAGATTCAGAAGGAGAAAGTAACTTTTGAAAAACATTGAATCAAAAAGTTGAGAAGGATTACAATCCAATTCATTTCAAGAAAGTGCTAGGCACTTAAGAAGATCTTCTCCGGAAGATCTAAGAAGACTATCTAAGGATAGATCAAAGAAGAGTTCTAATCAGAATTCAGAAGAATCATTCAAAGTGCTGGATAGAGAGAGATCAAGCCAGAATTTGAAGAAGAAGAAAGAAACTACCAGTGGATTCTCAAGAAGCTGTTTGGAAATCAACTCAGCTAAGTTCATATTCAAGAAGCTTTGAAGAAAGCTCAGATACAGTTGATTTCATCAGCTGATCAAGAATTGTCTTGGCCTTTCTCTCTCAATTTAGGCAAGACAGTTAAATAATCTTTTCTATATTTCTGTAGGATCTGTTTACACAAATCTGAGTTGTAAGCCTGTGTTATAAAGGCTGAGTGTAGGAGTGTTGAACTCTGAGTGGTAGGGCTGTTTGCCTGAATGTAGGAGAAGGGTCTTCTCTGAGTTGTAGGCCTTGGGGCAAGGCTGAGGTAGGGCTGTTGTGCCTGAGTTGTAGGAACCAGTTGGGTTCTGAGTTGTAGGATCTGTTGATCTGAGATTAGTGGAAGTTTGGCCGAATCTAGCATACTGCTAGATAGGTGAAGGGGAAAGTGGATGTACCCAGACCTTGGGGAACCACTATAAACATTGTGCAATCTGTGATGTTTTATTTTTCTGTGATTGCTGTGATTATTGTGTTAGCCATTAAATTGAATTATGCATAGAAGTTTTTATAAAGAAGTAAACCTATTCACCCCCCCTCTTGGTGTTTAGGTTGTCTTGAAAGTAAAACTATCAAGTGGTATCAGAGGGAGGTTCCTCAAAAAGGACTTAACAGTCTGAGGTAGATCTGAAAGGCAGATTCAAGATTCAAGAAGATGGGTTCTGGAGAGAATCATAAGGAGCTAGGGTCTATGAAATTACCAATATGCAAGAAAGAAATTTTTGGAATCTGGAAAGAAAGAGTCAGACTGTTTATGGAAGCATCTGACCCAAGAATTTACATCACAGTACAGGAAGGCCCCTTCATTCCAATGAAGGAATCAGTTCTTGATGCAAATATCCAAACTCCAAAGAGTTATTCAGAAATGACCAAGGATGAAATCATCTTGGCAACTATGGATAAAAGAGCTCAGAACATTATTATTAGTGCCATAGATGATTCAACATTTCAGAATCTGATTCACTACAAGACCTCCAAGGAGATGTGGGACACATTGATTGTCTACATGGAGGGATCTGAAGAAGTAAGGCTGGACAGGAAGTCTATGCTAAATCAGGAGTATGAAAGCTTTAGACAAGGAAAATCTGATAGCATAACTGAGTGCTATAAGAAATTCTATAGAATTGTGAATGAGCTAATATCCTATGGAAGAGTCTTCAGTACCTATGAATGAATGACAAATTCTTAAGATCCTTATCAAAGGATTGGGATACAAAGATCTGTGCCATAAGAGAAGTGGCTAAATTGGCAGAGATATCTCCTCCAACCCTGTTTGTAAAGTTGCTATCCTATGAAATGCAACTTATGGTGAGGAAGGAGGAGGAAAGAAACTCAAGAGGAGAGCATAGAGAAAAGGCTGTGGCATTCAATGCAGAAGCCACTAGAAAGAATAGGAGGAAATCACCATCTCCTCCTAAGGAAGTTACAGAAGATAGTTCTGAAAGTTCAAACTTATGTAAAAAGTTTGCCAAACTTATGCAAGGGAAGTTTGAGATGAGCAGTATGGGAGAACTTAAGTTCTTCTTGGGACTCCAAGTAAGACAGACTGATGATGGATTATCCATATCCCAGTCTAAGTTCACCAAAGAATTAATTAAGAAATATGGTATGGAGTCATCCTCCACCATGAGAACTCCTATGGGAACAAGTATGCCTATATGCAAAGATGAGGCAGGTAAACCTGTTGATGAATCATTGTATAGAGGAATAGTTGGGTCTCTACTATATCTCACTGCTAGTAGACCAGACATTATGTATGCAACATGTGTTTGTGCTAGGTACCAAGCCTGTCCTAAATAATCTCATTATACTGCAGTCAAAAGGATTCTGAGATATCTTAAGGGCACACCTAATCTAGGTCTTTGGTACCCTAGGAATAGAGATTTTCAACTAACAGGCTATTCAGATGCAGATTTTGCAGGATGTAGAGAGGATAGAAAGAGTACTACAGGTACTTGTCAATTCCTGGGAGGAAGACTAATATCATGGAGTAGTAAGAAGCAGACAAGTGTGGCAATTTCCACAGCTGAGTCAGAGTATGTTGCTGCTGGAAGCTGCTGTGCACAGGTATTGTGGATGCAGCATCAGCTTAAGGTTTATGGTATTCAGGTAAGTAGAACACCCCTTTTATGTGATTCTAAGAGTGCTATTTCTATTACTAATAATCCAGTTTCTAATAGTAGAACTAAGCATATAGAAATCAAATACCATTTTCTTAGAGAACATGTAGAAAAAGGAGACATCTCATTGGAATTTGTAAAAACAGATTATCAAATAGCAGATGTATTTACTAAGCCTTTAGATGAAACCAAATTCAATAAATTCAAAATTGAATTAGGTATGTTAACCATTGATTAATGTATTAACAAAATCATTAACAATGCAATTGAAGTGGTATGTAAGTAAGTTAAAGTAATAACAACATAATTAAGTGTTAAAAAAAAGGACACATTGAAGTAACACTTACAAGTGGTGTTGAACCAACAAAAATTGGCTAAGTAAGAATGTGTCGACACATTCAGTAATTATGTGTCGACTCAGGGAAATAATGTCGACAAGTCAGAAATATTGTGTCGACACAGAGAATATGTGTCGACACTTAAGAGTTATATTGTCGACTTAACCAGAAATGTAATGTCGACTCAACCAGGATAATGGTGTCAACACTTACAGAATATGTGTCGACACTTATCCTTAGAGTCGACACAGAATTTCTGTCTATCTACTATGTATCCAAGGTGTCGACATAACCACAAATTGGTGTTGACACATAGTAGGCTGAAGTAATGTTGAGACAATAGAAGTTTATGTCGACACATTCCGTCTGTGTCGACACATTTAGTCTGTTTTTGGCGCCTTTTGAACTTCTTTCAACAGAAGGTATAAATAGGTGAAAAACGCTTTCTGTTGACACGCTTCCAAGTTTTTCGAGACTAAAACCCTGTGTCGACAGTCTATCTTTCTCTCTTCTCTCAAGCTTTCTCGATGAATCGATGGCGCCAAGGATTGAAGACAACGTCAATGAGGGGTATGAGTTGGTGCGCCAAGCCTTTGCAGATGCGCCGCCAGATGTTCAAGGGGTTATCACCCTCCTCTCCGAGTCAGGGTTAGAATTTCTACTCTCCGAACCTACTAAAATCTGGAAGAAGGAGGTGCACGAGTTCTTTATCTCTGCATCAGTCCACTCAAATGGCCTCAAGATTAAGTCCAATGTTCAAGGGACTAAGGTGAAGATTACTCCAAGAAATTTAAGAAAGATCTTTCAATTACAAGTAGTTGAGAATGAAGAGGAAGTTCCTAGTTCTAAGACAAGGGAAGCCCTTCAATGGTGTGGTCTGGACTCGAGCATGAAGATTGGAGCTGCATTCAACAGGAAGGGTATGAATCAGCAAGGGAAGTTCTTGTCTGAAATTGTTGGGAAAGTGATCCTCTGCAAGACAGGTGGACATGATAGGATTTCTGCCTATATGTTCAGCCTTATGACCAGGATTGTTTTTACAATTCCTACTGATTGGTCAGGAGTACTCTTTGACAAGATCAAAGAAGGAATCAAGAAGCCCAACATGGCTAGAATCATGAGCTTATATCTCACTGGAGTGATTCCTGAAGTGATGCAGCAACTGCCAGGGACTAAGATCAATCATATGAGAAGGATGGATATGAGACTGTTCTCTAGGTGGGATAGGGTGCTGTCCAAGGATGTGCCTGACGAGAGCAGGCCAGACACCCCTGTGAAATCCCCTTCTCAAACTCAAGAAACTGAACAACAATAAGAAGACCCACTCAGGACACAGGTTGAAGAACAGCCTGACTCAACTATAGTCCAGCAAGTGTCAATAACTGTACAGATGCAGGGGAGCCAGTTCACTCTCCTGCTCAAATGTATCTACTCCTGATCAGGTACAAGTGTAGGGGGAGCTAATGTATTTTACTATAAAAGACATTGCTCATATTCTTATTACTACACAGGTTCAGGGGGAGCTAGTGTCCACTTCCACTCTAGATACTACAATTACTGAACGAGTATAGGAGAAGTTGTTGTCAGTACAAGTGCAAGAGGATGCACAGTTAGACTTATCTCAAAATTTAACAGCTGCAGAAGATACAGCTCAACTGGAATTTACTCTGGAGGAGTTATTCCCTGAAGCTGATACTAATACTGATAAAGTAGGAGGAGGACAAGAAATTGGGAAGTCCATAGGTATGGAAATTGATCAGGAAGCTGAGGTTGAGCCACAGGTTGAGGGGGAGCCAGTGGATGTTGACACTGAGCAACAGGTCACTGGGACAGATACACTTCATCCTCCTCAAGAAAGAGTTCTCCTAGATACTTCGTCTGATACTGAAACTGAAGAAGCCAGGCTGGCCAAGAAAAGAAAGCTTGTTGTATTTAAGAGAAGAAGCAAGAATTATAAGCAGGCTTTACAGACAACACCTCACCAAGTATCTCCTGCCTTTGATCATAATAAGTTTGTGGTAGATCTACAGGTGAAATTGGATGAACAAAGAATGGCTTTGGAAAAGTATGTTGTTGAAAATAGCAAGTCTATGCAGTTTGACTTAGCTCAGGATATAAAGTCCATCCAGTTTCAAGTCAACATGCATAAGACAGAAATGACAGATTGCTTCCAAAAGGGAGGCCATGCTGTGGTTTATCTAGCTCAACAACAGGAGGCTATTACTAAAAAGGTAGATGATGTTGTCCTGAAGCAAAGCTATGTCTTGGAAAATCAGTTAAGAATGAATGATAATTTAACTGAATCTCATCATGAGATAATAAAGGAATTGAAAAAGATTGTTCCAGGCCTGCCTGCAGATAAAACAAAAGAAATGGAAGATTTTGATAAGAAATTTCAAGATGCCATTGCCTCAGTACAAACTGCTATCTCCACCTGCCAACAGGACATATCAACCAAGCTGCAAAAGTTGAAACCATTTTTCAAAGAAGGTATAAATTATCTAGATAGACAAATAAGGTTTCAGAAGGATGATCTTAGAGATCATATGACAAGAGAAGTCATAAAGGGGGAGAGGTTATTGATTCTTGCAGGCCAAGAGCACTCTAAATGGGTGACAAATAGTATAAGAGCCACCTTGGGATGTCCACCCTTGTGTGATGATGATATGATGGCTGAATCAGGCATTCAAGCAGGACTACTTGAAGGCAACCAACCTGAGGTTGCCCAAGTTATTTACCCCCCTTCTGATTTTGATATTCTGGATAAGCAAGTGCAGGATAAGTATAGTCCTCCAATGGAGGTGAATAATGTTGTGATTGAGAAAGTTGAGATGCCAGAGGCCTTCCTGAAAGAACAGCAAGATGCTCTATTAGCAAAGAAGAGATTTAGAGAGCAGGCTGCACTTAAGCCAGATTATGAGCAGTGGAGTCCTACTTCAAGGAACATAATACTCACTGCATGGAAGGCTGTACAAGACAAAGTTCATGAGAGAGGGAAGTGGTACAATGAGATAGAATAGCAGAAGTATGAGGCAAGACAGGAAGCTATAGTACAATTCAGAAGGAAAGCTAAGCTGGAGAGGCTGTCACCAGATGCTAAGGAGCCAAGCAAGTACTTCCCAAAGCCTTTTCACTACTTTGAAAGGCAAAGGCTCAAGGAAGAAGCTCAGAAGAAAGCTGATCTAAAAGGAAAGAAGATAGCTAAAGAATCAGAAGCTCCTGTGACAGCTAAAATTCAATCTGGCAAAGGGATTATCATTAAAGAGCCTGATCAATCCTGATTGTGTTTTAGTTCCTTCATAATGTTTTGTAATGTTGTGATGTGATCATTTAATGTAAAACAATGTAATCAAACATTACCCAGTAATAAACAAAATATTGTTTAAATCTGTGATAGATTGTTTTATCTATGATGTTTTTATTATGTTGTTTATAATTAAGTATCCCTGTGTTTTTGTCATATATCATCATTTAGTACTGTTTATAAATGGTGTATATCATTGGCTATAAGGGTTATGACTTCTCCAAATAGGGGGAGATTGTTGGGTACATTGGAAAATGTGTACCTGATTTGAAGAAGCCCAACTTAGCTCAATGATATACATCAAGGTGTATTTGATGTTGTTTTGAGTTGACATGCGTAGGTGAAGAATTGATAAAGTATGCAGAAAAATTCTAAGTCCAAGTGTCGACACAGAGAAGGATGTGTCGACACATAGAAGAAATTAGTCGACACAACACTGGGAAGCAGTGTCGACACATAGCAGTTAGTCTACAACTACACTGGGAAAAAGTGTCGACATAGAGGAAGTATGCCGACACATAGCAGTTAGTCTACAGCAATACTGGGAAAGTGTGTCGACACAGAAGAAGTAAGTCGACACAACACTGGGAATTTGTGTCGACACAGAAGAAAAGCGTCGACCTCAACATTGGGAAAATGTGTCGACACAGAAGAATATAGTCGACCTCAAATTTGTCGACACCAGCAAAATGTGTCGACACAGAAGAATATAGTCGACCTCAAGTTTGTCTACACCAGCAGAATGTGTCGACACATTGTGATTGAGTCGACACATTATAGCAGAAGTTAAAAGAAGACTGTGTCGACACCTGAAGGCTAAGTCGACACTTACTAAGTTATGATTCTACAACAACTGTGTCGACACACAGGACTTGTGTCGACACACTGAAGAGTCAAGACCAAGTTATTTTCAGAAGAAGCTGTGTCGACTCAAAGGCAACTTAGTCGACATGACTGAAGACTGTGTCGACACCAAAGTCAATTGTGTCGACACAGATAGACAGATGGTCTCGACACTTTCTGACAGACTGTCTCGACAACTTGTGGTTCAAGACTAAGGCAAAGGACTTGTTTGAAGACTTGACAGCTGTGGGTTGCCACCGGATAACTGAAGCTGTCAGACTTGTCAGAAAACGGTTAGAAACCGGATCAGCCGGTTACCATGAAGAAAGTCTAAAATAGACAGATTCAGAAGGAGAAAGTAACTTTTGAAAAACATTGAATCAAAAGTTGAGAAGGATTACAATCCAATTCATTTCAAGAAAGTGCTAGGCACTTAAGAAGATCTTCTCCAGAAGATCTAAGAAGACTATCTAAGGATAGATCAAAGAAGAGTTCTAATCAGAATTCAGAAGAATCATTCAAAGTGCTGGATAGAGAGAGATCAAGCCAGAATTGAAGAAGAAGAAAGAAACCACCAGTGGATTCTCAAGAAGCTGTTTGGAAATCAACTCAGCTAAGTTCATATTCAAGAAGCTTTGAAGAAAGCTCAGATACAGTTGATTTCATCAGCTGATCAAGAATTGTCTTGGCCTTTTCTCTCTCAATTTAGGCAAGACAGTTAAATAATCTTTTCTATATTTCTGTAGGATCTGTTTACACAAATCTGAGTTGTAAGCCTGTGTTATAAAGGCTGAGTGTAGGAGTGTTGAACTCTGAGTGGTAGGGCTGTTTGCCTGAATGTAGGAGAAGGGTCTTCTCTGAGTTGTAGGCCTTGGGGCAAGGCTGAGGTAGGGCTGTTGTGCCTGAGTTGTAGGAACCAGTTGGGTTCTGAGTTGTAGGATCTGTTGATCTGAGATTAGTGGAAGTTTGGCCGAATCTAGCATACTGCTATATAGGTGAAGGGGGAAAGTGGATGTACCCAGACCTTGGGGAACCACTATAAAACGTTGTGCAATCTGTGATGTTTTATTTTCTGTGATTGCTGTGATTATTGTGTTAGCCATTAAATTGAATTCTGCATAGAAGGTTTTATAAAGAAGTAGAACCTATTCACCCCCCCCCCCCTCTAGGTGTTTAGGTTGTCTTGAAAGTAAAACTATCAAGTGGTATCAGAGGAGGTTCCTCAAAAAGGACTTAACAGTCTGAGGTAGATCTGAAAGGCAGATTCAAGATTCAAGAAGATGGGTTCTGGAGAGAATCATAAGGAGCTAGGGTCTATGAAATTACCCATATGCAAGAAAGAAATTTTTGGAATCTGGAAAGAAAGAGTCAGACTGTTTATGGAAGCATCTGACCCAAGAATTTACATCACAGTACAGGAAGGCCCCTTCATTCCAATGAAGGAATCAGTTCTTGATGCAAATATCCAAACTCCAAAGAGTTATTCAGAAATGACCAAGGATGAAATCATCTTGGCAACTATGGATAAAAGAGCTCAGAACATTATTGTTAGTGCCATAGATGATTCAACATTTCAGAATCTGATTCACTGCAAGACCTCCAAGGAGATGTGGGACACATTGATTGTCTACATGGAGGGATCTGAAGAAGTAAGGCTGCACAGGAAGTCTATGCTAAATCAGGAGTATGAAATCTTTAGACAAGGAAAATCTGATAGCATAACTGAGTGCTATAAGAAATTCTATAGAATTGTGAATGAGCTAATATCCTATGGAAGAGTCTTCAGTACCTATGAACTGAATGACAAATTCTTAAGATCCTTATCAAAGGATTGGGATACAAAGATCTGTGCCATAAGAGAAGTGGCTAAATTGGCAGAGATATCTCCTCCAACCCTGTTTGGAAAGTTGCTATCCTATGAAATGCAACTTATGGTGAGGAAGGAGGAGGAAGAAACTCAAGAGGAAAGCATAGAGAAAAGGCTGTGGCATTCAATGAAGAAGCCTCTAGAAAGAATAGGAGGAAATCACCATCTCCTCCTAAGGAAGTTACAGAAGATAGTTCTGAAAGTTCAAACAAGGGATCTGAAAGCTGTGATTCAGATGTAGACTTTGCTGCATTCACAAGGCAATTCCAAAGGTTCTTGAAAAAGAAGCAATGGAAGTCTAGGCCTTCCACATCACAGCAGGTTGATGACTATTATCAGAAGAGAAGGTCATCAAGGAAAGAGAAAAGCAGATCAAAGCCCAGCAAAGCCACTACTTCAAAGATTGTCTGCTATTGTTGCAATAGGCCTGGACATGTAGTGGCTGACTGTCCTGATAAGAGAAAGGAATCTTCAGAAAAGAAGAAGACTTATCAGAAAGGCAAGAAGGAGAAATCCTTTGTAGCAAAGAAAGATAAGAGTCTATCAGACCAGTCAATTTCAGAGTCAGAATCTGAAGCTGAAGCATATATTGGATTATATGCTGCATCTGAAGAAGAGGAGTTTCTGCAGTTGCTAGACTCCATCAATGAACAAAAGGATCAGCAGTGTATGGGGCTGATGGCAGGATCAGAAGAGGACATATGTCAGAATCAGTCTGGTCATAATAAGGTTCAATGTCCTTCTATTACATCTGTTTGTTGTACAAGTGAAGAATCAGCTACATCTGCATCAACAGATGTAGATGCATCTGAATCTGAAGGAGATGTCTATCAATTGATAGACAAGTATGGGGACCTGTTACAGGCCCTTAAGAAAAGCAAGAACCTTGTTAAATCTCAGGCTCAGGAAATTGCTGAAATAAGGTTTGCTCCAACTGAGTTAGAAAAAGTTATTGATCAAAAATTAAATGAAATTGCCAAGCTGAAGAATATAACTATTATTCAGATGGGCACAATTAATTATACTAATGATCAAGTGAAGAGTCTGGAGGCCAGACTTAGAATTGAAAGGGATTTAGTGGCTAGTTACTCTAAGCCAAAAATCTGTCTTACCCTTGATAGATGAATTTGTCACTCAAAAGGGTAAGGCTGGATTAGGATTTAAAGGTAACTCCAGGGCTGGCAGATTCAAGAGGAAAGGCAAAGCTCCTGTTCAGCCACTAAACCTTTCAGTCCCCATAAAGTTTAGTAAGGTGAAAGTGCCTTCTAACAAATATGATCATGAAGACATTCAAGGTCATATTAAGACTAATGTTCTGAAGAATAAGGGTGTAAATGCAAGCAGGCCTACCTATGGTCATAAACCCAATGGTTTTAAGAAATCAGTAGGTGAAGTTGCAACAGCACCAGCAATGAACAAAAATTCTTCTGACAAGGATGTATCTAGATCTAGATACAATAAGTTTGAATGTTGGTGCTGTGGCAAGAGAAGCCATTTTTCATTAGACTGCTGGTATAACACAAGTGTTATAAAGAATAGAGTCTACCTGTTAGAAGAGGTTATGATAGCTTTATTAATGCTAACCTGAACCAAGGACCCAAGACTTACTTGGGTTCTAAGGGAAAGTAATTCTGTATTGCAGGTGAATCCAAGTAACCATGCCCCTATATGGTACTTGGATAGTGGTTGTTCCAGGCACATGACTGGAACAAAGGGCTGCTGAAGGAGTATTCATCTGTCAAAGATGGACCTAAAGTGATCTTTGGTGGATCTGAAAAAGGAGTCATCAAAGGGTTTTGTAACATTTCTTCTAACATAATTACTATGACTCAAGTGGCTTATGTAAAAGGTTTGAAACATAATCTAATAAGCATAAGCCAGCTAAGTGATTTAGGATATGACATTTCATTTGTTAAAGATGGATGCCATATCAAGAGGTCAAGTGATCAAAAGATCATATTGACTGGGTATAGGAAGAGAAATGTATATTGTCTTAATTTTGAATGTGAGAATAAGGCTTCTCCCATCTGTCTTGTAGCTGATGGCAATGCTTCTCATTGTGTTAAGTGGCACAAGAGATTGGCTCATCTAAACTACAAGACAATTGGTCCCTCAGAAAAGGACAAACAGTAGTTTCCGGCACAACTGTAGCTTTCCCGCAACGGCTTAAGAAAAACTTTGACTTTGTAGACTTCTGGTGATACCACTAGTGGTAATCCGTAGCTTTCCCTTAATGGCTTGAAGAACTTTGACTTGTTGACTTTTGGTGACATCAGTAGTGGTAATCACTTTCTGGACTTAGAGAAATTCAAAAACTCATTAAGCGTTGAGTGAAGTTAAGTCACTCAAAGCATGCTGACTTGGATCTTCAATAGAGGCGTTGAGTGAACCTGCTTCACTCAATGCTTCTAGACTTAGAGAATTTTTTCTGGCTTTATCTCAACGGTTTCTTCATAACTGTCTCAACAGTTTCTTCCTCACACCTGAGACTATCTACTGTCTCATTGGTTTCTTCTTCAACTGTCTCAATGCTTTCTTCTTCACAGCTGAGACAATCTGCTATCTCAGTAGTATTGCTGAGACCAACAGTTCTCTCAACGCGTTGTATTAAGCTTCTTAGCTGTCTCAGCAGTTATGCTGAGATAATCTTCTCAGCTATCTCAGCTATCTCAGCTATCTCGACGTTTTTTCCTTAGTCAAATTATCTGACTTCCAGCTTACTCTTTTTGTTCACCTGTCCAATCAAGGATAACCTGCATTCATGAACTTAAGCATACATCAAATAAAACTATGTGTGTGTGTCATTGATCAGTTTTACTTCTCACAAATCTAGGACATTGGGATCAATAGACCCAACAAGATCCACCATTCTCCCAGTGACCATAGATGCTCTCTTTGCATACCTATTAGACGGTAACAACACTCTCATGAAAGGAATTTGAGGCTTGGAGGCTAGTGGCTGCAATGGAGCTTTTCCCTTCCTTTTGGAATTGATAGCTCAAGTGTTCCCTTTGAAACCAAACCCCTTCTTATCCTTTTGGGATGAGAAGGAAACTATCAAAGGCAACACAGAACATGGCTTTGAAAACTTAGCCACTAGATCCTTCTCCTTTTGGAGTTTACCTTCAATATTCCTGATGTGGTTATTCTTGAAGGTTATTGTGCGCATCTGAATAACAGAGATGTTGTTCAGCTAGCTGATTTCTTTCAGCGTCAGGTCCAACTTGTTTGCTGACTTTGAAGCAGCAAGCTGCAGAGAGGAAATCTCATGAGCCTGCTTCTCTTCAGTGCCTGCAGGAGTTCACCATAGTCATCAATCAATTGATTTATGTCTCCTTCAGATTTAGATCAATCTTCATCACTTGATGAAGATTTCTCTGACTCTATACTTGTCTTATAATCTGACACAGAGGATAGAGGATGTACTTTGCTTAGACCAGGCTTCTCCTGGCTGAGTTCTTCATTCGTCAAAGCCTTCAACACAAGACAATGGTTGTCTTCTTCTCCTTCTTCAGTCCTGGAAGCATCATCAGCTTCTCCAGCAATAGCAGCCAACATATGTAAGAAATCTGCCTCTACAGCCTCTTCTTCAGCAGTGAATAGCCCAATGTAGGCTTCATCTTCATCTTCCTCTTCTTACTCTGATGATGAGGAGTCAGTCCAGCTTTTTTGCTTCTTAGTAATGAAGGATTTCTCCTTCTTGCCCTGTTGCTGTTGTTCCCTCTTTTCACCAGGACCCTTCCTTTTGATAGGGCAGTCGGCTATAACATGCCCTGACTTATTACAACAATAACAGACCATTTTAGAATAAACATGTTTATTTTGTTTAGAGCCATACCTGTCCTATTTTGAGGTTTTCTTCCTGTCCTTGTAGTTGTCTTCTTTGGGATAAGAAGAGGAGGGCCTGCTTCTAAGTGCCTCTTATTTGTGAATTTCTGGAATTTCCTGGAGAAGGCAGCAAAGTCTTCATCAGGCATGTGGCAGTCTGATATGCTTGTTTCACTCAACATCAAGGGGATGAAAGGTTCTTCTTGAGACATCATTGGGATGAAAGGTCCTTCTTGAGACATCTTCAGACATCTCTTCATAACTCTTTGCCACTTCACTTCCCTCTTCTCGGATCTTGCCTTAGTTCTAGATTCCGACCATGGGATCTTCCTCTCCAAGCTCACAAAGCTCAATTCCTGCACTTAGTTCTTCCTTTGCTCATTCTTCCATGATAGAAAATGAAAGGAAGAGAGAGAGTGAGAGAAGGGAATTGATTTCTCCTTTCTCAACCCCTCTTCTTAAGTAACCTCGAGTTTTACCCTAGCAACAGGATCCCCTCTTTAATAGGAATGAATGGTTGCGATCTCTGTTGACAAGTCAATTAAAGTGATATCGCCATGCGATATCGGCTGTCACTTGGTGATAGCGCCAACAGCCTCTTTAACTCCAGTCAACCACTGCTAATCGGCCGCTTACCAGCCATCCGATAGGTATATAGACCCCACGTGACGATATTACCACGTGATATCCACTATTGCCACTCCGATAGCTCACTCAACAATTCATCGAGTTTGTTGAGAGCATCGAGTGCGTCTAGTGCGTCGAGTGCTATCGCTATGGCCAGCGAAACCCATTGTTGCCCGGCGATAGCGACCAAAAATTTTTGTTTCCAAATTTTGGGGTGTTACAGTTCAGTTAGACAAATGTATCCTAGTCCGACTTTCCAAATTCATGACACTATGCTCCGAACAGCATATTCAGTGATTTTTGACCTATACCAAACTTTTGAATAGCTCAATTGAGATCATGGATCATCGCCTTAAGGGAGGTGTTTTCAGTAACTAACATAACACATCGATTGGCAAACTATTGTTTGCCTTCCTCTATTTTGGCAAGAGATATTTGAAGTTTTTTCTCCAATATATTCTTTTCATTAATGAGATTGTTGGATTTCAACAATATCTTAGAGAGACTTGATTTTTTCTCTTTGATCGTTGACATCAAGGGAGGTCACTCTAGGAACACGATCTTCTCTCTGCCACTTTTTATTAATTCATTTTCTAAATTTTCTAAGTCCTTTTTGATTTTCTTGTTTTCATTTCGAATGGACTTCTTCTCAAGAATAACACTATCTAACTTCTCACATAAATGTTCATAAATCTCAAGAAGTTCATTGTATGAGGGCGGAGTTACCTCAGTGTCTCTCTAGACACTGGAATGGTCGTCAGATTCATCTTAAATCCCCCCATGAGGTACAGATTTGTCACGTCTTCAAAGCTCGATTCAGAGGTGCTTGACTCTCCAGATCCATCCTCGTCTAAGGTTAGTGACTTAACTTCTTCTTTTCTTTAAGTCAGCTTTGCTTCTCCTTTTCCTTCTTCTGATGTCATGTATATTCCCTCTTTATGTGCCCCATCTTGTGAGAGTGATAGCACTCAGGTAGGGTCTTCTCATCATCACTCTCTGTCTCCTTTGATGGTTTGGTACACCTCTTGTTTTCCTCAGCTCCTCTCTTCAGGAATTTCTTAAATTTTTCCTGCCTCTGGAAATTCTTCATGAACCATTTGAACTCTCAAACATACAGGCTTTCTTTCCCTTGCGGCCTTCCGTGCAAGTCCCTTCTTCATTATCTCCCTGGGATACTCCTTTGATTGAATTTTTAGTTCAAGTTCATGTGTCTTCTGATTTCCAAAGAGGCTCTCAATCTCGAGGGTGCTGATATCTTGTGATTCAGCGATAGCAGTCACCTTCGGGTATAAGCGAGGAGGCAAAGAATGCATGATATTCCTCACCATATCTCCATTTGAAAAGTTCTTCCTGAGGGATCTTGAGGCGTTGACAATCTTGGTGAATCGTGTATAAATTATGTCTACTCCCTCGTCGATATCCATCCGTAATTATTTGTATTCAGACTCAAGTTGGAATAGCTTTGACTCCTTCACCTGTGATGTACCTTCGTGAGTAAGCTCAAGTAAACGTCAAATATCGTACGCAGTTTCACAATTGCAGATTCTATTGAATTCAGTTTTATCTAATGCACAGAATAGAGAATTCATAGCTTTGGCATTGCTTGTACATCTATGCTTGTCAGTGTTATCCCATTTATCGTGTTGTTTGACTAAGACGGTGTCACATATAGTGGTAGTGGGTGTAGTGTATTTCGTCTCGATCATGGCCCATATGTCTATGTTTTGTGTCATTAGAAAGATTTTCGTTCGGGTTCTTTAGTGACTATAGTCACTCCCCATAAATAGTGGAGTTCTACTCACTCCCTGTCCCTTAGGAAACGCGTGAACACCATTGACCATCTTACTTCAGGATTTTAAGCTTTTTGAATTTACCTCCTTATGATACCACTTGTTGGATCTAGTGGACAACCTTAGAGTGGGGAGGGGTGAATAAGCTTTTCGTAGTTTAAAAGAAATTCGAATTATTTCGTTCAAAGGGAAAACTAGTTCAGGAAGCTACAACGGGGTGATAGATATCTAAAGGGCGGTGGTATATCTCTGAACTCATTTTCCTTGGCAGATTCTCATGTATACTCATCAGTACAACACTAACTAATATTCACAGCAGTACACACAAGTGAAAAAGCAGGAAATGAATTTCATTACAAAAACTAAAGCAACAACTGTTTTAACAATGACAAAATCCTTATTCCCATGATTTCGGAGATCGAAGGCGGTGAGTGAAAAATCTCTTTTGTTTTCTATACCGACCCACTCCCCGTACTGGTTGGGTCTCTCCCTTTCCCTCCAAGGAAGGTCTTCGAGCCAACTCTTCACCTCCACACAAGGAAGTGCCTTAGAGCCCCGCTAGATCACTCGATCTAGATGTCCCTACAACAAGACGATTTCACCCGAAATCCTCCCCGGATTCCGACGACCTTCTCTGGTCGATTTTTCTCTACAAAATACTACAGAGAAAGAAAATTACATTACAAAGGTTAAAAGATTTAAAAGATTAAAATCTCCATCTTGATGATTCCTTTGGCAAGCGATCTGCGTCCGGTGCGTGAGTGCTTTGTGTGATCGTAATCGGTCGACTCTTCGTAACTTATGTAGGTCTTGGATCGTTATAGTTCTTCGTGTACGAATGGGAGGGAGACCATTTTATTTTCATTCAAAGAAGATAATGGAAAGGACCAAAGAGAGTCGGTCGAACCCTAGGAATGATAGTCCTCTAACTATTTTCGTCGTGGTGTGGAATACAGAAAATGAGGCTCCTTTTATACATCTTTGTCAAAATAGGTTGCCGCCGTCGGTAAGACAAAGTGCCTGACGGTAAGCTCACGCGCTTGATGCTGGCTGCTATCCTGCAAAAATGGTAAAATATTTAAAACGAATATTTATCTTTTTATGTGCTAGCACGACGCTGTATAATTTTAGCACCCAGTAGTAGTCCCATCTCGACACACTTGATGCTTTTGACTCAACGCTCTCGACTCTCTTAACTCCCTTGATGCTAGTTGGGTGGGCTAGCGCGAACGGTAGGACTAGCGCGACGCGGTAGGTTCCAGAGAGCTTTGCTGAATCAATTACACTAGCTAGCGCGAGTGGTAGGACTAAGGCGGCGTGGTAGGTTCCAGAGATCTTTATCGGAAAAATTCGAGCAACCTCCCAATGTTAGCTCCTACTGCCTGGTGGTAGGTTACTGAGGAGACTTTCTTTTCTTTGCTTGAACCTGTAAGCCTGCACACTCTACCAAACACAATATATGATCAAATACAACATGGGTATTGTTATTATCAAACTAAGGACATGTGAACAGTCGGTTCCAAGAAGCAGGGTGTAAGGGAGCTGCTGTGTAAAACTTATATGGATATAACATCAGCAATAGGACTACAATATAAAGGAATTACTATTTCTTGCAGTTTGTGAAGGCCTTAAATGATATCAAGACTGGAATAGACTAAAGTGTCTATTAGAGAGGATGATAGAAGATGCTCTTGTTTAGGGGGAGCAAGTCCAGCATTTGCAGGAACAAATTCAGCTTCCTGTAGAGAAAGAGCAAGAAGCTACAATAGTTGATTATATGAAATCAAAAAGGGGGAGAAGATAGTCAGAGAAAGATGATAAGGAAAATAGAGAAGGCCAGCCCCTCCATGACTATTCTATAGAAGTCAAAAAGGGGGAAAAGGAAATGATCAAGGAAATGATCAAGGCCAGGCAGTAAAACTTGGGGAGTAGGTGATGATGTTGTCCATATAGGAAAGGATAATGTGGTAACCTATAACCCTTTACACATGTTGGATCCCTTGTTAGATTTGGGCTAGGTTCACTAATTTAGGCTGAGTCTGACCCAACATTGTATAGCCATGGTCATGTCTAGTAGTCCTAGAGTTTTGGCTAGTCCTATTTGTTCTACTTCCTTGGACCAGCCAGCAATGGACCTCAGATGACTCAGACATAGAAGATATCAAAAGATAGTTTTATCAGTTCGAAATTCTTCGAACTCAGCTCGACGCTCATCGATCTCAGATCGACGAACCTCGGAGTTAATTCTCTGTGAAAAGCTCGACGATCTTTGAGCTCAGGTCGACAATTAGTTCTCTTTAGAAAGATTCTCAGCTCGATGAACTCAGAGTGCAGATTTAGCAAGTATTTCTCAGTTAGCAGATCGCAGAGCTCAGGTCAATGAACAAGCATTCTTAGGTCGACGATCTTGGATCTCAGGTCGACAAATTCTGTTTAGAGTTCGACGTTTTCTGTCCGGTTTCAGAATGAGTTTTTCCTCCTTCTGCTCCTTTATTTTCTCATTTATTAGCAGTATTATTCTAAGTATTTAATGCATATATTCATCTGGATATAGCCGTTATTGGCTGCATTAAATATGGTATTCATCAGAATATTTACTTGCTTATTCTATCAAGGACAGTTGGGGAAACTCATAAATGTTTTATTCCATCCGTGTTGAACCCTCCAGATCAGCCAGCATTTAAGGATGTTTTTCAAAATTCAAAGGCGAATTAATTGATAGAATATTAAAAAGAGATTCTCTCTTTTCAAGGAAAAAGAGAAAAGAAAAGAAAAAGATATAGTGCAGAGAACATTCAACCACTGGACGTCACTTTCATTCTCTCTCAGCCCCTTTTCATTCTATGCAAATACTCAAGACTGAAGAAGAACAATCATAAGAAATCAAGAGTTTTCTTCATCTTCAGTTCCAGGAATTTACAGAAATCTTTGATTCAACATCAGTCAATTGGATTTCCTAGACATTGGCAGATAAAAGCTGAAGACCTAGTAACCTTAAAGAAAAGCTCATTCTTCCTAAACATTCATCTTCTTAGTGCGAGCTTTTACACCATTAGAATCCACATAGTCTTCTCAAGTTTTTTTTTGAGAAAAGAGAAGACTTCCATCAACCTATTTCAGGAGAAAGTCATCCAGGAATGATGACAAGCCTAAGTATGATAAAACTCCTACTAAAGAAATATTGTGCTTTGGATGCAAGAAAATTGGACATTTCATTCCTTAATGCCCTGAGAATCAAAATAAATAAAAGAGAAGAGAAAAGGACTCCAGGAACAAGCACTACATCAGGCCTTCCTCCAAAAAGCACAAAAAGAAGGAGAAGGGCTTTGTTGCTGAAACCTGCAGTGAAACAGAAGATGAATCCACATCTTCTAGCTCCAGTGAAGAGGAAGAAGAGGCAAAGGCTAGGGAAGTCTGCCTCATGGTTATCAATGCCTATTGCATCCCATCAGATGCTAAAGAAGAATCTGATAATGAAAAAGCTTCAGAATCAGAAACTGATCAGGTACTATCATCATTTGATTATAGTTCTGTTAGTTTTAAAATAGAATTAAAAACCATGTGTATAGATTAAATTAACTCTGAAAAAGTAATTAAACTTCTTAGAGAAAGATTAACAGATCAAGACAAGCACATTGCTGAAAATACTAAACTAATAATTGAACTTGACTCAGCAAATGAACAAATTATTTTCCTAAAATATGAACTAAGTAAGGCCAAGAAATTAGAAGAATCTCTCAATGGTAGAAGCTTACAACTATTAGACATAACTAGTACTATAAATGCTAGGGCTAATAACAGTAAACTAGGACTAGGTGCATCATCTAGTGAACCGCCTATAATCTAGAAGAATCAGTTATTTTAACTAGTAAATTTTATTTCAGATAAGTGTAAAAAGAATACTGAACAAGTATATAAATTAAATGAATTATTTAAGCAAATGGAACTAAAAAATCTAAGAATAAGAAGAAAAACAACTACAACAATGTTCAACAGTTTTTGTCGAACTCAGATCGACGAAATATGAACAGTTCATCAACCCCAGAATGACGAACTCTGAACGCAAACCATAACAACAATTATTCTTCGACCTACGATCGACGATATTGGTGCCCTGAGAATGAATACCTTCATTCATCGAGCAGAGATCGAAGATCTTATTCCAATTTGTCAAGCTCAGGTCGACAAACTTACAAGAGTTCGTCGATCCCAAATCAGTATAACAGATATCTCAATACTTTTGAAATCTATAATCCACCAAGAATATTTAATAATAAATTAAATTAATGGATTATCCCACCGAGGAAATATCATCCTTTAGGTTATAAAAGCCAACCTAAATACTCTTACATTTCTAATTTTAATTATGTGAAGAAAGAAGCACCCAAGATAACATGGGTCAGAAATTACTAATCTGTTTCACTGTAGGTAAAAGGCTGTTCCACCACATAGCAACAGTGGTATTTGTACAGTGGTTGTTCTAAGCATATGACAGGAAATAAGGCCAACCTAACACACTACAAGGCAAAGCTAGGACAAAAAGTAATATTTGGTGACTCCTACTGTGGCCAAATTTAACGCTATGGAAAAGTTGAAGTTGGAGCTGTCACCTTCAATAATGTAGCATATGTAAGTGGACTGAAGCACAACCTCATCTCCAAAAGTAAATTATGTGATGAAAGGTTTCAGGTATCATTTACTAAAACCACTTGTATTATCACTTCTTTGGAAAATAGTGTAGTATTGACTGGCACTAGAGTAGGAAACATTTACTTATTTTACTTCCAGTCAGCCAAATCTGAAATTTGCTTATTTAATTCAACTAGTAATAAAAATGACCTTTGGCATAGGTGATTAGGTCATGTTAATTTGAAAAACATTGCCAAATTTTCTAGGGACAACCTTGTTAGAGGATTGCCTTCTTACACCTATAAGAAGGAAAGCCTTTGAAGGGCTTATCAATTAGGCAAGGAAACTAAAAGTACTTTTAAATCATTAAACAAAAATGACTCACCTAGGATATTGTACTTACTATATATGGACCTTTCTGGCCCTATAATAGTACAAAGTCTAGGAGAGAAATCTTATACTTTAGTGATTGTAGATGAATTTACTAGATTCACTTGGGTTTTCTTTCTGAGATCTAAGTCTGATAACTTTAAGATTCTTACAGACTTTCTCAAGAACATATAGATTGAGTACTCTACTCCAGTTGCGTTGATCAGAAGTGATCATGGTACTCAGTTTGAGTTTCTTCTTATGCAAGAGTTCTGTAGGAAAGAAGGTATCAGATAATGTTTCTCAGCTCCTAGAACGCCTCAAAAGAATGGGTTTGCTGAAAGGATGAATTGAACACTAATTGAATCTGTAGGCACATTACTTGTAGATGCTTATTTGTCCCTATCCTTTTGGGCAGAGGCTGTAAGCACACCAAATTATGTGTTGAATAGAAGTCTTATACACAAACTTAAGAGTAAGACTCCTTATGAGTTACTGAAAGGGAAGAAACCTAAAGTTGACTACTTTAAAATATTTGGATGTTTTTGTTATATTCACAACAACAATAAGAAACACATTACAAAGTTTGAAGCCAAGTCTGATATGGGAATTTTTCTTGGATATTCCCAAGTAAGCAAGGCTTATTGGATTTATAACAAATCTACTTTTAAAATTGAAGAGTCTATTCATGTTTCTTTTGATGAGACTAACATGTTTCACAAGGAGAAGACTGCTTCTACAAGTAGAACTTTGCAGGTAGCTGACATTTATGAGAGGCTAAATGAGTTGACCCTAACAAATGAGGCTATTACACATCCTCCTAAACATGTTGCTGAAGAAAGTGATGATGAAGAAACAAATGTCAATGCAGAACCAACAACAGCTAGTCTTTTTCCACTAGAAGAATTTATTCCTCAAGCTGTTAAACAACCAACTCCACCCACTGACTTTGTAAAACTTAGAGATCACCCCACATCTCAAGTAATTGGAGACATGTCAGCTGGTGTGCAGAAAAGGCATCAACTCAACCAAGATTTGAATCATGCCTGCTTCATATCTCAAATTGAGCCCCAATCCATTAAAGATGCAGAGTAATATCCACATTAGATCATTGCAATGCAAGAGGATCTTAATCTATTTGAGAGATACAGAGTTTGCGACTTAGTTCCAAGACCCAAAGACTACCCAGTCATTGAAACTAAGTGGGTATATAGAAACATACTTGATCCCCAAGTTGTCATCATAAGGAATAAAGCAAAACTAGTTGCTCAAGGTTATAGGCAAGAGGAAGGGATTGACTATGACCAGAATTTTGCACCTATTACAAGGCTGGAAGCAATCAGGATCTTCCTTGCATATGCCTCCTACAAGAAATTAAAAGTTTTTCAAATGGATGTCAAGAGTGTCTTTCTAAATGGAGAACTAAAAGAAGAGGTCTATGTTGAACAACCTCTAGGTTTCATCTCTCCAACTTATCTCTCTTATGTCCCTTGATTGCATAAAGCTCTCTATGGTTTAAAGCAAGCTCCAAGAGCTTGGTATGAGACCTTAGCTAGCTTCCTTTTAGAACATAAACTTTCAAGAGGCATTGTAGATAGGACATTATTCACTAGGAACTATAAGGATCAAATTTTATTAGTATAAATATATGTAGATGATATTATATTTGGGTCTACAGATTCCAAACTATGCAAGGAGTTCTCTGACCTCATGCATTCAAAGTTTGAGATGAGTAGCATGGGTGAGCTCTCCTACTTCCTTGGTCTCTAAGTGAAGAAACTACATGATGGCATCTTTATATCCCAATCTAAATATGCTAAAGAGCTAATTAAAAAGTTTGGGATGTCAGATTCCTCAGCCAAGAAAACACCTATGGATACAAATGTTGTAATTGACTCTGATGAACATGGTAAACCTGTTGATCAGAAATTATATAGGGCCATTGTTGGATCCCTACTATACCTTATAGCAAGCAGACATGACATAATGTTCTCTACATGTCTTTGTGTTAGGTTCCAAGTGAACCCCAAAGAATCTAACCTTACTTTCTTAAAAAGGATTTTAAAATATATAAAGAGTTGTCCTAGTCTAGGACTTTGGTATCCTACTGAGTCAAAGTTTGAGTTAACTTGATACTCAAATGCTGACTTTTGTGGATGCAGAGTAAACAGAAAAAGTACCTCTAGAACATGTCATTTACTTGGTAATAGATTAGTCTCCTAGTTTTGCAAGAAACAGTCATCTGTGTCTACATCAACTGTTGAAGCAGAATATATAGTAGCTGACAGTTGCCGTTCCCAGATGCTGTGGATCCAGAACCAACTTCTGGACTATGGGTTCAACTTAAATAATTCAACTCTATTATGCGATAACACAAGTGAAATTTCCATAGCATAAAATCCAGTCCATCACAGTAGAACTAAGCAAATAGATATTAAGCATCATTTAATTAAAAAGTGTGTAGACAAAAATAAAATTAACCTTGTCTATATATACACTGATTTGCAAAGAGTAGATATCTTCACAAAACCTTTGGATGAGAGGAACCATCAGTTCTTTTTAGATCAGCTTGGAATGATAAATGGAGAAGCCTTAATTTAATTTCTGTCTATTGTCGATGAATTTTTCAAATTTCATTAAACGGAGATCGACAAACTGAGGAAATGTTCTTGAGATTTTTTGGTGACCTGAGATCGACGAACTCTCTGAGTAAGTCATTTTTCGTCGACCTGAGATCGAAGATCTGCATTAAGAAAATTTTCCTCGACCTGAGAACGACGAAAATTGTTCCCTTCTTCTGACTGAGATCGACGAACTCTTTTGTCAATAAAATTTTTCGTCGACCCCGGATCAAAGATTTCTTTTATTTTGCAGGACGGAGTTTGTCGTTTCATATTCGGAAAAACATTATAACTAGGTTTTCTTCGACCTCCATCCCGCGCTTTCAGTTCCCTCGCACTTGATATTTTTGTTTCCTTGTTGCAGGAGACTATGGCGATTCCGACAGGCTCTCTCGTAGGAATGAAGTTCGACACAGGATTCAACATTGATTTTGAATCGTTTCAACACTCAGACCAGATATTTCTCGATATTCTGCAGTTGTTTGAGGAATTGCACCTGAAGAACCTGATGATGACAAGAATAAAGATATCCTCGATTGAAATCATAGAATAGGTAACACTTCAGTGACTCTAGATACTGATACGATGGTTGGAATAATATCAGGTAACACCATCCCTTTTACTCCAGATATTCTTACAGAAATTTTTGGCTTAGTTAATGGAGAAGAAGAACTTGAAATTGAATCTTCTTAATTTGATGAGATGTTGACTTTGATGGGTTATTCTGGAGACAACCCCAACGAATTATTCAAGAAACACTTGTCTGGCGGATACAAATTTCTTGCAGACGTAGTTGGCAAGGTGTGGTTGGGCAATCATACCACCCATGATCATATTACTAGGCAATAGTTTCTAGTTATGTGTGTTGTAGTCAATAAGAAATCCATTAATTGGGATAGGATTCTGTTCAATCTGATAAAGAAGAAAAACACCAAGAAAGAAGTGTGTTTTGGAAGGTTACTTAGCATCTTCCTTCAGGAAAAAGACCGCTGAATCACTGGTCACCCCGACCATATTCATCAACGCCTTAAAGAGGCTGAACTGCGCCTTATTTGTAAGGTGGGAAAGGAATATACCAAAGCCATCCAGGGCTTCCTCCTCCAAGACTTTTGAGAGAACCAGGGTTATTCCAGCCGCTCCCCACCCTACAGAGGACATTTCTATTCCTCCTCCTCCTCCAGTTGTTCAAACTCCTTCCACATCCATCTAATAAATCTCTACAGCTCCAGTTCATCAACCAAAACCTACACCTACTCCTCCTGCTTCCCCCATCCACCCTTCTTCAACAGTTCATCAACCTACACCTCAACAATCCCCCCATTTCCTCTACAGTACAACAACAACAACAACATCTAGAGCAAGCTCTTTCACCAGTTTCTATTACTCTTCTTCTATCCCCTCTTCTTTCTAATCTTATAGATATACCTCCACATCAAAATTTATCATCTCTACCATCATTCAACCTTCTTTCATCTCCAAGCCATTCTTTATCTCCTCCAGATGAACTTATGAAAGATTGTCATCCCTCATCCTCTTCTGTCAATCCATCTGTCTCTACTCAGACCCCTCCTGAATTCATGGAATTAACTTCACCCTCCATTTCCTCCATACTACAATCCATCACACCCCTACTTCAACAACTTTTAGCAGAGGCTATTTCACCTCTTGTATCTTCTATCTCCACTCTTGTTGCTCAGATTTCTGCCCTCCCTGTCCCTCCTTCTTCTGTCAGGGGCCTGGCTCCAGTTTCTACTGAAACCAGGCAGGGGGAGATACTCTGTGAAGAAGTAGCTCCAGAAGTTATAGCAGCAAAAGCTCAAGCAGTAGAAGTAGTAACAACAACAGATGAAGACATTATTGATACAGAGATTCCTATTGTAGAATTTGATGAATTTTTGGATTCAAATTTTGAGTCAACTGAGTTACCTCTTTCTGTGGACATTCTTTATGGAGATTATTTCATTTCACCTGATCTTGAACTAAATTCAGTTCTTAATTCTTTTGATCTTTTGTATAGAGATTGTCTTCCTTTTGTCTCTTTTCAGTTGTGTACAGATATAGTTTGTTATACAGCTCCTATCAGTTCAGATATTCTACAGAAAATTCAGAATAGCTTTGAAGCTCCAGATCCTGAAATAGTTTTAGTTCCAGAGGCTGAGCTTATCAAGGTGGCTGAGGATGAATTTTCTAAGCCCAAAAGTCTTTCTCCTCCAACTTTTGTCGTCTCCTCCTCTCCATTACCAGATATGGATGTGATTTTTGCTGCAGACATTGCTCAGGAAGCTGAAATGTCTGTAAATGCAACGGTTCTTCCTCCAATTGTTCCACCTCAAGATGAAAAGCAAATTCCATAGGAATTTATAATAGAGATTGATGCATTATATTACAACCCACAGAGTTCTTCTGAAGATGATCCAGCGAATGATTCTGATTTTGATAATAGCAAGAAGAAAGAATTCAAGAAATGAAAGGCTGTTCCTAAGGCATCTCCTAAGCCAAACCCAAATAATTACACTCTATATTATATTTTGCAGAAGATAACTCCTTATCTTGGAATGCCTAAATGGATATGGTTGTCCAAGAATGAACAAAAAGAGATGAAGAAGAGGAGAAGGTATAGGTCTCTACCAAGATAATTTAGGAAAGACCATCCTCCTCCTCATCCTCCCTCTTCAGGCTCCTTATGTAATATCATTCAGAAACCTGCTCCTATGACCAAAACATATCAGAGACATCCTAGGCAAAGCAGTCAGCAAACCTCTACAAGCAATTCTCCTCCAGACTCCTTCAAGAAAGCTCCTACTAAAGAATAAAAGCAGGACTCTAGTCCAAAAAGGCCAGAGTCTCCTCCTATTCCTTTTGTTGATCCAGAGCAGGACACCTCTGCAAAGATGGCTACATTTTAGGAGTTTGTAAGACTCTCTCAGATTAGGAAAGCTAAAGCTGAAGGCAAGGACATCTCTCTATATTCTACAATGTCAGCCTACAGAAAAGAAGAGATGAAAAGGTATGCAAAAGCAAATAAGTTCTTTAATGTTGATGATTATATGAAACTTCACCCAGAGGCTATTGTTCCAAGAACTTCATCTCAAACTATTATTGGAGCATCTGACATGTATATATCAAAGAAAGAAGCTGCCAATCCAAACAGGGGAATCATATTCAGACAGCCCGCTGAAGGATCAGACAAGGATAAAGCAAAATAGAGAAAATAAGTTTATCTATTGTGTTGTTCTCATTTACATTTGAACTCTATTTTTGTTTATATCATGAAGCATGTGCTGTAAATATCTACTGAATGTTTATTTCAGTCAGATAAATTTTATTTTGCTTTATGATTGCTTATTTTGTTTTATATAAGTGACCTCACCAAAATAGGGGGATATTGTTGGATCCCTTGTTGTATTTGGGTTAGCTTCACTAATTTACACTGAGTCTAACCCAACATTGTATAACAAGGGGCATATATAGTAGTCCTAGAGTTTAGGCTAGTCATGTTAGTTTTACTTCCTTGGACCAGCCAACAAAGGACCTCAGAAGACTCAGACTTAGAAGATATCATAATAAAGTTTGATCAGTTCGAAATTCTTCGAACTCAGTTCGATTATCGTCGATCTCAGATCGACGAAACTCAGAGTTAATTCTCTGTGCTGAGCTCGACAATATTCGAGCTCAAGTCGACGATTAGCTCTCTTCAGACAGATTCTCAGCTCGACGAACTCAGAGTACAGATTTAGCAAGTATTTCTCAGTTAGTAGTTCACAGAGCACATGTCAACGAACAGACATTCTTAGGTCGATGATCTTGGATCTCAGGTCGACGAATTTTGTTCAGAGTTCGACATTTTTTGTCTGGTTTCAGAATCAGTTTTCCATCCTTCTGCTCCTTTATTCTCGCATTTATTAGCAGTATTATTCTGAGTATTTAATGCATATATTCATTCTGATATAGTCGTTATTGGATGCATTAAATAAGGTATTCATCAGAATATTTACTTTCTTATTCTATCAAGGACAGTTGGGGAAACTCATAAATGTTTTATTCCAGCCATTTTGAATTCTCCAGATCAGCCAACATTTAAGGAAGTTATTCAAAATTCAAAGGCGAATTAATTGACAGAATATTAAAAAGCTATTCTCTCTTTTCAAGGAAAAAGAGACAAGAAAAGAAAAAGATGCAGTACAGAGAAAATTCAACCACTGGATGTCTCTTTCATTCTCTCTCAGCGCTTTTTCATTCTTTGACAATACTAAAGACTGAAGAAGAACAATCATAAGAAATCAAGAGTCTTCTTCATCTTCAGTTCCAGGAATCTACAAAAATATTTGATTCCACATCTGTCAACTGGATTTCCCGGACATTGGCAGATCAAAGATGAAGACCTTCTCACCCTAAAGCAAAGCTCATTCTTCCTAAACCTTCATCTTCTCAGGGGAGATTTGACACCATCAGAATCCACATAGTCTTCTCAAGTTTTTTCGAGAAAAGAGAAGACTTCCATTAACCTCTTTCCATCCCACTATACAGGGTTTTAACTCCCTTCAAAAGTTAGCATGGATGCAAGTCTCTTGATCAAAAGACTTGAGATTGGTTTTTGAGCACCTGATCAAAAGCTCATAGGTGGCAGTCACCTTATCAAAACCTGTTACTGGATTCCTACCAGGGTGGTAGAAGAGTGGATGTACTCAAGTTTAGTGGAACCACTATAAATTTCTTGTGTTGTCTGGTTGCACATTCTCTGTTTATTTTGTTCTTGCTGTGTTTGTTATTGATGAAATAGTTAGCCTATTTTCTTTTGCTTAACTATTATATGGTATCATTATTCTTGCTCTGATATAAATTAAGAATAAACCAAAAATTTTAATACTTTATTCACCCTCCCCCCTCTAGATTAATCAGATATAACCCCTCCTTTCAACACATATTACTCTTTTTCCATTATAATGTTTTATCTGCTACATAGGTTGGTGTATATCATTGAGTAATTGTTTTATTAACGATTTTGGCATCTTCAAATAGGGGGAGATTGTTTGGTCCATTGCTCACAATATCCTAGATTTGTAGATGTCAAACAAGTCAATGTTATACACATAATTGATTTTGATGTATGTTCATGTTCATGGATGCAAGTAGTTCTTTGTCACATTGATTGGACAAGTATTTTAAGTGGAAATGATAGGTGGACACAAAGAAGAATGCTTGAAAGTCAGAAATCTGTCTAAGTCTACGGGCGTTGAGTGAAGCCTATTCAGTCAACGCTAAATGACAAGGAAGAAAGCTGAAAAGACTAAAATCTGTGTAAGTCCACAGGCGATGAATGAAGCCACAGTACTAGAAAACAGACTTTTGGCCTGGGAGAATTTCCCTGGTAAAAAGTCCAAAACTGTGGCTAAAATGTTTTAGTCACGGTCTAGACACGGGAAAATTCCTTGGCTAAAGTGAGTGTGGCTAAAACCATTTAGCCACGAATTGGCCATAGCAAATAGTATTAGTCATGGGAAAAAATGTCGTTGCAAATAAGGCAACTATTATCCAAGGTATAAAACCGTGGCTAAAAGTTACTCATCATTTAAAAAAAAAGTATTTGCCACAGTTACAAGCCGTGGCAAATACTAATTTATGCTTTTAAAAAAAACACATTGTAATGCTAGGCATGCGCTACCCTCATTGTAATATAGTACTGCAATAATATCTATTGGCACAGAAATTATAAAAAAAATTCTCCATGGATTGCTTTGTTAATTTAAGAGGCATGTTTCTTCAGTTGTTGATTTCTCATCAATCTGCAATATTTTCTTAAGTATTCAAAGTCTGAAAGATAGTATTGTTAGAACAAGTAAAGTATTGGACTTCTATCAAACAATTACTGATTATCGTTAGACTAGCATCAAAGCACATTATCAGGAGTTCACAGTGTCTGCTAGCAAAAATGTTACAATAACCCATTTACTTATAATAAATATTTTGTAATGTGTGTGTGAATATGTATCAGATGAATTTTTTGAATCATCCTCCAAGAAATTGAAAGATGTGTAAAAATAAAAATAAAACTCAGTGATACACACATAAATTCATCCACATACAACACTTTTATGTCTCTACTGCATAGGAGAATCAAAAAAAAACACCAACATGGTGAAGAAATAATAAAGATAAATGCACCTTTGATGATGCTACCAGAATAGATTGCTCCTCCTCCTCTTTGTCATGGAAATAGAATCCTCCAAAGCACTACTAATTTCCCCAAAACTTCCACTGGTGATAAGAATATCATGATTTGATCTTTCTTCAATCACAATGTCACTTCCTGCAAGAAATTAACCCTCATTCTTCTCCCATTCAACATCCTGTAGAACTTCATCAGACTGTAGAGACACCACATCGATCTCCTTCTCACCATCGTGGAGCATTTCAGATTGGGAAGTTACACAACACTCAACAACAATCAAATTTTGCTCACAAAGAGAGCCATCTGATTCGATTGATGCATTTAGTAAGAGAGAAATGACACCTTCTAGGACAGCCTCTCTTGGTTCCAAGTTGGCCCCTTCTGTCATATTCTTCCCATGAACAAAAGCATTCGTCCTGATATTGGTTTACTATTTCTTTGCTGATGTGTAGATGCCTATGGGACATCTTCTCTTAAGATAAGAACATTTCCCACTTTCTTCCAACGGTTCACGATTTGCAGAATCCCTTGATTCCATGTACTCTACCGAAAGCTTCCATCGGAGTATTCTGCTGAAGCCATCAAAGGCACAAAATAGAGTAACATTATTCATCTTTCCAGCAAGCATATGAAAATATAAAGATGCCTAGCTCATGAAAACGTCAAGTATACATGCACATTGTATATAAAGAGAATAAGAGAAGATATTTTAGCGAAATCAAAGCCCTCTATAAAGGCAAGGACCAACGAAGAACGATAGAAAGTTCATTGGCCTGCGCAACTGAATAATTAGCCCAACTTTTTTTACTGAAAATGATCAACCAATGAAATCTCATTTAATTTCTAAATAAAATGTATATTCATCTTTTTCTTTACATTTACCAACAAAAAAATGTTAAGAATGCTATAACTTATTTCTATACCTGTAAAAATTAACTGAATCAAAATGAATGATCTAAATTTGCTTTTGAAAACTAAAAATAGCTAGTTTCTATCACTGCTGACTTTGGACTGCTGTCTCTCTCAATGTAGATGTTTCATGCATCTTCGACCATGGGTTTGATGCTCCCCGAGGCGAAGAAAATGGTCTCGCAACTCCAGAACACCTTGGAGATAGATTGACGTGTTCGAGTGTGCGAAACTGGAGTTCTGAAGGGTAATTTCTCACATAACCGATGCGGGCACCAGCTACAGTTGTCCACTTCAAAGGTAATATTTGTCCCAGTTGACATGTGTTCTTCCCCTTTCTTGGATTAATCTTATCGATGATGAGCTCTTCGGATATCAGTTCTTCATCATCAAATTCTTGCTCCTTTATGAAATGATTTGGTTTGTGGAATATTAATTGTCTTTTGGAGGGAGTTGAGCTCTCCATAGACTCATCTCTAGATTGTTCAGCGGTCTCCTGTTCTAGATTTGAGTCTATGCCACTGTCTATTCCCTTCTCATCTTCTCCTTCACTTGTTTTGTTATATGTGATGGGCCTGATCTCATCAAAGTTGAAGTTATCCAATCTCTCACTTGTAGAACTTGAATCCATTTGTTCAGCATCTATTAAGAGAGTTATAAGCAGAGAACATTTATAAGCAGAGTTATAAGAGAGTTATTAAGAGAGTTGAAGTTCTCCAATCTCCTCAAAGTTGTTCTGTTAAGAGAGTTATAAGCATAGAAAATTTATTGAGGAGAAATTATGAAGAAGAGATCAAAGTTTAGTGCATACCAATCATGTCGGAGTGCTCTATATTTTTGGCCACAAAATAACTAATCAAACTAATGATCATGACACCGAGAAAAAAAAACTCCACTTTGGATAGCATTATGATTGCCATAGACAACATAAATCAAAATGTGATCCAAATTCTCTAACCGTTCTACTTGTAATATTCCATGGATATAAACAATCTGAAGTGCAAAAATTTTAAGTATACCTCTCTAACTATGCCCGCCCTTAAACAACATAGAGATAAAGAGTGTTTGCATCTTTAAGCTCCAATACTAGTACATTTCTCTATTAAATAGAGGCACAATCGGTTAGGTGTAAGAGGGTTGAATATAGGTAGATGATGAGTGTATGGTCGTGATAAATGATAGGAATTTAAAAGAAAGAAGTTAATTGAAAGTCCTATGATAAAAAAAACATGATCAAAGCCTGAGCGCTCTGATACCATCATACCACTAAAGGAGAACATTCCAAGCACAAACCATCAAAAATCATTTTTGACTTGAGCAAGATGAATAAAGAATAGAAAAATAGAGCATGATTTCATTTTTTCAAACAAAAATTCACGGTTACAGATAATCATATTTATAGAGTAATACATTTCATTATGCAGCTAAAATTGATTATGCATTTAATACAAGAGTGAATAGGCTATGCAATTAACGGATGGCGGCTTGAGGCATTAAAGCTTACACAACTAGATTTTAGTGAGTTCCAACACTATTAAGCTAATATAAATACAACAACATCTGAAATACTGAAAGCTTTGGGCAAGTAGACTGACTGGCAGGAGAAATAAAAATTGTTCCCTTTGAATTAGTTTTCAAGTCATCATTAGAAGCTTGAAAAACAAACTTCAAAGTTTATTATTTCTCCTTATGGAAATAGTGTATGCTGAAAGCTATGGGAAAGTAGACTGGCAAAAGAAACCCAAACAAAATTTTAAGTATACCTCTCTAAATATTACATGAACATCTTCTGTCTATTGTGCTGTTATTCTAAATATTACTGGAGATTGTCTGTTTGCAGTTCTGCATTTACATGAAATCCATCTTCAGATCATACCAAGTAAGAAACTTCCAGTGATAAACTAAAACCTTTCATGAAGTCATTAAAACTATGAATATATCCATGCTCGCCCTTAAACAACACTAATATATAGGATGATTAGGTTAATACTATGCTCACTTTCAAATATCAAGGAATTAGGAACGATTTGATAGCAATCAATTTGCTCGGTTACATGAGTGAATAAATCAATGTGGAATTCAATGTAAGTATGATATAATAACTATGTGACAAACTTTGAAACACTAATATTAGATAATGAACCAGTACATGCCAATCATAAATAGGCAAAGATGTCAAATTTTAGGTGTTAGTTTGCATTTAATAGGCTTGACCGCATCACACAATATTAGCAAAATCTATATGCTTCTTATATACACCCCCATCATATATCAGCTAAACCGAGATGACATTTGAAGAGTGCAATCTTAGCAAACACCATTATAATGAAGTATGCAAACCTTTTTTGCAAACTCTTTTTCTCATATGAACACATGAAAATTTAAAATCAAAGAAAAACATTTGAACACCTATACTAATTCAACATTTGAGAAGTTCAACGTTTCCTAAAGTTTTGAAATCATTACAGAAGTTCTTTGATGTTGTTGCACTATGCTGCTATATGTACTATAACAAATTCAGCATATCCAGAATGCAAAATGGCCTAATACAAAATTTGAAAGAAGAGATTGATTTCATTTATATATCACAAAAAATTCAAATGTTCCAAAAACATATCAGAAATATGTCCATATATTTTACTTTTCACCAACCTGATAAGCTTTGAAGGCATGATTAACATTTCTAATTCAAGGCGTTCTAATAAAATTAATGCAAATAAAGGGGAAAAAGCTTATAAAGGAGAAATGAAAACATAAGATACGTATAAGAAATGAAAATTGGCACAAGCGTTTTGGAAGGTAAACTTTATTTAACAACAATAGATCTGAATTTCAACTAGAGGAAGAAGGTGGAGAGAATTGATTACAAAGGAGCTTGTATCTGTGGGTCGATCTGCTGTATAAACGAGAAAGGAGGTAGCACGACAAGGAATTTTCACCGACTGTGAAGATGCTTATGGCCCGATGGAATGGAGAATCGACGATGGCCTAGCACATAATTGGGAGACATCAGTAAAACAACATCCAACATTGAGAAGCACACAAAACATTTATAGAAGTCAATATTTCACAAATATTAGTTTAGGATTTGTTTTGTTATTTATACTATCATGTAGGTTTGAGTTATTCTTATGTTGCTTGATTATTTCTACAAACTACGGATTCTCTCAAATAGAAAGATGAATAAAATTTATAGAAAATGCATGGCTTCTCAAGCAAACATCTTAAACTTTTTTTAATCCAAAGATTATGTACAAATAGAATCCATCCAAAAAAGTTGTTAACCATCAAAAAATAAGTTCATGACTGTTGGTACTTACATGACACTAAACACTTGAAAGATATTGATACTTGAAGAGCATCAAGAGTGGAAAAAATGGAGATTTCAATAGCATTGCAAAATAATTCACATTATCAAAAAAACTAATAAAAACATTTTTATATCTCTTTATAAAAAACATATTTATACTCTTTATATTGATATTGATGGTGAAGCTTCATGAAATTATCAAAAAACCCTAATAAAAAACATATTTATATCTCTTTATTCCGGCACTAAAGGCTCCACCATCAATATCATCAATAATCAAACAACATAATAATAGTGATTTAAGCTTGGTTGTTTGGCACTCCAGTAAACTAAATTCATTGGGGAAAAAGAAAATAAAATAAAATAAATAACAGAGTTTATCAAAATGGAAAGCCCTATTGCTCAGTTTCACAATTCTTCCCCCAGCTCTGCCATTAGGACTCAGTTTGGAGCTCTCATTGCACTTAAGTAAGTTGCATGTGCAGTATAACAAAATTAGAAACATGGTAAAATGGATAACCGAGTTTAGGAACTAAGAAGTGTTGGGCAAGAGTTTGGAAAGAGGTACCAGAGCTTTGAGGGTCGCACTGATGCCATGTTTATGAGTTGAGCAATGCTAGATAGGAGCACCCAAAGAGGTACTGAACATATGACCAATGATGCCCTAGTCTTTGAGATTCGACCTGTATGCATAGTATTTTAATTTGCAGAAATCAGAATCTAAATTTGAAAGCAGAAATCTAAATGAAATCCAAAACGAAAATGGAAAATGAAATCAAAAATTGACCAAAGATCCGGCGAGGGAACTAACGCCGACGGGAAGAAAAGCCTGTCGTCTGAGTTCTTCACCGAAGATTTATGTGTTCTGGAGTGTAGAGATGGAGGAAATGGTGAAATAGACGAATAAAAATTAAAAATCAGTAATGAAAACCAAAAAATGAAATAGAAAACCTACTGACAATTCGAAGAGGGAACAAACGCCAACAAGCATAGTAATCAAGCGGAGGCCAGGAAACGTCAAGCGGATGCGATGAGCGTACCCAGAGAGTCCAATAATAAGGAACGGTGATGAGGTGCAGGCTTTCTGAAATAGTAGCCAAAGGTGAGATATTCGGGTCGGAGCGACGACACGATGAGTCTATGAAGCGATTGGATTTCTCGAGCACCTCCGTTTCTGTGTAAGACTCGCCGAGGAAGAGTGGAAGATGCCGGTAGTTATCTCCATGGAAGAATCCTGCCAGTTATCGCGAAACCACGCTTGCACGAAGCGACCTAGCCGTGGAAGAGTGAAAGGCCTGACGGGATGCAGGATTCAATCAGCAATGTTATTCACCTTTAGTTAAGATGAAGGGTTGTGATTGGTTAGATGTCGGTTATTAGCCATGTTTTTTTGCTTTTCATGGCTAATACAAAGGTATTAGCCATGCTTTTTAATAGCCATTGCTAAAACCCAAATATTAGCCACGGTTTTGCAATCATGGCTCATACTAGTGTATTAGCCACGATTTTTGAACCCTGGCAAAAAATGTGTAGCTAATACTCATTTCTCTAGTAGTGCCAGTTCACTCAATGCACTCAACGCCAAATGTCAAGAAAAGTTGCTAAGTCCAGAAACATTGAATGAAGCTAGTTCACTCAATTCCTAATCAAAAAAACAGGTAAAGGTAGAAGGCATTGAGTGAAGACAGCTTACTCAACGCCTTCATACAGATGAAAGATTGACTAAGTGAAGAAGCATTGAGTGAATCCTTTTCACTCAATTCACTCAACGCCTTTGTTTATCATACCTTGGTTTGTCATCATTTCTGGAAGATCTTTTCCTTACGTCTTTCTTGGACATCTTGTAGAATCTTTGGCCAAAAGACTCATGTGGTCTTCATTCCCTGGATGTTGTTCTTCCTCCTCAGTAGCTTGGAAAGCAATGCTATTTTCTTTCCTTACAGGGGGGTGAAGACCTTTTTTCAGCTTCTCTTGTTCTGATGAGCTGCTCATAAGATTTGAGCTTTCCCAACAGGGTCTCTATTGTAATCTCATTTGAACTTCTGGCATCTTTGATTGGCCAGATCCTTGAATCCCATGTGTTAGGGAAACACATGAGGATCTTATCATTGACTTCTGTCAATATGATGTCCTTCTCTAAAGTTTTCAGCTCATTTATAATAAGACTGAGTCTTGTGTATATCTTAGCAACTGATTCAGATTCTCCCTTCTTGAAATTCTCATATTGAGAAATCAAGTGTGATCTTCTGTCCTTTCTCTCATCAGCAGATCCAACAACCATTGTGTTGAGGGAGTTCCAGATGTCCCTTGCTGAAGAGCATTCAGCAACCTTCTGGAATATTTCACCTGATATTATTTGGGATAAAATGTTCATAGGCTTTGAAAGGAGGTGTTAGATCGGATTTCTCTAGAGGGGGGGGGGGGTGAATAGAGTATTAATACTTTGGTTCTTTTTTAAAGTTTATATCAGAGTAAATATAATGATACCATATATTAGTTAAGAATAAGAAACTGGGCTAACGATTCCAGCAATCACAAGCACAGTAAAAACAAAGCAAATGAAAAGGAGCAACCAGACGACACAAGAAGTTTATAGTGGTTCCCCTAAACTTGGGTACATCCACTCTTCTACCACCCTAGGTAGGAATCCACTAGTAGTTTTGATCAGGTGAGTGCCACCACAAGATCTGATTCAGGTAGATAAGGAAACCCTTCAGGCTTTTGATCAGGTGCCCAAAAAACAACTTCAAGTCTTTTGGAAGGAGACTTGTCAACCAAACTAACTTTTGAAGGGAGCTATAACCCTGTACAATGGGGTGGAATGATTTTGATGGAAGTCTTCTCTTTTCTCAATACAACTTGAGAAGACTATGTGGATTCTTGTATTGTCAAAGCTCCCCCTGAGAATTTGAATGCTACAATAAGAATGAGCTTTTCTTAAGGGTGAGTAGGTCTTCAGCTTGCTTTGCCATGGTCCAGGAAATCTAGTGACTGACGTTGAATAGAATGTCTCTGAGGATTTCTAGAACAAAAGATGTAGAAGACTCTTGATCTTGATGATTTGTTCTTCTTCAAACTAGAGTGTTTGCAGAGAATGAGAAAAGCGTTGAGAGCATTGACTGCTGGTTGAATATTCTCTATGCAGTGATTCTTGATTTATTCTCTCTGTATCTCTAACTGTGTATCTCGAAAAAGAGAGAATCTCTTTTAGTCTACTGCTAAAAATTCTCCTTTGAATTTTTGAATCCTTTCTATAAATGGTTGCTAATCTGGAGAATAGAAAACGGCTGGAATAAGAGCATTAATGAGTATCCCAACTGTCCTTGATAGAATAAGCAAATATTTATTCTGATGAATAACATATTTAATGCAGCCAATAACGGCCATATTCAGAAGAAAATTTGCATTAAATACTCAGAATAATACTGCTAATAAATAGAGAAAATAAGGAACAGAAGAAGGAAAGACTCATTCTGGAAGTACACAGAAAACTTCAAACGCTGAAAAGAATTCGTCGACTTGAGATCAAAGATCGTCGACAAGAGAATTCAAGTTCGTCGACCTGAACTCTGCGAACTTTTAACTGAGAATAACTTTCCAATTCTACACTATGAGTACGTCGAGCTGAGAATCTGAGTGAAGAAAACTAAGCGTCGACCTGAGCTCTGAGAATGTCGAGCTCAGCTTAGAGAATTAACTCTGAGTTCATCGATCTGAGATCGACGATCGTCGAGCTGAGTTCGAAGAATATCGAACTGATCACTGTCTTCTGAAAACTTTTATATCTGAGTCTCTGAAGTCCACTACTGGCTTGTCCAAGGAGGTAGCACTAATCATGACTTAGACTAAACTCTAGGATAACTAAATATGACCCTGGCTATATAATGTTGGATCAGACTCAGCCTAAGTTTGTGATCCAAGCCCAGATCCAACTAGTCATCCAATAATCTCCCCCTATTTGGGTGAGGTCACTAACACAAAAACAAAATAATCATAAAGCAAAAGAAAATATATCTTATAGAAAAAAAATGTTCAGCAGATATTTATAGAGTTGTGCTTCATGATATACTTAGAGAATAGAGTTCAAAAGACAATTAGAAAATTACAGAAAAGAAACTCATTTCTTCTTCTTGGCTTTGTCTTTGTCTGATCCTTCAGAAGGTTGTCTGAATTTGATTTCCCTGTTAGGATTGGCAGCTTCTTTCTTTGACATGTACATGTCAGATGCTCCAATCATAGTTTAGGATGATGTTCTTGGTACAAAAGCCTCTGGATGCAGTTTCATATAATCATCAATATTGAAAAACTTTTTATCCTTACCATACCTGATCAATTCTTCTTTTTTGTAGGTTGACATAGTTGAGTATTGAGATATGTCTTTTCCTTCAGCTTTTGCTTTGCAAATCTGATAAAATCCTATAAGCTCATGGAATCTAGCCATCTAGGAAGAAGTCTCCAGTTCTGAATCAAAAAAGGAATTGGAGGAGACTCTAGCCTATTTTAACTAAAATCCTACTTTGGTTCTTCACTAGGGACTTTCTTTGAAGAGTCTGAAGGTGGATTGCTTGAAGAAGACTGTTGATAGCTTTGCCTGGGTTATTTCTGATAAGTTCTTGTCATAGAAGCAGATTTCTGAGAGAAGTTTCCTAAGGAGCCATAAGAGGGAGGAGGAGGAGGAGGGTCTTTCCGGACTTATCTTGGAGGAGACCCATACCTTCTCTTCTTCTTTCTTTATGCTCATTCTTTGACAACCACATCCAACTTGACAAACAAGGGTAAGGAGTAATCTTTTGCAATATATAGTATGGAGTGTCATTCCTTATATTTGGCTTTAGAACTGCCTTAGGAGGGGCTTTCCTTTTCTTAGACACTTTCTTTTTACTATCATCAGAATCTGAGTCTTCAGCTTAATCATCATCAAAAGTTCCTCGAGGATTATCATACATAGCATCAATATCAGCAATCACTTTTTGGAACTTGCTTTACAGCTGGAGGAGGGACAACTAGAGGAGGAACTATTGGAAGTGGAATGACTTCAGTAGGAACTTCTTCAGTTTACAGATCCATATCCTTAGCAAAAATCTCATCCATGTTAGGCAATGGAGAGGTAGAGAAAATAAAAGTGGGAGGAGAAAAGGCCTTGGGCTCAGAAGATTCATCCTCAGCCACCTGGATAAGCTCAGCCTCTTGAACTAAGATGAGTTCGGGCTTAGGAGCTTTAAAACTTTTCTGAATCTACTGCAAGGTCACTGAACTGATGGGAGATGAGTAGCAAACAATATCTTTACATAATTGAAAAGATACAAAAAGAAGAAAATTTCTGTAAAAAAAATCAAAAGATCTTAGAACTAAATCTAGGTCAAAATTTAGAGTAATGAATCAATCTCCAGAAACAATTTCCAAAGGAGGAGTCTCAATATTAATATCCAAAAACTCAACAAGATTTGAATCAATAATTTCAGTATCAATAATTTCAGCTTCTGCTATAATTTCAGTTTCTGGATCTATAAAATCTTTATCTACTACTACTGCTGGAGCTTCTGCTGCTATTACTACTAGAGCAACTTCTTCACTGAGTATCTTCCCCTGCCTAGTTTCAGTGACTACTAGAGCGAGGCCCCTGACAAAAAAAGATAGTACAGGGAAGGCAGAGAGCTGAGCAGAAAGTGTTGAGATAGAAGTAGCATGAGATGAAATAACCTCTGCTATCAGTTGTTTGAGAAGGGGTATGATGGATTATAAGATGAGTGAGATGGAGGGATAAGTTGATTCTAAGAATTCTGGAGGTGTTTGGGTAAGGATAGATGGATTGATGAGGGAAGAGGAAGAGGGATGAAAATCTATCATTGGTTCATCTGAAGGAGATAAAGAATTGCTTGGAGATGAAAGAAGGTTGAAAGAGGATAGAGAAGTGAGATTTTGAAGAGGAGGTATATCTGTAAGATGAGATGGAAGGGGGGATAGAGGTGGAGGTGTAGAATATGGAGATAGAGGTTGTTATTGAAGTTGTTGTTGTAGTTGCACTAGCGATGAAATGATAGGGGACTGAGGAGGTGTAGGTTGATGAACTGGAGAAGTAGGGTGGATGGGGGAAGCAAGAGGTATAGGTTGAGATGCTGGAGCTGAGGAGATTTGTTGGAGGGATGATGAAGGAGTTTTGTCAAGAAGAGGAGGAGGGGGAATGGAACTTTCTTCTGCAGGGTGGGGAGTGGCTGGTACTGCCCTAGTACTCTCAGAAGTTTTAGAGGAGGAAGCCCTGGACGGCTTTGGGATATTCCTCTCACACCTGCCAAACAAGGCGCAGGCCAGCCTCTTATAGGCATTGATGAATATGATCGGGGAGACTAGGGATTCAACGGCCTTGGCTTGAAGGAAGATTCCAAGAATCCTTCCAAAGCAAACTTCTTTCTTATTGTTCTTCTTCCTAATCAGATTGAACAAAATTTTTGAACAATTAACAGCCTTTTAATTCACCACAACACACATCACTTAAAACTTCTATCTAGTAATGTGTTAATTGGATGTATGCTTGCCCAGCAATACCTTACCGACTACATCTAAAAGAAATTTATACCCAGCAGATAGGTGCTTCTTCAGTAATTTATTTGGGTTGTCTCCATAATAACCCATCAACATCAACATTTCATCATATTCAGAAGATTCAAGTTCAATATCTTCTTCACCATTTACTAGTCCAAAAATTTCAAAAAGAGTATCTGGGGTTAAGGGAATAATGTTACCCGATATAGTTCCAACCATCGTGTCAGCATCTGGAGTAGATGAAATATAAACCCATTCTCTTTTTTCAGTAGCAGCAATCTTTATTCTGGTAGTCATTAGGGTCTTCAAATTGAGTTCCTCGAATAACTACAGAATATCTTTGAAGATCTGATCTGATTGTTGAAATGAATCGAAATCGATGTCAAATCCCATGTTGAATTTCATGCCCGAAAGAGCGCCTGCTAGAATCGCCATTAGTTGCCCGCAACAAGAAAGTACAAAAGATCAAGTTCAAGGGAACAGAAAGAGCGGGATGGAGGTCGAAGAAAAGCAAGTTATAAGGTTTTTCAGAATATGAATCGACAAACTCCGTCCTAAGAAACAAGAGAAATCTTCGATCTGAGGTCGACAAAATGTTTTATTGTCAAAAGAATTCGTCGATCTCAGTCAGAAGAGGGGAAACTTTTCGTCGTACTCATGTAGATAAAAACTTTTCTGAAGCTAGATCGTCGATCTCAGGTCGACGAAAAATGACTTCCATAGAGAGTTCGTCGTTCTCAGGTCGACAAAATATCTCAAGAACTTCACTTAGTTCGTCGAGCTCTAATTAACGAAATTTGGCAAATTCTTCGACCAAGGACAGAGAATTAAATTATTGATTCACCATTCATCATACTTAGCTGATTCATAAAGGATAGATGTTTCTTCTCATTCAAGGGTTTGGTGAACATATCTGCCCTTTGCAAATCAGTGGGAATGAAGGAAATATTAATTTTCTTCTTGTCCACAAATTCTCTAATGAAATGATGTCTAACATCTATATGTTTGGTCCTTGAATGATGCACTGGATACGGTGCTATAAATATAACACTGGTACTGTCACAAAATAGAGTTGAATTATTACTGTTGTAACCATAATCCAGGAGTTGATTTTGTATCCATAGCATCTGTGAGCAGCAACTGCCAGCTGCTTTATATTCAGCTTCTGCTATTGATGTAGACACAAATGTCTGCTTTTTACAAAATTATGAGATAAGTCTAGCACCAAAAACTTGCATGTGCCTGATGTGCTTTTCATATCCACCTTACATCCAGCTCAGCTCTCTGCCTTCCCTGTCCCATATTCTTTTGTCAGGGGCCTGGCTCCAGTAGTCAGTGAAACCAGGCAGTGGGAGATACTCAGTGAAGATGTTGCTCCTGCAGTAATGGCAGTAGAAGCTCCAGCAGCAGCAGTAGATATTGATTTTATAGCTCTAGTAATTGAAATTGTAGCAGAAGCTAAAATTATTGATACTGAAATTATTGATGCAGATCTTGTTGAGTTTTTGGATATTGATATTGAGACTCCTCCTTTGGAAATTGTTTAAGGAGATTGCATCATTACTCCAGATTTTGACCTAGATTCAGTTCTAAGATCTTTTGATATTTTGTACAGAAATTGTCTTCTTTTTGTATCTTTTCAATTATGTAAAGATATTGTTTGCTACTCATCTCCCATCAGTTAAGAGACCTTGCAGCAGATTCAGAAAAGTTTTGAAGCTCCTAAGCCTAAACGCATCTTAATTCTAGAGGCTGAGCTTATCCAGGTTGCTTAGGATGAATCTTTTGAGCCCAAGGCCTTTTATCCTCCCACTGTTATTTTCTCTACCTCTCCATTGCCTAACAGGGATGAGATTTTGGTAAGGATATGGATCTGGAAACTGAAGAAGTTCCTGCTGAAGCCATTCCACCTCCAACAGTTCCTCCTCTAGTTGTACCTACTCCAGCTATAAAGCAAGTTCCAAAAGAAGTGATTGATGGTAATGATGTTATGTTTGATAATCCTCAAGGATCTTCTGATGATGATCAAGCTGATGACTCAGATTCTGATGATAGTAAAAAGAAAGTGTCTAAGAAAAGGAAAGCCCCTCCTAAGGTAGTTCTAAAGCCAAATCCAAGGAATGACACTCCATACTATATATTGCAAAAGATTACTCCCTGCCTTGGTATGCAAAGTTGGATGTGGTTGTCAAAGAATTAGTAGAAAGAAAGAAGACGAGAAGGTATGGGTCTCCTCCAAGATAAGTCAGGAAAGACCCTCCTCCTCCGTCTTTAGGCTCCTCAGGCAACCTCTCTCATAAATTTGCTTCTATGATAAGAACTTATCTGAAATAACCCAGACAAAGCTATCAATAGTCTTCTTCAAGAAATCCACCTTCTAACTCTTCAAATAAAGTCCCTAGTGAAGAACCAATGCAGGATTTTAGTTTAAAAAGGATAGAGTCTCCTCCAATTCCTTTTTTGATCCAGAATTGGAGACTTCTGCCTAGATGGCTAGATTCCATGAGCTAATAGGACTTTCTATGATTTGCAAAGCAAAAGCTGAAGGCAAAGACATATCTCAATACTCAACGATGTATACCTAAAGAAAAGAAGAATTGATCACGTATGCTAAGGCTAAAATGTTTTTCAATATTGATTATTATATGAAACTGCACCCAGAGGGTTTTATACCCAGAACTTCATCCTAAACTAGTATTGGAGCATCTGACATGTACATGTCAAAGAAAGAAGCTGCCAATCATAACAGGGAAATAAAATTCAGACAACCTTCTTAAGGATCAGACAAAGACAAAGCCAAGAAGAAGAAATGAGTTTCTTTCTGTAATTTTCTAATTGTCTTTTGAACTCTGTTCTCTAAGTATATTATAAAGCACAACTCTGTAAATATCTGCTGATATATTTTTTTTATGTCAGATATATTTTCTTTTGCTTTATGATTGTTTTGTTTTTGTGTTAGTGACCTCACCCAAATAGGGGGATATTATTGGATCCCTAGTTGGATCTAGGCTAGGATCACTAACTTAGGCTGAGTCTGATCCAACATTATATAGCCAGGGTCATGTTTAGTTGTCCTACAGTTTAGTCTAAGTCCTGATTAGTGCTACCTCCTTGGACAATCTAGTAGTGGACTTTAGAGACTCAGATATAGAAGTTTTCAGAAGACAGTGATCAATTCGAAATTCTTCGAACTTAGCTCGACGATCGTCGATCTCAGATCGACGAACTCAGAGTTAATTCTATGAGCTGAGCTCGACATTCTCATAGCTCAGGTCGACTCTTAGTTTTCTTCACTCAGATTCTCAGCTCGACGTACTCATAGTGTAGAATTGGAAAGTTATTCTGAGTTAGAAGTTCGCAGAGTTCAGGTCGACGAACTTGAATTCTCTGGTCGACGATCTTTGATCTCAAGTCGACGAATTCTGTTCAGCATTCGAAGTTTTCTGTGTACTTCCAGAAAGAGTCTTTCCTTCTTCTATTCCTTATTTTATCTATTTATTAGCAGTATTATTCTCAGTATGTAATGCAAATATTCTTCTGAATATATCCATTATTGGCTACATTAAATATGTTATTCATCAGAATAAATATTTGCCTATTCTATCAAGGAAAGTTTGGAAACTCATTAATGCTCTTATTCTAGCCGTTTTCTATTCTCCAGTTCAACAAACATTTATAGAAAGAATTCAAAATTTCAAAGGAGAATTTTTAGCAGTAGACTAAAAGAGATTCTCTCTTTTTCGAGATACACAGTTAGAGATACAAAGAGAAGAAATCAAGAATCACAGAATAAAGAATATTCAACCAGCAGTCGATGCTCTCAACGCTTTTCTCATTCTCTGCCAACAGTCTAATTGGAAGAAGAACAAATCATCAAGATCAAGAGTCTTCTTTAACTTCTATTCCAGAAATCCTCAAAGACATTCTATTCAACATCAGTCACTAGATTTCCTGGACCTTGGCAGAGCAAGCTGAAGACTTACTCACCCTTAAGAAAATCTCATTCTTCTTGTAGCATTCAACTTCTCAGGGGGAGCTTTGACAACACAAGAATCAACATAGTCTTCTCAAGTTGTATTTAAAAAGGGAAGACTTCTATCAAACTCATTCTACCCTATTGTACAGGATTATAGCTCCCTTCAAAAGTTTGTTTGGTTGGCAAGTCTCCTTCCAAATGACTTGAAGTTGGTTAGTTTTTTAGTTTGGCTTTGGAGATCTGATCTATAAAGCCTGATGGGTTCCTGATTACTGAATCAGATCTTGTGGTGGCAGTCACTGATCAAACTTGCTTTGGATTCCTACCTAGGGTGGTAGAAGGTGGATGTACCAAGTTTAGGGAATCACTATAAACTTCTTATGTAATCTAGTTGCTCCTTTCATTTGTTTGTTTTTTCTGTGCTTGTGATTGCTAGAATAGTTAGCCCAGTTTTCAAATATTAACTAATATATGGTATCATTATATTTATCTGATATAAAATAAAAGAACAAAAGTTTTAATACTCTATTCCCCCCCCCCCCTCTAGAGTAATCAGATCTAACCCCACCTTTCAAAGTCTATATGAACATTTTAGCCCAAATAATGTCAGGTGAAATTTTCTAAAAGGTTGCAGAATGCTCTTCAGCAAGGGACATCTGGAACTCCCTCAACACAATGGTTGCTGAATCTGCATATGAGAGAAAGGACAGAAGATCACACTTTATCTTCAATATGAGAATTTCAAGAAGGAAATCTGAATCAGTTGCTTAGACGTAAAACAAGACTAAGTCTCATTATCAATGAGCTGAAAACTTTAGAGAATTACATTACATTGACAGAAGTTAATGATAAGATCCTCATGTTGTTTCCCTCGCACATGGGATTCAAGGTTGGCCAATTAAGAAGCAGAAGTAAAAATTAGATTAAATAGAGACCCTGTTGGGCAAGCTCATATCTTATGAGCAGCTCATCAGAACTAGAGAAGGTGAACAGAAGTCTTCACCCCCAGTAAGGAAAGAAAATAGCATTGCTTTCCAAGCTACTGAGGAGGAAAAACAACATCCAGGGAATGAAGACCGCATGAGTCTTTTGGCCAAAGATTCTACAAGATGTCTAAGAAAGACTTCAGGAGAAGATCTTCAAGAAATAATTACAAACCAAGGTATGCTAAAACTCCCACTAAAGAAATAGTTTGTTATGGTTGAAGGAAACAAGGACATATCCTTCTAGAATGTCCTGAGAATAAGAAGAAAGACAAGATGATGGAGAAAGACTACAAGAAACACTCACAGAAGTCCTCTTCCAGTAAATACAAAAATAAGGAGAGAGTCTTTGTTGCGGAGACTTGGAGTGAATCTTATTCAGAATCTTAATTTAGCTCAAGTGAAGATGAAGAAGAAGCAAAGGCTAAAGAAATCTGTTTGATGGCAATTAATGCATCATGCAGCAATTCTGAGTCTGAGTCAGAATCTGAAGAAGACCAGGCAATATCTACATTTGATTTTACTTCAGATCAGTTTAAAATTGATTTTAAATTACTACGTAAAGATTTAATAAAATCTGAGACGGAAATAAAACTTCTCAGAGAAAAACTAAGTGAATTAGATAATCTTTCTTCAGAAAACCTTGAACTTAAAGAAAATTTAACAACTGCTAATGAACAAATATGTTCTTTAGAAAACAAGTTAAATGAAGCTTAAATGTTTTAAGAATCCCTTAATGGGAGAAGAATAAAACTAATGGATATAATAACCACAGTCAATGTCAGGCTTAATGGCAAACTAGTCTTGTGGGCTTCATCTAGTCAGCCTCATCTTCTTCAAAAAAATATTTTATCAACCCCTATGAACTTTATATAAGCTAAAGGAAAAGAAGTACTATAAATTACAGATAAAATTACTAAAGTTTCACAAAAGAATGAATCAAAGCAAATAGAAATTCACAGAAAAAATTATATTCAACAAATTCGTCGAACCAAGATCGACGAAATCAGAATTTTTCGTCGAACGGTGATCGACGAACTCTGAACCCCGAATTTGGGTATAACTACTCAACAACTGGTGCTCGACGAAATCAATATGATTCATCAAACAGAGATCAACGAACGTGGAATGCAGAAAATTAATACTATCATTATGTGAACCGAGATCGATGAAATCAGTTCTATTTCTCGAACAAAGCTCGACAAAATAATTATAATTTGTCGAACCGTATTTCCTCAAATAGAAATTTTAATTCTTTTCAAAACATTAATCAAAAAAAAAATTGAAAAACCCCTTTACTTAGTGGATCATCCCTCCTAGGAGATATCATCCACTTGGTTATAAAGATTAACCAGAGTGTTCTTATATTTTTAATTATCATTATGAAAGAAAATTAGGACTCAAGGTAACCTGGGTCAAGAACACCTAATTTGTTTTTATACATGTGAAGAACTATCCTACCATAGAGGAATAGTGGTATCCGGATAGTGGGTGTTCAAAACACATGATAGGAAGCAAGGCTAATCTAATAGATTTTAAAGCAAAGCTTGGACAAAAAGTCATATTTGGAGACTCTAACTATGTCCAGACAGGAGGCTATGAAAATGTCATGGTTGGAGCAGTTAATTTCAAGAAGGTAGCCTAAGTGAATGGTCTCAAGCATAACCTCATCTCCATAAGTCAATTATGTAATGAAGGTTATAAGGTAACTTTTAATAAGTCTTTATGTTCAATTAATTCTAGTTTAAATAAAATAGTTTTTATTGGAGTTAGACATGGTAATATCTACTTAGTTAATTTTAACTCTACAAAAACTGAAATTTGTTCATTTAATCAATTTTGTAAAACTAGTGAACTTTGGCATAAAAGGTTAGGACATGTAAACCTTAGGACTATTGCTAAACTATCTAAGGAAAATGATGAGTTGTAAATATACCTACTTTTATAGTATTTTTATTAAGTCATTTTACTTTATTTTTTCCTTTTTTTGTTTTGTTTAATAAATATGCTTCTTTTTATAAAAACAATCCTAACTTAAGTTTTTTTTGTTTTCTGAATTTTTTCAGGAAAAAGTAAAAAATTTAACCTAACACGTCCGTGCCAATTGGCTGACATGCCCGTGTCAGCCACTAAACGCCATCGAGGCAAAAGCCACTCAATGCTTTTATTGTTCACGTTTCAACGCCTTCAAACCAAGAAGGACACGCCCATGTCCGAAGACTCGACACGCCTATGTCCCTCACTCAAAGCCTCCCGCCAATCAGTCACTCAACACCATCTTCGACCCGAGAAGGACATGCCTACCAACACGCCCGTATGGTACCACGTGTCACCAGCTCAACTCAAATTGAAACGTGTCCCAACACGCCTGTGTCACGCAACCCGACACGCCCGTGTCGGACCCGTGTCTCTTCTTGATGTTTCCAGAAGAAAGCTTGCTAGCCAGTGCTTGCAAAGTCAAACATGCCACCTCGACACGCCCCCCGACACGCTTATGTCATAGGGCATGTCAAACCTGAAATTTTCCCTATAAATACCTAGTTTCTGTATGCTCTCTAATTCTTTTTTTGGACCATCTTTATTGTTTTTTGTGGGCTGCCTTGGTGCATTTCCATTTCATGTAAGGAGATTTCTCCCCCCTCCCTTTTCATGTTATTTTAGCTTTCCCTTTTGCCTTGTAATAGCTTGTAATAACTTTAATCATGAAAATAAAAATGTTTTCTTCTTTCTCTCTCTACATGGAATGAATATATATTTGGGTGCTTCACTTTCTTTCTCCAATTTTTTTTCCTTATGTTCATCTTCGTTTTTTCATTTCTATGAAAAGTGTGTGTGAGTTTGTGAGTGATGCTTTTATTTATCTTCATTATGCAAAGTGTTAGGATAGCCTTTATGTTTTAAGTTTGAAATTCAAGTTTTATGTTTCTTTGTTATGAAAATATATATACATATGTTAGGTTATAAGGATAGTTCTTCCCTTTTTTTTAAGCTTTATGTAACTTTCAAATTATAACCCTTGCATCCTTTGGAGTTTTTTAAAAGAGGTTTTATAAAGGTGATTTTAATTTTCTTTAACTTAGTTTTTGTTTAGGTTTTAAAACTTTTTGTTCCTTTAAATTTTATTTTCACTTTTTAATCACTTTTATGAACTCTTAAGAATGGAAAAGTTATAATTTTGATTTTTAATAACTTTGATTTTAGCCAAGTTAAGGTAGATAATATTTTATTTCCTTTATGTATTAGGATTTGGGGTTTTATGTTTTCATCCTTAGGATTTTACAAAAGTGGGCTAAGAGTGAGTTTGATTTTTTTTCTTACTTAGTTTTTTAGGAATGTAAAACTTTTTCGTCATTTTCATTTTCTTATCACAATTTCCTCACTTTTGTAAGACTAAGAATGAAAATGTTATCATTTAAATTTTTCAAGTCCATGTACTTTTGTTTTAATTTCAAAAACCATTTGCTCTTTTAATTTTTATTTTATCTTTTTTATCGTTTTTGGCAAGTTGTAGTGGTAGAAAAATTTTTGTTTTAATTTTTAGATAACTTTCTTATTCTTATTCTTTAATGTGTGTGTGAGTGTATGAGGATATATTTTCATTATGCTCTTTTAATTTCATGTTAGTGTGTGTGAGTGTATGAGGATCGATTTATTGCTTTCATTCTCTTGCCCACTCATTTGAGACGGGACTCACAATTTTATCGCTTTTTCTATTATGTAGAGTGCGTGTATGTAGGAGATAAATTTTCTTGCATTGATTTTATCGCTTTCTTCAATTAATGTAGAGTGTGTGCGTGTGCGCAACTATTTCCGCCTACTCGTTAAGAGTTAAATTACGTTCTGCTTTCATTTCCCTCCAACTCATTTGAGTGGGACTTGTCTTTTAATTTTCCTCCTACTCATTTGAGTAGGATTTGTAATTTTCATTTTTTGTAACTTAGTTTCTTTTTATTCATGCATTTATTTCCTCCTACTCGTCAAGAGTTAAATGACGCATCGTTTTAATTTACCGCCTACTCAGTTTTGAGTAGGACTTGTAGTTGCATTTATTTCCCGCCTACTCATTCGAGTAGGACTTGCTTTACTTAATTTCTTTATGGTTTTGAAGTGTGCGTGAGTGCCTGCATCAATTATCTTTCTTTCCATTTATCTAAATGCTCTGTTTTTTAATGTTTTCTCTTATAACTATTTAGTTCTTAAATTCAAACTAACGTTTCACTAAAAACCATAAAGCCGTCCCCATACTGATGAGTGGCTAATCTCTATTAGCCTTCGACATCGAAGAGCATTGGGACATATAAAATGATTCATAATAATTAAGGTTCTTTATTTTTATTTTAATTTAAGGACTTAAGGTTTGCCCCGGGATAACGATGCATAAGACCACATAATCGATGTGTGTGCTCTATGTTGGTACCCTAGTTTGATTTGAGTTTAGTCTTGTCTTCTTTGTCTCTTGACCCATGAATTATCTATAGTCAAGGTTAGTTGTCGAGCTGTAGAGTTCTCATCTTATCCAGATAAGAATTTGGTTAAGTTGTGTGTTCGTTCGACTATGGTCAAACGCCGCTCGACTATCGTCGACTAACTGTTCGACGATCATCTATCAGATGCGCGACGTTCTATCTGCGTGGATAGTTCGACTATCTGTTGATAGTTCGACTATCTGTGTGCTGTGATAGTTCGACAATCTGTTGATAGTTCGACTATCTGTTTGTTTGATAGGTCGACTATCTGCTTGGATAGTTCAACTATCTGATAGCTCGACTATCTGTTTGATAGGTCGACTATCTGCGTTGTTTGATAGCTCGACTATCTGTTGATAGGTCGACTATCTGCTTTCTTCCGATAGTTCGACTATCTGTTGATAGGTCGACTATCTGTTTTCCCTTGATAGTTCGACTATCTGCTTTGATAGTTCAACTATCTTATAGCTCGACTATCTGTTGATAGTTCGACTATCTGTCGTTCTTTGATAGTTAGACAATCTGTTGATAGATCGACTATCTATTTCTCTTCTGATAGTTCGACTATCTGTTGATAGGTCGACTATCGGTTTTGCTTTGATAGTTCGACTATCTGTTGATAGTTCGACTATCTGATAGTTCGACTATCTTTTGATAGATCGACTATCTGTTGTGATAGTTCGACTATCTCCTTTGATAGTTCGATTATCTGGATCGTTCGACTATCTGTCCGACAGTTCGACGATCTCCGTTCTTCGGTCGACAATCTCCGAGGGTCGTTCGACGTTTTCTGTTTGCCTTTTTACTTTGTATTTATTTATTCTATTTAATAAATTAATATATTATCTGGCATTTTATTTCAGTTGTTTTATGATAATATTTCCAGGCAATATCTGCTCCATCCCTTTTGCTTGAGTCAAATCTTTTCAGATAAAGTTATTTGTCTTAATAGTTGACAGTGTATTTTACTTTATCTGCTGTCAGTCCTTTATAGCCGTTAGACTGAAAAGTCTTCCTTCTGCTATAAAGAGTTTGTCTCTGATGTGATTTTATTTAGTACCTTTATTATCAGATTGCTTCCTGCAGCTTCCTTGAAAAAGGTTTATCCCTTTTATAGAATATTTTGCTGCAGAGTTTGTTTGTCTTTGTGATATTTGCAGCCCAGGTTTCAAGTTTCAGAAGAAGACAAACAGTTCAAATTGAAAAGAGCGGTTGCTTGTTGCTGCTATAAAAGGAATCCTTTGGAGAAGGATTTCAGCTAGCTAACCAGTTATTCTAAGAGTTATTCAATTAGCATTCAAGTTTTCATCAAAACTAAGTTCACTGCTCTCAGCAATCTTCATTCAACTGAGAAGTGTTAACTCTTCTGTTCTTCTTCAACCTGAGTTCTCCTACTTCCAGGAAGTTCAGACTCAGAGTTCTTTTGAAGAATATGAAGAAGAAGATAGCTGCTAGAAGATTTCTATTTTATATTTTATATCTTCTTGTAGTTTTTCCTTCAGAACTTTCAGAAGAGTTTCTGCACTGAAGCAAGACTTCACCTGGACGTTCTTTGAGCCAGGGGGAGCCTTGATTCTTTTGAGCTTTCTAGCTCAGTGCAAGTCTTTGTGCTTCTCTAATCTATTGTAAAATAGAGAAGACTCTTTAACCTTCTTTCCCCCTCCTGTACAGGGTTATTACTCCCTTCAAAAGTATCCCTTGGTGGCAGGGCACCTGATCAAAAACCTGTTGTTGGTTTTTAGACACCTGATCAAAAGTCTAAAGGGTTTCTAGATCTACCTGAAGCAGATCTTGTGGTGGCAGGGCACCTGATCAAAAACCTGTAGTGGATTCCTACCTTGTTGGTAGAAGAGTGGATGTACCCAAGTTGTTTGGGGAACCACTATAAATTTCCTTGTGTCGTCTGGCTTGCTTAATTTAATTACTTGCATTGTGGCTGTGATTAGATTTAACTAGGTTTGCTAGTTGCTGATTAGGAAATCCAAGCCTTAACTGTAATTACAGTTAGCTTGAGTTTGTGCACATCACTTGTGTTAGGCTTTAGGGTTATCTCCATATCTATAATCTTTTCATTCCGCATTTAACTCCAAGGGAGTTGGGTAGACTATTAAGTTTTGTCTAGTGCAAAATTTGATAATTCTATTCACCCCCCCCTCTAGAGTAGTATCTATCCCTTCACTTTCAATTGGTATCAGAGCGAGGTTGACTGACTGTATAGGCTAACACCTAAGTCACAAGATCCTGATAGATACCAAAGTTTATAGATATTCACTATCACTATCATGGCCCAGTCCAAGGATTATTCTAGCACCAGACCTCCAGCATGCAACTATGCTAAGTTTGGCATCTAAAAGGCAAGGATCAAATTATATATGAATTCTATTGATGAAAGTATTTTTGCTTCTATTTTGTCAGGACCCCCAAGAGCACTTGCTGCTGCTTCTGCCTCATCATCTGATATGAGTGCAGTGCCTCCTCCAGACTACAATGATGAGTACAAAAAGGAAAAGATAGCAGATGCCAAGGCAATGAATATACTGGCTCAGACAATGTCTGATGAAATATTCCAGAAGGTTGCTGACTGCTCTTCAGCAAAAGCAATGTGGGATACACTGAACCAGATTGTAGCTGGTTCAGCTGATGAAAGGAAGGACAGAAGGTCCAACCTTATCTCACAATATGAAAACTTCAAGAAAACTGATGCTGAATCAGTTGAAGCCATGTATACAAGGCTCGACTCAATCATCAATGAGCTGAGGACCCTTGACAAGGATATCTCATTGACAGAGGTCAATGATAAGATTCTTATGGGCTTCCCTAGCACATGGGATCTGAGGATCTGGCCTATCAAGAAAGCCAGAAGTACAACAGAGATCTCAACAGAAGCTCTTCTCGGCAAGCTCAAATCCTTTGAGCAAGTGCTGAAGACAAGGGAAGCAGAAGCTGAAGCAAAGACCCCTACTCCAACAAGAAAAGAGCAATCTCTAGCTCTTTAGGCTGCTGATGCTTCTGAAGGCAGCCAATCCAATGAGGAACTAATGGCATTATTTGCCAAGAGGTTTCTCAATATGGGGAGAAAGGAATTCAGAAAGAAGTCTTCACGCTATGAAGACAAACCAAGGTATGACCGTTCACTTGTTAAAGAAATTATCTGCTATGGTTGCAGGAAACCTGGACATATCTTACCATATTGTACAGAGGAGAAGAACAAAGATAAGAGGAAAGAAAAGGAACAACACAGGAAGCACTCCAAGCCATCCTCCTACAAGAACAAGTAGAAGGAGAGAGGTTTCATTGCTGAAACCTGGAGTGATTCAGATGAGGAATCTTCCTCCTCAAGCTCCAGTGAGGATGAGGAAGAGAAGAAGGCAAAGGAAATTTGCCTGATGGCAATAAATGCCTGCAGCAATCATTCAGCTGCAGAGAGTTCAGATTCAGAGGAAGAAATGCCAACAGAAGATGAGGTACTATCTTCTTATGATTTCACTTCTGAAGAATTCAAATTAGATTTTAAATCTTTATGCTTAGATATAATTAGTTCTGAAAAAGAAATTAAAGAACTTAGACATAGGCTAGCTGAATCAGAAATCATATCTACTGAAAATATTATGTTAAAGGAAGATCTCACTAATTATAGTGAAGAAATTAAGTTTCTTAAAATTGAGTTAGCTAAGTCTAAAAGGTTAGAAGAATTACTAAATGGTAGAAGCCTTAAGCTGTTAGAGATAACCAGCATGACTAACACTAGGTCAGGTAATAACAAACTAGGCTTAGGAGCTTCTCCCAGTGAACCCCCAGTTATTCTTAAAAATAATCTTTCAACTCCAGTGAACTTCGTTTCAGCTAGTGGAATGAAGAACACTGAGCAAGTAAACCAAGTTAATAAAACTTTAAATAAAGCTAAGAGAGAGAAAAGAAAACAATTTTTTAAGGAAATACAAAGAGCTTCGAACGCTGCTCGACGATCGGAAGCTCAATGGTCGAACGAAGCTCGACGATCTGAGCGCCCATCGTCGAACGTCGATCGACGTTTTCAATATGATTTTCAAAATCATCATCAAACCCGTAGAAACCTAAATGAAAATAGAAACCCTAGGTTTGTTGACCCATCATCTGCATTGAGAATCCCACCTAGGAGATCTCACCCATTAGGTTATCACCCTCAGCCTGCATTTTCATTTATTTCTAGCTTTTCTTATGTGAAAAACAAGGGACCCAAGGTTACCTGGGTCCACAATGTCTAAATGAATGTCTTGCAGGTGAAGGCCTATCCTATCACTCAAAATAAGTGGTATTTGGATAGTGGAAGCTCCAAGCATATGACAGGAAATAAGAGTCAACTGTGAAAGTTCAAAGCTAAGCTCGGCCCAAAGGTTATCTTTGGAAATTCAAGCTGTGGTCAGACAGAAAGCTATGACAGAATCACTATTGGAGCTGTTACTTTCAAGAGAGTTGCATATGTGACAGGACTGAAGCACAATTTGATCTCAGTCAGCCAGCTATGTGATGCTGGCAACCAGGTTTCATTTTCTATCTCTTCTTATAATATTACTTTAAATAATAATGTTGTTTTAGTAGGCATTAGATTAGGTAATATTTATTTAGTAGATTTCAATTCAACTCATTCTGAAATCTGTTAATTTAATGAAGTAACAATTAATAATAATTCTTTGTGGCATAAGAGGCTTAGTCATGTTAACCTTAAAAATATATCTAGGTTATCTAAACACAACCTTGTTAGAGGTTTACCTTCTTGCCCCTACAAGAAGGAGAGCTTATGCAAGGCTTGTCAGCTAGGCAAGCAAACCAAAAACTCTTTTAAATATGTAAATAAAAGTGATTCTCCTAGAATCCTGTATTTATTACATCTGGACCTTTTTGGCCCAATAAATGTACAGAGTTTAGGAGGGAAGTATTACACCTTTGTCATTGTAGATGACTTCTCTAGGTTCAGTTGGGTTTTCTTTTTGAGAACTAAGGCTGATAACTTCAAAGCCCTTACAGACTTTCTATTATGTGTGCAGACTGAGTACTCTACTCATGTGGCCTTGATCAGAAGTGATCATGGTACTGAGTTTGACTCTCTTCTCATGCAAGAATTCTGTGAGAGAGAAGGTATCAAACATAGCTTCTCAGCTCCTAGAACTCCCCAACAAAATGGGGTAGTTGAAAGGAAAAATCGAACACTCATTGAAGCTGCTAGTACATTGTTGGCAGATGCTAATATGCCTCTCTCCTATTGGGCAGATGCTGTTAGTACAGCCAATTATGTCTTGAATAGAAGTCTGATACACAAGCTCAAGTGTAAAACTCCTTATGAGTTGCTTAAAGGAAAGAAACCTAAAATTAATTATTTTAGAGTATTTGGTTGTGTAGTGTACATTCATAATAACAATAAAGAATACCTTAGAAAATTTGAAGCAAAAGCTTCAATGGGAATTATGCTTGGATATTCCCAAGTAAGCAAAGCTTATAGGGTTTATAACAAATCAACCTGTAAAATTGAAGAATCTGTGCATGTATCTTTTGATGAGTCTCAGATGTTTTACAAGGAGAAGGAAAATTCTCCTTCCTCCAGTTCATTGCAGGTACCTGATGCTACTCAAGAGATTCTTCAACTATCAACTCTTCAGATCACTGAATCAGACAGTGATGAAGACATTGCAGAAGCTGTTGTTGTACCACCAACAGTAGTTCAAATTCCTCCTGAGGAATTAATCCCAACTGTTGCTGAAGATCACATCCCACCTGCTGATATTGTCACACTTAGAGATCACCCCACATCTCAAGTGATAGGAGACATATCAGCTGGTGTGCAAACAAGACACCAATTAAGACAAGATGTGATGCATGCTTGTTTCCTCTCATAGATTGAGCCCCTCACCTTTAAAGATGCAGAGTTAGATCCCCACTGGATCATTGCTATGCAAGAGGAACTCAATCAGTTTGAGAGATGTAAAGTTTGGACTTTGGTTCCAAGACTTAAAGGCCAACTGATCATAGGCACCAAGTGGGTGTATAGAAACAAGTTGGATGCAAATGGAATTATTGTAAGGAATAAAGCTAGGCTTGTAGCTCAGGGCTATAGACAGGAGGAAGGTATAGATTATGACCAAACCCTTGCTCCTGTTGCAAGGCTAGAAGCAATAAGGATCTTCTTGGCCTATGCAGCCTACATGAAGTTTAAGGTCTTTCAGATGGATGTCAAAAGTGCATTCCTGAATGGTGAGCTTAAGGAAGATGTGTTTGTTGAACAACCACCAGGGTTTGTTTCTTCAACTCAGCCCTCACATGTATTCAAGTTGCAGAAAGCTCTTTATGGACTAAAATAAGCACCCAGAGCCTGGTATGAGACTCTAGCTTGTTTCCTTTTAGAGCACAACTTTACTAGGGGAGTAGTTGATAGAACCCTTTTCGTCAAGCACCACAAGGACACAATCCTGTTAGTTCAAGTATATGTGGATGATATTATATTTGGTTCCACTGATCCTAAACTTTGCAAAAGGTTTTCTGACCTGATGCACTCTAAGTTTGAGATGAGTAGTATGGGTGTGCTGTCTTACTTTCTTGGTCTCCAAGTTAAGCAAGATGCTGATGGCATCTTCATCTCCCAATCCAAATATGCCAAGGAATTGGTAAAGAAATTTGGGATGGCTGATGCTTCAGCAATGCCTACACCTATGGCTACTAGTGTAGTTATTGATTCTGATGATCACGGCAAGCCAGTTGATCAAAAGAATTATAGGGCCATTATTGGTTCCCTATTATATTTAACTGCAAGTAGGCCAGATATAATGTTTGCTACATGCCTCTGTGCTAGATTCCAGGTCAACCCCAAGGAATCTCATCTGATTCTTCTCAAGAGAATCCTGAGATACCTAAAGGGATGTCCAAATCTAGGACTTTGGTACCCAGCTGAGTCAGAATTTGAATTAATTGGATATACTGATTCTGATTATGCTGGTTGCAGAGTTGACAGGAAGAGCACCTCAGGAACTTGTCAGTTCCTGGGAGAGAGATTGGTCTCTTGGTTCTCTAAGAAGCAGGCTTCTGTCTCAACTACAACTGCAGAGGCTGAATATATAGCAGCTGCCAGTTGTTGTTCACAGATCCTGTGGATTCAAAACCAGCTTGTGGATTATGGTTACTCACACAAGAACACCAAAATCATGTGTGATAGTACCAGTGCTATCTCAATTGCACAAAATCCAGTGCACCACTCTAGAACGAAGCACATTGAGATTCGGCACCATTTCCTGAGAGATTGTGTGGAAAAGAACAAGATTTCTCTTGAGTTCATATCCACTGAGTTTCAGAGAGGTGATATATTCACCAAGCCCTTAGATGAACAGAAGCATCTGTTCTTTTTAGTTCAACTAGGCATGATCAGTGGAAGAGACTAAGTGTGACTATATCTGCCTATGTTGAAACTTGTTTGAAGATCGTCGAACTATGCTCGAAGATCGTCGAACGGATCAAGCCTATCGTCGACCTCTGGTTGATGATAGCTTATCTATTTGAAGATCGTCGACCGACGTTCGAAGATCGTCGAACAGGTCGAGCTTATCGTCGATCTATGGATGACGACAACTTGTTGTTTGAGAAGCCAGAAATAGTCGAACGATTGCTCGACTACTCTGCTTCTGGACCGATCATCGAACGACCGTTCGACCATCGTGTCCAGTATCTTTTAAATAGATCGACTATCTCCGGTCTAATATAAAGCCGATAGTCGACCTACGTTAAAAGATCTTTGCTTTTATCGTCGACGGAGAGCGTCTTTTCGTATTCCGTAGTCGTGCTTGCTCTGTCTCTTTTCTCTGCCGATTTGTCTTTTCCGTTCCTCTCGCGCCTTCTCCAGCAAATCGATGGCGGTTTCTCCAGCGCTCCTCGCAGTTGTCAAGTTTGACGCAGGTTTCAGCGTGGATTTTGATGCATTCAGCTGCTGTGAACCAGATATCGTGGAAATTCTCCAGCTATGCAAAGATCAAGGATTGGAAAGGCTAATGTCTACAAGGATCAAGTTAAATATCCCAGAGATAAAGGAATGGGCATTTACTTCATCTTCTACTGAAGATTCAATGACAGGATCTATTGACGGAGTAGAGGTAATTTTGACTCCCGCCGTCTTGACTGATTTATTTGGATTGACTAATGGCGAAGAAGAATATGAGCAAGATGCTCCAGAGTTTGGAAGAATGTTGATTGAGCTGAGACATGCAGAAGGCATTCCCTCAAAGCTGCTCAAGGTAAATTTTCCTTTTAAGATTAAATTTCTTGCTGAGATTGTCGGAAAGGTGCTGCTAGGCAAACACTCTGCCCACGATAACAATACAAGACAACAATTTGCACTAATGTGTGCAATTGTCAACAAGAAAAGGATTAATTGGGCAGGTGTTCTGTTTGACTTGATAAGAAAGAAGAATAGCAAGAAAGAGGTTACCCTAGGCAGGGTTATTGGGATTTTTCTGAAGGAAAGATATCCCCATCTGCTAGTTTCAGCTGCTACCACCATTAATGCCAGCAAGAAGATGGATCCCAACTTGTTCTCAAAGTGGAAGAGGACATTCGTGAATCCCACTCCTGCAGGGGCTGCTCCAGCTGCATCTGAGAGCACAAGGACTGACTCTGTCGCTCCCCACCCTCAAGAAGTTGGCTCAACTCCTTCATCTATTCCTTCATCTTCTTTTGCTTTGTCGTCTACTGCAGTCGAAGTTCCTTCAACTTCAACTGCAGTACGACATTCTGCCTCTCCTCCTGCATCTTCTCACCCAACTGATCTTGCTGGGACTTCTCAACGCAGCTTTGATCTATTGGCGTCTGACATTTCTTCTCCAGTTCATTCTCCCATTCCATCTCCTCCTCACTCTCCACATCATTCTCCAGTTAACTCTCCAGATAACTCTCCCGTTCGATCTCCAGTCCTCACCACAATTCATCCTGCCACATCAACCATTTCTGCTGCTCCTTCATCCACTGCAGTTCCACCACCTTCTGAAATTACTCCAGAATTTATTTCCAGCATTGTGGAGTTAATTACCCCCTCAATCAAAATCATGATTGAAGAGGCAATTGCTCCACTTGCTTCCTCCATTGCTTCTTTGTCTGATGCCATCAAAATTCTCTCTAACTCTGCTGAGCCCTCTTCATCCAGGGGCCTGGTTTCAGTTCCCACTGAAATCAGGCAGGGGGAGATGTTCAATGAAGATATCTCTGAGCAGCTCCCAGCCTCCCCTCCAGCAGCTCAACTTGCAGTAACAGAAAATGTAGCAGAAGTTTCAGCCCCTCCTACATCTGAAAAAGAAAAAGAAATATCTGATGCAATAATGTTGACTGAATTTGTTGTAAAAGTTTACCTGGAAGAAGCCTCAACTCCCTTAGTTGCCCTGTTCCTAGAAGGAATTATCACTTCCTTTCTAGATGATTTATGGGAGTTAGGTCACCCTGAAGAAAATCCTGAAGGTATGTCTCTTTCCCAATTTGTAGATTACTTAATTGATAAGTTAGTATGGGAATATCTGGAAGGGATGACTAGATGTCATTTAGCAAGTTTTTACTCCTAATCCTACAGATATAATGGAAGAAGTAGGTGTTGTCAAAGAGCCTGAATCTGTATCAGCTCCTGATGTCCAAGTGGCTGTAGAGACTGTTCTAGTTTCTGAGGCTGTTGAACCTGCTCAGCAAGCAGTGCTATCTGAACTGGTCCCTACGACAGTTCCTGAGCGTCAAGAATTGGATCCTGAAAGCCAAGTTGAAAATAAAGATGACACCCCAAAACTGAGTTTGGAAGAAGAGAAAGCAAAAGCTGCTTGGCAACAAAGAGTAAAGGCTGATTTGGAAGAGAAAGAAAAAGCTTGGCAAGCTGAAAAATCTACAGTATGGGATGATTCCCCAGGCTTAGACTTGGATACTCTTCTGGCACAGGATGCCATGGAAGAAGAGAAAGAGAAAGCTGCCCTGAAAGAAAAGGAAAAGGCTGTATCAGAAGCCTATGATCCATATGATCATCCTCCCTCATCTCATTCTGAGGATGAAGATGATTCAGATCTGTCTAAGGATTCTAAGAAAAAGAAAGCTGCAAAGAGGAAAAGAAAAGCTGTAGCTCCTCCTCCCAATCCCGATCATGACACTCCTTACTACATTCTGAAAGGGATTGATCCTAAATCCAAAGAGTTCCAGCACTGGAGGTGGTTTTCTAAGAATCAACAAAAGGAGAGGAAGAAATCAAAGAGGTATGATAGTCCTGCTCCCAAATGGACTCCCAGAGGTCCTCCTCCTCCACCTCCCGGTGCAGGAGCCTCTGGCAATATTTCAGCAAATCCATCTGCCCCTTCTGACAAATCTGCACCTTCTCAGCCTCCTTCAAGGAGAAGTTCTCAAAGCCATCAAGGCAAATCATATTCTGGATATCAAAGGCATGACGCTGAGACAAAAGAGTAAGTAAAGGAGGTGGTTTATCAAAAGCCAACATTTTCACCCCCTCCTTCACCCAAGAGAAAAGTTTCACCTGCTGCTAAAAACACTTAAAAGAGTAAAAGAACTGTTTTCTCAGAAAAGTCATGTAAGAAATTTGCTGAATTTGCTCCTCCTTCATCTCTTGTTATTCAAGATGTTAAAGATCCAGCTGAAAGTTTATTCGATCTGTCTACCAAGTTTAAAGCTGTGAAGCCAATATATACTACATCTGAAAATAAGTATGAAAGTCAAGAGTTAGATCCTGATTTCAGGATGGCTCGTTTTCTAGAGCTTGTTGGCTCAGCCCAGATAAAGAAAGCTAAGGCTGAAGGAAAAGATTCTGTAGGATTTACAACTATGTCAAAATTCAGAATGAAGGAACTTGATAAAATCCAGGTTAGTCCTGAGGTATTTGACCCTTCTAAATACATGGAAAAGCATCCAGAAGCAGTCGTCCCAATGGCATCAGAAATAAAAATTAATGGTGTACAAGATCTGAAAATGTCTAAGAAAGAAGCCATAGATCCCTTGAGGAAAGTATCTTTTGTTCCTAGCTCTTCTGATCCCAAACCTGATTTTGTAGATCCTTAATTTTGATTGGCTGTTATATATCGGACTGATTGTTAATTGCCAGTTAGTTGTTTAACTATTCCCTGTATTGATTTTATTGTTCTATAGCTAGCTCCGTGTTTTAGTTTTTGAGAGACTTAACTCAAATAGGGGGAGATTGTTGGTACCCTAGTTTGATTTGAGTTTAGTCTTGTCTTCTTAGTCTCTTGACCCATGAATTATCTATTGTCAAGGTTAGTTGTCGAGCTGTAGAGTTCCCAGCTTATCCAGATAAGAATTTGGTTAAGTTGTGTGTTCGTTCGACTATGGTCGAACGACGCTCGACTATCGTCGACTAACTATTAGACGATCGTCTATCAGTTGCTCGACGTTCTGTCTGCGTGGATAGTTCGACTATCTGTTGATAGTTCGACTATCTGTGTGTTGTGATAGTTCGACTATCTGTTGATAGTTCGACTATCTGTTTGTTTGATAGGTCGACTATCTGCTTGGATAGTTCAACTATCTGATAGCTCGACTATCTGTTTGATAGGTCGACTATCTGCGTTGTTTGATAGCTCGACTATCTGTTGATAGGTCGACTATCTGCTTTCTTCTGATAGTTCGACTATCTGTTGATAAGTCGACTATCTGTTTTCCCTTGGTAGTTCGACTATCTGCTTTGATAGTTCAACTATCTGATAGCTCGACTATCTGTTGATAGTTCGACTATCTGTCGTTCTTTGATAGTTCGACTATCTGTTGATAGATCGACTATCTGTTTCTCTTCTGATAGTTCGACTATCTGTTGATAGGTCGACTATCAGTTTTGCTTTGATAGTTCGACTATCTGTTGATAGGTCGACTATCTGATAGTTCGACTATCTTCTGATAGTTCGACAATCTGTTGTGATAGTTCGACTATCTCCTTTGATAGTTCGACTATCTGGATCGTTCGACTATCTGTCCGACAGTTCGACGATCTCCGTTCTTCGGTCGACGATCTCCGAGGGTCGTTCGATGTTTTCTGTTTGCCTTTTTATTTTGTATTTATTTATTCTATTTAATAAATCAATATATTATCTGGCATTTTATTTCAGTTGTTTTATGATAATATTTCCAGGCAATTTCTGCTCCATCGCTTTTGCCTGAGTCAAATCTTTTCAGATAAACTTGTTTGTCTTATTAGTTGACAGTGTATTTTACTTTATCTGCTGTCAGTCCTTTATAGCCGTTAGACTGAAAAGTCTTCCTTCTGTTATAAAGAGTTTGTCTCTGATGTGATTTTATTTAGTACCTTTATTATCAGATTGCTTCCTGCAGCTTCCTTGAAAAAGGTTTATTCCTTTTATAGAATATTTTGCTGCAGAGTTTGTTTGTCTTTGTGATATTTGTAGCCCAGGTTTCAAGTTTCAGAAGAAGACAAACAGTTCAAATTGAAAAGAGTCGTTGCTTGTTGCTGCTATAAAAGGAATCCTTTGGAGAAGGATTTCAGCTAGCTAACCAGTTATTCTAAGAGTTATTCAATTAACATTCAAGTTTTCATCAAAACTAAGTTCACTGCTCTCAGCAATCTTCATTCAACTGAGAAGTGTTAACTCTTCTGCTCTTCTTCAACCTGAGTTCTCCTGCTTCCAGGAAGTTCAGACTCAGAGTTCTTTTGAAGAAGAAGAAGAAGATAGCTGCTAGAAGATTTCTATTTTATATTTTATATCTTCTTGTAGTTTTTCCTTCAGAACTTTCAGAAGAGTTTCTGCACTGAAGCAAGACTTCACCTGGACGTTCTTTGAGCTAGGGGGAGCCTTGATTCTTTTGAGCTTTCTAGCTCAGTGCAAGTCTTTGTGCTTCTCTAATCTATTGTAAAATAGAGAAGACTCTTTAACCTTCTTTCCCCCTCCTGTACAGGGTTATTACTCCCTTCAAAAGTATCCCTTGGTGGCAGGGCACCTGATCAAAAACTTGTTGTTGGTTTTTAGACACCTGATCAAAAGTCTAAAGGGTTTCTAGATCTACCTGAAGCAGATCTTGTGGTGGCAGGGCACCTGATCAAAAACCTGTAGTGGATTCCTACCTTGTTGGTAGAAGAGTGGACGTACCCAAGTTGTTTGGGGAACCACTATAAATTTCCTTGTGTCGTCTGGCATGCTTAATTTAATTACTTGCATTGTGGCTGTGATTAGATATAACTAGGTTTGCTAGTTGCTGATTAGGAAATCCAAGCCTTAACTGTAATTACAGTTAGCTTGAGTTTGTGCACATCACTTGTGTTTGGCTTTAGGGTTATCTCCATATCTATAATCTTTTCATTCCGTATTTCACTCCAAGGGAGTTGGGTAGACTATTAAGTTTTGTCTAGTGCAAAATTTGATAACTCTATTCACCCCCCCCCCCCCCTCTAGAGTAGTATCTATCCCTTCACTTTCACTCTATTTTCGTTATCCATATGCAATGCCGAGAGGCTGCATGTATGGACCGATCCCCCTTAGGTAAAGAGAACTGCGTACGCCTCCCTTGAAAGAGGAGAAGCGTTGTTCTGCCGGATTGGGTTCCCCACCCAATAACGGGGTTCTTAGCGTAATGCGGGCATTAAGGAGAATCCTTCGTCTGACTAACGTTCGGTCAAATAGCCTTAGCGTCCAGGTGAGAAATATTCCTAGAGATAAGTGCACTCATTTTTTTGGAACCTCCACGGATAAGTGCCTTTTATTAATGAAAAAATAAGTTCAATAATTGTTAAGAATTATTTTAGTATTAATCCGATTCGATGCCGAGCGTTAACCCGTCATCGAATTAATCTAAGTAAAATTTTTCTCTCTTTTCTTTCCGCCTTAATTAACTAAAAATATCACCTTACTGATAGTAAGATAATAGTCTTCCTGGAAGAGTAGATATAATCAATGCTCCCCCGAGAGAAATACGACCTCGGTATTCTCCCGAATACCGAGTACAACTTGCGATAGGTGCACTTGCATCCTTTCGTCGGAAAACTCAATCTTCTAACCGGCCCGCGGAATCAGACCATTTCGAATCCACCACAGTCGGTCTCGGTTCTGCAGACATCAAGTTTTTGGCACCACTGCTGGGGAAAACAGTTGTTATATTGAATCCGAGACTCTATTAATTTTACTTTATTTTCAAATAAAAAATAAAAAAAAAGTCCTTCCCCCTTCGTTGTTTTTTTAGGGTGTATGACCCGTGGACAACCTTCAAGTTCTGAAAATCTTGAATTCGACCCTGAGATCGACCGCTCTCTTGCGCGTATCCAATCTCAACGTCGAATTCCCTTTTTAGACCCGAAAGAATCCACCGGAGAACCCTCTATCTCTCCTATGGCCAACCCAAATAATGCCCAAACGGTCGAGCGTATGATTTCTTACTACGCTCGACCCAACTTAGATGATACTGGGTCAAGTATTATTCGACCTGCTGTTGCGAACAATAATTTTGAAATTAAGTCAAGTGTTATACAAATGATCCAAAACGCCGTGCTGTTCGACAGACAGCTAGATGAGGACCCTAATAACCACTTGTCTAATTTTTTAGAAATCTGCGATACTTTATAAATTAATGGCGTCACTGAGACATGGGAGTATTTTAAGGAATTTCTCCATCGGTGCCCGCATTACGCGCTGCAAACGTGGTATCAGGTACAGATTTTTTATAATGGACTGAAATATCAGACGCGTCAAATGATTGATGCGGGTGCCGGGGGCACTCTGAATAATATGACCCCCGAGGCCGCCCAGGCTCCTTTCGAAGAAATGGCTATGAACGCCTACCAATGGAACGTCCCGCGGGCGCGCCATAAGCCGCCTTTATGAAGTGGATGTCACTGCTCATCTAGCCCTTAAAGTCGAAAGGCTAACTAAGAAGGTAGTGGAGATGTCTGTTGCCTCCACCACTCCGCCTTGTTTTCTCCCCCTTAGTGCCTGCGTGGTCGACGAGTTCGTGGACTACATGGGGAATCCGTTGCGTCCCTCCTTCCAAAATAACCCTTATAGTAGCCACTATAATTCGGGTTGGAGGAACCACCCGAATTTTTCATGGAGTAACCCGAATAACGCGCAGCTCCCTCCCCCCTTCTTTTACGCCCTCTTTTTCGTCCCCTCCTCCGAAGCCTCTTCCAGTGGATGAAAATTTTATTCGATATGTCGCGTCCAACGAGTCTAATATCTGGAACATCACTGGATCACTTAAAAATTTAGAAATATTGGTTGGACAGCTGGCGCGACTTATGTCGGAACACGCTTTGGGGGCACTGCCAGGGAATACGGAGCCCAATCCAAGGGAGAATGCCAATGCAATAACCCTTTAGAGCGGTAAGGAGGTGGTCGATCAAAAATGGATCGATCTTCAGGTACATATTTCACCTCCGACCCCTCTTCCCTCTTCTTCAATTACGCAGCCCTTACCGATTTTAAACGACAAAACTATTTTAAACATGGCGTTGCCCTACCCACATAAGTTAGATAACGAGCGAATGAACGCGCAATATGAAAAATTTATTTTATTACTTAAACAAATTCATATTAATGTTCCTTTTTGCGAGGCCATCTCGCAAATGCCTTAATATGCAAAATTTTTAAAAGAGCTTCTTTCTAACAAACAAAACTTGAAGATATTTCACATATTTCTCTTAACGCTGCCTGCTCGGTGGCTTTTACTAATAAGTTGCGCTCAAAACAAAACGACCCTGGACGGTTTTCCATCTCGTGCCTTTTTGGCGATGTATTAGTAAAATACGCCTTAGTAGACTTAGGCACGAGCATTACTTTGATACCGTTCTCGCTCTTCCTGTGATTAGGTTGGGGTACTCCTGCTCCTACCAATATGCGCATCCAACTATCAGATCGCTCGGTTAGGTTCCCCATCAGGGTAGTTTAGGATTTCCTTGTCCGAGTATACAAGTTCACCTTCTCGGTGGACTTCGTCATCTTAGAGATCGAGGAGGATGCCCAGGTACCAATAATACTCAGTCGCCCTTTCCTCACAACCTCACGTGCGCTAATCGATGTAAGTAACAGCCATCTTCTCCTTCGGGAAGGAGACGACCAAGTTACTTTTTCTATTAACCCCTCAATGGAAGACTCGCCGTCGAGCGACTATTTCTGCTATTCTTTAGATTCTATTTTTGGAGATTGTTCTTCTCCAGTTTTCGAGTCCGTGTTTTTAAACGAAGATATTTTTTCACTAGAATTTTTTTTTACGATGAGGATGCGTCTATGGATATGCCTTTTGAACCAATTGGTTCAAAAGACATTAGAACTAAAACCTCACTAGAAGAACCGTCCACCCTATATCTCAAACCATTACCCGAATCCCTCAAATACGCCTTTTTGGGGAAAAAATGATACAATCCCGGTGATCATTTCTTCGCATTTAAGCGATTCGGAGACCTCCGATTTATTGGAGGTTTTGCTTAAACATCACCACGCAATTGCGTTGTAAATTTATTACCTTAAGGAGATTAACCCTTCTTTCTGCACTCATAAAATTTTCTTAAATGATAATTGCCACAAAACCATTCAGCCGCAGCGACGTCTTAACCCAAACATGAAAGACGTCGTGAAAACTGAGATAATTAAATTATTAGATTCGTGGATTAATAATCTTATTTCTGATAGTGCATGGGTTAGTCCTATTCATGCCATACCCAAGAAGGGCGGTCTAACCGTAGTGGCTAATGAGCACAATGAGCTCGTCCCAACTCATACTGTTACGGGTTGGCGTGTGTGCATCAATTATCGCAAACTTAGTGATGCCACCCGCAAGGACCATTTCCCACTACCGTTCCTGGATCTGATTCTCGAGCGACTTTCCGGTCATCCATATTATTGTTTTCTTGATGGTTTATCAGGGTTTTTCCAAATCCCCATTTCCCTCGAAGACCAAGAGAAAATAACTTTTACTTGCCTGTTTGGCACCTTCGCCTACCGAAGAATGCCATTTGGCCTCTGCAATGCGCCAGCTACATTCCAAAGATGTATGCTAGCAATCTTTAACGAGCTAGTAGAAGATATTATGGAAGTATTTATGGATTACTTTTCTGTATTCGGATGCTCATTCTGGGATTGTCTTCGAAATCTCGATCGTATCCTCCAGCGATACGAGGACAGGAATCTTGCTTAAAATGGGGAAAAGTGTAACTTTTTGGTTTGAGGAGGTTTGGTCCTCGGCCATATGATTTCGATTAAGGGGATAGAGGTCAATAAGGCCAAAGTAGAAATCATAGAAAAACTTCCTCAGCCGACTAACGTTAAATCTATTAGGAGTTTCTTAGGCAACGCGGGCTTTTATAGGCGCTTCATTCAAGATTTTTAAAAAATAACAAAGCCGCTAACTCGCCTCTTGGAAAAGGAATCACATTTTTTCTTTAGTAGCAATTGCGAGTCTACCTTTAATTTTATAAAACAAAAACTTATCAATTTTCCCATTCTAGTTGCCCCTAATTGGTCCCTTCCGTTCGAAATCATGTGCGACGCGAGTGATATTGCCTTAGGTGCCATTCTTGGCCAGCGCATAGAAAAAAATTTTCATCCTATTTATTACGCTAGCAAGATGCTCACTTGCGCACAAGTGAATTACACAACGACGGAAAATGAACTCTTAGCCGTTGTTTTCGCTTTCGATAAGTTTCACTTCTATTTAACGTTATCTAAGGTAATCATTTTTACTGATCACTCTGCCCTTAAGTATTTACTAGTTAAAACCGACGCGAAGCCCCGCCTTCTTTGATGGATCCTCCTCCTTCAAGAGTTTGACTTGGAGATCCGAGATAATAAGGGCGCGGAAAATCTTGCGGCAGACCACCTCTCCCGTTTAGAAAAACCTACTGCGGAAGCGCTCGTTGAATCTGAAATAAATGACAGATTCCACGAGGAACGCCTTCTTGCCATTCGTTCGTCTTCGTCATCTTCGCCATGGTTCGCAGATTTTGCGAACTATTTAGTCGCGCGGGTACTTCCAAAAGAATTTTCAAGTCATCAAAAGAAGAAATTCTTTTCCGACTTGAAAAATTTCTTTTGGGAAGACCCATTTCTTTTTCGTATCAGCGCGGACCAAGTGGTTCGAAGATACGTCGCGGGTGTGGAGTGCATGCAAATACTTAGGCACTGCCACGAGGGTCCAGCCGGGGGGCACTATCATGCCAACCTGACCGCTAGGAAGGCGCTAGAGGCGGGCTACTTCTTGCCCACTCTCTTCAAAGATGCGCAAAATTTTGTGCGCACATGCGATAGTTGTCAGCGGTCGGGTAACATCTCACGTCGACACGAGATGCCCCGAAACATGTTTTTAGAATGGGAAGTCTTCGATTTATGGGGAATATATTTTGTAGGCCCCCTACCTCCTTCTTATAAAAATATTTATATTTTAGTGGCGGTCGACTACGTATCAAGCTGGGCGGAAGCCCAAGCTCTCCCCACCAACAATGCACGAGTCCTTATTACGTTTCTAAAAAAATTATTTTCTCGCTTGGGCACGCCTTGCGCTATTGTTAATGATAGGGGAACGCATTTTTGTAATGCTCTAATGGCTAAGATGTTAGCTAAATATGGAGTCACGCACAAACTTACCACCCCTACCACCCGCAAACAAGTGGCCAAGTTGAGGTAGTAAATCGAGAGATAAAATGAATATTAGAAAAAATCGTTTCACTTAATAGGAAAGATTGGTCTGTTAAGCTTGACGACGCATTATGGGCGTATCGTACGACGTACAAAACCGCTACCGATTGTACTCTGTTTCGATTAGTCTATGACAAAGCGTGCTATTTACCCATAGAACTAGAACATCGCACACTTTGGGCATTAAAACATTTAAACCTGGACGCTAACTTAGCCGCTCAGAATAGAAAACTGCAACTAAACGAGCTCGATGAATGGCGTGCGAACGCTTACAAGAGCAATAAATTCTATAAGGAGCATTCTAAGTTATTTCACGATCGAAAAATCAAATCCCCAAAAAGTTTTTCTCCGGGAGATCTTGCTCTTCTTTATAATTTTGGTCTTAAACTTTTTCCTGGAAAACTCAAATCTCGTTCGTTCGGTCCCTTCTTAGTTGAAGATGTTTTTCCATATGGGACCGTACTCGTCTCCCACCCGAAAAAAGGCTCGTTTAAAGTAAACAGTCATACATTAAAGACTTACATAGCGGGCGACCTAGTGATCGAGTATAACGAAACCATATCCCTCCTCAACTTATAAACCCGCCAATATAGTCAAGCTACACGACTATAAACAAAGGACTCTTGGGAGGCACCCAACGCTCTACTTTGTTTATTTACATCTTTTTTTATTATCCTTTCTATTTTTCTAATAACTGCAGGGTTTCTAATGTGCTTTCCCGAGCGCGGATCAGGGATGTTTTCTACCCACCCTCTTTCTCTTTTTTCGTATATATAGATGCTATCTTGTTCCTCATGCTTAACATACAACATTGGGGACAATATTGGAACTAAGTACGGGGGTGTTTTTGTATTTTCGTACTTTCTTTTTCTGCACATTTATTTATCGCATTTCAAAAACATATATATTAAAAATAAACAAAAATTTCAAAAAAAACAAAACTTCAAAATATATATATATATATATATATAACACAAAAATCGAATTTTTTTTTGAAGTTTCATTTTTGAAACTTTGACTTATTTTTAACTTGGTCTGCGAGATCCGGCTTATCGAGCCATCCACATAAGGAGTCATCTCGCGGGAACCTTGTTTTATTTTTTATAAATATTTTTGTAAATATTTTTTGTAAATAATTTTTGTAAATAATTTCTGTAAGTATTTTTTTTGTAAATATTCTTCCTCTTTCCCCTCTCCCTTTTTCTCTCTCATCCTTGTAAATAATTTCTCTTTTTCTCCCAATTTTTTGTAAATAGAATGAAAATTTTCTTAAAAATACAAAAAAATTCGCAAAACTTGAAAATCTAAAAAAAAATTATTTTCGCATTCTCCTTTCTTTAGTATGTATATATTAAAGAAAAAAAATACAAAAAAAGATAATAACTTCAAAAATTCAAAAACAATATATAATTTATGAAACGAATAAATCAAATATATCATTCTTAAGTTTTTTTTGCTATCCAAAAATTTTGTTTTGAGTTTATTTATATGTGAATTTGATCAATTCTTTGTTCACAATTCGTTTTTTAATTATAGATGGAAAAAATTAAATAGTCGGGGTTATGTTTTAAACAATTTATTATACTTTGTTAAAAATAGGGTACTCGTTTTAGGCACTACTTCTAATTTTTCATAGATAGGAGCACGTGTACTATGTTAGAAAAAATGACTATAAAATTCAATTATGCTTACTTTTAGCTTTCTGAAAAATTGGAACGTACAAATTATAAAGGTTGCTCTCAAAAAATTTTTAATTAAAAATCTAGTTTTCTTTTCTCCCCTTACTTATCATGACCTACTTGGTATGATAAAAATTTTTCCCCCCAAAAAAAGATCCTATGTCAATAGGAATAAGATTTCATTCCGTAAACATAGGCATCCAATAATTTAAAAAAGATTATATGTTACGGAGTAAGAGGATCAAATTCATTACTCCTACACATATACATTGGGTTAATTTTAATTATGAAAAAAAAATTCATGTTAAGGAAAATAAGATTTCGTTTTCCTATAACATCAAAATCAGAAAAAATGGAGGTTCGAGAAAAAATTACCTCTCCTCAAAATTCAAGCCTCTTTATAAACCAACATCAACCCCCCTTAGCCAAATTCATGACTCTAGAATTAATTAGAAAATCTTTTTGAGAGCATAATTCGTAAATTGCATTGTTTTCGGTAAAACACCTTTAAGATAAAGTTCATATAATTCCAAACTATTTTTGTTAATCTAACCAATACAATTATGTCTTTATATTTGATTACATCAAGAAGTATTTTGACAAAATTTTTGCCCTATTTTAATCATCTACATAATTTTAGGACTTAACTCTTATACCCCGTATATTTATTTAGATCATTCTGATAATTAATTTAAGCGGTAGCAGAACTTGGAGTTTTTTATTATTCCTTATAAGTTCACCTCAAACTTTTAACTGGAATAGCAAAAGCTTAAGTATGAGGGTATTTGATGAGTTGTAAATATACCTACTTTTATAGTATTTTAATTAAGTCATTTTACTTTATTTTTGCCTTTTTTTGTTTGTTTTGTTTAATAAATATGCTTCTTTTTGTAAAAACAATCCTAACATAAGTTTTTTTTGTTTTCTGAATTTTTTAAAGGAAAAAGTCAAAATTTGACCTGACACGCCCGTATCATATGGCCGACACGCCCGTGTCAGCCACTAAATGCCATCGAGGCAGAAGCAACTCAACACTTTTACTGTTCACGTCTCACGCCTTCAAACCAAGCAGGGCACGCCCGTGTACAAAGAATCGATATGCCCGTGTCCCTCACTCAATGCCTCCCGCTAATCAGTCACTCAACACTATCTTAGACCCGAGAAGGACACGCCTACAAGTAGCTCGTGTGGTACCCCGTGCCACAAGCTCAACTCAAATTGCAACGTGTCCCAACACGCCCGTTTAACGCAACCCGACAGGCCCGTGTCGGACATGTGTCTCTTCTTGATGCTTCTAGAAGCAAGCCTGCTTGCCAGTGCCTGCAAAGTCAAACACGCCACCTCAACACGCCCCCACGACATGGCCGTGTCGTAGGGCATGTCAAACCCGAAATTTTGCCTATAAATATCCAGTTTCTGTAAGCTCGCTTGTTCTTTTTTTGGAACATCTTTAGTGTGTTTTGTGGGCTGCCTTGGCGCATTTCCATTTCATGTAAGGATATTTCTCTCCCTCCCTTTTAATGTTTGTTTTAGCTTTTCCTTTTGCTTTGTAATAGCTTGTAATAACTTTAATCATGAAAATTAAAATTTTATCTTCTTTCTCTCTCTACATGCAATGAAAATGTATTTGGGTGCTTCACTTTCTTTCTCCTTTTTTTTCCTTATGTTCACCTTCATTTTATCATTTCTATGAAAAGTGTGTGTGAGTTTGTGAGTGATGCTTTTATTTATCTTCATTATGCAAGTGTTAGGATAGCCTTTATGTTTTAAGTTTTAATTTCTAGTTTTATGTTTCTTTGTTATGATATATATATATATATATATATATATATATATATATATATATATATATATATATGTTAGGTTATAAGGATAGTTCTTCCTTTTTTAAGATTTATGTAAGTTTCAAATTATAACCCTTGCATCCTTGGGAGTTTTGTAAAAGAGCTTTTATAAAGGTGATTTTAATTTTCTTTAACTTAGTTTTTGTTTAGCTTGTAAAACTTTTTGTTCCTTTAAATTTTATTTTCACTTTTTAATCACTTTTATGAACTCTTAAGAATGGAAAAGTTATAATTATGATTTTTAATAACTTTGATTTTTGCCAAGTTAAGGTAGTTTATATTTTATTTCCTTTATGTATTAGGATTTGGGGTTTTATGGTTTCATCCTTAGGATTTTACAAAAGTGAGCTAAGAGTGAGTTTGATTTCTTTTTTCTTACTTAGCTTTTTAGGAATGTAAAACTTTTTCGTCATTTTCAGTTTATTATCCCTTTTTCCTCACTTTTTTAAGACCCTAAGAATGAAAATATTATCATTTAAAATTTTCAAGTCCTTGTACTTTTGTTTTAATTTCAAAAACCATTTGCTCTTTTAATTTTTATTTCATTTTTTTTATCGTTTGTTGCAAGTTATAGTGGTAGAAAAATTGTTGTTTTAATTTTTAGATAACTATTATTTTCTTGTTCTTTAATGTGTGTGTGTGTGTATGATGATAGATTTTCATTATGCTCTTTTAATTTCATGTTAGTGTGTGTGAGTGTATGTGGATATATTTATTGCTTTCATTCTCCCGCCCACTCATTTGAGCCGGGACTCACAATTTTATTGCTTTTTCAATTATGTAGAGTGCGTGTGTGTAGGAGATAAATTTTTATGCTATGATTTTATCGCTTTCTTCAATTCATGTAGTGTGTGTGCGTGTGCGCATCTATTTCCGCCTACTCCTTAAGAGTTAAATGGCGTTCTGCTTTCATTTCCCGCCCACTAATTTGAGTGGGACTTGTCTTTAAATTTTCCTCCTACTCATTTGAGTAGGATTTGTAATTTTCATTTTTTTAACTTAGTTTCTTTTTATTCATGCAATTATTTCCGCCTACTCGTCAAGAGTTAAATGGCGCATCGTTTTAATTTACCTCTTTCTCAGTTTTGAGTAGGACTTGTACTTACATTTATTTCCCGCCTACTCATTCGAGTAGGACTTGCTTTACTTAATTTATTTATGGTTTTGAAGTGTGCGTGAGTGTCTACATCAATTAGCTTTCTTTCAATTTATCTAAACGCCATGTTTTTAGGTTTTCTCTTATAATTGTTTAGTTCTAAAATTAAAACTCACGTTTCACTAAAAACCATAAAGCCACCCCCATACCAATGAGTGGCTAATCTCTATTAGCCTTCGGCATCGAAGAGCATTGGGACATATAAAATGATTCAAAATAATTAAGGTTTTTTATTTTTATTTTAATTTAAGGACTTAAGGTTATCCTAGGGTTAACGACGAATAGGACCACATAATCGATGTGTGGGCTCTATTTCCGTTATTCATACGCAACACCGAGAGGCTGAACATATGGAACGATCCCCCTTGGGTAAAGAGAACTGTGTACGCCCCCCTCGAAAGAGGAGAAGCGTAGTTCTGCCGGATTGGGTTCCCCACCATATAGCGTGGTTCTTAGCGTAATGCGGGCGTTAAGGGGAATCCTTCATCGCACTAACGTTCGGTCGAATAGCCTTAGAGTCCAGGTGAGCAATATTCCTAGAGTTAAGTGCGCTCATTTTTTTTGAACCTCCACGACCAAGTGCCTTTTATTAATTTAAAAACTAAGTTCAATAATTGTTAAGAATTATTTTAGTCTTAATCCGATTCGATGTCGAGCATTAACCTGTCATCGAATTAATCTAAGTAAAATTTTGCTCTCGTTTCTTTCCGCCTAAATTAACTAAAAATCTCACCATACTGATAGTAAGTTAATAGTCTTCCTAGAAGAGTAGATATAATCAATGAGCCCCGAGAACAATTCGACCTCAATATTGTCCCGAATACCGAGTACTACTTGCGATAGGTGCACTTGCCTCCTTATGTTAGAAAACTCGATCTTCTAACCGGCTCACGGAATCAGACCATTTCGAACCAACCACAGTCGGTCTCTGTTTTGCGGACATCAGAAACCTTGTTAGATGACTACCTTCTGGTTCTTACAAGAAAGAAGGACTCTGCAGGGCTTGTCTATTAGGCAAGATAAACTAAAAATAGTTTTAAATTCATTTCTAAAAGTGATTCACACAGGAATTTGTATTTTCTACATATGGACCTTTTTGAATCTATTGTAGTACAAAGTTTGGGAGGAAAGTCATATACCTTAGTTATTGTAGATGATTTATCTAGCTTCACTTGGGTATTCTTGATAATACATTCTGTAGTCTTAACTATTACCGTATTTTTCTAGTTTATAATGTACAAATCTTGTATTTTAAGCTTTATTTTTATCTTTCTTTTGTTAATTTTATTGCCCCTAACTTTTTCCTCTATTTGTGCAGCTTTCCATAATAGTGGTCAAAATTGACCTAACACGCCCCCCTGTCACGCCCTCCCCGTGCATGACCTAGGGCATGTCACCTGTTCCAGAGGAATCCAGAGGACAGATGAAAATACAAGGAAAATCGCATGTCACGCCCCCCTGAAACTCCCTCCCCGGGCGTGACACGGGGCGTGCCGGCCTCTGCTTGAAGCCTATCGCCGCATTAAATGCCATTTCGACTCAACACGCCAACAGTACTGTCACGCCCCCTGTCAAGGGCGTGACCCATCCTTTTCCGATGACTGACGAATTTCCCACCAATGATTTCGACGTGATGTGTGTGTCGCGCGCCCCTACACGGACGTGACCTAGGACGTGTCCACCGATGTACAGAAGCAATCATCCTTCCCTCCAGAATCCAGAGCCCGAGGTCAACCCACAACATGTCACGCCCCCTGACACGCCCCCCAGGGCGTGTCGAAGGGCGTGACCAACCCGTGAACTTTTCCTATAAATTTAGACCCCCCTTCTATTTCAAAAAGCTTGGGTTGAGAGGGGAGGTGCTGCCCCATTATTTCTTGGTCTTTTTCATGTTCTTCCCTCTCTCTCTCTTCTTTATTTTGTGTTTTCCCTTAACCCTAGTTTAGTTTTAGCCTTTGTAATAGCTTTTGTGGTAATCTTTTCTCTTGCACTAGTTTCTTAATGTGGGGCTAGAATAGGTTTTCAATTTCATGCAATTGTAATTTCTTTTTTCAAGTGTAGCTCTCTCTCTTTATTAATATAAGTGCTCTTTTCTTAATTGTGTTTTTATTATGCTTTACTACTCATACCCCCTCCTCCACTCCATTATGAATAACTAATCCTTCTTGTACTCGATCTTGATGATTTGAGGTTTGAGCGATTAAGTTATGACATTTTAATTTACCTTTTCTTTTTAGGTTTTAGGCCATGAATTACTCTTGATTTTTCATGAGTTGGAGGTATATTATCGATATATACTCTCCACCTTTGCATTCATTCTGGGCTAGCCGAGAGGCCGATAGAGTGAAGTGAGCATTCAAGAGTAAAGGGAGTATTACAAACCCCTCGAGAGAGTCAGACATCCAAATCTCCCGGATTGGAGTAAAATCCAATAGTGGGGTTCACCGCGTAAAATGATCTTTAGGCCTCCGATTTAGACAAGAGTCAGTCGGACCTTACAAAACTCAGTTGGGCACGACTTCGAGAGAAGCGTGTTCAAGCTTTAGGAACCTCCACGGTTAAGGAACTTTACCCAATTAAGTTTAGATTTTTATCGCATTTCTTATTCTACTTTAGCCCAGGTGATTCTTGATCGAGTGCATTTCCATTTCATATTTTCATCCCTTCGTTTTAATCGCTTCTTATAGGCCTTTAGTAAACTGCAGTAGTTCTCTTTCTAGCATAGTTTTATTTCCTTAATTGCAATTAGTTTCTCAAACCCTAGTTTTTTCGTCGATAAAATAATAGCCTTCGTGTGAGTAAGTGTACTCAACAGTTCCCAGATTTCAATACGACACTTGTGTCCCCTAGCTACAGTTCGATAGGTATACTTGCCTCATTGGATTTCTAGTTCAGTTGCTTTTATTTTCTTCGAAGCTTAGCCACCACCAAGTTTTTGGCGCCGTTGCCGGGGAAGCAACATTCGTTGATATATTGAAAACACAAACATATTAATTTTATCTCTTCTCTTTCTCATCCTCTTTCTTAAAAATTTTAAAATAATTTTTTTTTTATTACAGCTCTTAATAGTAACCAACTTCACATTTTTTCTATGCCACCTAATTCTCTCGGAAAGGGCAAAGTGGCTTTAAGTGCCGCTATCTTGTCTAGTACCTTGCGAACCCTTCATCGGGTAGTCATTGGGAAGTTCGGGAGTTAATCTATTATAAAAATCTATTTCAAAAAAAATAATCTAGCTTTTCTTCCTAGCCTTTTTTTTTATTTCTCTTCTTTTCTCTTCTCTTCTTTTAGTGCATGACCCAAGGGAATCCATCGGCTATTTTGGACTTCGACCACGAAATTGAGCATACTCTTCGGAGAAGATCGTGATTTCAAGGTCCTACTCTCCAAGTACCGGTTGATGATTCCGAGTCATCTTCTACTTTAGGAATAGCAGAGCCCCAAGTGGAGGAAGCTGTGCAAAGACCTATGTCTTATTATGCACGACCGAATCTAGAGGGAATAGAATCAAGCCTAGTTCTCCCTGCTATAGCAAATAATAACTTCGAATTAAATCCTAGCATAATTCAAATGGTGCAGCAGTATGTGCAATTTAACGGACTTCAAGATGAAGATCCGAACGCACATATAACAAGCTTTCTTGAAATTTGTGACACATTCAAGATAAATGGTGTCACAAATGATGCAATCTAGCTAAGACTCTTTCCCTTCTCTTTAAGAACTAAAGCTAAGCAGTGGTTGAACACTCTACCTAAGAATAGCATAACCACCTGTAATGAATTAATCAAAAAAATTTTGGCGAAGTATCTTCCCACAGCTAAAACAGCAAAACTTAGGAACGACATCTCTGCCTTTGGACAAATAGACTCTAAAACCTTATATGAAACTAGGGAAAGATTTAAAGAATTATTAAGATGATGCCCACATCACGTGCTGCCTGTATGGTTACAAGTGCTGACGTTATATAATGGGCTAAATCAAAGCACAAAGCAAATGATAGACGCAGCTTCTGGCGGTACTTTAAATCATAAGACCCCGGATGAAGCTCTTGAGCTTTTTGAGGACATGTCCATGAACACTTATCAGTGGAATGTGCCTAGGTCCCGCCCAAACAAACCTATAGGTATCTTTGAAGTGGACAATGTCTCCCAGCTTGCTCTACATGTTGAAATATTAAGTAAAAATATAACGGAGATGACTGTTGCCTCCGCCCCTCAGGAATAGGAATCTTCAACTCCTACCCCAGAACAATTAGATTTTGTTAACAATATGCCTATAAATGATTTTAATAATATTCTGTTGGGAATTTTCATCCTCCTAGTTTTAATTTTCCGAATAGTTATAATCCTGCTTTAAGAAATCACCTAAATTTTTCATGTAGCGTGGAGTAATCCATCAAACGAGATGCGCCCGCCACCATAAAATGATTTTTCTGCACCACCACCACCACATCTTCAAAATATCCAAAACCTCCAAGCTTGGAGGAGTTACTTTCCAAATATATCGCCACAAATGACGCTACGATAAGAACCTTAACTAGAAGCGTTAAATGTCTTGAAAATCAAGTAGGACAGCTCGCTAAAATTTTTTCTGAGCGACCAGTAGGGTCTCTTCCTTCCAATACTGAGCCCAACCCGAGAGAGCAAGCGAAAGCTATAACTCTTCGGAGTGTGAAGCAAGTTCTCAGTATGGTAAGTGAAGATCCCGAGGCAAGCTCCGCCCCCTCTTTAAAAAATCAAAGCTCCGCCCCCGTTTAAAAAATTTCACCCTCTGCTGAAGAAGTTATCACCCCCTCTTTAGAAAAAGATCACACTCCACCACCGATCTTTAAAAATAATCCAAATCTTCCTTACCCTTCCGAACTTAATAAACAACGTCATGACGATCAATACTCCCATTTCTTAGAGATGTTTAAGTGAATCCACAAAAATCTGCCCTTCCAAGAAGCGAATTCCCAGATGTCGAAGTACGCCAAGTACCTTAAGGACCTCCTGACCAACAAGAAGAAGTAGGAGAACCTTTCGCACGTTACATTAAATGCTGAGTGCTCTGTGGTTTTGACAAACGGCTTACCAAAGAATATAAGTTACCCGGGTAGTTTTTCTTTTTCGTGTGTCTTTGGTAATCTTTTTGTCAAGAATGCATTAGCCGACTTAGGTGCGAGTATTAACCTGATGCCCCTCTCATTGTTTAAAAAGTTAGGAATTGGTAGCCTCAACCCCACACAAATGAGCATCCACCTCGCCGACGGATCCGTTAAGTACCCGTTAGGAATAGTGGAGGATGTTCTAGTAAAAGTCGAAGAGTTCATCTACCCGGTGGACTTTGTCATTTTGGACATCAAAGAAGACGTCAAGGTTCCCCTGATCCTTGGCCGACCCTTCCTTGCAACCTCCCGAGCTATCATTGACGTAAGAAATGAAAAGCTCTTACTTCGAGTAGGAGACGACGAAGTCACTTTCTCTATCACACCTACGATGAAAAAAACCTTAGCAAATGATGACTCCTATTTTTTTCGTAAATGTCTTTATTGATGAATCCTCCTATTGCCTCTTTAATTTTGATAAAGAATTTTCTGCTTTCTTTTCCTCCTCTACTCTTCCAACTGAATCGCTACTCCTAAGTTAAGAAAGCGTAGAATCCTTTTATCTTCTATCTGATTTGGAAAAAGAATTTTCTTATTTTTTTCCTCTTCTACTCTTCCAACTGAATCGCTGCAAGAAGCCGCCTTGGCCACCAGCTCCAACCCTTTTAATTTTCCATCTAAAAAAATCTACGAAGATATAGTATTTGAAAAAGAAATAATTTCTCAAACCTCTTATGAAGAACCCTCTACCATAGAACTTAAAGAACTTCCTGAACATCTCAAGTACGCCTTCTTAGAAAAGAACTCCAAGCTGCCAGTTATAGTTTCGGCCTACCTCACGGATGTCCAAAATGAAAAACTTCTTTTAGTTCTGTGTAAACATCGCAGGGCTATTGCTTGGTAGATTTCTGATATCAAGGGCATAAGCCCATCTTTCTGCACTCATAAAATTTTAATGGAAGATAATTCGCGTAACTCCATTTAGCCTCAGCGCGTATAAACCCGAACATGAAAGAAGTAGTTAAGGGTAAGGTTATGTAATTATTAGACGCAGGAATTATCTACCCTATATCAGACAGTAAGTGGGTTAGCCCTATTCATGTAGTACTAAAGAAGGGAGGGATAACAGTAGTTATTAATGAAAATAACGAATTAATACCGACACGGACGGTGACGGGTTGGCGTATGTGTATATATTATGAGAGGCTGAATGACGCCACCCGCAAGGACCACTTTCTTTTATCGTTTATCGACCAGATTTTAGAACGATTATCCGTCCATAGCTTTTGTTGTTTTCTCGATGGCCTCTCAGGGTACTTTCAAATCTCCATTTCTCCCGAGGACCAAGAGAAAAAAAAGTTTACTTGTCCCTTCAACACCTTTGCTTACCGAAGAATGCCATTTGGATTGTGCAATGCGCTAGCAACATTCTAGCGATGTATTCTCGGTATCTTTGACAATTACGTAGAAAGCATTACTGAGGTATTTATGGATGATTTATCCGTGTTCGGCGATTCCTTTGATAGATGTTTAGAAAACCACGAAAAAGACTTAGAACGATGCAAAGAAACTAATCTTGCACTAAATTTGGAAAAATGCCATTTTATGGTAAGGGAAGGGTTTGTTTTGGGTCATAAAATTTCTGCGAGAGGTATTGAGGTAGATATTGCGAAGATATAAGTTATCGAGAAGCTACTGCCGCCTACGAATATAAAAGCTATAAGAAGTTTCTTAGGTCATGCTGGTTTCTATCGCCGCTCCATAAAGGACTTCTCCAAGATCACCAAGCCCCTCACCCATCTTCTAGAAAAATACACCCCATTCATTTTTGATGACTCTTGTCTTTCTGCCTTCGAATTAATAAAAGAAAAGTTAATTAACGCACAGATTATGATAGCTTTGGTGTGGGGACTTCCATTTTAAATAATGTGCGATGCGAGTAGTTTCGCGGTAGGAGCCGTATTAGGTCAACGCATAGCTAAAAACTTCCACCCCATATATTACGGTAGTAAAACGCTAACATCTGCATAGGAAAATTACACAACGACCGAGAAAGAGCTCCTAGCTGTAGTATTTGATTTCGATAAATTCCGTCCTTATATTACACTTTCGAAAATTATTATTTTTACGGACCACTCAGCCCTCAAATATCTTCTTGCCAAAATGGATGCTAAGCCGCACTTGATTCGCTGGGTCTTACTCCTCTAGGAGTTTGACTTTGATATCCGTGATAAGCGAGGAGCCGAGAACTTTGCCGCCGACCATCTCTTTAGATTAGACAATGCCTTTATAGAAAAATTAAATGAAAAATCCTTTAATGATTATTTTCCTGATGAGAAGCTGCTTTCAATTAACACATCTACTTCTCCTTGGTTCGCACACATCGCCAACTATTTAGTGACCCGGGTGCTCCCAAAAGAGTTCTCCTCTCAGCAAAAGAAGAAATTCTTTTCTGAGCTGAATAACTAGTTTTTGGGAAGACCCGCATCTTTTTAGAATCTGTGCGGACCAAGTGATAAGGAGATGTGTTTCTTATGAAGAAGGAGTTGATATTTTAAAACACTTACATGAAGGTCTGAAAGGTGGGCACTATCAAGCTGCTCGCACGGCTCACATGGTGCTTTGTGCGGGTTTTTACTGTCCTAGCCTGTTTAAAGATGCGTAAGCCTTGGTGAGTAGGTGTGATAGTTGTCAGCAGTCGGGTAACATTTCAAATAAAAATGAATTGCCTCAAAATTATTTACTCAAGGGCAAAATTTTTGACCTCTGGGGAATCAATTTTGTTGGCCCTCTTCCTTCTTAATTCGGAAATAAGTATATTTTAGTTGCTGTTGATTATATTTCACGTTGGGCCGAAGCCCAAGCTCTTCCTATGAACGACTCCCGAGTTGTAGTCACCTTTTTGAAAAAATAATTTTCTAGATTCGGTACGCCGCGCTCCATCATTAGTGATTGGGGTTCCCATTTCTATAAGCACAATTTTCAAAAATCCTTAACAAATACGACGTTACACATAAGCTTTCAACTGCCTACCACCCCCAAACTAACGGACAAGTCAAAGTAGAAAATAGAGAAATAAAAAGAATATTAGAAAAGACGGTTTCAACTTCTAGGAAAGGCTGGTCAGCCAAATTAGACGATGCTTTATGGGCCTACCGAACTACGTACAAAACCTCCCTCGGTTTTATGCCATATCGGCTGTTCTATAGAAAATCGTGCCATTTACCTATAGAATTAGAACACCGCGCTTTTTGGGCCTTAAGATTTTTAAACTTCGATCCCCATTCCATCGGCGACCATATAAAATTTCAACTCAATGAACTCGACGAGTGGCGCTCCTACGCTTACGAAAATAACAAACTTTATAAAGAGCGGACGAAGCGTTTGCACGATAAGAACTCAAGGCAACCGAAAACCTTTAAGTCGGGTGACCAAGTTCTTTTATATAATTCTCGATTGCGTTTATTTCCGGGAAAATTAAAATGTCATTGGTCTGGGACTTTTTCTGTTATGAATGTTTTTCCTTATGGTACTGTTTTAATTTCTCACCCTAATAAGGATAATTTCAAAGTGAATGGTCAGCATCTTAAACTTTAATTCCTTGGTGATGATGATGTCAGTCCAAACATTATTAAGTATCTGTTGCATGAACTCTAGCTTTGAACTTTTATTTTTTGTTAAAAACTATTTTATTTTTGGACAACAATATTTTTGGACAATATTATTTTTTTATGCATCGAGCTCAACGACGCTTTAAACAAAGGGCGCTCTTGGGAGGCAACCCAAGTAATCTTTTTCTGTTTAATTTATTTTACAATTTTTGCCCCGGATGACTCCGACAAGCTAAAGCTTCTGCGATCGCCTGCTCAGACGTTGTCGAATCCATCACGAAGTCCAAAGAAGAATCTTGGGGGAGCGACATCACTTAGCTTTCGCGTCAAATAAATCAGGGGAAGTACCTATTTTTCAATTTTCTCTTTTAATTCTGTACTTTAATTTTCTCTCCTTCTCCAATCGCTTTCTTTTTCCATTGAGGACAATGTCCATTTTAAGCTTGGAGGAGGACTTCCTCCTTCTTTTTGTGTATATTTTTTTCAAAAAAACAAAAAAAAATGAATATCTTAAAATTCCAAAAAAAAAGAAAATATTTCAAAAATCCAAAAAAAAAGAACATTACAAAATTAAAAAAAATTTAAAAATATATATTTGCTTTTTTTGTTCTTACTTTAATAGTTTAGACATTTTGGTATCTCAATAGTACCCATAGTTTTTGTCTTGTTTTACTCAAAATTTCCTATAAACAACTTAGTTTATTATAATATTTCTAATAATCCTTTTTAATTATGTCTCAAAAGTTAAATGTTGGTCATGTTGTGTTTCTAATTCACTGTAGCATGTTAAGGTGAAATATATTTCTAAAACTCGCATTTCTATTAGGGTTTTTCCTTCTTTATTTTCTTTACTTTCTCAAAAATTCATCATCCACTATTTTCCTTTTCGTTTTTGTATAATTTTTGTAAGGTCAACTTTTGAATAGCGTAGTAGAAGTGAACGATCCAAGTCACATATTAATTATATTTTTAAGATAATTTCATCAATCTTCTTTTATTATTTAGGACTTGCATTTTGATATTTTTCAAATCTTTGTATTAAATAAATTTAAAAACTTGAAAATTATTTAGGCCATTTTTGTTTTCATTTTAGCTTTCCTGCCAACCTAAAAACTTTCACCACTAGTTAGCCGCTTTTGAGCCTTTTTCCAAATTCATTTGATAGCTACTGTTTTCATATCATTTTCACCAAGGCCAAAATTTCCAACCTATCTAATCACACAAGCCTTTTTGAGTTTCATAAAATATTCTCATGATTATGATAGGATATTTTGTGATATTTTTGGGAAAAGTTTTTGAAAAAAGTAGTGCTCAGAAGAGCTGTTTGCTTTTGTTTGGCCAATTCAAAATGAAAATAAAAGTATTTATGGCCTTTGTTTTGAAAAAAAAAAGAAAAAAATGGAAAAAAAGAAAATGAAAGAAAAATATATATATTTTTTTTAATAAAAAATTTTGAAACTCTTTGTTTTGCTTTAGTGTGATTTTAAGCCTTCACGTTTATCTTTGAATTCCACTCCTAATCATATTCCTAAACCAAACGTTTCTGTCCTATTTAAGTCCTTTTGATTAACGTTTTTTGAATTTTATTTAATAACTAAGGAAAAAAAGTAAATCAGTTTTAGTTTTGGATTTAAACTTAGATTTTTGTTATTTAGTTGATATAGTCATAATATGTTGCTTGGATCTAGTAACAACTCAATGCATATATTCATTTTCGTTGCTTTGCTTAAATCTATTTAAAGAATTTTGTTAAAATTTTGGATGATTTATTCTTGTTAGTAAAGTTTATAAAATTTAAACGGTACCTAAATAATTGTTTTAGATTTACGTTTCGCCTTTTCCCTATTTAGAATTTTGCATGGTACTTGTGTTTGTATAGTAAGAACTTTCTGATTAGTCCTATTTTATGTTTATCTTGTTTTTATATTTTTGCTTGGGGACAAGAAAAACTTAAGCTTGGGGGAATTTGAAAATACATTTTGTAGTCTTAACTATTATCGTATTTTTCTAGTTTATAATGTACAAATCTTGTATTTTAAACTTTATTTTTATCTTTCTTTTGTTAATTTTATTGCCCCTAACTTTTTCCTCTCTTTGTGTTGCTTTCCGGAAAAGTTGTCAAAATTGATCTGACACGCCCCCCTATCACGCCCTCCTTTGCCGTGACCTAGGGCGTGTCACCTATTCCAGAGGAATCCCGAAGACAGAGGAAAATACCAAGAAAAACGGCTATCACGCCCCTTACACGCCCTCCCTTAGAGTGTCCCTGGTTGTGACAAGGGGCCTGTCACCCTCTGCTCGAAGCCTGTCACCTCATTAAATGCAATTTCGACTCAGCACGCCAACAGTACTGTCACGCCCCCCGTCACGGGCGTGACATAGGGCATGACCCCTCCTTTTCCAATGACTGACGGATTTTTGACCAATGATTTCGACGCGACGTGTGTGTCACGCCCCCTACACGGGCATGACCCAGGGCGTGTCCACCGACGTACAAAGGCAATCATCCTTCCCCCAGAATCCATAGCTCGGGTTCAATCCCGTACATGTCATGCCCCCTGACAAGCCCCCTAGGGCATCGAAGGGCGTGACCAACCCGTGAACTTTTCCTATAAATTTTGACCCCGCCTTCCATTTCAAAAAGCTTGGGTTGAGAGGGTAGGTGCTGCCCCTTTGTTTCTTGGTCTTTTTCATGTTCTTCCCTCTCTCTCTCTCTTCTTTATTTTGTGTTTTCCCATAACCCTAGTTTAGTTTTAGCCTTTGTAATAGCTTTTGTTGTAATCTTTGCTCTTGCACTAGTTGCTTAATGTAGGGCTAGAATAGGTTTTCAATTTCATGCAATTGTAATTTCCTTTTTCAAGTGTAGCTCTCTCTCTTTATTAATATAAGTGATCTTTTCTTACTTGTGCTCTTATTATGATTTACTACTCATCCCCCTTCCTCCACTCCATTATGATTAACTAATTCTCCTTGTACTTGATCTTGATGATTCTAAGTTCGAGCGATTAAGTTATGATGTTTTAATTTACCTTTTCTTATTAGGTTTTAGGACTTGAATTACTCTTTATTTTTCATGGGCTGGAGGTATATTATCGATATATACTCTCCACCTTTGCTTTCATTCTGGGCTAGCCGAGAGGTCGATAGAATGATGTGAGCATTCAAGAGTAAAGGGAGTTGTATGCACCCCTCGAGAGAGGTAGACGTCCAAATCTCCAGTATTGGAGTAAAATCCAATAGTGGGGTTCACCGCATAAAACGATCTTTAGGCCTCCGATTTAGACGAGAGTCGGTCGGACCTTCCTAAACTCAGTTGGGCACGACTTCGAGAGAAGAGTGTTCAGGCTTTAGGAACCTCCACGGTCAAAGACCTTTACCCTATTAAGTTTAGGTTTTTATCGCATTTCTTAGTCGACTTAAGCCGATGTGATTCTTGATCGAGTGCATTTCCAATTCATATTTTCAGCCCTTCCTTGTTCTCGCTTCTTATTGGCCTCGAATTAACAGTAGTAGTTCTATTTCTAGCATAGTTTTATTTCCTTAATTACAATTTATTTCTCAAACCCAAGTTTTTCCATCGATAAAATAAAAGCCTTCGTGTGAGTAAGTGTACTCAACAGTTCCCGGATTTCAATACGACACTTGTGTCCCCTAGCTACATTTCGATAGGTATATTTGCCTCATTGGATTGCTAGTTCAGTTGCTTTTATTTTCTTCGAAGCTTAGCAACCACCAATTCTTATTGAGAAAAAAGTCAGATAACTTTATAGTTCTTAATGAAAGTGATGGATAGATTTTATCTTTACTCTAGGGGGTGAATAGATTATTAAAAAAAATTAACTTGTTTTTATAGCGGAATAAAAGTTAGTGATATATATAAGTATAAAAAGAAAATCATAGCACACAAACAAAAAAGGCAATCAATACAGACAACACATGGATTATAGTGGTTCCCCAAAAAAACTTGGGTACATCTACTCTTCTACCACCCTGGTAGGAATCCACTACAGGTTTTTGATCAGGTGCCCAACAATCATAGGTTTTTGCTCAGCTGCCCTGCCCCCACATGATCGATTTTTCTATGGGAGATCTATCAACCCTTTTATCTTTTGATAAGGTTACCAAAAAACAATCCCAAGTCTTTTGATCAGGTGACTTGTGAACCAAATGGTTAACTTTAGAAGGGAGTTAAAACCCTATACATAGTGAAAGAAAAATTAAAATGATTTTGTCTTCTCTGCCTCAAATTCTGAGAAGACTAGTGGATTGTTGATGATGTCAAAGCTCCCCCTAAGTTGTTTAGATGATAAGGATATGGAAGCTTTGATTCAGGGTATAGGCCTTGATGAGATCTTCCATGTCCAGTATTTGTATTTAAGAGATTGTGAGATTTTGATCTAAGAATTATGATGTGTTCTTTGGAAGAAAGATTGAAGCAAAGTCTATAAAAATCTTTTTTTATTGTATACCTGTATGTGTATATGTATCATGTTAGGTCCTTGAGAAAACTTCTATATATCTGGATTGCTTGATCAAAATTCAAATATTTGGATTAATTAACTCTGATACAGCTGGAGCACTCCTTGAAAAGGAAACTGCCCTTCAGAATTAATCAGCAAAAAACTCTATGATAATATCCACATTAATGCTGCCTCTAAACGGTTATATTCGTTAGAATATATTATATTAAATGTTAGAGTCATAATAGTCTGAAATTAATCCCATTAAAATTTTTTCCTTCAAAATATAAGATAGTCTGAGATTTAGCATAGAACTGATCTGCTTCTGTCAAAAACATTGCTTCAAATAACTGCACAGAAATCGTCGATCTCTGCATGAATTTTGTTGACCTGATCCCGGAGTTCGTCGAACTGATGATGGCTTTCGTCGAGCTGAGATTTTGAGAAAAGATCGGAGTTCTTCGACCGAAGCTCAGCTTTCGTCGAGCTCAACTCAGAGTTAGAACTCTGAGTTCGTCGAGCTGAGATTGGCTTTCGTCAAATTGCATTAACCTTTCGTATATATGAATTTCTAAACACTGGAAATATTAAAAGGAAATACCCTGGAAAAACTTATGACCCATACTATACGTATTGGGTCATTCTAAGCATCCTAAGAGTAATCCTTGCCCAAATCAAAACTGGGGTTCCAATAATCTCCCCATATTTGGGTGAGGATACAATTTACACAAAATATAAAGCAAAAATAAATATATAGAAGTATTGAAATTCTCAACAGATATAATATAGTGCTAAGAGAGTTCAAAAACAATAATAGTAAATAGTTTAAGAATAAAATCAGAAAACTAAGAGTTCTTTTTGGGAGCATCTGAAGAATATTCTGAAGAAGGTTGGGTGAAGATCAACTTACTTCTTGGATCTGCTGCTTCTTGCTAAGTCATGTTCAAGTCTTGAGAGCCAACGATCTTCAAGTAAGTAGCTCTAGGCACAACTGCCTTAGGATGGAGATGCATATATTCATCCACATTAAAATGATTCTTTACCAGATGCTTATCCAATTCTTTCTTTCTATAAGATGATATTATTGAAAATTGAGAAGAATCCTTCCCTTCAGCTTTGGCTTTATTAATCTGAGAGAGAGCTATCAGCTCATTAAACTTGGTCATTCTAAAGTTAGAATCCAAATCGGGATCTTAGGTTGGAGAAGGAGGTCTCTCTAGACTTGATTTTTCTTGCTGAATACCTTGAGATGTCTGTTGGCTGCTTTGATTATTATGATGTTGTTGCTGTCTTCTTTGTTGGCTGCTGGACTGAGATTATGACCATCAAGGTCTGTATATGCTACTTTGAGTAGGTATTTATTAATGTGAATGAGAAGTAGACCTATGAGTTTGAGAAACACTTCATGCTGATCCACCTGCAGGAGGAGGAGGAGGAGGTCCTCTCCAAGACCTTTGAGGCGGAGAGCTATACCTTTTCATCTTTTTCCTTTTATTTTGTTCATTTTTAGAAGACCTCATCCAGTAAGGAATATCTGGAGTGAGAGTAACTCCATGCAAAATGTAATAAGAAATGTCAGCATTTGATGAAGGTTTAGGAGAAACCTTTACTGGAGCCTTCTTCTTCGCTTTTCTTTTCTTTGAACCAAAATCTTCTGAATCATCTGAATCAACATCATCATCATCAGATTCATCTTCTGGATCATCATATAAATCATCTAATTATTTAATTAAATTACCCTGATTCTTAGCTTGAACTTCTGGCTCTTTAAGTACCATATCTATAATAGTTTGATCCTGAACACTCTCAATCTCTGTTTCCATATCTTGAAACATGCTTTCATCAAGATTTAGCATAGGAGTTTCATTCAAAGAAAAAGTGGGAGGGGAAGAAACTGGCTCTATGACATTTATCATATTCTCAACTGTTATAGTCTTAGAGACTGAAGAGATATTAGTAGGAATAGTATTGAAACTGGATCTAATCTACTTCTAAAACAGAAAAATCTACTAGAGTAGTATAACAAACTATAGCTTTAGAATAATTATCCAAAACTGGAGCAAAACTGGAGCAAAACTGGGCCGAAATTCAAAAATAGATAATAAGGAAGATAATTGAACTGTGGGAATAATAAAAACATCACAAATAATGATAACTTCTGGAGTTGAAAAATCTGATGCTTCTTCATCTGAACAAACTAAAAGCATTTCTACATCTACTGTTGCAACCTCTAGAACTACTAAAGCTTCTTCATTAATTGTTGAGATTCTTAATTAGACATCTCCCCCTTCCTAGATCTAGGGTGACCTAAAACTAGGCCCCCAGAAGAAGGGATAAAGGAGGAAGAGGCAAGTATATAAGATATGTAAGATATGGTAGCAACAAGAGGAGCAATTGCTTCTTGTATCAGCTTCTTGAAGGTAGGAGTGATAAAAGCAAGAATATTAGAAGAAATGGATGAGAGATCCACATACAAAAACTCAGGTGGAGACTGTGTAAATGCAAAGGGTGGATTGGAAGAGTATGGAATTGAGGTAGAAGGGTGAGAGCTGTATACACAGTTTTTATAAAGATAAAATGTCTGTGGATCATACTGAGGAGTGATGGTAAGGGGAATGAAATTATGATTGATCTCTTCCTGGATAGGATATTGAGGGGGATTTGGGAGAGGGGACGGGAATTGGTGTTGAGGAGATGAATGAGGTGGAGATAGAGGGAGTTGGTTGAAAAAAGGTAAAGAGGTAGAAGGAATGTTCTCAAAAAGATGAGATGGTAGTGGTGATTGAGGAACTAGTGAAAGAGACTGGAAGGATGTAGAGGGAAACTCATCAGACAAGGTGTTCTGAAGAGTAGGAATAAAATGTCTAGGGGATATGTGAGGAGAATGTAGAGGAGAAGAATAAGGAGGAACAAAAACCACTTCAAGGGTTGGGAGAGTGGCTGGTACAGCCCTTGTATCTTCAGAAGCCACTCGAGATGATGAAGCCCTGGAGGGCTTAGGGATTTTCCTATCCCATCTGCCAAAGACGGTAGATGTAAGCCTCTAAGAAGCATTAATAAATTTTCTCTGGGAGACCAATAGCTCTGGGCATTGCTTATGTAGAAAAATTCCTAAAATTCTTCCATACCCTCCTAATTTTCTTAAAATCTTCTTCTTGATGGAGTCAAAAAGAATTAATCGCAAACTAATCCTTTTCTGATTCACCAAGGCACACAACAGATGAAGTTGGTGCCTGGTTATGTGATCGTGAGTAGAGTACTTTCCCAACATCACTTTTCCAACAATATCGGCTAAAAATATATATTTTATCGAAAGATTTTTCTTAAGAAGGTGGTTAGGGTTTCCTTCAGCATGACCCAACCTATCTAGCATTTCATTAAATTCACCACTAGATAATTCTATTTCTTCTTCACCTCTAACAAACCCAAAAATTTTAGATAAGATTTCTGGTGAAAGAGGAACCTGATGTCCTGAGATAGATCCAATAAGAACTTGAGATTCCTGAATCTTTGCTGTATATACCCATTCCTTAATCTCTATGACTTGAAGCTTTATCCTTGTTGTCATGAAGGTTCGCAGGTTCTGAAACTCAAATAGCTGTAAGATGTCCTTGAATACTTGGTCGAAAAGACTAAAGGATTCATAGTTTATATCAAAACTGGCGTCAAACTTCATTGCACCGAGGATTACTGGAGAAATCTCCATTGCTCTACAAAAACATAAGAGATCAACTGCAAAGGGGAAATGGAAAAGCGTGGGATAGAGTTCGATGAAAACCTAGTTATAAGTTTTCAGAAGTTGAAAAGGCGAACTCTGTCCGACGAAAAACAAAACATCGAACCTTGTTCAATGAAAAAATCTTAAAGGAAATTCATTTTTTAAATCTCCAGTCGACAAAAGTTTTGTGAAACAAATAAATTTTATCAATCTCCATTCAACAAAAATTATTAGAAACTAAATCCGTCGGGTTCCGTTCGATGAAACTTTCATTATGAGATTTCATCGATCTCCGTTCGACGAAAATCTAAAGAAGACTTCACTGATCGTCGATCTCCGTTCGATGAAAGGTGACCAATTCATCATTCTAAGACCAAAAATTAAATTTATAAGTCTCCATTTCTCATACCTAGCTGATTTAGGAAGAACAAATGTTTCTTTTCATCTAAGGGTTTGGTGAAAATAACTGTCCTTTGTCTCTCAATAGAGATAAATACAAGATTAATTTTTTTTTGTCCACATTATATCTAAGAAAATGATGCCTTTTTTCTATATGCTTAGATCGATTATGCAGAACTTTATTTTATGCAATTGAAATAGTACTGGTATTATCACAAAATATAGTTGAATTATTTAAGATGTATCCATAATCAAGAAGCTGATTTTGAATCCACAAAATCTGTGATCAATAACTACCAGCTGCCATGTATTCAGTTTCAGTAGTTGAAGTAGATAGAGAAGTTTGCTTCTTATAAAACCATGACACAAGCCTATCACCAAAAAACTGACAAGTTTTTGATGTGTTTTTTCTGTCATCTCTACATCCAGCATAGTTAGCATCTAAGTATCCAGTTAATTCAAATTCTGACTCTATTTTATACCAAAGTCCTAGATTTGGATAACTCTTTATCTATCTAAAAATTATTTTATCTAAAATTAGGTGAGATTCTTTAGAATTTATTTGAAACCTAGCACAAATACATGTAGCAAACATAATATCAGGCCTACTTGCTGTTAGATATAATTGAGACCCAATGATGGCTCTATATATTTTCTGATCAACAGGCTTGCCCTGTTCATCATTATCAACTACATCATTTGAGGGCATGGGTGTTTTCATGGCTGAGGCATCTGACATCCAAAATCTTTTAATTAGCTCCTTAGCATATTTAGATTGGGATATGAAAATACCATCAGGGGATTACTTCACATAGAGACCAAGGAAGTAGGATAGTTCACCCATTCTACTAATTTCAAACTTTGAGTGCATCAGGTCAGAAAACCATTTGCAATGTTTGGAATCAATAGATCCAAATATTATATCATCTACATAAATTTGAACAGGCAAAATTTTATGCTTATTATGTTTAATAAATAAAGTTCTATCTACTAAGCTTCTAAAAAACTTATTTTCTAAAAAGAAACTAGCAAGATTATTATACCAAGCTCTTGGAGCTTATTTGAGACCATAAAGAGCTTTATTAAGTTTAAAAACATAAGAAGAGTGAGTTGGAGAAATAAAACCTAGAGGTTGTTCAACATAAACATCCTCTTTGAGTTCTCCATTCAGAAAAGTACTCTTGACATCAATTTGATATACCTTGAACTTCATGAATGCTGCATATGCAATAAATATCCTGATAGCCTCTAATCTTGCAATAGGGGAAAAAGTCTTGTCATAATATATGCCTTCCTCCTGTGAATATCCATGGGCTACCAATTTAGCTTTGTTCCTTACAATTAATCCTTGAGCATCCAATTTGTTCCTAAAGACCCATTTGGTTCTAATGACTAGATTGTCTTTGGTTCTTGGAACTAAATCCCAAACTCTACATCTCTCAAATTGATTGAGTTCCTCTTGCATAGCAATTATCTAGTGGGGATCTTGTTCTGCAACTTATATGAATTGAGGTTCAATCTACGAAATAAAAGAAGCATGCATTTTATCATGATTTAATTGATGCCTTGTTTGCACACCAGCTGACATGTCTCCAATCACTTGAGATAAGGGATCATCTCTAAGTGTGTAAAGATCAGTGGGTAGAGTTGGTTATTAAACCACTTGTAGTGATAATTGCTGTTGTCGAATTTCATTAGCCACAATATTTTCACAACGGATTTCATGAATTTCTTCATCACTGTCATCATCAGCAATCTATTGAGAAGGATGTGATATATCCTCTTGTGTTAGGATTAAATTATTCATTTTCTCACACAGATTTGGTACCTGCAAATTGTCTATGGTAGAGATGTCTCTCTCCTTATAAAACATGTTAGTTTCATCAAAGGTCACATGCACAGATTCTTCAATTTTAAAAGTTGATTTATTATAAACCCTATAAGCCTTGATAACTTGAGAATATCCAAGAAAAATTCCCTTTGTAGCTTTGGCTTCAAATTTTCTAAGGTATTTCTTATCGTTATTGTGAATTTAATAGATGCAACCAAAAACTTAAAAATAGTTAACTTTAGGTTTCTTTTATTTAAATAAATCATAAGCAATCTTACCCTTAAGTTTATGAATCAAACTTCTGTTAAGAACATTATTTGTTGTGCTTACTACCTCTGCCCAAAATGATAGGGGCAAGTGAGCATCTGCAAGTAAAGTCCCAACAGATTCAATAAGGGTTCTATTTTTTCCTTTCAGCTATCCCATTTTGTTGAGGAGCTCTAGGAGGAGATAAACAATGTCTGATATCTTCCTTCTCACAGAATTCTTGAATGAGAAGAGATTCAAACTCAGTACCATGATCACTTCTTATCAATATAATCTGAGTAGAGTACTCAATCTTGAAGCTCTTAAGAAAATCTATAAGAACTTTAAAGTTATCTGACTTGTTTTTTAGAAAGAAAACCCAAGTGAATCAAGAGAAATCATAAACAATAACTAAGGTATATGACTTCCCTCCCAAACTCTGTACTGCAATAGATCCAAAAATGTCCATATGTAGTGAGTACAAGATTCTGGGTGAATCACTTTTAGAGATGGATTTAAAGCTATTTTTAGTTTGCTTGCCTAATTAATAAGCCCGACAAAAGTCCTTCCTTCTTATAGGAATAAGGAGAGAGTCCTCTGACAAGGTTGTCCTTAGATAATTTCATTATTGTCCTAAGATTTACATGACCGAGTCTATTTTGCCACAGTTCACTAGTTTTACTAATCTTTTTAAACAAACAGATTTCTGATTTTGCAGAATAATAGTTAATTAGATAAATTTTTCCTTGTCTAGTTCTTGTTAAAACAATTTTATTTAAACTAGAGGTAATTGAACATAATGACTTATTAAAGGTTACCTGATAACCTTCATCACATAATTGGCTGGTGGAGATGAGGTTATGCTTCAGACCATTCACATAAGCTACCTTCTTGAAGGCAACTGCTCCAACTTTGACATTTCCATTGCCTTTTGTTTGTCAACAGTTAGAGTCTCCAAAGATATCTTTAGGTCCTACTTTTGCCTTAAAATCACTTAGGTTATCTTTTGTTCCTGTCATACATTTTGAGCAACCACTATCCAAGTACCACTGTTTCTCTGTGGTATGATAGTTCTTTACCTGTATAAAAAAAATAGATTAGTTATTCTTTACCCATGTTACCTTGGGTCCTTGTTTATTTTCATAATGATAACTAGAAATATAGGAACAATCTAGTAGATCCTTATAACCTAGTGGATGAAATCTCCTAGGAGGAATAATCCATTGAGTAAAAGGATTTACCAATTTTTGCTTTGATTTTTGTTTTGAGAAGGGTTAAAATATCTGTTATGAAAAGCAGGGTTCAATGAATTTAAGTTGTTTCGTCGATCTGAGTTTGACGGTTGATAGTCATTTCGTTGTGCTCCATTCACCGAATGATAATATACATTATCTATGATCCACATTCATTGATCTATGTTCGACGAATCATATTGAGTTCGTCGAGCTCCCACTGATGAGTAATTATAACCAAATTCTGGGTTCAGAGATTGTCTATCGCCGTTCGACAAATGATAATTATTTCGTCGAGCTCGGTTTGACGAATTATTTTGAAAATAGTTTTTTTGTGAATTTATATTTTTCTTAGGTTGATTCTTATGTGATATTTTATTAGCCGTATATATATAATTTACTTTTTATTTTCATTTGGAAGAAATAAATTTTACTGGTTTAGAAAAAAAAATTCTTGAAAAATATAAGGCTGACTAGATAAAGCTCCCAAGCCCACTATGCCTTTTAATATGGCATTCAGTGTGCTTGTGATATCAATCAATTTTATACTTCTCCCATAAATGGATTCTTCAAATTAATTAGCCTTATTTATTTATTTTCTAAAGATAGTATATGTTCTTTAGCAATTTTTAAATCTTCTTTAAGTTTTAAGTTTTTAGAAGAAAAATTATCAAATTCAATTAGTTTTTCTCTGAGAAGTTTGATTTCATTCTCAGATTGAATCAAATCTTTACATAATAATTTGAAATCAATTTTAAACTATTCTGAATTAAAATCAAAGGTTGAGATTACCTGATCTTCTTTTGATTCTGATTCTGATTCTTTTCCCAGAATTACTTCATAAAGAATTGATTGTCATCAGACAGATTTCTTTTTCTCTTGCTTCTTTTTCTTCATCTTCACTTGAACTGGATGATGATTCTGACTCAGATTCACTCCAAGTCTCAGCAACAAATCCTCTTTCCTTCTTCATGTATTTTCTGGAAGAGGGCTTGTGTAAATTCTTCATGGAGTCCTCTTTCATCTCATCATTCTTTTGCTTTTCAGGACATTCTGGAAGGATATGTCCTGGTTTCCTACACCCATAACAGACGATTTCTTTAGTAGGATTTTTGTCATACCATGGCTTGTCATCATTTCTGGAAGAATTTCTTCTGAAGTCATTCTTGGCCATTTTGTAGAATCTCTTGGCCATAAGAATCATGAGGTCTTCATTCCCTAGAAGGGCTTCTTCTTCATCTTTTTCCTGGAAAGTAATGCTCTTCTCTTTTCAGGCTGAGAGTGAGGTCTTTTGTTCAGCTTCCCTGGTCTTGATGAGTTGTTCATTAGTTTTAAGCTTGCCCAACAAGTTCTCTGTAGATATCTCATTTACACTTCTGGCTTCTTTGATTGGCTAGATCCTTGAATCCTTTGTTCTAGGAAAAAACATGCAGATTTTATCATTGAGTTCTGTCAATGTGATATCCTTTTCAAGGGTTTTCAACTCATTGATGATGAGACTGAGTCTAGAGTACATGTCTGCTATAGATTAAGTTCCATCTTTCTTTAAATTCTCATATTGAGAAAAAAAGTTGGATCTTCTGTACTATCTTTCATTTGCAAAAACAGCAACCATTCCATTTAGGTAATCCAAGATGTACTTGGCTGAAGTGCATTCAACAACTTTCTGGAAAATGACATCAGACATTGTTTGAGCCAAAATATTCATAGCTTTAGCATCAGTAATCTTTGCTTTCTTCTGAGCATTTATCCACTCAGGTGGTGGAACAGAAATAGTTCTTTTTGTTATAGATGTAGTAGGGGGGATATCAAAATAGAGTTATTAATATCTTCATCTATAGAATTCATGTAAAGCCAGATTCATGCCTTCTGTAGTGCAAACTTTTTTAGATTGCACACTGGAGGTATGGTGCTTGAAAACTCTTTGTTTTCTGCCATGATAAATTTTTAGGTAAACTAAAATCAATCAGATCATTTGGTTCAGGTGTTAGCTTGTAAAACCAAAGAAATGACCCTCTAATTCCAAATGAAAGTGATGGAAAGATTTTATCTTTACTCTAGAGGGGGGTGAATAGAGTATTAAAAAATTATTAACCTATTTTATAGCAGATTAAAAGTTAGTGATATATATAAGTATAAAAAGAAAATCACATCACACAAATACAAAAGACAATCAACATAAATGACAGAAGGATTATAGTGGTTCCCTAATAAATCTGGGTACATCCACTCTTCTACCACCCTTGTAGGAATACACTACAAGTTTTTGATAAGGTGCCCTGCCATTATAGGTTTTAGCTCAAGTGCCTTGCCACCACAAGATCAATTTTTCTAAGGGAGATCTAGCAACTCTTTGAGCTTTTGATCAGGTGCCCAAAAACAAAGTTAAGTCTTTTGATGAGGAGAATTTTGAACCAAAAGGTTAATTTTGAAGGGAGTTAAAACCCTGTACACAGTGAAAGAAAAATTAAAATGATTTTGTCTTCTCTGTCTCAAATCTCTGAGAAGACTAATGGATTGTTGATGATGTCAAAGCTTACACTGAGTTGTGTAGATGATAAGGAGATGGAAGCTTTGATTCAAGGTGTAGGCCCTGATGAGGGCTTATCTGTCCAGCATTTGTATTTGGGAGATTATGAGCTTTTGATCTCAAAATTAAGATGTGTTGTCTGGAAGAAAGCTTAAAGAGGATTCTATCAAAATCTTTTTTTATTGTATCTCTATATGTGTAAATGTGTCATACTATGTCCTTGAGAAAACTTCTATATCTCTGGAATACTTGATCAGAATTCAAATATTTGGATTCATTAAATCTGATACAGCTGGAGCATTCCTTGAAAAGGAAACTACCCTTAGGAATTAATCATCAATAAACTCTATGATAATATCCACATTAATGCTGCCTCTAAACGACTATATTTGTTCGAATATAATTCAGTAAATGTTAGAGTGATAACTATCTTAAATTAATCAAATTAAAATATTTTTCCTTCAGAATATAAGATAGCCTGAGATTTAGCCTGAAAATGATCTACTTATGTAAAAACCATAGCCTAAAATAACATAACAGAAATCGTCGATCACAACATGAATTTCGTTGACCTGAGCCTGGCTTTTGTCAAACTGATGATGGCTTTCATCGAGTTAGAACTCTTAGTTCATCGAGCAGAGATTTGCTTTCATCGAACTGCACTCAACTTTGGTCCATCTGAATTTCTAAACACTTGAAATCTTCAAAGAAAATACCCTGGAAAAACCTATGACACAGACTATACATATTGGGTCATTCTAAGCATCCTAATAGTAATCCTTGCACAAATCAAAATCGGGGTTCCAACACTTACAAATTTTTTTCAGAGCATCAATATTAAGTACTCTACTCAGATTGCATTAATCAGAAGTGATCATGGCACTGAGTTTTAATCTGTTCTGATGCATGTATTCTGTGAGAAGGAAGGTATCAGACATTATTTTTCTGCTACTAGAACACCTCAACAAAATGGGGTAGATGGAAGGAAAAATAGAACCCTATTTGAATCTGTTGGTACATTATTTGCAGATACTCACTTGCCCCTATCCTTTTGGGTAGAGGAAGTAAGCACAACAAAATATGTCCTTAACAGAATTCTAATACATATACTAAAGGGTAAGACTCCCTATAAATTACTTAAATCTAAGAAACCAAAAGTTAATTATTTTAAAGTCTTTGGTTGTAAGTGTTACATTCATAACAATAACAAGAAAACTTAAGAAAATTTGAAGCCAAAGCTGCAGAAGGAATATTTCTTGGATATTTTCATGATGGCAAGGCTTATAGGGTTTATAACAAATCTACTCTTAAAATGGAAGAATCTGTATATGTAAATTTTGATGTAATTAATATGTTTTACAAGGAGAGAAATATCTCTACCATAGAATCTTTTCACGTACCAAATCTGTGTGAGAAAACGGATGAATTAATCCTAACAAAAGATGATACAATACATCCTTCTCAATAAATTGTTGATGATGACAGTGATGAAGAAAATCATGAGATTTATGCAGAACATATTGTGGCTAATGAAATTCCACCAAAGAAATTAGCACCACAAACAGTTGAACAACCAACTCTACCTATTGATTTTGTAACACTTAGGGATCACCCTAGATATCAAGTGATTAGAGACATATCAACTGGTGTTCAAACAATACATCAATTGAATGTAGATTAGATGCATGCTTGTTTTATTTCTCAGATTGAACCTCAATCAATCAAAGATGCAGAACAAGATGCCAACTAGATCATTGCAATGGAAGAGGACCTCAATCATTTTAAGAGATGTTGAGTTTGGAACTTAGTTCTAAGAACCAAAGATTATACAGTCATAGGAACCAAATGGGTCTTTAGGAATAAGCTGGATGCTCAAGGATTTATTATAAGAAATTAAGCAAGATTGGTAGTTCAAGGATATTCACAGGAGGAAGGCATAGACTATGACCAGACATTTGCTCCTATTTCAAGATTAGAGGCTATAAGGATCTTTCTTGCATATGCAACATTCAAGAAATTAAAACTATATCAGATGGATGTAAAGAGTGCCTTTCTAAATGAAGAGCTCAAAGAAGAAGTTTATGTTAAACAACCACTAGGTTTTATCTCTCTAACTCACTCTTCATATGTTCTTTGACTTAATAAAGCTCTTTATGGTATTAAACATTAAACAAGCACCAATAGCTTGGTATGAGACTCTTGCTAGTTTTCTTTTAGAAAATAACTTTGTTAGGAGCATAGTAGATGAAACATTATTTGTTAGATATAATAAAAATAAAATTTTGCCAGTTCAAATATATGTAGATTATATAATATTTGGCTCTACTGATTCGAAACTATTCAAAAGGTTTTTGACTAAATGCATTCTAAGTTGGAAATGAGTAACATAGGTGAACTATCCTACTTTCTTGGTTTACAAATGAAGAAAACTCCTGATGGTATTTTTATATCCCAATCTAAATATGCTAAAGAGATAATTAAAAGATTTGGGATGTCAGATGCCTCAGCTATGAAATCATCCATGCCCTTTATTGCTGTTGTAAATACTGATGTATAGGGCAAACCTGTTGATCGAAGATTATATAGGAACATCATTGGGCCTTTATAATACTTTATAGCTAGTTGAACAGACATAATGTTTTCTACATGTATTTGTTCTAGGTTTCAAGTAAATCCCAAAGAATCTCATCAAATTTTAGCGAAAAGGATTTTGAGATATATAAAGGGTTGCCCAAATTTAGGAATCCGGTATGCAATAGAGTCAGAATTTGAATTAACTTGATTCTCAAATGCTGACTATGCTGGTTGCAGAGTTGATAGGAAAAGCACATAAGGAACTTGCCAGTTTCTTAGTTATAGGCTTGTGTCATGGTTTTGCAAGAAGAAAACATTTGTTACTACTTCAACTGTTGAAGCTGATATATGGCTGCTAGTAGTTGTTGTTCATAGATTTTGTTGATTCAAAATCAGTTTCTAGATTATGGATACAACTTAAATAATTCAACCATATTTTGTGATAATTCCAGTGCAATTTCTATTGCACAAAATCCAGTTCTGTATAGTAGGACTAAGCATATAGAAATAAAACATCATTTTCTTAGAGATAATGAGACAAAAATAAAATTAATCTTGTCTTCATTCCTACTGATTTACAAAGGGCAGATATTTTCACTAAATCCTTAGATGAAAAGAAACATCTTTTCTTCCTAAATAAGCTAGGCATGATAAATTGAGAATCATTAATTTTATTTTTGTTTCAAAGATCGACGAATTGCACACCTTACATTGAATGGAGCTCGACGAACTATGTTTTTTTCGTGAATTGTTCGACGAACAGAGATCGACGTACCTTCCTTTAGAAACTTTTGTCGAACGGAAATCGACAGATTAGTTTCAAGTATTTTTCATCGAAGAGAGCTCGACGAAACGTATTTGTTTCGCAAAACTTTCGCTGACAGGAGATCGACGAAATGTATTTCTTTTTAGAATTTTCGTCAAACAAGAGTACAATTCTTTGTTTTTTAGTCGGACAGAGTTCGTCATTTCGACTTAAAAAAACTTATATTTAGGTCTTTACATCGAACTCTATCCCGCGCATTTCCATTTCCCATTACACTTGATCTTTTCTGTCTTGCAGAGCAATGGAGATTTCTCAAGCAATCCTTTCAGCTTTGAAATTTGATGCGGGATTCGACATTGACATGGAGTTATTCATCCATTCAGGCCAAATATTGCAGAACAACTTACATCTGTTTGAAGCTCAGAATATGTAGTATTTCATGTCCACAAGGATCAAACTCCCAATAGCTGTGATCAAGAAATCGATGCATACAATAAAGATTCAAGATAACCAAGTTATTATAGGATCAATCTCAGGAAACCAGGTTCCTTTATAAAAAAAAATTAACTGAAATTTTTGGTTTTGTTAATGGAGAATATGGCATAGATTTGTCTAGTTCTGAATTTAATGAAATGCTAGATAGGTTGACTCACTCCCAGGGAAACCCTAATCACCTATTAAAGAAAAACTTTTCTATTTAGTACAAATTTTTAGCATACATTATTGGTCATGTTTTTTTGGTCAAGTACTCTGCCCATGACTATATAACCAGGCACCAGTTTCACTTGATGAGTGCTTTGGTTAATCAGAAAAGGATATAGTGGGGATCAATCTTATTTGATTCTATTAAGAGAAATATTACTAGTAAATCTAGAGGGTTAGGTGGGATCTCAGGAATTTCCAATAGGCCAAGTGTCTAGAGCTTTTGGTATCTCATACCACTTTTATTAATGCATCCAAGAGACTTACTTTTGCTTTGTTTGAAAGATGGGAGAGAGTAATCCCAAAGACATCAAGTGCTGAATCTTTGAGGAGAGCTTCTGAAAGCACAAGGGCTGTATCAGCCACTCTCCCAACCCCAGTAGAAGTTTTTATTCCTCCCATTTCCCCTCCTCAACCTTCTCCACAACATTCTCCACTACCTTCTCTATCTGACAAACTTCTATCATCAACTCCACCTTTTGATTCTTATCTCCCTCAGTCACCTCTACCTCCTATTATATATGAAAATATTCCATTCACTTCTCTTCCTACATATTCACCCATTCATCAGTCACCCTCATGCCCTTTACATTCTAATCTACCTAATTTTAATCTACTTCTTCTGTGTCCACCTCACTCATCTCAAATTCATATATCTCCATCTCCACCTCACTCCCTTATATAGGAAGAAATGATTCCTGATTTTATTCCTCCTTTAATCAATCTTAACCATATACCTCAAACTTTCACCGTCTGCAAAATCCGTGCAAATAGATCCACTCCATCTTCTATTACTCAAAATACAACATCAACATTTGCTCTGAATCCTTCTAAGTTTATGTTTTTGGATTTTTTTCTTTTATTGCCTCAAATCTTATTGAATTTAATACTCCAACTCTCAAAAAGCTGATAGTTGAAGCTATAGCTCCTCTTGCTGCTTTTATCTCTACTCTTTCTTCTAGGCTATCCTCTTCCTCTACTATCCTTTCTTTCGGGGGCCAATATACAGGTCTCCCTGGATCTAGGCAGGGGGAGATGTTTCATGAAGATGCTCGTCAATCTACTGTTTCAGTTCCAGAGGTTACAGTAGAAGCAACAACAATGGTTGGTGAACATGAAGATTAAGAAATGTTTGAAGTTTCAGTTGTAGATGAGTTAATAGAAACTCCAGAAGTTATTACTATTACGTATGTATCTTTTAATCCCACATTCAAGTTGCTTTCTTTATTATCTCATTTTGATAATCTGCATAGTCTTGTTCAAGTTTTTGAGCAATCTTCTAAAGCTATAGTATGTTATACTGCTCTAGTTAGTTCTTCAGTTCTGGAACAACAAAGGACCAGCTTTTCAGTTGTTTCTCCTAAAAATTCTCTAGTTTCTCTGCCTTTAATTTTTGAAGATTCAATGGATCTTATAGAGCAAGTTTGTTCCCCTCCTACTTATAGTTGGGAAGAATCTCCTATGCCTAATCCCAATGACATCCTTTTCCAAGATAAGGAACAAGAAGACAGTATACATATACAAGCAGTAAATATAGATGTTGTAAATACACTGCCAGTAGTTTCAATTCAGGATCAATCAGATTTGATTAAACCGCTAGATGATCTATATGATCAACCTGCAGAAGATTCTGATGATGATGAATATTCAGATGAGTTAGATGATTTTAGTTCTAAGAAAAGGAAGTATAAGAAGAAGGCTCCTGCGAAGGTTGTTTCTCAGCCTTCCTCTACACCAGACATTCTATATTATACTTTGCATGGGATTACTCTTTCACAAGACCATCCATATTGGATGAGGTATTATAAAAATGAAAAGAAAAGGAGGAAGGAAATGAAAAGGTATCATTCACCTCCAAGGTCTAGCATAGGACCTCCTCCTCCTCAAGTAGCAGGTGCAGCAATAAATATTTCTCACTCTCAAAGGTCAACTTCTTCTTATCATCAATCTAGACCTACTCAGAGTAGACATGATAGACCATCAAGGTCTGATTCTCAAAGAAATCGAAGCAACAAATAATAGAAGACAAGTCAAAGCAGCAGTCAACAATAATCAAATCAAGAAAAGCCTCCTTCACCAACATGTGATCCATAAATTGACCCAAATTTTATAATGGCCAGATTTAATGAGCTTATTACTCTATCTCAGATTAATAAAGCTAAAGCAGAAAGAAAGGACACTTCTCAGTTTTCAACCATGTCCTCTTATAGACAGGAAGAGCTTGACAAATATCAGGTAAATAACTGATTCAATGTTCAAAAATACATGAGTCTGCATCCAGAGGTAGTTGTTCCCAGAGCCACATCTTTGAAGGTTATTGGATCTCAAGATTTAAAGATGACTCAAAGAGAAGCTGAAGACCCCAACAGGGAGTTAATCTTCACTAAATCATCTTCAGATTCTCCTGCAGCTGCTCCTAAAAAGGACTTTTAGTTTTGATTAATATTTAAACTTTGTTATTATGTTCTTTAAATTCTCAAAGCACTTATTTTATATCTGCTGAAAATTTTATTTCTTCTAGATATCTTTTCTTTGTGTTTTTATTTTGTTTAACAGTAGCCTCACCCAAATAGGGGGAGATTGTTGGAACCCTATTACTTATTTGGGATAGGATTAATATTAGGATGTTTAGTGATATTCTTTAGTGTCAACTAATTCCACCCATGGGGGGGGGGGGGAATAGGTGAATTGCAGTCTTTTGCGGAATTTAAATAACCTGCACAAATAACAAACACAGCATAGAAAAGCACACAAGCAATTATAGTGGTTCCCCGATTTGGGTACGTCCACTCTCCACCTTCGACCTATCTCCCACCAAGGGACGACTCAGTCACTTCACCAACCGGATTGAAATCCAATCCTCACACTACGGAAGGCACCCTTCCAACCGAAGGAGTCACAACTCCACCACGGGTTGCACCAAACCCTAACAACTAGGAATCAAAATTCCTTTACAACAAAACAAAAATTGAATGTACAAGAAATACAAACAAACATGTGGAGATCCCGATGTACTTATTCGTTCGTTGAAGCTTTCTTGAAAGAGACGAAGAGTCCATTACCGGTGTTCTCTTTTTGAGAGGATCTTGACAAGATCGGCGGCGGCAAGTGAATGCGGCGGCGATGCTTTGTAGATCCAAACTTCTTGACAAAGCAAGCAAGGTCTACCAACGATCTCAATCGGATCAGTCGTCTCAATCGATTTGGAATGAAGTGCTATCCTCATTCAACAAATTGAGAGACAAGATATCTCGAAAGAGAAGCGTGAGATGCTATACTAGCCTCGGTTCTATCATCGGGAGATCAAAGGTGAAGTGAGATCTGAAGCGGCGACTACCTTGCGAGCGGCGACGGTGACGGGAGTATTTCCGCGATGGGCTAGGTCCTGCTCGACCGCTTTTGATTTTCCGATAATCGCTACTGTTGATGTTTGAAATAAGCGAGTATAAATACTGTAGAACAACCCTAAATGACCATTGTGGGGCCCACAAGAAGAAGCCCTAGTTCCAGTCAAAACAGCGCACGGATTATTTAAACGGTACAGCGAACAGTTGAAAATTGCCTAAGGAAAATTCGGCGAGAATCATTGGTGATTCTCGACGAAGTCGGCTGGAATCACTTGTGATTCCCGTCGAATTTGCCTTGGCAGGATTCTAGTTGAAACTCTTGTCATCCGGATGGAATCAGCGAGAAAGCAAGGTCATTCTCGACGAATCGGCGGGAATGCAACGTCATTCTCGACGAATCGATGAGAATCAGTTAATGATTCCCGTCAATTCTGCCTTGGCATAATTCTTGAAGGAGGACTGTCTGCAAGATAAATTTGGCGGGAATCACTAGCTGATTCTCGACGATTCAGCGAGAATCACTAGTGATTCCCGTCGAATCGGCGAGAATCACTTAGTGATTCCTGTCAAATTTGCCTTGGACGATTTTCCTCTTCCTTCCCATGAAATTGGTCTTTGACCCATCTTTGCTCATCTTCTGCTCTTGATCTATCTCGGCCCTGTACTTAAAAATAAGTACACTCCAATAGAGAGAGCACACGTGAGCCAACACACTGATCTACTCAACAAGGGATTACGTTGCGCAGACCCGTGTATATTGACCCACTGCACCGTTACATTGGTGTGTACTTAGCATGGAATAACTGCAAGCACAAATTAACAGAAGATTGTCAAATACATTGTTAATTCATCTTAGCTTGTATAGGGGCTTCTTCAAATCATGTACATTGTGGATACAATACCCAACAATCTCCCCCTATTTGAAGAAGAAAAATCCTACTAGCTAAGATGAATTACACCAACCAGAAGAAAATACATAACAAAATATGCGAGAAAAGACACACAATAATAAACACATTCAGATCAACAATTGAGTCAACATATGATCATATATATATATATATATATCCAAAGATTGTTCATATAAATACAAGAAATGATATACATGCATATACAAAGAAAATCTATTCCTTTGCCTGAGCATCCTTTAGTTGTTAAGCCTGGAACTTCTTGCTTTGTCTTTCAAAGTACTCCGTTGGCTTCGGGTAGTATCTGGGTGGAGGAGCTTTATGTTCCACAGTGTTAGACCTGAAGAAAATGTTTCTTTTTGCCTCATACACCTTGTGCATCTCCCACTCATACTGACTATATACTTCATTTCCATTCAGCTCTCCCCACTGTTGTAGCATGAAAGTATCCAGTATGATGCTCCTCGATGTCGGACTCCATCATTCATTCTTAACTTCACTTTCCTTCAATCTAACTTTCCTTTCAGCTGGAGTCTCTTTGGAAGTTCCTTCTTGAAGTTTTCGTTTCCCTTTTGCAATGGCCTCTTTATTAAACATAGCCATGTGAGCAGCTCTGGAAGCGGCCCTAGTAGCCTTTCTGGCATCAGCTTCACTCAAGGGAACCTCCTCAACACTTGCAACCTCATCAGCAAGAGTGGAAAACTCATCAGGAGGAGGAACCAGAATTGGAATTTGTATACCGGATGATTGCTGAACTAGCCAGTGACAGCTTTCAAAAACATACTTATTTGACTGCATGAAGTTGTCGACCATGATTTGTTCTTTCCTTGCCATCTTAGCTGTATATTCATTCTCCCCCTTTTTGTCTTCTAGGGAAATTGTGTTGGCATAGGTATGCAGTGACTCATCTATATGCTTAGCAGTCTTTGTGAACTCGTTCAGCAGGGATGTTTGATTTGTGTTGAGTGTCACCATGTTGGCATCAAACAACTTGATGTTGTTGGCCACAACATGTGCATTTTTGTTTACCACTGCCAGATCAGCTATATTTTTCTGAAGTCCTTGCATTAAAAGATTTACGGCAGTGCCAGCCTCTGCATACTTAGCGTCAAATTTCAGTTCCATCATATCCAGTTTATGATTTATCTCCACAACAATTTAAGCATCAGATCCTCAGATTGCTTGATTCATTTTAGCACCTTGTTGTGAGAGTGTTCAAAAGAGGCTTTCAGTTCATCCACTATGCCTTGAATGATATTTACCGTGTGATTTGCCAGGTTAGGTCTTAGTGGATGAACCTAATGCATGTCCTGGTCTTGCTCTTCTGCAGATACACTGGGAGAGCTTAATAGGTTCACAGTCTCTAGAGGAGGGATTTGGGCAGCCTCTGTTGTTTTTCCATGTATACTTATCATCCTCTGCCGGGAGGTCTCCCCCTCCATTGTTGCGCCAAATTAATCAAAAACTTTTAATGGAACTATTCCTCAGAGGGGATGTCAACATCACTTTCCCGCTTTGTCGTTTCATTTCCATCTTGCTCATTATTCACATCACCAGAAACCTCATTTTCCACATAATCCTCATTTGCAGCATCATCCTCCATGTCATCCTCCACTTCCTCCTCGTCAGCCAGATCGGTAGCGAGGGTATCCACTGCCTCCTTGGCGATGTGGAAAATATCAGTGATAACATCCATTTGATCTGAGATTGTGGCATCCATCCTGATGTCAGCAGACCTACTGGGTAAAGACTCCCCCTCAATTCCTACATGCAGCAAATCAGGAACATCACTGGGTTCATCCAAGGTATTTATGTACTCCGGAGCTCTGTCATCTTCATCACCGTGTGCTTCAGCCGCACCTCCTAGGCCAATCCTCCTCTCCCATCTATCAAACACGCTGGAGTCCATCTTCTTTAAGTAGTGAAGAGGAACTCCCTTACTCATATCAAACTTGTCTCCGTCCATCTGATTGAGGTACACGCTGATGATTCTCTAAAAGTTTGGGGTTCGAAGGGTATCTTTAATCTTTTAAAACAATATGGCCCCCCAGTTGTATCTTTTTCTACATACCACAGCCATCAGGATTTTGAACATATCCTCATAAATATGATCATGGGAGCCTGGTTTGCAGATCAGGACCTTCCCAATGATATCAGAGAGGAGCTTTCCTTCCCCATTCATGTCCTTGCGTTTTATGGACTTGGTCCCTCGAGCAAGTCCACAGAACAGTAGAGTCCTGTATCGATCATCTTCATCCAGGTAGTCCTCTTGTGCTGAGCTGTTGAGCTGCAGATGATGTGATAGTCTTGCAACATTAATCTAAATTCTTAGTCCAGCAATCTTATTCTTTATTAGGGTGTCCTCAAGACATAGCTTCGCGGTTGCATAGAATTCAAGAACTTCTTTCTCTAGAATTTTGCACGGGTGCTCAAGGATAAAGGAGAGCCCAGCTTCCTCAAGCATTAGGATGATGTTCCTGAATTCATCAGAGGCATGGTAGAAGCCGGTCCTAAGCAACTCACTCCCGGTGAGAAGTCCAACCGTGGTTCGAGGAGCCATTGCAAACCTAAAAAAGTAACATCCAAGAGACTTAACTCTATCTAAATCTCTAGTTTAGGAACTATACTAGACAAGTTACAAACTTGTAGGAACTGAACTAGTAAAAACTAGAGAAGTTACAAACAAGCTCGATTCAAGGAGGAACGGTCATTACCCTTGCGCTTAAGAGAGAGAATCCCTAGTCGGCTTGCATCGGTACCGCTGGTGACGGGAGAGGGAGTCTACGAGAGGGGAAATGCTGGCGGTGAATCGGCAAGAACCTTGTGCCAAGTTGACGCTGGGGACGGGAGCACGAGCAGACCGAGAGAGGACAGCGGCGAACTGCAATAGACGGAGTTGGAGTTGACGATAGGTGATCGGGAATCGATGAGAACACCGAGAGACTAAAGCACGGGAGGAATTTACGCACGAACAACGGGAATCAGCGAGGTTTCCGTAGAGTCGACGGGATTTCCGCAACTTCCAGAATGCGAAGGGTCGGGCTTCCCGTGAATTACGCTATTTATCTCCTCAGATTTTTCAAGAATGCGATGGGCTGGGGTATCCGATATTTCCACTAACCGTATTTATATTGATAAATTTAAATTGTCGATTTGAATTTCGAGACTTTGCCCCTTTTATTTCCTGGTCAGAATAGCAAAGCTGAGTCGAAGGGATGTTAACCCTAGAAATAAACACTAGCTATTTCTCGGTGAGTCAATAATGTAGAATTTTCGTTACAACTACCGGCACACGTCCCTTGAATTTCATCGGACCGATTGACACCCATTTTCACACATTATCGATGATATATAAACCATTCATCAGATTCCAAACTAAGAGTCATACAGTTATTAGCCCTCGTGTCCTACCATCAGGTTGGTGTATATATATATCTATATATATATTAATTTTTGAAATAGAACCTACCTATTTGTTTGGATATATATATATATATATATATATATATATATATATATATATATATGTAATGCGATTCAATTTTCGAAACTGAATGCGCATACCTTGGATCATTAAGTTGATCATTCGGATCCTCTATTTGAAGTACAATAGGTATCCAGTTAAAGTAGGCCATTGTAGTTAGCATTATCTCTTATCCCATATAATTATTCCATACCGTTCCTGGAACATCTCTTGTCTAGGTCCCATCATGTTCACGATAACCTCGACTATCCTGCAAAAATGAATTACCTTACCTTAGCAACCCAATATGCATTGGGCCCTAGGTTCTTGTCAGCATAAACTACTGAATGCCTTCCTACAGGATTTCTTTCAGGAAGGCTATCTTTAGCCAAAGGAAGTGGACATACCCATGCCCTTGGCACAGAAGGATTGTGCCAACAATCTATGGCAAAGTGACCCACTTTGCCACAACACCAACACTCATAAATCTTGTAACTCCTTTTTTGACCAGATCTACTGACTGAGTTTGTCACGATCTTAGGTCTGACAGGGGCAGAGAAGGTTCTGCTCTCAGATTTATCCTTTCCACCGGGACATGAGGGAGGGTGGATGGAGAACATGTGGTGAGTGTCATGAGGCCTGGGAGGTGGTGCCTTCTTTTCAGTCAGCACATATCCGGGAGCCCCATCGATACTTGCTGCTTGTTTGCCAACCCCCTTTCCCTGCTTCCTATGGTGGTGAGAGATACTGTGAGAGCTAGTTCCTGCAATCTCATGAAGTGTTGAGGTTGAGGCAGTGAATACAAAAGGTTCATGATGAGCCAAATGTATTTTCCCAAGGGTAGCCATAACAGCACTTGCACTATGGGTATTTCCACGTGAGGGTTGATCATTCTTGCAGTGACCATAGTTGTTTTTATTGTCATACCTGAAGGCATGATGTGTGCCCTTCCGACTTGGTGTGGGGGGTCTGAAAACATTTTCCCCATTTCTCCACGATTTTATAATTCATGAGATCCACCCATTTTCTCCCTTTCTCTTAATAGCATCGACCTTGGAAAAGTTAGATACTATTCTCTTCTCGGTCTCTAGAGAAAACTCTAGATCCGAGATCTTTGAGTCCTTCACCTTGATGGATTCCAATTGGAGATCCATCATGGTCCTCAACTGAGCAATTTCCATATCTTTTTTCTCCACAAGCGAGTTGCTCTTCTGAAGGGCACTACGAAGGGAATCAAGGGTTTCAATCCTTTGATTGAAGATGTCCATCACCCTTGCATCAGTTGATGGACAACCCTCTGGACTACTCCTATCTTCAGGAGATTCAAGAGGAAAATAGCATGATTAGGAAGATACCTGATCCTGACTGTGATGATCAGGATTAGCGTTAAGATCTGCAGAGACAGAGGTGTTAGCTTCATTAGAACTGCATTCCTCAATCTCTTCTCCAGTCTCAGAAAGAGACACGGGAGCCCTGATATTTAGATATTGGTCTTGACTTTCATCTTCAGAGAAGAGGACCCCCACATATGATTCATCCTCTTGCAGGCATCCTGTCCAAACTGTCTCCGATCCCTCCATGAGGTCAGAGATAGTTTGCCACATAGACTTAGCAGTCCTACACTTGTCCAATCTTGAACGAGATAATCCAGACCAGATGCTAGTGATGATCTGACGAATCAGCTTGTCCAGGTTGAAAAGTGAGAGCTCATTCTCAGACATCTCTTCCAGAAGCCTTCATGGGATTGAAGGGACCCTCTTCCATAATAAATGATGCGCGAGGGTCAATGGCCTTCATATGAAACATAACTCTCATCTTCCGGATGGGATTAAACTCTGTTGTGCAGGCAGGGAGTCTTAGAGGAGAGACATCAGAGTATAGCTCCATGCTTGAGTCTTATTTTCTTCTTGACACTATACACGGGATCTTACTCAAGGTGTTAACCTTATTGACGAGTAACCTCCCTCTGATACCACTTGAAAGTCTTTAGTGTCAACTAATTCTACCTATGGGGGGGGGGATAGGTGAATTACAGTCTTTTGCGGAATTTAAATAACCAGCACAAATAAGAAACACAGCACAGAAAAGCACACAAGCAATTATAGTGGTTCCTCGATTTGGGTACGTCCACTCTCACCCTTCGACCTATCTCCCACCAAGGGACGACTCGGTCACTTCACCAACCGGATTGAAATCAAATCCTCACACTACGGAAGGCACCCTTCCAACCTAAGGAGTCACTACTCCTCCACCGCAGGTTGCACCCAACCCTTACAACTAGGAATTAAAAATCCTTTACAACAAAACAAAAATTGAATGTACAAGAAATACAAACAAACATGTGGAGATCCCGATGTCCTTCTTCGTTCGTTGAAGTTTTCTTGAAAGAGACGAAGAGTCCACTACCGGTGTTCTCTCTTGGAGAGGATCTTGATAAGATTGGCGCCAGCAAGTGAATGTGGCGGCAATGCTTTGTAGATCCAAACTTCTTGTCGAAGCAAGCAAGGTTCACCAACGATCTCAATCGGATCAGTCGTCTCAATCGATTCGGAATGAAGAGCTATCCTCATTCAACAAATTGAGAGACAAGAGATCTCGAAAGAGAAGCGTGAGACGCTATACTAGCCTCGGTTCTATCGTCAGGAGATCAAAGATGAAATGAGATCTGTAGTGGCGACTACCTTGCGAGCGGCGATGGCGACGGGAGGATTTCCGCGATCGGCTAGGTCCTGCTCGGCCGCTTTTGATTTTCCGTGAATCGCTACTGTTGATGTTCGAAATAAGCGAGTATAAATACTGTAGAATAACCCTAAATGACCGTTGTGGGCCCACAAGAAGAAGCCGTAGTTCCGGTCAAAACAGCGCACGACTTCTTGAAACGGTACATCGAACAGGCGAAAATTGCCTAAGACAAATTCGGCGAGAATCATTGGTGATTCTCGACGAAGTCGGCGGGAATCACTTGTGATTCCCGTCGAATTTTCCTTGGCAGGATTCTAGTTGAAACTCTTGTCATCCGGATGGAATCAGCGAGAAAGCAAGCTCATTCTCGACGAATCGGCGAGAATGCAACGTCATTCTCGACGAATCGATGAGAATCAGTTAATGATTCCCGTCGATTCTGCCTTGGCATAATTCTTGATGGAGGATTGTCCGCCATATAAATTTGGCGGGAATCACTTGCTGATTCTCGACGATTCGGCGAGAATCACTAGTGATTCCCGTCGAATCGGCGAGAATCACTTAGTGATTCCCATCGAATTTGCCTTGGACGATTTTCTTCTTCCTTCCCATGAACTTGGTCTTTGACCCTTCTTTGCTCCTCTTCTGCTCTTGATCTATCTCGACCCTGTACTTAAAAATAATTACACTCCAATAGAGAGAGCACACGTGAGCCATCACACTGATCTACTCAACGAGGGATTACATTGCGCAGACCCGTGTATATTGACCCACTGCACCCTAACATTGGTGTGTACTTAGCATGGAATAGCTGCAAGCACAACTTAACAGAAAATTGTCAAATACATTGTGAATTCATCTTAGCTTATATATGGGCTTTTTTAAATCAGTTACATTGTGGATACAATACCCAACATTTAGTTTGACCTATTTTGTATAGTCTAGGGTCATAGGTTTATTTCCAGGGTCATTGCTTCAAAAGAATTCCAGCAGAATTCAGTTCGAAGAAAGAAGAGCTGCGTTCGACGAACGACGATCTCAGTTCGACGAATTATAGTCTTAACTCTGTGTTTTACTCGATGAACTTTGAGCTCTGGTCGACGAACTCCGATCTCTACTCAAAAACTAACCTCGACTAAAGTGAAGCTCAGCTCGACAAACTCTGATCTCAGGTCGAGAAGTAAGAAGATTGAGTTCGATGAACTCAAGGCTTAGGTCGACGAAATTCTTGCTGAATTCGACTTATTCTTTGCAAAGTTTTAGGTTGTTTTTTTTACAGAAGGAAGAATACTTTCAGGCTTAATTTCAGGCTGTTATATATTCTAAAGGCAGAATAATTTAAAGGCTTAATTACAGACAGTTATGACTCTGATATTTGATGCCAAATATTTTAACGAATATATTCGTTTAGAGGCAGCATTAAATATGGATTTATCACAGAGTTTAAAGCTAATCAATTTCTAGGGCAATAACCATTCTCGAGAATTCCTAAGACATTTCAAAATAGATTAATTCAAATGTTTGAATTCTTCACAGCATTCTATATATATGTACAGAAGATTACTGCCTCAAGGTTACTCACTTAGATATACTGACTTAAAGACTTGTAGAACAACACATACTCTTATAGATTTCATAAGCCTACAAAAATATATCTTCAGTCTCTGCTTGTACAAAGTCCTCATCTCTCAGATACAAGAAGGCCTACACCTTGAAGAAAAGACTCCCTCTCCAGATCATAAACTCTACTCAAATCAGGTGGAGCTTTCTGCTTCAACATCCAGTAGTCTTCTCAGAGAATCTTGACAGAGAAGACATCATCACTTTTTGTTTGTTTTCATAAACTGTGTATAGTGTTTTTAACTACCTTCAAAAGTTACCTTTTGGTTTCTAAGTCTCCTGATGAAAAGACTTAACTTTGTTTTTGGGCACCTGATCAAAAGATCGAAGGGTTGATAGATCTCCCTTATAAAAATTGATCTTGTGGTGGTAGGGCACTTGAGCAAAAATCTGTTGTGGCAGGGCACCTGAGAAAAACCTATAGTGGATTCCTACCAGAGTGGTAGAAGAGTGGATGTACCCAAATTTATTGGGGAACCACTAAATACCTTATGTTGTCAGTGAATGATTGCTTTCTTTTTTGTGTGTTGTGATTGCTTCTTTATATATATATATCACTAATTTTTAATCTGCTATAAAACTAAATCAAGATTATAAAATACACTATTAACCCCCCTCTAGTGTAAAGTAGATCTATCCCTGACTTCATGATACAAAATTGTAACACCCCCATCCATCTCATAGCATATGACAGAAGGTCCGGCCGGGGCCCGATGCAATATACAACGGATAATTAAAGGAGTTACTTATTGAGACCATATTCAAGCCAAAACACATCCAAACACTAATTGCATTCTAGCGGAAGCAATTTAAGTTATAGAACCCATAAACCTGGAATGTCCACTAAGCAATACATAGGAATGATATTCATAGAACACATGTTTTGACCTTAAGGTCTTACAACTATTTCTTTTACGTAATGTATATTCATACATCGACATGTAGGCTGGCCACACATGAAAACAGTTAATGATGATGCATAATTTGACCTAAGTTATTAATATAAAATCTAAATAATCTCGTATAAATATATTTATATTGTTAATTTTCTTCACTAAATCATATATTTTTAAAATTTTATCCTAACCATGCATATTTTACTATTTTTCAGGATCTCAGGACAAATTTCATTATCAACTCTAAAAGAACACGCCTTTAGTTATGTCATGCCAAACTAAATGTCGAGTTCAGTCATGGCACCGGTTGTTGAACTATATTCAAGAAGGTAATGAAGCCACAATGGTCCGATGCGATATTTTCTCCTCAGTATGAAAGAGGCTTGCCACCTTTGACTATATATTCAGCATGTGTTCTTAAAGGAACCTTTTTAGAAAGAGAGAAAGCTAGCCAAATTTTATCAAGCTTTTCATGACAAGTGTGAAAAGGAGTAGCCTTCTTTGAATTTTAAAGCAACATGTGCTTTTTGACCAAGGGAATCTTCATCCTCATGCAAAATTCCAACTCTACCCCCTTGGTTTTGGCCCTATAAATAAGCATGAAGGAAGGGGGGAAAGGATTCCCTTTCCTCCTTTTTTTTAGCATGTTGGATCCCTAGTTGGATTTTGGCTAGGTTCACTAAATTAGGTTAAGCTTGACCCACATTGTATAGCCAGGGTCAATTCTTTGAGTCCTAGAGTTTAGGCTAGTCATTAGGTTCAACCTTCATTAACTAGCCAGCTGAGGACCTCAGAATATTCAAACTTAAAAGATTTATAGAACAGAATGATCAGTTCGAAGTTCATCAAACTCAGCTCGACGATCGTCGATCTCAGATCGACGAACTCAGAGTAATTTCTCTGAGCTGAGCTCGACGATATTCGAGCTCAGGTCGACGATCATGTCTTTCAAACAGATTCTCATCTTGACAAACTCAGAGAATAGAATTGGCAAGTTATTCTTAGTATGCAGTTCACAGAGCTCAGGTCGATGAACAAGAATTTTCAGGTCGACGAACTTAGAACTCTGGTCGACTAATTCCGTTCAGAGGTCGACGATTTCTATCCTAAGCCAGAATGAGAAGTTTTCCATACTTCTGTCCCTTACTTTCTATATTATTTAGCAGTATTACTCCTGAGTAATTAATGCTAATATTCCCCTGAATATAGCCGTTATTGGCAGCATTAATTAAGGTTTTCATCATGGTAATTACTTGCTTATTTTATTAGGGACAGTTGGGGAAACTCATTTATGACAGTCATTCAAGTCGTTTATATTCTCCAGATCCTTCAACAATTAATGCAGGAATTCAAATTCAAAGGAGAATTTCTGACTATAGAATATAAAAGAGATTTTCTCCTTTCAATTTATTAACATTTTTCCAGAAATCTTAACAAGGAGCAAAACATCATCAGGAAAAATACAGCACACAAGAATACATAGAGACACATACTGAACATTCAAAACTCTCTCCCAGTGCAGAAAACATTCTGTTTTCTTCCTTTTCAATTCAAAAGACTGAATAAGAACATGCATCACTATCAAGAGTCTTCTTCAATCTTCTTCTCCAGGAACATTCAAGGACAACTCATCTTGATTCTGTCAGAAAGTTCCAGGATTATTTTCAGACAAGGCTGAAGACCTACACCTTGATCAAGGCTCAAATCTTCTGAACCATCTCAACATCTCAGAAGGAGTCTTGACAACAATAGAATCCACAAGTCTTCTCTGTTGTTTAGAGAAAAGGGAAGACCTCATCACATCTCTCTCACCTCCTGTATAAAGGGTTTAATAACTCCCTTAAAATGTTTATTCTTGGTTTTTGGGCACGTGATAAAAAGACTAAAGGGTTATGAGATCTCCCTGGAAATATATCTTGTGGTGGAAGTCACCTAATAAAAAAACTATTAGTGGATTCCTACCAGGGTGGTAGAAGAGTGGATGTACCCCGGTTGGGGAACCACTATAAAATTTCTTGTATTGTCTGATTGTGTTCATTTTCTTTCTTTTCTTGTTGTGCTATGATCTATTGATTATTCTTTTATTTCCTTCTACAGTATTGTTGGTATCACCTATTTTAAACTCTGATATAAAACTTAGAAATAACCAAAGTTTTAAATACTATATTCACCCCCACCCCTCTAGAGTAAATCAGCTCTAACACTTATCTTTCAATTGGTATCAGAGGGTTGTTCCTTTGGTTGTACAAGTTAACACTTGAACCAAGATCCTTGTTAGATAAGATTTCCTCTTTTCTTAGTTTTTTGTTAACACAAAATGCCATAGAACAAAGACTATGAAAGCACTGGACCTCCAGTTTGCAACTTCAATAAGTTTGCCATCTGGAAGGTAAGAATCAAATTGTATATGAACTCTATTGAAGAGGACATCTTTAACTCTATTTTGACAGGACAACCAGTTCCAGTGGCAACAACTACTGCTAGTTCCAGCACACATGTTGTTCCACCACCTGAGTGGACAGATGCACATAAAATTGCCAAGATAGTTGATGCAAAGGCCATGAATATTCTGTCTCAGAAAATGTTTGATGACATTTTCCAGAAGGTGGATTAGTGCACATCAGTTAAGGCTATCTGGGATTCCCTTAACCAGATGGTTGTTGGCTTAGTAGATAAGAGAAAGGATAGGAGATCCAATCTCATCTCACAATATGAGAACTTCAAAAAGGATGAATCAGAGTCTGTTAGTGACATGTATAATAGACTGAGCTCAATAATCAATGAGCTGAAGACTCTAGACAAAGGCATAACCCTTACAGAAGTTAATGAGAAAATCCTCATGTGCTTTCCTAGCTCATGGGATTCAAGAATCTTGCCAATCAAGGATGCCAGATGTATAAATGAGATTTCCACAGAATCTCTACTTGGAAAGCTCAAGTCTTTTGAACAACTGATGAAGTCCAGAGAGGCTGCAGAGTAGAAGACTCCCTAATTAGGAAGAAAGGAGCAAAGTATTGCATTCAAAGCAAATGAAGAATCAGAAGCTCCAATAGTCAATGATGAAATTTGGAGTCTCTTAGCTAAGACATTTTACTAGATGGGCAAGAGGGATTTAAGAAGAAAGTCATCAAGTAAAGATGACAAGCCCAGGTATGACAAGACTCCCACTAAAGAAGTTGTTTGTTTTTGCTGTATGAAGCCTAGACACTTCATCTTAGAGTGTCTAGGGACTAAAAAGTAGGAGAAAAGAAGAGAAAAGATACAAGGAAATAGTAATACAAAAAGCCATTTTCTAGCAAACACAAAAGGAAACAAAGGCCATGGAAATATGCTTGATGGCCATTAATGCATCAAGCACCCATTCTAAAGCTGACCAATCAGACACTAAAGAACCTCTATCTGAAGAGGATCAGGTATTATATTCTTTTGATTTTAATTCTGAAAATTTTAGAATAGAATTCAAATACTTGTGCATAGATTTAATAAATTCTGAAAAATAGATTAAGCAACTTAGAGAGAAATTAAATGAACAAGGAAACCTACTTTCAGAAAATAATAAGTTAAAGGATTAAATCACTCTAGCTAATGAAAAAATCATTAAATTAAAGACTGAATTATCTTAGGCAAGGAAACTTGAAAAATCCAAGAATGGGAGAAGTATCAAGCTGATGAACATCACAAGCACAGTGAATGCCATAATCAATGGCAAGCATGGCTTAGGTGCTTCATCAAGCCAACCCCCACTAATTCAGAAGAATATCTTAACAACCGTATAAAATTTGTTTTTGAAAATGTTAAAGAGAAAATAGAAGATAATAACCTTAATCAAACAGAGCTTAAACACAAGAATAAAAAAAAGAAAAAGAGTAAAAAAAAACTTAAACGGAACAATGTTCAGCAGATTTCGTCGAACTCAGATCGACGAAATGTGTACAGTTCGTCAACCTTAAGTCGATGAACTTAGAACGCAAACTTTTACTGTAACTATTCTCTGAACAGCGATCAACCAAACAAGTATGGTTCGTCGACCAGAGATCGACGAAATTGGGGCCTAGAAAATGAATACTTTCTTTCTCTAAGTGGAGTACGACGAACTCATCCTTGTTCGTAAACCTCAGATCGACGAACATACCAGAATTTGTCGACCCCAGTTTGTAATAACAGAAACTTTAATTCTAACCGGACTTTTAATCAATAAAGACAAAACAATAATACCTTTAACCAATGGATAATTCCACCCAGGATATATAATCCCTATGGTTACAAGAATCAACAAGAATACTCATATATTTCCAGCTTCTGTTATGTAAATCAACAAGGACCTAAGGTAACCTGGGTCATGAACAACTAATTTCTATTTTTGTAGGTGAAGAGCTATCCATCTTTTAAACAACAATGGAATCTGGATAGTGGATGCTCCAAGCATATGACTAGCAGTAAGTACAACTTAATAAATTACAAGTCAAAGTTGGGACCAAAGGTGATCTTTGGTGACTCCAATTTTTGCAAGATTGAAGGCTTTGGAGAAGTCATTGTTGGGGCAGTAACCTTCAAAAAGGTTGCATATGTAAGTGGACTAAAACATAACCTCATTTCCATAAGTCAATTATATGATGAAGGTTATCAGGTATCTTTTAACTCAAGCACTTGTATTATTTCTTCTAAAGAAAATAAAACTATTTTAATTGGAAATAGACAAGGCAATATATACATAGTAGATTTTCAATCAACTGTTTCAGATATTTGTCTTTTTAATCAGGTTAGCAATCAAAATTATTTGTGGCATAAAAGACTAGGACAAGTAAATCTTAAAAACATTGCTAAGTTATCTAAGGACAACCTTGTTAGAGGATTGCATTATGATCCCTACAAGAAGGAAGGCCTCTACAGGGCTAATCAATTAGGCAAGCAAACTAAATCCAGATTTAAATCTGTAAATAAAAGTGATTCAACTAGGATCTTGTACTTGCTATATTTGGACCTCTTTTGCCCAATTGTTGTACAAAGCCTAGGAGGGAAATCCTATACTTTAGTTATTTTAGATGACTTTTTAAGATTCACTTGGGTGTTCTTTCTGAGATCTAAGTCATATAACTTCAAGGTTCTTAAAGATTTTCTCAAGACCATATAGATTGAGTACTTTACTCCAGTTGCATTGATCAGAAGTGATCATGGTACTGAGTTTGAGTCTCTTCTTATGCAAGAGTTTTGTGAGAAGGAAGGTATCATGCACTTCTTCTTAGCTCCTAGAACTCCTCAACAAAATGGGGTAGTTGAAAGGAAGAATAGAACCCTAATTGAAGCTGCATGAACATTACTTGCAGATGCTTACATTCCCCTCTCCTTTTAGGCAGAGGTTGTGAGCACAGCAAACAATGTACTGAACAGAAGTTTAATACATAAACCTAAGAATAAGACTCCCTATGAATTACATAAAGGGAAGAAATCTAAAATCACTTATTTTAAAGTATTTGGTTGTATATGTTATATTCACAATAACAATAAGAAACATATTAGAAAGTTTGAAGCCAAAGCTGCATAGGGAATTTTTCTAGGATATTCCCAAGTCAGCAAGGCTTATAGGGTTTTTAATAAATCTACCTTAAAAATTGAGGAATCAGTCCATGTGACTTTTGATGAAGCTAACATGTATTACAAGGACAAATAAATTTCTACAAGTAGCTCATTGCAGGTACCTTGCTTGTGTGAGAGATTGGATGATTTAAACCTCACCCAAGAGGCTCCATCTAATCCCTCTCCACAAGATGTTGAAGATGATAGTGAAGAAGTTAACTTGGAATCTTATGACACTCTCCAAACAGCTAACCTAATTCCACAAGAGGAATTAATCCCTCAAGCTATTACTCAAACTTCTCCGACTAATCATGTCAAGCTTAGAGATCATCCCATATCTCAAGTGCTTAGAGACATATCAGCTTGTGTGCAAATAAGTCATCAACTCAACCCTGACTTGATGTTTGCTTGTTTACTTTCTCAACGTGAGCCCCATTCCATCAAAGATGGAGAAAAAGATCCCAACTGGATCATTGCAATGCAAGAGGAGTCTAATCAATTTTAGAGATGTAGAGTTTGTGATTATGTTCCTAGACCCAAAGATGACCCAGTCATTGGAAACAAATGGGTGTTCAGAAATAAATTGGATGCTGATGGAAACATTATAAGGAACAAAGCAAGGGTAATTGCTTAAGGCTACTCACAGGAGGAAGGAATTTATTATGACCAGACCTTTGCTCCAGTCGCAAGGCTTGAAGCCATAAGAATTTTCTTAGCTTATGCTGCCTATAAAAGGTTCAAAGTCAACAAGATGGATTTAAAAAGTGCTTTCCTCAATGGTGAACTCAAAGAAGAAGTATATGTGGAGCAACCACCAGGTTTTATCTCACCAACTCATCCCTCATATGTCTTTTTATTGCATAAAGCTCTCTATGGTTTAAAGCAAGCTCCAAGAGCTTGGTATGAGACCTTAGCTAGCTTCCTGTTAGAGCAAAAATTTTCTAGAGGCATTGTAGATAGGACTCTTTTCCTTAGACATCATCATGATAAAATCTTATTAGTACAAATATATGTAGATGACATTATATTTGACTCTACAGATCCTAAACTATGCAAAAGGTTCTCCAACCTTATGTATTTTAAGTTTGAGATGAGTAGCATGGGTGAGCTCTACTACATCCTTGGTTTCCAAGTGAAGCAATCCCCTTATGGTATGTTCATATCCCAATCCAAGTATGCTAAAGAGCTGATAAAAAGGTTTGGGATAGCTGATGCCTCAGCCAAGAAAACACCCATTGCTATAAATGTTGTGTTTGATTCTGATGAACATGGGAAACCTGTTTATCAAAAATTGTATAGGGACATTGTTGGGTCCCTATTATATCTCACAGCAAGTAGGCCAGATATTATGTTTGCTACCTATCTTTGTGCTAGGTTCCAGGTGAACCATAAAGATTCTCACCTTATTTTGCTAAGAAGGATTTTAAGATATATAAAGAGTTTCCCTAATTTAGGAATCTGGTATCCAACATAGTCAGAATTTTGGTTAACGGGATACTATGATGCTGACTTTGCTGGTTGTAGAGTGGACAGGAAGAGCACATCAAGAACATGCAAGTTCCATAGTGCAAGACTTGTCTCCTTGTTTTGCAAAAAGCAAACATCTGTGTATACATAAACAATAGAAGCTGAGTACATAGAAGCTGGCAGTTGCTGTTCACAGATGCTATGGATTCAAAACCAACTCCTAGATTATGGATACAACTTAAATAATTCAACTCTACTTTGTGATAATACTAGTGCAATTTCTATTGCCTAGAATCCAGTGCATCATAGTGGAACTAAGCATATAGAGATAAGGCATCATTTCATTAGAGAGTGTGTGGACAAAAAGAAAATTAATCTTATTTACATCTACACTGATTTGCAAAGAGAAGAAATCTTTACTAAACCCTTGGAAGAGATGAACCATCTATTCTTTCTAAATCATCTTGGTATGATAAAAGGTGAAGCTTTAATTAAACTTTCTGTCTGTGGTCGAAGAATTTGCCACAGTTCGTCGACCGGAGATCGACGAACTGAGAAACGTTCTTGAGAAAATTCGTCGACCTGAGATCGACGAACTCTCTGTGTGAGCTATTTTCATTGACATGAGATCGACGATCTGGCTTCAGAAAATTTCGTCGACCTAAGAACGACGAAAAGTTTTCCCTTCTTCAGACTGAGATCGGCGAACTATTTTGTTAAAAAAATATTTCGTCGACCTCAGATCGAAGAATTTTTCTTTATTTTGCAGGACGGAGATTGTCGTTTCATATTATGAAAAACCTTACATCTAGGTTTTCTACGAGCTTCATCCCGCGCTTTTTGTTTCCTTTGAACTTGATCTCTCTGTTTTTCCTTGTGCAGGCGATCATGGCGATTCCGGCTACCACCCTCGCAGCGATGAAGTTCGACACTTGATTCGACATCGATTTTGAGTCATTCTAGCATTCAAACCAAGTCTTTCTTGTCATTCTAAAATTGTTTGAAGATCAGTAGTTGAAGAACCTGATGACAACAAGAATAAGGATTGCCGCAACTGAAATTAGAGAATGGGTATTCACCTCCTCCTCACCAGATGCTGAAACATTGACGGGAACAATATCGGGTAATCAAGTCTATCTCACCCCCGCCGTCTTATCTGAGATATTTGGTCTAGTGAATGGAGAAGAAGAGTTGGAAATAGACAGTGCTGAATATTATGAAGTGCTAGCTAAGATGGGTCATTCTGAAGAAAACCCCAATAAACTGCTGAAGAAATCCCTATCTACTGATTATAAATTTCTAGTTGATGTTGTGGGTAAAGTACTGTTGGGCAAGCATACTGCCCAAAACTAGATCACCAGGCAGCAGTTCCTAGTGATGTGTGTAGTTGTGAACAAAAAGCCAGTGAACTGGGCTAGAATAATGTTTGAGATGATTAAGAAAAAGAATACAAAGAAAGAGGACTGATATGGAAGAATTTTTGGAATCTTCCTTGAAGCAAAGGCTGATGAATCTCTGGTCTGCCCGACCATGTTCATTAATGCCTCCAAGAGGCTCACTTGTGCCTTATTTGGTAGGCGGGAGAGGAATATCACCAAGACATCCAAGGCGTATTCCTCTTCTTGGCCTTCTGAGGATACCAGTGTTGTATCAGCTGCTCCCCCACCCCCTGAAGATGTTCATTCCATCAGGATTCCATCCCCTCCATCTTCATCTCAACAATAAACACCTGCTCAAGTTCAAACACCCTCAACAACCCTCCAACAAACATCCACATCTCAAGCCCATAGACCAACACCTCCCGCTTCCCCACTCCAACAGGCTTCACCAGTTCATACTCCAGATAATATACCCTCACCAGTTCAATCTCCAGTGCATGGTACTCCACCTCATACCAAGAGCATGTCAATCATCCTCAGTCCCCTCTTCCTCAACATCTTGCAGACATCCCTCTACACAACATATCATCCATACCATCATTTAATCTGTTGTATGTAAGACCCTTTTTTTTTCTTTTTAGAACAACGCAGTCTTAGACCCAGAACCGCCGCTTTGCGATGAAACCTTCACGCCCGGGAAGGTAGTCACTACAAAACGCCGATCCGGACGGCCAAATCAATTACAAAAAAGTAGAAAAAGAGTAAAAGACATGTCCACAGAAATCACATATATAGTAAATAATCTCCATGAAGGGATAGTCTATAGAAATAAAAATAAAGGTACTAAAAATAGGGCTCATGCCCGGTACATCAATATCCTCACTACATATCACTGAGTGCGGAAGAAAAAAAACTAAACATCTACTAATGATCGAGACTCACAGTCCCTGCTGTCTGAACTCTAGTGCTAGATTATCCGATCTCCAAGCATGCCGACCTCTGAGGCTGCTCCTCCATGCAGGGCTCCACGCTCCCTTAAAATGATGTTGTTTGAAAACCGTTAGTCTAAAAGGCTAAATCCTATCATCCCCCACCCCTTCCCCCATGGCTCCTAGGCACCAAGCGGGGAGAAGGAAAGTAGAGGTAGTGATGGTGGAGAATGAACATGAGGTGGGTGATGGCGGACTAAACTAGCAGTTCTATAAGTATATGTGGCAGTAATATATGTATGAAAAACTGATCTAGAAATAAGTAACCACAACTTATATGAAAACACATAAGCTAAGGGATCTTTTGCAATGCTCTTATCGTATAAAGAGTCCCATTCCAGTTTATACAATAGTGGTCCGTTTTCTTGCAAGCATGTGTATATCTACAAAATAATAACCTTAACTTATAAGCACGCTCACGCGAGCTTATAAACCAAGGGGTCATTTTGCAGGGCCTATTGTATAAAAAGTCTCATACCAATTTATACAATAGGTTTCAAGGGTATAATGAAATGGTTTTCAATGACATGCAAGTATTCTATGATGTTAATCATACAAGTGCAACACACCCACTCTACTCTGTGCACACAGATATTTAGTTCCCTCTTTCTGGAGCCGAACCTCACAGGATACCTCCGTAGTGGAAAATAGAAGCAGTGGGTTGGGCCTCGACCACCTCTAAACCGATAATAGTACTAACAGTCAGACCAATCGTATGCCTCAACGCTAGTGTACTAAGCAGAGCTCTTGCATACTCTTGCCCGCTGGCGCACCGGACTTAATTTGACGAAGTGAAAAACACACTTGCCGAGTCAATGTATTGGCGTCGGTGCATCGACCCTCCAATATCGAAGACCCACCGCCTTATACTTGATGCACATGCAACCTTTTGTATCATCTACCGAGCCAAAGCTCCCCGGACTATCCCATCTGTCATAAACAAAAACAGAGGCAAGCTCGCCGGGCAAACCAACCCATTACCAAAACCACCGAGCCTACAGCCCGAGTGACCCAACCTACATCTCGAGACATCTAGGTGAGTGAAAGTGAATCCCTAGTTATGCTAGTTACTCTTGCAATTTATTTTGCCCACTGATGCGTAAAAATCGTCTCACGGACTATAATCCTAATAGGCAAGTGTACCTATCGTTTTATAGTATAGTGATAAAAATATATCAAAGTCATATAAAAACTCGGGGCAGGCAAGTACTATTACTCACAACGATTCTATTATCCTACGGAATGATTGATGGGTTTTGAAAATAAAATAAACTAAACTAAATTAAAAGAGAAATAAACTATTGCAAAAGGGTGCTCAATCGACGATTCGCTTTGAAATAAAATAACAAAATAAATTAGTTTAACATTTGCAATACTATCAATACCATGACAGATCCGATATAAGGAAGTAATCTCGCTAGAGAATTAAATCCCCTAACTTATAGAAGTTTTGACCGAAATCTCTTTACAAGTCAAAATGGCCGAAAGTCGCTATACCGAAGTGACCTGCACTATTGGATTTGACTCCAATCCAGAGGATTTACGTCATCCTATCTCTAGGGTTGCGTTCAACTCCTTCCTTCCTTAAGTGATCTTTCACATCAATGAGTCTCTCGACTTCTATGAAATGAGATCAATTGCCTACTACCGTATACTAGAATACGGAGTCGACACGATAAAAATCAAAGAAGGATCAAAAATAGGAAAAATACAAATGCAAACATAAAATTTAAGATGAGTTATTTTATCACAAAGCTCATCGTGATCGGGCACAAAACATAATTTGCTACGCATGATAGAAAGGGAAACCATGAAAGAAAAAGAAAAGATTTCATTTGCATTGCTTGATAAAGTAAAAGAGTACACAATATTAAAAACACAAGACAATATTATGAAGAATTATTACAACAATAAAAGAAAATAACAACAAGTAAAGAAAAGAAAAGAACTACTAACACTCTTGAACTTGCACTCTCTACCAAAATCTACTTCAAACTAAAACTACTTGACAAAAACTAGAGGGATGAGGTTCCTTTTATAGGAGTGGTAGAAGGTTCTAGATAAAGGGGAAATGAAGGGGGAAAGGTGGTGGCCGGCCATGCTTGGTGGAGAAGGTTCATGCATGAGTTTTAATGAGGAGAGAGAGAGGCTAAATGCATGCATTTCATTTAAGGGGAATAACATAGAAAATATAAAATGGAGAGGGAGGGGACGAATGTGGAATAAAGTGGGGAGAAAGAAATAAAAGAAGGGGAAAGAGAGTGTGCGGCCATGCATGAATGTGGAGGTGCATGCATGGAGAAATTAATGAGGAGGGAGAGAGAGGTGGCCGGCCTTGTAAGGGGATAAATGGGATGTTTTGGTGGGCTTTGTAGTTTTATTCTTCATGTGCTCGGGTAAGACATGGTGGGCTGCTCCATAGGCTCAGGTAGGCTTGAAGTGGGGGCTCGGGTAGCACCATAAAGGCTTGGTGGGCTGCTCCAATAGTGGTCTACTGCTTGGTGTTGAGTTGAGGGAGGCTTGGGTTAACTTGTGGGCTGCCCCATCGCTTTGAACCTACAAAAGAAATAAAACATAACATTTGTTAATTTTTATAACATGACATAGATAAATACTAAATATACCATTAAACATTATAAGCACAACATAACAAAATATTATTTATAAAAAAGTAAAACTAAACATAACAAGACATTAAATAAGAAAAAATAACAAAACATAAAATAAAACATATAATAAAACTAGAGATTATTATATTATATTATGACGCAAAAGACATTAGACAAGAAATAAAACAAAACAAGCATAAAATAAACAAAAATATAAATAAACTTAGGAATTTCTTAAACTAAACTATACAAAAAATGATGACTAAAACAAGTCATCAAACTCCCCCATGCTTAGGCTTTTGTTATTCCAGAGCAAAAGTTTGAGAAATATTTATAAGACAATAATAAAAATTTCAATTAAACTAAAAATTTATTTACACAAAAATCTAGCAAAAACTAAAATTTAGGGATTTACGAATTAAGTCCTAAATTATGAAATTAAAGTGAAAAGAGAGAAATATTAAGCCAAAAATTCTCTAATAAATTAACTAGCACTCAAAATTGAGTAAATTGCAAACAAGGTTAGATTGAAATTATAAAAACCATATCTTAAAAGAAACATAAGGAAAAAATAGCAACCTACTACTTATGCTCTCCCAATATTTTAATTTAAAGACTAAGGCAAAAATATTGGCTAAGGGGTTTGGGAGGAAATTAACATGAAGAGGTCTTTGATTGGAGGTGATCATCATTATATTTTTTTCTTCAAACCCCACCAAATTTTTTTTAATATATATATAATACCAGAAAATAATAGACTAACATCCTATCACTTCCCCCGACATATATGAACTTTTAATTTCTCTCTTCATCAGGGTTGCATATGTGTACCAGAGAATAAGGAATTAACATATCCTTATTCCCATGACATATGATCTAACAATAAAAAGAAGAAAAAGAGAACAAGATTTTAGAAAATAAACTAAAATACTAGAGAGCAACTACTAGTAGATTGAGATTTCCTAAGAATCTACAACCATGAGATAATAATCATTAAAATACAAAATTGTTAAGCAAAATTACTACAAAATTGAAACTATTTAAAATAAAAGAAAAAAAGTGCTAAAGAAATTACTCTAAGAAAATTAAAATCATAAGATTATCCTCAAAACTAAATCACTAAATATTAAATTTAACTAAATATGATGAAATAAAAGTTTAGCAAATAATAAAAAGAATGCTTATAAACAAACTCAAACAAAATTTCTGATAATCACAAAAAGCTAAGCATGAGGTTTATTATTTTTTTGATTTTTCTGACATTTTTCAATATTTTTTTGGGTTTTAAAATATGATCTTTTTTTGGAATTTTTTTTTTATAATTTTGTTGGGTTTTTTGATAAGGCTAAATAAAAGTAGTACTAAAGAAAAATAATAAAACTATACTATTTTTTTTTGTTTTTTTTGTAGAAATTTAAAACATTTTTAGAAAAGAAAGAAAAAAGAAATAAAAACTCTAAACCCTCCCCCATGCTTGAATTTTGCATTGTCCTCCATGAAAAATAAAAAACAAGAAAGAAAAAAGAAGAAGAATGAGGAGGGGGGATGCAATAAAGAAAATAAATAAAAAGAAAATGACTTCCCCGGATTTGTAAAGCCGAACGCAGATGTCACTCCCCCATGCTTGAGCTGGATACCGGCTCAGGCCTAAGGAAGAGAGGAATGGATGGAGCCAAACGAACCGCCGGGGGTTTTATTCCTGCAAAACAAAAGAAAAAGAAAGAACAAAAAGGATATGCAAGGGGTGCCTCCCAAGAGCGCTCTTTGTTAAACGTCATCTAAGCCCGACGTTATTTGTTAGCTAAATGGAAAATAAAAGTTGAAATGAAGAGGTAACTCCCTAAGTATGCGCTTAGGGGAGTAAATAAAAAAAATTATAGAATCGCACCGACATGCGGTGGAATCTTCAAGGGAATGACGCCAAAAAGTGAACGGACGGAGTTATAGAAGAACTCCGCCGTATATAAAATGGGAAAGAAGGGGTGGTCAAAAGTAGAAGAAAAAAAAGAAGATGAAATAGAAAGAGAAATAAAAGAAGTAGAAGAAGAAATTTCATCAACGAAAATTTCACAAGGAGAATGAGAGACTTGTGAAATTTTTGGAGAAAAAGGGGCAGAATGAACTAAATGAGATTAATCTAAAATAGAAGAAGAAGAAAAAAAAGATTTGCTAAAAATAGAAAAATTTGGAACAGTTGAAATTTGAAGCGAAATGGAATCATTAACGTCTTCGGAAAAAGAATTAAGGGACGTCTCGTCATCCTCAACGGGTAAGAAGAACACCGGAATATCCATAGAGGTGTCTTCCAAAAGAGGAAGGAAACAATCCGGGATATCCGAATAGTTATCCTCCTCCAGAGGAACAAGACAAGCCGGGATATTCGGTGACTCATTACATGAAGAAATTGGAGGAGACAAAGAAGAAGACGAAGAAAATGAAACTGCCTCACGAGAAAAATAATGCATAATGGTTTTGAAATGCGAATTAATATTATCAATAAAAGTTTGCAATTCAAGATACTCATTATCGATAGAATTAAAATTTAAAGGCGCGGAGGTTTGTAAGGAAAAATCATAAGAAAAATAAAACGGGTTCACCATCTCCCAAGTAGGATAAAAATTGGAGTAAGGGTCAAATTGGTCATTTTGACCTTCCCCAGAAAAATTAAAATCAAAAGAGGGAGGGGTTCCCGAAAGAAATTAAGAATAAAAGTGGTCGGGCGACCCTCAAAAATCGCAGAAATATGATGATTCCATAATAAAACAAAAAACTGTTACGAAAAAGAAAAAGAAATTTTTTTTTGATATTTTTTAGAAAGTAGAAATATTAAAATAAATATTTTTTTTAAAAAAAATTAGTAGAAGTAATAAACTCGATGCTTTTGTTATATTGCAAAAAAAATCCCCGGCAACGACGCCAAAAACATGGTGCGTGAAAATCGTCTCACAGACTACAATCCGAATAAGCAAGTGTACCTATCGTTTTATAGTATAGTGACAAAAATATATCAAGGTTGTATAAAAACTCGGGGCAGGCAAGTACTATTACTCACAACGATTCTATTATCCTACCGAACGATTGATGGGTTTTGAAAATAAAATAAACTAAACTTAATTAAAAGAAAAATAAACTATTGCAAAAGGGTGCTCGATCGACGATTCACTTTGAAATAAAATAACAAAATAAATTAGTTAAACATTTGCAATACTATCAAGACCGTGACAGATCTGATATTAGGAAGTAATCTCGCTAGAGCATTAAATCCCCTAACTTATAGACGTTTTGACCGAAATCTCTTTACAAGTCAAAATGGCCTAAAGTCGCATTACCGAAGTGACCCGCACTATTGGATTTGACTCCAATCCGGAGGATTTACGTCATCCTATCTCTAGGGTTGCGTTCAACTCCTTCCTTCCTTTAGTGATCTTTCACATCAATGAGTCTCTCAACTTCTATGAAATGAGATCAATTGCCTACTACCGTATACCGGAATACGGAGTTGACACGATAAAAATCAAAGAAGGATCAAAAATAGGAAAAATACAAATGCAAACATAAAATTTAAGATGAGTTTTTTATCGCAAAGCTCATCGCAATCGGGCACAAAACATAATTAGCTACGCATGATAGAAAGGGAAACCATGAAAGAAACAGAAAAAGATTTAATTTGCATTGCTCTATAAAGTAAGAGAGTACACAATATTAAAAAGACAAGAATATATTATGAGGAAAAATACAACAATAAAAGAAAATAACAACAAGTAAAGAAAAGAAAAGAACTACTAACACTCTTGAACTAGCACTCTCTACCAAAATCTACTTCAAACTAAAACTACTTGACAAAAACTAGAGGGATGAGATTTTTTTTATAGGAGAGGGAGAAGGTTCTTGATTAAGGGGAAATGAAGGGGCAAAGGTGGTGGCCGACCATGCTTGGCTGAGAAGGTTCATTCATGAGTTTTAATGAGGGGAGAGAGAGGCTAAATGCATGCATTTCATTTAAGGGGAATAACATAGAAAATATAAAATAGAGAGGGAGGGGATGAATGTGGAATAAAGAGGGGAGAAATAAATAAAAGAAGGGGAAAGAGAGTGGTCGGCCATACATGAATGTGGAGGTGCATGCATGGAGAAATTAATGAGGAGGGAGAGAGAGGTTGCCGGCCTTGTAAGGGGATAAATGGGCTATTTTGGTGGGCTTTGTAGTTTTATTCGTCATATGCTTGGGTAGGACATGGTGGGCTGCTCCATAGGCTCGGGTAGGGCTTGAAGTGGGGGCTCTGGTAGCACTATATAGGCTTGGTGGGCTACTCCAATAGTGGCTGGCTGCTTGGTGTTGAGTTGAGGGAGGCTCGGGTTAACTTGTGGGCTGCCCCATGGCTTTGAACCTACAAAAGAAATAAAACATTACATTAGTTATTTTTTATAACATGACATATATAAATACTAAACATACCATTAAACATTACAAGCACAACATAACAAAATATTTGTTATAGAAAAAAGTAAAACTAAACATAACAAGACATTAAATAAGAAAAAATAACAAAACATAAAATAAAACATATAATAAAACTAGAGATTATTATATTATATTATGACGCAAAAGACATTAGACAAGAAATAAAACAAAACAAGCATAAAATAAACAAAAAAATAAATAAACTTAGGAATTTCTTAAACTAAACTATACCAAAAACGATGACTAAAACAAGTCATCACCTACAGTTTAGTTTAGCTAAGGACTGCCCCCTACATACCCCATGATGGGCTCTCAAAGGGCACTAGGAACTACGATGGGCAGAATCCCAAAGCTCTCTTTCCAAGACAATTATTATTATTGGTTAATACCCGATTCCCGATTTCTTTAGTATTACACTGGTTCTAACCCTAATGTATTTTCACATGTCTCCCCCTTCACAAGATAGACGATCTTTCGTCGATCCCGAGTACCACCTAGACTTTGACAACTCCACAAACCTACTCTTCCAAACTTCTAATTGTATACTCCAATCCACTTACCAAAATCAGTAAACACAATCCCATCTCCCTACGACCATTCCCCATATTAACACAATTTCCGAAGTTTTCCTAAATGCAGACCATCCGAAGCTATATGAGGTATACAATGGGAGGTACTATAAATTATCATCCAAAATCCCTATAATAATTATTGGTGGTCTATCATGACTTGTTTAGCCTAAATCCAGAGTTTCATAATTTTCCTAATTTACTTGATAATTTATTTAATTTTCTAAGAAATCAAAATACCTTAGTTTGAACCTTAAGTACCTTTTTCAGGCTTGCAAAATGCTCCACAAAATTTATGTTAAATACAAGATGCCTATTTGATAGTAAATTTAAACTCTCCCAATTTTTCAGCAAGTTTTAGACCACTAAACCTAATTTTGAACATAAACTACATTAATCATTTTAAAGAGACAAGTACTGCTAAAATACCTCTAAAAATTATGAAAAAATCCAAGCATGTATATAATAACCTATAAACACTCTAGGTCAAGTTTCATAATTTTTCAGTGAGTAGTGAACTCATAACTTAATTTTGCAAGATAATCCAAATTGATAAATTAATGAACTAAATATAGAAATTGATTATCTAAAAATTGCAATAAAATTCCCACATGAGCATATTGTCCTAGGAACACTACTGATCAAGTTTCACATTTTCTTTTTAACGGGTTTGGGCTCTGAATCTATTATTGATCATATTCCCATATTTATATACTTGTGAAGTAAGTACTAGTAATTTACATCTAAAACATACAACAAAATTCATGTATGAGCATAATCGTTTAAAACTCCCTCTTCCCCAATTTCATAACCATTCAATGAACAGAGAGGTCATAATAAACAAAAAACAAATAAGGGCTAACACATGGATTGCAAAGGAGGTACTAAAATTATTGTTCAAAAATTTCCAATAAAATTAGCAAAGACTCATAATAACCCTATGAATATACTACCTAAGTATTACAACTTTTCACAGAGCTCTAATTACCTATCTCTCAATTTTAGGGATTGTGACAAAAACTAGGGTTAGGGTTTTGAGGGGTTTATCTGTAACACCCCAAAACTTGGAAGGGGAATCGGCATCATTTTAGCCAAGTTTGGGTTTTGGAGCAGGTGACACGGGCGTGTCAGGGCGTGACACGGGCGTGTCAGGGCGTGGTCGACCGCGGAGCTTGTGGTCGAAATTTTGAGGGTCGACATTCGTCGAGCTCAGGAACACGGCCTGGGACACGGGCGTGTCCCTGGCCGTATCCTTCTTGGGCTATTTGCATGATTTATTCTGCTAGGCGTGATACGGGTCACGACACGGCCGTGTCGGTCTGACATGGGCGTGTCGAAGGCCGTGTCTTTGGCCGTGCCTTTGGCCGTGTCCTTCTCTGACTGGGAAAGTTGGTCGGTGGGGGGCGTGACACAGGTCTCGACACGGGCGTGTCAAAGGCGACACGGGCGTGTAGGAGGCCGTGTCAACGGCCATATGCTGGTTTTCGAATCTATCGAGACGGCGAATGGTTGACACGGCCCTGCACACGGCCGTGTGCCAACCCGTGTTCGGCCCAGATTTTGTTATTTTGGGTTCCGATCGTGGCCGTCCGTCGATATGAGATCCAACGGTGGGGAGCCACCCTGGGCGGTTTAAGGCCGGGAATAGGGTTTCAAACCCTCATTTTCCATTTGGCTTTATCTCTCTTGATTCTAGAGAGAAGGGAGACCAAGGAGGAGGAAGAAGGCCAAGTTCCGGCCGCCGGCGAAGCATCGGAGGTCCGTTTCACGAGCAGAGTTCAGATCCGCGAAGGTGGGAGCATTGCGGTGGTTTTCAACCGAGCAAATCTTCTCCATGGCTAGGAAGAGGGGACAGAAGGTAACGGCACTTCTCCTCTCAGTTTTAGGATTTAGGATGCATGAATAGCATCCCCTTCCTTTCGTATTTTGAGCACCGAATCTCTCAAATGAGAGGGATTCGTGTAGCCTAGGTTCAAGAGGAACCTCCAGGTTGAGTATGTTCATCCCGGCATGCTTTGCATTAGAGATCCGCTCTGTTAGCGGATTAGGCATTGTGGGTGAAGCCGTGGTCGCGACCGTTAGTCCGACCCGGTGATGTTGCATAGCGAGCTTCGGGGATTCGGTAGAAATCCGTTGCGGAAATACGCCGTTGTATGTATGCGTTTTCCCCCCTTATATTTGAGTGAGTACTCGTGGTCAGAACCGGACAAGGTTAGCTCCGCGTTGTGCAGTAGATGGTTTCCTTGGAGCACGGGAAAGACACGGTGCGATTGGTGATTGGGGTGGGGAAACCTTTGTTTGTGCTGTGCAAAGGCGCGGCTATGTCTCCATGGTCGGCTAGCTATCCCATGACGCGCAAGTCATGTGGGGAAAGTGTCCCGGCGAGACTAGCCCCTTGTGAGAGACTGACGAGAATGTCGAGCGGAGGGCAAGCCCGGGCAATGTGGCCATAAGCGGGTGGGGTCCAGCAAGGCTTCTTAGAATCGGTCAGTGTGAGACGCAACCCTGACGTGCGAAGTCAGAATGTGAGGGCAAGCCCGGGGTAAATGACCCTTGTACGGGTGGGGCCTTTGCGAGGTTCCGTGTGACGGCGTGTGTGCCGTTAGGGACATGGTGGTTCCCTTGTGTTTGCGGCTTTAATCCAATGGGGAAACGGAAGTTCCCAGTATATGATGTTGTGCTAGATGCATACGAGCTAGGGTGCCTTGGGTGAAACCCGGGTTGCATTCATGTTGCATAGTAGGCCCCTTTCACTTTGTACAAACATAGAGAACATGTATGCTGTATGAGACATCCAAGCCTGTTTTACCGCTTTATTATATATACTCTTTTGGTATACGAAGTGCTATCTTGTAGGTGGAGTGGTACCCCGGGGTCCGTTAGGGACGACCGGGAGGAGTTGTGTTTGTTACACAGTAGAGGTCAGCCTTTGCTGACCCACGTTACTTCAAATCCTTACAGGGCAAGGATCGCATGCAGGAGTTAGCGCGCCGGGTGAAATGCCCTAAGCTTCATGAAGTGTTGCTGTGCTTGACTATTTTCTTTTCCTTGTTTAGCTGCTGTTGTTTGACTATGTCCGGCTTGCATGCCGAGGTAGCCTAGGGGTGCTTGGCACTTTTTATATTTGGACTTATATTGTGTAAGGCCTTAAGGCCATTTGATACTCTTCTGTTAGTGCATAACTTCTGTTTGTTAGTGTTCTGTTTCCGCTGTGTTGGTCTGGAGTTTTGAGTTTGGGTAGTTTTATATCATCTTTTAATACTAAAGCTGTGGCATCGTATGTTGTGGGGCCCCGGCCGGACCCATATTAAATGGGCTTTACAGGGGAGGTGTTACAATTTGGTATCATAGCGAGGTTCGCGTTCCAATGAGAAGTTTCGCGGTCGAAAGTATAAGTCGAGTCGCGTATAAGAAGTTATCCACATAGGAGTATCGCGGAACCATGAGTGTCCTTGAGTTCGAGTCTTGCGATTAGAGACTGATTTGTGTTTTCTTGCTTGTATTTAGAGTGCAAGCAACTAGGCTGGGTCCTCGAGGCCAAGAGAAGAGCTCTCGGCAAGTAGTGCGACTGCGCAAGGTCTGCTAGGGATGGGGGTCACACCGGCCGACTTCTGCCGTATGCTTGCAGAAGCGATGGTGGCGGCCCAAGCTGCAGCGATAGCACAGGTAGCAGCTCCCATTGCTCAAGTAGCAACTCCTGCTACCCCGGACACGGCAGCGACCGTGCCGGTTGAGGAAGCCAGGCGGGCAGAGCCCCAGGCCGAGAGAGTGGTTGTCGGGCATGGGGACCGGCAAATGAAGTACTTTATGAGTTTCGACCCTCAAACCTTCAAGGGAATCGTCATGCCCACAGATGCAGAGGATTGGTGGGCTAGAATTCAGGAGCTTCTGAGGGCGGCAGAGGCGCCAGATGAGAAAAAGGCAGAGTTCGCAGCCTTTATGTTGGAGGGTGATGCCAAGTTATGGTGGGTCAGCCATAGTGGCCGGCAGTTTCTAGGACGCACACCGTCCATCGAGGAGTTTGGGAATGCCTTCCTGAAGAAGTACATTCCCGCCTCAATGAGGTTAGCCCTCCAGAGGAAGTTTCTACATCTAGTGCAGCGAGACAAGTCAGTGGATGAGTATGTTCAGGAATTTACTCGCTTGGGTCGTTATGCAGGGACGACCATGGCAGACGATGAAGAGAGGGACAATCTCTTCTATCATGGATTGAGGGAGAATCTAAGACAACCCCTCATATCAATGAAACGTGCGGGTTTCAACGAATTGGTGGAGGCGGCCCGAATTTTGGAGAGTGACATGGAGCGATCCAAGCGTCGCAAGGGTTTCACACCCAAACAGGGGGAGGAGAAGAAGCCTGCTCAGTCCCATGGAAAGGAGGAAGGGAGCCGATGGAAGAAGAAGCCTTCCCCATATAAGTCGGGCGAGAAAAGTAATTGGACGTCCGGAGGGTCACGCTCTAAGGGACCGCAGACGTGTTACAGTTGTGGCAAGCCAGGCCACATAGCAAGATTTTGTACCCAAGGGGGCGCTGAGCAAGAGCCAAGGCAGGAGCAGACCGTACGCTCCGGACCCAGTGCAGCAGAGAAGGGGAAGATGGCGGAGTCGAGTGCTTCCCGGTTTCAACCAGTGTAGCCAAGGGCCTACAACCTTAGGCAGCAGGAAGCAATCCGCCAAATCGATGTGGTGACAGGTATGAGAGTTCAACCTGCACCGTAGATTTCTTCCTTTCAAGCCTTTTTTATGTTTGTTGCATGTGTGTAGGCTTTGTAGTGGTATCTGGGTACCCCGCTAGAGTACTTTTTGATACGGGAGTGTCGCACTCCTTCCTTGCGGAAAGTTTCACCCGTAGGATTGGAGTTGAGTCCTTTGCAACGGACTCAGAGTTGAAAGTGTGCATGCCCAACGGGTCGTCTATGACAACCAGGGCTAAAGGGCGGATTTGTTGGAGTCTTGAGGGAGTCGACTTAATTTTGGTAGCAGCGATCTTGCCGTTGTCCGAGTTCGATGTGATTTTGGGGATGGATTGGCTAGCGGAGAAGCGTGCCAGTATCGACTGTTTATCCAAGATGGTAACCCTGAGGGGCATGGGGCAAGCGGAAGTCAAGTTTTAGGGCCTGCATGGAGTGGCCTGTTCCCTAGTTTCAGCACTTCAACTAGTGCGAGCTGTTAACCAGGGGGGTGTAGCTCTAGTAGCGTTGTTGGAAGTTAGCCTTTCCGGGCTGTCTCTTGGAGAAGTTCCCGTTGTGGCAGAGTTTGGAGTTGTTTTTCCTGAGGAGCTACCGGGAGCACCTCCTCGGCGGGAGATTGATTTCTCCATCGAGTTAGTGCCCGAGGCTAGACCGGTGTCACGTCCACCCTTTAGGATGGCACCAAAGGAGTTAGCCGAGCTCAAGGTTGAGTTGCAGGAGCTTTAGGAGCAAGGGTTTATCAGACCCAGCTCTTCACCGTGGAGTGGGCCGGTGTTATTTGTAAAGAAGAAGGACGGTAGTATGCGTCTATGCATAGACTACTGAGAGTTGAACAAATTGACTGTCAAGAATAAGTATCTGATTCCTCAGATAGACGATCTCTTCGACCAGTTGGTGGGGTCGGTGGTGTACTCCAAGTTGGACTTGAAGTCCGGATATTATCAGTTGCGGATTCATGACGAAGACATACCCAAGACCGCGTTTGGTACGAGGTATGGTCATTTTGATTTCTCGGTGATGCCGTTCGGGTTAACGAACGCGCCGTCCGTGTTCATGGACTTGATGAACCGAGTGTTTCGCGAATATTTGGACTGGTTCGTAGTCGTCTTTATCGATGACATATTGGTGTATTCCAAGTCGAAAGCGGAGCACGAGTCGCACTTGCGGACAGTGTTGTAAGTATTAAGAGAGAACCAGCTTTATGCGATGTTCTCTAAGTGCGAGTTCTGGTTGGAGAAAGTGGCATTTCTAGTCCATGTGATTAATGGGGATAGGGTGGCGGTAGATTCAACGAAAGTAGAAGCCATCAGAGAGTGGACAGTTTTGAGGACCGTGGCGGAAGTTCGAAGTTTTCTTGGATTAGCCGGGTACTACCGAAGGTTTGTGGAAAACTTTTCGCGGATAGCTCTACCCCTCACTTTACTAACTCGCAAGGATCAGAAGTTTGTATGGACTCAAGAGTGCAATCAGGCGTTTGAAACCCTGAAGGAAAGGCTAATGACGGCGCCGATCCTAAGTCTATCAAAGGGGACCGAATGGTTCCAGATTTTCAGCGACGCATCCGGATGCGGTTTAGGGTGCGTGTTGGTGCACCATGGTAGTGTGATAGCTTTTGGGTCGAGGCAGTTGAAGCCTCATGAGAGAAATTACCCCGTCCATGATTTGGAGTTGGCGGCGGTAATTTTCTCTTTGAAGTTGTGGAGGCACTACGTTTATGGTGCAAAGGTGGAGATCTTCACGGACCACAAGAGTCTGAAGTATCTCCTAGATCAGAGGACCTAAATATGCGGCAGCGCAGGTGGGTCGAGTTCCTAAAGGACTACGAGGTGGTGATTCAGTACACGCCAGGGAAGGCCAATGTGGTGGCAGATGCTTTGAGTAGGAAATACTCGGGGCAAGGAAATTGGATTGAAGCTCACGATGAGCGGTTAAGGTGGGACTGGGAGTCCCTTGGTTTGGAATGTGTGGAAAGAGGCGAGTCTAGCGTGGCTCGACTAAATTGGATTGAGATGTAGAGTGACTTATGCGATCGTATTCGGGAAGCGACCCGTGTAGATGCGGAGTTCCAACCTTTCGTGGAGGAAGCTCTAAAGGGCGAGGGTAGTACCTGGGAGATGGTTGATGGGATTCTGAGGAAGGGCGGAAGGATTTGTGTACCGCAGTTCGGCAAGCTCCGCGAGGAGTTGATGTTTGAGTCCCACTTCACTAAGTACTCGATTCACCCGGGTAGTACAAAGATGTACTTGGATTTGAAGAAGTCCTATTGGTGGCCTGGGATGAAGCGGGACGTAGCTTTGTGTGTGAGTCGGTGCCAAACATGTGCATTGGTGAAGGCCGAGTGTCAGAAGCCGGGCGGGTTCTTGAAGCCTCTTCCAATCCCCGAATGGAAATTTGATGACATCTCCATGGATTTTGTGCATCGGTTGCCTAGATCGCAGCAGGGTAATGATGCCATTTGGGTGATTGTGGACCGCTTGACCAAAGTGGCACATTTCATCCCAAACCGGAAGGAGGACGGTGTGGAAAAGTTGGTGGAGTTGTACGTCCGCAATATTGTACGACTTCATGGGATTCCGAAGAGTATAGTCAGAGACCGGGATGGACGTTTCACGTCTAAGGATTAGTAGTTGGTGCAGAAGAGCTTGGGCACAAAACTCAAGTTTAGTACGGCCTTTCATCCTCAAACCGATGGGCAAACTGAGAGAACGAACCGTACTTTGGAAGATATGCTAAAGATGTGTACTCTCGACTTCGGCAAGAAGTGGGAGGATCACCTCTTCATGGTGGAGTTTGCTTATAACAATAGTTACCAAGCTAGTATCAAGATGGCGCCATACGAAGCTCTGTATGGGAGGCGGTGTCGAACACCGATGTCTTGGACAGAGGCGGGAGACACCAAGCTTTTGGGGAAAGAAGTGGTAGCCGACGCTAGTGAGCTAGTGCGGACCATCCAAGAGCGCATGAAGGAAGCTCAAGATCGACAGTCGAAGTATTTCAATGCTCGCTACAGGCATGTAGAATTCGCTGTGGGCGACTGGGTGTATCTTAAGATCAAGTCGTTCAAAGGCGTTTCGCGAATTCGCCGACTCAAGAAGCTGAGTCCGAGATTTTTGGGACCATTCAAGGTCATCGAGCGTGTGGGAGAGGCAGCGTACCAGTTGGCGTTGTCCACAGAGCTAAGTGGATTGCATGACGTTTTTCACGTCTCCGTCCTGAGGAAAGCTTTGTTAGAAGCCAGCGTGGTGATTGAGCCGACGGCGGTGTCGGTAGAGGAAGACTTGAGGACGCGAGTTCGTCCAATCGGGATAGAAGACTCAGAGGTTCGGCAATTGCGGAACAAGGAGGTCAGACTCGTAAAGGTCTGTTAGGACAACTGTGCCTGCGAGGAGCTCTCATGGGAGCGAGAGCAGGCCATGCTGGAGGAGTGCCCCGAGCTTTTCTTTTCAGGTACCGTTTAGTTTTGTTTACCTTCCATGTTTTAAATTTCGGGATGAAATTCTTGTAAGGGGGGGGGGGAGAATTGTAACACCCCAAAACTTGGAAGGGGAATCGGCGTCGTTTTAGCCAAGTTTGGGTTTTGGAGCAGGTGACACGGGCGTGTCAGGGCGTGACACGGGCGTGATAGGGCGTGGTCGACCGCAGAGCTTGTGGTCGACGTTTTGAGGGTCGACGTTCGTCGAGCTTAGGAATAAGGCCTGGGACACGGGCATGTCCCTGGGCGTGTCCTTCTCGAGCTGTTTGTAGGATTTATTCTGCTAGGCGTGACACGGGTCACGACACGGCCGTGTCGGTCTGACACGGGCGTGTTGAAGGCCATGTCTTTGGCCGTGCCTTTGGCCGTGTCCTTCTCTGACTGGGAAAGTTGGTCGGTGGGGGGCGTAACACAGGTCTCAACACGGGCGTGTCAAAGGCGACACAAGCGTGTCAGAGGCCGTGTCAATGGCCGTGTGCTGGTTTTCGAATCGGTCGAGACGGCGAATGGTTGACACGGCCCTGCATACGGCCTTGTGGCAACCCGTGTTCGGCCCAGATTTTGTTATTTTGGGTTCCGATCGTGGCCGTCCGTTTCTTTGATATGAGATCCAACGGTGGGGAGCCTCCCTGGGAGGTTTAAGGCCGGGAATAGGGTTTCAAACCCTCATTTTCCATTTGGCTTTATCTCTCTTGATTCTAGAGAGAAGGGAGAGCAAGGAGGAGGAAGAAGGCCATGTTCCGGCCGCCGGCGAAGCTTCGGAGGTCCATTTCGCGAGCAGAGTTCAGATCCGCGAAGGTGGGAGCGTTGCGGTGGTTTTCAACCGAGCAAATCTTCTCCATGGCTAGGAAGAGGGGACGGAAGGTAACGACACTTCTCCTCTCGGTTTTTAGGATTTAGGATGCATGAATTGCATCCCCTTCCTTTCATATTTTGAGCACCAAATCTCTCAAATGAGAGGGATTGGTGTAGCCTAGGTTCAGGAGGAACCTCCGGGTTGAGTATGTTCATCCCGGCATGCTTTGCATTAGAGATCCGCTCTGTTAGCGGATTAGGCATTGTGGGTGAAGCCGTGGTCGCGACCGTTAGTCTGACCCGGTGATGTTGCATAGCGAGCTTCGGGGATTCGGTAGAAATCCGTTGCGACAATACGCCGTTGTATGTATTCGTTTTCCCCCTTATATTTGAGTGAGTACTCGTGGTCGGAACCGGACAAGGTTAGCTCCGCGTTGTGCGGTAGATGGTTTCCTTGGAGCACGGGAAAGACATGGTGCGAATGGTGATTGGGGTGGGGAAACCTTTGTTTGTGCTGTGCAAAGGCGCGGCTATGTCTCCGTGGTCGGCTGGCTATCCCGTGACGCGCAAGTCATGTGGGGAAAGTGTCCCGGCGAGACTAGCCCCTTGTGATGGACTGACGAGAATGTCGAGCGGAGGGCAAGCCCGGGCAATGTGGCCATGAGCGGGTGGGGTCCATCAAGGCTTCTTAGAATCAGTCAGTGTGAGACGGAACCCTGACGTGCGAAGTCAGAATGTGCGGGCAAGCCCGGGGCAAATGACCCTTTTGCGGGTGGGGCCTTTGCGAGGTTCCGTGTGACGGCGTGTGTGCCGTTAGGGACATGGTGGTTCACTTGTGTTTGCGGCTTTAAGCTAATGGGGAAACGGAAGTACCCAGTGTATGATGTTGTGCTAGATGCATACGAGCTACGGTGCCTTGGGTGAAACCCGGGTTGCATTCATGTTGCATAGTAGGCCCCTTTCACTTTGTGAAAACATAGAGAACATGTATGCTGTATGAGACATCCAAGCCTGTTTTACCGCTTTAGTATATATACTCTTTTGGTATACGAAGTGCTAACTTGCAGGTGGAGTGGTACCCCGGGGTCTGTTAGGGATGGCCAGGAGGAGTTGTGTTTGTTACACAGTAGAGGTCAGCCTTTGCTGACCCACGTTACTTCAAATCCTTACAGTTCAAGGATCGCATGCAGGAGCTAGCGCGACGGGCGAAAAGCCCTAAGCCTCATGAAGTGTTGATGTGCTTGACTATTTTCTTTTCCTTGTTTTGCTGCTGTTGTTTGACTATGTCCGGCTTGCATGCCGAGGTAGCCTAGGGGTGCTTGGCACTTTTTATATTTGGACTTATATTGTGTAAGGCCTTAAGGCCATTTGATACTCTTCTGTTAGTGGATAACTTCTGTCTGTTAGTGTTCTGTTTCCGCTGTGTTGGTCTGGAGTTTTGAGTTTGGGTAGTTTTATATCATCTTTTAATACTAAAGCTGTGGCATCCGTATGTTGTGGGGCCCTGGCCGGACCCATATTATATGGGCTTTACAGGGGAGGTGTTACATTATCCATCTCTAAATCCTCAAATACTTTTACCAGAGGACCTTAGCTACCCTTGTGTCCTATCTACCAAATTTCAAATCCATACAAGGGAATTCAACTCCATGCCCTTCACAAAAACCCAAAGTCCAAACTTAGGGTTTGAACTTGGGTCCTAGGGCAATCCTACTACAAACAACACCATAACCCATATGAGGGTGTTAAAAGTTATGTCAGACCAGTGGCACAAATTTAGCCTCTGTTGAGGTGGTTTGGCCACCCAAACCCACATGGTGCCCTTTGACCTAAATACCCCTCTTAATTGCAAAACTAGTGTTTTCTCATTTCCCAACCAAATCAACTCAAAATGAGGTGAAAATTTATACAAAACCTCATGATGAGCCCAAGGCCCACCCACAAAAATTTGAGAGGGTTGGGAGGTAATTAGGTCTCCTAATTAATTTACCCTAGGATTTTTAAATAATTCCAAAAACTATAAAACAATTATCCCCAAAAATCACTTTTTTGGGTAGGACTTGGGTATAGGTTAGGGTGACTCCCTGTACAAATCTTAGGTCATTCAGACAAGGGATGAATTTGGGTCACTTATTTTAGTTTCTATCTAATCCTAGGTATAGACCCCACAAAAATGAGTGCCCTGGTCAAACCAAGCACCCAAATTGATTCAAACAAATTTTAAAATGAAGTACACCCCTAGGGATACAACTTTGGTGTTTATCACTTTTTTTGAAGGTGACCCTAGGTATTTTTAATAATTAAAAACATTAAATACAAATAATGTGACAGAATATCATATGAAATAAATATTAAACCTACAGTTTAATCTATTACAACACGAATCTTTCCGCATTTTTGGATGGTATCCAGTCATCGTCCCCGCACCCCGATGACAATGATTAACTCCTCCTGGGTCAACTTCAAGCCTCTTCTGCCGGCCACCCGGCCACTTCCCTGGCCGGTCACCGCCACCACCACCTCTGTCGAGGTGGTGGCTATTGCCAGGCGGCGGCACAGCTTCCGCAGGGGCCTTTTCTGGAAGTCCCGTCATGCGGACATTTCTCGTAAAACCGAGAAATTTAAGGTTTGGATCGGGCTCAATTGAGCCCAATCTCCATTCTATTTGAACCCTACGATCTACCCATAGAGGAGGAGGACCTTCAACTATGCTTACCGACGGTTTGGTGGTGGTGCGCCATGGCTGGATTTTAGAGCTTCGTTTTTGTTACAACCGTGCAGTGGGAGGGCTCGATTTCTTCAGCAAAAGGTGGAATCTTCTGCTCTTATCCAAGGAAGCTTTTAAGGTCATCAAATGGGGGAGGGGAAGGCCCTAGGCTTCAAAGCCATTTATGGCCGTGAAAGGGAATTTCGGCCATGGAGAAAATCCCTTGAAATTCACCTCCACTTGGTACCAATTCGTTTGGAAACTCCTCAAAACTGATAGGGGAAATGAATACTAATTAATTGGTGAAGAATGGAGGGGTGATTCACCTTCCCCACCATGAATGACATTCTCTTTCTCACTTTCTCTCTCCTCCATTAAAGGGCAAATGGAGCCTTCTCTCTCCTAGTCATCATGAACGAAATTTCTCATCTCCCTAGCCTATTGATAGCCAATCTAACCCACATGTACAATAAAATTGAGGTTATCCCAAGTGGGTTTGGGTTTGAGCTTGAGTTAGCCCATTTGAACCAACTTGACATAACACTTGGGTAAAGTTAACCTAAGTGAATTTGACCTTTTGGGGTTACCTCAATGGGTCCTTGGTGTCCCATTGGCCTCCACTAAGGTCTAGGTAGGGTTGGGTAGGGTTGACTTGGCACCATGGAGGTAACTTGACCCTTAGTTAGGGCACTTTGACCACATTGGAGCTAGAGTTGACATGGGTCAACTTTGCCTCTTAGGTTATCTCCAATGGGTCCTTGGTGACCCATTGACCTCACTTAAGATCTTGGAAGACGTAGGTAGGGTTGGCTGGGCACATTAGTGGCAAATTAGGGGCACATTGCCCTTAGTTAGGGCACCATGCCCATTTTAGGCCTACGATGATCCTAGGTAAACTTTGCCACTCTGGGTTGATTCCAATGGACCCTTAGGGCTCTAATGGACCTTCCAATGGTTTAGGGATGTTTTGGTGGAGTCATGGGTTTATGGTGAAGTCCTATGGTCATCCTAAACATATGTTTAGAATTTTACTATTTGCAGACCATGGTGATTTCCTACTACATGCCTAAGCTCACTTGGTCTTCTTGGCTTCCTAGGGTTTTGTCCTGACCTAGTCATGACAAAACAACTCTTAGGGGTCTAGTTGGAAATAGGATGTTTCAAACCGCAATGAACAAAAATAAAAATTTTATCCTCAAAATTCAGGTTAGGTTACGGGGTTCCTACTAAGAGTAAATGAATGTAACATCCCATCGGAAGTTGATTGTATACTTTACCCGGAGATATCTAGGTACCCTCACTACATTAGATCCGGTGGCTCCAAGGTATGATCCTATTTCCCATGGTTCGTCTACCGGAAATTGACCAGTGGGACCTTCTTGCGCCGCAAGACCCGCGCCGCTGTTTCATCCATCCTGACTTGCTCATCTTGTTACCGATTGATCAAAATCTGTCGAGCTATCTATGCCAATAACCTGTTGTTTCAGCCGTTGTAGAGCCTTCCTGAGAAAGGAGACATGGACGACATCGTGCAAACTCGTTAACTCCGGCGGTGGCTCCAGCATATATGCCAAAGGGCTTATCGCTCCCGGATCCTGTAATACCCAATATTCCATGGACTTAGATTCTCACGCCCGCTTACCCGTGAGACTCCATGCACCAGACGTATCTTCAGGAATAATGGTCTCCATTTTGGGACTCTACTTGGCAATGTCGCGCATCGTAATATTTGTTCGGTCTGCTCTAGGCCTCCAACATCTTATCTTGAATTAGTCACACCTAGGTGACTGGGTTCTTCATAAATTCCGATTCGAGTGCCTTTAGATCCTCGTCCTAGATCAATGAAAGTGGAATCCTGTACCTCCGTATGGGGTGGAGAGCTATGTTGAATGTCAGCCGATAGTCCAGATAAGCCTGGACTGATCCTCTCTCCTTGTATGTACACCATCCATCCTGATTCGACACGATCACATTAAGTATACCATGATAATGGACTTCTACTCCCAAACTTCATGAAACACCCACAGGAGTTTTCTTTTGGGTCAGGGTGATCCCAACTATCTCAGCCAGTCTATCCTCGATGTTCCCTTTATAATTGTGCCCGGTGTGGGGATGAGGAATCATGTGTATGAAAATCCCTAATTATATCCTCGAACTTCAACTCTTACTCGGGCAGTGAATGATAATTGTTCCTCTTTCTTTGCTCCGAGAAGATACATGTTTTGAGATACACCATACTTCCGGTGATACATCATTGCGATTAAATTTTTTTTCCTTCTCAAATATCCTGAATCTTGTTACCCATCATTTAATTTTTTTCATGATCATTGTTAATCCTGGTCTTATCACCAAGTCATTTTATTGGTTATGCTACAGGTCATCATTCCAAACATGTTTTTACAAATTCTTATCCTCGCCCGAATAATGATGAATTATATCGACTTCAATCTCACAATGTTTGTTATGACTCATTCTCTAAATTAGATCTAAGGAAACCAAAGTCAATACTAATTCACCCAATAAACAAAGGACAAGTCCCAAATAAACAAAAGGTAAGCCCCTAATAAACAAAATATAAGCCCCTACCTACCTTAGGCTAAGTATCTTTGATATTACCATGCTATATCCGTCCCAGCTGGGTGAATGATCCCTAGGGCATCAATCTTCGACTTTGGGTTCCAACCTGAAACCTGTTGATATACTCCATACTCTAAACCCTCCGAGTCATATTTATGACAACCCTATCCGGGTCAACATGTTCCCAATCCAAACTAGGTCTTTTCTGAACTTGAATTCCTATCCGACCCTTGGTGTTTGTCGTGGTGCTTGTCTCCAGGTAATCTTGTTACTGGTATGAGGGTTGAGACTATGTGTCTTCTACATTTCTAATAATGGTTATTTGTCTCAATTCTCCTAAAAGCAGTCCTACAAGTTTGAGTAATGGACCGTAGGGTCACCTGAGTTTATGTCTTAGGTTACCATTCTCGTGTTAAACTCCTCCTTTATTCTCTTTAGGTATCTCCTTACCTTAACCAAGTTCATACCGAAGGTCTATTTCTGACTAGGGCATACTATAGGTTGTCATGGTTAGTCATGAGTCCTATTGGGTTGACTCTAACTCGTTGGCTAGAGAACTATAAGATGAGATCTTCAAGTCGAAGGTGCTCCCTGCTTTCGTGGGCTACAAAGAAGAATTCCAATTAATGAATAAGTAGACTTTTACACGTGATTTCCCTTATGGGCACACCACATCTTCCACTGCTAGTTTGTCCTCAAACTAAGCTCGCGCGAGGGTGAGCCAGGGTTAGTGGACTTCCACATTTTCGATTGAGGATTCCTCTGATACCAGTTGTAAGACCCCCCCCCCCTTTTTCTTTTAGAACCACGGGGTCTTAGGCTCAGAACTGCCGCTTTGCGGTGACACCTTCATGCCCGGGAAGGTCGTCACTACAAAACGCCGATCCTTCCAGCAAAATCGATCACAGAAAAGTAGCAAAAGAGTAAGAGACATGTCCACAGAAATCACATATATAGTAAATAATCTCCACGAATGGAGAGTCCACAAAAATAATAATAAAGGTACTGAAAATAGGGCTCATGCCCGGTACATAAATATCCTCACTACATATCACTCAGTGCGGAAGCAAAAACTAAACATCTACAATTGATCGGGACTCACAGTCCTGGATATCTGAACTCCATTGCTAGACTGTCCAATCTCCAAGCGTGCCGACCATCGGGGCTTCTCCTCCATGTTGGGCTTCATGGTACCCTAAAATGATGTGGTTCGAAAACCGTTAGTCTTAAAGACTAAGTCCTATCATCCCCCACCCCTTCCCCCATGGCTCCTAGGCACCGAGCGGGGTGAAGGATAGGAGAGGTAGTTATGGTGGAGAATGAACAAGAGGCGGGTGATGGCAGAACTAAACTAGCAGTACTATTAGTATATGTGGCAGTAATATAGGTATGAAAAACTGAACAAGAAATAAGTAAACTTAACTTATATGAAAACACATAAGGTAAGAGATCTTTTGCAAGACTCCTATCGTATAAAGCGTCTAATTCCAATTTATATGATAGGGTATCCATTTTTTAGCAAGCATGTACATATCTACATAATTAAAACCTTAACTTATAAGCACGCTCACGCGGGCTTATAAATCAAGGGGGCGTTTTGCAGGGCCTATTATATAAAAAGGTTCAAACCAATTTATACAATATGTGTCAAGGGTAAAATTCAATGGTTATGCTATGACATACAAGTATATTATGATGTGAATCATGCAAGTCCAACACACCCAATCGACTCTGTGCACACAGACATTTAATTCCCCTTTTTTAGAGCTGAACCCCCCAGGATACCTACGTAGTGGCAAATGGAAGCAGTGGGTTGGGCCTCGCCCACGTCTAAATCGGTAATAGTACTACCAATTAGACCTATCGTATGCCTTAACACAAGTGCACTAAGCGGAGCTCCGGCATACCCTTGTCGGCTGGCGCACTAGACTTAATTTTGCGAAGTGCTAAACACACTTGCCGAGTCGACGTATTGGCATCGATGCATCGACCCTCAAATACAGAAGACCCACCACCTTATAGTTTATGCACATGCAACCTTATGTATCATATACCGAGCCAAAGCTCCCCGGACTATCAAGTCTGTCACAAACAACAACCGAGCCAAGCTTATAGGGCCAACCTACCCATTACCAAAACCACCGAGCCTACAGCCCGAGTGACCCAACCTATATCCCGAGACATTGAGGTGAGTGAAAGTGAATCTCTAGTTATGATAGTTACTCTTGCAGTTTATTTTGCCTACAGTTTATGTTAGCCCAGGACTGCCCCCGGCATACCCCGTGAAGGGCTCTCAAAGGACACTAGGAACTACGATGGGCTGAAGCCCAAAGCTCCCTTTTCGCAAGGCACTTATTATAATTGGTTAATACCTGATTCCCGATTACTTTAGTTTTACACTAGTTCTAACCCTAGTGTGTTTTGACCTGTCTCCCCCTTCGCAGGATGGACGAGCATTCGTCGATCCCGAGTACCCTCTAAACTTAGACAACTCTACAATGTACTCTTCCCAGCTTCTAATGGTATAATCCAATCCACTTACCAAACTCAGTAAACACAATCCCATCTCCCTACGACCATTCCCCATGTTAACACAATTTTCGCAGTTTTATTAAATGCAGACCATCCTAAGCTATATGATGTATATAATGGGAGGTACTCCAAATTATCATCCAAAATCCCTATAATAATTATTGGGGGTCTATCATGACATGTTTAGCCTAAATAAAGAATTTCATAATATTCTTATTTTACTTGATAATTTTTATAATTTTCAAAGAAATCCAAATACCTTAGTTTGAACATGAAGTACCTATTTCAGGCATTCAAAATGATCCACAAAATTTATGATAAATACAAGATGACTATTTGATAGTAAATTCAAAGTCTCCCAATTTTTCAGCAAAGTTTAGATAACTAAACCTTATTTTGAACATAACCTACATTAATCATTTTAAAGAGACAAGTACTGCTAAAATACTTCTAAAAATTCTGAGAAAATCAAAGCATTTATATAATTATCTATAAACACTCTAGGTCAAGTTTCATAATTTTTCAATGAGTAGAGAACTCTAAACATAATTTTGCACAATAATCCAAATTGATAAATTAATGAACTAAATACAGAAATTGTTTATCTATAAATTGCAATAAAATTCCCACAGGAGCATATTATACTAGGAACACTACTGATTATGTTTCACATTTTCTTTTCAATGAGTTGGGGCTCTAATTCGATTATTGATCATATTTCCATATTTATTTACTTGTGAAGTAAGTACTGTTAATTTACATCTAAAAATTACAACAAAATACATGTTTGAGCACAATGGTCTAAAGCTCTCTCTGCCCTAATTTCATAACCATCCAATGAACAGAGAGGTCATAATAAACAAATACTTAATAAGGGCTAACACATGGATTGCAAAGGAGGTACTAAAATTATTGTTCCAAAATTTCAAATTAAATTAGCAAAGACTGTAATAATACTATGACTACACTACCCAAGTTTTACAACTTTACACAGAGCTCTAATTACCTATCTCTCAATTTTTAGGATTATGATGAAAACTAGGGTTATGGTTTTGATTATTTTATCCATCTCCAAATCCACTTAGATTTTTACCATAGGACCTTAGCTACCCTAGTGTCTTCTCTACCAAATTTCAAATCCATAGAAGGGCATTCAACTTCATGTTCTTCACAAACCCCCAAAGTCCAAACATAGGGTTTGAACTTGGGTCCTAGGGCAATCCTACCCCAAACCACCCCATAACCAATATGAGGGTGTTAAAAGTCATGTCAGACAAGTGGCCCAAATTTCAGCCTCTGTTGAGGTGGTTTGGCCACCCAAACCCACAAGGTGCACTTTTACCTAAATACCCCTCTTTAGGGCAAAACTAGGGTTTACACATTTCCTAATCAAATAAACTCAAAATGAGGTGAACATTTATACAAAACCTCATGATGACCCCAAGGACCACCATCCAAAATTTGAAAGGGTTTGGATGTCATTAGGTCTCCTAATTAATTTACCTTTGGATTTTTAAATAATTCAAAAAACTATAAAAATTATTTTCCCTAAAAATTCTCTTTTTTGGGCAGGACCTGGTTAAGGTTAAGGTGACTCCCTATACAAATTTCAGGTCATTTTAACCCTAGGTATAAACCCCATCAAAATGAGTTCCCTGGTCAATCTAAGCACCCAAATTGGTTCAAACAAATTTTAAAATGAAGTACACCCCTAGGGCTACAACTTTGCTGTTTATTACTTTTTGGTAGCCGACCCTATGTATTTGAAATAATTTAAATCGTAAAATACAAATAGTGTGACAGAATACCATATGAAATAAATATTAATCCTATAGTTTAATCTATGACAGCACGGATCTTGGAGTATTTTTGGACGGTATCTAGTAATCGTCCCGGCACGCCAACGCACAGGATTAACTCCTCCTAGTCCAACTTCAAGACTCTGCCGCCGGCCACCCGACCACTTCCCTGGCCGGCCACTACCACCACTACCTCCGTCGAGGTGGTGGCTATCGCCAGGCGGAGGCACAACCGCCGGAGGGGCCTTTTCCAGCGATCCCGACAAGCGGACATTTCCCGTAAAAATAGGAAATTGAAGGTTTGGATCGGGCTCAATTGAGCCCAATCTCCATTATAATTGAACCCTACGATCTACCTATAGAGTAAGAAGAGGAGGACGATCTTCAACCGTGCTTGCCGACGGGTTTGGTGGTGGTGTTCCATCGCCGGATTTGGGAGCTTCGTGTATGTTACAACTATGCAGTGGGAGGGATTGATTTCTTCAGCAAAAAGGCGGAAACTTCTGCTCTTTGCCTAGCAAAGCTTTTAAGGTCATCAAATGTGGGAGGGTAAGGGCCTAGGCTTCAAAGCCATTTATGCCCATGAAAGGGAATTTAGGCCATAGAGAAAATCACTTGAAATTCACCTCCCCTTGGTCCCAATTCATTTGGAAACTCCTCAAAAATGATAGGGGAGATGAATACTAGTTAATTGGTGAAGAATGGAGGGGTGATTCACCTTCCCCACCATGAATGGCCTTCTCTTTCTCACTTTCTCTCTCCTCCATTAAAGAGCAAATGGATCTTTCTCTCTCCTAGTCATCAAGAACAAATTTTCTCATCTCCCTAGCCTATTGGCAGCCCATCTAACCCACATGAACAATAAAAATGAGGTTAGACAAAGTGGGTTTGGGTTTGAGCTTGAGTTAGCCCATTTGAACCAACTTGACCTAACACTTGGGTAAAGTAAACCTACGTCAATTTGAACTTTTGGGTTAATCCCAATGGGTCCGTGGTGACCCATTGGCCTTCCCTAAGGTCTAGGTACGGTTGGTTAGGGTTGACTTGGGACCTTGGAGGTCACTTGACCCTTAGTAAGGGCACTTTTACCACTTTGGGGCTAGAGTTGACTTTGGTACACTTAGCCTCTTGGGTTGTCCCCAATGGGACCTTGGTGACCCATTGACGTTACTTAAGGTCTAGGAAGACTTAGTTAGGGTTGGTTGGTGATGTAGGCTACTGTGTTTGATGCAATAGCGGCAAAGGGAAATAATACGTACGCCTCTCTATTTCCACTATTACGCTCACACGATAATAATACGCAACACACTCACGAGCAACGTTATCAACTATTGCTAACATACAGTAGCCACGCCGATTAAAGATCGAACAAACGACTATAGGTCGTTGTTCTCTCAAGCTAGAAGGACCAATCTTGGGTTCGACCGAGCGATGGTTATACCAAAAGAGATCTACCGAATGGTTCGGTTCGGAAAAGGTAGATCTCTCCCAACAAAATGAAAGCGAAGCATGCCAAACCTCTCAGAAAATTAAGCAACTAAAAGAACAACACATGCAATCGGAAAGATAAACCACGAACGAAAAATTATTCCAAAATAACACAATAGCAATCCACCAAATGAAAATCTAGAAATAGAATCACACAAGTTGTAGAAGAACTCGTTACCCAACCAGAATAGATGATTATGGTTCACTTTCAAGGATCGCTTTTCCACGACTCCGCTGGAGTTTCGCCGACCAGAGAGAAAACTTGTCCGCTTCCTTCGCTTAACGCCGGAGGGAGATCTCACACGGAGGAGACCTTGCACCTTGTTCAAAATCTCTTCAATAAAGAGGGCCGAATATTCTTCTTCTTGTTGGTGATCAGGTAGGGTAGAAGATGAAAGTGGCCGGCTAGGGGGTGATGGATAGTGGTCGGTTTTGTGGTTTGGAGGAGATGGAGGGTTGGTTAGGATGAGGTGGTGGCCGAACCTATTGGGAGGTGGGGTTAAGGAGGTGCTTGATGGCGAGGACCCCCCGCCATTTGTTCGTGCCGACATGGATTTCTTGTTTGTTCGCCACCGCGACATGTTCATGGACTTTGACGGCCGTTGCCGCAACCGTCGTCGCCGCCGCCGCAGTAGCCGCTACATGTTCGTGGACGTTGTTGATCGTTGCCGCAACATCCGCCGCCGCCGCCGTCGCCGGCGCTTCGTCTTTCCATTATGGCTATCATGATTATTTCGTTTTGAAATAATCATCATAATTTCCCTATCTTTTATTATCTTTATAAGCCTCTTAATTTATAATTTATAAGTTATAATATAATTATAATTTATAAATTATAATTTAGATTGTTTGATTTTCATGTTGTCTTATTTCATTTAGTTAAAACATTAAAGGCTAGGATTATTTTTGTTTGAGATGAAGGGTGGATGGAGATTGTAATCTACTATATATATGTGAAGATGGTGAGAAGAGGGGATAGAATTAAAGAAGAAAAAAATAACCCCTAACCTATCGGTTTGGCTGTAGCCGCCCCCCCTTTCCTCGCTTCTATCATACTGGCCGAGTCTGACCAGCATCCCGACGCCCAGGAAGGTCCCGATCGGCTGCTACCGCCGCCCCCTCTGGGCTGCTCCTTACTACTCCGGCGACCTCCTACCTCCTCCGGTGTGACTCCGAAGAAGGCGGCTCAGTTCTTCCTCATCCGGTGCGACTCCGGTGACCCGTGGAAGTGCGACTCTTCCACCATTATCTTTCTCCTCCTCACCTCCTCTCTAATTTCTGGTTTGGGTAACGACGGTCTATCCCTAAACTTGTGTGATTTTCATCTTAATATTGTGAGTTAGTGGAGACTTGATTTCATGTTTTATCCTAATTATTGATCCACATTTGCAATGATAAAAAATCTGAAATTGTTATCGCTTTGCATCCGATTTTCGCGAAGATTTTCGTAAGGGTAGGTCCCCTTGGACGTTTGCAAACCGGGGTTTATGTAGCCTTTGGTTTCGAGCGGATCAAGAGGATTTGGTATATCCTCGTATGATTTTGTTTTGAGGGTTGTAGCTTGGACTATTTTCCGAATCGAAGCTTTAGTCCGGAGCGCCCTCGTTGTGGATGGAAATGATGTGTTGCGATGTTAGATGTGTGGTTAGGATATGCTATTAGTGGATGTGTATGTTCATGCAGGTATGGGTCGAAACTTCCCATTTGTGAGATCGCGCAATTACAAACGAAATGCTGCCGAAATTTCCAACTTTACACACGCACCACGTGTTCGTTGAAATGCCTCTTAGGTTATTTTAGATGCTCGTTTGGTGTTCGCTCAAATTCCCCTTAGGCTTTCAGTTTTGTTATTTTCAGTTTTAGCTTCGCGTAGGGGTAGCCTGCATCAATTTGGTATCAGAGGGAGGTTTGTCAATTTCTCAACTTGACAACGATCCGCTCGAAACCGAGCTACCCCCAATTGCACTTAGGTACGTTTCGTTCGTTTTAAAAATTTTATTTTTAGTTATATAAAAACAAAAAAAAAAATTTAAGTGTTTTCCTAATTTGAGTCTTTTTTCCGTTAGTCTGTCATGGCACGCGTTGGGAGTCCCCTTCCCCCATGTTCCCCGATTGGTGCCCTTCGCAAGGAGATGACTCGCCAATGTGATGACATAATAGATATGTTAGCACAACTTGGTGGTCGGCTTCCGACACCGCATCTTTATGCCCCTAGGCAACCGCTTAGGACCCATGTTCCTTCAAGTACGGTTAGTCAAGCGATCACGACACCACCATCACGCACTTCTAGGTCTGTTAGAATTTCTGCGCCGACTTATGATGGGTTAGGTGAACCGCGGGTTTTCTTACGTTGGGTAGATGACATGGAAGTTTACTTTGAGCAATATCGTCTCGTGGACCCCCACCGGATTCCCGTTGCGAGATTGCAATTATCTGGTCGAGCCCTGACATTCTGGGTCAATGAGGAGAGACGTTTTGGGCCGTCCCTCGTTGGCTCACGTGTGGGTTGGCAACTTATGAAGAATTTGTTAACGGATGAGTATTATCCCTCATACTGCCGTTCTCAGTCTTCTCGTTATCCAAGTGTAGCGCCGCCTGAGATTTTGCCAATACCGAGCAAGCATGTTCCCCCATACTCCCGTATGAGGACGTCTCATGATGTTATCTCACCCCGCCAGGACACTACACCCCTTTTTGATTATAAGAGTGACGATAGGCCACGCGTTAGATCTTTGTCCCAAAAGGATCTTACCATTTTGAGTACCCCTACCCCTACCGTTAGGGAGAGGGAAAAGGTTAGGACCACTGTCCCGCCACCTGTCATAGTCATTACTAGGGATGCTCCAAAACCGCGAGTTGAGCATAGGAAGATAGTTAAGAATTGCAAGGAGAGCGCTACATGTTATGCTTGTGGAGCGATTGGCCACTATGCCGTGGAGTGCCCCACTAAGCCTAGAGCTTTGGCTCTTTTAGCTTCGACGTCTGATCCCGCCACTGAGGGCGAGGCAGATTTATCTGACGATGAGGAGAATGGATATCCAAGCGACTTGGATGATGATTCTTGGGATGATGATGATATTTCGACTTGTGAGAGTACCCCTTTAGCCACTACGTGTCATGATAGTGATGTTTCAGATCACCCTACTATTGAGTACCCTCTCGAGTCTCTGATCCCTATTTTGGGTGAGCCTCGACCTGATCTTTCTGCGGTCCGATCTGAGCTATCTGAGGAGCCCGAGATTAAGGATTTCTCAATTACTATTATGGATGAGTTTCCTCCTGAGGGAAGGGTATCTTTGGACGATTATTCTGATGTTTGCCCGGACGTGAGTTTCCCGGATGAGTGTCCCTTGATTGAGTCACCGTTGTGTGAGATTCATTTGGATTTGGATTTAGTCCGGGCTCGATTTTACCGACCCTCCCTCCTGCTTGTGTGCATTTATTTGATATTATTTTAGGACACGGATCCGCTAGCCATAGTCTACGTTGTTATGAAATACCTACTGAGTGGAGAGATTTACCTTGCGAGGGACCCGTCCTGTTGGATCGGTTAGCGGACTTGTTAGGACGCACCTTGATTTTATTTAGCCCAATCCGCGTAGTTAAATCGTCGTTATTAGCCCCTCCGCTTGAGATGTCTAGTGAGCTGTGTAATAGTGAGTATCCGCCGGCGGGCATGTTTTTATTTGCGACTGCGTATGATTTCACGGCGACTGTGCCTATTGATTTGGTGTCCTCATAACATTGTTACCCGCCAAATCAACTTGCACATATCTTGCGTCCATCCTGGTACGAACTGCATGTAAACATATCATCGCCTTATGCCAGTGTCTATGAGTTGCATCACTTCCACGCCCATTCACCTTCGAGAGCATCTGACTGCGGAATTGTTGATTCTAATTTAGTCTGGTTAGCCCCCGAGTGGATACCTTCGGGTTCCGTAACAAACGTATTACATTGGAGCGCCGACCCTTTCATGATTTTCAAGAATATTGGATTTAATGCAATTTCTTTGGATTTTTACGATGCAATCGGTTTTTCACCGCGTTTCAATTTTTCGGATTTAATTTTGCAAATCTGGTCTCCATATGAGCGGCTTTCTCCGACGTTTCTCTCTTCCACTTCAAATTCTCGTGGGTTGAGAGGTGAGATTTTTTCCGTGTCGCTCTTCCATTTGGGTTTACTGGTTCTCACATTGGATGGTAAGATCTACGCTGTTTTTCTTTATGCCGACACACCTATGAGGTTTTCTGCTGTGCTTGCCCTTGACAGGTTATGTTCTATTGCGGATGCCCGCACTGCTTGTCCTGCCCCGTGGATGTCCGCTCCTGCTATGCTACTTGTGGATGTTGCTGTCTCCTGCTATTCCCTCCATGGCCACTCATCGGTGATGAGTGATTTTGAGCGGGGGAGGATTGATGGCGAGGACCCCCCGCCATTTGTTCGTGCCGACATGGATTTCTCGTTTGTTCGCCACCGCGACATGTTCGTGGACTTTGACGGCCGTTGCCGCAACCGTCGTCGCCGCCGCCGCAGTAGCCGCTACATGTTCGTGGACGTTGTTGATCGTTGCCGCAACCTCCGCCGCCGCCGCCGTCGCCGGCGCTTCGTCTTTCCATTATGGCTATCATGATTATTTCGTTTTGAAATAATCATCATAATTTCCCTATCTTTTATTATCTTTATAAGCCTCTTAATTTATAATTTATAAGTTATAATATAATTATAATTTATAAATTATAATTTAGATTGTTTGATTTTCATGTTGTCTTATTTCATTTAGTTAAAACTTTAAAGGCTAGGATTATTTTTGTTTGAGATGAAGGGTGGATGGAGATTGTAATCTACTATATATATGTGAAGATGGTGAGAAGAGGGGATAGAATTAAAGAAGAAAAAAATAACCCCTAACCTATCGGTTTGGCTGTAGCCGCCCCCCCTTTCCTCGCTTCTATCGGCCTGGCCGAGTCCGACCAGCATCCCGACGCCCAGGAAGGTCCCGATCGGCTGCTACCGCCGCCCCCTCTGGGCTGCTCCTTGCTACTCCGGCGACCTCCTACCTCCTCCGGTGTGACTCCGAAGAAGGCGGCTCGGTTCTTCCTCATCCGGCGCGACTCCGGTGACCCGTGGAAGTGCGACTCTTCCACCATTATCTTGCTCCTCCTCACCTCCTCTCTAATTTCTGGTTTGGGTAACGACGGTCTATCCCTAAACTTGTGTGATTTTCATCTTAATATTGTGAGTTAGTGGAGACTTGATTTCATGTTTTATCCTAATTATTGATCCACATTTGCAATGATAAAAAATCTGAAATTGTTATCGCTTTGCATCCGATTTTCGCGAAGATTTTCGTAAGGGTAGGTCCCCTTGGACGTTTGCAAACCGGGGTTTGTGTAGCCTTTGGTTTCGAGCGGATCAAGAGGATTTGGTATATCCTCGTATGATTTTGTTTTGAGGGTTGTAGCTTGGACTATTTTCCGAATCGAAGCTTTAGTCCGGAGCGCCCTCGTTGTGGATGGAAATGATGTGTTGCGATGTTAGATGTGTGGTTAGGATATGCTATTAGTGGATGTGTATGTTCATGCAGGTTTGGGTGGAAACTTCCCATTTGTGAGATCGTGCAATTACAAACGAAATGCTGCCGAAATTTCCAACTTTACACGCACACCACGTGTTCGTTGAAATGCCTCTTAGGTTATTTTAGATGCTCGTTTGGTGTTCGCTCAAATTCCCCTTAGGCTTTCAGTTTTGTTATTTTCAGTTTTAGCTTCGCGTAGGGGTAGCCTGCATCAGTGCTCGGGTTTGGTGTTGGTGGAGAAAGATGGAGGCTAGGGAGGTGTGGTGGTGCCGAAACTTGTAGTTGATGGAAGGAGGAGAAGATAAGGGGCCGGTGGCCAAGGAGAGGGAGGAGGGAAGGAGAGGGAGGTTGGGAAAGAGGAGGGGAGAGGAAGGGTAGTCGGCGGCCAAGAGGAAGAGAGGAAGAGGAGCCGAACTTCAAAGAGGGAGGAGAGGATGGGGGCAGCCAAGAAGGAGAAAGAGAGAGAAATCTTCAAAGGAGGTTTAGGGTTTCTTAATTTTTCATTCACTAAGTAAAATCATGAAAGTCCATGCCTATATATAGGCTTTACATCATGCATAGGCTATGTGCAGCCCACTAAATAAAAATAAAAACAATACTAAATGTCTTTAAACATTACATGATGGAAATAAAACGAAAAGTCCTAACTCGCCGACTCGCCAACGTTTCTAAAGTGCCCGAAGGCATCCGTTCAGGGATGAGTTGCACCAAGAGTAAACTGAAAACCTTATAGGGAGACACCCTCTTATGTAAGTTAGCGATATATTTATAAGAAGACATGTGTATGACTAGCGCTTCCTTACCGTGCTTATGTAAATTAAGAACAAGAGAGGCAAATGCTAGTGCATGTTAACTTGTCATAGAAAATGGCGGTAACAGAACTACATAAGGTGGCACAAACGGAAATAAATAGGGTGGCACCAGCGGAACTACATCAGGTGGCACCAATATAACGAGATCAGGTGGCACTAACGAGACTACATCAGGTGGTACTAGCAGAATGAAATCAGGTGGCACAATCAACGGCCACATCAATAACGTATTCTCATGGATTTGACTAAACGTGGGAATTCGAGAGGATACAATACTATCAAAAGTTATATAGTGACCACACACGAATTCTATTATCACACTTCGAGACATGTCCCAAGGAGGGTCCAGCATGGATGGTAAAATAACATGACTCAAATCAGGCAAAATAAACTCATGTCTGAAAGGATCTGTTGTTCGGTTCAACATATCAGGAGGGAGAGTCGGTAAGCTTAAAGCCGGGAGAGAGTCAAGATCAAAATAAACTTCATGCGACGAAGTTAGCATCAGGGGATGCTCATCCGGGTATACATCAATAACGTCTTCCAAAAATAACACTCTCTTACTAGGACATACTTCCAACACATCTGTCATAACTTCCATGTCAGACGCAGTAAAAATCTCCGGAATGGGCACTACATTATATCTCGGACTAAAAATAACCAGCTCGAGTCCTAACATTTCATCGCTTAAATCACGAATGGGTAAGCTCTCAGCATAAGGTTGCTCTTCCGACTCAACCAGAATATCAACTGCCTTAAGGTCATCAGAAAACTCCATGTAAATCAAGGAAGACATCTCTGAAATATGGTCAAAAGGGAATGGGGATGATTCCTCAGAGGAGAAATCATCATCCAGGTCACTCGGGTACCCAATCTCTTCAACATCAATACCATCGTCCGTAATTTCAGCCTCGCCCTCAGTGACGGGCACATCCCTAGGCACGACCTTAGACTCATCAGGGGAGTCAACAACTAAATTAGGCAACTCAGGGGGAGACTCAAAATGGTCTACGGGCGTAATCGGGGTAGGACGCTCAATAGAGCCCACACCAGATTTGCCACTAGACTCACAAATAGTAATCGTCTGACATGGAACTTTACTCCTAGGAATTCGGTGCTTCTCAAATTCCAATGTCGTGCAAAAGGTGGTGTCTAGATCGGTGTGAACATATCGCAATAACTTTCCCTGGATGTAGGGGCTCAACCCCCTATGAAACCTAGAAAGGGTGACCTCAGGTGATTCCTTCACACTGCTCCTAACCGTCAAATCCTTAATGAGTTGCATATAATCTTAGACTGACTTATTCCCTTGTTTAAGGGAAGCTAAATCATCAGTTATTTGCCGCTTGGCCTGGACGTTTGGTTTATCTTCATTCCTAAAGATCGGTATGGAACTAGCATCGTCCGTAGGATAATTAGGGTGTTGCCTTGGGAGAAATGGTTCTACTTGGCTAGCCTTTAATTGGCCAATCAACGCCTTAATATCATCCACTACCGGGCAATGGAATGGCTTTTTAATGTTCCTAAGGGAACCTAAATATTTTTCTCGGGAAACATTGACATCATAGGCCATATTGTGATAACCGGAGAGAAAACTCGATCCGGAATTTGTGCACATACAATGAGAAATGCTCTTGGCCCAATTAAAATAGGTTTGTCAGAATTGTTCCCGCTTAACCACTAGGGTAATATTAATATAAAATAGATTTTCTTGCTGAATAAAATTTGAAGATTATTAATAAATTTTTTTCTGATTTTTTTTATTGCTGAAAATAAAATTTAGCCGGCTATTGGCAGACCATAAATTTTTTTTTTAAAAAAAATTTTTGACTCTGAGGTGTGCCTACGAAGTGCGTGGCAATGTCCTAAAAATTGGGGGAGGGGTGTCAATTAGGAAATTGACGTGAACCTCCCTCTGATACAAAATTGATGTAGGCTACGGTGTTATATGCAATAACGGCAAAGGGAAATAATGCGTACGCCTCTCTATTTCCACTATTACGCTCACATTATAATAACACGCAGCACACTCACGAGCAACGTTATCTACTATTACTAACGTACGGTAGCCATGCCGATTAAAGATCGAACAAACGACTATAGGTCGTTGTTCTCTCAAGCTAAAAGGACCAATCTTGGGTCCGACCGAGCGATGGTTGTACTAAAAGAGATCTACCGAAAGGTTCGGTTCAGAAAAGGTAGATCTCTCCCAATAAAACGAAAGCGAGGCTCGCCAAACCTCTCGGAAAATTAAGCAACTAAAAGAACAACACATGCAATCGGAAAGATAAACAACGAATAAAAAATGATTCCAAAATAACACAATAGCAATCCACCAAATGAAAATCTAGAAATAGAATCTCACAAGTTGTAGAAGAACTCGCTACCCAACCGGAATAGTGGATTCCGGTTCACTTTCAAGGATCGTTCTTTCACGACTCCGCCGGAGTTTCGCCGACCGGATAGAAAACTTGTCCGCTTCCTTTGCTTCATGCCGGAGGGAGATCTCACAACGAGGAGACATTGCACCTTAGTCGAAATCTCTTCAATAAAGAGGGACGAATATTCTTATTCTTGTTGGTGGTCGGGTAGGGTAGAAGTTGAAAGTGGCCGGGTAGGGGGTGATGGATAGTGGTCGGTTTTGTGGTTTGGTGGAGATGGAGGGTCGGTTAGGATGAGGTGGTGGCCGAACCTATTGGGAGGTGGGGTTAAGGAGGTGCTCGGGTTTGGTGTTGGTGGAGGAAGACGGCGGCTAGGGAGGAGTGGTGGTGGCCGAAACTTGTAGTTGATGGAAGGAGGAGAAGATAAGGGGTCGGTTGCCAAGGAGAGGGAGGAGGGAAGGAGAGGGAGGTCGGGCAAGAGGCGGGGAGAGGAAGGGTGGCTGGCGGCCAAGAGCAAGAGAGGAAGAGGAGCCGAACTTCAAAGAGGGAGGAGAGGATGGGGGCGGCCAAGAAGGAGGAAGAGAGAGAAATCTTCAAAGGAGGTTTAGGGTTTCTTAATTTTTCATTCACTAAGTAAAATCATGAAAGTCCATGCCTATATATAGGCTTTACACCATGCATAGGCTATGTGCAGCCCACTTAATAAAAATAAAACAATACTAAATGTCTTTAAACATTACATGATGGAAATAAAAGGCAAATAGAAATAAACTAAATAATGTTTTAAAAGCCTTCATCTTATGTAGCTCCACATCATGTAGTCTTCATCTTCATCATGTAGGAGAATGTCGTCGTCGTCACCGTCGCCATCATCATCTTCAACTTTAACACGTTGGTGGTTGCCGCCATCAGTTTGGCACATTAGGGGCACATTGCCCTTAGTTAGAACACCATGCAAATTTTAGGCTTAGGACGATCCTAGGTCAACTTGGCCACCTGGGTTGATTCCAATGGACCCTTAGTGCTCTAATGGACCTTCCAATCGTTTAGGGAAGTTGTGGTGGGGTCATGGGGTCATGGTGAAGTCCTATGGTCATCCTAAACTATTCTTTAGAATTCTACTATTTACAGACCATGGTGATTTCCTACTACATGCCTAAGCTCACTTGGTCTTCTTGGCTTCCTAGGGTTTTGTCCTGACCTAGTAATGAAAAAATGACTCATAGGGGTCTAGTTGAAAATGGATGTAACACTGTCATACCCCATCTGTTGGAACACCCTATTACTAATTTGGGTAAGGATCACTATGGTTGTCTTAGGAAACTAGGTTGACCTAGTTGTATAGTTGTGAAGGTCAACACTAGAGTGAGTCTAGGGCTTAGAACTTAGGTTTGAAGCTGCCCCCAGGACCATTCCAAGATCAAGGTTGAAGAGCTAAGTCTAAGGCAATTTTCGTCGAGCTCAGGTCGACGAATCGTCGAACTCCATTCGACGCTCTCTGAGCTCAACTTCGATAAATCGTCGAACTCAGGTCGACGATCTTCGAGCTCAGATCGACTATTTGCCCTCAGCCCGTTCTGCCGAATCGTCGAACTCCATTCGACGCTCTCTGAGCTCAACTTCGATAAATCGTCGAACTCCTTTCGACGATATTCGAGCTCAGATCGACGATCTCTCTTCAGTTATTCTTCAGGTCGCTGAGCTCGGTTCGACGATCTTCGAGCTCAGTTCGACGTTTTCTGTCTGCTTTATCTCATTTCATCTCTGAGCTCAGTTCGACAATAGTAGAGCTCAAATCGACGATTCTTCTGAGAGATCGACGCATTTAAGGATTCAAATGCTGTTATTCTTTGGAATGTTTTTGAAGATTATCAGCATTTATGATAAGAAGATCTGCCAGCCGTTTATCTTTATTCTGGAGCAAGTTTCAAGATATTATTCAGAGAATGTTTGCTGGACTTTCCTCTAGAAGACAAGACTCTTTATGGAAGACATTTATGACTGCCAACGGCTACTTTGGACAAAGAATTTTTTAGAGAATAAGATCTTCCTTTTTCAATCAAAAAAAAATATCATATACAGAACACTGATAGCAGAAGAGCAACAGAAGAACTGTGACATAAAAATCTTCTTGCTTACTGAAAAGTGTTCACAACTTCATTTCAAGAACTCCAGACACCTCATCCTTCAGCCTTCTTGCTGAAACAAACTTTTGCTGGAGATCAAAATTTTGAAGACCTATCACCCTAGAGCAAAGCTTCTTTTCCTGAACCAGTCTAGATCTTATGGGGAGCTTTGACAACAAAGATCCATTAGTCTTCTCTTATTTGATTTGAGAACAGAGAAGACAACTTCATTTCCTTTTCCTTTTTATTTTCCTGCTGTAAAAGGGTTCTTGAACTCCCTTCAAAAGTTCTGTCTGGTTCTGAGAACCTTGTCAAAACTCAGTGGTGGCAAGACACCTTATCAAAAAATCCAGTTTTGGTTTTTGAGCACCTTAACAAAAGCTCATTGGTGTCAGGACACCTGATCAACTCATCCTGAGTGGATTCCTACGAAGGGTGGTAGAAGAGTGGATTTAACTAGGTTTTGTGGAACCACTATATTTCCTTGTGTCTTCTGGATTGTTTGTTTGATTGTTGCTGTGTGCTGTGTTCTTAATTTCTTGCTTCTTAAATTTCTTTCTAGCACTCTACACTATAGTGTAAATTAAATTTTATATGTGTTGATATTTTCAAAACTGTGAAACTTATTTGAATAAACTCTATTCACCCCCCCTGTAGAGTTGAGATAGATCTTACCCTCACTTTCAATTGGTATCAGAGGCAGGTTGGTTGCTCATACAGGTTAACACCTGAACCAAGTGATCCTTGGTAAAATCTATCTTTTAAGAGGGTTATTTCTTCTTATATATATATATTACTCTAAGACATGGCACAGAACAAGAATTATGCAAGCACCAGACCTCCAGTGTGCAATTTATCTAAGTTTGCACTTTGGAAGGCAAGGATTAAATTATACATGAACTCTATTGATGAAGATATTTTCAATTCTGTCTTGACAGTTTGTCCAAGTCCACCAGCAAGCTCAAGCACAAATGTTGTTCCACCTCCCTCAGGAACAGATGCAGACATAAAGAAATGGAAAACTGCAGATGCAAAGGCCATGAACATCTTAGCTCAGACAATTTCTGATGAGATATTTCAGAAAGTAGCTGACTGCAACTCAGCCAAAGGAATTTGGGACAAGCTCTCTGAAATTGTCTCAGGGTCTGCTGATGAAAGGAAAGACAGGAGATCTCACCTCATAACCCAATATGAGAATTTCAAGAAAGGAGAGACTGAGTCAGTAGCAGATATGTACAACAGATTGAGTCTGATTGTCAATGAGCTAAGGACCTTGGATAAAGAAATCTCATTGACTGAGCTTAATGACAAGATCCTAATGTGCTTCCCCAGTACTTGGGATTCAAGAATCTGGCCAATCAAAGATGCCAGAAGTCTAAATGAAATCACTACTGAAACTCTCCTAGGTAAGCTCAAATCTTATGAGGTGCTTATCAAGAACAGAGAGGAAGAACAGAAGGCTGCTTCACCAGCCTCAAGGAAAGAGAAGTCAATAGCTTTCAAAGCTATTGAAGATCAGCCTGAAGAAAAACTCACAGGCAATGAGGAATTGGTCAGCCTACTGGCCAAAAGATTTTACAAGCTAGCCAGAAAAGACTTCAGAAAAAGGCCATACAAAGGACATGACAAACCAAGGTATGATAAGTCAAATAATAATAACAAAGAAATCATATGCTTTGGTTGCAGGAAACCAGGCCACATTGTGCCTAACTGTCCAGAGAACAAGAACAAGGACAGAAAGGATAGAAGAGAAAGAAGAAAAGAAAAAGATTTCAAAAAGAATAGCTCAGACAAAGCCTCCTCTAGCAGGAACAAAAATACAAGGAAGGGTTTTGTTGCTGAGACATGGAGTGAGACAGAAGAAGATTCTGAAACTTCATCTAGCTCCAGTGATGATGAAGATGATGCTGATAAGAAAGAATTATGCATGATGGCTATCAATGCCTCACAGTAAAACTCTGATGAAGAATCAGATTCAGATTCAGAAAATCAACCAGAGGAAGATCAGGTAATTAGCTCTTTTGATTTTAATTCTGAGGACTTCAAAAATGAATTTAAGACATTGTGCTTGGATTTACTAAGATATGAAAAAGAGATAATCTCTCTCAGAAATAAATTATCTGAATACAATGTCCTGAACTCAAATAACCTCAAACTCTCTGAGGAGTTAGAATGTTGTAGGGAGGAGATAGCTTCACTGAAAGGTGAACTGTCAAGAGCTAAAAAGTTTGAAGAATCCCTAAATGGGAGAAGTATCAGACTGATGGACATTACAAGCATAGTGAACTCTAGATTCAACAGTACACTGGGCTTGGGTGCCTCATCCAGCCAACCTATAATATTAACAACTCCAATCAAATTTGTCTCTGACAAAGGAAAGGGAGTAATAGAGGTAGTTAGGAAGAATGCAGATCTGTCAGAGAAAAATTCAGTTCAACAGATTGCGTCGAGCAGAGCTTGACAATCGTCGAACAGAGCTCGACGATCTAACCACAGATCGTCGACCTCAGCTCGACGATATCCAAACTCTGAACTTCAGTATAATCGATCTTCGAACAGAGATCGACGATCTGACCCAAGATCGTCGACCTCAGCTCGACGATCGTCGAACAGAGATCAGGGCTGTGAACATTCCTTCAATGGCACTTCTAGATTCAATCCTAGAGGTCCCAAATCCCAAGGCTTTAACCCCTATACTGAATGGATAGTACCTCCTAGGAGATACCATCCTGAAGGCTATAAGAGTCAACCTGGGATGTCATTTATTTCTGAATTCAAAGGATATCAGCCTAGGCCCAAGGTTAACTGGGTCAAAAATAAATAAGCTGCTCATGTGTAGGTGAAGACCTATCCAGTATCTATCCAACAATGGTATCTGGATAGTGGGTGCTCAAAGCACATGACAGGGAACAGGGAGAACCTATCATCCTTCAAAGCCAAACTTGGACCCAAAGTGTAACATCCCAATGTTACTTCTAGACCCCTTAACTTAGATTGGGTTAGGCATGGGGTGGGTGTTAGGGTAATGAGCTAGGTTTGACCCTAGATAGTGGGTTGTAGCCATGTGGGGCCCACCATGGGGCCAAAGTCAAACTAGGTCAAACTAGCCTAAACAGGAACCTTAGCCACACCATGACCCCACCATGATGCCCTAACCCTAAGTACAATCTAAGTGGACCCCAAGGTAGGTCAGGGGGTCAACCAGTTGACCATGATGGGTCAAGTCAACACCTTTGACCTAAATAGTGAAAATGGTGCCCTAGCCCAATTCACTGGGTTGGGTCCACCAAAATCAACCCAAATTCATCATGTGGGCCTAAAGTGACCCTATAAACCCTAGGGGAGAGAAAAATAGGGCCTCTCAATAGTAAATTTGGAAAATTACCTAGGAGAGAGAAAGTGCCTAGGAGTTATTTTGGGCCACTTGGGCTCATCCCACCAACCCATGATGGGTTGGCTGACCATGCATGGGTATTAGGAGGTGTAGGACCCCCACCATGCAGCCTTGGGCCAAGCCCAAACCCAACCCAAGCCCAACATAGCTAAACAACTTGGTGGAGTCAACCCTCCCTATTCACTCACCCAACCCGGCCCAACACTTGGCAACCCGACCCACTAGGCTCTAATCAGCCTTCATGGCCAGTGGGACCCACTCACCAGCCACCTAGCCGGCCAAATCCACTAACCCGACCCCCAACATTGGTGAATCTGCCCCCTACCTAGGTGAAGTCGCCCTCCCCTCTTAACTCAGCCCCAAACCACTTCCCCCTCTCATTTCCATCCACTCCTACCCCTGAGACAGAGAGAGAGAGCCGGAGACCACTGCAGCCATGGCAAACCGAGGAGATCGCCGGAAAATCCATGCTATGGAGAGCCGCCGCCACCCATAACCCACAGGTCCCAGGATCGAAACCTGGCTCTGATACCAGTTTGTAAGATCCTGTTCCTCAAATCCGAGGCAACCCGGATCTTATGCCCAGAACCGCCGCCTTACGGTGACACTAACGCACGAGTTAGTCGTCACCGCAAGACGCCGATTCTGCCGGCTAGTACGATCATAACCTGTTCGGCCAATATGAGAATAATTGCATAATAAATCAGAGTAAAAGCAGAAGCAAGTCCACAGCCACATCACATATATATATCAAATGAAATAAAAGCCAGTCCATAATGAGCACAGAAGTGAAAGTAAATAGGGCTTATGCCCAGTACATCATAATCTCTCTCTCACTCTCATACACAGCAGCGGAAAAAAAACCAAAACTCTCTCACAACACACCTGTAGACGTGCTCCGGTAGTAGTAGCTGGTATCTGCCCCTCAAGTCCTGCCTCCTCGACGTGCTGGTCCACCTCCTCGAGCTCCTAAAATAGTAAGGTCAACGACCATTAGTCAAAAAGACTAAGTCGTATCCTCAGCACCTCCTCCTGCAACTCCTAGGCACCGTGCGGGAGGACGAAGCGGAGGACAACAAGGGGTGGCAAAGGCGAGCAGGTGACAGGAAACTAACAGGGTATATATAATCAAAATATAATGAAATGTAACCTCCACTTATGCGGGTACGCATAAGCAAGGGATCTTTTGCAAGGCTCCCATTGTATAGAATGTCCCATACCATTTATACAATGGGGTGTCAGAGTCACAAGCATATATATAAAGGAAAAATAACCTTAACCTATAAACATGCCCACTCAGGCTTATAGGCTAAGGGTTCGTATAGCAGGTCCTAATGTATAAGCGTCCCATACCACTTATACATTAGGTGTCTTAGGTTGTTATGCAGATTAATGTTATGCAACTATATGGTGGGTATGATTTGAACATGCAGTGCAACACACACACACGACTCCGTGATCACAGACTTTTAGTTCCCACTTTTCGAGAGCTAGCATCACTCTCAGGTACTACCGTTGTGGCTACGGCAGCAGCGGAGCGGGCGTCTCCACCTTCTAGGCGGGTATACACACTACCGGGCCTAGACCTCTCATGTACGCCTCTGTACACCGACAGTGCACTCTACAGTCTCTGCGTACCACTTTGCTGACGACCCGTCAGTCTTGTTGGGTCGGGTGCGCGTTATTAGGAAAAGTCCTCCAGACTCTAGTATAAACATCCTACTGGTCCTTCTAACCCTCGCACCCGCCTGGTCCACCGTACTGCCGTCGGTGTGACGACCGGCCAGTACCGCATGGCCCGCCACTAGTATATGCACATGCAAGTATCATATATTGAGCCTCCAGCTCAAAGGACTATCCTGTCTCAAATCTCTCCAACCCGTCACGGGTGAGCAAATAGTCAAAAGACTCAAGTCCCTCCAACCCAGCACGGGGGAGTATATATGTCAATCTCTTTTCTCCAACTCAGCACGGGTGAGCAAGTAGTCAAACGACTCCAAGTCCCTCCAACCCGGCACGAGTGAATACATGTCCAATTTACCTAACCTAATAGGCTACTCTTGTCTACAGTTTATCATACTTAGAGTCTTAGGGTTAATCCCAGGACTGCCCAAGGTATTCCCGGTGAAGGGCTCTCAGGGGCACTAGGAGCTGCGATGGGCTGAATCCCAAAGCTCCCTTTCTCAAGGATATTTACTTTAGTTGTTTCTTACTCCGGACCTCTTTTTCTCTCTCCTATTACATAGAGTGACCTAGTGATTTAATGTATGGATTAAGGAGTGACGGTCTTCCGTCAACTCTTCCTAGGCAAGTCTAATATTGCACTGTTACTCTCGCCTCTAGAATGCAACTGCCATCCAGGGTTATACTTCCGAACTTAGACTCTAACTCAGTTGTTGATTCATCCCCTGGCGGCCTATAGTCCAGCCTACTTTTACTATGCGCACCCCATGCCCTAACACCACCCTGAAATCGAACTTCTAAATTCCTGGTCCAACTGACTCCAAACATTTATCCTAGGGTGGTATGGACTACTAAAATGAATATGTGGATTTTATGAATTTTCTACGTTATTAAGGCCCTTAATTAAATCTTATAAATTATTTACTAGGTCATTTTACCCATGAAGAGTCCTCAATTAAAATCCTCTGACCTAGGGGAATTTTCCTGAGATGCAAATGATTAAAATAACACTGTCTACAAGGTTTCATAATTTCCCTTTTTATTTTTATTTTCTTCCCATAATTAATGTAGATTTTATCTGTCTATCATTTCCCAAATGAAGTACGAGATTTGTGTTTACTAAAATTCCAGAAAATTCACTGAGCAATTGTATTATTATTTTATGAATGATGGCAAAATTTCATTCCTTCCTGAACGATGATGACTTAACAAAATTCATTTCTAAATAATTACCAAAATGCCATTTTCCTATCCAAATAATTTTCAGTGTGTACAAAAATTCTGAAATAAATATGCCACACTAATATTGATATTGTACACCTATAGGGATATTTTTTTACAATTTTTCCCACATGTAGTTACCATCATTTCTCATATAAATACAAAAGGGGTAAAATAGTAATTTCAAGATTTTTGCCCTAATAATTTCCAAACAGAGGTCTAAAATTTTTCAAAGTCAAATAAGACACCATAAATTAACTTGGCTGAATTTGAGAATTTTCTATAAACAAAATCAAATTTTTCCATTTATTTTCCCAAAACTCCTATATTTTGTAAAATTCCATTAAATGGTATTTCTGATTTCATAAGTCCCAAGAATAATTCTAGGGGTGAATCATGCCCTAATGTATCACTGGAATTTATTGCATGGTTTTTGGGTGCCTCAGCTAGGTTAAATACACAAAATACAAATTATTGCTAAATGCACACCAAGGCCTAAATTAGCCTACACAAACACATGGAATAACCCTTCATGCAGGGGTCCAATTGCCTTGAACTTTCTAGCAGACACCAATAATGTCCCCAAGGACATACCACCAAAATTTGGGGTCATTTGGGTGCCTAAAATTACAATTATGCCCTTAATTTAATTTTTGATATTTTGATAAAAACTATAGAAAAAGTTCTTCCAAAAATTCCAAATTTTTGGCAGGGCATAGGCATGCCCTAAATACACCCATGACCAAAATTTCAGGTCATGGTGATGCTTGGTTTGTCTTGGGCATCAAATTTGGTTTCTGCCCTAGTTTAGGGGCAGTCCTAGCAAAACAGCCCTACAGGGCAGCCTACTGGTCCAAAAGTCATGATTTTTGTGGCATTTCAAAGTTAACCCATCTACCTAACTTTTTCATTCAGGGTTCATCCTATGGTGGGGCCTCTAAGTGCCTCAAAATTAACATGCATATTTGCTGTTAAAATGTGACAATTATTACACTGTGCATACTATAGAAAGTACAGAAATAATAAAAATCTGTTTGCACAGATCTTAAAGTTTAATCCAACGGCGGCTGTGCTTCTTCCCCATGCAATGCATGCAGGGGCAGCCGAGCCCGTGGAACTTGCATGGCCGTTTCCGGCCATCACCGGCGGCGAGGCCTCCGGCCAAGTGCTTCCCCGGCCTCACGGTGGTGGGGGCTTGAGTTGGCCGGCGGCTGGGCGGCGGAGAGCGGCGGACGGCGGCGGCGCAACCAATCTGAGCCACCCAGCAATCTCCATTTTTTTTCCAGATTTTCAAGCTTTGGAAGCCTACTGTCGAGCTCGTTTGAGCTCGACCTCTAACCTAGTAGATCTAGGATACTAGTACAGTAAGAGAGGAAGGGATACGGACCCTTAGTGGCGGCTGTGGGTGAGGGTGGCGGCGGCTCTCCATAGCATGGATTTTCCGGCGATCTCCTCGGTTTGCCATGGCTGCAGTGGTCTCCGGCTCTCTCTCTCTGTCTCAGGGGTAGGAGTGGATGGAAATGAGAGGGGGAAGTGGTTTGGGGCTGAGTTAAGAGGGGAGGGCGACTTCACCTAGGTAGGGGGAGAATTCACCAATGTTGGGGGTCGGGTTAGTGGATTTGGCCAGCTAGGTGGCTGGTGAGTGGGTCCCACTGGCCATGAAGGCTGATTAGAGCCTAGTGGGTCGGGTTGCCAAGTGTTGGGCCGGGTTGGGTGAGTGAATTGGGAGGGTTGACTCCACCAAGTTGTTTAGCTATGTTGGGCTTGGGTTGGGTTTGGGCTTGGCCCAAGGTTGCATGGTGGGGGTCCTACACCTCCTAATACCCATGCATGGTCAGCCAACCCATCATGGGTTGGTGGGATGAGCCCAAGTGGCCCAAAATAACTCCTAGGCACTTTCTCTCTCCTAGGTAATTTTCCAAATTTACTATTGAGAGGCCCTATTTTTCTCTCCCCTAGGGTTTATAGGGTCACTTTAGGCCCACATGATGAATTTGGGTTGATTTGGGTGGACCCAACCCAGTGAATTGGGCTAGGGCACCATTTTCACTATTTAGGTCAAAGGTGTTGACTTGACCCATCATGGTCAACTGGTTGACCCCCTGACCTACCTTGGGGTCCACTTAGATTGTACTTATGGTTAGGGCATCATGGTGGGGTCATGGTGTGGCTAAGGTTCCTGTTTAGGCTAGTTTGACCTAATTTGACTTTGGCCCCATGGTGGGCCCCACATGGCTACAACCCACTATCTAGGGTCAAACCTAGCTCATTACCCTAACACCCACCCCATGCCTAACCCAATCTAAGTTAAGGGGTCTAGAAGTAACATTGGGATGTTACAAATCCTATAAACAAAAGAAATAATTTCGTCCCCGAAATTTAAGTTTGGGTCTACGGGTTCCAGTTGCAGAAATTGTTAAGGAAATTTTGTAGAAAATAACATAAAAGTACCTGATCTAAATAGTTCTGGATGACGCTCCAGCATCAGATCCCTAGGTTCCCAGGTGTGCTCCTCCCGTCCATGGTTGGACCACAACACCTTTACGAGTGGAACCTTCTTTTTCCTCAACGTTCGGACCGCTGAATCGTCGATCCGGATCGGCTCCAATCTAACCGAACGGTCAGGCTCTACCGGTCCAGCTGCAGTAGGGACATGCTGCTCAGGGCGAAGGAGAGCTCTTCGCAAAGAAGAGACATGGAACACATCGTGTAGGCTGCTCAGCTCCGGAGGTAGCTGCAGCCGATAAGCCAAGGGGCCCACACGCTCCAGAATCAGGTATGGTCCCATGTACCGGGGGCTGAGCTTCTTATGTCTCCGAATCCGAGAAATACCGTGTACCGGTCGGATCTTCAGGAAAACCCTGTCCCCAACTTGGAACTCCACTTTCCGGTGTCGAGCATCATAATATTTCGCCTGTCTGCTCTGAGCCTCCAGAAGCCGATCCCTGATCAAATGAATCTGAGCCTCCGTATCCTCTACAAAGTCTGACCTAAGGGCTCGAGTATCCACATCTTGCACCCAGGATAGCGGAGTCCGGCATTTTCTCCCATAAAGCGCCTCGTAAGGAGCCATCCCGATGCTGGCCTGGTGGCTGTTGTTGTATGAGAATTCGATCAACGGCAGTAGCCTCTCCCAAGGTTTCCCTGTATCCAAAATACATAACCTGAGCAGGTCCTCCATAGTGCGTATCGTCCGCTCCATCTGACCGTCGGTCTGCGGGTGGAAGGCAGTGCTAAAGGAAAGTCTGGATCCCAAGTAAGCGTGCACTGCCCTCCATTCCCTGAAGGTGAAGCGACCATCCCTATCTGAAACAATAGACGTGGGTACTCCGTGATACCGGACGAACTGCTCTACAAACAACCTCACCAGTACAGCAACCGGGGCATCTTTTCTGACCGGGATAAACCGTGCTACCTTGGTCAACCTGTCCACAATGACCCAGATGGAGTCGTGCCCAGAATGAGAGCGAGGGAGTCCGTGAACAAAATCCATAGAGATATCCTCGAACTTCCACTCTGGGACTGGCAGTGGCTGTAATATACCGCCTGGGCTCTTGCATTCGGCCTTCACTCGCTGGCAAGTCTCGCAGTGTGTCACCAGATGTATGATCTCCCTCTTCATTCCTGGCCAGTACATGGTCCGTCGTAAATCAGCCCACATCTTGGTGATGCCGGGATGTACTGAGTATCGGGAATAGTGCGCCTCCCTGAGAATATCCTCCCGGATCTCACCTCCTACTGGAATGTACACTCGGCCACGGAATCGAAGAAGGTCGTCCTGCAGCGCATAATCCCCATACTTGCCTCCTTCTAGAGCGTCAAAGATAGGCTCTAGATCAGTATCCAATCTCTGATGTGTAAGGATGCGCTTCTGTATATCATCATCGCTGACCAAAGAGTTCAGGTACTCTCTATAGATCACTGGCTCGGCTTCCGAGACCATGGTAATTTGCATATCCTCCATCATGCGCAGCAGCTCCATAGACATCACCCGGGACTCCGGTCCAGAAGTGCCGGCTCTCCTGCTCAAAGCATCTGCTACAGTATTCGCCTTTCCCGGGTGATAGTGCATCTTATAGTCGTAATCGCAGAGGAACTCAAGCCACCTCCTCTGTCGCAGGTTCAGAACCTTCTGCGTGTCGATGTATTTGAGATTCTTATGATCGGAGTATATATCACAATGAATCCCGTAGAGGTAATGTCTCCATGTCTTGAGGGCAAAAACTACGGCCCCGAGCTCGAGATCATGTACAGGATAGTTATGCTCATGCTTCTTCAGCTGTCGCGAAGCATAAGCGATAACATGTTCGTGCTGCATTAAGACTGCACCCATCCCCTGATAGGATGCATCTGTATATATCTGAAATCCTTCACTCCCCGAGGGAAGTGCAAGGATGGGGACGAAGTGAGCCGGTCCTTGAGCTCTTGAAATGCTGACTCGCACCGCTCTGTCCAGTCAAATGTGGCATCCTTTTTCGTCAAGGACGTGAGGGGAGGGCTATCCTTGAAAACCCCTCCACGAACTTACGATAATAACCTGACAGGCCCAAGAAGCTACGGATGTCTGACGCTGTCTTTGGCCGTGGCCAATCCCGTACTGCCTCTATCTTAGCAGGATCCACAGCTAATCCAGCTTCGCTGATTGTGTGTCCTAGGAAGGCCACTTCCTGAAGCCAGAATTGACATTTTGAGAACTTCGCATACATCTGAAATTCTCTTAACTTCTGCAATACCAGTGCTAAATGCTCTGCGTGCTCCTCTCGAGATCGCGAATAAATCAGAATGTCGTCAATAAAGACTATAACAAACCGGTCCAGATAAGGCTCGAATACCCTGTTCATGAGCGTCATAAAGGCCGAGGGCGCATTCGTGAGCCCGAACGGCATCACCGTGAACTCATATAAGCCATAACGGGAGCTGAAGGCCGTCTTCGGTATATCTTCTTCTCTGATGCGGAGCTGATAATAACCCGAGCGCAAATCCAATTTTGAAAACCAGCAAGCTCCTTGAAGCTGATCGAAGAGCTCATCTATCCGTGGCAATGGATATGTATTCCGAACCGTCAATCGGTTCAGTTCTCTATAATCTATACATAGTCTCAGCGATCCGTCCTTCTTCTTCACAAATAGAACGGGTGCTCCCCAAGGCGAAGAACTCGGTCGTACAAAACCCGATTCCACCAGTTCCTGTAACTGTGTCCTGAATTCTGCCAATTCTCTAGGTGCCATCCTGTAGGGTGCCCGGGACACTGCTCTCGCCCCTGGCACCAACTGAATCCTGAAGTCCAAGTCCCGTGATGGTGGTAGTCCAGGTAACTTCTCCGGAAAGACATCAGCATAATCTCGTGCCACTGGAACATCGGCTATGGAACTCTCTACCACAGCCATCTCGAAACAAATGAGGTATACCTCTTCTCCCTGTTCATAGGCCTTAACGGCCTGTACTGAAGATAAAGAGAGTCGGGGAATGGAACGGATACCTTCAATGATGACGTAGGAGTCTCCGTGTCTGAGTGTGATCCTCTTCGAGGGGCAATCTATCTGCGCGTAGTTCCAATGAAGCCAGTTCATGCCTAGGATCAGATCAAAATCCGATAGCCTCAAAACTGTTGCCGGGGCTTCGAACGCTTTGCCTCCTATCTCGACATCCATATTGCAGCAGTCTGTGGTTCGAAGTTCCGTACCATCAGGGAGTCGCACTCTCTTTTCCAAACCGGAAAACTTCTCCACTCCTTCTAATCCTTCAATAAACGAGTCCGATACGAAGGAGTGTGACGCACCCGTGTCGAAGAGGGTGTGAGCGGGCTTGCCGCTAATCATCACTATGCCTGGGTTCGTTTGAGTTCAAAGAATAGTATTACTATTAATGTCTAAGGTATTCTTAAAAAGAGAAAATTTAAAATTTATAAATCTCACAAAATTTTAAGTACCTGTAATCACCTCCTCTGGGTTCCTCTGCTCCGTAAGGTCTAGTGCGTACATCTGCCCCCTGTCTCGACCTCGGCCGTGATGTCCTCGGCCTCGGCCTCGGCCTCGTCCTCGTCCTCGGCCCTGGTAGACTGGTGGGGCCACTGGAGGTGGAGGAGGAGGAGGGAGTGGGGGAACCCGAAGCGGGCACTGCGTCCTGATGTGCCCAGGTTGACCGCAGCCATAGCATGTAACTTGTCTCTGACCCCGATCATCCTGTCTCACTGGTCCGGGAATCTGCATAGGTGGGGGAGCCAATGGTGGAGGAGGCCCCTGCTCCTGCCTGTAGTTGGGACGACGACGTCCCCCACCCCTTCTATATCCAATAGTCTTGCCTCTCTGAGACGCCCCGCTATTTTCTCCAAATGATTGCCCATCCAGCGATCTCTTCCCTCTGCCTTGTACCATCAGCTGGTCAGCTTCCAGCTTCTTTGCCATTTCTATGATCTGAGCAGAGGTACCATGCGATATAAACAACAGGGGTTGCCTCAATGAATCGCGGAGTCCGTGGTAGAATCTCTTAGCATACTTCCGATCATCCCAGTCATGAAAGCGTGCAAACCTAGCCAGGTGGGAGAACTCTATCTGATATTCGATCACTGATCGGCTCCCCTGCTGGAGGTTCAGAAACCTCGCTTCCAAAGCGTCCCTGTCTGTGGAGGATACAAAATGCTCTAGGAATACGTTACTAAACTCCTCCCAAGATATGTCCATCAGCTCCCTGTCAGCGAATATAGAATCTCGCACTGATTTCCACCACCTCTTTGCATGAGCTTCTAGTACCGAGGTGGCAAGAGGGACAGCCTGTCTGACGGGGCAGCTGATGCCAGCTAGCAGCTCCTGAATGGTCTCCAACCACTCCTCTGTCTTTACAGCGTCTTCTGTCCCGCGATACAGCGGCGGGGACAGACCTTTAAATGCACTCAACCAGCTCGACCCTGGGTTGGGCAGCTGAGCCGGGGCTTGCTGCGCTCTGAAGGCATCCAGGATAGCCGTCAGTGTTTGCCCCATCTCAGTCTGCATGAACGGAATGGCAGCCGGAGGGGGAGGAACCGTATCCTGTGGAGGCTGCATAAAGGTAAGGTAATGTCAAAATTGGCCTAACTCATTGTTTCATGGACTGTTTTATGTGGCTTTTACACATGGGCACACCATTGCTTCCGCTGCATAGTTTGTCCGCAAACTAATGCTCGAGCGGGGTGTTCCAGTGTTGTGGACTTTATTCTCATATGATCGTGTGTTAAGCGTGCTCGGGCTGGAGTAGTACTGGGATGGGTGACCTCCTGGGAAGTCCCCGTAGTGCGGGCTTGACTATCGAGTTTGACTCATCTAAGGGGGGCTACGGCCACCAACAACCCGCCTGTGGAGGGAGAGGGGTTGGGGTGCATGGCCTGCAGGCTTGATGTGATAGGCTGACTACCAGTAGTGGGCCCGGGTCTGGACTCTGGTAGGCCGGCGGTGCCAGCTGGGTCCCGCGGGGTTGGCGGGCCTGGACCGTTACACAAAGTGATTTTTGGTGATTCAAATTTTGGCCAAACCAAAGGACATGGTGCTGCTCAGATAGGCTCAGTAACTTTTAAAAAGGTGGCATATGTAGAAGGACAGAAGCACAATCTGATAAGTATCAGTCAACTATGTGATGAAGGATACAAGGTGACATTCAATAAATCCCTGTGCAAGATCAAATCAGAGGACAACAAAACAGTGTTAACAGGTAAAAGGACATGTAACATTTACTTAGTAGACTTTCTTTCTTCTAAAGTAGATATCTGTTTATTCAATTCCATATCTAAGCCTAATATTTTGTGGCATAGGAGACTAGGACATCTAAACCTTAGAACCATTGCTAGGCTATCCAAGGACAACCTTGTTAGAGGACTACCTTCTGGCCCCTACAAGAAGGAAGGACTCTGCAAGGCTTGTCAATTAGGCAAGCAAACTAAAAATAGCTCTAAGTCACTTAATAAGAGTGATTCACCTAGGAATTTATATCTGTTGCACATGGATCTTTTTGGACCCATCACAGTACAAAGCTTAGGAGGGAAGTCCTATACTCTAGTGGTTGTAGATGACTTCTCAAGATTCACTTGGGTATTCTTTCAGAGGAAGAAGTCTGATAACTTCAAGTGTTTGACAGATTTTCTCAAATGCATTCAGATTGAGTTCAACACTCACATTGCCCTGATCAGAAGTGATCATGGGACAGAGTTTGATTCTCTTCTCATGCAAGAGTTTTGTCAAAGTGAAGGGATCAGGCATACTTTCTCAGCTCCTAGAACTCCTCAACAAAATGGGGTAGCTGAAAGGAAAAATAAAACCCTAATTGAATCTGCTACTACATTGTTGACAGATGCTCACCTACCTCTATCCTTTTGGGCTGAGGTAGTGAACACCTCCAACTATGTATTAAATAGAAGCCTGATACATAAACTAAAGGGCAAGACTCCCTATGAATTGCTCAAAGGGAAGAAACCTAATGTAAGTTATTTTAAAATTTTTGGCTGTATTTGTTATATTCACAACAATGACAAGAAACATCTAGCAAAATTCCAAGCTAAAGCTGATGAAGGAGTGTTTCTGGGATACTCCATGATCAGCAAGGCTTATAGGGCATATAACAAATCATCTTGTAAAATTGAAGAGTCTGTTCATATTACTTTTGATGAAACTAACATGTGTTATAAGGAGAAGTCTACTTCTACCAAAGAACCTTTGCAGGTACAATCTATATCAGAAAGTATGGATAGATTACAGGTTAAAGAAGAGGACACAACCTCTCAACCTATTCTGCAAAAGAATGAGAGCAGTGATGATGAAGAAGAAGTTCAACCTCCTGAAGAAAATCATCCTGAAGAGCCAGTTGTTATTCCACAAGAGGAAACAACAACACAGGTTGGTGAACAATCAACATCCCCTGTTGATCTAGTAACAACAAGAGATCATCCAATCACCCAAGTAATTGGAGACATCTTAGCTGGTGTGCAAATCAGAAATCAGGTCAACCAGAACCTGATGCACACTTGCTTCCTATCTCAAGTTGAGCCTCAATCCATTCAAGATGCAGAGCAAGATCCACACTGGATCATTGCAATGCAAGAGGAGTTGCATCAATTTGAAAGGAATAAGGTTTGGGAACTAGTGCCTAAGCCAAAGGATCACTCCATTGTTGGAACAAATTGGGTGTTCAGAAACAAGCTGGATGATCAAGGAGTTATTGTCAGAAACAAGGCAAGGCTAGTTTCTCAAGGCTACTCTCAACAAGAAGGAATAGACTATGACCAAACCTTTGCACCAGTTGCAAGGTTAGAGGCCATTAGAATATTCCTAGCTTATGCTGCTCACAAAGGTTTCAAGGTCTACCAAATGGATGTGAAGAGTGCATTTCTCAATGGGGACATCAAAGAGGAAGTCTATGTTAGACAACCTCTAGGTTTTATCTCTCCAACTCACACTGAATATGTTTTCAAGTTGCATAAAGCATTATATGGTCTCAAGCAAGCTCCTAGAGCATGGTATGAGACCCTAGCATGCTTTCTTCTAGAAAATGATTTTGTTAGGGGGAGAGTAGACCAAACTCTTTTTATTAGAACCCATAAGTACCATACCCTACTAGTACAAATTTATGTAGATGATATCATATTTGGATCTACTTATTCAAACTTGTGCAGAAAGTTTTCCAACCTAATGCATTCCAAATTTGAAATGAGTAGCATGCGTGAGCTCTCTTTCTTCTTAGGATTGCAAGTAAAACAGCATGCTGAGGGCATATTTATTTCCCAAACCAAGTATGCTAAAGAATTGGTTAAGAGATTTGGTATGTCTGAGGCATCTTGTATGAAAACACCCATGCCTACCAATACTGTATTGGATGCTGATGAACATGGGAAACCAGTTGATCAGACAACATATAGAGCAATGATTGGCTCTCTATTGTACCTCACAGCTAGTAGGCCAGATATAATGTTTGCTACATGCATATGTGCTAGATTCCAAGTTAGCCCTAGAGAGTCACACCTAACTCTAGTTAAAAGGATTCTTAGGTATGTAAAAAGTTGTCCAAATCTAGGACTCTGGTATCCAAAAGACTCAGGATTTGAATTAACTAGATTCTCAGATGCTGATTATGCTGGATGCAGAATAGACAGGAAAAGCACCAGTGGAACATGTCAGTTTCTTGGTGACAGACTTGTCTCCTGGTTTTGTAAGAAGCAAACATCTGTGTCAACTTCAACTGCTGAAGCTGAGTATATTGCTGCAGGCAGTTATTGCTCACAAATATTGTGGATACAAAAATCAGCTTCTAGACTATGGTTACAACTTAGAGAAGTCAAAAATTTTCTGTGATAATACTAGTGCTATCTCTATAGCACAAAATCCAGTCCTCCATAGTATGACAAAACACATAGAAATTAGGCATCACTTTCTAAGAGATAATGTAGAGAAAAATAAAATTAAACTTCAATATATACCTACTGATTTGCAAAGGGGAGATATTTTCACCAAGCACTTGGATGAAAAGAAACACAGTTTCTTCCTAAATCAGTTAGGCATGTTAGATGGAGGAAGCCTAAATTAAATTACAAGATTTTGAAAAGCTAAAACAGACCAAGACTAGGCTAAAAATCAATTCTTTTTGTGTCTGTAGAATAGGCTTTGTCTCTGATTTGTGCTCGACGTTTTCCCAGAAATCGTCGAACGAAGATCGACGATTTTCCAAAAATCGTCAACCAGAGATCGACGTTCCCGAAGTCGTCGATCTGAGTTCAAAGCCTTCACTAGATCTAGGCTTTCTCTCCTTCTGTTCAGAGGCCGTCGAGCGAAGCTCGACGCTTTTCAACATCGTCGAACGGAGATCAACGATATTGACGTCTCTTCAGATTCCTTCTGCATCCAAAATCGTCGAGCTGAGTTCGACGCTTCGTCGAACTGAGCTCAACGATTTTCCGTTTTGCCGTCGAACCCTAATATAAAATCATTTCTTCAGCCGTCGTTCTACTTTTGCGCTTTCATACTCTGCAACTTTCTTCATTTTCCCTCTAAATCCTCTACACTTGGTCGCGTTTGGTTTTCTGTTGCAGGTGCAAATGGCTGAATCTAGTGCTGCTATCTCTAAGATGAAATTTGACACAGGATTTGACATTGATATAAACTCGTTTGATGGAAGCGATAAGCGCTTCAAGGATATTATCAATCTGTTCAGAGAACAACAGCTGATCCAATTAATGACTACCCGGATGAAAATTGCTTCAGAAGAGATCAAAGAGTGGTGGTTTACAGCGATAGACGAGACTGAGAACTCTGTCGTCGGCATCATTAAAGGGACTCAGGTACATCTATCACCGGCTCTCTTAACAGATGTCTTTCAACTTAGTACTGGAGAAGATTCTATTGAATTATCTGGAGAAGATTATGATTCAATGCTTAATCGAATGGGTCACAATGCTGTCAACCCTAACAAACTTTTAAAGAAAAATCTGTCTCTGGAATATCAATTCCTGGCTGAAGTAGTTGGGAAAGTGTTGTTGGCCAATCACTTAGCTCATGACACCATCTCTAGATATCAACTTTGCTTGATGGGAGCTTTAGTCGATAAGAAACACCTTGATTGGGGATCCATCTTCTTCAACTTAATTAAGAAGAAGATCAATAAGACTGCCGTGAGTTTTGTGAGAATCTTAGGGGTCTATCTGCACTACAGATGCCCTGAACTGTTAACCTCCTCTGGGATGTTCATCAATGCATCCAAGAGGCTCTCATGTGCCCTATTCAGCAAATGGGACAGGCAAATCATCAACCTTACAAGAGCTACTGCACCACTTCCTTCAGGCACAAGGACTGCTTCAGTCACTCCACCAGCAGAAGTGTTGCCTGCCTCTCTTCCTCCTCCAGCTGTATCTACCCCAGTCATTTCCTCCTCACCACCAGTCACAACCATAACCATATCATCACCAATTACCATTTCCTCACCAGTTTCATCCCCTCCAGTATCCACCTCAAAGGAATTCCATCCTCTCTTCTCTTATTCAACCTTCACCCTACCATCCTTTTCCCTTGTAGATGATTCCTTCATGGATGATTCTCCCTCCACTCCTCCTGAGCCATACTCTACCTCCTCTCTTCAACAAATGCTTAATGACATTCTTTCCCAACCATCCTTCACCCCCCTCTCTTGCTTCACCTATCTCCACCTCCACCTTCTCTATCTCCACAATTCCATCCTCAGAGCCATCCATTCCTACTCCACCTACCTCCACACCTTCAGCTCCAGCCAACATCCCTACATCTACCTTTACTCCTACCTCTGCTCAAGCCCCACTTGAGCATGTAGATCTTCCAAGGTTGGCAGACAGACTTTATGAGTTGCTAGCTCCCAGGCTGACATCTCTGTTGGAGACTTCCCTGGCTCTACTCTTGAAACAAGTTCAGGAGCTGTCTACCAAGCTTTCCTCCTTTTCCTCCTCCTAGGCAATCCCTTCTACTTTGTGCCTTGATTCAGCTCTCCTTGAACCAAGGCAGGGGGAGATGCTTTATGAAGAAGTGGATGTGCCAGTGGATGCTCCTATTTTTGCTCCAGCTCTAGCTCCTGCTCACTCAGAAAGCAGTGGATGTGCTTTTGCACTAAATCTTCAGAGCCTGCTATCTCAATTTGATACAGTTCATTTCAGCTTTCTTCCAGTACCTCTCACTGAAGATCTGTCTAAGGCCATTGTTCCTGTATCTTTTTGTGATCCCAGCCACATTGAATCCTATATCAATTCCTGGAAGGCTGTGGATATTCCTAATGCTGCTACTAAGGCCATTGTGCCTCTTGTTGTTGAAACTGCTGCTGCTGCTGCTGAAGATATAGAGATGATTCCAGTAACTGTTGCTGATGAAACTGCTGATGAAGAACTTGCTACCTACCTAGAAGATCCCACACCTGCTACTATGCCTGCTCCTGCTCATGTGTCTGCTGCTGCTGTTGCTCCTGCTCTGACTTCTGATCAGTTAAAGCTACAAGAAAAGTACTTGAAAAGCATTGATGATCTGTATGACAGACCACAAAGCTCAGATAGTGACCAATTCCAGACTGATTCAGATGACTCTGCCAATACCATTGCCAAGAAGAGGAAAGCTAGAAGCAAAGCAATGATGTCAGTTCCTCCAGCTAAAGCAAAAGACTCCAATGATATTCCCTACTACATTCTGCATGATTGCCCCATTTCTGAGCCATGGATGCAATACTCCAAGAATCAACTGAAAGCTATGAAGAAGAGAAAGAAGCTTGATAAATATGAAAAAGGATCTTCACAATATCAGCCTCCTCCTCCTCCTCCAGATTTTGGATCAGGCTCAGCCCCTCAAGCTCCAGCTTCAAGGCAAAGCTCCTCCCAATCTTATCCAAGATACTATCAAAGGGGACAACATCAATGAGGATATCAATCCAGAAGGGGTCATTACAGAGGAAATCAGAGAGGACAAAGATCTTATCAAAGGGAAGGACAAGGCCACACTGACTCCTCTTCAGGTCCTTTCCATTACAGGCTGAAAGACACAGTTGTTTCCAGGACTCCTCCTGCTTCTGAATCTCTCAACAGGTATGAACCTCCTGTTCCTTTTGAGGATCTTGAGAACAATCCTCTATCCTGGACAGCAAGAATAAAAGAGCTAGCTGCTCTTGATCAACTAAAGAAAGCCAGAGAGCAAGGCATGGACATCTCCAATATAACAACTTTATCAGATCAAAGGAAGAAAGAATTGGAAAGATATGCTTCAAGAAAGTTTTTCAACCCAGAAGACTACATGAAGCTGTACCCAGAGGCTGTAGTTCCAAGGCCAAGATCTCAAACTTCTCTAGGTGCAGAGGATGACAGAAGATCAAAGAAAGAAACCCTGAATCCTAACAGAGAAATTTTGTTTAAAAAGGGAACTGAGAAGAAGTAAAATTGTGTAAGCTAAACATTCATCCACCTCTGGATAATTACTGCTCTTTCTCTGTGATCTGCTTGCTGCTATATCTTTGCTTGGTTAGCTCTTGTTTTTGTATGAATGCTTATTCATTTCCTAATGTTATTTGTAAATAGTAATCCTTACCCAAATAGGGGGAGATTGTTGGAACACCCTATTACTAATTTGGGTAAGGATCACTATGGTTGTCTTAGGAAACCAGGTTGACCTAGTTGTATAGTTGTGAAGGTCAACACTAGAGTGAGTCTAGGGCTTAGAACTTAGGTTTGAAGCTGCCCCCAGGACCATTCCAAGATCAAGGTTGAAGAGCTAAGTCTAAGGCAATTTTCGTCGAGCTCAGGTCGACGAATCGTCGAACTCCATTCGACGCTCTCTGAGCTCAACTTCGTTTAATCGTCGAACTCAGGTCGATGATCTTCGAGCTCAGATCGACTATTTGCCCTCAGCCTGTTCTGCTGAATCGTCGAACTCCATTCGACGCTCCCTGAGCTCAACTTCGATAAATCGTCGAACTCCTTTCGACGATCTTCGAGCTCAGATCGACGATCTCTCTTCAGTTATTCTTCAGGTCTCTGAGCTCGGTTCGACGATCTTCGAGCTCAGTTCGACGTTTTCTGTCTGCTTTATCTCATTTCATCTCTGAGCTCAGTTCGACGATCGTAGAGCTCAGATCGACGATTCTTCTGAGAGATCGACACATTTAAGGATTCAAATGCTGTTATTCTTTGGAATGTTTTTGAAGATTATCAGCATTTATGATAAGAAGATCTGCCAGTCGTTTGTCTTTATTTTGGAGCAAGTTTCACAGTATTATTCAGACAATGTTTGCTGGACTTTCCTCTAGAAGACAAGACTCTTTATGGAAGACATTTATGACTGCCAACGACTACTTTGGACAAAGAATTTTCCAGAGAATAAGATCTTCCTTTTTCAATAAAAAAAATATCATATACAGAACACTGATAGCAGAAGAGCAACAGAAGAACTGTGACATAAAAATCTTCTTGCTTACTGAAAAGTGTTCACAACTTCATTTCAAGAACTCCAGACACCTCATCCTTCAGCATTCTTGCTGAAACAATCTTTTGCTGGAGATCAAAATTCTGAAGACCTATCACCCTAGAGCAAAGCTTCTTTTCCTGAACCAGTCTAGATCTCAGGGGGAGCTTTGACAACAAAGATCCACTAGTCTTCTCTCATTTGATTTGAGAACAGAGAAGACAACTTCATTTCCTTTTCCTTTTTATTTTCCTGCTGTAAAAGGGTTCTTTAACTCCTTCAAAAGTTCTGTCTAGTTCTGAGAACCTTGTCAAAACTCAGTGGTGGCAAGACACCTTATCAAAAAATCCAATTTTGGTTTTTGAGCACCTTAACAAAAGCTCATTGGTGTCAGGACACCTGATCAACTCATCCTGAGTGGATTCCTACTAATGGTGGTAGAAGAGTGGATGTACCCAGGTTTTGGGGAACCACTATATTTCCTTGTGTCTTCTGGACTGTTTGTTTGATTGTTGTTGTGTGCTGTGTTCTTAATTTCTTGTTTCCTAAATTTCTTTCTAGCACTCTACACTATAGTGTAAATTAAATTTTATATGTGTTGATATTTTCAAAACTGTGAAACTTATTTGAATAAACTCTATTCACCCCCCCCCCTCTAGAGTTGAGATAGATCTTACCCTCACTTTCACCATCCATTCCCCATCATCTACTAATGACCCCATGCTAGATTACACTCCCTTCCCTTCAACCTCATCCATCAATCCTTCTGTATCAACTCAGACACCCTTTGAGTTCATGCAAATGGATACCCCTTCCATTACCTCTCTCTGCAGATCATCACTCCTCTACTCAAAAATCTAATAGCAAAGGCAATTAAACCTCTTGCTGACTCCATTTCCTCTCTCTCTGCTTTTCTGCCTACTGCCCTTTCTGTCCCTTCTCTGGGGGCCTGGCTATAGAACCCTCTGCAGCCAGGCAGGGGGAGATATCTAGGGAAGAAGCCAAAGTTTCTCCTCCTCCAGCAGCAGTAGTAGAAGAAGCAGAAGAAGCAGAAGAAGCTCCAATTTGTAGTTAGTTGAGTTCACAGTAATAGATATACTGATGGTTACAGAAGCTGAATCAATTGATTCTGATATGTTGAGTGCAGATGAGCAAGTTGCTCCCCCTGAGATTGTGACTGTTGGTGATTGTTTTATCAATCCTATAGTAGATTTGTTTAATTTATTGAAACCTTTTGTTTATGGATATATAAATTATCTTAAAGTAGTTTGCTCAGAGCCATCCTTGGCTATAGTGTGTTACACTCCTCCAATAAGTCCTGAAGTTGTTAAACAACTAAAGACAATTTTTGCTATTAGGATAATTGAGGAACCATCAGGCCCAACATACATTTTGGATGATAGCCCAATCCCAAATTTAGATGATTTGATTGCTTAGGATGTGGCACAAGAATTTGCACATATTCAGAATGATCCTATTTTAAATGAATTTCTGTTGAATAACAAAGATCTAGAAGATTATCAGATGATCACTAAGAATTTTGCTCCACCTGAAGTGGCTGAACCTCAAGCACTTCCTCGGGTTTTAAAACAAATCTCAAAGGAAACTTTAAAGGAGATAGATGCATTATATGATAACCCTCAAGGTCCTTTTGATGATGACGTAGATGATGATGATTCTAATGAATCTAGTGATCCTAAATCTAAAAATAAGGCTGTAAAGAAGAGAAAAATTTCTCCAAAGGCTGCTCCAAAGCCAAATCCCACAAATGATACTCCCTACTATATCTTGCAAAAGATTACTCCATACCCAGGGAAGCCATAATAGATGTGGTTATCTATGAATGAGCAAAAAAGAAAGGAAGAAGAGGACAATGTACAGGTCTCCTCCTATGTAATTTAGCAAAGACCCTCCTCCTCCATCTTCACGGGCCTCTAGAAATATATCTCAAAGATCTGCACCCATCACAAAAACTTATCATAGACATTCCATGCCATGCAGTCAGCAATAGTCATCTCAGAGCTAACCTCCTCCAGCTACATATAAGAGAAGTACTATAGATTCCCTTGATGATTCATAGAAGGACTCAAGTCCTAAAAGGCAAGCATCTCCTCCAATACCATTTGTAGATCCAGAACAGGAAACAACAGCTAAAATTGCCAGATTTCAGGACTGACAGAACTTTCTCAAATTAACAAAGCAAAAGCTGAAGGAAAGGATACCTCTCAATTTTCAACAATGTCTTCATACAGGAAGGAAGAACTTAAAAGGTATGCCAAGGCTAATAAATTCTTTAATGTTGATGATTACATGAGCATGCACCCAGAAGTTGTAGTTCCAAGAGCAACATCTCTCAATATAATTGGTACATCAGACATGATAATGTCAAAGAAATGAGCTGCTGATCCTAATAAAGAAATCATTTTCAGACAACCTTCTGAGAAGCTAGAGAAAGATAAACTAAAGTAGAACAAGTGATTTAGTTTATGTTTTATTCTTGTTTTTGTATTCAATTATGTTTAATCATGAAGAATCTTCTATAAATATCTGTTGAATGTTTTATTTCTATCAGATATATGTTTTATGCTTTATGATTGTTTCTTTTATCTTGTTTTAGTGACCTCACACAAATAGGGGGAGATTGTTGGATACCTAGTTGGATTTGAGCTAGGTTCACTAAATTAGGTTAAGTCTGACCCACATTGTATAGCTAGGGTCAATTCTTTGAGTCCTAGAGTTTAGGCTAGTCATTAGGTTCAACCTTCATGGACTAGCCAGCAGAGGACCTCAAAAGACTCAGACTTAGAAGATTCAGAGAACAGAATGATAAGTTTGAAGATCTTCGAACTCAGCTCGATGATCGTCGATCTCAGATCGATAAACTAAGATTTATTTCTCTGAGCTGAGCTCGACGATATTCGAGCTCAGGTCGACAATCATGTCTTTCAGACAGATTCTCAGCTCGACGAACTCAGAGCACAGAATTGTCAAGTTATTCTCAGTATGCAGTTCGCAGAGCTCAGGTCGACGAACAGGAATTTTCATGTCTACGAACTTGGAACTCCGGTCGACGAATTCGGTTTATAGGTCGACGATTTTTGTCCCGAGCAATAATGAGAAGTTTTCCATACTTCTGTCCCTTACTTTCTATATTATTTAGCAGTATTATTCCTGAGTAATTAATGCTAATATTCCCCTGAATATATCTATTATTGGAAACATTAATTATGGTTTTTATCAAGGTAATTACTTTCTAATTTTTTTAGGGACAGTTGGGGAAACTCATTTATGACAATCATTTTAGCCGTTTGTATTCTCCAGATCCTTCAACAATTAATGCATGAATTAAAATTGAAAGGAGAATTTCTGACTACAGAATATTACAGAGATTTTCTTTTTTCAGTCGATTATCATTCTGCCAGAAATCTGAACAAGGAGCAAAACATCATTAGGAAAAATACAGCACATAAGAAGTCACAAAGACACAGACTAAACATTCAGAACTCTCTCCCTGTGTAGAAAACATTTTGGTTTCTTCCTTGACAATTCTGAAGACTGAAGAAGAACATTCATCACTATCAAGAGTCTTCTTCAATCTTCTTCTCCAGGAACATTCAAGGATAACTCATCTTGATTTAGTTAGAAAGTTCAAGGATTGTTTTCAGACAAGGCTGAAGACCTATACCCTGAGCAAGTCATCAATCTTCTGAACCATCTCAACATATCAGAAGGAGTCTTGACAACAACAGAATCCACAACTCTTCTCTGGTATTTAGAGAAAAGAGAAGACCTCATCACATCTCTCTCACCTCCTGTATAAAGGGTTTATTAACTTCCTTCAAAAGTTTATTCTTGGTTTTTGGCCACCTGATCAAAAGGCTAAAGGGTTGTGAGATATCCTTGGAAATAGATCTTGTGGTGGCAGTCACCTGACGCAAAACCTATTAGTGGATTCCTACCAGGGAGGTAGAAGAGTGGATGTACCCAGTTTAGGGAACCACTATAAATTTTCTTGTGTTGTTTGGTTGTGTTAATTTTCATTCTGTTCTTGCTGTGTTATGATAGATAGATTAATCTTTTATTTCCTTCTATAGTATTATTGGTATCCCCTATTTTAAATTCTGATATAAAACATAAAAATAGCCAAATTTTTAAATACTCTATTCACCCCCCCCCCTGTAGAGTAAATCAGATCTAACCCCCATCTTAAGAGCCTTCAAGAGAGCCTTTGGATTTTTTTTGTGTATTTTAGCTTAATGTTTTCATGCTTTAATGTTCTAGCAATTTCTTTTATCATAATTGTAATCTTCTTGCAAACGTTCCTTGTAGTGTCTTTTTTAGAAATCTTTTGTAACTTCTTTTTAATAAGAAATAAAATAGTTAGTTTTTCCCTTTCCCTCTTTCTCTTTCTTTTTATGCATATTCTGAACATGATTTTCATTTTCTAAACTATTATGAGTAACTAAACCCTCATTAGTGCTCGATTGTGAAGATCTGAGAATGAGTTGATTAGTTATGATGTTTTAGCTTTCTTTCTCTTTTGTAAAGTATAGGACTTAGATTTACTCTTGGTTTATAATTAGTGGGGCAATATTATCGATATATAATCTCCACTTATGTTTTCATTCTTTGTTAGCCGAGAGGCTCGTAGACTGAATCGATCACCCACGTGTAAAGAGAGTTGCACGCACGTCTCGAGAGAGAATGACGTAAATATCCTGGATTGGAGTCAAATCCTATATCGGGGTTCACCAATTAATACAAGCTTTAGGCATTTGAATACGGAATAAAGTTCATTCGGATCTTCCTAAACTCAGTTGGGCACTTCTCTGAGAGAAGAATTTTCAAACTTCGGGTACCCCAACAGTCAAGGACCTCTTACTTTTTTAAGATCAAGGTTATTATTTCATCTTGATTTTCTTATTTCGAAGTGATTCAGAATTGAGTACTAATCCCTTTATCATTAGTTTTCACCTTTTATTTGCAAGTAAATAAGTTCTCTTTTTTACAAAGTAAAACAAACCCAAAAAAATCATTGATAAGATAATAGTGAAATCCTCGAAGTAGAAGTATTCAAATAGCTCTTGAAAATATGACCTTGATATTAAACCCTTAATATCTTATACTATAAATTATAAGGTACACTTGCCTTGGTCTGAAATAGAATCGGAGGATATTATTAACCTAACTTTAACACGTTATCTTCTCTTTCCACCCTTCTCAACAGACTAAATTTTTACATCAAGTTTTTGGCGTCGTTGTCGGGGACTTAGTTTTGATATTTTGAAAAGAGGATAGCTATTATTTTTATCGTTTCTTTTTTTCACTCTCTTTATAGTTTTTCTCTTTATCTCTCTCCCACTTCTCTTTCTTTTTAGTGTATGACCCGAGGAAGCTCTTAGAATATTCCTTATGATTCTAAGTTAGAGCCCACCACTTTGCATCGCCTCCATTCTCGTGATAAGGAATCGCATTTAGACTTTGAAGTGTCGATCGGGGACTCTGCCACAGAAACTATGGATCTTAATCCACCCAACTTAGATGAGGCCCAGTAAAGGACCATGTCCTATTATGTGCAGCCAAATCTAGAGGGTACTCAATGAAGTATTGTCCTCCCCGCGGTGGCGAACAATAACTTTCAGATCTAGTCCAACATTATACAAATAGTTTAGCAGTCAGTAACCTTCGATGGTCTCCCGGACGAGGATCCAAATTGCCAGATTTCAAATTTTCTCAAGATTTATGATACATTCAAAATCAATGGAGTCACGGATGATGCCATTCAATTACGTCTTTTTCCATTTTCTTTACGGTCAAAGGCCAAGCAGTGGATGGTCTCTCTCCCTAGAGGGTTCATCACTACATGGGCCGAGATGGCTGGGATATTTCTTACAAAGTACTTTTATCCTGCAAAAACTACAAAAATACGCAATGCTATCTCATCATATATGCAAATAGACTCGGAAACTCTCTACGACACGTGGGATCGATTGAAGGAACTATTGCATAGATGCCCACACCACGCACTTCCCACTTGGCAACAAGTGCAAATCTTCTATAATGGCTTGAATTTCCAAACAAGACAAATGATCGACGCAGCTGCTGGTGGGACATAGAATAAGAAAACCTCGGAGGCTGCCCAAGAGCTTTTTAGGGAAATGTCCATGAATGCGTACCAATGGAAAGCACCCCAAGCACGACCGTTTAAGCCAGTAGGACTTTTTGAAATTGATAATGCTACGAATCTAGCCCTCCAAGTTGAACGCCTAACCAAGCATGTGTTGGAGATGACTGCTTTCTCCGCCACTCCTCCTTGGCCTAATAATAATGTTATTTTAGAAGAACAAGTTGAATTCATGGGAAATGCATCTAGGCCTTCCAATAACCCGAAAAACGCACCGTACAACAACACCTACAATGCGGGTTATAGGAACCATCCAAACTTCTCATGGAGCAACCAAGGGAATTCTCAGCTCCCTCCAAATCTAAATCCTGCTTATAATCTAGCTCCCCCCTTAATTTAAATCCACCTGGTATTCTACCGCAACAGTTGAAGCCCTCTTTGCTTGAAGAGGTCTTCGCCAAGTATGTTGCCACAAATGAATCTAATCTCAGGAACATTATTAGGTTGATTAAAATCTTGGAAAACCAGGTTGGCCAGCTAGTAAAGGTGTTCTTCGAGTGAAAACAAAGAATTCTGCCAGGAAACAATGAGCAAAACCCAATGGAAAGCGCGAATGAAATCACCCTCCGCAGCGGAAAGTAGTTAGCTTTAAAAAATGACGAACCCATGGTACCTTCTTCTACTCCTCCTCCTATTTTAGCTTCGAATTTACCTCCTACGTTTATGCCGCATACCTCTAGTTCAAATATTCCTTATCCTGCTAAGGTAACAAATGAGCGCGCCGAGGAGAGTTATAAATTTTTTTTATAAATTTTAAAACAAATTCATATTAATGTTCCTTTATGCGAGACTATCTCTCAAATGCTGAAATATTTGAAATATCTGAAGGAGCTGCTCTCTAATAAGAAAATGCTGAGGTTATTTCGCAAATTTCCCTTTACGAGGAATGCCCCGCAGTTGTAGTTAACAAATTACTGCAGAAAGTAAATGACCCGGGATGGTTTTCCATCCACCTTTTCGGTAACTCATTAGTAAAACATGCACTAGCTGATCTAGGAGCAAACACAAACCTCATGTTGTTTTCTTTTTTTAAAAAAGGGTGTTGTTACTAGCAAACCCAGTTTGGCTTCTAGCAAACCATTACGATTAGCAAACCCTCATTTTTCAAAATGGCTATTTGAAAACCATTTTATTACTAGCAAACCAACATAATTTTTTTAAAAAAAATTAAATTTTGTTTAAAACATTCATTCTTTCAAAATAAACCGTTGCATATAATGACATTACAAATGATTTCAAATGTATTCATTCAACCACTTATGTTAGCATTATAGACGAGTCAAAATAGCGCAAATGTTTAATATGTCAAAAACTGTTTTTTCAACAAAATATCATTATCTGCACCAAAATCTTTAAACAAAATATCGGTCGGTCTAGAAATATATTTGATTTCTAATTCCTATAAGAATGTGTTGTATATATGAGTTAAGTGTATATAAGAATATATACGTCCTTTTGAACTGCGTCTTATACGTAAAATTTCATGAGAAGTGTTCAACATAAAAGTTGTAGATCTCGACGAGATCTGCAATTTTAATGTTGAACACTTTTTGATTTGAAGCACTTTAGACTCCCGATTTGGCCCCTGAAAAAAGTTACGTCGTACATATGTACGGACGCCGGGATCGGCGTGACTTTTTTCGGGAGCCAAATCAGGGGTATAAACGGCTTCATATCAAAAGGTGTTATACATAAAAGTTGTAGATCTCGTCAAGATCTAATATTTTTATGTTGAACACTTTTTGATTTGAAGCACTTAAGACCCCCGATTTTGCCCCTAAAAAAGTTATGTCGTGCATATGTACGGACGCTCGGGATCGGCGTGACTTTTTTCAGGGGCCAAATCGGAGGCATAGACGGCCTCAACTCAAAAAGTGTTCAACCTAAAAGTTGTAGAGCATGTCGCGATCTACAACTTTCATGTTGAACACTTTTTGATTTGAAGTAGTTTAGACCCCCGATTTGGGCCCCGAAATAAGTCATGCCGAAAATCTGTATGTTCCATGCATGTCTTTTTTAGGGTCCAAATTGGAAGCCTAAACGGCTTCAAATCAAACAATGATCAACATGAAAGTTGTAGATCTCATCAAGATCTACAACTTTCATGTTGATCACTTTTTCAAATGAGAAATATTTGGGGCACAAAATTCAAAAATGCAAAAATTGTCAAAAAGCAAGATTGGTTTGCTAGTAGTAATTTTTGGGAGGAGAAAAAAATGCAAAAAATGACAGAATCTATTTTTTTCTAGTTTGCTAGAAACGAAAGTGGGTTTGCTAATAACAGCACCCTTAAAAAACTACGTCTAGGACCTCCAAACCCCACCAAAATGAGTATCCAGTTAGCTGATCGATCTGTTAAGTATCCGCTAGGGAAGTAGAGGATGTGCTCATTAAAGTAGACAAATTCGTCTTCCTGATGGATTTTGTTATCCTAGACATCGAAGAGGATGCCAAAGTACCCCTTATACTCGGTCGTCCCTTCTTTTCCACCTCCCGCGCTATTCTCGATGTTATTTATGGAAAGCTCCTCTTTGGGTAGGAGACGATCAAATCACTTTTAGTATAAATCCCTCGATGTGTAATACCTTAGCTAAGGAAGATTCCTGCTTCTACCTTGAGGGATGCTTCGAAAATGAATCTTCTGCACTACCCATGTGAATATATTCATCGTACAATGAACCTATTGTCGCCGAGCTCTTCTTTTTAGAAGAAGTCTCTCGCTCCACCCCACCTGAACAACTACACATTGAAACCCTAAAAATCAAAACCTCCAATGAGGAACCACCCACCTTAGAGTTGAAGCAACTCCCTCCTCATCTCAAATTTACCTTCTTAGAAAGCAACTCTAAGCTTCCCGTTATTAAATTTTCCGATTTGAGTGACTCAGAAATTTCCGAGTTGGCACTAGTTTTAAGAAATCATTGCCACACAATTGCGTGGCAGTTATATGATATAAACGGGATTAACCCCTCCTTCTGTAACCATAAGATCTTCTTGGAAGATAATTCATGCAATACTGTCCAGCCCCAACGATGACTAAATCCAAATATGGAGGAAGTTGTGAAGGCTGAGGTGATCAAACTCTTAGATGCGAGAATCATTTATCCCATCTCCGGCAGTACTTGGGTTAACCCAGTACAATTTTTACCGAAGAAAGGCGGTGTAACGGCGGTGAAGGATGAAAACAACGAATTAATTCCAACCCATACGATTACGGGTTGGAGGATCTGCATCGACTATCAAAAATATAATTATGCCACCCTAAAAGACCATTTTTCGTTACCTTTTATCGACCAAATCTAAGAACGCTTTTCCGATCACTCTTTCCACTATCTTCTCGATGGTCTCTTAGGATACTTCCAAATCCCAATTTCACCTGAGGACAAAGAGAAGACAACCTTCACTTATCCTTTTAGCACCTTCGCGTATAGAAGGATGCCATTTGGGTTATGCAATGTTACAACTACATTTCAAAGGTGTATGCTAGTAATTTTTGACGAGATAGTAGAATAGGTGATGGAATCTTCATGGATGACTTCTCGGTATTTGGTAGTTCGTTTAAAAATTGTTTAAAAAATCTTGAGCGTGTGCTTGTCCGTTGTGAGGAGACTAATCTAGCCCTCAATGGGGAGAAATGGAACTTTATTTTTCCAAAGTTATTGGTCCACAACCATAAGATTTCAGGAAATGGGATCGAGGTCGACCGGGCTAAGATCGAGGTTATTGAAAAACTTCCGCGTCCAATGTATATTAATGCGATTTGTAGTTTCTTAGGCCTCACAGGGTTTTATCGGCGCTTAATTCAAAATTATTCCATAATCACCAAGCCATTAACCCATCTTCTTGAAAAAGAATCTTCTTTCCTCTTTGAAGATGAATGTCTCGTAGCATTTAATTTAATTAAAGAAAAATTAGTAACATCTTTGATCCTAGTCGCACCAGATTGGTCGCTCAAATTTGTGATCATATGTGACGCAAGTGATATTATCGTCGGCACTGTTTTCGGCCAACGAGTGAAAAAGTTCTTTCACCTGATTTATTATGCAAGCAAGACACTCATGTCCGCACAAGCAAACTACACCACCACCGATAAGGAGCTTCTAGCGATCATTTTTGCTTTCGATAAGTTTAGGTCTTACATCACTCTCTCAAAAGTTGTATCTTAACGGATCACTCCACACTTAGGTATTTATTAAGTAAAACGGACGCCAAGACACGCTTTTTGTGATGGATCCTCCTCTTGAAGGAGTTTGACTTAGAGATCCGGGAAAAAAGTGGTGCAAAAAATTTGGCGGCCGACCATTTATCGCGTTTAGATAATCCTGCTAGTGAAGCATTGGTGGAGTCTGATATTAATTATAAATTCCCTAAAGAGCGCCTCCTCTCTCCAGAAAATCTAAAGAATTGTTCTGCACCCTGGTTCGCCGATCTGGCTAACTATTTAGTAGCCCGGGTCTTGCCAAAAGAATTCTCGAGTCTGCAAAAGAAGAAATTCTTTTCTTCCATAAAGAATTATTTTTGGGAAGACCCCTTCTTATTTCATGTTTGTGCGGATCAGGTTATGAGACGTTGAGTTTCGAGTGAGGAATGATTACAGATTTATGGCATTGCCATGAGGGACCAACAGGTGGTAATTATCAGGCAAACCGTACCGCGAGAAAGGCGTTGGAGGTGGGCTTTTATTGGCCAACATACTTTAAAGATGTTGACACCCTTGTAAGTTCTTGCGACATCTACCATCGGTCAGGCAATATCTCCTGCCGGGATGAGATTCCTCAAAATATTTTCTTAGAGTGCGAAATTTTCGATCTCTGTTGGGTTGATTTTGTTGGACCTCTCCCCCCATATTATCAAAATAAGTATATCCTTGTAGCTGTCGGCTAAGTATCGAGGTGGGCAGAAGCGCAAGCTCTTCCCACCAATGATGCACGAGTTGTAGTTAATTTTCCTAAGAAGTTATTTTCACGATTTGGCACGCCTCCAACTATCGTAATTGATTGGGGCACCAACTTTTTAATAGCCAATTTGCCAAAATATTGGGGAAATTTGGTTTCACGCATAAACTCTCCACCGCCTATCACCCCCAGACAAGCGGTCAAGTTGAGGGTGTTAATCGTGAGTTGAAACGTATTTTAGAAAAAACTACTTCTATAAATAGGAATAATTGGGTGCTAAAGCTCGATTAAGCGCTATGGGCCTATCGGACAGCATATAAGAAATCCATTGGCTGCACGCCATACATATTGGTTTATGGCACGACCTGCCACCTTCCGGACGAGATAGAGCACCGTGCATTCCGGGCACTTAAATTTTTGTAATTTAGATTCTACCCTAGCTACTGATTAACGTAAATTTCAGCTGAACGAGCACAACGAGTGGCACGTTAATGCGTATGAGAGTAAAAGGCTTTATAAAGAGAGAATAAAGTTTTATCACGACAAAAAAATTAAATTTCCAAAAACTTTTTTGTTGGGAGATCTCATCCTTCCTTATAACTCTCGTCTTTGCCTCATTCAGGGTAAAATAAAATTGCGTTTATCCAGCCCCTTTATTGTTAAAGAGGCTTGGACATATGAGACGGTTCTAATTTCTCACCCGAAAAAAGGCTCCTTCAATGTTAACGTGCACCGCCTTAAGATTTACCTCCAGTGAGACTCATCTTTATAGTGTATTCAATCAACTTTCCGCCATAAACATTTGTAGCCGCAATGTGGGTCAAGCTACATGACCTAAAACAAAGCACTTGTGGGAGGCACCCCATTGTTATCCTTATTATTATGTGTTAACATTTTTTTGCAGGATTTTTGTTGCCGCTTTCTGCACCTTTGCTAGTAGGGAAGCCTTCTTTTTCACTTCTCTCTTTTATTTATTTCCCTCTTCATACTTAGCTTTAAACATTGGGGACAATGTTAAATTTTAAGTATGGTGGAGCCTTCCTTTATTTTAGTATTTTCATATTTTAGAAAATCTCAAAAATATTTTCTCCTTCTTTTAATTTTTTTAAGCACAAAGCAAAAAAAACAACAAAAATTTAAAAGCATAACTTAAAGTCTTGGAAAGGGCTGTTTGAGATTTTACCCCTTTATACTGCCTAGTACCGATGTGAACCCTTCATAGTGAAACCCTCGGGAAGTCTAAGGATTCAATATATATGTATATATATAAAGTTATTTTAATTTTTAAGGTTTCTTTCTACATATGTCTCCTACTTATCTTAAAGAAAATGAAAAAAAAGAGATAATAATTCAAAATTTCTAAAAAAAATTAAAAAACAAATATTTGAAAAGTTTTAATTCTGGGTAGTATGTTCATTTAAAAAGTTTTTTCTGAAACTTGCACTTCTCTATTATTTTCATTTTTTATTCTCTTTATTCTCTTAAAAATTATTCATCCTCTATTTTCCTTTTGGTTTTTAGAAAATTTTTGTAAAAGTTAACTTTGGATTCATGTAGTAGATGTGAATTATCCAAGACACATATAATTCTTATACTCATGAAGATTTCATTAGTCTTTATTTACTATCTAGGACTTATTCTTTTCAAAAATTTTAAAACCATGCTTTAGATGAATTTGGGAGCATGAAAATGATTTACGTCATTTTTTTGGTTTCGTTTGAACCTTCATGCCAACCATTTAAATCAATCATTAGTTTGCCTCTTTTGAGCCTTTTTCCAGGTTTTACTTGTTAAAACCACTTTTTATCTAACCAAGGCAAATTTTCCAACCTTTTTGATCACACAAATCTCTTGAGTTTTATTTAAATTTCACGATTGTGATAGGTTTATTTTTGTGAGATATTTGGAGAAATTCAAATGAAACACTATGCTCAAAAAGGAGTTTATCTAAAATAAATTATGTTTTGTTTGGCCAATTTCAAAAGAAAAAATTCTTACGGACTTTTTTTAAAAAAAAGTGTTATAAAAAAAGAGAAAAGAAAAAAAAAATTGTTTATACCCTGTTCTACTTCATGCCTATATTTTTTTATATAAAACTCATGCTTTGGTTTATTGTGATTATTAGCCACCGATTTTATCTTTGAATTACATTCCAAGTCATATACCTAGGCCAAGATTCAGTCCTACGAAGTCATTTTGAAACATGCTCCTAGGTTTGTTTTTATTTAAGTAGAGAAAAAATAGATTAGATAAGCTTTTTGGGTACAAATTCAGACTCTTGATTTTGGATTGATATGATTATAATTTGTCTCTTAGGGTATAATAACAACTTAATGCGCTACTCCTTCATTACTTTGCTTTAATTCGTTTAAAGACTTTAGGTCAAAATTTAGGATGATTAATTTTGGTTATTAAAGTTTTTAAAATGTTTTTTCATAATTTATTAAAAGCTTTAGATTTATTTTTCATTTTTCCCTACTCAGAATTTCGTAGTGTACTCGTGTGTAGCATGATTAATTCTTTTTGATTAGTTAATTCAATGTTAGGTGGTTTTTATTACTTTGCTTGGGGATAAGAAAAACATAAGTATGGTGGAATTTGATGATGCATAATTTGACATAAGTTATTAATATAAAATCTAAATAATTTAATATAAATATATTTATATTGTTAATTTTCTCCGCTAAATCATATCTTTTTATAATTCTATCCTAACCATGCCTATTTTACTATTTTTCTGGATCCCGGGACAAATGCATTATCAATTCTAAAAGAACACGACTTCAGTTATGTCATGCCAAACTAAATGTCGAGTGCAGTCATGCTACAAATTTTTAAACTATATTCAAGAAGGGAATGAATCCACAATGGTCCGATGAAGTTTTTTCTCCTATGTATGAAAGAGGCTAGCGAACTTTGACTATTAATTCAGCATGTGTTCTTAAAGGAAGCTTCTTGGAAAGAGAGAAAGCTAGCCAACTTTTATCACGCTTTTCATGACAATTATGAAAAGGAGTAGCCGTCTTTGACTTTTAAACCAACATGTGCTTTTTGACCAAGGGAAGCTTCATGGAAGCTTCAACCTCATTCCAAATTCCAACTCTACTCCCTTGGTTTTTGAAAGATAAATAGGCATGAAGGAAGGGGGAAAAGATCATCCTTCCTCCTTCATTGGAGCCTTCTAGAGAGGCTTTAGAGTTTGTTTTTAGTGTATTTTAGCTTCATGTTTTCATGCTTTAATGTTCTTGCAATTTCTTTTATCTTACTTGTAATCTTCTTCCAAACTCTCCATGTAGTGTCATTTTTCAAAATCTTTTGTAACTTCATTTCAATAAGAAATTAAATAGTTTGTTATTAACTTTCCCTCTTTCTCTTTCTTTTATGCATATTCTTAACATGATTTTTATTTTCTACACTATTATGAGTAACTAAATCCTCATTAGTACTTGATCGTGATGATCTGAGAATAAGTTAATCAATTATGATATTTTAGCTTTCTTTCTCTTTTTTAAAGTATAGGCCTTATATTTACTCTAGGTTTATAATTAGTGGAGCAATATTATCGATATATAATCTCCACTTAGGTTTTCATTTTTAGTTAGCCAACAGGCTCGTAGACTGAATCGATCACCCAGGTGTAAAAAGTGTTGCACTCACGTCTCGAGAGAGATTGACGTAAATATTGCATATTGGAGTCAAATCCAATAGCGGGATTCAGCACTTAAAGCAAGTTTTAGGCATTCGAATACAGAACGACAGTTCGTTCAGATTTTCCTAAACTCAGTTGGGCACTTCTCCGAGAGGAGCGTGTTCAAACTTCGTGAACCCCCAAGGTCAAGGACCTCGTACTTTATTAAGATCAAGTTTTTTATTTCATCTTGATTTTCTTATTTCTAATAGATTCAAAATCGATTAATAATTCCTTTATCATTTGTTTTTATCTTTTATTTTAAAGTAAATTAGTTCTCTTTTTAGCTAAGTAAAACAAACACACAAAAATCATTGATAAGATGAAAGTAACATCCTCAAAGTAGAAGTATTCAATGAGCCCTGGGAAATACGACATTGATATTAAACCCTTAGTATCCTATACTATAAATGATAAGGTACACTTGCCTTTATCATTAATATAATCGGAGAATATTATTAACCTCACTTCCACACATTATCTTCTCTTTCACCCCCTTCTCAAAAAACTTAATTTTTATATCAGTAAATGTTCGCCTTCGGGCCATCGAGGGCCAGCGAATCATAGTACAAAGGTCTTCAGACCGCTATTTTCCACTCGGCTTTCCAACACCTGCATAGCACGGCCCACCAAATTGTGACAAAAAAAGCAACGGTCAGCATTAGCTGACCAATTTATAATGACCCTACCCCTTACTCGGGGTAGCGTTTCTCCTTCCCTACTAATAGAGAAAATGAATTCTCCAATCTATACTCGATTAAAATAAGTATAGATATCGAAATATAGCATAGGATATAAAAATTTAAAGGTCATATTAAAACATGGGTCTGTCGAGTAATTCTACTTCGATAAAACAACAATTATTTTATTGGAAGAAAATTTAAAGAAATAATATTTAAATAAAAATGTGAAACAAGAAACATATTATTGAACAAAACACACTTTAAATGAAATATAAAAGATATTCTATAAACGCATAATCATATCTTTGACCGTAGAAATTCCCAACATATGAACGCACCTCTCTCGAGAAATAAGCTCAACTGAGATTAAGAATATTGACCGAACTCTCGTTCTAATCGATAACTTAATATTGGCTCTACTGAAGTGAATCCATCTCTAGGATTTGACTCTTATCCAGAAGATTTTTGTCCTCCTCTGTCGAGGGTTGCAATCAACTTCTTTTTTATTCTGGGGAGATCAATTTGTACGCACGATCCACTCGACTACTAGTGTATGAAAACATATATCAAAATTCATAACTGACATATAAACTCGACACATCAAAATAAGGAATAAATCTAAGTTGGAAAAAGAGAGAATAAAAGAGAAAAGATAATTTCCTTCAAACTTTGCAATGATCAAAACAAACTTTTATAACTACTTAACATTACTATATACAAACGATGCAAAATAAATGAAAAGAAAAGAGACAGTGTTGAAGATAAAGAACAAGATTATCATTTTATAAAAAAGAAAGTACATGAATGAAAAGTTATGTTACATTGCATAAAATGAAATGACAAAAAAATCTACAACTTAACAAAAGAATCTCTGCCCAAAAGAGGCAAAGGAAGAGAGGGAGCATTCTTTGAAATGAGCCACTATTTATAGGAAAATTAGAGGATGAACGTGGAGGGATATGAAAGGATAAAAATGAAAACAATCAAGAGGATGATTAATTAGACCAAGGGGAGAGGAATGAGTTAATTTTTGAATTAAAATGAAAGTGATATGGGGAGGGTCTGACATAAAGGGAATGAATGGAGAGGAGTTTGGTGTGGATTTTCATGAGTCAGAATTTTATGGTTTCATTTAAATTAATTTTTGTTTAGGATTATGGTAAGTGGACATTAATTAAATGGAAGATGAAGGAGATATTGAGTTGACGGGTTTGGGTTTAGGAGGTGGTGGTTGTAGCAAAAAAGTTGAGAGGAGTTAGCATATGTTTGGACATGGGTTTTAATTGGAGAAATATTATGGAAAGGCCCGCATTTATATTGATGGTGTGAAAAAAGGGATACGTGGAGATGGAAGAGATTAAATGGGTTTGCTTGAAGAGGGAAGGCCAGCGATCAAGAGGGGGAGATGGATAGTTGGCAGTACCTTTTGAAATGGTGGCAGGATGATTAATTAGATTGGAGGTGGCAGATTCTTATAAAAGAATAGGAGGCGGGTTGAGAGAGGAGAGGTTAATTATGGTAATTAATTGAGAGAATTTGAATAGGTTGTTTTTGATAATAAGGAAGGTGGGATGCAATTATTTTATGGGAATAGGAGGGGGAATATATAATTTAGTAGCAACATTAATTCATGATAATACAAAAAGGGGCGGCATGATTTAATAATTAATGGGAAGCAACAGGTTAGAGAGAATAAGATGGTTGTAATTAAATGATGAGTGGCATGTTAATTAAAAAGGTGGTAGGAGATTTATAAGAGTCGTCGGTTGCATGAAAGAAATTATTTGCATGGAATATGTGGTGACGTGGCCTATGCGAATGTGGTTAATGGCGATGGAGTGACTTGGACATGTGCAGCTCGAACGGGTGCGACTAACGTGGACTTGCAAGGGCTTTAATTAGATGACGGCGATGACAAACAATAACTTGATCGATGGCGATGGTGAGCAATAACTTGCATAACGGTGATGGCGTGCATCAACTTGCATGATAGCGATGACATTGCGGTGAAGAAGACGTTTCTTCGGATGGATGTACTGATGCGTTGAACGGCAAGTGTATCGGTCGCACAAGTAATATAAAATGGGTGAATATCCCAAAGTATCGATCTCGAGAGAACACAGTATGGTGGAGTTAATTTCGAGGAGGACTTGAGATTGAAGTCCTTAGGTCAAAGCTAATGAAGGTGGAGTTTTGATTATTGCGGAAAAAAAAAGTAAAACACTACCAAACTACTCATATGCAACGCTGCTATGCGATGCTTTGCCAGGCGGGATTGAAGACTACACGGGCCACTATGCACCGAATTGCTGGACTGATGGACGAGTAGGCTTGCGGATGGGGTAGGGAGAATGGCAGAATGAGGGTCGTGATAAATACATCGCTACGCACGCCACTAGGAATTGCTAGCGTGACACGGCGTGGTGGAGGATGGAAAATAAAGATGCACCTCAAGCAAATAACATAAATATGAAATCACATATTCATGATTGGATACAAATGTTTATCAAAATAAGTAAAACTTCATCATATACGATAGATCAACTATACTATCAACAACAAGAGAAGAAAAGTGTGTGAAATCGATCGGATCAGAAGTCTTGCTAAGGATTCATAATAGGATTCGTTGGGTTGTCAATCCGCATCCTAGCTCGGTCCTCAACTCCGTCCGGGGTAGAAAAGGTTGTCACTCACTCCAAACGGACCTGTCTTCATCGTGTCACGAGCCAGTGGAGGATGGCATAAACTTCTTCTAGCTTGATGGAGAAATCTAGGTTAAAACTCTTCTTGAAGCTCAAGGATTAAGGAGGAGGCCGAGAGGAAGCTCCATCTTGGATTTGCCGGTGAAAGCTTGCCCGAAGCACCTCCCTATGGTGGAAGATGAAGGGGAACGATAGAACTCTTCCTTAAAGATGAAAGCGGCGGAGAAAATTTGTGGGTCCTCAAATGGAAGAAAATCTGCGCTTTAAATAGAAGCAGGTCAGAAAAATAGGCACACACGGTTTGGCGCACGACCATGTGCTAACCGTTCGTTATTAACTTCCATGCCAAGCTTGCGGATGAAGATGCTTTGACCCCTGCATTTTTCTCGCGCACGGGCGCTTCTGCCCGTGTGTGAAGGAAATTGCACGGGTAGACACAGAGCGCAGGAATGTATTATGAAATAGTGGAACCGTGCGTTTTACTCGCGCACGGGCGCTACCGCCCGAGTGTTAACAAATTGCATGATTAACCATAGAATGGTGCCAAAACGAAAGGTAAAGGAAAACCGTGCGTTTCCTTCTCGCACGGTATGGTCGAAATCATGTGTTAATCGTGCGTTTATACTCTTCGAGCTCATATCGACGCAATGCGTCGAGATCCACTCGACCAAGTAAAACGCCTGATTACGAAGAAACTGTGCGCTAAGGAAACGCACTGCCAAGCGTGTTCCACAAATCAGAATTCCTACCTTGAGGAAAACGCACAACCGGCACAACAAAAACCAAGATTGTGCACAAGCTCCCAGCACCAAAACAAAGCATAAAATAAACAAAAGAGGACCATTGGGAGCACAATGTGCTTACCCCCGACAACATATTGCAGAATTGCACACCCATAGGCCAAAATTGTGCACAATGTGGTCAATGACCTAGCGATGAAAATATAACTGAAATCTGGTTGAAATGCAGTGCACGAGTGAGAAAACAAGCCCAGATGAGTCTGTAAAGCCCTATAAATATCGGACTCATCAAACCCCCAGACTTACCTTTTTGCGCGTCCCGAGCAACCTAAATCTATACAGATAGAAAAAATGACTTAGCTAACTTAGAAATTTTGATATGGAGTACCATGCGAAGTAGCATGATCGCATGGTAAAAAAATAATATAGGAAACTTCTAAGTATGCAAAAAAGTTTACACTTTTCACAATGCGTATCAAAATTTTATTACTACTCAAAAATGGATCACAGTGAAACATTCGGTCACTCGTAGGTAGAAAGTAGGTAGGTCACTATGGTGTGATTTGCCAAAGACCGGGGATCAGGATCACCTCCAAAGAAATCCATCAATGTTGGGGACCATATGCTTGCCCGTTCACACTCTCTCCACGGTACTAGTTCGACTCAAGCATGAATCTGTAGGACTTGGATTTTAATATAGGCTTAGGAGAAGACGGGATAGACAAAGATAAACAAGATGGACACGCACATCAAAAATGAGACCGCCCGAAAACACTCACAGCAATATACGACGGCAAACATGTGCGGCGCACCATCAGACTTGGATTTTTGTACGGTGCGTGCACGCCCACCACGAACACAATACAAAAAAAATTTCACAACTCAACAACAATATATATTTTTTCTTTTATTCCCAATTATGAAATTTCATTTCATTTACTTTTTTTTTATACCAATAGCCGAAACCAAATACAAAAACACGGCAACACCACAAGATGCACAAACACCCACATAACTGTCACACATAACAGATACAAATGACAGTAAAGCAAACTAACCGAGCGACCAGATCTGGATGTACGAGTAAGAAAGGCTATATGGATTTGGTAGCGAGGCGTAGGGATGTCAAAGGAAGGGACATACTAAAAGGGGATAGTAACAGATAGATGTCGGGAATGGTACAAGGCTCAAACTAGACAAAGTGATGGCCTACATTACGCTCACGCTTAACTAACCATGCACTAATGCATTGGGAGTAGCTTGGGGCAAGTTCTTAGCCACCGAGAAAGATGATCCCTCCCCCTGACTCGAACAAAATGAGGCTAGTGGCCTATACTACCGTTCAATTCACACTGGATTCACAAAATTTTTAAGTAGAATAAAAAGTATTTATGCAAAGAGAAAAAAAAAAAAACTATAAGCATATAGAAAAATTAAATCTACTCAAAATTCTACACGAGACAAGAGCACTCGACTAGGAGCACTATAGGAGTCAACATTTGACTCCATCTCACAATCCTATGCCAGCACAATAATTTTCCCAAATCATACAAAAGAAATGAGTTTAACTCGCAGCACGCTAACAGCTAAGCACACACTTATGTAGGTGCAGTGGTGTGCGATGCAATAAAATAATCAAAATCAAACAATAAAAGCTTCTAGTATGCAAATAAAATGTGCGAATGTAAAAGGTAACAAATACCTCTCCCCAAACTTAAACTAATCTACACAACATATGATATTGAAACTAAAATCAGATAGATACAAGGCAAGAGGTTACCCAATGCTCAGCCAGTGAGAATACAAGAAGACGCTTGAAAAATAGAGGCAGACACGCCAAACAAAAAATCACCACCCCACCAATACGAAGTTGTCATAAATACCTGCAAGGGTGAGTTCCGCAAAAACAAAAGAAAAATATACAAAATACAAAGGAATACAAAAACTAAAATAGACATGAAAAATAAAAATGCAGGAAATATAAGATAACTACTAGGGTTATTGTCATCCCAGTATGACTTATTGAATTCTATACATTTCTAGCTAATGGGCCTATGAAAAGAAAAATGACCAGGTAACTATTCCATTATCAGTTTCAGTAACGGGTACCGGTACGGCGATAAAACATTTACCCCTCTACCTAAGTAATAATACCTGCCCAACACAGGTAGAGGAAATAGGAAGTAAGAAGAGGAGGAGCGCTGGTCCTCACTCATTTCACCATAAAATAAATCCTTGTCTAGCAAGGTAACGTCTACAGGGAGAAAGCAGGAGGAAAAAACAATAAATGGAGCTTCCTCGACTGAGGAGGAATCAACCTCCTCGTGAAAGAGGATGTTATCATCCATGACTCAAGCTGAAACCTCCAAGTCCTCTTGAAGCACCTGCGAAGACTCAACCCGCACGGGCTCAGATATAGAATGTGGATCAAGAAATAAAGAAGAAGAAGAACTTAAATAATCAAAAATAGGGGGAGTGGTCCCGGTCTCACTCCCAGGAGGATCCAAGCATAGATCATCATCGGTATCATCAACCGACTCACTAAAATAAGGAGTAGATAATTCTTGCAAAGAAGGCGGAGGAACAACAATATCAGATAACATATGTGTGGGTTCCTCCGCGGGTGAATCAAAAAGAGGGGAAAAATGCATAGGGGGAGACGGCACCACAATGTCGTCACACCGATCAGCAAAAAGTATGATGGGTATATCCGCAGCAGTCCCCCATAGACAAGGTGGTACTGCGAAAATATCATCAGCATTAAAAGGGGCTGCTAATTGAGAGGTGGATGGAACCAATCAGATACCTGGTTCATCATCCTCCTCCAACTGGTACTGAAATTCTACGCATTCTTTCAACACGTGCTTGGTGCTACGACAACACAAACACCATTTTCCATTACTCCTCAGTCCCGGTGGGACCGGAGAGGAATAAAAGAAGGTAAAGGTATAGAAGAGAAGTGACCATAAGACTTGGGTATGGTGTATGAAGTACCATAAGAGGACGGTGCTCCATACACTGAACAACGAGAATTATGCTCACTATCTTCAGTGGGGCACTCATCACTACCATGTTTATAATCCCCGCACCATCTGCAACGGATGTTCATGTAAGAAAAAAAAGTGCAACAAAAAAGAATTCACCTAAAGAAATATTCTAAGAAAAAATTAACTATACAATAGCAGATAAAATAAAATGAATGCCTGCTGCTGAAAAGTTAAAACTATAAAAGGAACAAAGAAAAATAAGAATTGTATTTTCATAATTGACTAACCCTAACAACAAGAAATCAAGTATTATGAATCGTATTTTTCATTCAAAATCGGGAAGGTCGCCCCTGTTCATCATCTTCTTCGCCGTTGTTCTTTTCCGATCCAAGTGATTCAGAATAAGAAGGCTTCAACAGATCAAGGCTTTCAACTCGATAGATCTATTCCCTAATCATGTTGATCCTAAGTTTCTAGATCCAAAGATTTCGCCTTTGTCTTCTTCGATCCGTTTCTGATGGAGCTTCAAAGTTTAAGAAGGAAGAAAGGCTGAAGACTCAGATCTGAGATATTTTTGTTTGTATATTTTTCTGTACAACACTTTAATCTTGTAGGAGATTTCTCTCTGAGTTGTAGGAGATTTGTTCTCCGAAATTTTTGTAGGAGTGTTTTGACTCCGAGTTGTAGGGGTGTTGCTCCGAGTTGTAGGATTGTTTTCCAATCCGAGCTAATATTGAAGTAGCTGAGTCTTGCGTGGTGCTAGATCGGTGAGGTGGAGAGTGGACGTACCCAAGTTTGGGGAACCACTATAAATCTTTTGTTATTTGTGGCGTGCTTATTCATTTTCTACACTCCATTGTTACAAGTTTTTAATCTGCAAAAAGACGCATACCTCACCTATTCACCCACCTATAGGTGATTTAGATAGACAACTAAAAACATCAATTGGTATTAGACCAAGGTTGTTCATCAAAAAGGTCAACACCTTGAACAGATCTGCTCCTAGTTGTCTTAAGAGGATACAAGCATGGACAGAGCTAAGAACTTTGTTATGCTTCCATTATGCACAAAGACTCACTTTCCCATATGGAAAGAAAGAATAAAATTCTTTGTGGAAGTTGTGGATCCAAGGATCTTTATGATAGTGGAAGAAGGTCCCTATGTTCCATTTACAGCATCCATAATTAACGCAACAAAGCAAGTTCCAAAGAAGCTTATGGATCTTGACAAAGATGATATTGCACTTGTCTCTCTAGACAAGAAAGCCAAGAATATCATTGCAAGTGCAGTCGATGATTCTATGTTGTAGAATCTGATTCACTTCCAATCCGCCAAGGAAATGTGGCAGTCTCTGATTGTCCTGATGGAAGGTACTAAAGAGATAAGGGAAGACAGAAGATCCCTCCTGAATCATAAATATGAAGCATTAAGACAATGTCACAAGGATTCTATTGCTGATACTTTTGAAAGGTTCTTTAAGGTTGTCACTGACCTAAGAGTCTATGGCCGGGTCTTCAATAATGGAGAACGGAATGAAAAATTTCTGAGTTCCCTAACTAAGGAATTGGACAACAATGTCTATGTAATCCAGGAGTTTTGTAACATGGCAAAGACTGACCCTCAGAATCTCTTTAGAATGCTTATGTCGTATGAACTCCAAATAAATACAAGAAAAGCTGAAGAAGAGAAAGGTCGGACTTCATCCAAGGAGAAGTCTGTCGCTCTAAAGGCAAACAACTCAAGGAAGCCAAAAGCAGCATCTCCTACTCCCGTATAGGAAAAGAGTGAAGTAGAAGTTTCAAAGCCAAGTACCTCGTGTGTACAACCGAGTATTTGCAGAGTAGGGTCTCTTTGACAGGCGCAGGGAGCTTTAAGTTCTTAAGCTTTTTAGAGATTTTGGACTCTTGGTGGCAAATTTTGGCTTGGCCTTAGAAATATACTAGTAGGGGGAGGAAAAATTTGCATCTTCCCCCAGGCGCCCAGCCTCTTGGGCGAGCTCGGCCGACGGCCTAGAGCTCGACCGGGCACCCAGCCTCTTGGGCGAGCTCGGCCGGCGGCCTGGAGCTCGTCCGGGCGCCTAGCCCCTTGGGCGACCTTAGCCGGCGGCTTGGAGCTCGCCCGGGCACCCAGCCCCTTTGGCGAGCTCGGTCGGCGGCCTAGAGCTCGCCCGGGCGCCCAGCGCCTTGGGCGAGCTCAGCCGGCGGCCTGGAGCTCGCCCAAACGCCCAGGCCCTTGGGCGAGCTCGGCCGGCGGCCTGGAGCTTGCCCGGGCGCCCAGCCTCTTGGGCGAGCTCGGCCGGTGGCTTGGAGCTCGCCCGGGCGCCAAGCCCTTGGGCGAGCTCGGCCGGCAGCCTGGAGCTTTCCTGGTCGCCAAGCCCTTGGGCGAGCTTGGCTGGCGGTCTAGAGCTCGCCCGGGCACCCAGCCCCTTTGACGAGCTTGGTCGGTGGCCTGGAGCTTGCCCGGGCGCCCAGCCCCTTCTGCGAGCTCGATCGGCGGCCTGGAGCTCGCCTGGGCGCCGAGCCCCTTTGGCGAGCTCGGCCGGCGGCCTGGAGCTCGCCCTGGCGCCAGAACATTTGGGCAAGCTCGCCTCGGATGTCTGAGGTGAGGGCAAGGGGGAGGAACATGGTTTATCATCCACCTCCCCCTTTGGACCCCCTGTTGCCATGTTTTTCTTAAGGGTATTTTGGACATTTTAAGCTCAGGACTTGGAAAAACTATAAATAGACCTCCTTGTGTACCTTTAGAGAGGCATTGGTTTTTGGCTTCCTCCTCCCTAGTTATCTTAATGGTAGAGTTGAGAGAACTCTCCAAGGTACCTATCTCTGCCATTGGTAAGGGAGGGGAAGTGTTCTTGTTACTTTCCAGGTGTGTGGTGGGACCTCCACGCTAGAGCTGAGGGTCTGTTCCTAGTTTCCAAAGTTTTTTGTCCGTGACATTCCCACAAGTGTAGTAGGTGTGAGACCAAGTTTTTTGGTTTCAACACCTCGGGCTTAGAGCTATCTGAATGAGAGTTTTCTCTCTTTAAAGGCAGTTTAAGAAGTTCTTGAACAAGAAGAAACAGTGGAGAGGCAAAGATGCCTCTTCCAGAAGATCACTTCATGATGGTGATCATCACAAGAAAGGCTCAAGTAGGCAAGATAGGTATTAATCAAAACAGAACAAACATATTTCTTCTGACATTGTTTGTTATTGCTGTAATAAGCCAGGACACGTCATAGCTGATTGCCCTCACAAGAAGAAGGAGGGTGGAAGAAGAGAGGAGAAGAAATCTTCATATAATAAGAAGAAAACTGAAAGAGGCCTCATAGCCAAGAAGGCCAAGACCCTCAGCTACACAGACTCATTTGTGTCTAATGACGATGAGGAAGCCTATATTGGGCTCATGGCATATACTATTGAAGAATAAGAACCCTGATTCACTAGGAAGGTAAACTCTCACACTCCTCTCTCGGAATCAGATGCTTCTGACCATGATCATGCGGACTGTTCGTCTAATGATGAATCTGAACTCATGACTGAATACAAAGAGTTAATCAAGGATTACGACAAATGTTGAAGAGTCGGAATAACTCAAGCAAAGGAGATTAAGTCAATTAAGGCTGAGGAGAGCAATCTTAGGGGGGAAGTCATAATGATGGACTCACTCAGAAAGGTATTCCTTGATGCGATCGAAGAATATAATAAATCACTCGAGCACGTAAACCTGAAGGAGAAAATCATTCAAAAGTTGAAAAAACAACTTGCTGCTGAAAAGAAACTTTTTGAATGTTTCTCCAAGCCAAAGATAGTCCTTCCACTTGTGGCTGATTTCTATACTGGGGTAATGGAGCTGGCTTAGGCCGTGTGGCTACCCCTTGTAAATCTTTTAGGAGAAATAAATCCCAAAGAAGAAATAAGGCTGCCAAGAAAGCTCTAGCAAAGTAGAAGGGGAAAGCACCTCAAGACAAAACTTCTTTTAAAAAGGATATCATTACAACAAATGAGTTTGATCTTTATTAATCCTACGGTCACTTTGTTAGGCCTACTTATGTGGAGCCCAAGTATCGGTACCAAGGATGGACCCGTCCCCAGAACTTTGGTGAAATTGTCTTCAAGGCACCTTATGAGAAGATCACTCTTCAGAGCTATGGCCCTTATAATCATGGTCATAACAACAATAAAGCTCCAAATGTTAAACCTGTTTTGGAAAAACCACTTATGGAGAAGAAGTCATGTGTGTATAACCACCAAGATTCTACCTCCAAGTCTGCTGCCCCTGCTAAAGCACACTCTCAAAAGGTCAAACAGGAGAACTTGAGGTAAAGATACAACATGTTTGACTTTTTGTGTTGTAGCAAAGTTGGTCACTTTACCATATATTGCTGCTTTAACCCGAGATAATATATAACTCCTCAAGTGAACAATGTGAGAAAAACAACTCACAATGTTAACAAACGAAGGGGGAGTATGCTAACTAAAGACCAAGGACCCAAACAGGTTTGGGTACCTAAGGCAAACTAATTCAACTTTTGCTGGAATATCCAAAAGCCACCAAAAATCATATCTGGAATTTGGACAGTGGATGCTCTCGGCATATGACCGGGACTAAAAGCCTACTCCAGAATTATTCTCTAGTCATGAACGGGCCAAAGGTCATCATTGGAGGTCTTGACAGAGGGATTACAAAAGGCTACAGTAGGATTACTAATGGTAGTGTATCCTTCTCAGATGTGGCTTACGTTAAAAGATTGGAACACAATCTTATAAGTATAAGCCAGCTCTGTGATAAAGGATACATAGTAGAATTTCATGCAGACAAGTGTTTGATAAAATCGGTCGATAACTTAAAAATGATTCTATCAGGCACTCGTAGTAGAAATATATTTTGTTTAAATTTAATTTTCATAGACTCTTCTACGCTAGTGTGTTTTTTGGTAAAAGATACCGTGTCTCTTGGTTACCAATGGCACAAGAGAATAGCACATATAAATTATAAAACTATTAATAAATTATTTTCTCTAAATTTTGTACGTATGCACCCAACATTAAGTGCATTAAAGATAGACCTTGTCACGCATGTGTAAAAGTTAAGCAAAAAAGGACTACTTTAAAAAGCATTAATGGTAAATACTATAATAAGTGTTTACACCTACATCATATAGACTTGTTCGGTCCACTACAAATTAGAAGTATGGGAGGTAAGGATTATACATTGGTTTTTGTTAATGATTACTCTCTCATTGCGTGGGTGTTCTTTCTTAAACACAACTTAGATACTCTTGATATCTTTACTAACTTTGTCAGTCAAGTTCAAAATGAATAAAGCTGCTTCATTGTCAAAATCAGAAGTGACAATGGAAAAGAGTTCAAGTCTGGGGCCATGACAGAATTCTGTGAAAGTCTTGGTATCTTTCAAGAGTTTTCCTCTCCTCGTACTCCTCAACATAACAGAGTTGTTGAGATAAGGAATAGAACACTCATCGAGGCTTGCAGAACCATGTTGAGTGATGCCTCACTATCGAAATATTTCTGTGCTGAAGCCGTCAACACTGCTTGTCACGTGCAAAATAGAGCACTTATAAATAAGAACCATGATAAAACACCTTACGAACTACTAAAGGGCAGGAAACAGACTATTTCATATTTTAGAATCTTTGGTAGTAAATGTTTTGTACTTAATAATGGTAAGTATCACACAACTAAATTTAGTGAAAAGATCTTTGAAGGTATTTTTGTAGGTTATAGAAGATGTAATAAGGCATATAGGATTTTTAATAAGAAAACCCTGGTTGTAGAAGAATCTATTAATATTGTATTTGATGAGACGAGCTTATTACAAGGAAGCTCTCATAGTGTGTTTATTTAAGATGCAGGCTAAATACTAAAGGAATTAAACTTGGATGAGCTGACTGAAGAAAAAGCTCAAAAGTTCATCAAGATCACCACTCCAACCCCAATTGGAGAGGATGATCACCATGATGAAGTTGTCATCCAGGTTGATGAAGTCACTCCAGTGATTGAGGAAGCACCAGATGCAAGAACTCTAGAGCTTAGTCACTTGAAGGATCACACAATTGATCAAATCATAGGAGATCCCTGGGATGGTGTCAGAACTCGTAGAGGTGCAACTAATTAAAATCTATATTTAAGTTTCCTCTCGAAGGTTGAACTGAAAAAGTTTGAGGAAACAAACTCAGACGCATCTTGGATAATGGCAATGGAAGAAGAACTGAATAAATTCAATCGTTGCCAAGTCAGGAAGCTTGTTCCAAGACCTAAAGGTTAAAACGTTATCGTAACAAAGTGGGTCTACAGGAACAAGATGGACGAAGATGGAAAACTTATAAAGAACAAAGCAAGACTCATTGCCAAGGGATACATACAAGAAGAAGGAATTTACTTCGATCAGATGTCTGCTCTATTGGCAAGGCTGGAGGCAATCAGGTTGTTCCTAGCATATACAACACTTAAGGGCTTCACTGTCTATTAGATGGAAGTGAAGCCGACCTTCCTTAATGGTGACATAAAGGAGGAAGTGTATGTGGAACAACATCCTTGTTTTGTTGATTCTTACCATCCTGAGCACGTTTATCTTTTATTTAACACATTATATGGTTTGAAATAAGCTCCTCAAGCTTGGTATGAGACGCTATTTATCTTTCTTCTTGAAAACAAGTTCGCAAGAGGAAAGATAGATAAGAAATAATTTCTTAGGGAAATAAAAGGCAAGATTTTTCAAGTGCAAATCTATGTCGATGTCATCATATTTGGCTCTACTGATGACAACCTTTGCAAGAATTTTTCAAAACTTATGCAAGGGAAGTTTGATATGAGCAGTATGGGAGAGCTGAAGTATTTCTTTAGACTTCATGTGAAATAATCTGAAGATGGAATTTTCATCTCTCAAACTAAATTCACCAAGGAGTTAATTAAGAAATTTTGAATGGAGAATGCAACCTCTATGAGGACTCCAATGGGTTCAGCTATGTCTCTGAACAAGGATGAGAAAGGGAAACATTTTTATGAAACCAAGTACAGAAGCATAATAGGATCCTTGCTCTATCTTACTGCTAGTAGACCAGACATAATATATTCAACATGTGTGTGTGCTAGATTTCAAGTGAACTCTAAGGAATCTCACTACGCAACTGAAAAGCAGTTTTTGAGATACCTTAAAGGTACACCAAATCTTGGCTTATAGTACCCAAGAAGTAATGATAGCGAACTGATTGGTTTTTCAGATGCTTATTTTCAAGGAAGCAAAGATGTCAGGAAAATGACTTTCGGGACTTGTCAATTCCTAGGAAGACGGCTTATCTCCTGGAGAAGCAAGAAGCAGAATTGTGTCGCAATTTCAACAACCGAGTCAGAGTATATTTTTGCAGGCAGTTGTTGTGCACAACTGCTATGTATAAAGATCCAATTTGAAGAATACAATATGAAGTTCAAGAACATTCCGTTGTTTTGTGACTCCTCTAGTGCAATTTCAATATCAAACAACCCAGTCTCTCACAGTAGGACAAAGCACATAGACCTGAGGTACCATTTTATCAGGGAGCATGTGGAGCATGGAGACATCAATCTCCAATATGTTCCAACTAACAAGCAGGTTGTAGACATTTTCATGAAACCATTGGATGAGGCTAAGTTCTCATTCTTCAAACAGAACTTGGCATGCTCAACAAGGAAGAATGAAGAAAGAGGTCTCACAACAAAGTTCAAGAATCGGGCTACACTTAAAAAAAATGATGAAGAAAATTATTCTATGGACTTCACTTCTCGAGAAGACACTTAGTACTCGAGTACCGCAGATCTCTACTCAAGTAATACAGTTGATTCTTGAGAAATACTTCTCGAGTACCCATCTGATTCTCAATAACTTCAAATCTACTTCTCAAGAAAGAAATTCTCTACTCAAGAACTTCCGTGTCTCCTCTCGAGAAATGACCTGTTTTACGAGAAATCAGCTGCCAGATTTTCTTTCTCAAGTTCAAATTTTTGGTATTATCACCCGGGTACCTCAACCGCCAAACTTCAGGTATTTTACTCTTATTATTTTCTAAATCATCCAGATTTAAGGTTAATATAAATAGCTTAAGTCATGTAAAATCCAATTTCACGAATTCTAATCCCGTTCATGAGAAAACCACCCCACTCGTCTCAAAGCTTCTTCTGCAGCCTATCATCGATGAGGAAGATGACCTAACTATCAAAGATTATGATCGCACGTGTAGATTCTGTGGTATCTCCGTTGGTGTGTGCACCATTCGCCGCCCTAATCTCAATGCAGAGAGCAAGCTGCTTGTGGACATTATTGTAAAAATTCTTCTGTGTCACACTAGTTCGATCAGCTTCATCACAAATGTCTTATTTGACTTGATGACAACAGTGATATGCAGGAAGAAATTTCAATGTGGTATGATGATCTTTGACAAAATCAAAGATAGTATCAAGGCACAAAATTTTGGCTGATGTCGCGGCCTCACCACCACAACTTGATGATGATCTGGTTGTCGAGGCGCTAACATAAATACTTTCGGAGCCATGATGACGGTAACGGAATAAAACGTTACAACCTCTGCCCGTGGCGTGCTAAGCCCACTTGAAGGCTCATTTTAAATTTATGCTCTTAAGTTATTTTATTTATATTTTATATTTGAGAATATAAAATTATTACATGCTTGGGTAATAATTTTATATTCAAGAGAGGACTTTTATTTTGTTATTTTGATATTAGACAAGAAGAATTGAACCCTAAACTCTCCTTTGAGAATTTCGGCCAAGAGGGGTTTTCCCTAGTCGCCGCCCCCCATGTTTGGTGTGAAGCCATCCTTTGCTTCCTCAACCCCTCTTCAGTGCAACTCCGTCGTGGATTCCACCGGTGTGACTCCAAGGAAGAAGGTTGTATCCCCATTCGGTGTGACGCTAGTGGATCCGTGGAGAGAGTGAATCTCCAACCTTATCTTGTGTGCAAGTTGATTCCGGGTTGGGTAACTTCTCCTCCCACCTCTTCTGTTTTCTTTCTTTTATTTTATGGAGATTGAGAAACTGGTGTTTCCGTGGATTTATATATATCGCTTGCAATTTCGGAAATCGATTTCATCATTGATAAACTTCTATAATCCGGATCAGGTAGATCCTATTTGCTTTAGTGGATCTTAGCCCATAGATTAGATTTTACTCTAAAAAAAGAGTGGCAACCTTTATATTAATTTGGGGAATCATCCGACTCTTTCTCTTAATCGTTGTCTTAGAGTTGAAATCTCCACCTTGTGGTTTTATGTGCAGCCAAAGTGCACTTTCCGTAATGAGATGATTGATGCTTGTGTAGGTGCGGTAGATCTAAGGCGTGTTGGGCATGGTAGGTCTACTTTATGTCTATACCACTCTCTGAATGTCGGACACCCGCTACATCAATTTGGTATCAGAGGCGGTCGTATAAATTTCTTAATTGAAATGTCCACGCTTGATTTTTCTCGGCACGCACAATCAAAAAAAAACAACAAAATATTTTTTTTCCTGGTCTGCCAATAACACTCTAAAATCTGTAATTTTAAGAGAAAAGTTCAAAAAAATAAATTTTGACGTTCTACATTTCTATCACATCGAGAAATTATAAAAATATTTTGTTTTCATAATAGGGTCAGCCCTAGGAAAATCATCTTTCCAAAAAAAATCTAGACCTGAATGTGCACTAGACTAGGAATGGAATACACTACACCTTCATCATCTAGGATGGCTACGAATAAGAAAGGGAATCCCAACGCTGAGGCTATAGAGGGTCTACGTAACAAAAAGAATGATATTAGAACAATGTTAGGAAAAATCCTTTTGAATTAAGGAGGGCCGCTGTAATACCCCATTTTTTATTTAAAACCACCGGGGTCTTAGGCCCAGGACCGCCGCTTTGCGGTTACACCTACACGCCCGAGAAGGTCGTCACTACAAGGCACCAATTCTGTCAGCAATATCGATCACAGATTAGCAGCATTGTATATGAGAGTATATGAAACAAACTCTAACATATATGTCCACAAAAGAAAACATATAAAAAAGAAGTAATAGTCTCCACGAAGGGAGTGTCCACAGATATAATAATAGTATAAAAAGTGCTGAAACGAGGGCTTATGCCCGGTACATCAAATTCCTCACTACAAAGTCACTCATTATGGAAGCAAAACGGAACACGCCTAAAGATCGGGACTCACAGTATCAGCTGTCTGTACTCCAGTGCTAGACTGCCCCATCTCCAAGTGTGTCGACCTCCGGGGCTGTTCCTCCATGCTGGGCTCCACGATCCCTTAAATGATGTGGTCTGAATACTGTTACTCTATAATACTAATCTTTATAGTCCCCCACCCCTTCACCCATGGCTCCTAGGCACCGAGCGGGAAGGAAGAAAGGAGAGGACATGATAGTGGATAATAGCAATTGCAGGTGACTGCGGAACTAGACTAGCAGATCTATATAAACAGGTAAAGAAAGGCAGGAAGTATATAAAAGATAAACTAAGAAATATGTAACCTTCACTTATATGAAAGCACATAAGCCAAGGGATCTTTTGCAACGCTCCTAGTGTATAAAAAGTCCCATACCAATTTATATGTTAGGGTGTCAGTTTTCTAGTAGGCATAATATATAAATTTACTGAATAAAAACCATAACTTATAAGCACGCTCGCGGGAACTTATAAACCAAGGGGTCGTCTTGCAGGTCCTATTGTATAAGACATCCCATACAACTTTTTACAATAGGTGACAGGGTTATATGCAATGGTTATGTTATGACATGGAATTATGCCATGATGTGAACATGCAAGTGCAACTCACCCATCTGACTCTGTGTACATAGACCTTTAGTTCCCTCTTTCTTGAGCCGAACCTCCCAGGATACCTCCGTAGTGGCAAACGGAAGCGGTGGGTTGGGCATCGCCCACCTCTAAACCGGTAATTTCATTTCCGGTCAGACCTATCGTACGCCTCAACGCTGGTTCACAAAGAGGACTCCTGCATACTCTTGCCGGCTGGCGCACCAGACATAATCTGCCGAAGTGCTCTGCCACACTTGCCGAGTCGACGTATTGGTGTCGGTGTATCGACCCTCCAATACTGAAGACCCACCACCTTTACATATTTAATGCACATGACATAATTATGAATCACACCACCTACCGTGCCAAAGCTCACCAAACTATCCCGTCCGTCACAACCAACGACCGAGCCAAAGCTCGCCTGGCCAACCTGCCCATCACCGAAACCCCCGGGCCTATAGCTCGTGTGAACCAACCTAACATTCCGAGACATCAAGGTGAGTGAAAGTGAATCCCTAATTATGCTAGTTACTCTTGCAAATTAGTTTGCCTACAGTTTAGGTTAGCCCAGTACTACCCCCGGTATACCACGTGAAGGGTTCTCAAAGGGCACTGGGAACTATGATGGTAGCTGAAGCCCATCGTTCACTTTTGCAAGGCACTTATTATTATTGGTTGATCCCCTTACCCATTCTCTCTTTGCATTATGCTGGACAAAACCTAGTGTGATTTTGACTCTTCCTCTCTTCGGGAAAGGCGATCTTTCGTCGATCCCGAGCACCACCTAACACTAGCAAACAACACACCTTTATCACCTTGACTTCCAAAGGTGACCCCCAACTACTTATTCAAAACCATCAGACTATTGGAATCCCAAACCTTAGGCATACATATCCACATCACCTATTTTCTATCCTTTTACTAATCGCAGACCATACCTAGTGATATAATGCACATAATGGGTAGCACTACAAATAAACATCCAAATGCCTCAAGATAATTAATGGGGGTCTATCATGACCAATTTAGGCTAAATCCATTAATTTATATTTTTCCTAATTAATCCAGCATTTATTTAATTTTCCTAAAAGATTCAGGTGCTACCGGTTTGAACATGAAGTATCCTATATAGCAATGCATGATACTTAAAAAAATTATGAAAAATATTAGGATAACTCAATACTGTAAATCCAAGATATAACCATTTTTCTAGTATCTAAAGGACCCTAAAACTATCTTGGTAATATATCTTATTTCCCTTCAATATTGAAGTAAGTACAACAAATAATCATCCAAAAATTGTGAATTAGTTTTACTATGCAACTACTGTCCTACCAACATTGTTGACAAGGTTTCATGATTTTTTAGTACGAAATAAGCTCTGGATAAATTAAACAACAAATTCCCAAAATGATGAGTTTGTAAAGTAAGCATTGCAAATAATCTTCTAAAAATCATGAATTAATTTCTCCAAGTAGTTATTGACCTAAAAGCAATAGTGACCTAATTTCATAATTTTTGCAATATGAAAACAGCTCTAAATAATTTATTTACCATAAATTCCCCTTTTGAATCTTATGAAGAAAGTACTGCAAAAAATCAACTAAAATTTATAATAAAATTCAGGGATGATCATCTTGAAAAAAATATCTCCTGCCCAAGTTTCATTGGATTTTAATGAACAGAATGATCCTAATAAATAAAATATCATTTAGGGCTATATTATGCATATCATGTGAAGTGCTTAAGGTATTGTTCATAAAATTACAATAATTTCACTAAAGGTTCTATCTAACCTAAAATCTTTGCTACCCTAGTTCCACACCCTTTTAGTATGTTTTGGTGGCTTATTCTCCCCAAATAGTGATTATGCTTTGAGATAGAGTTAGGTCCTTTAGATGTCTATCTTTCTCCAAATACTCTAAGGTTCATACCAGAGGTCTTAGGCTACTCAATCATAACTTCCACTAAGTTACAAAATCACACAAGGGCATTTTCTCCCATACCCTTCACAACCCTCAAAAGCCCCTCCTTAAGGTTTGAGTTTGGATCCAAGGGCAAAAATACCCTATACCACCCCATAATCTGTATGAGGGTGATAATGGCCATGCCAGTCAGTGGTAAAAATATCAGCCCCTGTTGAGGTGAATTAACCACCCAAAGCCAAAGTGCACTTTTTACTTAAGAATCCTTCATTAAGGTAGAATTAGATTTAGGTCATTACCTATCAAAAACACCTCCAAATGAGGTGAGATTTTATACATATCCATTTCATGATGTAGGGGACAACTCACCAAAATTTGGGAGGGTTTTAAGGTCATTAGACAACTTAATTAAAATACCCTATTATTATTAAATAAAAAAAAAATTATAGACAAAATATCTCCAAAAATTCCCATTTTTGGACAGACCTTAGGTATAACTAAAGTTGACTCGCTGCCCAAATTTCTGGTCATTTGGACAAGGGATGAAGAGTGGGTACCCTTTTGAATCTCAGGATAGCCCTAGGTATAGGTCCCACCAAAATGGGTGCCCTGGTATAACCAAGGGTCCAAATTAGTTAAAATTAATTTTTAATAAAAGTAGACCCCTAGGGCTACAAAGTTCATGTTCATGACTTTTTCAACAGAGGGGCCTAAGTATTTTTAAAAATTAAAACCATCTACTACAAATAATGTGACAGAAATGAAATTAAAATAAAATGAACTATCAATCCGGCGCACGAATCTTGGCGCAAATCCAAGGGCTGCCGAGTCGTCTTACTCCTCAAGCCAACAGCCCCGATTGCTCGCGCCTGGGACGACTTCAAACTACCACTGCCGGCCATCCGACAACCTCCCTGGTCGGCCACCGCCACCCATACGTTCGTGGAGGGGGTGGCTACCTCCAGCCGGCGGCATGGCCGCCGGTGACGACTTTTCCGGCGATCCTACCAAGAAAATTCTTGGCCCAAAACCATGAAAACCAGAGATTGGTTTGAACTCAATTGAGCCTGAACATTGAACCTAAACATCCCTATGATCTATCCGTGAAGCAAGGAGAGGAGGAGGACCTTGCCGGCGGCCTGACATCGCGAAGATCGCCGGGAAGCCATTGTCGATAGTGGCGGCACTCGGTTTCTACAACAACACAGTGGGGAGGCTCGATTTTGTCAGGTAAGGAGTGGGAAACTCTTCTCTTGGCCTACTAATGGTATTTTAAGCCTAAATTGGGGAGAGGAGGGGGTGTAAACCCCATGGCCATGAATGTCCATTAAAGGCCAATTTCGTTTTAACTATTTGGACAGGCTGAGCCACCCCCTCGGCCAAGAAACTATTGAAAACTCCTCCCCTTTCACAGTGTAATTGATGCCAGCCTTAATGGGTGGCCCTTGGTTGCTCTAAGCCATGAATGACCTTCTCCATCTTCTCTCTCTCTCCTCCATTAATCGAGTTTTCTCTCTCCGGCCCATCCTAATTGAAATTTTCCTCTCCTTCAGCCTATTAGCACCCCACTAATCATAATAATGACTTGGTTAGGTCAGCCCAAGTGAGGGAAGTTGGTTTGAGCTTGATTTTGCCCATCTGGGTAAGTTTGACTTTACTCTTATGTAGAGTTGACCTTGGTCAACATGACCATTTGGGTTGACGCCAATGGGTCCTTAGTGACCCATTGACCTCCCCAAAGGCATAGTTAGGGTTGGGTAGAGTTGACTTGGCACTTTGGAGGTCACATGACCCTTAGTAAGGGCACTTGACCAAGTTAAGGCTAGAGTTGACTTTGGTCAACATGACCATTAGGGTTGACCATAAGGGGTCCTTGGTGTCCCATTGACTTCACTTAAGGTCTAGAAAGACTTAGGTAGGGTTGGTTGTGCATATTGGAGGTCACCTGCCCTTAATTTGGGCACTTTGACCTTTTTAGGGCTAAGGTTGACTTGGGTCAACTCAGCCTCTAAAGTTGACCCCAATGGGTCTTAGGTGGACCATTGACCTCACCCTTAGGTTAGGAGGGAATGTGTGGGATCTTAGAGTCATGGTGAGGCCTCAAGGTCATTCAACTCTAGAGTTTAGGAATCTACTATTATCAAACCATTCACCCCAGTCACCCTTGTTCCCAAGTCCACCAGGTCCACATGGGCTTCCTAGGGTTTTGTCATGACCTTGTCATGACAAAACCACTCCTAAGGGTCTAGTTGTCTGAGGGTTGTTACAGCCACCATCGCCACCCGTTATTGTTAAGCAGCCCCACCGGCGCCAACAAATCCCTGATTCTGATTCTGATGGGGACTCTCCCCGAGTGCCCCCTCGAGAACACCGCCCCGAGCGAGGCTTTGATATTACTAGGGCTATTAAGATTAATGCCCGCACTTACGATGGCCTGGGAGATCCCCAGATCTTCCTTAATTGGAGTGTGGTCATGGAATGTTACTTCGAATGTTACAATCTTACGGACCCTCAAGAGGTTCAAGTTGTCAGGATGAAGTTAAAAGGTCGTGCGGAGATGTATTGGCTGAATGAGGAGCGGAGATTATGAGCCGGACATGGAGTCTCACTTATAGGTTGGACGATGATGAAAAATTTGCTAACAGATCAGTACGTCCCTGCGTACCACCGAACACAGATATTCGATGAGCTTGCCACCCTGCGGCAGGGCTCAAATTCAGTGGCTGAGTACATGGGAGAGCTGAAGGACCGTATGGTGCATTGTTGTCTTAAGGAGATTCCCGAGGTCACCTTATCTAGATTTCGTAAAGGTATTCAACCCGAGATTCAAAGGAAGCTCTTGCGCTACGGTCATACGGACCTAAATATGACCTTCAATGCCACCCTCGACATTGAAAAACATCTAGCCTCTAAGGCCCACTCCAACTATTCCCATGCGAAGAATAAGTTCACAGCTGGAGCATATACTTCCACATTCCCGGATAAGGGGAAGTTTAGGTCCACTGAGTCGAAGTCGGTAGTGATCACTAATAGGAATGTAGGAATCCCGCGAGTGAGCGTATCCCCATAGTGAGGTTTAGTAATACCAATGCTACATGTTATTCTTGCGGCATTCAAGGTCACTATGCCTTTGAGTTCCCAATGAAGACTAAGGCCATAAGCCTTTTAGAGTCGACTACCGACCTCGCTGATTACGTTTATGAGGCTGTAGAGGAGAGTGACCCAGATGGGGTCCCAAGTGATTTAGAGGATGATCACCACCTTATGGTGATGCATTGTATCTTGACCACTCCTCGTCTGTTAGATTACTGGAAGAGGACGAGTATATTTTCCCTGATTTTTAAAAGTGGTGAGAAGTTCTGCAAGTTGATCACTAATAGTGGTAGTTGTGTAAACGTCATCTCTGAGAGTGTCATTACACATATGGCTTTAACCATACAGCCCCACCCGACTCCATATCAGGTAGCTTGGATCAATAAAGTTACCGTTCCGGTCACCAAGCGATGCCTAGTACCCCTCTCGATCAAATCCTATACTGACGAGGTGTGGTATGATGTCAATCCAATGGACGCTTGTCACGTGTTTTTGGGCCGCCCTTGGCTTTACGACCGCGACGTGACACTCTTTGGGAGAGCCAACACGTACGAGTTTAAATTTAACGGTAAGGTCTTTACGTTGAGGCCGACCATCCCGAAGGAGCCTGTAGCTGTATCTAAGGACACTATTATCCCAGTAGAGAGGAAGACGTTGAGTCTAGTGGGTAAGAAAGAATTTGTGAAGGATTCATTTTTTTATGGAGTGTTGTATGCTTTAGTACTTATGAGTGCAAGGACTGATTTGGTAGAATTGGATGACTTACCTAGTGAGCTACGGGTATTGTTGGAAGAATATAAGGATGTTTACCCGGATGAGCTACCTTCGACGTTACCACCACATAGGGATATACAGCATGCGATAGACCTTATTCCCGGTTCGTCCCTACCCAACCAGCCCCATTATAGACTTCATCCCACTGCCCATAAGGAGTTATAGACCAAGATTGAGGACCACATGAATAAGGGGTTCATTAGGACTAGTGTACCAACCCGACCTGTTAAATAACATATACTAGAAGGTCCAGCTGGGACCCCACATTATATGCTACAAACAGACGGCGAGGTCACAGGTTAATACAAAAATACCATGCATCCTAACTCAGAGCATTCTAGAAGAAGTTTACAAGTTGCACGGACTCAATACATAAATGTCGACTACTATATAAATAACTCATTTATATCCAAGACCAGGAATGTATTCAACCACACCGCGCACGGCCTTATAGCCTTACAAGTTTCTCTTTACAAATATATGACATCATATATAGGCACGCAAGCCGGCCACACATTAAATCCAAAGCTTCGCACGGCCTTCGAGGGCCTAACAGCAACACCAAGTGCTTCAGCCCGCTCAATCCATTTTAGCATCTTCAAGGGCAGCACCTTCATATAGACATCCACCCCATGGGTGACAAACAAAGAGATGGTCAGCATTAAGTTGACCAATTACAATGACCTTACCCCTTACCTGGGGCAGTGGTTCCTTCCCTGCATGTATTCCAATCTCAACACATATATACAATCCACATTATCATCACAAACGCCGGCCTACATGCCATACATTCCGTGCACTCAAGGAACACTTACGGAGTACCAAGCTCCTCATGGTTCCACCACCGGTTCGAGGTGTTTACTTATTGGTCGGGCATAAGCCTCCAAACCCCTGTTGAAGACCTCACGCACCCGTCCACTAAGAGACACGCACCTCATAACACACTGTGAGCGCTATCAATCTACCTACCCTCATAGTGTAGTAATCCTAGGGAAATCGCCCTGCTGCTTTGCTACTAATCGACCGCTCACCCGATCGTACCACTGAAATTTTTGGGTGGCCCACCCACTCAGAGGTTCTTAACATGTTGGCTATGGGAATCAGCCGCCAAACCCCTATTATAGGCCTCTCATACCCACCCACTCAGAGGTGTTCGCTTACAACAATCAGATCAATGAACTTGGTGGTTGTCCTACCCACTCAGAGGTTCTCGCATTCCTTCTCAACACTGGCATATAGTGATGCTTTCCATTCCATCAATACAGCTCGCGCCGAGCATATCACCATCACAATCATCTTCTACATCTGATGACTACTTTTTAGTCATCCTTTTTTGGGTAATTTAGTAGCTTAAATTTCTAAGTATTATTATAATTTTATGTTGTTGTATGCTGATAGTCCGTTTTATAGCCTAAACTATTATGGTATTTTCTAGCTTTCAATTTACAAAGCATGTCTTGTATGCTTATATTTTGACCCTTTTTTGTATATATTATTGTCACTAACATCTTCCCTTCTTTTTGCAGGATTTTACAAGTTTTGCTGTTACACGCCCCATGGTCACGCCCACTGACACGCCCACTGACACGCCCTCCAGGGGCGTGTCTGACAGGCGTGACTCGTCAAGTCCCGAGAAGTCAGTACCGAGCTCAATTTCAACGCGCTGAATCTGACACGTCCATATGTCACGCCCTCCAGGGGCGTGTTCGATGGGCGTGTAACTCAACAACCACGCCAGAATTAAATGCCAATGCTCCAGATGTCGCACCGAATCAGACACGCCCTATGGTCACGCCCTCCATGGGCGTGTCATAGGGCGTGACCCAGCCCGAAAAAACTCTATAAATAGGGATCATCTTCTAGTGTTTGGGGGGGATGGAGAGAGATTAGAGAAGAAGAAGTGCTGCTATTTTAGTTTTTATGTCTTAAGCTTGTCTCGTCCTTTTTACTACAAGTAATTGAGTTTCTTTTCATGCAAGCCTTTTTCGCATTTCTGTACTTCCTTTTTACAACATTTGTAATCATCGTAGAAGGTGTTCTTATAGTATCTGTGTGCCCCACTTGTGATTCCTCCACATTACGAAATAAAATAGTTCGCTATTCTCTTTCCCTTCTACTAGGTGTTATTTTCCATACTATTAATATGATCTTCATTTTCTATACCATGAATAACTAAATCCTCCTTGTACTCGATCTTGATGATCTGAGGTTTGAGTGATTAAGTTATGATGCTTTAATTTTACCTTTCCTTTTTAGGGGTTTAACCTTGAATTCTCTTGAATTCTTTTGGGTTGGAGATATATCGTAGATGTATACTCTCCGCCTTAGCTTTCATGCTTGGCTAGCCGAAAGGCCGATAGTTTGAAGTGAGCACTCAAGAGGAAAGGGATTGGTATGCACCCCTCGAGAGAGGCAGACATTCAAATCCCCCGGATTGGAGTAAAATCTAATAGTGGGGTTCACCGCGTAAAGCGAGCTTTAGGCCTCTGATTCAGACGAAAGTCGGTTGGACCTTCCTAAACTCAGTCGGACACGACTTCGAGAGAAGCGTGTTTAAGCTTTAGGAACCTCCACGGTCAAGAAACTCTTCCCTATTAAGTTTAGGCTTTTATCGCATTTCTTTATTACTCTGGCCGAGGTGATTCTTGATCGAGTACATTTTCCTCCCTTTGTCGTAGTTCTTTAACACTTTATCATAATCGCGTCTAATAGTTCTTTAACTTAATACAGTGGTTCTCTTTCTAGCGATTAACTATATTTCCTTTCTTAATTGCAATTTCCTTTTTAGCCCTCAAGATTTTCCTTCGATAAAATAATAGTCTTCGTGTGAGTAAGTGTATTCAGCAATTCCCGGATTTCAATACGACACTTGTGTCCCCTAGCTACAATTCGATAGGTACACTTGCCTAGATGGATTGCTAGTTCGGTTGCTTTTATTTTCTTCACGATTAGTAGATACCAAGTTTTTGGTGCCGTTGCCGGGGAATCAGCTCTTGTTGATATATTGAAAACACGAATCTATTACTTTAATCTTCCTTATTGCAAACCAAAAAGAAAAAAATCGCTTTAAAAAATAATAACAATAATAATAAATATAATCATTTTCAATAGATACCCACATCACAAGTTTCCTACACCAACAAAATCCTCTCAAAAAGGGCAATGCGGTTTTAAGTGCCGCTATCTTGTCTAGTACCTTGTGAACCCTTCATCGGGTAGTCCTTGGGAAGTTTGGGAGCTAAAACATCAAAAAAAAATATATACTTAAAAAAAACAAAATATTAATAATAATAAACAATACTTCTCTCTTTCTTCTTCCAGTGCATGACCCGGGGAAGTCCGTCGGTTATTTTGGACTTGGACCACGAAATCGAGCGTACTCTTTGGAGAAGATTGCGATTTCAAGGCCCGACTCTTCAAATACCGGTCGAACATTCCGATTCATATTCTACCTTAAGAATGGACAATCCCAACCAAGAGGAAGTCTTGCAAAGACCCAACCAAGAGGAAGTCGTGCAAAGGACTATGTCCCATTATGCAAGACCAAACCTGGAGGGTACAGAATCTAGCATAGTTCGTCCCGTTATTGCGAACAATAACTTCGAGCTTAAGCCTAGCATCATTCAAATGGTGCAGCAATATGTACAGTTCGACGGATCGCAAGATGAAGATCCGAACATGCATATTGCTAATTTTCTTGAAATCTGTGACACCTTCAAAATTAATGGTGTCTTGGACGATGCGATAAGACTAAGACTCTTCCCATTCTCCTTAAGGACTAAAGCCAAACAGTGGTTGAGTTCTCTTCCAAGAGGATCAATCACTACTTGGAACATTTTAACTGAAAAATTTCTTTCTCGTTATTTTCCCCCCGCCAAAACTGCTAAGTTTCGAAATGATATAACTTCATATTCTCAAATTGATTCTGAGACCCTCTATGACACTTGGGAGAGGTTCAAAGAACTTTTGAGAAGATGCCCACATCATGCTCTGCCTGTATGGTTGCAGGTTCAGACATTCTATAATGGGCTAAACCAAGTGACTAAGCAAATGATAGATGCCGCTTCCGCTGGTTCTTTAGACCGAAAAACACCGGAAGCCGCTCTTGAGCTTATCGATGACATGGCGATGAACACTTATCAGTGGAATTCGTCCAGGTCTCGCCCATCTAAACCTGCAGGTATCTATGAAGTGGATTCGGTGACGCAACTAGCGATGCAAGTGGAAATGCTCAACAAGAAGATCTCGGAGATGACTGCTCCCTCCACCGCTAAGGTATATGAAAATGCTGCTGCTGCCGAGCAGGTGGATTATCTGGGGAACATACCCAGGCCTGCTCAAAATATCTCTGCGAATAATTTTTTTGCTTTTTCGAATTTTTCTTCTCCTCCTGGTTTTTCTGCTTCGTCGAACACTTATCATCCCGGATGGCGTAACCATCCTAATTTTTCTTGGAGTAATAATGCTAACGTAATACGCCCACCGCACGATTTTACACCACCACCACCACCGCAACAAAATTTTCAAAAACCTTCCCCTTTGGAAGAGATCCTCGCTAAATATATAAGCTCGAACGATGCCACTATTAGAAATTTAACAGGATCCATGAAAAACTTAGAAAATCAAGTTGGCCAACTCGCCAAGGCCTTTTCCGAGAGACCACCTGGAACTCTTCCCTCGAACACTGAGCCTAACCCAAGGGAGCACGCAAATGCGATTTCCCTTCAGAGCGGTAAAGTTGTTAACGAGCCCACCACAAGGGAAGAGCCAAGGGTGATTGCTCCTCCAGTTTTTACCCCCACGGAAAATGACAACTTATATTCTGAAAAAGAAAAATCTACATTTGAAAAAGAAAACGATGGCTCTATTATTTCTGATTCTCAAAAAGAAAAAGATGATTTTCAAAATGATGCTCCTGTTGTCCTAAAAGAATTACCGCCACCTCCTTATCCGGCTAGACTTAGGAAAGACAAACTAGATGATCAGTACCAACGCTTTCTTGAAATGTTCAAAAAAATTCACATTAATTTGCCATTTCATGAAGCGATTAGTCAAATGCCGAAGTACGCAAAATATCTTAAGGACTTATTAATAAACAAGACGAAATTGGAGAACTTATCACATGTAACATTGAATGAAAAATGCTCGGCAGTTGTTAAAAATTCTAATCTGCCTAAAAAGATAAACGATCCGGGTAGTTTTTCCATTCCTTGTGTCTTTGGTGATTTATTTGTTAAACATGCATTGGCAGATCTAGGAGCGAGCATCAACTTGATGCCTTTTTCACTATTTAAGAAGTTAGGATTGGGCACTCTGAGCCCTACAAGGATGAGTATCCAATTAGCTTATAGGTCTATCATGTATCCACTAGGTATCATTGAGGACGTGCTAGTAAAGATCGACAAATTCATCTTCCCGGTGGATTTTGTCATTCTTGATATTGAAGAAGACGTCGAGGTTCCTCTTATCCTTGGACGACCATTTCTAGCCACCTCTCGAGCAGTTATAGACGTTAGTAACGGAAAGTTGTTTTTGCGTGTGGGAGATGATGAGGTCACATTTTCTATAAATCAATCCATGAAAAACTCCTTAAAAAATGATGACTCTTGTTTTTTTTGTTGACGTTCTAAATGAAGACTCTTCCCTTTCCCTTTCTAACATTTCTCCCAATGAATTTTCATCTTCGTTTTCTGAAATTTCTTCACATAATTTTGACAACCTGGTGATGTCGATCCAAGAAAATGTTGAAAATAATTTTGCATGTAGTAGGAAAAAGTATGAAAATCTTGTTTTTGAAAAAGAGAAAAATTTAAAAAATTCTTATGACGAACCACCCCAGCTTGATTTAAAACCACTGCCTGACCACCTCAAATATGCCTTTCTTGCAAAAGATTCAAAATTTCCCGTCATAATCTCGGCTTTTCTTTCCCAATCCGAAAACGATCAATTAATCGAACTACTACAAAAGCATCGCCGAGCTATAGCGTGGCAAATTTGTGATATTCCTGGCATCAGTCCCTCTTTCTGCACACACAACATATTTTTTGAAAATAATCCTAAGGGTGTAGTTCAACCACAACGTCGTCTTAATCCAAATATGAAAGAGGTTGTGAAGGGAGAGGTGCTTAAGTTATTAGATGCAGGGATAATTTATCCTATTTCTGATAGTCAGTGGGTAAGTCCAGTTCAGGTTGTTCCTAAGAAGGGTGGGATCACGGTAGTACCAAACGAAAACAACGATTTAGTTCCAACTAGGACGATAACGGGATGGAGGATGTGCATCGATTACCGTAAACTAAACGATGCCACTCGAAAAGATCACTTCCCCCTCCCCTTTATCAATCAAATTTTAGAACGTTTGTCCGGGCACAATTTTTATTGCTTCCTCGACGGTCTCTCGGGATATTTTCAAATCCCTATCTCACCCGAGGACCAAGAGAAGACGACGTTCACTTGCCCCTTAGGAACTTTTGCCTACCGTAGAATGCCTTTCGGATTATGCAACGCACCCGCCACCTTTCAGCGGTGTATGCTTGCTATTTTTGATAAATATGTAGAAAATATTATGGAAGTTTTTATGGACGACTTTTCCGTTTTTGGCGACTCATTCGATCTATGTTTAGAAAATTTAGGAAAAGTTTTAAAGCGCTGCGAGGAGACAAATTTAGTTTTAAATTGGGAGAAGTGCCACTTTATGGTACGTGAGGGTATAGTCCTTGGCCACAACATTTCCGCTAGGGGAATTGAAGTGGACAAGGCAAAAATTGAAGTAATTGAAAAGTTACCGCCCCCTCTAACCGTTAAAGCGATTAGAAGTTTTTTAGGTCATGCGGGTTTTTATCGTAGATTTATTAAGGACTTTTCAAAAATCACTAAACCTCTAACCCACTTGCTCGAAAAAGACATTCCTTTTGTTTTTGATAAATCTTGTCTCGAGGCCTTTGAATTAATAAAATCGAAACTTATAAATGCTCCTATTATGATCGCCCCAGTTTGGGATTTACCTTTCGAAATTATGTGTGATGCGAGTAATCATGCGGTAGGTGCGGTTTTAGGTCAACGAATCGCTAAGAACTTTCATCCAATTTTCTACGCTAGTAAAACTCTCACTTCTGCGCAAGAAAATTACACCACGACGGAGAAAGAGCTCTTAGCAGTTATTTTTGCCTTTGATAAATTCCGATCGTATGTTACTCTATCTAAGGTTATTGTTTTCACGGATCATTCCGCTTTGAAGTACCTCCTTTCTAAACCGGATGCCAAGCCGCGTCTTATCCGTTGGATCCTCTTACTTCAAGAATTCGACTTGGAAATTCGGGATAAGAAAGGAGCAGAAAACCTAGCGGCGGATCATCTATCTCGCCTTGAAAATCCCAAACTTGATTTTTTAAATGAAACTTTTATTAATGACTCTTTTCCGGATGAGCGTCTTTTGAATATTTCTTCATCTTCTACCCCCTGGTTTGCCGATCTGGCCAATTATCTTGTGGCCCGGGTCCTTCCAAAAGAATACTCCACTCACCAAAAGAAGAAATTCTTTTCGGAGTTGAAGTATTATTTTTGGGAAGACCCATTTCTATTTCGCATTTGTGCAGACCAAGTGGTAAGGAGATGCGTTTCGCAGGAAGAGGGTCACCAAATTTTAAAACATGTTCATGAAGGTCCGACTGGCGGGCATTATCAAGTAAACCGCACCGCCCACAAAGTGCTTAGTGCTGGCTTCTATTGGCCAAGCATATTTAAAGATGCACAAATCTTTGTGGGCGGGTGCGATCGATGCCAGCGGACTGGAAATATTTCTAACAAAAATGAAATGGAGCAAAATTACTTTCTCGAGTGCGAAGTTTTTGATCTATGGGGTATAGACTTTGTCGGCCCATTTCCCTCCAGCTTAGGAAACAAATATATTCTAGTCGCAGTCGATTATGTTTCTCGGTGGGCAGAAGCCCAAGCTCTACCAAATAATGATGCTCGCGTAGTTATCAATTTTCTAAAAAAATTATTTTCTCGCTTTGGGTTTCCTCGAGCGATCGTTAGTGATAGGGGAAGTCATTTTTGCAACGCTCAGCTCACTAAGGCTTTAGCCAAATATGGCGTTACGCATAAATTGTCCACTGCTTATCACCCCCAAACGAACGGTCAGGTCGAGGTAGTTAATCGCGAGCTTAAACGAATTTTGGAAAAAAGCGTTTCTACTTCTCGTAAGGATTGGTCTTTAAAATTGGACGATGCTTTGTGGGCATATCGGACAGCGTACAAAACCGCCATCGGTTGTACTCCTTTCCGATTAGTCTATGGAAAATCGTGTCATCTTCCGGTAGAAGTAGAATACCGTGCGTATTGGGCGTTGAAGTTTTTTAATTTCGATCCGCACTCGGTCGGTGAGCATAGAAAAAACCAACTAAATGAGCTTGATGAGTGGCGAGCGTACGCCTATGAAAATAATAAAATTTATAAAGAACGCACGAAATTGTATCATGATAAGAACCTGCGCCACCCTAAAACTTTTAAACCAGGCGATCAGGTTCTTCTTTTTAATTCGCGTTTACGTCTCTTCCCGGGAAAGCTTAAATCTAGATGGTCCGGACCGTTCACGGTCAAGGATGTTTTTCCTTACGGCACTGTGCTACTTTCACACCCCGATAAAGGGGACTTTAAAGTTAATGGCCATAGACTTAAACTCTATTTCTCTAATGATTTTGTGACTCCTGCAAAGGAGAATCTTCTTTTTGATGCTTAGTTTCTTATTGTCTGATGGACATTATTTTTTTATTTATTTTTGGACTACTATATTTTTTTTATGAAACTCTTTTATTTGCACTGTTGTAATAAAAAACATTATCGGGCATCTGCCCATAGACTCTATCTTTTTGCTGTTATTTTGCACTTTCTACCGGAGGCCAATCAAGCCCATGATCATGGTCGCCGCTCCGTCGTTGCTGATATCAGATGGATCAAGTCATACCTGCTGACGATCAAGTACTCTAAAAAACAAGCATGGGGGAGCGACATCCGCCTTCATCTCACAAACCCGGGGAAGTCCTGTTCTTTCTATTTCTTTATTTTTCCTGTATTTTCTTTTTCTCTTCTTCTCAGTCCCCTTCTCTTTTTCTTTTTGTTTCCTTCATTAAGGGCAATGAAGAGCTTAAGCATGGGGGGGTCTAGTTTCTTTTGGTCTTTTCTTTCTGTTATTCTTCTTTCAAAAAAATATATTACGTTATGTCATCAAAACCCAAACAAAACAAAAAAAATCAAAAAAAAAAACAATTGTGCTCAAATCGATTTGAAAAACAAAATCAAAAATTATTTCTATCTTCATTTTTATGTTGCTTCTAGTGATGTGTAGGCCCATGCGGTTTCTTAGTTCTATATAGATTACTTTGGAAATGTTTTTCTAAACCTATCATTTTAACATAGTCTAGTTCTACTAGTTGCTCTTTCTTAAATATAGGCATCCGGTTTTTAAGTTATAAGCTAGCAATGCGTAGTGGTGTCTTTTTATTCGGATAGTTACTTATGAATGGTTGCTAAGTATCATTAGTCCTTTTTCATTTGCGGGGTAGTCTTTCTTGGTGTCTAGAACTTGTACCAAGCTACTCTCGAAGCATTTGCACCGTTTTTACGTTCTTTAGAAATGATTTAGGCCACCATTTGAATAGTTTGAGCTTTTCTTGCCCACCAAAAACAAAACCCTTGCAAAACAATTTTGGGCCTTTTTCCTTATTTTCTTTGTTTTTAGCTCCACCTTTCATTTCATTATGTTCACCAAAGCCAAATATCTTTCCTATGTTTGCACTATAAATTTGAGCTTAAAAATTATTTTTTGTGGGAAGGGTATTATTTTTGAAATAAATAGGAAATTCTCAAGCTTATTTTTGGAGCTTTCTTATCAAATGTTATTCAAAAGAAAAAAAAATTGAGAAAAAAAAATATCATTACAAAATCAAAAAAAAAAAAAAAAATGAATGCAAAACGTTTATGTTTGGCCAAGTTTATAAAAGAAAAAAATCATGGCCTTGTTTTTGTAGTTTCATATTGGAGAAATGACATAGTTGTTATTTCTCATTTTTTTTATGCTTTGGTTATTTTTGAGCTCACCTTGGTTTAGTGCCTAAAACCTTCATGTTTACCTTTGATTCCACTTCCTAATCATTCACCTAAGCCAAGTTTTAATGCCTAGTAGAAGTCCTAATGATCTTAGAACTTAATTTCGCGTAGTGGAGAAAGTGTGAACGTACAAGCCTATGGCCACCATCATTGATGGATTTCTTTGGAGGTTATCTTGGAGTGTTTTAGGGTTAATGTTTATCTAGCAACCTAGTAGTTTGTTAATGCGTCGTTTATTTAGAACTTCTACTTTTGTTTTCCTTATTTTCATTTATTTTGGATGCCTTGTTTTTAAGATTTAGAAATTAGTAGACCTCTCTTATGTTTTAATGAGATTTTTAGGCTTTCCCTTTCAAATCTTCTATTGTGCACTTCTCACCCCACTAGTTGATAATATGAATATTAGGATAGTTTAATTTTCCATGTTTTGTTTTTCTTATTTATGAAACCTAAATTAGCTTTGTTTATTTTCTATTTCCTCCCCTAGTTTTCATTTTTATTTGCTTGAGGGCAAGCAAATGTCTAAGCATGGGGGTGTTTGATGACTACTTTTTAGTCATCCTTTTTTGGGTAATTTAGTAGCTTAAATTTCTAAGTATTATTATAATATTATGTTGTTATATGCTGATAGTCCGTTTTATAGCCTAAACTATTATGGTATTTTCTAGCTTTCAATTTACAAAGCATGTCTTGTATGCTTATATTTTGACCCTTTTTTGTATATATTATTGTCACTAACATCTTCCTTTCTTTTTGCAGGATTTTACAAGTTTTGCTGTTACACGCCCCATGGTCACGCCCTCCTAGGGCGTGTACCAAGGGCGTGTAACCTAGTGGAATGAAGCCGCCAGTCCGAAGTCAATCTCCACCAGAAACTAGCTGTCACGCCCACTGACACGCCCACTAACACGCCCTCCAGGGGCGTGTCTGACAGGCGTGACCCGTCAAGTCCCGAGAAGTCAGTACCGAGCTCAATTTCAACGCGCTGAATCCGACACGTCCATATGTCACGCCCTCCAGGGGCGTGTTCGATGGGCGTGTAACTCAACAACCACGCCAGAATTAAATGCCAACGCTCCAGATGTCGCATCGAATCAGACACGCCCTATGGTCACGCCCTCCATGGGCGTGTCATAGGGCGTGACCCAGCCCGAAAAAACTCTACAAATAGGGATCATCTTCTAGTGTTTGGGGGGGATGGAGAGAGATTAGAGAAGAAGAAGTGCTGCTATTTTAGTTTTTATGTCTTAAGCTTGTCTCGTCCTTTTTACTGCAAGTAATTGAGTTTCTTTTCATGCAAGCCTTTTTCGCATTTCTGTACTTCCTTTTTACAACATTTGTAATCATCGTAGAAGGTGTTCTTATAGTATCTATGTGCCCCACTTGTGATTCCTCCACATTACGAAATAAAATAGTTCGCTATTCTCTTTCCCTTCTACTCGGTGTTATTTTCCATACTATTAATATGATCTTCATTTTCTATACCATGAATAACTAAATCCTCCTTGTACTCGATCTTGATGATCTGAGGTTTGAGTGATTAAGTTATGATGCTTTAATTTTACCTTTCCTTTTTAGGGGTTTAACCTTGAATTGCTCTTGAATTCTTTTGGGTTGGAGATATATCATCGATGTATACTCTCCGCCTTAGCTTTCATGCTTGGCTAGCCGAAAGGCCGATAGTTTGAAGTGAGCACTCAAGAGGAAAGGGATTGGTATACACCCCTCGAGAGAGGCAGACATTCAAATCCCCCGGATTGGAGTAAAATCTAATAGTGGGGTTCACCGCGTAAAGCGAGCTTTAGGCCTCTGATTCAGACGAAAGTCGGTCGGACCTTCCTAAACTCAGTCGGACACGACTTCGAGAGAAGCGTGTTTAAGCTTTAGGAACCTCCACGGTCAAGAAACTCTTCCCTATTAAGTTTAGGCTTTTATCGCATTTCTTTATTACTCTGGCCGAGGTGATTCTTGATCGAGTACATTTTCCTCCCTTTGTCGTAGTTCTTTAACACTTTATCATAATCGCGTCTAATAGTTCTTTAACTTAATACAGTGGTTCTCTTTCTAGCGATTAACTATATTTCCTTTCTTAATTGCAATTTCCTTTTTAGCCCTCAAGATTTTCCTTCGATAAAATAATAGTCTTCGTGTGAGTAAGTGTATTCAGCAATTCCCGGATTTCAATACGACACTTGTGTCCCCTAGCTACAATTCGATAGGTACACTTGCCTAGATGGATTGCTAGTTCGGTTGCTTTTATTTTCTTCACGATTAGTAGACACCAACATATCCGTAAGTAACCAATGTATACACGGAGTCTTCTCCGGATCGCAGCATCACCAATCCAGACATCCATCCAGATGGGCTTCACACAACATGCCTATATCGAACTACACATTTCCGGCTCTAGATGCAGAATCAACTACTGGAATCACTTACGCTCTTCCATCTTTTGATGGAGGATTCCATAGATATACATGCATAAACAAAGGGCTTCACCTGCCCAAGGAAGAAAGTCCGTTACCCTTAACGATCACTTCGGCGCCATGAAAGAACTAGCCGGAAGGAAAGCACCGCAGCGGCCTTGCCTTCGCAACGATAAACTCAGCTCTTGATTCAGACCGCTGAAGCTCCATCGGCAGTCGGACATCTTCTCCTTCTTCCTTCCTTGCTCTCCTCTCTCTCAGAACTTTAGAAAGAGAATGGACAATATGAGAATGAGAGATTCATCTCCATTCTCGGCCTTATAAGAGCAGGGATGATCTTGGACCACAGGATCCAAATAGAAGGGAACAAACAGCCTCAATCGCTTTGAAAAGCATCTAAATAGAGCTAATACGGCTTGGGACACAACCGTGTCACAGGCTGTGTCCCTTGAGCGGTTACAGAATCGACTCAATCTTGAATAGAACTCGGGCTACGACACACCCGTGTCACTCTCTTACACGCCCGTGTCAACAAGTACACGGCGTGTGGATGGCCGTGTCACCTCATCAACACAAGGCTGAAACACCCGAGAAGGACACGGCTAAGAAACACGCCCGTGTCCTCGGCCATGTGCTCAACACGCCCCTGTGACACACCCGTGTCACAGGCCGTGTACCACACTCAATGCCACTTAAGGCCACTCCACTCAATGCCACTCAATGCCACTCCACTCAATGCCGCCCGAGAATCACATGCCTTGGGACACGCCCGTGTCCAAGGCTGCGTGCACCGGACACGCCCAGGGATACGCCCATGTCCCAGGCCGTGTTACCCAGCCTGAACCTATTTTGGGACTTAGGGTTTTTGGCGTGTTACAACCCTCCCCTCCTTATAGAAATTTCATCCCGAAATTTAGCACGACATATCCAACAATACAACCATTCCTTGGTACAAATACACACGATGATCCGGGGTTACTCTACCAACGTTTTCGCCTAACAAAAGTGTTTTCACAAACACACATAAATACAATATACAAAGTACAACATAAAAGCAATAAAGTGCATCCACCACTTTATTTCCACTCATCTAAGTCTCTAAGCAGCTTCTTGACAGCCTCCTGCAACTCCAGGTTAAACAATTGAGGCTGTTGCACTTCATGATGTGAGATTTGCGGCTCCTGCACTCCGAGATTGTACACTCGCGGTTGCGCCCGGGATGCAGATAATTCTGCCACTACATTACCCTTTTCCTCATAGGACGCACATGTCTTTTGTTCACTCTTTAACGGGCCTTTCCAACAGTAACGGGCTATATGCCCCTGATTCCCACAAATGAAACAGGTTCGCGACTCAACACGTCCTTGACCCAACGTCGCGCCCGAAGTAACATCTGAAGACGTTTGTTCAGCAGGTTTGAACCTCTTCTTATCTTGTTTCCTAAACTCCGACTATTCGGACTTCGAGAATTTGAACTCTGACTTGTCCGCCACCAAGTTCTTCTTGTCTTGTACTCGTTTCAAATCTTTTTCCAGCGCACAGGCTGTATCTCTTAAGGCTTGGAAGCCTTGGTTCACTGAACTCGGAAGCGCAAATCTCAACTCATCTTGGAGTCCCTCATAGAATCTGTTCGTCTTTCGCGCTTCTTCCGTGCTACTTCTGCAAAAGTCGAACCTGCATAATGTCCCAGCCTGGTAAATTCATGCAGCTAGTCATCCACAGTCTTCTCACCCTGCACCATAAGTTGGAATTCGGTCTCCATAGTAATTCTCAGCGATACTGGCAAATATTTTGCCCAAAACAATCTTGAGAATTCGTCCATCGAAATCTCTCCCAGGCCTCTGCCTTCCAACTGGTGCATCTCAACGTCATCCCACCACAGTCTCGCCTCTCCTTCCAGTAGGAAAGTGGCTAACGTCACTCTCTGCCCCTCATCAATCCTGAGCGCTTTCAGGATCCCTTTCACTCTTGAAAGCCAACATCCGCCTGCATTGGGGAATGCGCCCCGACAAACGTAGGTGGATGAAAATCCATAAACCGCTTCAATTGCTCGTCAGTCGCTCGCTCTTTCACCCGAGCTTCCACACGCTCTTGCCTTGCACCAACCCGAACTGGCTCCACTATAGGCCTTTCTTACCCAAAAGGTTGTGCTTGAATCATGGAAAATACCACCTCCGCAACTAGGCGTACAGTTTCTGCAGAAGGAGGAGGTGTGGGCACCTCGGCTGGTGCCTCACTCTCATCTGAATGCTTGGGCTCAGACTGCCTAGCACCACTCCTTGTCACCTATATGTGAACAAGATATCAATAATCAACCTCCAATCCAAAATGACAAACATACCGAAGACACACGCGCACATTCCCAGTTTACATTCTTGAGTTCAATTATGGTAAAACTGTTCGCACGTACACGTGCTCGCCACCCGACAAAAGAATTCGGCCACGAATTCGAAAGCGGAAAATTGAGAGGCCTCTGATACAAAAAATGTAACAACCCAACCCGTTAAATAACATATAATAGAAGGTCCGGCTGGGCCCCCGCATTGTATGCTACAAACAGACGGCGAGGTCATAGGTTAATACCAAAATACCTCGCATCCTAACTCAGAGCATTCTAGCGGAAGTTTACAAGTTGCACGAACTCAATCCAAGAATATCCAATACTATATAAATAACTCATTTATATCCAAGACCAGGAATGTATATAACCACACCGCGCACGACCTTATAGCCTTACAAGTTTCTCTTTAGAAATATATGACTTCATACATCAGCCCACAGGCCGGCCACACATTAAATCCAAAGCTTCGCATGACCTTCGAGCGCCTAACAGCAGTAGCAAGGGCTTCAGCCCGCTCAATCTATTTAAGCATCTTCAAGGGAAGCACCTTCATATAGACATCCACCCCATGGGTGACAAACAAAGCAATGGTCAGCATTCAGCTGACCAATTATAATGACCATACCACTTAACTGGGGCAGTGGTTCCTTGCCTTTATGTATTCCAATCTCAACACATATATACAATCCACATTATCATCACAAACGCCGGCCTTCATGCCAGATGTTCCGTGCACTCAAGGCACACTTACGGAGTACCAAGCTCCTCATGGTTCCACCACCGGTTCGAGGTGTTTACTTGTTGGTCGGGCATAAGCCTCCAAACCCCTGTTGAATACCTCATGCACCCGTCCACTCAGAGCCACGCACCTCATAACAAACTGTGAGCGCTATCAGTCTAACTACCCTCGTAGTGTAGCAATCCTAGGGAAATCGCCCCACTGCTTTGTTACTAATCACCGCTCACCCGATCATACCACTGAAATTGTTGGGTGGCCCACCCACTCAGAGGTTCTTAACATGTTGGCTATGGGAATCAGCCGCCAAACCCCTATTGTAGGCCTCTCGTACCCACCCACTCAGAGGTGTTTGCTTGCAATAATCTTATCAATGATCTTGGTGGTTGTCCTACCCACTCATAGGTTCTAGCATTCCTTCTCAACACCGACACATAGTACCGCTTTCCATTCCATCAATACAGCTCGCGCCGAGCATATCACCATCACAATCATCCTCAACAACTCTGTAGGTAACCGATGTATACACGGAGTCTTCTCCAGTTCGCAGCATCACCAATCAAGACATCCATCCAGATGGGCTTCACACAGCATGCCTATATCGTACTACACATTTCCGGCTCTAGATGCAGACTCAACTACTAGAATCACTTACGCTCTTCCATCTTTTGATGGAGGATTCCACAGATATACATGCATAAACAAAGGGCTTCACCTACCCAAGGAAGAAAGTACATTACCCTTGACGATCGCTTCGGCGCCATGAAAGAACTAGCTGGAAGGAAAGCACCGCAGCGGCCTTGCCTTCGTAATGCTGAACTCGGCTCTCAATTCGGACCACTGAAGCTCCACCTGCGGTCGGACAGCTTCTCCTTATTCCTTCCTTGCTCTCCTCTCTCTCTCTCTCTCTCTTCACTTTAGAAAGAGAATAGCCAATATGAGAATGAGAGATTAATCTCCATTCTCGGCCTTATAAGAGAAGGGATGATCTTGGACTACATGATCCAAATAAAAGTGAACAAACGGCCTCGATCGCTTTAAAAAGCATCTAAATAGAGCGAACACAACTTGGGACACGCCCGTGTCACAGGCCATGTCCCTTGAGCGGCTACAGAACCGACTCAATCTGGAACAGAACACGGGCTACGACACGCCCGTGTTACTCTCTAACACACCCGTGTCAACCAGTACACGGCAGTGTGGATGGACGTGTCACCTTATCAACACAAGTTTGTAACACCTGAGAATGATACGGTAAAGGCACATGCCCATTTGCTCAACATGCCCCTGTGACACGTCCGTGTACAACACTCAACGCCACTCAATGACACTCCACTTAATGCCACTCAATGCCACTCCACTCAACACCGCCTGAGCAGGACAAGCCCTGGGACACGCCCGTGTCCTAGGCCGTGTACACCGGACATGCCTTGGGACACTCTCGTGTCCCAGGCCGTGTCACCTAGCCTGAACCTATTTTGGGACTTAGGGTTTTTGCGGGGTTATAACTAGCTTGAGCCAATGTGCGGTACCAGCCTTACTTGCCCCCAAGAAGTATGGTACATGACAGATGTGTGTTGATAGCCGCGCTATCAACAAGATTACTATCAAGTATAGGTTTCCTATTCCACGATTAGATGACCTCTTAGATGTCTTATATGGCGCCAATATCTTTTCGAAGTTAGACTTACGGAGTGGCTATCACTAGATTAGGATCCGTGAGGGAGATGAGTGGAAGACTGCGTTTAAGTCTAAGGATGGGTTATATGAGTGGCTTGTGATGCCCTTTAAGTTATCCAATGCCCCAACACCTTCTCTCGGATGATGAAACATGTCTTTCTGCCATTCATGGGGAAGTTTGTGGTATTTTATTTCGATGACATCATAGTATACAACACCGCTACTACCGAGCACATCTCCCACATGAGAGTGATTCTTTCCACCTTGAGGAAGGAAACATTGTTTCTAAACTTTAAGAAGTGCACTTTCTACGCTTTAGAGGTAAAGTTCTTGGGTTATATAGTCGAGTCTGAGGGAATATGAGTTGACCCTAGTAAAGTTCAAGTCATTAAGGATTGGCTCAAGCAGACCACTATACGAGGGGTGCGTAGTTTCCATGGGTTAGCTTCGTTTTATCGCCGTTTTATACGGGACATCAGTAGCATAATGGCCCCCATTACGGAATGCATGAAGAAAGGAGAGTTCACCTGGATGAAGTCTGCACCCATGCTTTCCAACGCATTAAGAAGCTTATGACTGAGGCACCTGTCTTGCGTCTACCTGACTTCACCAAAGTCTTTGAGTTAACTTGTGATGCTTCTGGGATGGGAATAGGAGGTTTCTAGAGTCTGGAGGGGAACCCAGTCAGTTACTTTAGTGAGAAGTTAACTGGCGCTAAGATAAATTATTCAAACTACGATAGTGAGTTTTAGGCAGTTGTACGATGTTTGCACCATTGGAGGCACTATCTCCTCTCCAACGAGTTTGTGATCCTCTACGATCATGAAGCTTTGCGCTTCATCAATGGATAGTAAAAAATCAGCCCGCGTCACGCTAAGTGGGTAGCTTTCCTACAAGGTTACACGTTTAATCTTAAGCACCTTAACGTTTCAGACAACCGAGTCGCGGATGCCCTTAGTCGCCTTACCATCTTGCTTTCCACAATGAAGGTTAATGTTGTAGGAATTGAGCGAGTTAAAGATGAGTATGTTACCTGCCCAGATTTTAAGGAGTCATATTTATCTGCCCATGATAGCTCTCCCACGATGATATCTGCGTTTGTTCTTAAGGACGGCTATCTCTTTAGGCATGGGAAGTTGTGTATCTCACAGTCATCTCTATGACTTCATATCATCTGGGAGCTGTATAGTGGAGGATTGAGTGGACACTTCGGTAGGGATAAGACAATTATGCTAGTTGAGGAGAAATTTTACTGGCAAAAACTTAAGGCGATGGTGGGAAGGGTAGTAAGTAGCTGTCATACCTGTCAGGTATCCAAGGGCACCAAAACCAATGTAGGATTTTATACACCCTTTCCTATCCATTCCACACCATGGGAAGACGTGAGTATGGATTTTGTTCTAGGCCTACCCACCACTTTACGCCGTCACGATTCTATTTTTTTAGTTGTGGATAGGTTTTCTAAAATGGCGTATTTCATTCCGTATAGTAGGACCATTGACGCATCTCATATTACGAAATTGTATTTTAAAGAAGTCATTAGTCACCGTGGAGTGCCGAAGACAATAGTCTCGGATAGAGAAGTCAAGTTTACGAGTTATTTTTTGAATACACTTTTGATTTTAATGGGTACCAAATTATTGTTTTCCGCCGCCTACCATCCACAAATCGATGGGAAGACGAAAGTGGTTAATCAGAGCTTAGGGAATCTTCTTAGATGTCTTGTGAGAGATCATAAAGGTACTTGGGATCTACTTCTTCCCAATGCCCAATAGGCCGACAATAAATAAAAAATAGGTCCATGGGTATGTCTCCCAACGAGATTGTCCATGGGTACAAGGCCCCTGTGCCTCTTGACTTGGTTCTATTGCCTCCAACATACAAAGTAAGTCAATTCGCACAATCCTTTGCCCAATACATTCATGACCTACACACACGTATACGAGCTACCTTGAATACTCAATACGATTCTTATCAAGCGCACGCTAATCAACATAGGAGAGTGTCATACTTTAACGTTGGAGATCTTGTCTTAGTCCGGTTAGTTCCCGAACGACTGCAAACTGGCACCGTTAAAAAGTTAGCACCAAAGCGCATCGGCCCTTTTCAGATTATAAAGAAGCTAGGTTACAATTTTATCGTTTTGGATTTGCCTACTGATCTCCCCCATTTTTAATGTCTCAGATATGACGTTGTTTCTTTCGCCTCCATAAGAGTTGAATTCTTTGACGTCCTCTTCTTCCACTTAAATTTCTAATGGGTTGGGGAGTTGTAGTTCAGATGATCTCTCTCTTACAGTCCTGACAGGTATATCATCGGATGGTGAGTTGCATTCCTTTATTCTTACTGTTAACATGTTCCCCAGGTTTCCCAAGACATTTCTTACTCAAGATAGGATACTTACGGATGAGGCACTTGCTACTACCGATGGTGATACCTACCGCTTCCTCATCCTTTGGCGTGACTGCCCCCCTCCGGACGACTCATGGGTACTCAAAACGGAGCTTAGACACTTGGATGCCGCTCTCCTCCACTGCTACCTCTTGGACCACGCATCATAGATATGTGATTTTAAACGGGGGAGGATTGATGTCACGGCCTCCACACCACTACTTGATGATTATCCGGTTGTCGAGGCTCTACAACATAAAGACTTTCGGAGCCATGATGATGAAAATGGAAGAGAACGTTACAACCTCTGCCCGAGGCGTGCTAGGCCCACTTGAAGGCTCAATTTAAATTTATGCTCTTAAGTTATTTTATTTATATTTTATATTTGAGAATATAAAATTATTCCATGCTTGGGTAATAATTTTATATTCATGAGAGGACTTTTATTTTCTTATTTCCTGCATTTAAAAACATTTGGTGTGTTTTTAACCGCCCGGATGGATGAGATTTCATCTCCATCTTGGACGGTTGAATGTATGTTTGTAACTCCTATTTAAGGAGAAGCTTTTATGAGAATTTTATACAAGAAGAATTGAACCCTAAACTCTTCTTTGAGAATTTTTGCCAAGAGGCGTTTTCCCTAGCAGCCGCCCCCTTGTTTGGTGTAAAGCTATACTTTGCTTCCTCCACCCCTCTTCAGTGCGACTCCGGCGTGGATTCCTTCGGTGTGACTCCAAGGAAGAAGGTTGCAGCCCCATTCGGTATGACGCCGTTGGATCCGTGGAGAAAGTGAATCTCCCACCTTATCTTGTGTTCAAGTTGATTCCGGGTTGGGTAACTTCTCCTCCAACCTCTTGTGTTTTCTTTCTTTTAGTTTTTGGAGATTGAGCAACCGTTGTTTCCGTGGTTTTAAATATATCGCTTGCAATTTTTGAAATCGATTTTATCGTTGACAAACTTCTATAATCCGGATCGGGTAGATCCTATTTGCTTGAGTGGATGTTGGCCTATAGCCTAGATTTTACTCTCAAAAAGGAGTGGCAACCTTTATGTTAATTTCGAGAATCATCTGACTCTTTTTCTTGATCGTTGTATTAGAGTCGAACTCTCCTCCTTGTGGTTTTATGTGCTACATTTGAGCAAATCCGTAACGATATGATAGATGCTTTTGTAGGTGTGGTAGATCTAAGGCGTGTTGGGCAAGGTAGGTCTACTTTGTGTCCGTATCGCTCTCCAAATGTCGGACACCCGCTACGTCATTGGCAGAATAGTTTCTCTTCTCCTTCATGAGCTCCAGCCAGACACTTTTTATCTTTCTAAAGGTATTTTCTTGCATCATATGAAGAAAGTATCAATTTCTTCCATTGAAAGTTTGGAACTCATGTTTCAAATCATGTCTAAGCTGTCAAATTCCATGATCTCCAAGTTGATGAGGAAATGACTCCATATTACCCTTTACATCGAGCAGCTGACACATCTGGTGTAGTTGTTGAGGGGGAGCCTGGTCCTACAATCCTAAAGTAAAGTCAGTCTGCTCTTCCTTCAGATGTTTCTCCATCTGCTGCTGCTAAGAACATTCCTCCCAAACAGATGACTTAGGTCTTATTTATGTTGATCTGCCTGATGATGAAATTCTTACTGATGCACAAGTTGAAGAACAAGTCATATCTACAGAAGATGATATCAACAGTATGATAGAGAAACTCACTTCCAAAGAACCTCTTTCCCCTGTGACTAAAGAGAAATCTCCTCAACCAGAACCATCTCCATCAGACCATCCTTCTGAACTATAATCTCCTCACCCACAGTCTCCTACTGAAGATTTGCCTGAAGAAGAGACATTTTCAATTTCTAATGAAAAAAAAATTAACTCCTGAACTAGCTGAAGCACCCCTCAAAATGCTGAACTTCTCCCTTCCTACTATTCTTGGTGAGAAAGGGGATGTCCTAATTAATACCATAAGAGGCCAAAGCTCAGTTATTATTGAAGACATACTTCCCTGGACAGCTCCAATAGTACCTCCTCTTCCAACTCCTCAACTGAAGTATATACTTCATATACCCTTCTAGGTAAGATTTAGTTAATGTTAGCCCAGCAAAGAACTTATTTTGAGGACTCTCTAAAATTTGTCACTGATAAAATAAATGCTCTAGAGAAAGAAATGAGCAGAGGCTTTGCTTAGATTCAACACAATACTGATGAAATCAAACATCTATTCCAAATAGTTGGGAAAGCCCTAGACCACACTATTACCAACATTGGTCAGGTAATGGACAAATCAGTAACTCTAACAAATAATCATATTCTATTGGAAAAGAATGTTGAAGGTCATAACTTCAAGATATGTGAAGAAGTTTAAATATTCAAAGAGGAAGATATCCGCACCCTATCTATAGAAGTCAGAAAGGGGGAGAAATTAGTCAAGGAATATCAGGAAGAATCAAATAATAATATGAAAACCCTTTGGGAAGGAAAGCTAGCAGAAATACATGCTGGTATTCAAAACCAGATTGATGGAATCAAATTTCATATATATTACACAGCAGTTTGGATGCACAATCAGATTTTTCTAGAACTTAAAGTTGATCCAAATGTTATTCCATATCATCTAAATCCTACTGCCCAACATCCTTCTGCCCCAATGCAAACATTATCTCATAGACTAGAAGATCAAGAAGCTCCTCCTGCAGAATATTCTCAAGATTGGTCAGAAACAGAAATGCCTCAGATTCCTCCTTCAGAAATTCCAGCTCATAATAAAAGAAAATATTGTGATGGTGCTTCTGCAAGCAGATCCACACCTATGCCAGAACATGCTGTAAGAGAATTTGCTGAAATTTTGAGCCCAACCTCAAAGTCTCTAATTCTTGATACTCTAAAACTTGTTGTTTATTTAATGAAAATAGAAATGATCATTACAGCTCCCATGAATGTGACTTGTCTGAGAAATCTATTACAAAGAGGAGATTATATGATAGAGAGTATGGAAATAACAAACCCGAGGCTCCTCCCAAACCTGCCAAATATTATCCTAAACCATACAGTTATGAGAAGCGACAGAAAGAGAAGAAAGAGAGGCAACAACAACAGCAGAGCAAGTAGAAATTGAAGATAATCAGTAGATTACTTTATGATATTTTGTGGAATTGGACTCTTCTTGGACAATATCTATAAATATAAATCATTAAATTTTGATGATCTGATCTTTCTATAACATAGCATTTCCCATTATTACTTTGTTTACTAGTTTATGTTTATGTAATCACCTTAGTGTAGAGGGTTCTGACTTCTACAAATAGGGGACATTGTTGGGTATTGTATCCACAATAACCTGGATTTGTATGAAATCGCCCTTGAACTAAGATGAATTAATATTGTAATTGATACTCTTTTCAAGTTGAGTGCATGCATGTTATAATTGCCAAGTGTAGACCAATGCGAGTCTACAATGAGTCACCAAATGCAGGACTATACAATGTAATCCCTCATTGTGTGATCTATGGTGTTGAGTCATGTGTAGCCACTCTATTGGGACACTTAATTTTCAAAGTACTAAAGTTATGGGAGAAAGACTAGTTGCTGAATTTCTTGAAGAAAATCATTTTACAGAAAGTCAAATTTTTCTATGTCAATTACTCGAGAAGGACCTCTTTGTACTCGAGTAGTATTGAAGTAGTTCTCGAGATAGCTCAGTCAAGTTTTCGAGTAACAGATGTTGTAATCAAGAAGGCTTAGTTTAGTTATTGATAGAGCCATGCAGTACTCGAGTAAGACTCGTCTCTCTGTTGAGTTTACTGAAAACTCAGCTCAAAATTTTTCTAAGTCTAGTACTCCAGAAATAGAAGTCATTACTCGAGAAGGCCAAGCCTTGTCTAGAGAAAGCAGAAGTCTAGTACTCGAGAAGCTGAAATAATTTCTCAAGAAGTCTAATTTGCTCTCGATAAGACAAGTCAGTTCTTGAGAAGTCATTATCTATTTCTCGAGTAATAGAAATTATTTCTCGAGTAACAGAAGTTATTTCTCGAGAAGCCAGAACAAATTTCCAGTGTTTTCCTTAAGAATCTATTCTTGAAAATCTTATATCCTTTTCTCGAGAAATAGATGTTGTTCTCAAGTAGTCTATTCTTCACTCGAGAAATGAAGATCGTTTCTTGAATTTTTTGTTAAGTCCCGACAGAAGTGAATTTAAATTAATCTCGTTTCTTATTGGTCCACGTGTTATGTCTTTAATGATTATGACTGTTAGGCAAGTCCTATGAAAGATCTTATCATAATCGACTAACCCTAACAATAAGAAATCAAGTATTATGAATCGTATTTTTCATTCTTAATCGGGAAGGCCTCCGATGTTCATCGTCCTCCTTACCGACGTTATTCTCCGATCCAAGTAATTCAGAACAAGAATGATTCAACAGATCAAGGCTTTCAACTCGACAGATCTATTCCTTAATCGTGCGATCCTAAGTTTTCAGATCCTGATATTTCACCTTTGTCTTCTTCGATCCATTTCTGACAGAGCTTAGAAGTTTAAGAAGGAAGAAAGGATGAAGACTCAGATCTTAGATATTTTTGTTTTTATATTTTTCTGTACAACACTTTAATCTTGTAGGAGATTTCTCACCGAGTTATAGGAGTTTGTTCTCCAAGATTTTTGTATAAGTGTTTTGACTCCGAGTTGTAGGGGCATTGCTCCGAATTGTAGGATTGTTTTACAATCAGAGCTAATAGTGAAGTAGCCGAGTCTAGCGTGGTGCTAGATCGGTGAGGTGGAGAGTGGACGTACCCTAGGTTGGGGAACCACTATAAATCTTGAATTTTTTGTTGCTTTCTTGTTCATTTTCTGTGCTCCGTCATTACAAGCTTTAATCCGCAAAAAGATGCAGACCTCACCTATTCACCCCCAGGTGATTTATGTATACATCTAAAAACAACAAACCTAATTGGGATGGACCCTTCATCGTACACGAAGCATTGCCCATCAGAGTATACCACCTGCAAAACTAGGAAGGGAAGGTACTTGGAAATGCTTGGAGCGATGATGACCTAAAAGGTTCTATTTACAGCGGGAAAGAGTTTGATGTCTTCCTAAATGTAATTATTATTATTCAATTTCTATAAAATTCCTCTCCCCATGAAACATGAGATTGAGCAACTTGTCTTTTACTTTCAAGAGTTTTGTCAAGATGACTAAAAGCTGTGAAGTCCATCTCCGTAATCAATATGAGAAACCTGCCCCAAACCCGATTCTCTTAAAAACCTAAGGCAGGTGATGGGACGGTGTGTCGGGTTCTAATGCGTTATTGAAAGACCAAGCCCCTACATTGACTGTTAAGATTGACTCCCCCCTTATATGTTGAGCATCTTCTATCCTGTAAGACAATAAGTGACTATACGTCTGGTTAGTACATGGGTAGGATAACCCCCCATTATTTGGAAAGTGACTAAGCAATGGAGTTTTAGGAGGTGAGAGTTTGATATAGGATGGAGTCCTCTAGAGTGCTCCTCTCGCGGGCTCCCTGACTGTCATCCCAATCTCGGGTTCCCCTTAGTTCTTTGACAGTTATAGTGGAGTGGGTACCTCATGAGTGTGCATCTTGTGAGACCCCTCCACTCCCTTGTCCAAAGCATTGCAGTCAAATAATGAAGAAAAAGAATTTTGCTTATCTGTGAATATATGCTTTGGAAAATTCATTGACTTACAAACAAACAGATTTAATGAGTTCTTTTTGCAAGCATGTAGGTGCGTGTATCCTTGTGCAAGTAGACATGTGTGAGAATGCAGGTGCGAGTTTTTAGGTGCGAGCAACATCGTGCGAGTATGCAGATATGAATATATGATCATTGAACACGCATACCGAGAACTCCATATCCTCGTGCCTATAAGACTAGAAAGTGTCAAAGTCTAGCTAGCAAAAAAGAATAAAATTAAGCAAAAGTTATTCTTTCATATACGAGAAGAATTATTTGTATAAAAAGCAATGATGTCTTGAACAAAGGCTCATACAAAATAATTCCTATCTATTTTTACATAATAAATATATTCGCACACAGGAGGTTGCCCACCAGCTAAGCACAATCATCGCTAGTATCGGATTTGCTCTCCTCCACGTCCTCAATCATGACGTCATCTTCACACACCTCATTATCATTGCCTTCTTCATCACCCCCACCGTCTTTGTCATCCTCATCATCATCATCATCATCATCCTTGTCAGAGTCAGAGGAGGAAGATAGTACATGGTCAGGCGAGATGGAAACATCGGTGAGCATGTCCGGGATGAGGTCCATCACAGGCAAGTGGGACGATTCCAGGCTTAGAATACCATCCATCCTCGGCTTGGCAAGAATGACATCCCCCATCACCTGTGTGATTCCCCGATAGATTGCCAGCATCTCATCGCCATGGAAGATGATATTCTTCCCTATCCCACTAGTACTCGCCATTGCTGGCTGCGGCTCGATTGGGCAAGTTTCCAACTCAGCATACATGTGTGGCCTCCAGCATGGTTTTGGTATCTGCGAGCTCAAGATCTAGCTTTGAGATCTTCTTCGATGTCTTTATCTCGGCTTTCTGCAAGTATTGATAATAATTGTCAGCGATCATCAAGAAACGACTACACCCAGGTCACACGTCCAAACCTAGGTTACCTCATAAACTTTGCACTGAGCGACCAGAAGTCCCAACTCTAGCATCTTTTTCGTCCACCCTAAGGTGCTCCTGGGCCTCAAGAAACACATGGCCATGTTGTGGTCCAGCTCGGTAGCTCGCAGTAGCATGCGTGCAAATTGATTGGCGACCTCCTCTACGCAGATATCCTGTATAGACTCAGTATCCATGCGGCCGTCGACGCCAAAGGCAAGATTATACGCCTCTCCCTTGTAGTCCAATTCTTCTGAACAAGCGGGCAAGTTGGCGCTCAAGGTTACCTTATGATTGCCCTCATCCAAGGTCAAAAGTGGGCAACCATATGCGTCCTTGCCACTGCGCCCTAGATCTTAGGTCAGGTAGAAGTTTTAACACCACAAAAAAAAATCCAAAAATGGGGTCAGGTTGGGTGACACGGTCTGGGACACGGGCGTGTCCTTGGGCGTGTCCAGTGCACACGGACTGGAACACAGGCGTGTCCCAGGGCATGTCCTTTACGGTGGGCATCGAGTCGAGTTCTCGAGATAGTGTGGTCGACGATCGTCGAGAGGCCACACAGCCTGGGACACGGGCGTGTCCTAGGGCATGTCCTCCTCGGGTGAATGACCGGGTAGCGTGGAGTTGCGAGCATGGCCTGTGACACGGGCGTGTCACAGGGGCGTGTTTGGTACACGGCTAAGTACACGGGCGTGTTGTAAGACCCCCATTTTTTTTTCTTTTTAGACACCGGGGTCTTAGGCCCAGAACCGTCGCCTTACGGTGATACCTTCGCAATCGGGAAGGTCGTCACTACAAAACACCGATCCTGTCGGCCAAATCGATCGCAATTGTAGTAATAAATTAAAAGCGAGTCCACAGGAATCATATGTATAGAAAATAAGCTCCGCGAAGGGAGTGTCCACAGATAGTATATATAACAGAAATCTCGGGCTTATGCCCGGTACATCATGTCCTCACAACAAATCGCTCATCACGGAAGCAAACTAATATAACTACTAGTGGTCGTGACTCACAGTCCCTACTGTCTGGACTCCGGTACTAGACTGTCCGATCTCCAAGTGAGCCGAGCTTCGGGGCTGCTCCTCCATGCTGGGCTCCGTGGTCCCCTAAAATGATGTGGTTCGAAAACCATTAGTCTAAAAGACTAAGTCCTATCGTACCCCGCCCCTTCCCCCATGGATCCTAAGCACCGAGCGGGGAGAAGGAAAGGTAAGGACATGAAGGTGGAGAATATCAAATAGCAGATGGCAGCAGAACTAAACTAACAGTTCAAAAAGATGGTAATAATCATATAAAATTTGAATAAGAAAGTAACCTTAACTTATGTGAATACACATAAGCTAATGGATCTCTTGCAGGGCTCCTATCGTATTAAAAGTCCCATACCGATTTATACGATAGGGTGTCAGTTTTACTAGCAGGCTTAAATATATAGTACTGAAAGAGAACCTTGACTTATAAGCACGCTCGCGCGAACTTATAAGCCAAGGGGTCGTTTTGCAGGGCCTAATGTATAGAGCATCCCATACTGTTTATACATTATGTGTTATGTTATATGCAATGGTTATGCTAGGAAATACAATTATGTCATGATATGAACATGCAAATGCAACACACCCACTCGACTTTGTTTACACAGACCTTTAGTTCCCCCTTTCGGAGCCGTTACCTCCCAGAATACCTCTGTAGTGGCAGACGGAAGCGGTGGGTTGGGCCTCGCCCACCTCTAAACCAGTAAAGCACTACCGGTCAGACCTATCGTACGCCTCAACGCTTGGTGCATAAAGCGGACTCCTGTGTACTCTTGCCGGCTGGCGCACCGGACTTCTGTTGGCGAAGTGCTAACCACACTTGCCGAGTCGACGTATTGGCGTCGGTGCATCGACCCTCCAATACCGAAGACCCACAACCTTATACCTTTTATGCACATGCAATAGTTATGAGTCCAACCAACAACCGAGCCAAAGCTCCCCAGACTATCCCGTCCGTCAACAACCGAGCCAAAGCTCCCCGGACTATCCCGTCCGTCATAATCAATAACCGAGCCAAAGCTCCCCGGACTATCCCGTCCGTCAACAACCGAGCCAAAGCTCCACGGACTTTCCCATCCGTCATAATCAACAACCGAGTCAAAGCTCCCCGGACTATCCCATTCGTCACAAACCGAGCCAAAGCTCGCCGGACTAACCCTAGTATTTTGACAAATCCTCTTACGGGTCAAACGATCTTTCGTCGATCCCGAGCACCATCTAACATTTAGCCAAAACCCAACCCTTGCTTATCCTAACTCGAGTGATGACCTCATTCAAAATTATCCAAACCTACATCCACTAATCCCGACACATGTGCCCAACTTTATATTCCACATATTTTCTGCAGATGTACTATATGCAGACCACTAAGATTAAATGTCATGTAAAATGGGAAGTACATCAAATAATCATCCAGTACTCCTATAATAATTATTGGAGGTCCATTATGACCTTTATTGACCAAATCCAGAGTTTCACATTTTTCCTATTTATTTAATAATTTATTTAATTATTGTAGTGACAAAAAATTTCAATAATGAACATGATGTACCAATTTCAGACAAGATATCATTCTACTAATTTTATATGATATTCAAAACGAGTATTCAACTTACCCTCCAAAATATCCAAATTTTTCAGTAAGATTTTGTCCCCTATTTCTCATTTCAATTTATTCCTTAATAATTCATTTAAAGAGAAATGTAAGGCTATATTACTTCTAAAAATTCAGAGAAAATTCAAGTATGATTTTAATGGCATATGAATGATTTGGGCCAATTTTCGTAATTTATTTATCAGTAAAGAGCCTTAAATAAATTATTGAACAATTTCCTCATTTACCAAGCTTGTGAAGTAAGTACCTCAAATATGTATTCAAGAATTCTCATAAAATTTAAATATGTCTATAAATACTTATCACTTTTTCTGCCAAACTTTCATGACCTCCCAAGGGGTAGAGAGACCAATATGATCAATTTATTAATTGGGGAATCCCCGTGTGTTACAAAAGAATTACTACAATTATTATCCCAAAAATTCTAATTAAATTACCAGAGGTTCATAATATCCTTATGACCATTCTACCAAAATTTTATCTTAGTTTAAGGAGTTTATCTAGCCTATTCCAACCCTACCATATTTGTGCCCTAAACTAGGGTTAGCATTTTGTGGGTTCTAAACTTTCCAAAATCCCTCAAGATTCTCACCATAGGGTTTTACTTACCCTAGTACCCTCCCTACAAAATTTCATGGTCATACAAGGTGTCTTGCACACATGCCCTTCACAAGGTACAAAAGTCCTTCCTTAGGGTTTGACCAAGGATCTTGGGACAAATAAATTCCAATACTCCCAATTTTTTATTGGAAGGTGCAAAAAGTCATGCCAAGTCAGTGGCCAAAATTTGAACCTCTGTTGAGGTGAATTGGACATTTTAAGCCAAAAATACATTTCTGGACCGAAAAGCCCCTTTTTAAGGCAAGGCTGGGTTTGCAAGATTTCCATTCAAATCACCTCCAAAATTAATGAAATTTTAACCAGAGCTTACTATTAACCTCATGTACCACCCACTAAAATTTTGGTGGATTTGGAATTCATTTTACCCATAAATTAATTTACCCTAGATAAATTAAATTAATTACAAAAACTATAGAAACTTTATCCCCAAAAATTCCCATTTTTGGGCAGGGTCTCGATATTGGTTAGGGTGACTCCCTTCCAAAATTTCAATTCATTTGGACTACAAATGAGGTGTGGACACTTAGTTTAATGTCTGGCTAGCTATTTGTATATATCCCACCAAAAGGCGTGCCCTGGTCAAACCAGGCACCCAAATTGGTTCAAACCAATTTTTTATGAAAGTAGACCCACAGGGCTACATTTTATATGTTTTCTATTTTTCATGAACGTGCCTGTAGATATTTTTAAAATTAAAAACCATTAAATACAAAAACTGTGACAGAAATGAAATAAATCAGAATTTTAATAATCTATAGTTTCTAATCATGCGGCACGAATCTTGACGCGCCTTTGGACGACATCCCGTCGTCTTCTACCTCCAGCCGACGACCCAGATTCATCTCGCCCGGGCTATCTTCCAGCTGCTGCCGCCGGCGATCTGGCCACCTCCCCGGTCGGCCACCACCGCCAACACCTTCGTGGTGGTTGTGGCTATCTCCAGGCGGTGGCACGGTCGTCGGGGAGCACTGTTTTGGCAAACCCAAGAGGAGAAATTTTTCGAAAAAACCATGAATTTTGAAACTTGGATCAGGCTCAATTGAGCCTGAACCTTGGCCCTAATGATTTCTAAGATCTGCCCATGGGTTTAGGAGTAGAGGAGGACCTGTGGGGGCGGCTATAGCCGTGCTGATCGTCGGATTTGTATGGTGGTGGCTGGTGGTGGTCGGCCTTCTACAACAACATAGTAGAACTGCTTGGATCCTTCAGGTAAAGTGTCGGAATTCCTCCTTGGAGTCCAGTGAAGCTTTTAAAAGGGAGAGGGGAGGTGTTAGGTGGCTGAAAACTCTTTGGCCATTTTTGGCCAAAGTCAAGTTTTGCGGCTTGGGTAGGTAGGGGAGAAGGCATGGCTCCAACCAGTCAAGGATTGGCTGGTTGAATTGGGGCTGTCTTCCTTGTCCTAGAGGAGTGAATGGAGTGGGTTGGGGAGGGGGAGGATGAGCCCAAAAGTCCTCCTACCTTTTCTTCCTTCTCTTTCTCTCTCCTCCATGGTGGAATCTTCTCTCTCTTACACCCCAAGCTGAAATTTTGGCTCCTACCTAACTCATGGCAGCCCACAAGTCCATCTCACCCATCAAAACAAGGTTAGCCCAATCAAAATGGACTTGAGCTTGAGTTAGCCCATTTGGGCTAGCTTGACCCAAACTTGGACTAGGGCCCACTTAGGTTAATTTGGTCCTTAAAGTTTCCTTAATGGGTCCTTGGTGACCCATTGGCCTCCCCTAGGGTCAAGGTGGGGTTGGATTGGCCCTTGGAGGTTACTTGACCCTTAACTAGGGCATTTTGACCATTTTAGGTCCAGAGTTGACTTTGGTCAACCTTGCCTTTTTGATTGGTCCCAATGGGTCCTTGGTGACCCTTTGGCCTCTCACTAGGTCTATGAGGGTATGTGTGGGGTCTAATTTGCTAAGGGACTGCAACTGGCCCTTGTGTAGGTCAATTTGACCAAATTAGGGTTAGAGTTGACTTTGGTCAACTTAGCTCCTTTGACTGCCCTCCATGGGTCCTTTATGACCCATTGACTCCTCACTAGGGTTATAAAGGTATGGGTGTGGTATTGGAGTCTTGGTGAAGCCCCATGATCACCTTAAACCAAGGTTTTGGAATTTACTATTTGCAGACCATAGTGCCCATATCCACACCACCAGGTCCACTTGACTTTTTCTTGGGCTTCCTAGGGTTTTGTCATGACAAAACCACTCTTAAGGGTCTAGTTGGAAATGGGATGTTACAAATCCCAATAAACAAAACAAAGATTTCGTCCCCGAAATCAAGGTTAAGCCCATGGGGACTCCTATCAGGGAGAAAGAAACTTGTAACATCCCATTAGAATTGAAAGATTTACATCATGACACCATGTTTGCTATGTGAGGTTTAAAGGTGATAGTCAAATCTAAGACCAATTCGCCCAATTGGCAAAGTCTAGACCCCCAATAAACAAAAGTTTAGCCCCTATTCTTGAAATTTCAGTCCTACTAGTTTAAAATAGGAAAATAAATTGAACATCCTGAGTGGTTGTGAGGTATACCTGACTGAAGAGTTCCGGGTTGTCGTATCAAGTCCTGGGGCTCCCATATATGCTCCTCTCTTCCGTGATTTCTCCACAGGACCTTGACTAATAGAACCTTCTTATGGCGTAAGACTCGTACTCCCTTGTCATCAATCCAGACCGGTTCTAGGTGAACTGACCAATCAGATGCTATCAGTCCATCTGTTGTTGTAACTTGCTGCTCTGGGAATAGTAGAGCTCTCCAAAGAGAGGTTATATGGAATACGTCGTGCATACTTGACAGCTCCGTGGCAGCTCCAGCATGTATGCCAAGGGACCGATCCACTCCTGGATCCTATAAGGCCCCATATATCTTGGGCTGAGCTTCTTCCTCTGTCCGCGTACCCGAGTAACACCATGCATTGGTCGGATCTTCAAGAACACCTTGTATCCCACCCGGAATTCCACCTGACGGTGTCGAGCGTCGTAATACTTAGCTTGTCGGCTCTGTGCTTCTAGCATCCTATCCCGTATCAATCTCACTTGAGCCTCGGTGTCCTCGACAAACTCCGAATCCAACGCCTTAGCGTCCTCGTCCTGTATCCATGACAACGGAGTCCTGCACCTCCGTCCGTATAATGCCTCATAAGTAGCCATCCTTATACTGGACTGGTAGCTGTTATTATACGAGAACTCGATCAGTGGCAACAACTTTTCCCAATGTTCACCGTGATCCAATATGCAAAGTCGTAGAAAATCCTCTAGAGTTCGGTTAGTGTGTTCCGTCTGTCCATCCGTCTTGGGATGAAAAGCCGTACTGAATGTTAGTCGCATGCCCAAGCAAGTCGTCACTGACCTCCACTCCCTGGACGTAAATCGTCCATCCCGGTCCGACACATTCAACTTGGGCACGCCATGATAACGAACGAACTGCTCCACAAACTTTCGGACTAACACACCCACTGAGTCATCCTTCGTAATTGAAATAAACTTGGCTACCTTCGTCAGCCGGTCGACGATCACCCAGATCGAATCATTCCCTTTTCGCGATCGGGGAAGTCCATGTATAAAGTCCATGGCAATATCATCGAACTTCCACTCTGGTACTGGGAGTGGCTGCAATAATACTGCGGGGTTTCTGCACTCCGCTTTCACTAACTGGCATGCCTCACAATGGGTCATGAAGTAGGTGATATCCTTCTTCATGCCCGGCCAGTACATAGTCTTCTTCAGATCTCCAGTCATCTTCGTAATCCCCGGGTGTACCGAATATTGACTGCAATGAGCCTCCATCATGATGTCCTCCCGGACCTGGCCTCCCTCTGGTATGTAAACCCGTCCTCTGAAGCACACTAAGTCATCCCTCAGCGAGTAATCTCCCGCAGTGCCTGCTTCTAAGGCCCGGAATATCGGCTCTAGCTGGGTTCCTACTCCAAGTCCATCAACTGTGTTCCTACTCCGGGGTTTGCATTCTTTCGGCTCAGTGCATCGGCTACCACATTCGCCTTTCCCGGGTGGTAGTGCATCTCGTACTGGTACTCTGCTAAAAACTCCACCCATCATCTCTGTCTGATGTTTAACTCTTTCTGCATTTACACATACCTCAAATTTTTATGGTCAGAGTATATGTTGCAGTGGACACCGTACAGATAGTGTCGCCAGACTTTTAGTCCAAAAATGACAGCTCCCATTTCAAGGGCATGGACTGGGTAGTTCTGCTCATGCTTCTTCAGCTGCCGAGAAGCGTAAGCTATCACATGGCCATTCTACATCAGCACTGCACCCATGTCTTGGTAGGAAGCGTCGGTGTAGACCTGGAATCCTTCTTTCCCTGAAGGGAGGGAAAGTATAGGAGCTGAAGTGAGTCGTCCCTTTAGCTCTTGAAAAGCCACCTCACACTGTGGGGTCCAGATAAAGGGCACCTCTTTCCTTGTCAGAGATGTGAGTGGAAGGGCGATACGAGAGAATCCCTCTACGAACTTTCGGTACTAACCGGTGAGTCCTAGGAAACTCCACACATCTGTGGACGTCTTCAACTGTGGCCAATCCCGAACTGCTTGAATTTTGGCCGGGTCCACTGCCAACCTAGCACCACTGATGATATGGCCTAGGAAAGCCACCTCCTTCAACCAAAATTGGCATTTGCTGATCTTCGCATAAAGCTTGTGCTCCCGTAGTCTCTCCAGGGTAAGCGTTAGATGTCGTGTATGCTCCTCCTCTGTCCTTGAGTAAATGAGGATATCATCGATAAACACAATGACGAACACGTCCAAATATGCCTCGAACACCTGATTCATGAGGCTCATAAATGCTGACGGAGCATTTGTGAGCCCGAAGGGCATCACGGTAAACTCATATAGCCCATATCTGCTACTGAAGGCAGTCTTTGGAATGTCCTCCTCCTGGATCCGTAGCTGGTAGTAACCCGACCTTAAATCCAATTTGGAAAAGAAATGCGCGCCTTCTAGTTGGACAAATAGCTCATCTATCCTTTGCAGTGGATATGTATTTCGGACTGTCAATCGGTTTAGTGCTCGGTAGTCGATGCACAATCTCAGAGTCCCGTCCTTCTTTTTAACGAACAAGATCGGGGCTCCCCATGGCGAAGTGCTCGGTCGGACAAATCCGGCCTCCACCAGTTCCTGGAGTTGGCTTCGAAATTCTGTCAGTTCTTTTGGGGCCATCTGGTAAGGGGCTCTAGCTGCCGGCTTAGCCCCCGGCACTAGCTGTATCCAGAAATCCTACTCCCGGTGCGGGGGTAGCCCAGGCAGTTTCTATGGGAATACGTAAGCAAAATCTCGCACCACCAGAATATCCGAGGTGGAGACCTTGGCCTCAGTCATTTCAAATACTACCTCATATACTTCTTCCCCCTGTAAGTAGGCCTTGACGGCCAGTACAGATGACAGCATGAGAGGGGGAATAGATCTAGTACCTTCGATGATGAGGTAGGAATCCCCATGTCTCACGGTAACTCTCTTGGACATGCAGTCAATCTGAGCATGATTCAAGTTCAACCATATCATTCCTAGGATCAAATCAAAGACTGGCATCTTCATGATTGTCACTGGAGCTTCAAATATCTTTCCGCCGATTTTCGCCTCCATGTTGCAGTGGGCCGAGGTGAGCAGCTCCGATCCGTCGGGTAATCGTATCCTCATCATCAAACCCGTGAATCCTTCCAGCCTTCCATCACTTCTACGAAGGCTTCCGATACAAATGAGTGTGAAGCACCCGTATCAAACAGCGTATAAGCGGGTTTGCCGCTGATGAAAACTATTCCTGGTGGGGGGGCGAGGAAAGTTAAATGTCTTAGAATCAAGCTGTGGTTTTCTTTCCTAGATTATCACTTCTATATAAATTTAAATTTCATGAGAAAATAACTTAAAATTTTCTGACGTACCAGTGATTACTTACTCCGGGTTCCGGGGTTGAGTCAGATCTAGTGCATAAATTTGCTCCATCTCCTGCCTGCGATCTGCACCCTGGAAACCACGTCCTCGACCACGTCCTCGTCCTCCAAACGGTTAGGCATGCGGGGCAGCCTGTGGTGTTGGTAGAGGTGCTCCCCTCACGGGGCAGTTTCTCTGAATGTGTCCTATTTGATGGCAATTGTAGCACTCCGATGGGGGAAATGCAATACCGCCGGGTCTTGGTGCCTCCCTAATCTGAAGAGGCTGAGGAGCCATTACCACCGACTCCCTCGGCTCTCGTCTAATCTCCTGGCGAGTTTGGTCCTCTGTCCTTCTTCCCTCTCTCCCATCTGTGATGCGGCCCCGCCGCTGATCATTCCGGGCTCCCCGGACCTGGTCCTCTGTCGGCCTCTTTCGACCCGGAGTCGTGTGCCAATCAGCCTCAATCCTCTTGGCCATCTCTAACATCGGAGGTATAGGCCCGTCAGAAACGAACATAAGGGCCTCCCTCAACTCCTCCCACAGGCCCTTATAAAATCTCTTGGTGTATCCGCCTCGTCTAACTAATAGGAGTCTGTGAATAGTGCTAAATGGTTGAACTCCCGGTGGTATTCTACCACTGTCTTGTTTCCCTGCTTCAATTGTAGGAACCTGTCCTCCAGCTCATCCCTGGCAGATTATGGCACAAAATGCTCTAGTAAAGCGGCCCTGAACTCCTCCCAAGTAATATCTGAAATCTCCATATCGGCAAAAGTCGTATCCAGTGATGTCTTCCACCATATTTTTGCATGAGACTCTAAACAAGAGACTACCAAAGGAACCCTCTCCTCCCAGAGGCACCGTATCCGGTCAACATTTCATACATAATATCTAGCCATTCTTCTGTCCGAACAGCCGATTCTGTCCCTAAGTAAGATGGAGGAGAGAGTCCTCGGAAGATGCTCAGCCAATTGGCCCCCGGGTTTGGCTGCGGAGGCCGGAACCTGTTGGGCCCTAAAAGCATCCAGAATAGCTGTCAGGGTTTGCCCCATCTCCGAGTGTAAGAATGTAGTGGGGACCGGGGGAGTTGGTGCAACATTAGGAGTCTGCTGGACTTCTCCTTGTTGTTTTGGATGCGCTGGGGGCTGCGTAAAAGAATTCAATTATAAGTAATCGCACATATCTAAAAGTGGACAATTTCATGTGATCCCCCATATGGGCCCACCACTTCTTCCGCTGCTTAGTTTGTCCCCAAACTAAACTCGTGCGGGGGTGGCTCGGGGTTTGTGGACTACTACCTTTCGATCGATATATTTCCCTCTGATACCACTTGTAAGACCCCCATTTTGTTTTCTTTTTAGACACCGGGGTCTTAGGCCCATAACCGTCGCCTTGCGGTGATACCTTCGCACTTGGGAAGGTCGTCACTAAAAAATGCCGATCCTGCCGGCCAAATCGATAACAATTGTAGCAATAAATTAAAAGCAAGTCCACAGGAATCACATGTATAGAAAATAAGCTCCATGAAGGGAGTGTCCACAGATAGTATATATAACATAAATCTCGGGCTTATGCCCGGTACATCATGTCCTCACTACAAATCGCTCATCGCGGAAGCAAACTAATATAACTACTAGTGGTCAGGACTCACAGTCCCTGCTGTCTGGACTCCGGTACTAGACTGTCCGATCTCCAAGAGTACCGACCTTCGGGGCTGCTCCTCCATGCTGGGCTCCGTGGTCCACTAAAATGATGTGGTTCGAAAACCATTTGTCTAAAAGACTAAGTCCTATCATCCCCCGCCCCTTCCCCCATGGATCCTAAGCACCGAGCGGGGAGAAGGAAAGGGAAGGACATGAAGGTGGAGAATATAAAATAGCAAATGGCAGCGGAACTAAACTAACTGTTCAAAAATATGGTAATGATGATATAAAATTTGAATAAGAAAGTAACCTTAACTTATGTGAATACACATAAGCTAAGGGATCTCTTGCAGGGCTCCTATCGTATAAAAAGTCCCATACTGATTTATACGATAGGGTGTCGGTTTTACTAGCAGGCTTAAATATATAGTACTGAAAGGGAACCTTGACTTATAAGCACGCTCGCGCGAACTTATAAGCAAAGGGGTCGTTTTGCAGGGCCTAATGTATAGAGCGTCCCATACCGTTTATACATTATGTGTCAGGTTATATGCAATGGTTATGCTATGAAATACAATTATGTCATGATGTGAACATGCAAATGCAACACACCCACTCGACTCTTTGTACACAGACCTTTAGTTCCCCCTTTCGGAGCCGTTACCTCCCAGGATACCTCCGTAGTGGCAGATGGAAGCGGTGGGTTGGGCCTCGCCCACCTCTAAACTAGTAAAGCACTACCGGTCATACCTATCTTACGCCTCAATGCTTGGTGCACAAAGCGGATTCCTGCGTGTAGGATCTTGTGGCGCCCTTAGAGGGGGGGGGGGGTGAATAAGGGCTCTTTAAAATTTTAACAAGCTTTTTGTAAAATACAAAATTTGAAGTAAAGTTTGAGACACACCAATGAAATGAAAAACAAGATTATATTTCTCCAAAATATGTATGTAAAATGACTCCAATAAAGCTTGAAATCAAGGCTTACAACGATAATAGTTCTTAGCTTTTTCACCGATCCTTCTCCCAAGGACCGGTAGGCTATAGTCAATATCTCCCTAGATATGGCTACTAGCCTCCCCCTAAATCTAACCTATGATCTAGACGCTGCTCACAAGGCCGCGATTTACTCCTAAGACTCACAAGGACCTAGACACCACACACAAGGCGGTGATTTGCCCCTAAGCCACATAGGGACTAAGACACCACACACAAGGTGGTGATTTTCCCTTCCCAATTACAGAGATAAAAAGTGAATATGAAAGTATAATAGTAAAACTTAAGAACTCCCTCAAAATAATGAGCTTTGAAGATGATGGTCGACCGATGAGAAGATCTCCAATCTTGAACGCACGGTCGTATCTTCTTCGCTCTTGAGATTTCAACGGACCAAGGGAGTTCGTCTGAAAACGGAGATGAAGGCTCTGAAAATTCTCTGAGAAAACTAAGCTCTGCACTCTCCATCAATTCCCTGAAATTTGGCCATATATATATCTTTATGCTATCGCCGGCGTTAGCGTTAACGCCCCACGATAGTGATAACTCTCCGTTGCTTGACACGTGGCACACGTCGCGCGGACTTTCAGATCTGAGTGGAGAACGTGACGATCGTGGGATATCGCTCGGCGATATCGGTATCGCCTCGCGATATCGTTCAACCGTGACATCGTGTGCGGCATCATGTGGTTCAAGGCTGACGTCAGCAGTAACTGTCCACGCTATCGCCCGGGTTAGCGTTATCGCCGGTGATAGCGCGATTTTCCTTTTCTTCAATGCTATGCTCAGCCACTCCTTAATACTTAAAAAACATGTTATCCCTGCACATTTAAAACACATACCAAGATCAAATACATCCGGGATTTGTTATTCTCAAACTAAGAAGTGTGGAACGCATGCTCCAACAATCTCCCCCTTTTGATAATAACAAATCCACTAAGAAAAAAATTGCATGAGATCAGGAGAATGTGAAACAATTTAGATAATCATTATGAACCAAAGTGCATAAATAGTTATAATTAACTCCCCCTATAATAAAGACTATTTTCTCCCCCTATTTAACAGAAATAATTACTCCCCCTATTTAAAAGAAATAATTACTCCCCCTATTTAAAAGAAATAATTACTCCCCCTAAATGTACTAATCAATTTATTTCGTAACTTAATCTCCCCCTTTTGTTATTAGCAAAAGATGGTGGGAAAAAAATGGTGGCAAATGCGGAAGCTGAAAGAAGTGAGAGAGTAATAAATTAGTCATAGAACTTGGAAATATGAGGAGTATGATAACAACATTAACATCCATGGAATAGTATTACCATAAAATTTGGAATTTTATCAGAAAAACTGTTTGTTGTGGAGAAAATTAATTTAAGAGTTGAATTTAAACATTGAAAATTTGTCAGGCCAAGATATCAAAAACTTTGGAAACGATGATATAGAAGAGAAAGACTATGTCCGGTCCAATTCTCATGAGAAGAAATTTTATAAATGATAATGACGTGTACTTGTGAAGAGTGATGTAGTTACAGATTCCTTAAGAAATATGTTACATGAAAGTTTGCAATTTTATAATACAAGAAACTAACATATAACTTCATGGTATAATGATTTTGAAAAAAAAATGGCCAAGTTTGTTTGCACAAGACACTTTACAATCCTTTTCAAGGTGCTCAACCTCACAATGCTCATTAAGACTTATCAGGAGGGTGAGTAGAGCTTGATTGGAAGATCCTAGTCATTTTTATATGTTTTTTTTTTCATTCATCATTTTTTTTGTGTAGAAACTGTGACTTAGGATTCCGAATTCACTTGTATTGCAAACTTGACAATAAATATTTTGTTTTTAAAAATGGCCATCAGTTTTGAAAATCAATTTGAATGAAGTATACATGCAAGGTTCAGTGATGTATTCGAAACTGTGAAAGAAACCAATATCATGTAATAAGAAGTTTAAGTATGTGTAACTATCAGCTCGTGTCAGTGGAATCTCATTATCAAACATAAAATGTTACTCATACTTAGAGGCATGCGGAAAAAAGTCTATGCAAGTTCTAGTCATCAAAGGTATAGAAATATCGAGTGCAAGACAAATCAAAAAAATGTTTAAAGAACTTATAAATTAATTATCACACATGTAATAGGTATTGTATCCTGATAATCATCCAAAATTTTCAGTAACACTAGAAGGAAGGGTGTTATAAATTAATTTTCAGTATTGTATCCTGAAATATTTTTGTTGGTTATTATTAAAAAAGTTCTTAATGATATCAATGGTAATTAACTATATGATATATATATATTCAAGTTCTAATCTTAGGCCTATTTTATAAAAATAAAATCTCGTAATTAAGACAATTTTGATGTATAATTCTAAGATTCCAAGTTCTAATCTTAACCTTGAAAAGCGTGAATCATTAAGCGGTTTTGTGAAAATATCTGCTATTTGAGAATCTGTTCCAATAAAATTTATTTTTAAAGCCTTCTACAAACAAAACATTTGAAATTAAAAAACTTTTGTTACCCACAACACCGATGTCGATGATTTTTTCCTTTTCCATTAGCTCCAAATGTAACAACTCCTCCTTTCTCACCTCCAGGCTAAGGAAATTCTCTTTACTGCCCGTCATGTGCTTTGAACAGCCCGAGTCCAAGTACCACACGTCTTCTTTGTCCTTATCCTGCCAACATACCTAGAAAGAGGATGTGAGTAAAGATCTGGCTACCCAAGTGGTTCCACCCATAGTGTAGGTAGAAGCCTTAGGCATCCAGATTTGCTTAATTTTACTTTTTTTCTTCTTCCAGCACGAGTCCGTGGTGTGACCAAATCTATTGCATTTGGCACATGTAATGTAACGAGAAGAATATAACTTCTCTGGACTTTTACTGTAAGAATACGTAGCATCAGTTAATTTATTATTATCAGAAATTTTAAAATTCGATTTTCTGGATTTTTCGCTATCGCTGGCGGTAGTGGTTATCGCCGGGCGATAGTTTCCAGTCGTGTATCCGAGTCCAAATCTTCTAGATCCGTAACATTGATAACCTAAGATCATATCCAGTGATCTTTGACCCATTCCAAACTTTTTCATGGCTAGTTTTAAGTCATGAATCTGGTTCCTCATTTCAGTATTCTCGAATACTAGATTTACACATCTACGTTCAAAAGCTTTCTTTCCTTCATGGACTTTGGAAATAGAAGTTTTCAGATCTCTCCCTAAAATCTCATTCTTTTTTGTGAGAATTTTTATTTTTGAATGAGATTTGGAAAGTGATTCTTCAAGCTCTTTTATTCTTCCCATAGAGTGATCACACTCTTGGCAAGAGACTTTTTCTTTTCCAATAGTCTTAATTTCATTTAACAATTTTTTATTTTCTTTAATTGAAACTTTATTTTCAGTTTTAAGAAGATCATTATCTTTTAAACTTTTTTCAAAACATTTGCAAGTCTTTAAAAATTCAGAAAATAATTCAACATAAGTTGGAGGAGTTACCTCAGTGTCGCTTTGGACACTGTACTCGTCATCATATATGATGCTCTTTCCCATTAGGCACATATTGGCCTCCTCCTCCTCGCTTGAGCTTGAACTGCTTGCATCCTCAGAAGTAGTATCATCTTTCAAGACCTTCTTCTTCCCTTTGAGCTTCTTTTCTTTAAGTTCTTTCAAGTACTTTGGACACTTGCTTTGAATGTGTCCTAACTTCCTGCAGTGATAGCACTCCGATGGGGGTCTCTCTTCCTCCTCATCATCATCCTTTTTTTTTCTTTCTAACCGTCTCCTTCTTAAAATATTTTTTAAAAGTGTTTCTTCTTTCCGGATTTCTCATAAATTTTTTGAACTTTTTAACAAAAAGACTTTCCTCATCCTCTTCTTCCTCCTCGGAGTTACTATCTTCCTCTTTCTTAGATCTTAGAGCCAACCCCTTCTTCTTTGGCTCCATATACTCTTGTTGTTGAATTTTTAATTCAACTTCATGAGTTTTTAAGTTCCCAATCAGGCTTTCAATATTAAGAGACTTAAGATCGTGAGATTCAGAAATAGCCGTCACTTTGGGATTAAATTTAGGGGGAAGAGATCTAAGAAGTTTTCTCACTAAGTCACCATTTGAGAAATTTTTTCCAAGCACTTTTGAGTCATTTACTATCTTGGTGAATCTGGTGTACATTGAATCTATATCCTCATCCACTTCCATCCTAAACTTTTCAAATTCCGACTCCAGTTGAAACAGCTTCGAGTCCTTCACCTGCGAGGTACCTTCATGAGTAACTTCAAGTAAATTCCAAATTTCATAAGCATTATTGCAAGCACAAGTTTTATTAAATTCAGTTCTATCTAATGCACAAAATAACGCATTCATGGCTTTAGCATTATTTTTGCACCTTAGCTTATCCTGATCATCCCATTTATCTTTTGGTTTTTCCATTTCTATATCTCCTACTGTATAAGTGGGATGAGCATAATTAGTCTCTACCATATTCCAAACTTCAATGTCAAGAGAAATAAGAAAACAATTCATCCTAGTTTTCCAGTAATTATAGTCAGATCCAGTAAACAGTGGAGGTCTACTAATTCCTTGCCCCTCAGAGAAAGCATGGTCATGCTGCGCCATAATTCCTGGTGGTGAAACCGTATTAGGAATAACCTGCTCTGATACCACTTGTAGGATCTTGTGGCGCCCTTAGAGGGGGGGGGGGGTGAATAAGGGCTCTTTAAAATTTTAACAAGCTTTTTGTAAAATACAAAATTTGAAGTAAAGTTTCAGACACACCAATGAAATGAAAAACAAGATTATATTTCTCCAAAATATGTATGTAAAATGACTCCAATAAAGCTTGAAATCAAGGCTTACAACGATAATAGTTCTTAGCTTTTTCACCGATCCTTCTCCCAAGGACCGGTAGGCTATAGTCAATATCTCCCTAGATATGGCTACTAGCCTCCCCCTAAATCAAACCTATGATCTAGACGCTGCTCACAAGGCGGCGATTTACTCCTAAGCTTCACAAGGACCTAGACACCACACACAAGGCGGTGATTTGCCCCTAAGCCACACACGGACTTAGACACCACACACAAGGTGGTGATTTTCCCTTCCCAATTACAGAGATAAAAAGTGAATATGAAAGTATAATAGTAAAACTTAAAAACTCCCTCAAAATAATGAGCTTTGAAGATGATGGTGGACCGATGAGAAGATCTCCAATCTTGAACGCACGGTCGTATCTTCTTCGCTCTTGAGATTTCAACGGACCAAGGGAGTTCGTCTGGAAACGGAGATGAAGGCTCTGAAAATTCTCTGGGAAAACTAAGCTCTGCACTCTCCTTCAATTCCCTGAATATTGGCCGTATATATATCTTTATGCTATCGCCGGCGTTAGCGTTAACGCCCCGCGATAGTGATAACTCTCCGTTGCTTGACACGTGGCACACGTCGCGCGGACTTTCAGATCTGAGTGGAGAACGTGACGATCGTGGGATATCACTCGGCGATATCGGTATCGCCTCGCGATATCGTTCAACCGTGACATCGTGTGCGGCATCATGTGGTTCAAGGCTGACGTCAGCAGTAACTGTCCACGCTATCGCCCGCGTTAGCGTTATCGCCGGTGATAGCGTGATTTTCCTTTTCTTCAATGTTATGCTCAGCCACACCTTAATACTTAAAAAACATGTTATCCTTGCACATTTAAAACACATACCAAGATCAAATACATCCGGGATTTGTTATTCTCAAACTAAGAAGTGCGGAATGCATGCTCCAACACTGCGTACTCTTGTCGGCTGGCGCACCGGACTTCTGTTGGCGAAGTGCTAACCACACTTGCCGAGTCGATGTATTGGCATCGGTGCATCGACCCTCCAATACCGAAGACCCACCACCTTATACCTTTTATGCACATGCAATAGTTATGAGTCCAACCAACAACCAAGCCAAATCTCCCCGGACTATCCTGTCCGTCAACAACCGAGCCAAAGCTCCCCGGACTATCCCGTCCGTCATAATCAACAACCGAGCCAAAGCTCCCCGGACTATCCCGTCTGTCAACAACCGAGCCAAAGCTCCCCGGACTATCCCGTCCGTCATAATCAACAACCGAGCCAAAGCTCCCCGGACTATCCCATCCATCACAAACCGAGCCAAAGCTCGCCGGACTAACCCTAGTATTTTGACAAATCCTCCTACGGGTCAGACGATCTTTCGTCGATCCCGAGCACAATCTAACATTTAGCCAAAACCCAACCCTTGCTTATCCTAACTCGAGTGATGAACTCATACAAAATTATCCAAACCTACATCCACTAATCCCGACACATGTGCCCAACTTTATACTCCACATATTTTCTGCAGATTTACTATATGCAGACAACTAAGGTTAAATGTCATGTAAAATGGAAAGTACATTAAATAATCATTCAGTACTCCTATAATAATTATTGGAGGTCCATTATGACCTTTATTGCCCAAATCCAGAGTTTCACATTTTCCTATTTATTTAATAATTTATTTAATTATTGTAGTGACTAAAAATTCCAATAATGAACATGATGTACCAATTTCAGACAAGATATCATTCCACTGATTTTATATGATATTCAAAATAAACTTACCCTCCAAAATATCAAAAATTTTCAGTAAGATTTTGTACCCTATTTCTCATTTCAATTTATTCCTTAATAATTCATTTAAAGAGACATGTAAGGCTATATTACTTCCAAAAATTCAGAGAAAATTCAAGTATGATTTTAATGGCATATAAATGATTTGGGCCAATTTTCATAATTTATTTATCAGTAAAGAGCCTTAAATAAATTATTGAACAATTTCCTCATTTACCAAGCTTGTGAATTAAGTACCTCAAATATGTTTTCAAGAATTCTCATAAAATTTATATATGTCTATAAATACTTAACACTTTCTCTGCCAAACTTTCATGACCTCCCAAGGGGTAGAGAGACCAATATGATCAATTTATTAATTGGGGAATCCCCTTGTGTTACAAAAGAAGTACTACAATTATTATCCCAAAAATTCTAATTAAATTACCAGAGGTTCATAATATCCTTATGACTATTCTACCAAAATTTCATCTTAGTTTAAGGAGTTTATCTAGCCTATTCCAACCCTACCATATTTGTGCCCTAAACTAAGGTTAGGGTTTTGTGGGTCCTAAACTTTCCAAAATCCCTTAAGATTCTCACCAAAGGGTTTTACTTACCCTAGTACCCTCCCTACAAAATTTCATGGTCATACAAGGTTTCTTGGACACATGCCCTTCACAAGGTACAAAAGTCCTTCCTTAGAGTTTGACCTAGGATCTTGGGCCAAATAAATTCCAATACTCCCAATTTTTCATTGGAAGGTGCAAAAAGTTGTGCCAAGTCAGAGTCCCAAATTTGAACCTCTGTTGAGGTGAATTGGATATTTTAAGCCAAAAATACATTTCTGGACCGAAAAGCCCCTTTTTAAGGCAAGGCTAGGGTTTGCAAGATTTCCATTCAAATCACCTCAAAAATTAATGAAATTTTAACCAGAGCTTACTATTAACCTCATGTACCATCCACCAAAATTTAGATGGATTTGGAATTCATTTTACCCATAAATTAATTTACCCTAGATAAATTAAATTAATTAAAAACACTATAGAAAATTTATCCCCAAAAATTTCCATTTTTGGGCAGGGTCTAGATATTGGTTAGGGTGACTCCCTGCAAAAATTTCAATTCATTTGGACTACATATGACGTGTGGGCACTTAGTTTAATGTATGGCTAACTATTTGTATATATCCCACCAAAAGGAGTGCCCTAGCCAAACCAGGCACCCAAATTGGTTCAAACCAATTTTGTATGAAAGTAGACCCACAGGGCAACATTTTAAATGTTTAACAATTTTCATGAACATGCATCTAGATATTTTTAAAATTTAAAACCATTAAATACAAAAACTGTGACAGAAATGAAATAAATCAGAATTTTAATAATCTATAGTTTCTAATCATGCGGCACGAATCTTGACGCGCCTTTGGACGACATCCCGTCATCTTCTACCTCCAGCCGACGGCCGAGATTCATCCCTCCTGGGCTATCTTCCAGCTGCTGCTGCCAGCGATCCGGCCACCTCCCCGGCCGGCCACCACCGTCAACATCTTCGTGGTGGTTGTGGCTATCTTCAGGCGGCGGCACGGTCGCCGGGGAGCACTGTTCAGGCGACCCCGAGAGGTGAAATTTTTCGGAAAAACCATGAATTTTGAAACGTGGATCGGGCTCAATTGAGCCCGAACCTTGGCCCTAATGATTTCTAAGATCTGCCCATGGGTTAAGGAGTAGAGGAGGACCTGTAGGGGCGGTTGTAGCTATGCTGATCGCCGGATTAGCATGGTGGTGGCTGGTGGTGGTCGGCCTTCTACAACAACATAGTAGAACTGCTTGGCTCCTTCAGGTAAAGTGTGGGAATTCCTCCTTGGAGTCAAGTGAAGCTTTTAAAAGGGAGAGGGGAGGTGTTTGGTGGCTGAAAACTCTTTGGCCATTTTTGGCCAAAGTCAAGTTTGGCGGCAAGGGTAGGTAGGGGAGAAGGCATGGCTCCAACCAGTCAAGGACTGGCTGGTTGAAATGGGGCTGCCTTCCTTGTCCTAGAGGAGTGAATGGAGGGGGTTGGGGAGGGGGAGGATGAGCCCAAAAGTCCTCCTCCCTTTTCTTCCTTCTCTTTCTCTCTCCTCCATGGTGGCCTCCTCTCTCTCCTACACCCCAAGCTGAAATTTTGGCTCCTACCTAACTCATGGCAGCCCACATGTCCATCTCACCCCACAAAATAAGGTTAGCCCAATCAAAATGGACTTGAGCTTGAGTTAGCCCATTTGGGCTAGCTTGACCCAAACTTGGACTAGGGCCCACTTAGGTCAATTTGGTCCTTAAAGTTTCCTTAATGGGTCCTTGGTGACCCATTGGCCTCCCCTAGGGTCAAGGTGGGGTTGGATGGGCCCTTGGAGGTTACTTGACCCTTAACTAGGGCATTTTGACCATTTTAGGTCCAGAGTTGACTTTGTTCAACCTAGCCTTTTTGATTGGTCCCAATGGGTCCTTGGTGACCCTTTGGCCTCTCACTAGGTCTATGAGGGTATGTGTGGGGTCCATTTGGCTTAGGGACTGCAACTGGCCCTTGTGTATGTCAAATTGACTCAATTAGGGTTAGAGTTGACTTTGTCAACTTAGCTCATTTGACTGCCCTCCATGGGTCCTTAATGACCCATTGACTCCTCACTATGGTTATAAAGGTATGGGTGGGGTCTTGGAGTCTTGGTGAAGCCCCATGATCACCTTAAACCAAGGTTTTGGAATTAACTATTTGCAGACCATAGTGCCCCTATCCACACCACTAGGTCCACTTGACTTTTTCATGGGCTTCCTAGGGTTTTTTCATGACAAAACCACTCTTAGGGGTCTAGTTGGAAATGGGATGTTACACGTGTGCCTTATCCGTGTTCTTCTTGAGTGATTTGGTCCTATGTTGAAAGGGTGACACGGCCAGTCAAACGTCTGTGTCAAGTTGACACGAGCGTGTCAACCCTATGATACGGGCATGTTGGAGCCCGTGTTATGATCTGGTTTGAGTTGGTTCATGCACCGCTTGGAGTTTACTGCATATGACAAGGGCGTGTCACAGGCCGTGTCACAGGCCGTGTCAAGTCAAATTTGGAATTTTGGGCAGATCTTGGCCATCCAATTATTTCTATTTGGATCCAATGGCCCAGGTGCTTTCCTATAGTGATAAGACTGGGGGTTGGCATCTTCTCTCATTCATACTAAGAGAGAAAAAGGGAGATATTGGACGAAGGAGAAGGAGGAGAAGGGCAAGCCATTGGTGGAGCTCCCGAGGTCCGATTCGAGATCCGATGCTATTTCTGTAGAGGATAAGCTACTGCGGTGCTTTCCAACCGGCCAGATTTTTGATGGCTCCCAAAAGATCGTCAAGGGTAACGATCTTCCTTCTTGGACATGTGAAGTACTCCTTTATGCAGGAGTAAGGAATCCTCTCCACCAAAAGGTGGAAAGAGTGGGTGATTCCGGTGGGTTGATAGTTGTTATCCCCTGTTGTGTCTGCATCTAGATCCGGAAGTGTGTAGTACATGATAGGCATGTTGTGTGAAGCCCATCTAGACATGTTGGTCTGGATTGTTTATGTTGCATTTACGCACCGGAGAAGACTCCGCGTATACTCGGGTAGTTAGTGGGGTCGATGGGTTGTGTCTGTGAAAGGGAGTAGCAGGAAGTACTAGAATGTGGAATTCCAGGAAAAACGCCCTTGTGCTATTTATGTTGTGGCTACGGTATAGCCAGTCCTTGATGGACAATACAGTAAGTCCTATTTGGACAGTGTTGATATTGTAAAGCCAGTCCTATTTGGACAGTGTGGCTATTGTGAAGCCAGTTCTTGGCGGACGTTATGGCTAGTATGAGTTGCGAGCTCTTAAAAAGTCTTCGTGCCGAACAGGAAAGGTGAAACCGACCCGCGCCTTTAGTGTAGCCTTGAGTACACTGTACTTGGTGATTGCAAGGCGATTTGAGAAACGGGGGGTGGTTGATCTGTACCTGCATTATGTCCTTCCGACGGGAGGACCTGAGTTATGGTCATGTTGGAGCGCATAATGAGGGTCTTAAGCCTGTGCGCCATTAAGACAGAATGCTCAATACCGTGTAAATGGTGTTGTTGACCCTTGTTCTCCAGTGCACCAAGAATGTGACCTTAGTGCACGGATCGTCAGGACGTATGCCCGGCGGTTGTGTTGGCTTGAATGTTCGTGAGAGCACAATATATGCTATATTGATGATTTATGGCTTTGGAGGGAAGGAAGGTCACTGCCCCGGGAAAGGGGTAGGATTGTTATAAATTAGTAAGCTGAATGCTGATTGTTGCCTTGTTTGAGACCTTCTGGGTGGATTGTCCCTATGCTGGTGCTGGAGAGCCGAGAGGGAAGTGATGGGCTGATGCCCCTGCAGCTGCTGTTGCCGCTTTGCTGTTGCTGTTGCTGCTAGCCCTTTAAGGCTAGCTAGTTATGTTTTCTTTTATTCATGTACAGCTGGCCTGTGGGATCCTGTCTCCCCATTCCGAGGCTAACCCGGATCTTATGCCCAGAACCGCCGCCTTACGGTGACACTAACACACGGGTTAGTCGACACCGCAAGACACCGATCCATCTGGCTAGTACGATCATAACCTGTTCGGCCAATATGAGAAACAGAAATTAGGTATATAGTAAACAAAACTACACAAGTCCACAACCACAGAGTACATATCATATAAAGATATGATGAGTACAAAATATAGTCCACAATGAATACAACAAAAGAGTGTACTAAGGGCTTATGCCCAGTACATCAATATCAAATCACTCTCTCTCAATCTAATAGCAGTGGAATCTATCATCTCAAATCATCACACCTGAACATGTGCTCCAGTAGTAGTAGCCGGTATCTGCCCCTCAAGCCCTGCCTCCTCGCCGTGCTGGTCCATCTCCTCGAGCTCCTAAAAATAGTATGGTCACCGACCATTAGTCAAAAAGACTAAGTCGTTTCCTCCGCACCTCGCCCCGCAACTCCTAGGCACCGCGCGGGAGGACGAAGCAGAGGACAAACAAGGTGTGACAAAGGTGGAAGCAGGTGACAAGAACTAATAGCAGAATATACAAGAATATAAGTAAAGAAAGTAACCTTCACTTATGTGAGTACACATAAGCAAGGGGTCTTCTACAAGGCTCTCATCGTATAAAATGTCCCATACCATTTATACGATGGAGTGTCGGTTATCACAAGCAGTATATATATGTAAAAGGAATAACCTTAACCTATAAACTTGCCCACTCAAACTTATAGACTAAGGGGTCGTTTAGCAGGTCCTAATGTATAAGCGTCCCATACCACTTATACATTAGGTGTCAAGTTAATGATATGCATCTATATGGTGGGTATGATATGAACATGCATTGCAACACACACACACGACTCCATGATCACAGACCTTAAGTTCCCGCTTTTCGAGAGCTAGCATCACTCTCAGGTACTACCGTTGTGGCTACGGCAGCAGCGGAGCGGGCGTCTCCGCCTTCTAGGCGGGTATACACACTACCAGGCCTAGACCTCTCTTGTACGCCTCTGTACACCGACACGTGCACTCTAGAGTCTCTGCATACCACTTTGCTGACTACCTGTCAGTTTTGCTGGGCCGGGTGCGCGTTATCGGGAAAAGTCCTCCAGACCTCAGTATAAACAACCTACTGGTCCCTCTAACCCTCGCACCCGCCTGGTCCACCGTACTGCCGTCGGTGTGACGACTGGCCAGTACCGCATGGCCCGCCACTAGTATATGCACATGCAAGTATAATATATTGAGCCTCCAGCCCGCAGGACTATGCTGTCCCAATTTTCTCCAACCCGTCACGGGTGAGTATGTGCTACAAAACCTCCAACCCTACCCGGGTCAGTATATATATATCAACCACTTCCCTCCAACTCTGCACGGGTGAGCAAGTAGTCAATAGACTCCAAGTCCCTCCAACCCGGCACGAGTGAGAACATGTCCAGTTCACTTAACCTATTAGACTACTCTTGCCTACCGGTTATTATACTTAGTGACTTAAGATTAATCCCAAGACTGCCCAAGGTATTCCCGGTGAAGGGCTCTCAGGGGCACTAGGAGTTACGATGGGCTGAATCCCAAAGCTCCCTTTCTCAAGGATATTTACTTTAGTTGATTTTGTTGGAACACCCTATTACTAATTTGGATAAGGATCACTATGCTTGTCTTAGGATCCTAGTTGACCTAGTTGTATAGTTGAGAAGGTCAACATTAGAATGAGTCTAGGGTCTAGAACTTAGTTTTGAAGCTGCCCCCAAGACCACTCCAAGATCAAGGATGAAGAGCTAAGTCTAAGGCAATTTTCGTCGAGCTCTGGTCGACGAATCGTTGAACTCAGTTCGACGCTCTCTGAGCTCCACTTCATCAAATCGTCGAACTCCGGTCGACGATCTTCGAGCTCAGATCGACTATCTGCTTTTAGCTAGCTTCTGCTTAGTCGTCGAACTCCCCTCGACTATCGTCTAGCTCAGTTCGACGATGCCTCCTTCAGCTGTTTCTCAGGTCGCTGAGCTCAGTTCGACGATCTTTGAGCTCAGTTCGACGATTTCTGTCTGCTTATCTCAGTTCATCTCTGAGCTCAATTCGACGATCGTAGAGCTCAGATCGACGATTCTTTGGAGAGATCAACGTCTTCAAGACTTCAAATGCCGCTGATTTTTTGGAATGTTTTTGAATATTATCAGCATTTATGACAGAAGATCTCCCAGCCGTTTGGAGCAAGTTTCAAGGTATCATTCAGAGAATGTTTGCTGGACTTTCCTCTAAAAGACAAGACCATTTATGGAAAACATTTATGACTGACCAACGGCTATTTTCTTTGGACAAGAGAATCTTAGAAATTATTATTCATCTCTTCTGCCTCTTAGCTAGAACATATACACAGATTGACAAGAAGAGTGAACACAGAATAGAGAATACTGATAGCAGAAGAATAACAGAACTGCAACTTCAAAATTCTTCTTACTGACTGAAAAGTGTTCACAATCTCATCATCTCCAGACATCTCATCACAATCTTTTGCTGGAGATCAAAGTTCTGAAGACCTATCACCCTTCTGCAAAGCTTCTCTGCCTGAACCTCTCTACATCTCAGGGGGAGCTTTGACATCTTCAATCCACTTGTGCTTCTCTCATTTGACTGAGAACAGAGAAGACAAACTCAACTTTTACATTTTCTTTTCCTGCTGTAAAAGGGTTCTTGAACTCCCTTCAAAAGTTCTGTCTGGTTCTGAGAGCCTTGTCAAAACTCAGTGGTGGCAAGACACCTTATCAAAAAATCTATCTTTGGTTTTTGAGCACCTTATCAAAAGCTCATTGGTGTCAGGACACCTGATCAACTCAGTCCTGAGTGGATTCCTACCAAGGGTGGTAGAAGAGTGGATGTACCCAGTTTTGGGGAACCACTATATTTCCTTGTGTCTTCTGGTTCTGCTTGTGTGATTTGTCTGCTGTGTGCTGTGTCCTTTTCCTTTCAGTTTTTAAGTTTCTGTTAGCACTCTACACTATAGCTTAAATAGAATTTTTAATTTGTGCTATTTTAATAATTCAAAAATATTTTAAGTAAACTCTATTCACCCCCCTCTAGAGTTGAGATAGATCTTACCCTCACTTTCAATTGGTATCAGAGGGAGGTTGGTTGCTCATACTGGTTAACACCTGAACCAAAAGATCCCTGATAAGATCAATCTCTGTAGAGGATTACTTTCTATACATCTATCTACTCATTTAGAGACATGGCACAGAACAAAGATTATGCAAGCACCAGACCACCAGTGTGCAACCTCTCCAAGTTTGCACTCTGGAAGGCAAGGATTAGATTGTATATGAATTCTATTGATGAGGATATCTTTAATTCTGTCTTGACAGTGTGTCCAACTCCACCAGCAAGCTCAAGTACAAGTGCTGTTCCACCTCCTTCTGGAACAGATGCAGATATAAAGAAGTGGAAGATTGCAGATGCTAAGGCTATGAACATCTTAGCCCAAACTATGTCTGATGACATTTTTCAAAAGGTAGCTGAATGCAACTCAGCCAAAGAAACCTGGGACAAACTTTTGAAATTGTCTCAGGATCTGCTGATGAAAGAAAGGATAGAAGGTCTCATCTGATAAGTCAATATGAGAACTTCAAGAAAGGAGAAGGTGAATCAGTGGCTGACATGTACAATAGACTAAGTCTGATTGTCAATGAGCTAAAGACTTTGGACAAGGAAATCTCTTTAACTGAACTAAATGATAAAATCCTGATGTGCTTTCCCAGCACTTGGGATTCAAGAATCTGGCCAATCAAAGATGCCAGAAGCCTGAATGAGATTACCACTAAAGCTCTCCTGGGCAAGCTCAAATCCTATGAGCTGCTCATCAAAAATAGAGAAGAAGAACAGAAGGCTGCCTCTCCAGCCACAAGGAAAGAAAAGACCATAGCCTTCAGGGCTGCAGAAGAGGAGCCTGAAGATAAAGCCACAGGAAATGATGAGCTCATAAGTCTACTGGCTAAGAGATTCTACAAAATGGCCAGAAAAGATTTCAGAAAAAGGTCATACAAGGGTCATGATAAACCAAGGTATGATAAATCAAACAACACTACAGAAATCATATGCTTTGGTTGCAGGAAACCAGGACACATTGTGCCTGACTGTCCAGAGAACAAGAATAAGGACAAGAGAGATAGAAGAGAAAGAAGAAAAGGAAAGGATCACAAGAAGAACAACTCAGACAAAGCCTCCTTCAGCAAAAACAAACATACAAGGAAGGGCTTTGTTGCTGAGACCTGGAGTGAGACTGAAGAGGAATCTGAAGCTTCATCCAGTTCCAGTGATGATGAGGATGATGCAGATGAAAAGGAGTTCTGCATGATGGCTATCAATGCATCACAACAAAACTCTGATGAAGAATCAGAATCAGATTCAGACACTCATCCAGATGAAGATCAGGTAATCAATTCTTTTGATTTTCATTCTGAAGATTTCAAAAGTGAATTTAAGACACTATGCCTAGACCTACTAAAATCTGAGAAGGAGATAATATCTCTCAGGAATCAATTGTCTGAGCATAGTATCCTAAACTCAAAGAACCTCAAGCTCTCTGAGGAGTTAGAATGCTGTAGGGAGGAGATAGCTTCACTGAAAAGTGAACTATCAAAGGCCAAAAAGTTTGAAGAATCTCTAAATGGGAGGAGTATCAGACTTATGGACATCACAAGCACAGTGAACTCTAGATTCAATAGTACACTGGGTTTGGGTGCCTCCCCCAGCCAACCTATAGTGTTAACAACTCCAATCAAGTTTGTCTCTGACAAAGGAAAGGGAGTAGTAGAGGTGGCTAGGAAGAATGCAGACCTGCCAGAGAAAATTTCAGTTCAACAAAATGCGTCGAGCAGAGCTCGACGATCGTCGAACAGAGCTCGACGATCTAAGCACAGATCGTCGACCTCAGCTCGACGACACCCAAACTCTGAACTCAAGCACTATCGATCTTCGAACAGAGATCGACGATCTGACCCAAGATCGTCGACCTCAGATCGACGATCGTCGAACAGAGTTCAGGATTGTGAACACATTTTCAATGGCTCAGTTAAATTCAATCCTAGAAGTTGCACATCTCATGGATTCACCCCTATACTGAATGGATAGTACCTCCTAGGAGATACCATCCTGAAGGTTATAAGAGTCAACCTGAGATGTCTTTTATTTCAGAATTTAAAGGGTATCAACCTAGGCCCAAGGTTAACTGGGTCAAAAACAAATAAGCTGTTTTTGTGCAGGTGAAGACCTATCCAGCATCAAACCATCCATGGTATCTGGATAGTGGGTGCTCAAAGCACATGACAGGGGACAAGGACAATTTCACTTCCTTCAAAGCCAAGCTTGGACCCAAAGTAATTTTTGGAGACTCAAGCTTTGGAACTACAAAAGGATATGGTGCAGTCAAAATTGGCCCAGTCACATTCAAGAAGGTGGCATATGTTGAAGGACTAAAGCACAACTTGATAAGTATCAGTCAACTGTGTGATGAAGGATATCAAGTGACCTTCAACAAAGCCATATGCAAAGTCCAGTCAGTGGACAACACAACTGTGTTGACAGGTAACAGAAGAGGTAACATCTACTTAGTTAATTTTCTTTCACCTGTAGTAGATATTTGCCTGTTTAATTCCATTTCAAAACCAAATATTTTATGGCATAAGAGACTAGGGCACATTAACCTTAGAACCATTGCTAGGCTATCCAAAGAAACCTTGTTAGAGGACTACCTTCTGGTCCCTACAAGAAGGAAGAACTTTGCAAAGCATGTCAATTAGGCAAGCAAACTAAAAATAGCTTTAAGTCACTTAATAAGAGTGATTCACCTAGGATTTTGTATTTGTTGCACATGGATCTCTTTGGACCCATATCTGTACAAAGCCTAGGAGGGAAGTCCTATACTTTAGTGGTTGTAGATGACTTCTCAAGATTCACTTGGGTATTCTTTCTGAGGAAGAAGTCTGATAACTTCAAGTGTTTGACAGATTTTCTCAAATGCATTCAGATTGAGTTCAACACTCACATTGCCCTGATCAGAAGTGATCATGGGACAGAGTTTGATTCTCTTCTCATGCAAGAGTTCTGTCAAAGTGAAGGGATCAGGCACACTTTCTCAGCTCCTAGAACTCCTCAACAAAATGGGGTAGCTGAAAGGAAAAATAGAACCCTAATTGAATCTGCTACTACATTGTTGTCAGATGCTCACCTACCTCTATCCTTTTGGGCTGAGGCAGTGAAACACCTCCAACTATGTGTTGAACAGAAGCCTGATACATAAACTGAAGGGCAAGACTCCCTATGAATTGCTCAAAGGGAAGAAACCTAAAGTAAACTATTTTAAAGTTTTTGGTTGTATTTGTTATATTCATAATAATGACAAGAAATATCTAGCAAAATTCCAAGCTAAAGCTGATGAAGGAGTGTTTCTGGGATACTCCATGATCAGCAAGGCTTATAGGGTATACAACAAATCATCTTGCAAAATTGAAGAATCTGTTCATATTATTTTTGATGAAGCTAACATGTCTTTCAAGGAGAAGAATGCTTCTACCATAGAACCTTTGCAGGTACATTCTTTAGCTGAAGACTTGAACAAACTGCAAGTTACTGAAAAGAATGACAGCAGTGATGATGAAGAAGAAGTTCAACATCTAAAAGAAAATCACCTTGAAGAACCTGTTGTTGTTCCACCAGAGGAAACAACAACACAGGCTAGTGAACAATCAACACCTCCTGTTGATTTAGTAACAATAAGAGATCATCCAACTTCCCAAGTTATTGGAGACATCTCAGCTGGTGTGCAAACCAGAAATCAGGTCAACCAGAACCTAATGCACACTTGCTTCCTATCTCAAATTGAGCTCAATCCATTCAAGATGCAGAGCAAGATCCACACTGGATCATTGCAATGCAAGAGGAGCTGCATCAATTTGAAAGAAATCAGGTTTGGGAACTAGTACCTAAGCCAAAGGATCATCCCATTGTTGGAACAAAGTGGGTATTCAGGAACAAGCTGGATGATCAAGGAGTTATAGTCAGAAACAAGGCAAGGCTAGTTGCTCAAGGGTACTCTCAACAAGAAGGAATAGACTATGACCAGACCTTTGCACCAGTTGCAAGGTTAGAGGCCATCAGAATATTTCTAGCTTATGCTGCTCACAAAAGCTTCAAGGTCTACCAGATGGATGTGAAGAGTGCTTTTCTCAATGGGGACATCAAAGAGGAAGTCTATGTTAGACAACCTCCAGGTTTTATCTCTCTAACTCACCCTGATTATGTTTTCAAATTGCATAAAGCATTATATGGTCTCAAGCAAGCTCCTAGAGCATGGTATGAGACCCTAGCATGCTTTCTTCTGGAAAATGATTTTACTAGGGGGAGAGTAGACCAAACTCTTTTTATTAGAACCCATAAGTCCCATACCCTACTAGTGCAAATTTTATGGGATGATATTATATTTGGCTCCACTGATTCAAACCTATGCAAAAAGTTTTCCAAGCTTATGCATTCTAAGTTTGAAATGAGTAGCATGGGTGAGCTGTCCTTCTTCTTAGGACTGCAAGTCAAGCAACATGCTGAAGGCATATTTATTTCTCAAACCAAGTATGCAAAAGAATTGGTTAAGAAATTTGGTATGTCTGATGCATCAAGTATGAAAACACCCATGCCCTCAAATGCTGTAATAGATGCTGATGAACATGGGAAACCTGTTGATCAGACAACATATAGAGCAATCATTGGCTCTTTATTGTACCTTACAGCCAGTAGGCCTGATATAATGTTTGCCACATGTCTTTGTGCTAGATTCCAAGTTAGCCCTAGAGAGTCACACTTAATCTTAGTTAAGAGGATTCTTAGGTATGTTAAAAGTTGTCCAAATCTAGGACTCTGGTATCCAAAAGAATCAGGATTTGAATTAACTGGATTCTCAGATGCTGATTATGCTGGATGCAGAATAGACAGGAAAAGTACCAGTGGAACATGTCAGTTCCTTGGTGACAGACTTGTCTCCTGGTTTTGTAAGAAGCAAACATCTGTGTCAACTTCAACTGCTGAAGCTGAGTATATGGCTGCAGGCAGTTGCTGCTCACAAATATTATGGATACAAAATCAGCTTCTAGACTATGGCTACAACCTAGAGAAGTCAAATATTTTCTGTGATAATACTAGTGCTATTTCTATAGCCCAAAATCCAGTCCTCCATAGTAGGACAAAACACATAGAAATCAGGCATCATTTCCTAAGGGATAATGTAGAGAAAAACAAAATTGAACTTCAATATATCCCTACTGATTTGCAAAGGGGAGATATTTTCACCAAACCCTTGGATGAAAAGAAACACAGGTTCTTCCTAAATCAGTTAGGCATGATAGATGGAGGAAGTCTTAATTAAAATCCAAGATTTTGAAAAGCTAAAACAGACCAAGACTAGGCTAAAAAATTCTGTCTTTTGAATGAGTTTAGACTCTGAACTGCGCTCGACGTTTTCTCAAAAATCGTCGAAGGAGATCAACGATCTTCCAAAAATCGTCGACCAGAGATCGACGCTTTTGCTACCGTCGATCTGAGTTCAGAGCCTTCGCTAGATCTAGAATTTTTCTTCTTCTGTTCCGAGGCCGTCGAGCTGAGCTCGACGTTTTTCAACATCGTCGAACGAAGATCGCCGATTTTGAAGACTCTTCAGATTCCCTCTGTAGCCTAAATCGTCGAGCTTAGATCGACGCTTCGTCGAGCTGAGCTCCACGATTTTCTTTTTCGCCGTCGAACCCTAATATAAAATCATCTTTCAGCCGTCGTCCTCCTTTTTACGCTTTCATACTCTGCAACTTTCTTCCTTTTCCCTCCAAATTTTCTACGCTTGGTCGTTTTGGTTTTTTGTTGCAGGTACATATGGCTGATTCGAGGGCTGCGATTGCCAAGATGTAGTTCGACACCGGTTTCGACATAGACATAAACTCATTTGATGGAAGCGACCAGCGCTTCAAGGATGTTCTGAATCTATTCAGAGAACAACAGCTAACCCAGATAATGACTACCAGGATGAAGATTGCATCTGAGGAGATTAAGGAATGGTGTTATACCGCAGCAGATGAGACTGAGAATACTGTTGTCGGCACCATTAAGGGGACCCAGGTAATTCTATCCCCGGCTTTATTAACTGAAGTCTTTCAACTCAGTACTGGAGAAGACTCCATTGATCTGTCTGGAGAGGAGTATGCCTCCATGTTAGATAGGATGGGTCATAATGTAATCAACCCTAATAAGCTGCTGAAAAAGAATCTGGCTATAGAATTCCAGTTCTTGGCTGATGTAGTAGGGAAGGTGCTGTTGGCCAAGCACTCGGCTCATGACACAATTTCCAGGTATCAGTTCTGCCTGATGGGAGCCTTGCTGGATAAGAAGCACCTCGACTGGGGCTCCATCTTCTTCACCCTGATTAAGAAGAAAATCAACAAGTCTGCAGTCTGTTTTGGAAGAATCTTGGGGGTCTTTCTGCACTCAAGGTGCCCTGACCTTTTGACCTCCTCTGGATTATTCATCAATGCATCCAAGAGGCTGTCCTGTGCCCTCTTCAGTAAATGGGACAGGCAGATCATAAACCCCTCCAGGGCTGCTGCAACACTTCACTCAGGCACAAGGACCACTTTGGTCACTCCCTCAGCAGAAGAGATGCCTGCTTCTTCTTCTCCCCAAGCCATATCCACCCAAGCCTCATATACTCAAGCCCTCACCTCCTCTCATCCAGTCTCCACCATAATCCTTTCATCCCCAATTACCATTTCCTCACCAATGTCATCCCCTATTACCATCTCTTCACCAGCCTCATCTCCTCCAGCATCTACCTCTGAGGTATTCCTCCCTCTCTTCTCTTACCAAACCCTTACCTCTCCATCCTACTCTCTTTTAGAGGATTCCTTCTTGGATGACTCTCCCTCTTCTCCTCCTGAGACATCTTCCCTCCAACAAATGCTTCATGACATTCTCTCTCAACCCTCCTTCACACCCTCTCTTACTTCCCCTATCTTCTCCTCAACCTTCTCTATCCCCACTATTCCTTTTTCTGAACCCTCCATCCCTACTCCTCCTATCTCCACCTTTTCAGTTTCAGTCACCATCCCTCCATCCAACTTGACTACTACCTCTGCTCAAGCCTCACTTGGGCATGTAGATCTTTCTAGCCTGGCTGACAGGCTCTATGAGTTGCTAGCTCCCAAGCTGGTATCTCTGCTGGAGTCCTCCCTGACTCCACTCCTGAAGCAAGTCCAGGAGCTATCCACCAAGCTTGATTCTTTTTTCCTCCTCCCAGGCAATCCCTTCTACTGGGTGCCTTGGTTCACCTCTCTCTGAACCAAGGCAGGGGGAGATGCCTCATGAAGAAGTGATTGTGCCAGCTCCAGCTCCAGCTTCTACTCTCTCAGCAAGCTCAGGATGTGCTTTTGCACTTAATCTGCAGAGGTTACTATCCAGATTTGATACAGCCTATCTCAGATGTCTGCCTCCAATTTCTGCTGAAGATCTGTCCAAGGCCATTGTGCCTGTACCTGTCTGTAATCCCAGCCAGATTGCTTCCTATATCAAGTCATGGAAGGCTGTGGATGTATCTGATGCTGCTACTAAGGTCACTGTGCCTCCTTTTGTTGATACTGCTGCTGCTGACATAGAAATGATTCCAGCACCTAATGCTGAGGAAATTGTTGTTGAAACTGATAATGCTGATTCCAATATCCCTGCTGCTCCTGCTCCTGCTCCTGCTGCTGCTGCAAAGCTCAAAGCTCAAGAAGAATATCTAAGAAGAATTGATGCTTTATATGATCAACCTCAGAGTTCTGAAAGTGATAAGTACAGAACTGATTCTGATGATTCTGCCAGCACAATTTCCAAAAAGAGAAAAGCCAGAAGTAAAGCAATGATGTCAGTTCCTCTTGCCAAAGCTAAAGACTCCAATGACATTCCATATTACATTCTGCATGACTGCCCCATCACTGAACCATGGATGCAATTTTCCAAGAACCAAATAAAGGCCATGAAAAAGAGAAGAAAGCTTGACAAATATGAAAAAGGATCATCTCAACATCAGCCTCCTCCTCCTCCTCCTCCAGACTCTGGATCAGGCTCAGCTCCTCAAGCTCCAGCTCCTAGACAAAGTTCCTCTCAATCCTATTCTAAGTATTACCAAAAGGGACAACATCAAAGAGGATATCAACCCAGAAGGGGTAGTTACAGAGGAAATCAAAGAGGACAGAGACCCTATCAAAGGGAAGGACAAGGCCATTCTGACTCTACTTCAGGTCCTTACCCTTACAAACTGAAAGACACAGTTGCTCCAAGGACCTCTCCTGCTCCTGAATCTCTCAACAAATATGAACCTGCTGTTCCATATGAGGATCCTGAGAACAATCCTGTGGCCTGGACTGCTAGGATGAAAGAGTTGGCTGCTCTTGATCAGATTAAGAAGGCTAGAGAACAAGGCAAAGAAATATCCAACATTACAACCTTATCAGAACAAAGAAAGAAAGAACTGGAAAAGTATGCTTCAAAGAAATTTTTCAATCCAGAAGAGTACATGAAGCTGCACCCAGAGGCTGTAGTTCCAAGGCCAAGATCTCAAACCTCTCTAGGTGCAGAAGATGACAGAAGGTCCAAGAAAGAAGCCCTAAACCCTAACAGAGAAATCTTATTTAAAAAGGGAACTGAAAAGAAGTGATCTGTGTAAGCAAACATTTCATCTACCTTTGGATATCTGCAGCTATTTATCTGTGATATGCATTGCTGTTTCTCTGCATTTTGTATTTAATTTCTGTATTATTAAATGCTCTTTATGATTGTCTGTAAATAGTAATCCTAATCCAAATAGGGGGAGATTGTTGGAACACCCTATTACTAATTTGGATAAGGATCACTATGCTTGTCTTAGGATGCTAGTTGACCTAGTTGTATAGTTGAGAAGGTCAACATTAGAATGAGTCTAGGGTCTAGAACTTAGTTTTGAAGCTGCCCCCAAGACCACTCCAAGATCAAGGATGAAGAGCTAAGTCTAAGGCAATTTTCGTCGAGCTCTGGTCGACGAATCGTTGAACTCAGTTCGACGCTCTCTGAGCTCAACTTCATCAAATCGTCGAACTCCGGTCGACGATCTTCGAGCTCAGATCGACTATCTGCTTTTAGCTAGCTTCTGCTTAGTCGTCGAACTCCCCTCGACTATCGTCTAGCTCAGTTCGACGATGCCTCCTTCAGCTGTTTCTCAGGTCGCTGAGCTCAGTTCGACGATCTTTGAGCTCAGTTCGACGATTTCTGTCTGCTTATCTCAGTTCATCTCTGAGCTCAATTCGACGATCGTAGAGCTCAGATCGACGATTCTTTGGAGAGATCAACGTCTTCAAGACTTCAAATGCCGCTGATTTTTTGGAATGTTTTTGAATATTATCAGCATTTATGACAGAAGATCTCCCAGCCGTTTGGAGCAAGTTTCAAGGTATCATTCAGAGAATGTTTGCTGGACTTTCCTCTAAAAGACAAGACCATTTATGGAAAACATTTATGACTGACCAACGGCTATTTTCTTTGGACAAGAGAATCTTAGAAATTATTATTCATCTCTTCTGCCTCTTAGCTAGAACATATACACAGATTGACAAGAAGAGTGAACACAGAATAGAGAATACTGATAGCAGAAGAATAACAGAACTGCAACTTCAAAATTCTTCTTACTGACTGAAAAGTGTTCACAATCTCATCATCTCCAGACATCTCATCACAATCTTTTGCTGGAGATCAAAGTTCTGAAGACCTATCACCCTTCTGCAAAGCTTCTCTGCCTGAACCTCTCTACATCTCAGGGGGAGCTTTGACATCTTCAATCCACTTGTGCTTCTCTCATTTGACTGAGAACAGAGAAGACAAACTCAACTTTTACTTTTTCTTTTCCTGCTGTAAAAGGGTTCTTGAACTCCCTTCAAAAGTTCTGTCTGGTTCTGAGAGCCTTGTCAAAACTCAGTGGTGGCAAGACACCTTATCAAAAAATCTATCTTTGGTTTTTGAGCACCTTATCAAAAGCTCATTGGTGTCAGGACACCTGATCAACTCAGTCCTGAGTGGATTCCTACCAAGGGTGGTAGAAGAGTGGATGTACCCAGTTTTGGGGAACCACTATATTTCCTTGTGTCTTCTGGTTCTGCTTGTGTGATTTGTCTGCTGTGTGCTGTGTCCTTTTCCTTTCAGTTTTTAAGTTTCTGTTAGCACTCTACACTATAGCTTAAATAGAATTTTTAATTTGTGCTATTTTAATAATTCAAAAATATTTTAAGTAAACTCTATTCACCCCCCTCTAGAGTTGAGATAGATCTTACCCTCACTTTCAGATTTCTACCCAGAGTTCCCTATTTTTTTCTCACAGTTACCTAGAGTGATTTAGTGACTTAAAGTATTGATTGAGGAACGACGGTCTTCCGTCGACCTCCTCCTAGATAAGTCTAAGGTTTGCACTTTTACTCTCGTCTCTAGTACGCAACTGCCACCCAGGGTTATACTTCCAATCATAGACTCTAACTCAGATGTCGTTCCATCCCCTGGTGGCCTATAGTATAGCCTACCTTTACTATGCGCAGCCCATGACCTAGTACCACCCCGAAATCGAACTTTCAAATCCTTGGGCCACCGACCCCCAAATATTTATCCTAGGGTGGTATGATCTAATAGAGTGAGTATGGTAATTTTCATAATTTTCTCAAATATTTATATAATTAATTTATTTTCTCCAAATATTTCTCAAGGTCATTTAACATGTGAAGTATAACTTTGCATGGCCCTAATGATGCAAAATAATTATCCTAACCATTAACATGATGAAATACAACTATCTCCCAAGGTTTATTATTTCCCTCTAAATATTTGTATTTATTTGTTAATTAACACAAAACCATCATAATTACCACTTTTCAAAGAAAGTATGAGGAATTTAATCACAAAAATTCTAGGAAAATTACAGGGGATCTAAATCATCAATATAAAACTACTTACAAAGTTTCATCAACCTTAAGAATGTAATGGCCTTGCAATTCAATTTCTTGGATATTTACAAAAATGCCATTATGATGATTTAAAATTGTATGCACATCCAAAAATTCTGAATTAAATATGTCAGCTAACTAATACTTATATACACCTCTAGGAATATTTCCGAATTTTTCTGACTTATAATTTCATTAAATCATGAATAAAGCAATAGAGGTAAAATGGTCATTTCATGATATTCTACCTCAAAATACCTCAAACAGAGAAAATAAAATTACCCCAATTCAATTATGATCAAATATTAAACAGGACCAAATTTGAGGATTGTTGCTTAATTAAGTCTATTTTTCATTTTTATTTTCCAATAAGGCTATAGTTTTCAAAAATCTAAATAATGGGATTTTTGTTCCCAAAAATCCCATAATAAATTTGAGGGGCTATATATGTACTAAATATCCTCTAGAATTAATTTCAAGGTCTTTAGAAGTCCCAAAATGGATAAATACACATTATAGAAAAATTTGCTATTTGCACACCAAGGCTAAGTCTAGCCTACACATGCAAGTGGGTTAACCCAACATGCAGTGACACAAATGAGCTGAAATTTTTTATCATGCGCCAATTATGTCCCCAAGGACTTGCCACCAAAATTTGGGGCTATTTGGGGGCCTATAACTCCCAATATTTCATTAATTTACATTTTAATATTATTGTAAAAACTATAGGAAAAGTTATCCTAAAAATTCCCAATTTTTGGTATGGGCTAGATACGCCCTATACATGCACATGACCAAAATGTCAGGTCATGTGGCTTACTGGTTTAGCCTGGGCACTCAAAATGAAATCTGCCCTAGCTTAGGACCAGTCCTAGGAGAATTGCCCTACAAGACAGACCACTGGGTCAAAACCCAAGATTATGGTGGCATTTTAAAGTTAAGAGCTAGGGCTACATTTTCTCTTCAAAGGTCCTGACCTAGAAATGAATCTAGGTGCCCTAAATTTTATTTTGAAAATGACTGTTTAGGTGTGACAAATAATACACTATTCATTAATTTAAATCAACATATATATATTTTGATATAACACGAATCCTAGAGCTAGATTGACGGAATCCGTTCATCGTTCCTAAGTAATGGATGACCTGGATTGGATTTTCCTGGGCCACTTTGCGGGCCCTTTTCCGGTCGGCTGAGGCGGTGCCATGGCCGGCCAACAGTGCCATCACCTTCACGGTGGTGGTGGCTACATTTTCCCGGCGATGAGGCGGCGGGAGACGGCGGCGCCGGCGATCCCGAGAGGTGGGATTTTCTTGGAAAATTTCTGATTTTCTCACATGGCATCGGGCTCAATTCAGCCTGATTTCTCTCCTAAAAGATCTAGGAAGCTAGTACTTGGAGAGGTGAGGGGAAACGGACCTGAATGGTGGCTTGACGGCGGTTGTGGCGGCGGTTTGCCATGGAAGTGGTGCGCCGGCGAGTTCCTCCCCAAATTCTTGATTCTCCACCGTTTCCCTTGATCCAGGTGTCGAATTCTACTCCCCTCGACCTTCTGAAGCTAATAGCTTGGTCGGTTTGGGCTGAGGGTGTTTATACCTAGAGATAATTCCTATGTGAGCTCGGTTTCACTTTGAAATCTCCACCCTTGCCTCCACCTGGCCACCCCCTGCTGTAATTCCTTTGGAATGAACCCCTTGGGTCAGCCAGCAGGCATTGGGGCTGAGGGAAAGGGCCAAATGGCCTACTTCTTCTTCTTCTCCACTTCTCCCTCTTCCATTCCCAAAATTCCCTTTTTACCCTTGTGCATGTCTTCTCTCTCCACACCTAGAGGGGTAGGGCTGGTCATTGGCCCTTTGGGCTGTCTATGGGCCATATTTGGTGAGCTTGGCCCAAGGGAATTGGCTTGGGTCCACCTCTTCCTCTTTAGGCCTAATATTGACCATGTTGACTTTTGTGTTGACTTGGTCAACATGATGAGTAGGCTGACCCCACATGATGGCCATGGACTCCATGTCATCACCTAACATGGATTGGGTCATGGTTATGCCCCACTTAATCCAATTGGGCTCATGAGTGTGGGGTTTGTCCACTTTAGATCCAAGGTTGACCTGGGTCAACTATGGTCAAAGTGTTGACCTAGGGCATGACCTTGGGTCCACTTAGATTGTAATTAGGGTTAGGGCAGTGTGGTGGGGGTCATGGTATGGTTAGGCTCCTCAATTAGTCTAGTTTGACCTAGTTTGACTTGGCCCTATAGTGGACCCCACATGGTTACAACTCACCACCAAGGGTCAAACCTAGCTAATTTCCCCTAAATCACCACATGCCTAACCAAATCTAAGTTAAGGGGCCTAGAAGTAACATGGGATGTTATAAATCCTATAAACAAAACAAATAATTTCGTCCCCGAAATTTAAGTTCGGGTCTACGGGTTCTTCTTGTAGGAATTTCAAGAAACTTTTAAAAGAAAACATATATTAAAAGTACATGATGGAAACAGCTCCGGGTGTCGCTCTAGCATCAGATCCCTCGGCTCCTAGGTGTGCTCCTCCCGTCCGTGGTTGGACCATAACACCTTCACGAGAGGGACCTTCTTTTTACGCAACACTCGGACAGCCGTATCGTCAATCCGGATCGGCTCCAATCTAACTGATCAGTCAGGCTCTACCGGTCCAGCTGTAGTGGAAACATGCTGCTCAGGTCGAAGGAGAGCTCTTTGTAAGGAAGTGACATGGAAGACATCATGTAAGGCGCTCAACTCCGGAGGTAGCTGCAGTCGGTAGGCCAAGGGGCCAACACGCTCCAAAATCAAGTAGGGTCCCATGTATCGTGGACTGAGCTTCTTGTGCCTCCTCACTCGAGAGACACCATGTACCAGACGTATCTTCAGGAAAACCCTGTCCCCAACCTGGAACTCCACCTTCCGGTGCCGAGCATCATAATATTTTGCCTGTCTGCTCTGTGCCTCCAATAGCCGATCCCTGATCAAACGAATCTGGGTCTCCGTATCTTCCACAAAATCTGATCCGAGAGCTCGAGTGTCCACATCTTGAACCCAAGATAGCGGTGTCCGGCACTTCCTCCCATAGAGTGCCTCATAAGGTGCCATCCCGATGCTGGCTTGGTGGCTGTTGTTGTATGAAAACTCGATCAGTGGCAGTAGCCTCTCCCAAGGCTTCCCCGTATCCAATACACATAGTCTGAGAAGGTCCTCCATAGTCCATATCATCCGCTCCGTCTGACCGTCGGTCTGTGGATGGAAGGCAGTGCTAAAGGTAAGTCTGGAACCCAAATAAGCATGCACTGTCCTCCATTCTCTGGAGGTGAAGCGACTGTTTTTGTCCGAAACAATAGACCTGGGAACGCCGTGGTACCGGATGAACTGCTCCACAAACAACCTCGCCAACACAACAACTGGGGCATCCTTTCTGACCGGAATAAACCGTGCTACCTTGGTCAATCTATCCACAATAACCCAGACGGAATCGTGCCCAGAATGGGAGCGAGGGAGTCCGTGTACAAAGTCCATGGAAATATCCTCGAACTTCCATTCTGGGACTGGCAGTGGTTGTAATAAACCCCCTGGGCTCTTACATTCTGCCTTTACACGCTGACAGGTCTCACAGTGAGTCACAAAATAGGTTATTTCATTCTTCATCCCGGGCTAGTACATTGTCTTACGTAAGTCTGCCCACATCTTGGAAATGCCGGGATGCACTGAATATCGGGAGCAGTGTGCCTCTCTGAGTATATCTTCCTGGATACCATCTCCAGCTGGTATGTATACTCGCCCACGGAATCGAAGTAAATCGTCTTGTAAAGAATAATCTCCAACCTTCCCCCCGTCCAGGGCTCCGAAAATTAGCTCTAGTGCAGTATCCAGTCTCTGATGCGTAACGATGCGCTCCCGAATAGTGTCATCACTGGTCACTGAATTTAAATACTCTCGGTACACTGCTGGTTCTGACTCAGACACCATGGTAATGTGCATCTCCTCCAACATTCGTACCAGCTCTAAGGACATCAAGTGAGGCTCCGATCCGGATGTGCCAGCTCTTCTACTCAATGCATCAGCTACCGTATTGGCCTTCCCTAGATGATAATGAATCTGATAATCATAATCGCAGAGAAACTCTAACCATCTCCTCTGTCGTAGATTTAGATCCTTCTGGGTATCAATATATTTAAGATTCTTGTGATCCAAGTAGATATCACAATGAATCCCATATAAGTAATGCCTCCAGGTCTTTAGGGCGAATACCACGGCCCCGAGTTCTAGGTCATGTACCGGATAATTATGTTCGTGTTTCTTCAATTGTCTCGAAACATAAGCAATGACGTGTCCATGCTGCATCAAGTCTGCACCCATCCCCTGATAAGAGGCATCCGTGTTGATCTGGAATCCTTCACTCCCGGATGGGAGCACAAAGATAGGGGATGAGGTCAGTCGGTCTTTCAACTCCTGAAAAGCTGCCTCAAATTGTTCTGACCAAACAAAATTTGCATCATTCTTCGTTAGTGACGTAAGGGGGAGGGCTATCCTTGAGAATCCCTCCACAAACTTACGATAGTATGCTGCCAATCCCAGAAAGCTTCGGATGTCTGCTGCTGTCTTTGGCCGTGGCCAATCACGTACCGCCTCTATCTTAGCTGGATCCACCGCCACTCCAGCTCCACTAATAACGTGACCCAGAAAAGCCACCTCCTGTAGCCAAAATTGGCACTTAGAGAACTTTGCATACATCTGAAACTCTCTCAACCTCTGTAAAACTTGGGCCAGATGTTCTGCGTGTTCTTCATGCGTCCGGGAATAGACCAGAATATCGTCAATGAACACAATGACGAAGCGATCCAAATATGGTTCGAATACACAGTTCATTAGGGTCATGAATGCGGAGGGGGCATTCGTGAGCCCAAATGGCATGACCGTGAATTCGTATAAACCATAACGTGAGCTGAATGCTGTCTTCGGTATGTCTTCCTCCCGAATGCGTAATTGATAATAGCCGGATCGTAAATCTAGCTTAGAGAACCAGAAGGCTCCCTTAAGTTGATCAAATAACTCATCTATCCGGGGCAATGGGTAGGTGTTCCGAACTGTCAACCTATTCAATTCCCTGTAATCTATACACAGTCGGAGGGATCCATCCTTCTTCTTCACAAATAAAACCGGTGCTCCCCATGGCGACGAACTTGGACGCACAAATCCTGACTCCACAAGTTCCTGTAGCTGAGTCCTAAACTCTGCCAATTCTCTAGGTGCCATTCTGTAAGGTGCCCGGGACACTGACCTCGCCCCTGGCTCTAATTGGATCCTGAAGTCCAAATCCCGAACTGGTGGTAGTCCAGGTAATTTCTCCGGAAACACATCGGAGAAATCCCGTACCACTGGGATATCAGCTATAGAACTCTCTACTGCTACCATCTCAAAGCAAATAAGATACACTTCCTCCCCTTGCTCATAGGCCTTGACAGCCTGTATGGAAGACAATGAAAAAAGGGGGATAGGTCGGATACCTTCGATAGTAACGTAAGAATCTCCATGTCAGAGTGTGATCCTCTTCGAGGGACAATCTATCTGCGCGTAGTTCCAATGGAGCCAGTTCATGCCTAGAATCAGATCAAAGTCAGGTAGCCTCAAGACCGTCACCGGAGCTTCGAACGCCTTACCCCCTATCTCAACTTCCATATTGCAGCAATCTGTGGTTCGAAGTTCTAAGCCATCAGGAAGTCGCACTTTTTTTTCCAAGCTGGAAAACTTCTCTACTCCCTCTAATCCTTCAATAAACGTGTTCGACACGAAGGAGTGTGAAGCACCCGTGTCAAAGAGGGTATGAGCGGGCTTGCCGCTAATCATCACTATGGCTGGGTTCGTTTGAGTTCAAAGATAAATATTATTCTTAAGGTCTATAAGGCACTGATTAAAGTTTAAACTTATGAATCTTGCATAATTAAAGTACCTGTAATCACTTCCTCGGGGTTCCTCTGCTCCGTGAGGTCCAGCGCATACGCCTGTTCCCGATCTCGGCCTCGGCCGTGATGTCCTCGGCCTCAGCCTCGGCCTCGGCCTCGTCCTCGACCCTGGTGAACTGGAGGGGCCACTGGAGGGGGAGGAGGAGGAAGAGGGTGGACCTGAAGCGGGCACTGCGTCCTGATGTGCCCAGGTTGGCCGCAACCATAGCTTGTGATCTGCCTCAGACCTCGATCATCCTATCTCATCGGCCCGGGAGTCTGTATAGGTGGGGGAGCCAATGGTGGAGGAGGCCCCTGATCCTGCCTGTAGTTGGGACGACGACGTCCCCCACCCCTCCTATATCCGATAACCTTTCCCCTTTGGGATGTCCTGCTACCATCGGAAGACGATCCTTCGAGCAACCTTTTACCTCTGCCATGTACCATTAGCTGGTCGGCCTCCAGCTTTTTCGCCATTTCTATGATCTGAGCAGTGGTACCATGTGATATAAACAACAGGGGCTGCCTCAACGAATCCCGGAGGCCATGATAAAATCTTTTAGCATACTTTCGATCATCCCATTCATGAAAGCCTGCAAACCTAGCCAGGTGGGAGAACTCTCTCTGATATTCGATCACTGATCGGCTCCCCTGCTGGAGGTTCAGAAACCTCGCCTCCAATGTGTCCCGGTCTGTGACAGAAACATAATGGTCCAGGAACGAGTCGCTGAATTCTTCCCAGGATATGTCTGTTAGTTCCCTATCCCCATAAACTGAGTCCCGAATAGACTTCCACCATCTCTTTGCATGGGCTTCTAGTGCGGAAGTGGCAGCTAATTCCAGCCAGTAACTCCTGAATGGTCTCCAACCACTCCTCTATCTTCACAGCATCTTCTGTCCCGCGATACAGTGGCGGAGACAGACTTTTAAACGCACTCAACCAGTTCGACCCTGGGTTGGGCAGCTGTACCGGGGCTTGCTGGGCTCTGAATGCATCCAGGATCGCCGTCAGCGTTTTCCCCATCTCAGTCTGCATGAACGGAATGGCAGCCGGAGGGGGAGGAACCGCATCCTGTGGAGGCTGCATAAAGGTAAGGTAATGTCAAAATTGGCCTAACTCATTGTTTAATGGACTGTTTTATGTGGCTTTTACATATGGGCACACTATTGCTTCCGCTGCATAGTTTGTGCGCAAACTAATACTCGAGCGGGGTGTACCAGTTTGTGGACTTCGTTCTCATATGATCGTTTGTTCAAGTGATACCAGTTTGTGCGATCCTGTCTCCCCATTCCGAGGCTAACCCGGATCTTATGCCCAGAACCGCCGCCTTACGGTGACACTAACACACGGGTTAGTCGACACTGCAAGACGCCGATCCTGCCGGTTAGTACGATCATAACCTGTTCGGCCAATATGAGAAACAGAAATTAAGTATATATTAAACAAAAATATACAAGTCCACAGAAACAGAGTACATATCATATAAAGAGATGATGAGTACAAAATATAGTCCACAATGAATACAACAAAAGAGTGTAATAAGGGCTTATGCCCAGTACATCAATATCAAATCACTCTCTCTCTCTCAATCTAATAGCAGCGGAATCTATCTTCTCAAATCATCACACCTGAACATGTGCTCCAGTAGTAGTAGCCGGTATCTGCCCCTCAAGCCCTGCCTCCTCGCCATACTGGTCCATCTCCTCGAGCTCCTAAAAATAGTATGGTCACCGACCATTAGTCAAAAAGACTAAGTCGTTTCCTCCGCACCTCGCCCCGCAACTCCTAGGCACCGCGCGAGAGGACGAAGCGGAGGACAAATAAGGGGTGACAAAGGTGGAAGCAGGTGACAAGAACTAATAGCAGAATATACATGAATATAAGTAAAGAATGTAACCTTCACTTATGCGAGTACACATAAGCAAGGGGTCTTCTACAAGGCTCCCATCGTGTAAAATGTCTCATACCATTTATACGATGGGGTGTCGGTTGTCACAAGCAGTATATATATGTAAAAGGAATAACCTTAACCTATAAACTTGCCCACTCAAACTTATAGACTAAGGGGTCGTTTAGCAGGTCCTAATGTATAAGCATCCCATACCACTTATACATTAGGTGTCATAGGTTGTTATGAAAGTTAATGATATGCATCTATATGGTGGGTATGATATGAACATGCAGTGCAACACACACACACGACTCCGTGATCACAAACCTTTAGTTCCCACTTTTTGAAAGCTAGCTTCACTCTCAGGTACTACCGTTGTGGCTACGGCAGCAGCGGAGCAGGCGTCTCCTCCTTCTAGGCGGGTATACACACTACCAGGCATAAACCTCTCTTGTACGCCTCTATACACCGACACATGCACTCTAGAGTCTCTGCGTACCACTTTGCTGACTACCTGTCAGTCTTGTTGGGCCGGGTGCGCGTTATCGGGAAAAGTCCTCCAGACCTCAGTATAAACAACCTACTGGTCCCTCTAACCCTCGCACCCGCCTGGTACACCGTACTGCCGTCGGTGTGACGACTGTCCAGTACCGCATGGCCCGCCACTAGTATATGCACATGCAAGTATAATATATTGAGCCTCCATCCCGCAGGACTATCCTGTCAAAATTTTCTCCAACCCGTCACGGGTGAGTATGTGCTACAAAACCTCCAAAGCTACCCGGGTGAGTATATATATATCAACCACTTCCCTCTAACTCTGCACGGGTGAGAAAGTAGTCAATAGACTCCAAGTCCCTCCAACCCGGCACGAGTGAGAACATGCCCAGTTCACTTAACCTATTAGACTACTCTTGCCTACCGATTATTATACTAAGTGACTTAAGATTAATCACAAGACTGCCCAAGGTATTCCCGGTGAAGGGCTCTCAGGGGCACTAGGAGTTACGATGGGCTGAATCCCAAAGCTCCCTTTCTCAAGGATATTTACTTTAGTTGATTTCTACCCAGAGTTCCCTTTTTTTCTCACAGTTACCTAGAGTGATTTAGTGACTTAAAGTATTGATTGAGGAACGACGGTCTTCCGTCGACCTCCTCCTAGATAAGTCTAAGGTTTGCACTTTTACTCTCGTCTCTAGTACACAACTACCACCCAGGGTTATACTTCCGATCTTAGACTCTAACTTAGATGTCGTTCCATCCCCTGGTGGCCTATAGTATAGCCTACCTTTACTATGCGCAGCCCATGACCTAGTACCACCCCGAAATCGAACTTTCAAATCCTTGGGCCACCAACCCCCAAATATTTATCCTAGGGTGGTATGATCTAATAGAGTGAGTATGGCAATTTTCATAATTTTCTCAATTATTTATATAATTAATTTATTTTCTCCAAATATTTCCCAAGGTCATTTAACATGTGAAGTATAACATTGCATGGCCCTAATGATGCAAAATAATTATCCTAACCATTAACATGATGAAATACTACTATCTCCCAAGGTTTATAATTTTTCTCTAAATATTTGTATTTATTTGTTAATTAACACAAAACCATCATAATTACCACTTTTCAAAGAAAGTATGAGGAATTTAATCACAAAAATTCTAGAAAAATTACAGGGGATCTAAATCATCAATATAAAACTACTTACAAAGTTTCATCAACCTTAAGAATGTAATGGCCTTGCAATTCAATTTCTTGGGTATTTACAAAAATGTCATTATGATGATTTAAAATTATATGCACATCCAAAAATTCTGAATTAAATATGTCAGCTAACTAATACTTATATACACCTCTAGGAATATTTCCAAATTTTTCTGACTTATAATTTCATTAAATCATGAATAAAGCAATAGGGGTAAAATTGTCATTTCATGATTTTCTACCTCAAAATACCTCAAATAGATAAAATAAAATTACCCCAATTCAATTATGATCAAATATTAAACAGGACCAAATTTGAGGATTGTTGCTTAATTAAATCTATTTTTCATTTTAATTTTCCAATAAGTCTATAGTTTTCAAAAATCTAAATAATGGCATTTTTGTTCCCAAAAATCCCATAATAAATTTGAGGGGCTATATTTGTCCTAAATATCCTCTAGAATTAATTTCAAGGTCTTCAGAAGTCCCAAAATGGATAAATACACAATATAGCAAAATTTGCTATTTGCACACCAAGGCTAAGTTTAGCCTACACATGCAAGTGGGTTAACCCAACATGCAGTGACACAAATGAGCTGAAATTTTTGATCATGCACCAATTATGTCCCCAAGGACTTGCCACCAAAATTTGGGGCTATTTGGGTGCCTATAACTTCAAATATTTCATTAATTTACATTTTGATATTATTGTAAAAACTATAGGAAACGTTATCCCAAAAATTCCCAATTTTTGGTATGGGCTAGATATGCCCTATACATGCACATGACCAAAATTTCAGGTCATGTGGCTTATTGGTTTAGCCTGGGCACTCAAAATGAAATCTGCCCTAGCCTAGGACCAGTCCTAGGAGAATTTCCCTACAAGACAGACCACTCGGTCAAAACCCAAGATTATGGTGGCATTATAAAGTTAAGAACTAGGGCTACATTTTCTCTTCAAGGGTCCTGACCTAGAAATGACTCTAGGTGCCCTAAATTTTATTATGAAAATGACTGTTTAGGTTTGACAAATAATACATTATTCATTAATTTAAATCAACATATATATATTTTGATATAGCACGAATCCTAAAGCTAGATTGACGGAATCCGTTCATCGTACCTAAGTAATGCACGACCTGGATTGGATTTTCCTGGGCCACTTTACGGGCCCTTTTCCGGCCGGCTGAGGCGGCGCCATGGCCGGCCAACGGTGCCATCACCTTCACGGTGGTGGTGGCTACATATTCCCGACGATGAGGAGGCGGGAGACGGCGGCGCCGGCGATCCCGAGAGGTGGGAATTTCTTGGAAAATTTCCGATTTTCTCACATGGCATCGGGCTCAATTGAGCCTGATTTCTCTCCTAAAAGATCTAGGAAGCTAGTACGTGGAGAGGTGAGGGGAAACGGACCTGAATGGTGGCTTGACGGCGGTTGTGGCGGAGGTTTGCCATGGAAGTGGTGCGCCGGCGAGTTCCGCCCCAAATTCTTGATTCTCCACAGTTTCCCTTGATCCAGGTGTCGAATTCTACTCCCCTCGGCCTTCTGAAGCTAATGGCTGGGTCGGTTTGGGCTGAGGGTGTTTATACCTGGAGATAATTCCTATGTGAGCTCGGTTTCACTTTGAAATCTCCACCCTTGCCTCCACCTGGCCACCCCCTGCTATAATTCCTTTGGAATGAACCCCTGGGGTCAGCCAACAGGCATTGGGGCTGAGGGAAAAGGGCCAAATGGCCTACTTCTTCTTCTTCCCCACTTCTCTCTCTTCCATTCCCAAAATTCCCTTTTTACCCTTGTGCATGTCTTCTCTCTCGACACCCAGAGGGGTAGGGCTGGTCATTGGCCCTTTGGGCTATCTATGGGCCATATTTGGTGAGCTTGGCCCAAGGGAATTGGCTTGGGTCCACCTCTTCCTCTTTAGGCCTAATATTGACCATGTTGACTTTTGTGTTGACTTGGTCAACATGATGAGTAGGCTGACCCCACATGATGGCCATGGACTCCATGTCATCACCTAACATGGATTGGGTCATGGTTATGCCCCACTTAATCCAATTGGGCTCATGAGTGTGGTGTTTGACCACTTTAGATCCAAGGTTGACCTGGGTCAACTATGGTCAAAGTGTTGACCTAGGGCATGACCTTGGGTCCACTTAGATTGTAATTAGGGTTAGGGCAGTGTGGTGGGGGTCATGGTGTGGTTAGGGTCCTCATTTAGTCTAGTTTGACCTAGTTTGACTTGGCCCTATAGTGGACCCCACATGGTTACAACTCACCACCTAGGGTGAAACCTAGCTAATTTCTCCTAACTCACCACATGCCTAACCAAATCTAAGTTAAGGGGCCTAGAAGTAACATGGGATGTTACATGGCCTGCGCGCCGATGTTTGTAATCCATACTGTACAAAGAGGAACTGTAAGGCCTTAAGGCCAAACAATAGTATTTGCTATCCACTCGTTTGAGTGGTTGTGTATTTAACTTTTGTAATATATATAGTGGATATTCCTGGTATGAGTTCATCCTACTATTTATTATTCCACTTGCATGCTCTGAGTTAGGATATGTTGGTGGTATTAACCTGTGACCTCACCGTCTATTTGTGGCATATAGTGTGGGGGCACGGCCGAACTTTCTATTATATGTTGTTTAACCGGTGGAGTCGTTACATTTTGGTATCAGCTTGTCTCGGTCTTCCTCTTTCGAATTCGTGGTCAAATTCTTTTGTGGTGTGGCAAACACGTGTTTGTGCGAACCGTTGTAACACTAATGAACTCTGGAATATCCACTAAGGAATGCAAATACACTTGTTTGAGGAATCTGCGCGTTCCTACTTTGTTGTTATTGCCTGCGTATTATCACTAATGTGTGTCTTGTCCACCCATAGGTGACTCGTAGTGGTGCTGGGCAGTCTGAGCCCCAGCTCTCTGATGAGAGTGCGACACCAGGTGAGGTACCAAAACCTCCTCCATCTGCGGAAACTGTTCGATTAGTTGTTGATGCTCTATTTGCGATGATTCGGCCGACCGGGAAGGCGCCGCCGGCAGTAGTGCTAGATCGTGTTGGTGTCAGACCCGAACCGGTTGAGGATGTGGATCCGTGAGCAGCTGAACGGCAATTGAAGTAATTCATGAGCTTCAATCCGCCTACGTTCACGGGACAGGGATCCCCAACGCAGGCAGAGGACTGGTTATCGCGAGTCAAGTGTATCTTGAGGGCGATCAGGACGGACGAAACTCAAATGGTCACTTTGGCCACCTTCTTGTTGGAAGGAGAGGCGGGGTTATTGAGGGACGAGGTTGAGTTACACAATTTGGCGGGCAGGCAATTGACTCAAGTATCGATTGAGGAGTTCTCTCGCATGTTTTTTGCAAAACATCTACCAGCGGCACAACGCATTACTATGGAGAATGAGTTCCAGCGGCTAACGCAAGGAGAAAATAGCATTGATGCGTACTTGCATGAATTTACAAGATTGGGATGGTATGCAGGGTCAATCATCGCCGATGAACAAAGAAAAACGAATCGGTTCTATGAAGGATTGTGGGATGAGTTGAGGTTCCTACTTTCTAGTTCAGTGAACCAAGGATTTCAGGCTTTGGTTGATACGGCGTGTGCGCTAGAGAAGGACATTAAGCGGGTGCAAGGCAGGAATTACTTGGTTGTGGCAAAGCCCGAGTTCAAAGCACCCCGCTCTAGCAAATCGTATTACCATAAAAATTGGGGGAAGAGGTTTAAGCCTTCTTGGCATGCTTCTATGACAGTTGCATCAGGAGAAACGTCGAGGCCGAAGTCCCGTACATTCTTTACCTGTGTCAAAGTGGGGCATATAGCCCGTGATTGTCAGGTTGCTCAACCTAAAGGAGAAAAGAAGGCGCGTGCGTCTTATACTGAGAAGGTCAAAGCAGTGGTTGATTCCTCTTCATCTCAGGCACAGCCCAGATTGTACAATCTTGGCCAATAGGAGGCTATCAAGCAAAGTGACGTCGTCACAGGTACGAGTTAAGATAATGCTTGTTTTATTGATTGCATGTTTTGTATGTTTCTTATGCATGATGTGTGTACTGCAGGTTTTATTCTGATTTGGAACAGTCCGGCTAGAGACCTATTTGATACGGGTGCTTCGCATTCTTTTCTGTCAAAAGAATTCATAGCTCGAATTGGAGTACAGAGTGACGTGACGACAGATTGTGTAAAAGTGCTATTACCGAATGGCTGTGTCCTGCTTGCGGATAGGACTTTCGATGTGGAAGTGCATATAGGAAATCGGGATTTCGGATTGAGGGAATCTGTTCTACCGCTATCGGAGTTTGATGTGATCTTTGGCATGGACTGGCTCTCGGAGCAGCGTGCCTTTATTGATTTCCGCTCAAAGGAGATCACATTGGGCAAGAATACCGACCTTGAGACGAAGTTTGCTGGTATGACAGGAGTAGACGGGACCTTGTTGTCTGCGCTCCAAGTCATCAGTGTTGTTTGGAAGGGCGCGGAGTTATTCTTCACGCTTATTCAGGTTGTTGAGCCAAAGTCTAGTGTAAGTGAAGTTCCGATTGTGTCGTAGTTTGCCGATGTATTTCCTAAGGATCTTCCTGGGTAACCGCCCTAGCGGGAGATTGACTTCTCGATTGAGTTGGGGCCAGTGCGAAACCTGTGGCCCGCTCACCATATCACGTCGCGCCAAAAGAAATGGATGAACTTAAAGTCCAATTGCAAGAGTTGTTGGAGCAGGGATAAATACACCCAAGTATGTCACCTTGGAGCGCGCCTGTTCTATTTGTGAAAAAGAAAGACGGTAGTTTGCGATTATGTATTGACTACCGCGAATTTAATAAGCTGACGGAATAGACAAAATATCCGATTCCACAGATCGATGACCTCTTCGATCAGCTTGCAGGGTCAACCATCTATTCAAAGTTGGATTTGAAATCGAGATATTATCAGTTGCGGATTCGGGAAGGTGACATTACCAAGACATCGTTTGGAACACGCTACGGTCATTATGAATTCACGGTAATATCGTTCGGCATATGTAATGCGCCTTCGGTATTCATGGATCTAATGCACCAGACATTCCGAGAGTACATGGATCTATTCGTAATTGTATTTATTGATGATATTCTTGTGTACTCTAAGTTTGAAGATGATCATGCAAACCATTTGTGGTTGGTATTGCATACCCTGCGGAGGAACAAGCCGTATGCTAAGTTCTCAAAGTGTGAGTTCTGGCCATCGTCAGTGGCTTTTATTGGCCATGTGGTAAGTGGAGAGGCCATAGTAGTAGATCCAGCAAAGATATGTGCCATACTGGATTGGCCAGTGATGTCATCAGTGACCGAAGTCAGGAGCTTCCTTGGACTGGCAAGCTACTACAGACGGTTTATTGAAAACTTCTCATGAATTGCTTTACCTCTGACCATGTTGACGAGAAAATATAAGAAATTTGTTTGGATGTCAGAGTGCGCATGAGCGTTTGAAGAGCTAAAGAGTCGTTTGACCACAGTGCCTGTTTTAACCTCGCCATGTGGTGTAGACGGCTATGAGATCTACAGTGATGCTTCAGGGAACGGCTTAGGCTGCGTTCTTCTGCAATTTGGTAAAGTGATTGCTTATGGCTCGCGCTGTTAAAGGTGCATGAACGAAACTACCCCGTCCATGACTTGGAGTTGGCGGCGGTAATCTTTGCGCTAAAGTTGTGACGACACTATCTATATGGCGTTAAAGTGGATATCTATACAGATCACAAGAGACTAAACTATTTGTTAGATCAGAAGTATCTCAATATGCGACAACGGAGGTGGATGGAGTTCCTCGGGGACTACACTTTCAATATTCACTATACTCCCGGGAAGGGAAATGTGGTCGCTGATGCTTTGAGTCGTAGGATGCCAGTATAGGCAAACTGGTTGCAGAGACATGATGAGCGGCTAATCCAGGAGATGGAAGCGTTAGAGATATCTTGTGTTGACAAGGATGCTACAGCAGACACATGCTTGAACTGGACGGAGGTACAATATGACATTGCGGATAGAGTTCCGCGAGCAACGGAGCTCGATGAATGTTTCCAACGCTATTCAAAGGATTGTTTCGGTGACCAATTCTCCTAGGATGATGGCTTTTTACGAAAAGATGGTCGATTATGCGTCCCAAGTACGGGGAAGTTGAGAGAAGAGTTGATGTACGATGCACACTTTGCAAGGTACTCAATTCACCCTGGGAGCACAAAAATGTACAGAGTCATGAAGAAGTTGTTCTGGTGGCCCGGACTAAAGAAAGACATAACAAGTTATGTGGCGGAATATCACACTTATGCTTTGGTGAAAGCGGAATTCCAGAAGCCTGGTGGTTTCTTGAAGCCACTACCGATTCCGGGGTGGAAGTTTGGTAATATTTCAATGGATTTCGTACACGGGTTGTCGAGATCTCAATACGGTCATGATTCTATCTAGGTGATTGTAGACCGGTTGACAAAAGTGGTTCACTTCCTTCCAAATAAGAGGGACGATTCAGTAGAAACCCTGGCAAAGCTCTATGTGGAGCAGATTATTCGACTGCACGGTGTTCTTCGTAGCATTATAAGTGATCGTGATGTGCGATTCACCTCAAATAATTGGAGGCTAATTCATCAAATGTTGTGCACAAAATTAGCATTCAATACGGCCTTTCATCCCCAAAAGGATGGCCAGATTGAGCGAACCAACATGACGAATTAAGATATGCTCCATATGTGCGCCCTGGATTTCGGTAAGCAATGGGAAGAATATATTTATCTTGTCGAATTTTCCTATAATAACAGCTCCAAGCGAGCATCAGTTAGGCACTGTTTGAAGCTCTATATGGTCGTAAATGTCGTACACCATTAGCTTGGGCAGAAGTAGGCGAATCCAAGCTGAATGGGCGAAAGGAAGTTGAAGAAGATACCTCGATAATACGCTCTATTCGGGATAGGCTTTTGATAGCCCAGGATCGACAAGCAAAGTACTACAACGCCAAGCATCGGAACGTGGAGTTCGCGATGGGCGATTGGGTCTATTTTAAGATCAAACCCTTCAAGGATGTATCTAGGATTCGGTGTTTAAAAAAGCTGTCTGAGATACCTTGGTCTGTTTGAAGTGGTGGAGGGATTCGGAGAAGCTGCCTATCGGCTAGCGCTTTCAACAGGGTTGAGTGGATTGCATGATGTATTCCACATCTCAGTACATCGCAAAGTCATCAAGGATCCAGCTCAAGTAGTTGAAAATGATCGTGTACCGGTCGAGTATGGGCTAACGACGAAGGTTAGGCCCATTCGAATCGAGGATTGAGCCAAGAAATAGCTGCGGAACAAGATGATCGGGATGGTCAAAGTCCGGTGGGACAATTATGGCCGTGTGGAGCTAACATGTGAGCGAGAACAGACCATGCGAGCTGAGTTTCCCGAGCTTTTTGTATAAACTGTTGACCGTGTAAATTCTGTTGTAACAGATCTTTTAGCGTGATGGCATTGTGTTGTTTTTTCCCTTGCTGCGTACAAATTTCGAGACAAAATTTATATTAAGGAGGGGAGGATTGTAACACACCAAAAACCATAAATCCCAAAATGGGGTCAGGCTGGGTGACACGCCCTAGGACACGGGCGTGTCCAAGGGCATGTTCAGTGCACACGGCCTGGGACACGGGCGTGTCCTTTATGATGGGCGTCGAGTCGAGTTCTCGAGATAGCTCAATCCACGATCGTCGAGAGGCCACTTGGCCTGGGACACGGGCGTGTCCCATGGCATGTCCTGCTCGGGTGAATAACCGGGTAGCGTTGAGTAGCGAGCACGGCCTGTGACACAGGCGTGTCATATGGGTGTGTTTGGTACACGACTAAGGACACGGGCGTGTGCCTTAGCCGTGTTCTTCTCGGGTGATTTATTCCTGTGTTAAAAGGGAGACACGACCAGTCATACGGCCGTGTCAAGTTGATACGGGCAAGTATGCCTTGTGACACGGGCGTGTTGGTGCCCATGTTCTGATCTAGTTCGAGTCAGTTCGTGCACCGCTTGGAGTACATGGTATATGACACGGGCGTGTCGCAGGCCGTTTCAAGTCAAATTTGGACTTTTGGTAAGATCTTGGCCATCCAATTATTTCTATTTTAATCCAATGGCCCAGGTGCTTTCCTGCTGTGACAAGACTGGGGGTTGGCATCTTTTCTCATTCATACCAAGAGAGAAAAAGGGAGAGCTTGGAGGAAGGAGAAGGAGGAGAATGGCAAGCCATTAGTGAAGCTCCTGAGGTCCGATTCGAGATCCGAGGTTAGTTCTGTGGAGGCAAAGCTGCTGCGGTGCTTTCCAACAGGCCAGATTTTTGATGGCTCCCAAGAGATCGTCAAGGGTAATGATCTTCCTTCTTGGAAATGTGAAGTCATCCTTTATGCATGAGTAAGGAATCCTCTCCACCAAAAGATGGAAAGAGTGGGTGATTCCGGTGGGTTGATAGTTGTTATCCCTTGTTGAGTTTGCATCTAGACCCGGAAGTCTAAAGTATGGGATATGCATGCTGTGTGATGCCCATCTGGACATGTTGGTCTGGATTGGTGATGTTGCATTTATGCACCGGAGAAGACTCCTCGTATACTCGTGTAATAAGTGGGGTTGATGGGTTGTGCCTTTGAAAGGGAGTAGCAGGAAGTACTAGAATGTGGAATTCCAGGAAAAACACCCTTGTGCTATTTGTGATGTGGATACGGTATAGCCAGTCCATGATGGACAATGCAGCCAGTCCTATTTTGATAGTGTGGTTATTGTGAAGCCAGTCCTATTTGGATAGTGTGGCTATTGTGAAGCCAGTCCTTGGCGGACGTTATGGCTTGTGTTAGCTGAGAGATCTTAAAAAGGCTTCGTGCCGAACAGGAAAGGTGAAACCGACCCGCGCCTTTAGTGTAGCCTCGAGTACGTTGTACTTGGTGATGGCAAGGTGATTTAAGCAACATGGGGGGGGGGGTGGGGGTTGATCTGTACCTGCATTATGACCGCCCGACGGGAGGACCTGAGTGATGTTCATGTTGGAGCGCATAATGAGAGTCTTAGGCCTGCGTGCCATTAAGACTAAATGCTCAATACCGTGTAAACGGTGGTGTTAACCCTAGTTTGTCGGTGCACCAAGAATGTGCCCTGAGTGCACGGATCGTCGGGCCGTATGGCTGGCGGTTGTGTATGCTTGAATGTGCGTGAGAGCACAATATATGCTATATTGATGATGTATGGCTTTGCAGGGCAGGAAATGCCACTGCCTCGGGAAAGGGGTAGGATTGTTATAAATTGGTCAGTTGAATGCTGACCGTTGCCTTGTTTGCCACCTTCTCGGTGGATTGTCCACGTGCAGGTGCTGGAGAGCCGAGCTGGAAGTGAAGGGTTGATGCCCCTGCTGCTGCTGTTTCCGCTCTTGCTGTTGTTGTTGCTGCTAGCCCTTGAAGGCTAGGTTGTTATGTTTTCTTTTATTAATGTATGGAAGGCCTGCGAGCCGATGTCTGTAATCTATATTATACAAAGAGAAACTGTTAGGCCTTAAGGCCAAACTGTAGTATTTGTTATCCCATTGTTTGAGTGGTTGTATATATAACTTTGGTAATATATATAGTGGATATTCCTGGTATGAGTTCATCCTACTGTCAATTATTCCGCTAGCATGCTCTGAGTTTGGATGCGTTGGTGGTATTAACCTGTGACCTCACTGTCTGTTTGTGGTATATAGTGTGGGGCCCCTGTCGGACCTTCTATTATATGTTGTTTAACGGGTGGAGTCGTTACAGAAGTTAGGCTTGCCAACCTTGACGGGATCCTCTTTCTCGCCAAATATATCTCGAGAGACCATTTCACTCTTCCTCGTGTGTTCTGGGTACATGGCCTTCCCCTTCCCCTAATCCATCCTCTTCTGTTAGGAACCTCCTTGCACATTAGGTAGCGGCCGACCTTCAGTACCTACCGATGGGTTCGTCGAGGGGTCAAGTATCTCCTCAATCGGAAGGCGCAAGGGCGCTAACTCCTTCGCTAGTGGAAGGGGTTCTCACGGTATAATGCGAGAAGATACAAAGAAGACAAAGAATAGTTACTCATCACCATCAGGCTTGATACGCGCCGGTACAACGAGTATAGTATAGAGCTCGCCAAGTGATTTTAATTCACTCGAGAAGAATTCTCCCTGTTCTTTCACATGAAGTCTCTAGTGGATGACATTGAATTTACAACCTCTAAAGGCCAAAACATATTGCTAGCACGACCCCTCTAGGAGAGGTGGTAGAAAAGCGGCCTCTATTTGATCTTGCGGTCGGCGAGGTCCTCCATCAAAGTTATCGCCGAATATGTCGATCCATTCCCCTTTGCGATGAACCTTGTTCTTCGTTCCGATCAAGGAGCAGATGTATCTGTTGATGAAGGAAACCCCATCGTTATTCGATGTAACGACCCGACATATTTAGACAAAACCCCACTACAGGGCTACATCCCAAACACCCCAACAAATTAATGGGGTGCTTGGGTTGCAGCCTGATGACGCACTGGTAGTGCCAATGCATGATGGGTCATTACAATCGTCGTGAAGGCAATGATTTTATAGAAGACCGAAATATCAAATGCGATCTTGTTAGATCGCAGGAAGCAAGGGAACCCCAAAATCATCGCCATGCCATTAAGGTTGATCTAGCTCGGGACTATGCCAACGTACCTAATGATATTATAGTACTCTAGCCATAGGTGAAGTAGCGGACTGACCTCAAAGTGACAGAGAGGGAGGATGAGCTCTCCATCTAGTACCGTGTTTAGTAGCTCAGCCTGAGTGGGAAGCCTCGCCAAGTATCCTTCAGGCAGGAACCTCCTCTTAAAATCTGCTAAGTCCCGCTCTTCAGCGAGAGACTTTTTTAAGACCGTCATAGTGAAGTTCCTTGGGTGCCCCATGTGACGAGTAGTAGCATCGTCTCCAACCATCATGGAACGCGAATAAGAAGAAAGGCGAGTATCAAGAATGAGAGAAACAAAGCTCGGGGAAAGTTGAGAGCAAGGAAGAAAAATCGTGACAAGGTTATTAAGACACATCATCCCACAATATTTATAGGCATATGCAAGGGATATTAGGTCTCTCATAGTGAGTATCAACCTTAGTCGCTCCCTACCCATCGTGCCAAGAAAGGCATCAAAACACTATTGTACAACCCCTATTTGTCAAGGTTCAACGATCAACGATCAACAGACAACACGCAACACCAGTATATGAAGACTCGATGATCAGTGAATGACCAGTAGGGGGCATAAGGGATCCTTAGAAATATGCGAGAATCGTACTCGCCAGGTAGCACGACCAACCAGTAGCGCTGGAGATCTATAAAGATCATTCCATCAAGGCGAGTTCCAATTAGAACCAGTAGAGAGCAGCTCTAATACTCATATAGCAGGCGACCTATGCCCAGCCACTACACCAGGTGTGGCAAACATTTGGTTCTTGTTGCCAGTCGATACTCGCCAACAACTGAGTCAATTATCCAGAAGGATGCAACTAGTATTCACAGGAACCGAGTCACCCCGCCTAGAGACCATCTCCCCCAAGGATTTGTCTATAAATAGTACCCCAGGGGTACAATAATATAGACCTCAAAATCTTAAAAAAGAACTTGACCACCTCTTTCCTTGGAATTTTAGCTGAGCCTTTGGATCCTTCTTCAGAGAGTCAAATCACTAGTTAGTGTCCCCCGTGTACCTTACTTGGTCATCTTTGGGTGTGAAGGGAATCTTCTTCTAAGCATCTGGGTACATAGTGGGACCTCCCAACCATAGTACCTGAGGTCCTTCTAGTTTTTCGTTCTGTTTCTATGTTCCAGGCTGCTAAGCCGTCGAGTCTGGTCGATAGACCAGTAACCTGAGGCTACAATGATCGGAATTTTGGAGTAGGGATTTTCCTAGATTCAACACTTTGGTGTGGTGAGCATTGATCGTAGCCAAGGAGGAAAATCTCATGGGTAGGAAGAAATGAGCCGTCCAGGCATCTCCAACGGTTCAAGGACGTATTTTATATTCGCAATATGACAGATGCTTTAAAGTGCCGGTTCTTCTCTATTATCTTTGTGGGGATGGATAGAGACTTGTTCAACCAGCTGCTAGGAGGTTTCGTCAGCTACTTTGAGGACCAGCATCGAGGCCTGATGGTGGGGTTTGCGATGTCCAAGAAGAGGAAGATTGAGGCAACCACCCTCTTCAAGATCCAGTTGGGAAAGCATGAGAGACTGGACTACTACATCGACCATTTCCAGGAGGAGGTGCTCCAAGTAGAGGAGGTGGATGGCTTTAACTTGCTGTTGGCCCTGACGTTTGGTCTGAATCAAGGTCTCTTCATCATGGAGATCAGATCAAAAATCCTCAGATCTTATGATATCTTAATCAAAAGGGCCGACAAGTTCGTCTAGGGGGAAGAGAAGAATATCGACTTCTTAGACATGTTGGATGGAGAGAACCTGGGAGGTAGGGAGAGAGGTGGAGCCACAGAGGTGAGGGCCAAAGGAGTGCCGAAGAGGAGGGAATAGAGAAGAAGAGAGGAGAGAAGGAGAAGGGAATAGCCCAGAATTGTGGAGGAGCCTAAGAGGCAGGAGAGGCCTTGCATGCAGGAAGAGAGGAGGCTCATAGCGGCTCCGTAGAGGAGGGAGGAGGCGTGTTGATTTTAATATCCTGAGAACCAACCCCAGTCGAGTCCAGCAGGAAGACCCCAAAAATAGGAGAGGAGGGATGACAACCAGCCAGAGAGGAGTTAGGGAAGAGCCCGAGAGGAGGCAATGGTCATTGCCTGGCAAGGGAATAGGCATTGTAGGAGTTATCAACTAGTGAGGAACCAAGAAGAGGAGATTTCCCTTTACTGTGATCTGAATCAAGTAAAGGGGCATGGGACCATGACACACTGGGACTTTTAGGAAGCAAGAGACATGAAGAGGGATCAGCAGAGGAAGTAGGCCCCCACAGGACCGGTAGTATTCAATGCTCTATGGAGGAGGAGGAATGAGGACAAGGTCAACCAAGGTAGTTGCAGGGAGGTATTCCAAGGACCATAAGGATGGAAAGTGGGGGTGATCCACAGAGGAGCGGAGCTAGGAGCTTCTTATAAGTGAAGACTTCATCAGATATACCACAAGAGCATCGATTTGACCTCTCATGCGCCGCTGCCATTAGAAGAGATTTCCTTTTCCGAGGAGGATATGTTAGGGAATGAGAATCCCTTCAATGATGCCCTCATAATATAAGCCGCTATTGAGCCCTTTAGCATTGACCGAATCCTAGCAGACAATGGGAGCTCGGTGAATGTCATCTTCAAAAGGACATTTGTCAGGCAGCAGGTGGACGCGTCCATAGTCCTTGCTATTGATTGACCCCTCTTTGTCTTCTTCAGGGAGATGAATTAGGTGTAAAGAGGAGCAGAACTTTTGGTCACCCTTGGTGGCACATCGATCAGGCATAGGTTCTTCATCGTGGATGCGCCAAGATACTATAGTGAGATCTTTGGGAGGCCGCTCATGAACTACTTCAAAGCAATCCCAACTTTCGTATCATCAGTGCCCGCTGTACTTTCAAGGTGAGATTAAAGACAGGGTAACAGGGGGATCCTATAGCTGCAAGGGACTACTATCCTAGCGCCGTCAGTACCATCAACTTGATGGAGGATGCAAGGTGGCTGGAGAAGATCTTGGAAGGAGAAGACATGCTGAGAGATACAAAGAAGCTGGAGGAAGTGGAGGTGATCTCCAAGGAAGTAGAACTCGGATTGCTGAAGATCGGAGGATCCCTTATGCTAGAAGGAAAGGTGGAGATAGTGGTCTGTATGCAAGAAAATGTGCACATCTTCTCATGTAGCATCGCAGAGATGCATGGGATCGATGTAGAGGTTGCCTATCATCATCTCAACCTAGAACTGAAATTTAAGCTCGTCCGTTAGAAGCAAATGGAGAGCGTAACCGCGCTAGCTGAGTCGATCTGGGAAGAAGTAAAGAAACTGCTGGATGAAGGTTTTGTTTTGGAGATCCAGTATCGAGGCTGGGTCTCTAATATTGTAATGGTAAAGAAGGTTGTAGGGGCTGGAGACTTTGCAACAATTTTCCTATGTTAAATAAAGCTTGCACAAAGGATTGCTACTCCTTGCCTCGAATCGACGCGGTGGATTATTCAGCCATTGGTTTCCCTATAATGAGTTTCCTTGATGCTTTTTCAGGATATCACTAGATATGGATGCATCCCACAGACTATCGTGATATCTGCTTCATCACAAGTAACCATCGCTAAGGAACACAAAGTGTGTGTTCGGAGCAGGAAGAGGAAAGTTCATGATGATACCCTTTAGGATAAGGAACACAGGAGCGAAGTATCAAAGGATGATGGACAAAGTATTCAAAGAGAAAAAAGGGAGTAACCTGGATGTGTATGTGGAAGATCTCTTTGTCAAAAGCAGGAGCATCGCAGAGCACACAAAGGATCTGGTGGTGACCTTCGCGACACTTGGAAATTTAATGATGCGGCTCAATCCCACAAAGTGTGTGTTCGTAGGAGGAAGAGGAAAGTTTTAATGTCACCTCCTTACTCTATGGGGGTGGAACCTAATCCTGAAAAAGTGAAGGCCATCCAGGAAATCGCATCCCCGAAGAATTCTAAGAAAGTACAGAGGTTGACAGGAAGGCTTGCGGTTCTTAGCCGCTTCCTTTCCAGGAAGGGGGGAAGTATTCTTTGTTTTTCAAAACATTCTGAGATAATAAATATTTTGAGTTGATCGAGAAGTGTGGGGAGGCTTTTGGAAAGAGGCTCGGTGCTTACCAGGAAGGGGGGAAGCTCCTCTACTCCAAGGTCCCCAAGATGGCAAAAATCTCCCTCTTTATCTAGGAGTGGTATCCGAAGTAGTCATCTCGGTGCTTATCACAAAAGAGGGAAAGAGGCATCTTCCCATCTACTACGTGAGTCGGGTTCTCAAGCAAGCCGAGACAAGATAACCCAATATTGGAGAAGCTGTCATTCACCTTGGTGATTTCTGTAACATCCCAAAAGGAGTAGGATGTAACAGGCTAAAACGTCGAACGGAGTTTGACGAACGTTGAACGAAGTTATGCGAATGTCGACCGAAGTTCAGCGAACGTCGACCGGAGTTCGACGAATGTCGACCGGAGTTCGACGAACGTTAGACGGAGTTCGGCGAACGTCGGACGGAGTTCTGCGAACGTCGTATGGAGTGCGACGAACGTCAGACAAAGTTTGGCGAATGTCGGACGGAGCTCGACAAAAATGTCAAACGGAGCACGACAAACGTCGCACAGAGCTCGATGAAACGTCTAATGAAGTTCAACGAATGTGGTTCTGTTATGTATAATGTATTCTTTCGGCGAACATCGAAGGCTAGAGTGTGGATCCCGTTCGATGAATTCAATCCCATTCGACGACTTGTCGAATTAAGATATGGCCGAGTGGCTACTCGTGTTGGATGGCTTGTGAGCGGCCAGTGATCGACGGTTGACTTCTCAGCACAAATCCGTGCCTTTGCTTTGTTTTGAAGGAGAGATCATGTGACTTGGATTAGTCCTGAATCCACTTAACCAGAGAACAATAGGAAGGAGGTTACATTCTCCTTCTCTCTCTCTCTTTCGTCATCTCTTGATTTTCCTTCAGTAAAAAGCAAGAAGAAGCTAAGGAAGTGTTGGGCTGAGATTTGTGAGCTCGCTGAAGGATATCTTGTTGCCGGAGGCTAGATCTAAGGCTAGATCCACAAAGGGGAAAGTGAGGCGCTCACTTCCATCCACGTAGAAAAGCTATGTCATAGCTCCGAAGAGAACTACATGGGTAACGAGTTTCTCCCGGACAAGTGATGTCCTCAATATGCATATTTGCATGGATCCCCTCACCAAAAGGTGAAAAAGGGTGGATTCCAATATGTAGATAAGTTTGATCCACATATATTCCTGCATATTGATTCGAAAATATAGAGTAGGGAATAGGTATGCAGTGAGAAGCCCATCTGGACAAGTTGGTCTGGATTGGGGATGTTTAATTTTCGTGCTGCAGAAGACTCTGTGAATATTCGTGTGATGTACAGGAAAGTTCACAGTCTAGAGAATTATGGATGTCGCTGGGCGACAATTACTGTCGTCGGCGATAGCTCTCAGGGAGCGAGTGTTGTGAGGCCTGTCTTTAAGAGACCTGGGGGCCATTGTATGGAAAGCTGTGAGCTAAAATTTGCCCAGCAATGGTGGGTACCAGCCTGAAATGATAAAGACTCGTGTGGTTTGTGATGAAATGTGTCGTGAAGTCCAATTACTGTGCCATCAAGTTAAGTACCTCTGAACGACAGAGTCATTAAGTACCTCTGAATGTGCAGTTGGTCGTTAAGTTAATTACCTCTAAACAACAGAGTCATCAAGTTAAGGCCCTCTGAATGATAAACTTAACCGTTAAGTCGTGGACCTCTGAATGGTGGTGATACACGGGAAGGCATGTACACTAAAAATGTGCCCTGAGTGCACGGGGCATGTGGTCGTTGATCCTACGTCTTTGTTGAGTGCTGCTTAAATTGTACGTTGTAAATGGCATGATATATATAGGATGTCTTTTTCGCAGGGATGGAGAAATCCCTCCCCAATTAAGGGGTGGGATCGTTATAAAGTGGTCAGCAAAATGCTGACTGTTTCTTTGTTTTCCACATTTTTGTGGTCCATTTTGTGCAAGTGCTGGAGAGCCAAGTGGGAAGTAGCGTGATGAAGCCCATGTTTTGCAAATGGCTGGCCCTTGAAGGCCCAAATGCGAACATTTACTATTTTCATGTGTGTCCGGCCTGCGTGCCAAAGTATGAAATCACTTTTTATAAAATGAAACAGTTGTAACAAGGCTACAACCGAAACATGTGGTATGTATATATGTACATCATTCCTGTTGTGTAGTGGAAATTATTGTACGGTATGGGTTCATAAACTAAAATGCTTCCTCTAGAATGCTCTGAGTTAGGGTACGTTCATAAGTTAACTTGGGTATAGAACTAAATTGTAATCTCTTTACCTATATGTAGTATATGGCGTCGGGCCTAGGCCGAACCTTCTGTCATATTCTACACGACAGATGGGGATGTTACAAAATTGGTATCAGATTACGTTCACAATCTTTCTTCTTTTAATTCGTGGATGAATTCTTTTAAGGAGTGGTGAGCACGTGTATGTGCGCTGCCGTGATAACATCACTGAACCCATAAATATCCACTTAGGAATGAAAATACACAGGTTAGAGGAACTGGTATGTTCCTATAATATCTTTTGGTAATTGTTGTAGTTTCTTAATTGTATATTTCACAATGTAGGCGACTATAAGTGGTGTGGAGAAGCATGAACCCCAGCTCTCGGTAGAGAGTAATGCACAAAATGAGGTGCCAACACCTCCTTCTGTGAAAACTATATTGTTTGTTGCTGAGGCCAACTTTGCAATGATGAATTCGCAACCAGGGAGTCAGAGACAACATCATATTCCTGCGATGGTGCGGGAACTGGTTGGCACGGATGAGCGCGTAGTGGTGATAAAAGTGGCTATTGAGAAAGTGGCCGCAAGTTAAGCAACGGACAAGAAACTGAAACACGTGATCGATGAGTTTCTATCCACCTGTGTTTATGGTTACTGCAACCCCGACACAAGCCGAAGATTGGATCTCAAGAATAAAGAGGGTCCTAACAACAACTCAAACAGAGGAGTGGCAAAAAGTAAATGTGACTACCTTCTTATTGGATGGTGAGGTAAGACTTTGGTGTGATGAGCTGGAGCTGCACTAGTTTAATGGTCGTCCGTTGAGCGAAATCTCAATGGAGGAGTTCTCAAGGTGTTTTCTGGCAAGATATATTCCATCGGAACAACAGATTATGATGAAGAACCAATTTCAAAGGCTAACTCAAGGCGAGAGGTCGGTGGATGAATACTTGCATGAGTTTATGAGATTGGGAAGATATGCAGGCTTTACGTTTGCAGACAAGGAATGGAAAAAAAAAATCTATGAAGGGCTGAGAGATGACCTGCGGTTGCTTCTCTCAAGACCGTTGACGCAGGGTTTCCTTACCTTGGTCAATATAGCCCGTTCCCTTGAGTTGGAAATGAAGCGCGTGCAGCGTAAGAATGATTTGGCATGGAAAAAGACAGAGTTTAAGATACCTAGCTCTTCAAAGTCTGGGTTTCAACGGTGGAAAAACAAGCTAAAAACTTTTGCGCCGGCTCCTTCTTCTCCTGCATCTGGAGCAACTTCGGGGAGAGGTTGTAAAACCCCCTTTTTAATCTTAAAACCCCGGGGTCTTATGCCCAGAACTGCAGCTTTACGGTGACACCTTCGCGCCCGAGAAGATCGTTACAACAAAGTGCTGATTCTGCCGGCCTTGTTCAATACCAATTGTAGTAGCAAGTATAATAGTAAGAAAATGCAGCCCACATCCAGATCACATATAATCAAAAACTCCACGAAGGGAGTGTCCACAAAAGAATATATCAGAGTACATGAAATAAGGGCTCAAGCCCGATACATCAATGACCTCACTACAGATCTCTTATGCGGAAGCAAAATAAAACTACTACTAGAAGTCGGGACTCACTGCCCCAGCTGGCTGTACTCCTGATGATGCAGCGCCACCGCTAATGGATGATGACCCGGTTGCCGAGGCGCTACGGTATAAAGATCTTAGACGCCGTGATGATGCTGAAGGAAGTGCATGTTACAACCTCCGCTCGCGGCGTGCTCGAACCGCCATGAAAAATTAGCTTTAATTATCTTATTTCATGAACTCTATTTTTATATTTTTAGAATATAAAATTATCCAATGTTTAGTGATAATTTTATATTCATAGCATGTTTTTATTTCTTTAATTTAAACCGTTTTATTTTTGGTGTGCACTTAGCCATTCGGGTGGATGAGATTACATCTCCATCATGAAGGGTTAAGGCTTGTTGTAATCTCCTATTTAAGGAGGTGTTTATGAGGAATCAAGTATTGAAGATCTTAAACCTAAAATTTCTCTTGCATGAGAATTTCGGCCAAGGCTAAGCCTCTAGCCGCCGCCCCCCTTGTGTGGTGTGAAGCCGCCGCCCCCTTGCTCCCTCCATCCGCTTTGGTGCGACTCCGGCGCGGCTTCCTTGGTACGACTCCGTGGAAGAAGGTTGCAAAACGTTCGGTGTGATGCCGGCGGATCCGTGGAGAGAGTGATTCTCCCACCCTATCTTTGTGTGAAACGTTCATCCCGGTTGGGTAATCTCTTCCCTCTTTCTTGTGTGATTCTCTTCTTTAGTTGTGGTGTTTCACGCTTGTTTTCTCCGGATCTTTAATTCAATCGCTACAAGTTTTGAATCGAAATCGCCGTTGCAAGGCTTTTTTAATTCTGGATCGGGTGGATCCTATTTGCTTGAGCGGATCTTGGCCTATAGCCTTGGTCTTGCTCTCTAAAAGGAGTGGCAACCTTTGTGTTTTCTTGGGGAATACTCCGACTCAAATTTCCGATCGTTGTTTTTGAGTCGACCATTCCTCCTTTGTTATTTGCGCTGCGTTCTTGCGACGAGAACTATTGTGGGTGATAGGTGCTGTGTAGGTGCGGTAGATCTACGACGTGTTGTGCGTAGGAAAGCGTAATTTCGTGGATACCTCCGAATCAGGACGCACCCTACACCAATTTGGTATCAGAGGGAGGTTGTTTCAACTTCCACGTTACAAACATCCTCTCTGCGTTCTTCGTTGGTTGATCTGAACTTTCAAAGATGTGAAATTTTCGGATTGGTCTGCGTTTAGTAAATCCCTCGGAATTCTGTAGCTTCCTAACCTTATTTCCTGCAACTTTAAAACAGAAAATTTTTCGATTCGGCCTCGTTAGGTCAGCCTGCAAATTAGAACATCGTAATTCTGTCCAGTTGGTCTGCAAATAGCGGGCTGAAATCTACATTTTTCAGGAAAATTTTAAAAAAAAAAATTTAACGATCTACGTGTTTATCACATCAAGCTTCTCAAAAAAAAATATTTTCATTCAAGCTACAGCCCTAGGGAAAATCATCTTTCATAATTTTTTGGGTCTTGCATGCGCACTAGGCTAGGCACGGAATATACGGCGCCATCTATGTCTAGGATGGCTGAGAACGGGAATGAACTTCATAACGCTGAAGCGATAGCAGGTCTACGTAATGATATGGCGGATATTAGGGCCACTTTAGCACAGATTTTACAAAATCAAGTTAGGCCACCACCACCACCCGCTAATGTTGAGTTGCCCCGCCGACGCCAACACATCTCCGATTTGGATTCGGATGGGGACTCCCCACGAGTGCCCCCTCGAGGCCATCGCCACCAGCGAGAGTTTGACATTACTAGGGCCATCAAGATTGAAGCCCCCACTTTCGACAGCATAGGAGATCCACAGAACTTCCTTACGTGGATAGTGGACATGGAATGTTACTACGACTGGCACCATCTCACGGACCCCCAAAAGGTCCATGTTGCCAGGATGAAGTTGACAGGTCGTGCCAAAACTTATTGGCTAAATGAAGAGCGTAGGCTAGGTGCTGGAGACGGAAACCCAATTATTGGTTGGACCGTAATGAAGAATTTGTTGACCGATCAGTACGTTCCCGCGTACCATCAGACACAGATGTTTGACGAGCTTGCCACCCTGCGGAAGGGCTCAAATTCAGTAGCAGAGTATATGGGAGAACTGAAGGTCCGAATGGTGCGTTGTGATCTGAAGGAAATCCCCGAGGTCACCCTCTCTAGATTCCGTAAGGGACTTAATCCCGATATTCAGCGGAAGCTCTTACGTTATGGCCACACAGATCGAAACACGACATTCAATGCTGCCTTAGACATTGAGAAACACTTAGCATCTAAGGCTCACTCCCAGTATTCCCATACGAAGGGAAAATCCACCACCGGAGCTTCGTCCTCCACATATCAGGACAAAGGGAAATTCCGGTCCGCCGAGTCCAAGTCTGTTGTGATCACTGCTAGGAACACTAAGAACCCTGCGAGCGAACGTATTCCCATCGGAATGGTTAGCAAGACTAACGCCACTTGTTACTCCTGCGACATTCAAGGTCACTACGCCTTCGAATTCCCAACGAAAACTAAAGCCATAGCCTTGTTAGAGTCGACGACCGATTTTACGGATTATGTTTATGAGGCTGCTGAGGAGAGCAACCCCGAAGGGGTCCCAAGTGACTTAGGGACGATCACCCCCTTATGGTGATGCGTTGTATCTTGACCACTCCTCATCCATTAGATTATTGGAAGAGGACGAGCATATTTTCTCTGATTTTTAAGAGTGGCGAGAAGCTTTGCAAGCTGATTATTGATAGTGGTAGTTGTGTGAATGTCGTATCTGAGAACGCCATTGCATGTATGTCCTTGACTACAGAACCACACCCGACCCCATATCAGGTCGCTTGGATCAACAAGATCTCTGTACCCGTTACCAAGCGATGCCTGGTTCCACTCTCATTCAAATCCTACATTGATGAGGTGTGGTGTGATGTCCTTCTGATGGACGCTTGTCATGTGTTGTTAGGCCGCCCTTGGCTATATGACCATGATGTTACTCATTTTGGTAGAGCCAACACTTATGAATTCAAATTCAATGGCAAAACCATCACCTTGAGACTGACCATCCCATAGGAGCCCGTAGTCTTGGCTAAGGACACCACTATCCCAGTAGAACGGAAAACATTGAATATAGTTGGTAGGAAAGAGTTTGAGAGAGATCCGTTCCTCGATGGAATTATCTATGCGCTAGTCCTCCTAAGTGCGAAGCCCGATTCTAGCATTTTGGATGAGTTACCTAGTGAGTTACGGGTACTATTGGAAGATTATAGGGACGTGTTCCCGGATGAGTTGTCGCCCACGTTACCCCCGCTTAGGAATATCCAGCATGTGATAGACCTCATCCCAAGGTCTTCCTTGCCAAATCAGCCCCATTATCGACTCCACCCCGTAGCTCACCTAGAGTTGTAGTCCCAAATAGAGGGCTTACTGGAGAATGGTTTTATTAGGACGAGTATGAGTCCATGTGCTGTACCAGCCCAACTTGCCCCCAAGAAGGATGGCACATGGAGGATGTGCGTTGATAGCCGGGCTATGAATAAAATCACCATCAAGTATAGGTTCCCCATTCCCCGCCTAGATGATTTATTGGATGTCTTGTCTGGAGCCACCGTATTCTCCAAATTAGATCTTCGGAGTGGCTATCACCAGATTAGGATACGAGAGGGCGGCGAGTGGAAGACGACATTTAAGTCGAAGGATGGACTGTACGAATGGCTTGTGATGCCCTTTGGGTTATCCAATGCCCCTAGTACCTTCTCCCGGATGATGACACATGTCTTTCAGCCATTCATGGGGAAGGTCGTTGTCGTCTACTTTGACGATATACTGATTTATAGCACCTCTACTACCGAGCACATCTCCCACATGAGAGTGATCCTTTCCACCCTGCGGAAGGAGACTTTATTTCTCAATCTTAAGAAATGCACTTTCAATGCCTCGGAGGTAGAGTTCTTAGGTTACATAGTCAGTTCTAAGGGTATTTGAGTTGATCCGGGCAAGGTTCAGGTCATCAAGGACTGGCCCGTACCAACCACCCTACGTGAGGTACGTAGTTTCCATGGGTTAGCCACGTTTTATCGTCGTTTCATATGAGACTTCAGTAGTATTATGGCGCCTATCACCGACTGTATGAAGAAGGGAGAGTTTACATGGACGAAGTCCGCCACCTATGCTTTTGAATGAATAAAGGAGCCTATGACTAAGGCACCTGTCTTACGTCTACCGGACTTTGCTAAAGTCTTTGAGCTCACATGTGATGCGTCTGGGGTAGGGATTGGAGGTGTCCTGAGCCAGGAGGGCCATCCCGTTAGTTATTTTAGCGAGAAATTGTCCGGCCCTAAGTTGAACTATTCAAACTACGATAGGGAATTTTATGCTGTAGTCCGATGTCTACACCATTGGAGGCACTATCTCCTCTCCAAGGAGTTTGTGATCCTCTCTGATCATGAGGCTTTACGTTTCATCAACGGCCAGTATAAGATCAGCCCACGACACGCTAAGTGGGTAGCTTTCTTACAAGGCTACACGTTTAATCTCAAGCACCTTAAGGGAGTTGATAACCGAGTCGCAGACGCCCTCAGTCGTCTTAATATTTTACTCACCTCTATGGAAGTACATGTTGTAGGATTTGAGCGGATTAAGGATGAGTACGCTACGTGTCCTGACTTCCAAGACTTTTATTTATCTGCCCAGGATAGTTCCTCCACTACGATATCTGCATACGTCATCAAGGACGGTTACCTGTTTAGGAACGGGAAGCTATGTATCCCGCAGTCATCGTTATGACTACATATCATATGGGAATTGCATAGCGGAGGGTTGAGTGGCCACTTCGGTAGAGATAAGACCATTACGCTAGTCGAGGACAAATTCTATTGGCCAAAACTGAAGGTTATGGTGGGGCAGGCAGTGAGTAGCTGCCGCACGTGTCAGGTGTCTAAGGGAAGTAAAACCAACGTTGGATTATATACTCCCTTGCCTATTCCCTCCATGCCTTGGGTAGACGTTAGTATGGATTTTGTATTAGGCCTCCCCATTACTCTACGCTGTCACGACTCAGTTTTTGTAGTGGTGGATAGGTTTTCAAAGATGGCTTATTTCATCCCATGCAGTAGGACAAACGATGCATCTCACATTGCTAAGCTATATTTTAAGGAATTCGTTAGTCACCGTGGAGTGCCAAAGACCATAGTATCGGATAGGGACGTAAAATTCACTAGTTATTTTTGGAAAACTCTTTGGATTTTAATGGGAACGAAATTATTGTTTTCCTCCGCCTATCACCCCCAAACTGATGGGCAGAGGGAAGTGGTTAATCAGAGCTTAGGAAATTTGTTATGATGCCTTGTGAGTGATCATAAGAGCACTTGGGATCTTCTCCTTCCCCATGCCCAATTAGCCTACAATAACTCCAAGAATAGGTCTACGGGTCTGTCCCCGAATGAGATTGTCCACGGGTATAAGGCTCCTGTGCCGCTTGACTTGGTGCAGTTGCCCCCAACGTACAAGGCAAGTCAGTTTGCACAATCCTTCGCCCAACACATCCATGATTTACACACACGTATACAGGCCACTTTGACCACGCAATACGACTCTTATCAAGCGCACGCTAATTTACATCGGAGAGTATCAAACTTCAAAATTGACGTTCTAGTTTTAGTCCGTTTGGTTCCCGAACGCTTGCCAACTGGCACCGTTAAAAAGTTAGCACCAAAGCGCGCCGGCCCTTTTCGGATTATTAAAAAGTTAGGTGACAACGCTTTCGTTTTGGACTTGCCTGCTGATTGGGGGATCTCCCCCATTTTTAACGTTTCGGATTTAACGATATTTGTGTCACCACCACAAGAGTTGATTTCTTTGTCGTCTTCTTCTCCCACTCAAAATTCTGATGGGTTGTGGAGTGGTAGTTCGGATGATCTCTCTCTTTTGGTCCCCGCAGGTATAACATCGGATGGTACGTTGCCTTCTTTTACTCCTACTGCTGACATGTTTCCCAGGTTTCCCTGGACATTCTTCACTCCAGATATGATACTTGCTGCGGAACCGGTCTCTACTCCGGATGGTACTACTTACCGCTTTCTGGTCCGTTGGCGTGACCGCCCCCCTTCGGACGACTCTTGGGTACTCGCGACAGAGCTTCAACGTTTGGATGCTGAGCTTCTCCGCCGCTATCTCTCCACTCACGCATCAGAGATACGTGATTTTGAGTGGGGTAGGATTGATGCAGCGCCACCGCTAACTAATGATGACCCGGTTGCCGAGGCGCTACGGTATAATGATCTTAGACGCCGTGATGACGCTGAAGGAAGTGCACGTTACAACCTCCGCCCGCGGCGTGCTCGAACCGCCATGAAAAATTAGCTTTAATTATCTTATTTCATGAACTCTATTTTTATATTTTTAGAATATAAAATTATCCAATGTTTAGTGATAATTTTATATTCATAGCATGTTTTTATTTCTTTAATTTAAACAGTTTTATTTTTGGTGTGCACTTAGCCATTCGGGTGGATGAGATTAAATCTCCATCATGAAGGGTTAAGGCTTGTTGTAATCTCCTATTTAAGGAGGTGTTTATGAGGAATCAAGTATTGAAGATCTTAAAAATTTCCCTTGCATGAGAATTTAGGCCAAGGCTAAGCCTCTAGCTGCCGCCCCCCTTGTGTGGTGTGAAGCCGCCGCCCCCTTGCTCCCTCCATCCGCTTTGGTGAGACTCCGGCGTGGCTTCCTTGGTGCGACTCCGTGGAAGAAGGTTGCAAAACGTTCGGTGTGACGCCGGCGGATCCGTGGAGAGAGTGATTCTCCCACCCTATCTTTGTGTGAAACGTTCATCCCGGTTGAGTAATCTCTTCCCTCTTCCTTGTGTGATTCTCTTCTTTAGTTGTGGTGGTTTCGGGCTCGTTTTCTCCGGATCTTTAATTCAATCGCTACAAGATTTGAATCGAAATCGCCGTTGCAAGGCTTTTTAATTCCGGATCGGGTGGATCCTATTTGCTTGAGCGGATCTTGGCCTATAGCCTTTGTCTTGCTCTCTAAAAGGAGTGGCAACCTTTGTGTTTTCTTGGGGAATACTCCGACTCAAATTTCCGATCGTTGTTTTCGAGTCAACCATTCCTCCTTTGTTATTTGCGCTGCGTTCTTGCGACGAGAACTATTGTGGGCGATAGGTGCTGTGTAGGTGCGGTAGATCTACGATGTGTAGTGCGTAGGAAAGCGTAATTTCGTGGATACCTCCGACTCGGGACGCACCATACACCACCTGAGCTAATCTGCCCTGTCTCCAATCGCACAGGTCTCCTGGGCTACTCCTCCATACTGGGCTCCACGATCCCCTAATATGATGTGGTTCGAAAACCTTTAGTCTATAAGACTAAGCCCTATCATCCCCCGCCCCTTCCCCCTTGCTCCTAGGCACCGAGCGGGGAGGAAGAGAGGAAAGGAAGTGAAAGTGGAGAGTAAAAACAACAGGTGATAGGGGGACCTAGCTAACAATTCTTTTAAACATGTTATAATAGGTAGAGTAAGACAGAAATCTAACCTTCACTTATACGAGTACACATAAGCCAAGGTATCTTCTATAAGTCTCCCATCGTATAAAGTTTCCCATACCACTTTATTCGTTGGGGTGTCGGTTATCATAAGTAGTATATATATATATATATTGAAATAACCTTAATTTTTAAACTTGCCCACACAAGCTTATTGACCAAGGGGTCGTTTAGCAAGTCCTATTATATAAGCGTCCCATAAAACTTATACATTAGGTGTCAGGTTATTATGAATGATTATGATATACATCTATATGGTGGGTTAATGATGTTCAAGCAGTGCAACTCACCCACCCGACTTTGTGTACACACACCTTTAGTTCCCCCTTTCGGAGCCCTTACCTCCCAGGATACCTCCGTAGTGGAAGACGGAAGTGGTGGGTTGGGCCTCGCCCACCTCAAAACCAGTATAGCACTACCGGTCTGACCTACCGTATGCCTCAACGCTTGGTGCACTAAGCGGACTACGCATTCTCTTTGCCGACAAGACTGCCAGAATTAAGTTTGGCGATGTGTAAAACCACACTTGCCGAGTCATCGTATTGGCGTCGGTGCAACGACCCTCCAACACCTAAGACCCACCATATAACGACCCCATCCGTTAAATGACGTATAGTAGAAGGTCCGGCCGGGCCCCCACACTATATGCCACAAACAGACGGTGAGGTCACAGGATAATACCAAACCATACACGAATCCTAACTCAGAGCATTCTAGCGGAAGCTTTAAGTTGTAATTTGACAAATGTCCAATATATAAACCACCTTTATATATATAGCCACGGAATGTACAACAAGGTTTGGCCTTAAGGCCTTACAATTCCTCTTTCCATACAACATGGATTACAAACCTCGGCGCGCAGGCCGGCCATACATGAGGAAAATAAAACAAACAAAACCATTCGCTTAGCCTTCAAGGGCTAGCCGCAGCAGCAGCAGCAACAGCAGTAGGGCTTCAGCCCTTCATTTACCACTTCGCTCTCCAGCACCTGCATAGGGACAATCCACCCAACCGGTGGCAAACAATGCAACGGTCAGCATTCAGCTGACCCAATTATAACAATCCTACCCTTTCTCGGGGCATTAGCATTCTTTCCCTGCATAGCATGGCATCATCATATAGCAACAATGTGCGCGCAGGCACATTCAAGCCATCACAACTATCGGCCACACGGCCCGACAGTCCGTGCACTCAGGGCACATTCTTGGTGTACGGAATACCAGGGTCAACACCATGTCTACACGGTATTTGAGCATTCTAGTCTTTCCGGCGCGCGGGCCTAAGACTCTCATTAGGCGCTCCAACAAAAACTATAACCAGGCTTCCAAGTCGGACGGACCTAACGCAGGTACGGATCAGCCACCCCCTGTTGCTCAAGTCGCCGTGCCACCTCGAATACGGAAGTATCCATGGCAATTTATAGGCGCGGGTCGGTTTCACCTTTCTTGTTCGGCAATCTGCCTTTTCATCGAGTTGCAGCCCAACGGCTCAACCGCTCATAAAGTGGCAACGCACGGCCACAAGAGTTGTATCCAACCTTCTTCATTTCCTGGACTTCATCTAGTACTTCCTGCTGCACCAAGCAACAGGTAGGCACAAGGCAACACAAGCCATAATCACGGAGCCTTCTCTGATATGCAAACAAGCATCACCAATCCAGACCATGTCCAGATGGGCTTCACACAGCATGCCTAGATCCATACTCCAATTCCGTACTCTAACAAGGGGGACTTCACATATCTACCCCAAGGGACACCACAACCCACCGCACACTCGCGGGGAAGGGTTTTCCCTATGCAATGCAGAAAAGAAGGACTTCACATGTCCAAGAAGGGAGATCGTTACCCTTGTCGATCTCTTGGGAGCCATTGTAAACTAGCCGGTGAGAAAGAACCGCAGCAGCTTTGCCTTCACAACGCTGGCCTCGGATCACGAATCGGACCACGGGAGCTCCGCCGGTGGCTTGATCTCCTCCTCCTTCTTCTTCTCTCTCTCTTTCTCTCTTCCTTAACCAAATGAAGAATGAATTCTTCATCAGCCTCTACTGATTAAATCTAGCCAGGAATCACCTGAGCCCTTGGATCCAAAGAGAGAAAATTGAACAGCCACGATTTTCCCAAAAACACACATTTTTGGCTGACACGGCCTGTGACACGCCCGTGTCACAGGCCGTGTACCCTTAAGCGGCACACGCCATATTCGTACCAACTAATCTTTACCAGAACATGGGCATCAACACGCCCGTGTCGAACCTGACACGCCCGTGTCATTCCTGAGACACGCCCGTGTCACCCCTGCCTCATCGAGCTGCAAGCAGTACAGGGGTAGGCACACGGCATCGGACACGCCCGTGTCCACCCTGACACGCCCGTGTTCAAGGCTTGGTTCCGGGCCGTGCAATCTTCTGACTCAGAACGCATTTTATTTGAGTGACACGCCCTGGGACACGCCCGTGTCCCAGGCCGTGTACCCCCGACACGCCCTGGGACACGCCCGTGACCCAGGCCGTGTAAAATGACCTGCACCTCAAAACCATTTTTGAGTCTTTTTAGGGTGTTACAATCCTCCCCCCCTTAACAAAATTTCGTCCCGAAATTTGCACGGTAAGGAAACAAGAACCAACAATGCTATAACTTGATAACTCTGTTATAACAAAAGGTACACGGTCTACAGCTTATACGAACAACTCGGGAAATTCAGCTCGCATGGTCTGCTCTCGCTCCAATGTTAGCTCTTCACGGCCACAATTGTCCCATCGGACCTTGACCATCCCGATCACTTTGTTCCGCAACTGTTTCTCGGCTCGATCCTCGATCCGAATGGGTCTAACCCTCGTCGTTAGCCCATACTCGACCGGAACCCTATCATTCTCCACTACTTGAGCTGGATCCTTCACTGCCTTACGAAGGACTGAGATGTGAAATACATCATGTAATTCACCCAAGTCTGCTGAAAGTGCTAGTCGATAAGCAGCTTCCCCAACTCGCTCCACCACCTCAAATGGACCAAGATACCTCGGACTTAGCTTTTTCAAATGCCGAATCCTGGACACGCCTTTGAAGGGTTTGATCTTCAAATATACCCAATCACATACCGCGAATTCCACGTTCCGGTGTTTGGCATTATAGTACTTTGATTGACGATCTTGGGCTATCAATAGCCTCTCCCGAATAGAGCGTATGAGCGAGGTAGCTTCTTCGACTTCCTTTTTCCCACTCAGCTTAGATTCGCCTGCTTCTGCCCAAGCTAACAGTGTACGGCATTTACGACCATATAAATCCTCAAATGGTGCCATACCGATACTCGCTTGGTAGCTATTATTATAGGCAAATTCGACAAGAAATATATAATCTTCCCATCTCTTACCAAAGTCTAGGGCGCACATGCGGAGCATGTCCTCCATCGTCCTGTTGGTTCGTTCAGTCTGGCCATCCGTTTGGGGATGAAAGGCCGTACTAAACGATAATTTTGTACCCAATATTCGATGAACTAGCCGCCAATCATTCGATGTGAACCGCCCATCACGGTCACTGACGATGCTCCGAGGAACACCGTGCAGGCGAACAACCTGCTCCACATAAAGCTTGGCCAAGGTTTCCACTGAATCGTCTCTTCTATTTGGAAGGAAGTGCGCCACTTTTGTCAACCGGTCCACAATCACCCAGATTGAATCATGACCGCGTTGAGATCTCGGCAATCCGTGCACGAAATCCATCGAGATGTCATCGAACTTCCACTCCGGAATAGGTAACGACTTCAGGAAACCGCCAGGCTTCTGGCATTCTGCTTTCACCAACGCACAGGTATTGCATTCAGCCACATAACGTGCTACATCTTTCTTTAGTCCGGGCCACCAGAATAGCTTTTTCAGATCTCTGTACATCTTTGTGCTCCCTGGGTGAACTGAGTACTTTGCAAAGTGAGCTTCGTACATCAACTCTTCCCTCAATTTACCCACACTCGGGACGCACACTCGACCATTTCTTCGTAACAAACCGTTATCCCAAGAAAATTGGTTATCCGACCCATCTTTAGCATAGCGCTGGAGACTGTCATCAAGCTCCGTTGCTCGCCGAACTCTGTCCGTAAGGTCATATTGCACCTCTGTCCAGTTCAAGCATGCATCGGTCGATGAACCCTTGTCAACACAAGATATCACCAACGCTTCCAATTCCTGGATTAAACGCTGATCATGCCTCTACAACCAGCTTGCCCGTACCGGAGTCTTCCGACTCAAAGCATCAGCGACCACATTTCCCTTCCCGGGAGTATAGTGAATCTCGAAGGTGTAGTCCCCAAGGAACTCCATCCATCTTCGTTGTCGCATATTCAGATCCTTCTGATCCAACAAGTACTTTAGGCTTTTGTGATCTGTATAGATGTACACTTTAACGCCATAAAGATAGTGCCGCCACAACTTGAGCGCAAAGATTACCGCCGCCAACTCCAAATCATGGACGGGGTAATTCCGCTCATGCACTTTCAACTGGCGCGAGCCATAAGCAATCACTTTACCAAACTGCAGAAGAACGCAGCCTAAGCCGCTCCCGGAAGCATCACTATAGATCTCATACCCATCGGTACCAGATGGCAATGTCAACACAGGCGCCGTGGTCAAACGACTCTTCAAGTCTTCAAAAGCACGCGCACACTCCGGCGTCCAAATGAACTTTTGATCTTTTCTCGTCAGCGTGGTCAGAGGTAAAGCAATCCGTGAGAAGTTTTCCACAAACCGTCTATAGTAGCCCGCAAGTCCAAGGAAGCTCCTGACCGCGGCCACTGAAGACATCACTGGCCAATCTCGAATGGCACTTATCTTAAACGGATCCATCGCGATACCTTCTCCACTTACCACATGGCCTAAAAAGGCTACTGAAGAGAGCCAGAACTCACACTTTGAGAACTTGGCAAAAAGCTTATTCCTCCGCAGGGTATGCAAGACCAACCGCAAATGGTTTGCATGATCCTCTTCCGACTGAGAGTATACTAAGATATCATCGATAAACACAATCACGAACAAATCCAAGTACTCTCGGAACGTTCGATGCATTAGGTCCATAAATACCGAAGGCGCATTACATAGGCCAAACGGCATTACCGTGAACTCATAATGACCGTAGCGTGTTCCAAACGCCGTCTTGGGAATGTCACCTTCCCTAATCCTCAGCTGATAATATCCCGATTTCAAATCCAACTTGGAATAGACCGTTGATCCTGCCAGCTGATCAAATAGGTCATCAATCCGTGGGATCGGATATTTGTTTTTCTCCGTCAACTTATTCAATTCGCGGTAGTCAATACATAACCGTAAACTACCGTCTTTCTTTTTCACAAATAGAATAGGCGCGCTCCAAGGTGACATACTTGGGCGTATGTATCCCTGCTCCAACAACTCTTGCAATTGGACTTTCAACTCAGCCATCTCTTTTGGCGCGACGCGATATGGTGAGTGGGCCACAGGTTTCGCACCTTGCACCAATTCAATAGAGAAGTCAATCTCCCGCTGGGGTGGTAACCCAGGAAGATCTTTAGGAAACACATCGGCAAACTCTGACACAACCAGTACTTCACCGACACTGGCCTTTGGCTCAACAGCCTGAATTAGCGTGAAGAATAACTCCGCGACCTTCCCAACAGCATTGACGACTTGGAGCGCAGACAACAGAGTCCCGCCAACTCCTCGCATACCAGCGAACTTCTTCACAGTTCCGGTATTCTGGCCCAGTGTAATCTCCTTGGAGTTGCAATCAATAAAGGCACGCTGCTCCGAGAGCCAGTCCATACCAAAGATCACATCAAACTCCGATAACGGTAGCACAGCTGCACTCAAACCGAAATCCCGACTTCCTATTTGCACATCCACATCGCAAGCCCTATCCGCAAGCATCACACAGCCATTCGGCAATAGCACCCTTGTACTATCCACCGTCATATGACTCGGTACCCCAATTCGAGATACGAAATCCTCAGACAGAAAAGAATGTGAAGCACCCGTATCAAACAGGGCTCTCGCCAAATTATTCCGAATCAGGACAAAGCCTGCAACACACACATCATGCACAAGCTATATATAACCACAAACAATAGCACGTAAGCAAGTAAGCTAAATCAATTCGTACCTGTGACGACGTCACTTTGCTTAATCGCTTCCTGTTGGCCAAGCTGATAGATTCGGGGCTGTGCCTGGGACGCAGAGGAATCAACCACCGCTTTGCCCTTCTCAGCATAAGACGCACCCGTCTTCTTTTCCCCTTTGGGCTGAACAACCCGACAGTCACGGGCTATATGCCCCACCCGGCCACTGTTATAGCATGTACGAGAATCCGGCCTTGATGTTGCCCCCGACACAATGGTCGTAGTCACTTGCCCAGACGGCTTGGACCTCTTGCCCCCTCTCTTCTGGTAGAACGATTTGCTAGGGCGAGGTGCTTGAACCTCTGGCTTTGACACAACCAAGCCCTTGTTCCCTTGTACCCGCCGCATGTCCTTCTCCAACGCACATGCAGTATCAACCAACGCCTGAAACCCTTGGTTCACTAAACTCGAAAGCAGGAACCTCAACTCATCCCGCAATCCTTCATAGAACCGATTCGTTTTCCTTTGGTCATCCGCGAAGATTGTTCCCGCATACCGCCCAACCTGGTAAACTCATGCAAGTAGATATCCACGCTATCTTCTCCTTGATTTAACCGTTGGAACTCATTTTCCATAGCAATGCGTTGCGCCGCTGGGACATGCTTCGCCAGAAATATTCGAGAGAACTCCTCAATCGATACTTGCGTTAATTGCCTGCCCGCCAAATGGTGTACCTCAACCTCGTCCCACCACAACCGCGCCTCTCCTTCAAGCATGAAGGTGGCCAAGGTAACCTTGAGAATTTCCTTCGCCCTGATTGCTGTCATTATCCGCTTGACACGCGAGAACCAATCCTCTGCCTGAGTTGGGGATCCCATTCCCGTAAACGTAGGCGGACTGAAGCTCATGAATTGCTTCAACTGTCGGTCAGCTGCTCGTGGATCTACAGCATCAACCGGCTCGGGTCGTACAACAACACGAACTGGTTCTACTGCCGGCTGCGCTTACCCGGTCGGCTGAATCATGGCAAATAGAGCCTCAGCAACTAAACGAACAGTTTCCACAGATGGAGGAGGTGTTGGCACCTCAGCTGGTGCCGCACTCTCATCAGAGCACTGGGGCTCAGACTGCCCAGCACCACTACGCGTCACCTATAGGTGGACAAGACTCACATTAGCGAACGTATGCAAGCAAAACAACACAAAAAGGAACGCGCAGATTCCTCAAACAAGATTTTGTACATTCCTTAGTGGACATTCCAGAGTTCATTAGCGTTACAGCAGGGCGCATAAACACGCGCTCGCCACCCCATAAAAGAATTCGTCCACGAATTCGATAGAGGAAGACCGAACGAAGCTGATACCAAAATGTAACGACCCCATCCGTTAAATGACGTATAGTAGAAGGTCCGGCCGGGGCCCCACACTATATGCCATAAACAGACGGTGAGGTCACAGGATAATACCAAACCATACACGAATCCTAACTCAGAGCATTCTAGCGGAAGCTTTAAGTTGTAATTTGACCAATGTCCAATATATAAACCACCTTTATATATATAGCCACGGAATGTACAACAAGGTTTGGCCTTAAGGCCTTACAATTCCTCTTTCCATACAACATGGATTACAAACCTCGGCGCGCAGGCCGGCCATACATGAGGAAAACAAAACAAACAAAACCATTCGCTTAGCCTTCAAGGGCTAGCCGCAGCAGCAGCAGCAACAGCAGTAGGCTTCAGCCCTTCATTTACCACTTGGCTCTCCAGCACCTGCATAGGGACAATCCACCCAACCGGTGGCAAACAATGCAACAGTCAGCATTCAGCTGACCCAATTATAACAATCCTACCCCTTTCTCGGGGCATTAGCATTCTTTCCCTGCATAGCATGGCATCATCATATAGCAACTATGTGCGCGCAGGTACATTCAAGCCATCACAACTATCGGCCACATGGCCCGACAGTCTGTGCACTCAGGGCAGATTCTTGGTGTACCGGAATACCAGGGTCAACACCACCATCTACACGGTATTTGAGCATTCTAGTCTTTCCGGCGCGCGGGCCTAAGACTCTCATTAGGCGCTCCAACAAAACCTATAACCAGGCTTCCAAGTCGGACGGACCTAACGCAGGTACGGATCAGCCACCCCCCGTTGCTCAAGTCGCCGTGCCACCTCGAATACGGAAGTATCCATGGCAATTTATAGGTGCGGGTCGGTTTCACCTTTCCTGTTCGGTAATCTGCCTTTTCATCGAATTGCAGCCCAACGGCTCAACCGCTCATAAAGTGGCAACGCACGGCCACAAGAGTTGCATCCAACCCTCTTCATTTCCTGGACTTCATCCAGTACTTCCTGCTGCACCAAGCAACAGGTAGGCACAAGGCAACACAAGCCATAATCACGGAGCCTTCTCGGATATGCAAACAAGCATCACCAATCCAGACCATGTCCAGATGGGCTTCACACAGCATGCCTAGATCCGTACTCCAATTCCGGACTCTAACAAGGGGGACTTTATATATCTACCCCAAGGGACACCACAACCCACCGCACACTCGCGGGGAAGGAATTTCCCTATGCAATGCAGAAAAGAAGGACTTCACATGTCCAAGAAGGGAGATTGTTACCCTTGTCGATCTCTTGGGAGCCATCGTAAACTAGCCGGTGAGAAAGAACCGCATCAGCTTTGCCTTCACAATGCTGGCCTCGGATCACGAATCGGACCACGGGAGCTCCGCCGGTGGCTTGATCTCCTCCTCCTTCTTCTTCCTCCTCTCTCTTTCTCTCTTACTTAACCAAATTAAGAATGAATTCTTCATCAGCCTCTACTGATTAAATCCAGCCAGGAATCACCTGATCCCTTGGATCCAAAGAGAGAAATTGAACGGCCACGATTTTCCCAAAAACACACATTTTTGGCTGACATGGCCTGTGACACGCCCGTGTCACAGGCCGTGTACCCTTAAGCGGCACACGCGGTATTCGTACCGACTGATCTTTACCAGAACACGGGCATCGACACGCCCGTGTCGAACCTGACACGCCCGTGTCATTCCTGAGACACGCCCGTGTCACCCCTGCCTCATCGAGCTGCAAGCAGTACACGGGTAGGCACACGACATCGGACATGCCCGTGTCCACCCTGACACGCCCGTGTTCAAGGCTTGGTTCCGGGCCGTGTAATCTTCTGACTCAGAACGCATTTTATTTGAGTGACACGCCCTGGGACACGCCCGTGTCCCAGGTCGTGTACCCCCGACACGCCCTGGGACACGCCCGTGTCCCAGGCCGTGTAAAATGACCTGCACCACAAAACCATTTTTGAGTCTTTTTGGGGTGTTACACACCACCTTAGGTATTTCTTATGCACATGTAACTTTGATGTATCGACCTTCGATCCAACGCTCCCCGGACAAACCTATCCGTAATAGCCTACAACCGAGCCAAAGCTCCCCAGACTAACCAGTCCGTAATAGCCAACAACCGAGCCAAAGCTCCCCGGACTAACCCGTCCGGCTCAAATTCCAAACCTTATCCCTTTGAACACCGCGGGGTGGCGCCCCTTTGAATACCTCGGGATGACTTAACCATTTCCCTCCAACTCATCACGAGTGAGAACAGGTACAGTTTACCTATCCTATTAGACAACTCTTGCCTACCGGTTATTACACTTAGTATTTTAGGGTTAATCCCAAGACTGCCCAAGGTATGTCCATTGAAGGGGTCTCGAAGGCACTAGGAATAAAGATGTGATGACAAGCCCAAAGTTCCCTTTCGCAAGGATAATTACTTTTAGTTGATGTCTACCCAGGATTGATACCCCAAACTCTCGTATTGCTTTAGAACAACCTTAAAGGCTTAAAGTGTTATTAGGAGGGCGACGGTCTCTCGCCGGCCTCCGCTCTAGTGGTTACCCAAAGACTTGTACTTTTACTCTCGTCACTAAGACGACACTAATCACCAGGGTTATTCTTCCAATCATGTTCCCACGCTCAATTGTCGATCTATCCCCCGTTGGCCTTAAGGTATAACCTACATTTACTATGCGCAGCCCATGACCTAACACCACCCAAAAATCCAACTTCTAATTCCTTGGGCCATATGTCACAAATTATTTATCCTAGGGTGGTATGGACCTATATAATGATCATAATGATTTTCATAATTTTCCAAAATTAATTACACCATTTATTTAATTTCTTCAATTAATTCTCAAAGTCAATTAACACATGAAGTATATCAAATCATAATCCTACTGGTGTAAGAAATTTTCCTGACCTATAATATGGTAAAATATTACTGTCTTCCAAGATTCATAATTTTCCTTTAAGTATTTCTATTTATTCCTTGTTTAATACAATATCATCATAATTATCATTTTCCAAATGAAGTATAAGAAATTAAATTTAAAAAATTCTACGAAAATTACAGGGCAAATGTATTGACAAGATAAGTCTAAATACAGAGTTTCATATCATTCTAAATTATAATGGCCTATCAATTCCATTTTTCAATTAATTTTCCAAAATGTCCTTATAGGATTTTTAATATTACTGAGACTTCTTAAACTATTGAAATAATTACACAAGGTTCTTTATACAGTAATACATTCCTATGAATTTTCCTGAAATTTTCTAGTACATAATTCTATCAATTTCCAATTATGATAAATAGGGGCAAAAAGGTAATTCCAACTAATTCTAGTTACAAAACTTCATAAAAGAGAGGAATAAAATTTCTAGGGTTTAAATTTGCCCTTTTTGTGATCATGACAAAATTTGGGAGTTTAATTTCATGCTACTCCATTTTTTTCCCAATTTATTAATCAAAGTGCCTAATATTTCAAAAATTCAAAATATTGGTATTTTTGCTCCCAAAAATCCCATAATTAATTTGAAGGGTTAACTCTACCCTAATGATCCTCTGGAATGAATTTCAAGGATTTTAGGTGCCTCAATTTGGTTGAATACACCACAAATTAAATTTTTTCTATATGCACCCCAAGGCTAAATCTAGCCAACACATGCAATTGGGTTAACCAAACATGCAGTGATCCATAAGGGCTGAAAATTTAACCATGCCCTAATAATGTCCCCATGGACATGCCACCAAAAATTGGGGCCTATTAGAGTTGGGATGCTCCAAAAATCAACTTTATTTGATTTATCAAATTATGACTAAAACTATAGGATTAGTTTGCCCAAAAATTTCCATTTTTGGGGAGGATCTAGATAAGACTAAATAAGCCACATGCCAAAAATTTCAGGCCATTTAGACTTAGGGTTTGGGCAGGGTACTCACTTTAATTTCTAACCTACCCAAGGACCAGTCCTAGAAAACAGACTCTATAGGGCAGCCTACTCAACCAAATTAAATGTGTAATATATCAAATTAAAGGTAACTCCAAGACCTATAATTTTTATGTTAAAGATTGTTTATGAAAATGGCCAAAAGTGCCCTAATTTTGACATGCAAAAGTTTGTTTTATAAGGCAGAATTTTAACACAATTCATATAATTAAATAGTTACAGGATTTATGATATTTTGTATGGCACGGATCTTAAAGCCGATCGGACGGCTGCTGTATCTCTTCTCCAAATCGAGCGAGATTACAGCCTGATAAATGGAGGCTTCACGGGAGGTTTTCCGGCGGCCACCAGCGGCAAAACCCCTTGGAAAACCTCTCCTCTACCCTCACGGTGGTGGGGGCAACACTTTCCGGCGGCTAGGGCGGCGGGAGACGGCGGCGCCACCCATCCCGTAAGTTCCAGATTCACCATTAATTGTGGAAAAAGAATTCTTGGTTCGTGCTCATTCGAGCCCGAACCCTACCCTAATATTTCTTAGGATCTATAACATGAGGAGAGAGGTGAGGGAGGACCTTCCCGGCGGCCATGCGACGTTAGGAGCGGTGGGGAGCCATTTCCGGCGGTGGTGGTGGCGATTCCCTTGGTTTCACAACTCCAGCTCGGGTTTAGCTCTCTTTCTCTGTTGCACTCCTTGTCCTGAGGGTGATGAGGCCGAGGGGAGTGAGGGGAGAGAGATAATAAAAGGGCGATGATATCCATGGGGGGGAGGCGATACACACTAGGTGGAGGAGGTGGGTTTTCCTTGGTTGCATCACCATGCATGCATGGTGGGTCCCACTGCATCCACCTCCTCCTAAATGGGTTGAATGGGTCGACCAGCCCATGTGGGGGATGATGACATGGGCCCAAGTGGGCTCAATCCACTTAGCACTCTAAATTATCCCCCTTTCTCTCTCCTAATTATTCTTTATTTTAAGTTTCTCCCTCTCTCTCTCTCTCCTAGTCACTAAGTTGACTAGTCAGCCCTCTTGTCTATTGGCAGCCCATCTAACTCACATGAACAATAAACATAAGGTTAGCCCAAGTGGGTTTGGGTTTGAGCTTGAGTTAGCCCATTTAGGCTAGGTTTGACCTATCAGTAGAATAGAGTTGACCTTGGTCAGAGTGCCTTTTGGGTTACCCTCAATAGGTCCTGGGTGACCCATTGGCCTCCCCTAAGGTATAGGTAGGGTTGGGTAGGGGCGCTAAGGGGAAGTCAATTGACCCTATGTAGTTCAATTTGACACACTTTAGGGTTAGGGTGGACCTAGGTCAACTTGACCACTTTGACTGCCTTCAATGGATCCTTATGGCTCTAATGGACCCTCGAATGGGTTAGGGATGTTGTGGTGGGGTTATGGAGTCAAGTTGAATCCCTATGGTCAAATCCCAGGTTTGGTAGTGAGGCTGTGCTATAGGAAGACAAAGGTGACTTTCACCTTCATGCCTAAGCTAACTTGGTCTTTTTGAGCTTCCTATGGTTTTGTTATAACATAGTCGTGACAAAAACCACTCTTAGGGGTCTAGTTGGAAATGGGATGTTACAAATCCCAATAAATAAAATATAAATTTCATCCTTGAGATTAACGTTAAGCTTACAGGGTTTTTCTACAGGTAAAATTAAAGTGTAACATCCCATAAATGAGTTGACATGCCTACTTGCTTAATAAAAATAAGGGCTAGCCCTAATAAACAAAAAGGATTAGCCACTATCCTTTTAGAAAACTTTACTAGTAAAAGTAATTAGGAAGAACGCTTGAACCACTTGAGGAGTTGCGAGGTATACCTGACTAAATAGCTCCGGATATCTTTCCTGCATCAGGTCCTGCGGCTCCCAAGTATTCTCCTCTCGTCCGTGGTTCCTCCACAAGACCTTGACTAGCGGGATCTTCTTGTGGCGCAAGACTCGTATCCCCTGATCAACGATCCGTATCGGCTCCAAATGTACATATCGATCCGAAGCTACCGGCCCATCAGTGGCCGTAATTTGCAACTCCGGGCATAGTAGAGCCCTCCTGAGTGAAGACACGTGGAAGACGTCGTGCAAGCCGGCCAGCTCTGGCGATAGCTCCAGCCGGTAATCAAGGAGACCGATCCGCTCCAAAATCCTAAACGGCTCCATGTACCTCGGACTAAGCTTATTCCGCCGACCACGTACCCGTGAAACCCCATGCATCGGCTGGATCTTCAAGAACACCCGAACCTCTACCTGGAACTCCACCAGACGATGCCGAGCATCATAATATTTCTCCTGCCTGCTATGTGCCTCCAACATTCAATCCCGTATCAGACGTACCTGTGCCTCGGTATCCTCAATAAAGTCCGTTCCCACAATCTTTGGATCCTCGTCTTGTATCCAAGACAATGGAGTCCTACACTTCCGCCCATACAATGCCTCATACGGAGCCATCCGTATACTTGACTGATGACTATTATTGTAAGAAAACTCCACCAGGGGCAACATCCTCTCCCAAGGCTCTCCACGGTCTACAATACACAGTCTTTGCAGGTCTTCCAGTGTACGATTGGTGCGCTCTGTCTGCCCATCTGATTGTGGGTGGAAGGCCGCACTAAAAGCAAGTCGAGTACCCAAGTATGTCTGTACCGACCTCCACTCCTTGGACGTGAATCGTCCATCTCGATCTGACACGATCGTCTTGGGCACCCCATGATATCGTACAAACTGCTCTATGAATCTCCGTGCCAGCACTCCGACAGCATCCTCCTTCCTGATCGGGATGAACCTAGCCACCTTCGTCAGTCGGTCAACAATTACCCAGATAGAATCGTTTCCCGCCCGTGATCGAGGGAGGCCATGGATGAAGTCCATCGCGATATCCTCAAATTTACACTCCGGCACCGGGAGTGGCTGCAATAAACTAGAGGGATATCTGAATTCTGCCTTCACTAACTGGCACGCCTCACAGTTGGTTACGAAGTAGATGATGTCCTTCTTCATGCCCGGCCAGTATAAAGTCTTCTTCAAATCCGCCGTTATCTTCATGATCCCTGGATCTATAGAATATCTGCTATGATGAGCCTCGGCCATGATATCCTCCTGAATCTGGCCTCCATCTGGTATGTAAGTCCGACCTCTTAAACATATCAGAGCATCTCGTATCATTTAGTCCCCAGCTGAGCCTGCCTCCATGGCCCAGAAAATCGGTTGTAGCTTGGCATCCCGCCTCTGCCAGTCTCTGACTCGGTCATGTATATCATAGGCAGTGCTTGTAGCGGCCAGGTACTCCTCGTAAAGCTCGGGGTCATCAGATGATACCAGAGTGATATGCATCTCTTCAAAACTCCGTAGTAGCTCCATGGACATAAGTTAGTGCCCTGCTCTAGAAGTGGCAGCTCTCCGGCTCAGTGCATCGGCCACCACGTTTGCCATACCCGGATGGTAGTGCATCTCATACTGATAGTCCGCTAGAAATTCCACCCATCTGTGTTGCTAGATATTCAGTTCCTTCTGCGTATCCACATATTTCAGATTTTTATGATCTGAAAATATGTCGTAGTGGACACCATAGAGGTAGTGCCGCCAGACCTTCAATGCAAATATAACCGCTCCCATCTCCAGATCATGAACTGGGTAGTTCTACTCATGTTTCTTTAGCTAGCGGGAGGCATAAGCTATCACATGTCCCTTCTGCATTAAAACTGCTCCCATGCCCTGGTAGGAGGCATCTGCATAAAGCTGAAGTCCTTCTCTCCCTTAGGGGAGGGCAAGTATTGGGGCCAAAGTGAGTCGACTTTTCAGCTCCTGGAAAGCCGTCTCGCACTGTGGAGTCCAGATAAACGGTATTTCCTTCCTCGTCAGAGAGGTAAGTGAGAGGGCAAGTCTAGAAAAACCCTCTACGAACTTCCAGTAATAGCTGGCAAGTCCTAGGAAACTCCGTACGTCTGTGGCTGTCTTTAACTGTGGCCAATCCCGGACTGCCTGAATCTTGGCCGGATCTACTGCCAACCCTGCTCCACTGATAACGTGTCCGAGGAAGGCTACCTCCTTCAGCCAGAACTGATATTTGCTGAATTTGGCATATAAACGATGTTCCTGTAGCTTCTCCAAGGTCAGAGTCAGATGCCTCGTGTGCTCCTCCTCGGTCCTCGAGTAAATGAGGATGTAATCGATGAAAACGATGACAAACACATCTAGGTATGTCTCGAAGACCCAGTTCATGAGATTCATGAATGCTTACGGCGCATTTGTGAGCCCGAAGGGCATCAAGGTAAACTCGTAAAGTCCATACCTGCTACTAAAAGCAGTCTTCTGGATATCCTCCACTCGGATCCGCAATTGATAATAGCCCAATCTCAAGTCCAACTTCGAGAAGAAGTGGGCTCCCTCCAGTTGGTCGAACAACTTGTCTATCCTTGGCAGAGGATAGGTATTCCTGACCGTTAGCCAGTTAAATGCCCGATAATCGATACACAACCTGAGTGTTCCGTCTATCTTCTTGACGAACAACACTAGGGCTCCCCATGAAGAAGAGCTCGGCCGAACAAACCTGGCTTCCACCAACTCCTGCAGCTGACACCGGAACTCTACCAGCTCCTTTGGGGCCATGCGGTAGGGAGCTCTAGATGTCGGCTTAACCCCTGGCATAAGTAATATCTAAAAGTCCTGCTCTCTGTGCGGGGGTAGCCCTAGTAGTTTCTCCGTAAAGACGTCCGTAAAATCTCGAACAACGGGAATATCAGATATTGATTCCTTGACCTCCGCCATCTCAAAGAGTATCTGATAGATCTCATTGCCCTACAGATGGGCCTTGATGGCCTGAATAGATGAAAATAATATATGGGAAGCAGATCTAATACCTTCCATCACGATGAATGAATCCCCATATCTCAGGGTAATCTTTTTGGCCAAACAGTCAATCTAGGCATGGTTCCATTGGAGCCATGTCATCCCCAGTATCAAATCATAATCTGGCAGCGACAGAATTGTCGCTGAAGATTCGAAGGGTTTCCCTCCTATCCATGCCTCCATATTGCAATGGGATGAGGTGAACAGCTCTTACCCGTCAGGTAGCCGTATCTTCATCATCAACCCCATGAATTTATCAATGCCATCCAACCCTTGGATAAAGGTCTCCGACACAAATGAGTGCGAAGCACCTGTGTCGAAGAGAGTGTGTGCGGGATTGCCGCAAATGAAGACGATGCCTGAGATAGTAACTTTACTTAGAGTTCTGTTTCTGGTTGTCCAACCTAGTCTTAATAATTCTAGTTCATGAAACTACTTTCTAGGAAAAGAAAGAACTTAAGTAAAAAAGAAAGACTTTTCGGTCGTACCTGCGATCACTTGCTCCGGGATCCTTGGTTGAGCCAGGTCCAGTGCATAAATCTGCTGTCCTTCCGGCCTGCGGTCTCTACCCTAATATCCGTATCCTTGGCCACGTCCTCGGCCTCCATAATGCTGAGCTGGTGGGGAAATCTTTGGTGCTTGTGGAGGCATCCCTCTCATAGGACAGTTTCTCTTGATGTGCCCCACTTGATGATAGTGGTAACATTCCGTCGGGGTGTAAGCCCCACCTCTCGGTCTCTGCACAGCTCGCATCTGAATAGGCTGAGGGGCCAGTGTCACCTTCTCTCTCGGCTCCTGCCTCACCTCCTATCGAGGCTTATCCTCTACCTGTCGTACCTCTGGCGCACGACCTCGCCGCTAATCGTTTCGGGCTCCCCGGCTCTAATCCTCCGTTGGCCGCTTCCGGCCTCTAGTGGTGTGCCAATCTTCCTCTAACCTTTTTTCCATCTATAGAATACGAGAGATAGGCCCGTCCAAAACGAAAAGGAGGGCATCCCTCATGTCTTCCGGCAAACCTTTGTAGAACCTCTTGGTGAACGCTGCTTCATCTAGATGGTAAGAGTCTGCAAAACGAGCCCGATGTTTGAACTCTCGATGGTACTCCACCACTGTCCTGGTACCTTGCTTCAACTGCATGAAGCGGTCGTCCAGCTCGTCTCGGGCCGACTGCGAAACAAAGTGCTCAAATAGCATGGGCCTTAACTCCTCCCATGTCACCTCGGCAGCCTCTCTAACAACAAAGGTAGTCTTCAAAACTGTCTTCCACCACCGCTTGGCATGGGACTCCAAGCAGGAAACAACCAGTGGCACCATTTCCTCCCAAGGGCTCTGTATACCTGTCAGCATCGCCTCCATGATGTCTAGACACTCTTCAGTCTGAACTACCGCCTCTGTCCCCAGGTAGGACGGGGGAGAGAGTCCTCGAAAGATGCTAAGCCAGTTGGATCCCGGAATAGGCTGCGGAGCCGGGGCCTGTTGATTCCTGAAGGCTTCCAAGATAGCCGTCAGAGTCTGTCCAATGTCAAACTGTAGGAACTTAGTGGGAACCAGCGGCGGCAGTTCAACTTCTGGAATCTGCGGGGTTCCACCCGGTGGGGTAGGTAGTGCGTGAGTCTGCACCACAAAATTTATCGTCAGAATTTTTTTTCAATCTTAACTAAAATGGACAATTATATATGTGATCCCCACATGGGCACACCACATCTTCCGCTGCTTAGTTTGTCCCCAAACTAAACTCGAGCAGCGGTGACCCAGGGTTAGTGGACTGCTACTTTTTCCGATCGATGTTACCCTCTGATAAACCTTTGTAAGACCCCCTTTTTTCACTTAAAACGTCGGGGTCTTATGCCCAGAACCGCCCCTTTACGGTGACACCTTCGTGCCCAAGAAGATCGTCACCACAAAGCGCCGATTCTGCCGGCCTTGTTCGATCACAATTGTAGTAGCAAGTAGAATAGTAAGAAAATGCAGCCCACATCCAGATCACATATAATCAAAAACTCCACAAAGGGAGTGTCCACAAAAAAATATATCAGAGTACATGAAATAAGGGCTCAAGCCCGATACATCAAAGACCTCACTACAGATCTCTCATGCGGAAGAAAAATAAAACTACTACTAGAATTCGGGACTCACTGCACCAACTGGCTGTACTCCTGAGCTACTCTGCCCTGTCTCCAATCGCACCGGTCTCCTGGGCTGCTCCTCTATACTGGGCTCCACGATACCCTAATATGATGTGGCTCGAAAACCGTTAGTCTATAAGACTAAGCCCTATCATCCCCCGCCCCTTCCCCCATGCTCCTAGGCACTGAGCGGGGAGGAAGAGAGGAAAGGACGTGAAAGTGGAGAGTAAAAACAACAGGTGACAGGGGGACCTAGCTAACAATTATTTTAAACAGGTTAAAATAGGTAGAGTAAGACAGAAATCTAACCTTCACTTATGCGAGTACACATAAGCCAAGGGATCTTCTACAAGGATCCCATCGTATAAAGTATCCCATACCACTTTATACATTGGGGTGTCGGTTATCACAAGTAGTATATATATATATTGAAATAATCTTACTTTATAAACTTGCCCACACAAGCTTATAGACCAAGGGGTCGTTTAGCAAGTCCTAATGTATAAGCGTCCCATAAAATTTATACATTAGGTGTCAAGTTATTATGAATGATTATGATATGCATCTATATGGTGGGTTAATGATGTTCAAGCAGTGCAACTCACCCACCTGACTTTGTGTACACACACCTTTAGTTCCCTCTTTCAGAGTCGTTACCTCCCAGGATACCTCCGTAGTGGAAGACGGAAGCGGTGGGTTGGGCCTCTCCCACCTCAAAACCAGTATAGCACTACCGGTCTAACCTATCGTATGCCTCAACGCTTAGTGCACTAAGCGGACTACGCGTTCTCTTTACCGACAAGACTGCCAGACTTAAGTTTGGCGAAGTGTAAAACCACACTTGTCGAGTCATCGTATTGGCGTCGGTGCAACGACCCTCCAACACCGAAGACCCACCACCTTAGGTATTTCTTATGCACATGCAACCTTGATGTATCGACCTCCGAGCCAAAGCTCCCCGGACAAACCCGTCCATAATAGCCTACAACCAAGCCAAAGCTCCCCGGACTAACCAGTCCGTAATAGCCAACAACCAAGCCAAAGCTCCCCGGACTAACCCGTCCGGCTCAAATTCCAAACCTCATCCCTTTGAAGACCGCGGGGTGGTGCCCCTTTGAACACCTCGGGACGACTTAACTATTTCCCTCCAACTCATCACGAGTGAGAATAGGTACAGTTTACCTAGCATATTAGACTACTCTTGCCTATCGGTTATTACATATAGTATTTTAGGGTTAATCTCAGGACTGCCCAAGGTATGTCAATTGAAGGGGTCTCGAAGGCACTAGGAACCAAGATGGGATGACAAGCCCAAAGTTCCCTTTCGCAAGGATAATTACTTTTAGTTGATGTCTACCCAGGATTGATACCCCAAACTCTCGTATTGCTTTAGAACAACCTTAAAGGCTTAAAGTGTTATTAGGAGGACGACGGTCTTCCGCCGGCCTCTGCTCTAGTGGTTACCCAAAGACTTGTACATTTACTCTCGTCACTAAGACAACACTAACCACCAGGGTTATAATTCTATTCATGTTCCCCAGCTCAATTGTCGATCTATCCCCCGGTGGCCTTAAGGTATAACCTACCTTTATTATACGCAGCCCATGACCTAACACCACCACGAAATCCAACTTATAATTCCTTGGGCCATATGTAACAAATTATTTATCCTAGGGTGGTATGGACCTATATAATGATCATAATGATTTTCATAATTTTCCAAAATTAATTACACCATTAATTTAATTTCTTAAATTAATTCTCCAAGTAAATTAACACATGAAGTATATCAAATCACAATCCTACTGGTGTAAGAAATTTTCCTGACCTATAATATGGTGAAATATTACTGTCTTCCAAGATTCATAATTTTCCTTTAAGTATTTCTATTTATTCCATGTTTAATACAATATCATCATAATTATCATTTTCCAAATGAAGTATAAGAAATTAAATTGCAAAAATTCTAAGAAAATTACAGGGCACATGTATTGATAAGATAAGGCTAAATACAGAGTTTCATATCATTCTAAATTATAATGGCCTATCGATTCCATTTTTCAATTAATTTACCAAAATGTCCTTATAGGATTTTTAACATTACTGAGACTTCTTAAAATATTGAAATAATTACACAAGGTTCTTTATACAGTAATACATTCCTATGAATTTTCCACAAATTTTCTACTGCATAATTCTAACAATTTCCAATTAAGATAAATAATGGCAAAAAGGTAATTCCAACTAATTCTAGTTACAAAACTTCATAAAATAGAAGAATAAAATTTCTATGGTTTAAATTTGCCCTTTTTGTGATCATGAAAAAATTTGGGAGTTTAATTTCATGCTACTCCATTTTTTTCCCAATTTATTAATCAAAGTGCCTAATATTTAAAAAATTCCAAATAATGGGATTTTTGCTCCCAAAAATCCCATAATTAATTTGAAGGGTTAACTCTACCCTAATGATCCTCTGGAATCAATTTCAAGGATTTTGGGTGACTCAATTAGGCTGAATACACCACAAATCAAATTTTTTCTATTTGCACCCCAAGGCTAAATCTAGCCAACACATGCAGGTGGGTTAACCCAACATGCAGTGATCCATATGGGCTGAAAATTTAACCATGCCCTAATAATGTCCCCATGGACATGCCACCAAAAATTTGGGCCTATTAGCTTTGGGATGCTCCAGAAATCAACTTTATTTGATTTATAAAATTATGACTAAAACTATAGGATTATTTTCCCCAAAAATTTCCGTTTTGAGGAGGATCTAGATAAGACTAAATAAGCCACATGCCCAAAATTTCAGCCCATTTAGACTTAGGGTTTGGGAAGGGTACTCATTTTAATTTCTGACCTACCCAAGGACCAGTCCTAGGAAAATGACTCTAAAGGGCAGCCCACTTAACCAAATCAAATGTGTAATATATCAAATTAAAGGTAACTCAAAGACCTATAATTTGTATGTTAAACACTATTTATGAAAATGGCCAGAAGTTCCCTAATTTGGACAAGCAATAGTCTGTTTTATAAGGCAGAATTTTAACACTATTCATATAATTAAAAAGTTACAGGATTTATGATATTTTGCATGGAACGGATCTTAAAGCCGATCGAACGGCTGCTGTATCTCTTCTCCAAATCGAGTAAGATTACAACCCGATAACTAGAGGCTTGATGGGCGGTTTTCCGGCAGCCACCGGCGGCGCAACCCCCGGAAACCTCTCCTCTTCACTCACGGTGGTGGGGGCAACACTTTCCGGCGGCGGGAGACGGCGGCGCCACCAATCCCGTAAGCTCCAGATTCACCATTAATTGTGGAAAAAGAATTTTGGGTTCGGGATCATTCGAGCCCAAACCCTACCCTAACATTTCCTAGGATCTATAATATGAGGAGAGAGGTGAGGGAGGACCTTCCCGGAGGCCATGCGACGTCAGGAGCGGCAGGGAGCCATTTCCAGCGATGGTGGTGGTGTTTCCCTTAGTTTCACAGCTCCAGCTCGGGTTCAGCTCTATCTTTCTCTGCTGCTCTCCATGTACTGAGGGTGATGAGGCCGAGGGGAGTGAGTAGAGGGAGATAATAAAAGGGCGATGATATCCATGGGGGGAGGCGATACACACTAGGTGGAGGGGGCAGGTTTGCCTTGGTTGCATCACCATGCATGCATGGTGGATCCCATTGCATCCACCTCCTCCTAAATTGGTTGAATGGGTCGGCCAGCCCATGTGGGGGCTGATGACATGGGCCCAAGTGGGCTCAATCCACTTAGCACTCTAAATTATCCCTCTTTCTCTCTCCTAATTATTCTTTATTTTATGTTTCTCCCTCTCTCTCTCTCTCCTAGTCACTAAGTTGGCTTGTCAGCCCTCTTGTCTATTGGAAGCCCATCTAACTCACATGAACAATAAACATGAGGTTAGCCTAATTGGGTTTGGGTTTGAGCTTGAGTTAGCCCATTTAGGCTAGGTTTGACCTATCACTAGAATAGAGTTGACCTTGGTCAGAGTGCCTTTTGGGTTACCCTCAATAGGTCCTGGGTGACCCATTGGCCTCCCCTAAGGTATAGGTAGGGTTGGGTAGGGTTTACTTAGCTAAGGGGAAGTCAATTGACCCTATGTAGTTCAATTTGACACCCTTTAGGGTTAGGGTGGACCTAGGTCATCTTGACCTCTTTGACTGCCTCCAATGGGTTCTTATGGCTCTAATGAACCCTCTAATGGGTTAGGGATGTTGTGGTGGGGTTATGGAGTAAAGTTGAAGCCCTAAGGTCAAATCCCAGGTTTGGTAGTGAGGCTGTGCTATAGGCAGACCAAGTTGACTTTCACCTTCATGCCTAAGCTCACTTGGTCTTTTTGAGCTTCCTATGGTTTTGTTATGACCTAGTCATGACAAAAACCACTTTTAGGGGTATAGTTGGAAATGGGATGTTACAGAGGTCCTCCAACATTGTATAGTTGTGGAACGGTGGGTAATATCGCTCGAAATTGGTGGAGTGGCCTTCCAAAAGATGAGAAAAAGACGGTTTCGTCTTATCCTGAAAAAGGGAAAGGCAGTAGTGGAATCGACTGCATCCCAAGCGCAACCCTGAGTTTATAATCTTGGCCAACAGGAGGCCATAAAACAAAGTGACATCGTTACAGGCTTTGTCCTGATTTCGAAGTGTCCGATGGGGGCACTGTTTGATACATGTGCTTCTCATTCTTTTCTTTCGGAAGACTTCATGGGGCGTATTGGAGTTCCTTCATTTATGCCAAAAGATCGAGTGAATATGTTGCTACCTATCGCGTGATTGATGCGGGCAGATTGAGCCTGTTGTGTTGAGGTGCGAATAGGAAGTCGGGAATTTTGATTGGAAGCATCAGTGCTGCCGATATCTGAGTTTGATGAAATTTTTGGTATGTACTGGCTCTTAGAGCAGCGTGCCAATATAGATTGCAACTCTAATGAAGTCATACTGGGGCAGAACACCGAACGAGAGATTAAATTCGCGGATATGCGAGGATCGAGCAGGAAATTTATGTCTGCTATCCATGTATTCAAGGCAGTTCGGAAGGGTGCGGAGTTATTCTTCACACTGTAGGAGGTTATTAAGCCCATGACAAGTGTGAGTGATGTTCCTATTATATCTGAGTACGTTGATGTGTTCTCTAAGGATCTTCTGAGGTTATCGCCACAAAGGGATATTGATTTCGCTATTGTGTGGTTTCCAGGTGCAAAACCTGTGGTTCATTCACTATATCGTGTTGCGCTAAAGGAGATGGTGGAACTAAAGGTTTAATTGCAAGAGTTGATGGAGCAAAGCTTTATACGCCCAAGTATGTCACCTTGGAGCACTCTGGTACTATTTGTGAAAAAGAAGGATGGAATCTTACGACTATGCATTGATTATTGACAGATGAATAAGCTGATGAAAAAGAACAAGTATCTGATTCCACAGATTGATGACTTATTCGATCAGCTAGTGGGCTCAACTGTCTACTCAAAGCTGGATTTAAAGTCTGACTATTACCAGTTGAGGATTCAGGAATGTGATATTCCCAAGATAGCTTTTGGTACTCGTTATGGTCAATATGAGTTCACGGTAAAGTCATTTGTGCTAACAAATGCGCAATTAGTATTTATGGACCTAATGCACCAAACGTTTCGAGAGTACTTGGAATTATTTATCAACGTCTTTATTGACGATAATTTTATGTACTCTAAGTCTAAAAAAGATCATACAAACCATTTACGGTTGGTGTGCACACTCTGAGGAGAAGCAAGCTCTACGCCAAGTTCTTGAAGTGCGAGTTCTGGTTGTCTTCAGTGGCCTTTCTGTGACATGTGGTTAGTGAAGAGGCATTGCAGTTGACCCTATGAATATAGTTACAAAACGGGAGTGGCAGGTCTTGTCTTCTATAACCGAAGTAAGGAGTTTCCTTGGACTGGTGGGCTACTATAAGCGCTTCGTAGAGAACTTCTCGCGGATAGCCTTGCCTCTCACCACACTAACGAGAAAAGATAAGAAGTTCGTTTGGACACCGGAGTGCGCAAGAGCATTTGAGGAGTTGAAAGGTCGTCTGACTATGGCACCAATCTTGACAACGCCATGTGGTTCAGACGACTACGAAATTTATAGTGATGCATCAGGGAGCGGCTTAGGCTGCATTCTTCTTCAGTTTGGTAATGTTATAGCATATGGCTCACGCCAGAAGTGCATGACTGAAATTATATTGTCCATGACTTAGAGTTGGCGGTGGTGATATTTGCACTCAAGGTGTGGCGTCACTATATATATGGCGTGAAAGTTTACATCTTCACGGACCATAAGAGCCTTAAGTACCTACTGGATCCGAAGGATCTAAATATGCGACAGTGAAGGTGGAAGGAGTTCCTCGGAGACTAAACCTTCTAGATTAATTATACTCCCGAGAAGTGAAATGTGGTCGCAGATTCCTTGAGTCATAGGACTCCGGCAAGAGCAAGTTGGTTGTAGATGCATGACGAGCATCTAATCCAAGAGTTGGAGAACTTAGACATTTCTTGTGTGGACAAGAATGCCACTACAAGTGCATGCCTGAACTTGACCGATGAACAGTATGACCTTGCAGACAGGGTTCGATGAGCAACATAACTTGATGAAAGTCTACAACGCTATGCAGTGGATGGCTCAAATGCCCAATTATCCAAGGATGACGGCTTTTTGCGAAAAGGTGATCGTTTGTGCGCCCCGAATATGGGTAAATTACGTGAAGAATTATTATATGAGGTAGACTTTACGAAGAATTCAATCCACCCAGGGAGCATAAAAAAATATAAGGACATGAAGAAGATGTTTTGGTTGACAGGTCTAAAGAAAGATATAGCCCATTACACGAAACAATGTTAGACTTGCGCCTTGTTAAAAGCTGAATACCAGAAGCCTGGAGGTTTTCTGAAGTCGTTACCTATTCCAGAATGGAAGTTTGATGATATTTTGATGGATTTCATGCACGGTTTGCTGAGATCGCAATGCGGGAATGATTCTGTGTGGGTAATCGTGGACCGGTTCAATAAAGTGGCTCACTTCATTCCGATCAAGAGGGACGATTCAGTGGAAAGCTTAGCAAAGCTTTATGTCGAGCAAATAGTACGATTGCACGGTGTACCCCGTAGTATCATTAGTGATCGAGATGAGCATTTTACTTCGAATGATTGGAGGCTAATCTACCAACTATTGGGTACCAAGTTAAAGTTCAGTACGACCTTTCATCAACAAATGGATGGTTAGACTGAGAGGACCAACAGAACAATGGAGGACATGCTTCGTAAGTGTGCCCTGGATTTCGGGAAGTGGTGGGAAGATCACCTCTATATGATTGAGTTTGCCTATAATAATTGTTATCAAGCTAGTATACAGATGGCGCCCTTTGAAGAATTACACAGTAGGAGGTGTCGTACAATGTTAGCTTGGGCAGAAACAGGCGAATCAAAGCTCTATAAACATAAGGAGCTCGAAGATGCAAATTAGACCATACGTACTATTCGGGAGTGGCTATTGATAGCCCAAGATAGGCAGGCAAAATACTACAATGCCAAGCACCAGAACGTGGAGTTTGCGATGGGCGATAGTGTATATTTGAAAATCAAACCCTTTAAAGGCGTGTCCAGAATACGGCGCTTGAAAAAGCTGAGGCCGAGGTATCTTGGTCCGTTTGAAGTGGTGGGGCGAATTGGAGAAGCTGTCTATCGGCTAGCCCTTTCGACATAACTGACTGTCTTGCATGATGTGTCTCACATATCAGTTCTTCGAAAAGCCATGAAAGAGCCATTTCAGGTGATTGCAAAAGATCGTGTATCGGTCGAATCTGGCCTAACGACAAAAGTTAGGCCCATTCAGATCGAGGATAAGGTAGTTAAGAAGCTACAGAATAAGATAATCGGAATGGTCAAAGTTCGGTGGGACAACTGTGGTCGTGAAGAGCTAACATGGGAGCATGAGCAGACCATGCGTGATGAAAATCTCGAGTTATTTGTGTAAGTTATTATTACATTTGTTGTATGAATAAAAAGTTATTGAAACTTTTAAGCTGTTGTCTTCCTTATAGCTATATGCAAATTTCGGGACGAAATTTCTGTAAGGAGGGGAGGATTGTAACAGTCAAAAAGGAGTAGGAAGTAATATGTTAAAATGTCGAACAGAGTTCGACGAAAATGTTGAACAGAGTTAGACGAAAACGTCGAATAGAGTTCGATGAGTGTCGAGCGGAGTTCGACGAACGTCGAGCGGAGTTCGACGAACGTCGAGCGGAGTTCGACGAACGTCGAGCGGAGTTCGACGAACGTCGAGCGGAGTTCGACGAACGTCGAGCGGAGTTCGACGAACGTCGAGCGGAGTTCGACGAACACGTAGAATGGAGTTTGGCGAAAACGTCGAATGGAGTTTGGAGAATGTCAAATAGAGTTCGGCGAACGTCAAACGGTGGTCGACGAATGTCGAATGGAGCTCGACGAAAATGTCGAATAGAGTTTGACAAACGTTGAACGAAGTTCGAAGAAACGTTGAACAGAGTTTGACGAATGTGTTTCTATTATGTGTTACGTATTCTTCCGGTGAACATCGAAGGCTAGAGTGTGGATCCTGTTCGACGAATTTAACCCAGTTAGATGACTTGTGGAATTAAAATATGGCCGAGTGGCAACTCGTGTCAGATGGCTGGTGAGCGGCCAGTGAGCGGCCAGTGAGTTTTAAGCTCAAATCTTGGTCTTTGGCTTATTTTGAAGGAGAGATCATTTGACTGGGATTTGTTCTGAATCCACCTAACCAGAGAAGAATAGGAAGGAGGTTTCATTCTCTTTCTCTCTCTCTCTCTCTCGCGTCATCTCTTGATTTTCCTTGAGTAAAAAGGAAGAAAAAGCTAATAAAGTGTTGGGTGAGCTTTTTGAGCTCTCTTAAGGAGATCTTGTGGTCGGAGGCCAAATATGAGGCTAGATCCGCAAAGGGGAAAGTGAGGTGCTCACTTCCATTCGTGTAGAAAAGCTTCACCGTGGCTCCGAAGAGAACTACAAGGGTAACGAGTTTCTCTCGGACAATTGAAGTACTCAATATGCTTATTTGCATGGATCCCCTCACAAAAAAGTGAAAAATGGTGGATTCCAATGGGTAGATCGGTTTGACACCCATATATTCCTGCATATAGATACGGGAATGTAGAGTACGAAATAGGCATGCTGTGAGAAGCCCATCTGGATAAGTTAGTGTAGATTGGTGATGTTTATTTTGCGTGCCGAAGAAGACTCCATGAATATGTGTATATTGTACGTGTGAAATTTGGGGTCTAGGGGTGTGCAGGATGCTGCATCAAATTACTGGAAGCATTTCCAGGAAAAGAACCAGAAATGTTCACAGTTTGGAGAATTGTGGATGTCGCCCGGCGATAGTGACTATCACCAGCGATAGCTCCCAGGGAGCTAATGATGTGACACATGTCTCTAAGTGACCTGGGGGGCATATTATGCAAAACTGTGAGCTTAAATATGCCCAGCAATGGTGTGTACTAGCCTAAAATGGTAAAGAATCGTGTGGTTTGTGATGAATTGTGTCGTGAAGGCCAATTACTGTGCAATCAAGTTAAGTACCTATGAAGGACAGAGTAGTTAGGTTAAGTACCTCTGAATGGGCAGTTGGTCGTTAAGTTAATTACCTCTGAATGACGTAGTCGTCAAGTTAAGGACATCTGAACGACAAAGTTAACCATTAAATCGTGGACCTCTGAACTGTGCTGATACACTGGAAGGCGTGTACACCGAAAATGTGCCCTAAGTGTACAGGGAGTGTAGCCGTTGAGCCTATGTCTGTGGTGAGTGCTGCCCCAAGTATGGGGTGGGATCGTTATAAATGGGTCAGCAAAATACTGAACGTTGCTTTGTTTGCCAAGTTTTGGTGGGCCCTTTTGTGCAGCTGCTGGAGTGCCAAGTGGGAAGTAGTGGGATGAAGCCCATGTACTGCAAACGGCTAGCCCTTGAAGGCACAAAGGCAAACATTTACTATTTTCATGTGTGACTGGCCTTCGTGCCGAAGTATGAAACCAATTTTTGTAAAATAAAACAGTTGTAATAAGGCTACGACCAAACATATGGTATGTATATATGTATTCCATTCCTGTTATGTAGTGGACATTCTTGTACGATATGGGTTTAAAAAATAAAATACTTCTGCTAGAATGCTCTGAGTTACGATGGATTTATAAGTGAACTTGGGTTTGGAACCAACTTATAATCACCTTACCTGTCTGTAGTATATGGTGTCGGGCCCCGACCGGACCTTCTGTCATATGCTATATGATGGATGGGGACGTTATAATATCAGCGTGGAATCTCCGACCATATTTTCAAGTTCACTCCATCAAGGTCATTTCTAATCATCCTCTTTGAAGTATCTTGGATGGAGTACAACATTCGGGGGGGGGGGGGGGCTAGCAAAGTGGGCAGTGGAACTCAACGAGTTTGAAATTTCTTTCTTAGCAAGGATAGAAATCAAAGCCCATGCAGTGGTGGATTTCCTAGCTGACTTATCGGCAAAGGTAGGAGGAGATGAAGGCTCTTCAAGCCTAGTGTCTTGGAATATGTTCATGGATAGGGTTTTTGGTATGAGTTCAGTGGGAAAGGAAGTTGTGATAGTGAGCCCGCAAGGAATGAGGATCGAGCAACTTGTTGAGATCCTCTTCGACATCACGAACAATCAGGTGGAGTATGAGGACATGGTGGCGGGCTTGCATCTTGCCATGGAAATGGGGATTCGGGATATCAAAGACTTCACCGACTCCATGGTGATCACATCACAAATCAAGGGAGAGTTCAAAGTACATAACCTTATCATGCAAAGGTATCTGGAGAAGGTGAAGAGCCTGATTGGGAGCTTTCAATCATTCTTAGTCGAGCACGTATCACGGGAGGAGAACTCAGAAGTGGACTGCCTAGCCATGTATGGCCCTAGGGCCGGTGGAATAGTGACAGAGTTGTTTTGACCGTCCACCAAAGAAGGATAGATGATGGAGATCGAACAACGAGCTTCTTAGAAGGATCCATTCGTCATCTTTCTATCAACAGGCCGGCTTCTTGCTAGAGATGGTTACCAATTGATATTTTTAATACCTGACAACCGACTATCTATTGCACGAAGGAGAACTATTACACAAGACCATCTCAGGCCCCCTGCCCAGATGCATGTCAAAAGCTGAAGTCCATCGGGTATTGGGATAGATTCATTCAGGAGAGTATGACAACCACTCTAGGACTCATACTCTGTAGCAGACAATTCTCATACATGGCTACTTCTAGCTAATGATTCAAAAATATGCATGAGCCCTCTCAAAAAAGTGTCTGGAGTGTCAACTCTTTGATCCCCTATAACTACAGCCAGCTCAGTAACTTTTCTCAATAACCGCCCCTTGGCCCATTTCCATCTGGGGACTGGATTTGATAGACCCCTTTCCCCAAGCTAGCGGTCAAAGGGAGTTTTTCCTCTCCATGTTCGACTACTTCTCCAAGTTGATTGAGCCAAAGGCTCTTACCAAGACAACAACTCGGATAGTACAGAACTTCATTTGGGGAGAGATCTCCTGCAGGTTCGGTATCCCTCTCGCCATCATCACCGACAACGGCCCATAATTTTCTAGCTTGGAGTTGGTAAATTCTGCAAGAAGCTTGGGACATCTTTGATTTGGCTGTGTCCACCATATCAGAGCAACAGACAAGTGGAGGCAGCTAACAAGCTAATCATAAACCTCCTGAAGAAGAAGGTATCCAACATGAAAGAAAAATGGACAGAGCAAATCTCTTCGCTTCTATGGTCTCTGAGAAGCACTCCTAATTCAGTCATGGGGGAAACGCCTTTCAAGTTGTCCCACGGGTCTAAGGCTCTCATCCTAGTAGAGTTTAAAGTTTAGAGCTCGAGAGTCGTAATAGCATGAGAAGGCAATGAAGAATAATGTTTGGTGAATGAAGACACTCAGAGCCTTTCTATGGACAACATAAAAGAGCTTCGGGACCTGACCTCCATCCGCCAAGAGGTGGTCAAGAGGCAAATGGTGAAACACTTCGACAAGAATGCCCGTATTAAGTCGTTTCTGTCCGGAGATCTCATCATGAATAATAGGGATATGGTCGGAAAGGCAGTTGTCATCGACAAGCTGAACCCTAATTGGGAGTGAACCTTCATCATCCTGGAAGCTCTAGCCACTAAAGGATACCGTTTACAAATCATACAATGATGCTTGGGTAAAGGCGCCTTCGGTCATTGAAAATACTAAAAGGCCTGCTCTTAACAAATTTGTCATGTGGAGCAAGACGCGGCTCTGTTAGTGTTAAGGTGGTATAATCGACCATGCTTTTGGAAGCAGCTAAGCAAAAAGTTCCAAAAGGGGGAATGTGTAATAGGCTGGAGGCCTCGAGTGTGTGCATCCCATTGGACTCCCTCCCCCTTAATACTATTCTGTATATCTGGATCCCTTTAATTATTTGCCAGTTGAGGTGGATAATTGGTCTCGAGAGTGTGTGTCTTACGAGACCCCCCCCCCCCATAATACCACTCCCTTATCTTCAAGATCGTAGTCAAGAAGTATTTCAAATTTCTTTTCAGCAAATATTTTTCCTTAGGTGATTGAACCAAACTTTTTAAAACCAAACAGATATGATGATGTTCCTTGTACGAGCATACATGTGTGAGTGGTGATGTGCAAGTATATAGGTTCGAGTAATGACATGCGAGCAATAGCCTGCGAGTATGCAAATAGGGGAAGCTACAACGAGCATACAATCTTCTGCGCCTATAAGCCTTGCGAGCAGCAATCACAAGTCACGCCTAAAAGCCGAGTGAATATCCATTACAGGTCATCCCTAAGAACCTACGCATAAAACAAGCGAGCATCCAGAAAATAGAAATGAAATAACGGGTGAAACTCAAAATGATCCAATACAAAAGGTGTTGTTTTTCAATTAGTTATAGGTATCCTCAAAAGTGGCGAGCATCTCACCCTTTACATTGCCCTGCAATACAAAAAATGAATGAATAGCCCCAGTCCTTCATGAGGCATCTCCGTCAGCGCTGTCATCCTTGAAAGTCTTTGTTTTAATGGTCAGGTAAACACCTAGAGGGGGGAGGGGGTGAATAGGTTTTATCTCTTTTAAGTTCTTTAGACCATTATCAGATTATGTTGTGCTTTGTTATTAGTTGGTTTGTCTTTCAAGATACACATACAGAAGAAAGAAATATTTTATAGTGGTTCCCCAGATTATAGGTACATCCACTTTCCCTCCCTCCTTTCTAACAGTATGTTAGACAAGGCTCTTCTCCAATTTCTCAGCTCCAAGGAGCTTACAACATGATCCCGCAAGACCAATCAGTCTCCTTCAAGACCTACAACTCAGGCACTAAGCCCTACCACTCAGTGATTAGAAAAACACCTACCTCAGGCCAAAACGCCTACAATTTAGGTCTAAGCCCTACACAAAGATCCAAACTAGATCCTACCTCAGCCATTATAACACATCCCTACAACTCAGATTCACACATGATTCTTACACTCAGATCAAAGACTGGATCCTGCAGACAATAAAAGTGGGGTGAAATTATTTTACACTAGAGAAATTTCTTTGTGTCTATCTCCCTGGACTATGAAGTTCTCTACCCTAGCTTCTTCTCTACAACAAGATGAAAATATCTTCAGCAAACTGCTGCTTGTGCTTGAAGAATCTTAGAATAAATATTCTGATATGTTAATGAAGACTAAGTATCTGTCAGTTCTTTTCTCCTTCAAACAACTATCTGGACTTGTAGAAATCTAAAAACCCTACTTCTCTTCCCTATAAGAAATCGATTCTGATATTTTTTTCACTGATGAAAATCGCAGCAGCTAATTCTTTTATCTTTCAGGTAAACTGATCAGAACTTGTACTTCAGGCTCGACGATAATAGCGATGAAGAAGACAAAATTCTTCCGCTATGCGTAATCAGAAATCCATAATTTCTTGTTGTCGACTCATCCAATCTTTCAATTTTATAGTTTGCTGATCAACGGTTCTTTGCACTGTGGGAACAACCTCAATTGTCGATTTACCACTTTCCTTTTGCATAAAAAGACAAATAGCTGGTCGTCGTCGCCATTAAAGGCATACTGCAGCTTTCCAGCAAAGAATTTCAAATGCGTTCACTTTGTTAACTTTTGCTGATGTCAGCCATTCTGGACTTAGCCAAATTCACAGAATCACTTCAGGCGTTGAGTGCATTGAGTGAACTGGCTTTACTCGATGATTTTGTACTTAGTAAAATAATCTGCTAATCCAGGCATTGAGAGAGTTGAGAGAATGGGCTTCACTCAACGCTTTGTTCCTTGGTCGCTGCTTTCTTGTTAAGTCATTGAGTGAATTGGCTTCACCCAATACTTCTGTACATTTTCCTCTATCTTGAGGCATTGAGTGAGTTGACTAAACTCAATGCTTTCTGCCTTTGCCTTAACTTTAGACTAGGGGTTTAGTGAACTGGCTTCACTCAATGCTTTTGGACTTAGTTAACTTCTGTATTCTTCTTAAGCTCTGACTACAGCAGCATTGCTCAACGCTCCTATCATCTGGCATTGATTGAACTAGATACACTCAATGCTTTTGTACTTAGACAGATTTTCCTGTCTCTTTTCCAAAGCTTTGACAGAATCAGCTTAACGTTGAGTGAACTGCCTTCACTAAACGCTTCTTGACTTAGAATCTTTTCCTTTGGCAGAAACTCACTGTCTTTTACATAATGAGCTATACTCAATAAATATGTTGAATGGCGTTGAGTGCGTTGACATCACTCAATGCCTGTGGACTTAGGTGGCGTTTGGTTAAGCTTTTTACCTACGGTACGGTGGAAACTTAATGCCATTTTTTCCAAAAAGCAGTGTTTGGCCCTGATGATTTTAAAAACCACATTTATTAGGTTCCACAATTTTATGTATAACCCGAGCAGCGATTCTTTTCCCCGTTCCACAGCAACAACCCGCCGATCCCAATTGGCTCCCAAAAACCTAGCGCGATAGCAGTGTTGATTTTGCTTTCCCAATTGACGATGATCCTCGACGATGGCGGTGATAAGACTGGACGTTTTTGCTGGATCTGCGTGCATCTCTTCTTCCCAGATCCATACCTCTTCTTCTTTCTCACACAACCACCAATATACAAGGTATCCATCCTTTTCTTTTTCCCGGTTCCGTCCTGTCTTCTCTGCTTATTTTTCTTTAGCTTCAGTACTTGATGTAGGATCATACAAGTAGGTGAAGGATAAAAAATCTGTTAGATTTTTTCTTGCTCAATACTTGTCAATCGATAAGATACTTGCCCATCTACTCCGCTTAAAATTGATCTTGTATAAAATCAGATCTTGTGTATTTTCTGTTAAGTGAATTTTTTATTGTGTGTATTGTTGTGCTGTTGTGTGAGTGTGATGTTATGTTTGTGTGTGTGTGTGTGTGTGTGTGTGTATGTGTTTGTGTTATTGTGTGTATTTTTGTGTGAGTGTCCTGTATGTCTGTTTGTGTGGGTGTTGGGTGTGTTGTTGCATGCATGTGAGATGATGTGTGATTGTCCTGTGTGTGTGTGTGTTATATTTATGTGTGGGTTTGTGTTGTTGAGTGTGTGTGTTGTTGTATGTGTGCGTGTGTGGTTGTGTGAGTGTTTTGTTGTGTGTGTGTTATATATATATATATATGTGTGTGTTATATATATGTGTGTATGTGTGTGTGTATGTTATATATATATATGTGTGTGTGTTATTATATATGTATGTATGTTATATATGTTGTGTGTATGTTATATATGTGTGTGTGTATTATTATATGTGTGTTTGTGTTCTACATATGTATATATGTGAGTATGTGTATGCATGCGTGTGTGTTGATATATAAGTGTGTGTATGTTATATATATTGTATGTGTGTGTGTGTGTGTGTGTGTGTGTGTGTGTGTGTGTGTTGTTATGTGTGTGTGTTATTATATATATGTGTGTTTGTGTGTATGTGTGTATGTATTGTTATATGTGTGTGTATGTTATATATGTTGTGTGTGTGTGTTTGTATATGCGTGTGTTTTTCATAAAAAAATTAACTTATTTTGTTTCTGTAAAGATGGGTAAATCAAAAGATGGTGGGGTGGCCGTGTTTTGGGACACTATAGATACCATGCATTTCTGTGACATATGCATTTAAGAGATAGAAGTTGGGAATAAACCAACCACACATTTTAATAAAGAGGGTAGGAGTAATGTTATGAAGAACTTTGAAGATCTTACTAAAAACAATACGATAAAGTCCAATTGAAAAATAAATGGGATCATTTGAAGAAAAGTGGAAATTATGGACGGAGTTAAAACGTGGTGATACCAGATTGGGTTGGAATGATTCAAGGAACACTATAGACGCCTCAGACGAGTGGTGGGATGAAAGATTGAAGGTACTCATTTACTGAAGTAAAATTGTTTTACTTTTATTTTTAAATGATAAACATCTAATGTTAAATATATGTCTTTTTTAGGTTGTCCTGGCGGCAAAGAAATTTCGGTACTCTGGAATACATCAAGAGTTAGAGGAGAAACTAAAATTGATGTTCAGTTCTGTTGTCGCAATAGGACACCACGCTTGCACCCCCAGCACCATTAACGAGATCCTAGAGTCCATTCATGAAAGAGGAATGTCAGATGGTGATCCTGAAGACATTAATGTCAGCGGTGATCTTCCGCCACGTGAGACCACAGCTACATCTGATGCCGGCAAGAATAAAAATAAAAATAAACATAAAGTAATTAGCTTCGTGTTAGAATACTTGGCAGAGTCTTCTAAAACTATTAGTTGATGCATCCATAAGGCACCAAAAAACATGTTTTTGAGTTTAGAATCCCCCAGCACCATTGATGTTATTTTATTAAAAAAATATGTTTATTCCAAAAATTAAATTGTTCATAATTAAAAAATAGGGAAGAAAAATTTCACTAAAAACTCTGTTTTGTTTCCAAACAACTTTTTGAAAACTTTATTTTGCAAACTCCATTTCACCCAAATAGTTTTTTAACAAAACTCCATTTTCCGGAATCAACACTTTTTCTACCATCAGCAACAGCCGAACCAAACACTTCTTTAGTTGATTTTTTGCTTGCTAAAGCTTAATTTTTGACTGTTTACACCTGACACGACACTTTTTTGCATATAGCGTTGTGTGAACTGGCTTCACTCAATGCCTGTGGACTTAGCAGTATTCCTTGCTTGCCAACATCTTTCCTTGACTTCTGGCATTGAGTGAGCTTGCTCCACTCAACGCCTGTGTACTTAGCCGCTTTCCTAATCTTTCCAACTACTCTTCTTGACATCTGGCGTTGAGTGAGCTTGCTTCACTCAATGCCTGTGGACTTAGTAGAATTTCTTTGTCCAGCTTCCTTCCTTAAGTCATCTGACATTGAGTGAGCTCGCTCCACTCAATGCATGTGGACTTAGTAGAATTTTTGCCTGACCAGCAGCTTATATTGTGTCCACATGTACAATCGATGTAATAAGGACTAACCTACATGCTTGACCTTGTACACACATCAAATACAACTTATGTGTATGTCATTGACTTGTTTGACTTCTTACAAATCTTGTACATTGGGATCAATGGACCCAACAATCTCCCCCTATTTGAAGAAGTCAAAACCCGTTTTCATGTTTTTCATATTTTCTTAGTTAGTGACATAAACAACATATGCAACAACAAAATGTACTATTATAAAAGAACATCTCAAGGATGGTTACAACATTTCCTGCTTGTATTGTGAGCATCACCAACTCCCCCTTTTTTGCTTCAAGGTGTTTGTCAATACTTGAGTGTTGCATACGAAGATTTCTTTCTCCCCCTTAATTTGCTGCATGACTTGATCATGTCCTTTTGGCTTTAATACCACTTGATCACTTGATCAACTATTGATGCCACTTGAAATCAACCTATGACGCCCCTTGATATCAACCTCTGATGCACCTTTGATATGCCACTTTATCAATTCCTTCTCTCCCCCTTTTTGACTTTGGTAAAATAGTCATCAAGGAGCTGGCCTGTCATGATTTCCTTCTCACCTTATGTGATTGTAGTTGATCCCATTGGTGTAGCTGCTAGCTTCCTCTTTATATGAGGCAGAATCTGCTCCTGTGACAGCTTAACTTGCCAACCACCTAAATAAGAGCACCTTCTATCATCAACATCCTGATAAATACATTGGTTAATGATACTCTCCATACAACTTAAGGTCTTCACAACCTGCAAGAACAATAGATCCTGCACCAAAAAAATACTATAGGGAGTAACTGAAGCTAGAACAAGTTCAACATACCCAACTCAAACATGAAGGTGTTGAACTTAGCTTCATCTAGTCGCTTAGTAAAGATTTCAGCCACTTGCTTATCTATGGGGACAAACTCGAGACTGTTATCTTCCTTTTCCACATGCTCCCTAATAAAATGATATCTAATTTTTATATCCTTAGTCATGCTGTGTGAGACAGGATTCCTAGCAAGAAAAATAACACTAGTTGAATCACAATCTAGAGGATATCTACTTATATAGAGGTTGTAATCCTATAGCTGATGCTGGATCTACATCAACTAAGCATAGCAACTACCTGCTGTTATGTACTCTTACTCTACAATTGAGATTGCAACACTTGTTTGCTTCTTGCTGCTCCAAGACACTAGTCTTCCTCCCAATAACTGACAGGTGGCAGTAGTGCTTTTCATATCCTCTTTATAGCCTGCAATATATTCATCTGAATATCCTGTTAGTTCAAAATCCCTATTTTTAGGGTACCATAGACCAAGATCTGTTATGCCCTTAAGATATTTAACGATCCTCTTTGTAGCAGAGTAGTGAGATTCTTTAGGGCATGCCTGATACCTAGCACAGACATATGTACCGTCCATGATGTCAGGCCTACTAGTAGTGAGGTATATAAGGGAGCCAATTATCCCTCTTTATAAAGTTTCATCAACAGGTTTCCATGCTTCATCATTGTTTATAGGCATACTTGACCCTATGGGAGTTTTCATGGTGGAGGCATTCTCCATACCATACTTTTTAATAAATTCTCGGGTGAACTTGGACTAGGATATGGACAAGCCATCATTAGTCTATCTAACTTGGAGTCTTAAGAAGAACATGATCTCACCCATACTTCTCATCTCAAACTTCCCTTGCATAATTTTAGCAAACTTTCTACAAAGGTTGCCATTAGTAGATCCAAAAATAATGTCATCAACATATATGTGGACTATGATGATCTTGACCTTAGATTCCCTTAGAAATATGGTCTTGTCTATCTTCCCCCATGAGAATTTACTCTCTTTGAGGAAGCTTAAAAAGGTCTCATACCATTCTCAAGGACCTTGCTTCAACCCATATAGAGATTTCCTAAATCTATAAACAAATCGCATGAGTTAGAGTCAACAATACAGTGTACGTCTGATTCGCACTAGGCCCTTGTTGCGGTTTTTTGGTATGTGAGACTGGTGTAGTCAAAGGCTGCATGTGCATCGATGTGTGCATGAGATTGATAGTGTGAGAATCATGGGCATCGTGTGGCGTGGGGAACAGAGTGCGCAGGGAACAAGGAGTGGTCGAAAAACCCGCTGTTGAGTGTGGCACGGGTAGGGACACGAGGCGTGTCCCTACCCGTCTGCAGTGGCATGGAGTGACCATGGAGTTGATGTGTTAAAAAAGGCGTTGAGTGGTTTGTCCCGAGTAGGACAGGGGTAGGGACAGGAGTGTCCTACCCGTGTTTCCATGCCTTGGCTGCGTAGCGTTTAGTGATCGGTCCGAGAAGGACATGGGTAGAGACACGGTCGTGTCTCTACCCGTGTGCGAAGGACATGGGTGCGATACGGCATGTCCCTACCCATGTTCTTAAAGCCCAGGCCGACGAAGTATGTCCAAGAAGGACACGGGTAGAGATAAGGGCGTGTCCCTACCGTGTGCTCCAAGGCAAGCAAAACGACGAGGAGTGCCCCGAGCAGGACAAGGGTGTAGACATGGCCAGAACCAATGCCATATCACATGGACACGGGTACCGACACGGGCGAGTACGTGCCCGTGTAGGAGCACGAAATGGCAGTCGAGTCCCCTTCGCTAGAGCAGGCACGGGTAAGGACACGGCTGTGGTCCCTACTCGTGTCACTTTTGTATAAAAAGGAAAAGTAAAACCCTAGCCGTTTTCACTCTTCATTCCAGCCCTTTTCCTGAGAGATTTTTCTGGAGCAGGAGATCTTGCTGGAGAAAATCTTGGAGGAGGATAAACGCCACCGTAGTCTAGGAAAAAAGCGATGCCGTCGAGGAGGTATGACCAGATCCATGGTCAGAAATGGGTTATCAATATTATGTGATATTTACTTACATTAAGGCTACAATTTGGGGAGAAACGGTTTGCGATTGTAAAATGAGTTTTGTAATAATTTGTTAATGCAGGATTGCAAATGGAGCTATTGAAAACTGGTTGCTGAAAATTTAGATTCTGTTTGGGTAGTCTGTGCTTGCAGAGCTCTTCAGAAACAGATAACCATTTTGCAAATCAGCGGTGAAATTTTATAAATATTTTTTATTATAATCTATTTTTTTATTATTTTTTAAAGGTATATATATTTTAAATTTTTTTATAATATATATTATATATTTTATTTAATTTTAAATTATTTTTTTTTTAATGTTACTATATAAACTATATAAAAATTTAATTCCTGCACTACCCACTGCCATTTCTTCTACGCGCACTCCGCCAATGGCAGCGTGCTCAGAGCCCATCCGGCAAGGTCACCGGACCCCCGCAAACCCATCGGGTGGTATCCGATGGCGCTCCAACGGTGGCCCCTGTTTGAGGCGCCTCCGATATCCTTAGAGGGTTCGTCAGGACGGCGCGCGAGCCCGCATGGTCTCCGGGCGGGTCGCTGACGGCAACACCTAAAAAATCTCTGCGGAAGGTAAACAGGCGCGTGCACGGCGGGGGGCACAGCAGGCCGGCGCAGTGGGAAATGTTTCCTCCTCCCTAAACGCAGCTAATTGGAGGTGCGTGGCAGAGTTTCGATAGGCGGCATTTGCATGTTTGGAGTAAAACATGGTTGATCCCAATGATGACAGAAAAAAAAATGCAAAAACCAGCCTGCGGTGAGTTTTAGAGAAAACGAAATGCCCAAGAACTTAATACCAAAGAAGCCTTAATTCCATGCCATATTTTAATTATTGATAACTCCACTAATTAAAGACAGTTAGCGGGTGGTTATCTGTGAAATATACGATCGTCGTAATGGACTGATTGGACGGTGACCGCTACGAAAGAGCGGCCATCTCTCCTTCGAACGGTCACTAATGAGGGGAAGGATGAGCACACTGGTCCGCGGGGTTGGAAAGCCGACCTGGCAGAGTAAGCTGTAAGGAGGGGCGGCAGGGCGTGACCGCCCATACGGTCGGCGCTCGCAGCCGCGGAGGAGCTGTGTGGGCGGAGCCGGCCGAGCACGACCGCCCCTTAAGGGTTGCCCCCTGGGCCCCGTGACCGCGGGGGAGGGGCGGTCGGGTGCGGTTGACCCCCTTTGCTAGCGGCGACCCGCGACTGCGAGGAGGCGTCGCGCCCCTTACGGGCAAGCCCCGCACATGGCCGCGAGAAGGCGGTCGCATGGAGGGGCGTACCGGTTGCGGCCCGACCCCTGTCGGGCGGCCGCCCCGTGGCTACGGGAGGTGGTCGTGGGGAGGGGCGGCTAGGCATGGCCCCCCCTTGCAATCGGTTCTAAGGGGTCGCAGGGATGGGTGGTCGGGCATGACCGTCCCCTCAAGACAGGCGCCTCGCTGCGCGACATTGGCACAGTCGGTCGGTTGCTGGACGTATGGCAATCAGCGATGGTAGCGCCGGTGGCCAATCATGGTGGAGGATTGGGTAGCGCACGAAGATCGCATGTGACGATCGTGTGTGTGGCGTTCAAACCCATGATCCTACTAAGTTAGAGGGGATCATGAGGACGAGGCTATTTGCAGCCCAAAATTTCTTTACAAATTCATGAGGGCCTCATCACATCCCCCAAAAGTCTCAGTGCATGGAAGTAGGGGTGCAAGTTGAGTTGAGCCGGCTCGAAGCTCGATGTGCCGGCTCGAAAAAAGCTCGACTCAAGCTCGAGCATGAGGAGCTCGAGCTCGAGCTGGATTACGAGTCGAGCTCGAGCTCATCTAGTGTTGTTCATTGAGCTCGCGAGCAAGCTCGCGAGGTTTTATTATACCTTTCAAATATATATATATATATAATATATATATAAAAAATAAGAAAAATAAAGCTCATGAGATAAAAAGAAGAGCTCGCGAGCTGCTCGAGCTCGAGCTCGCGAGCTCAAAACTCGAGCTCAAGCTTGATAAGTGGCATTGAGCTCGAGCTCGAGCTGGGATAAATGAGCTCGTCGAGCTTGGAAATTTTGCCAAGCTCGACTCGAGCTCAACTCGTTTTGCACCCCTACATGGAACCGAAGCGTGAGAAGAGCATGGTCGGAAATGGCTGTGTGTGTGTTGTGTGTGTGTGTTATATGTTATGTGTTATATGTGTGTGTTTTTTATTGTGTATGTATTGTGTGTGTGCTGTATTGCTTTATATATATATGTGTGTGTTGTTATTATATATGTTTGTATGTTATAGATAGTTGATGTGTTATGTATATATGTTGTGTGTGTTTATTATATGTGTGTTTGTGTTATACATATGTTTTGTGTGTGTATGTGTATGCATGCGTGTGTGTTGTTATATAAGTGTGTGTATGTGTTATATATGTTGTATGTGTGTGTGTGTGTTATTATATATATGTGTGTTTGTGTGTATGTGTGTGTGTATGTTATATATATATTGTGTGTGTGTGTTTTTGTATATGCGTGTGTTTTTCATAAAAAATTAACTTATTATGTTTCTCTAAAGATGGGTAAATCAAAAGATGGTGGGGTGGCCGCGTTTTGGGACACTACATATACCATGCATTTCTATGACATATGCATTAAAGAGATAGAAGTTGGGAATAAACCAACCACACATTTTAATAAAGAAGGTTGGAGTAATGTTTTGAAGAAATTTGAAGATCTTACTAAAAACAATACGATAAAGTCCAATTGAAAAATAAATGGGATCATTTGAAGAAGAAGTGAAAATTATGGACGGAGTTAAAACGTGGTGATACCAGATTGGGTTGGAATGCTTCAAGGAAGACTATAGACGCCTCAGACGAGTGGTGGGATGAAAGATTGAAGGTACTCATTTACTAAAGTAAATTTGTTTTACTTTTATTTTTAAATGATAAACATCTAATGTTAAATATATGTCTTTTTTAGGTTGTCCTGGCGGCAAAGAAATTTCGGTACTCTGGAATACATCCAGCGTTAGAGGAGAAACTAAAATTGATGTTTAGTTTTGTTGTCGCAATAGGACACAACGCTTGCACCCCAGCACCATTAACGAGATCCCAGAGTCCGTTCATGAAAGAGGAATGTCAGATGGTGATCCTCAAGACATTAATGTTAGCGGTGATCCTCCGCCACGTGAGACCACAGCTACATCTGATGCCGACAAGAAAAAAAATAAAAATAAAAATAAATTTATTAGCTTCGTGTTAGAATACTTGGCGGAGTCTTCTAAAAATATTAGTTGATGCATCTAGAAGGCACCAAAAAACCTTTTTTTGAGTTTAGCATCCCACAACACCATTGATGTTATTTTATTAAAAAAATATGATTATTCCAAAAATTAAATTGTTAATTATTAAAAAATAGGGAAGAAAAATTTCACTAAAAACTTCGTTTTGTTTCCAAACAACTTTTTGAAAACTTTATTTTGCAAACTCCATTTCACCCAAATAGTTTTTTAACAAAACTCCATTTTCCGGAATAAACACTTTGTCTATCATCAACAACAGCCCAACAAAACACTTCCTTAGTTTATTTTTTGCTTGCTAAAGCTTAATCTTTGACTGTTTACACCTGACACGGCAATTTTTGGCATATAGCGTTGAGTGAACTGGCTTCACTCAATGCCTGTGGACTTAGTAGTATTCCTCGCTTGTCATCATCTTTCCTTGACTTCTAGCATTGAGTGAGCTTGCTCCACTCAATGCTTGTGGACTTAGCCGCTCTCCTGCCCTTCCCAACTGCTCTTCTTGACATCTGGCGTTGAGTGAGCTTGCTTCACTCAACGCCTGTGGACTTAGAAGAATTTCTTTGTCCAGCTTCCTTCCTTAAGGCATCTGACATTGAGTGAGCTCGCTCCACTCAATACCTGTGGACTTAGTAGAATTTTTGCCTGACTAGCAGCCTACATTGTGTCCACATGTACAATCAATGTAATAATGAGTAACCTGTATGCATGACCTTACACACATCAAATACAACTTATGTGTATGTCATTGACTTGTTTGACTTCTTACAAATCTGGTACATTGGGATCAATGGACCCAACAATCTCCCCCTATTTGAAGAAGTAATAACCCTTATTCAAGTTTTTCATATTTTCATAGTTAGTGACATAAACAACATATGCAACAACAAAATGTACTATTATAAAAGAACAGCTCAAGGAAGGTTACAACATTTCCTGCTTGTATGGTGAGCATCACCAACTCCCCCTATTTTGCTTCAAGGTGTGTGTCAATACTTGAGTGCTACATACGAAGATTTCTTTCTCCCCCTGAATTTGCTGCATGACTTGATCATGTCCTATTGGCTTTAATACCACTTGATCACTTGATAAACTATTGATGCCACTTGATATAAACCTATGATGCCCCTTGATATCAACCTCTGATGCCCCTTTAATATGCCACTTTATCAATTCCTTCTCTCCCCCTTTTTGACTTCGGTAAAATAGTCATCAAGGAGCTGGCCTGTCATGATTTCCTTCTCACCTTATGTGATTGTAGTTGATCCCATTAGTGCAGTTGCTAGCTTCCTCTTTATATGAGGCAGAATCTGCTCCTGTGACTGCTTAACTTGCCAACCACCTCAATAAGAGCACCTTCTGTTATCAACTACCTGATAAACACTTTGGTTAATGACAGTCTCCATACAACTTAAGGTCTTCACAACCTGCAAGAACAATTGATCCTGCACCAAAAAAATACTATAGGGAGTAACTGAAGCTAGAACAAGTTCAACATACCCAACTCAAACATGAAGGTGTTGAACTTAGCTTCATCTAGTGGCTTAGTAAAGATGTGAGCCACTTGCTTGTCTATGGGGACAAACTCGAGACTATTATCTTCCTTTTCCACATGCTCCCTAATAAAATGATATCTAATTTTTATATCCTTAGTCCTGCTGTGTAAGACAGGATTCCTAGCAAGAGAAATAACACTAATTGAATCACAATCAAGAGGATATCTACTTATCTGGAGGTTGTAATCCTGTAGCTGATGCTTGATCTACATCAACTAAGCATAGCAACTACCTGCTGTTATGTACTCTGACTCTACAATTGAGATTGCAACACTTATTTGCTTCTTGCTGCTCCAAGACACTATTCTTCCTCCCAATAACTGACATGTGGCAGTAGTGCTTTTCATATCCTCTTTATAGCCTGCAAAATATTCATCTGAATAGCCTGTTAGTTCAAAATCCCTATTTCTAGGGTATCATAGACCAAGATCTGTTGTGCCCTTAAGATATTTCAAGATCCTCTTTGCAGCAGAGTAGTGAGATTCTTTAGGGCATGCCTGATACCTAGCACAGACATATGTACCATACATGATGTCAGGCCTACTAGTAGTGAGGTAAATAAGGGAGCCAATTATCCCTCTATATAAAGTTTCATCAACAGGTTTCCTTGCTTCATCATTGTTTATAGGAATACTTGACCCTATGGGAGTTTTCATGGTGGAGGCATTCTCCATACCATACTTTTTAATCAATTCTCGGCTGAACTTGGACTCGGATATAGACAAGCCATCATTAGTCTATCTAACTTGGAGTCTTAAGAAGAACATGATCTCACCCATACTGCTCATCTCAAACTTCCCTTGCATAATTTTAGCAAACTTTCTATAAAGGTTGCCATCAGTAGATCCAAAAATAATGTCATCAATATATTTGTGGACAAGGATGATCTTGCCCTTAGATTCCCTTAGAAATATGGTCTTGTCTATCTTCCACCATGAGAATTTACTCTCTTTGAGGAAGCTAAAAACAGTCTCATACCATGCTTTAGGGGCTTGCTTCAACCAATATAGAGATTTCCCAAATCTAGAAACAAAATCACGTGAGTTAGAGTCAACAAAACCTGGAGTGTAACGTTCTGATTCGCATTAGGACCCGTGTGCGTGTTTTTTGTGTCGGGAGAGCTGGTGTAGGATCAAGGGGGTGCATGCGATCAGGTGCGCACTCGCGGGGAACAAGGAAATAAGTTGAAAACCTGTGTTGAGTATGACACGGGTAGGGACATGGGCATGTCCCTACCCGTGTGCAGTGGCATGGAGTGACCATGGAGTTGAGTTGTAAAAAAAGGGCGTTGAGTGGTTTCTCCCCGAGTAGGACATGGGTAGGGACACGGGAGTGTCCCTACCCGTGTTCTATGCCTTGGCTGTGTAGCGTTGAGTGATCGGTCCCAAGAAGAACATGGGTAGAGACACGGTCGTGTCTCTACCCGTGTGCGAAGGACACGGGTAGCGGCACGGGAGTGTCCCTACACATGTGCTTTAAGCCCAGGTCGACGAAGCCTGTCCAGAGAAGGACACGGGTAGAGATACGGGTGTGTCCCTACCCGTGTGCTCCAAGGCAAGATAAAAGAAGGAGTGCCCCGAGCAGGACACGGGTGTCGACATGGCCAGAACCAAAGCCATGTAACCTGGACACGGGTACCAACACGGGCGTGTCAGTTGTAACACCCCTATCCATCGCATAGCATATAGTAGTAGGTCCGGCCGGGGCCCGACGCTATATACTACGGACAGACCGGTTGGTTACGCGTTTAAACCATTCAACCAATCATGTCGTCCTACACAACACCTAGCGGAAGCAAATAATTAAGTTGCAAAAGAAATAAGAACCCTACTACAAAGCATGAATGTCCACTACCGACTCAGGAATGTAATCATACACAAAAGAGAACTGGCCTTAAGGCCTTACATTGTTCACTTAACAAAAATAGTGCTTTCATACTTCGGCTCGCAGGCCGGCCAAACATGAAAAACGGGGAAAGAAACATAAGCAATAAGGCCTTCGAGGGCCGGCACAGCTACAAGGGCTTTAGCCCGCTATTTCCCGCTCTGCTCCGCAGCACCTGCAAGCCACAAACCACCGCCCGGTGGCAAATAAAAGCAACGATCAGCTATGCTGACCAAATATAACGATCCCGCCCCCAAACTCGGGGCGGCGATGCTCTTTCCCTGCACTTTATTAGTATAGGCAATATATTAATGTGAACACACATCAACACAGGCGTAGGCTCGCACAGCCACACACCCCGTACACTCAGGGCACATTCTCGGCAAACCGGCCAACGTCACGTCAATTCAAGCCATAGACGTTCCCAATCCACCACCGCCTCTTGGACGGTCATCCATATGAGCATTTTGCCTTCCTGGCCTTCGTCACGGCAATTTAAGCCATAGACCGCCGAAGACCCTCATCCATGCCAACAGTCCTACCGAACGACATAGACCGGGTACGGTTCCGCCTGACCCGTGCTCATATCGCAACGGCAATTTAAGCCATATGCGTAGGTCAAGACTCACCGAGTCCCGTTTCCGCCACAACAATCACATAAACGGTTATGTTCACGTTGGCTCCCCGGCCACCGTGTTGGCAAAACCCGCTTTTGCCCAGTTTTCCGGTGCACCTTAGAGTTAATCTCCAAGGCTCCCTGATGCAATCTACCACGTAGAAAACCCGAAAAACACCCAAACACCCGGAGTCTTCCCCGGTTCATATGCAATGCAACATCACCGATCCGGCTCTACTTGTCCGGATAGGCTTCACACACAATGCCTATGTCCATTTACGCTTACGGACTCTACACAAGGGGGACTTCACATATCTACCCCAAGGAACGCTCCAACTCTTCGCTCACTCGCGAGAGAGAGAGGCTTCCTATGCAAAGGAAAAGAGGGCTTCACATGCCCAAGGATGAGAAATCGTTACCCTTGCATTCTTCCGCGACGCCATCGAAAACTATACGGTTGGATAGCACCGCAACGGCGTCACCTCCACGGATCTGGACTCGGATCGCGATTCGGAACTCCGAAGCTCCTCCGGCGGCCGGATCTTGGACTCCTCCTTCCTCCTTGCTCTCCCTTCTCTCTAACTTTTAGAGAGAGATGGGCCAAAGAAAATTGGGTTTCTAAACCCTATTTCCCGGCCATAACCACCCAGGAGCAGCCCCCCACCGTCTGATCCAAAGCCAAGGAAACGAACGGCCCGGATTAAATCCAAAATCATAAAATCTGGGCCGAACACGGGTTGGCACACGGCCGTGTGCCTGGCCGTGTAGCTCATTCGCCGTCTCGACCCAAATTGAAAACCAGCACACGACATGTGACACGACCTCTGACACGCCCGTGTTGCTTGCGACACGCCCGTGTCGGGACCCGTGTCACGCCCCCCGTGTGCAATAAATCACCACATTGCAGTCAGAGGGGTACACGGCCTTGCGACACGGCATCGGACACGCCCGTGTCACATCTGACACGCCCGTGTCTGTGCCCGTGTCACGGCCCGTGTACCACATCGACGATTCCCTTGAGTGACACGGCCTGGGACACGCCCGTGTCCTAGGCCGTGTCCCTCCACACGACCATCGTCGACCTACACTGGTCAACTACACGGCCAGTTTGACGACTCGAGCTCGACACGCCCGACACGGCCTCCGACACGCCTGTGTCGGGGCCCGTGTCACCTGCCCCAAAAACTTGTCTTGGCCAAAATCGATCCCCGTCGCTCCTACAACATTTTGGGGTGTTACAATTCTACCCCCTTAAAGAATTTCGTCCACGAAATTAATAAAGGAAAACAGGACTTAAAGTAAAACAGTACCTGAGCGGAATAATTCTGGGTACTCCTCGAGCATAGTCTGCTCCCATTCCCAAGAGAGATCCTCACGCCCGCAGTTATCCCACCGGACCTTAACCATCCGGATCTCCTTGTTACGAAGCCTCTTGACCTCAACATCTTCGATGCGAATGGGCTTGACCCTAGTCGTCAACCCTTCGTCTACAGGCACTTGGTCAACCGCGATCACCTACGAAGGCTCTTGCACCGCCTTCCGCAACACAGAAATGTGGAACACATCATGTAATCCACTCAACTCCACCGATAGCTTCAAACGGTATGCAGCTTCGCCGACTCGCTCCAGAACCTCAAAAGGTCCAAGGTATCTTGGGCTCAGCTTCTTCAAGTGTCTCACCCGCGAAACCCCCTTAAACGGCTTCACTTTCAGGTATACACAATCGCCTACCGCAAACTCCACGTTCCGGTGCTTAGCATTATAATACTTCGCCTGTCGGTCCTGAGCGATCAACAAGCGCTCCCGAATGATCCGCACTAACGAGGTAGTACTCTCCACCTCCTGTTTCTTGTACAACCTTGCCTCACCCGCTTCAAGCCACGATAACGGCGTGCGACACTTCCTACCATACAGGGCCTCGAAGGGCGCCATTTGTATACTCGCTTGGTAGCTGTTGTTGTACGCGAACTCCACCAAATAAAGGTGGTCTTCCCAATGCTTACCGAAATCCAGAACACACATGCGTAGCATGTCTTCCATCGTTCTATTGACCCTCTCGGTCTGCCCATCCGTCTGTGGATTGAAAGCTGTGCTGAACTTTAACTTCGTTCCCAGCATCTGTTGCACCAACCTCCAATCATTTGACGTGAACCGCCCATCGCGATCACTCACAATGCTACGGGGCACACCATGCAGCCTAACAATATTGTCAACATACAACTTTGCCAATTTCTCCACTGGATCATCCTTCCTATGCGGAATGAAATGTGACACCTTGGTTAGCCGATCTACGATCACCCAGATGGCGTCATTCCCCTTCTGCAACCTTGGCAACCCGTGCATAAAGTCCATAGATATATCGTCGAATTTCCACTCCGGTATAGGCAAGGACTTCAAAAATCCTCCCGGTTTTTGGCACTCCGCCTTCACCAAGGCGCACGTTTGGCACTTATCCACGTACAACGCCACATCTTTCTTGAGCGCCGGCCACCAAAACAGCTTCTTGAGATCACGATACATCTTCGTGCTCCCTGGGTGGATTGAGTACTTGGTATGATGAGCCTCGTACATCAACTCCGCCCGGAGGTTACCCCCACTCGGGACGCACAACCGATGATCCTTCCTTAACAAACCATCTTCCACCGAGAACTGGGAATTTGACCCATCCAGAGCGGCCTCCATAAGCTCCTTCATGGAGTCATCTAACTCCAATGCCTGCCAAACCTGGTCAGCCAGGTCATACTGCACTTCTGTCCAGTTTAACATTGCTTTGGCGCTCGTCTGCCTGTCAACGCAACAGATCTCAAGCTGCTCCAACTCCCGTACTAGCCGCTCATCATGCACCGACAACCAGTTGGCTTGGGCGGGAGCCCTGCGGCTCAGCGCATCCGCAACTGCGTTGCCCTTCCCAGGTACATAATGTATTTTGAAGGTGTAGTCCCCTAGAAACTCCATCCACCTCCTCTGTCTCATATTAAGGTCCTTTTGATCCAACAAATATTTTAGGCTCTTGTGATCGGTGTATATATCGACCCTTACACCGTATAGGTAGTGCCTCTACAACTTGAGTGCAAATATCACGGCCGCCAACTCCAAGTCGTGCACCGGATAATTTCTTTCATGCACCTTCAGCTGACGCGATCCATACGCTATCACGCTCCCATGCTGCAACAGCACGCAACCCAAGCCACTACCCGAAACGTCGCTATATACCTCAAAGCCCTCGGTCCCACTTGGCGAACTAAGTACTGGCGCCGTGGTCAACCGTCTCTTCAGCTCCTCAAAAGATTGCACGCACTCTTGCATCCACAAGAATTTCTGATCCTTCCTTGTCAACTTCGTGAGAGGTAATGCTAACCGCAAGAAGTTCTCTACGAAGCGCCTGTAATATCCGGCAAGCCCGAGAAAATAACGGACTTCCGCGACAGAAGATAACGCAGGCCACTCCCATATCGCAACAATCTTCGCCGGATCCACCGCTATACCTTCCCCACTCACTATATGACCAAGGAACCCTACCGAGGGTAGCCAGAAACTCGCACTCGCACTGAGAACTTTGCTTAAAGCTCATTCCTCCTCAAAGTCTCCAATACCAAATGCAAGTGCTTGAAGTGGTCTTCTTCGCACTGCGAGTACACCAATATATCGTCAATAAAGACGATCACAAAGCGATCCAGGAAATATCTGAACGTCCTGTTCATCAGATCCATAAATACTGATGGCGCATTCGTCAGTCCAAACGGCATGACCGTGAAATCGAAATGCCCATACCTTGTACTGAACGCCGTCTTCGGGATATCGCACTCCCTGATCCTCAGCTGATAGTACCCCGACTTCAAGTCCAACTTTGTAACGCCCCGCCTTTTCAGCGATTATTTTTATTCTCATTTGGCGTTACTATGATGCGTTTCCGTGGCTTGTGCCATGTGTGGAGTATGGTTTAGCTCCTTAGAACTGAGTGCCCTGTTTGGTAGCCTGTTGGCAAGATCTCCCTAGCTAACCGAGTCGTTTTGGTGACCCGGTGTGGCCTCTCGGGGGGATGTTTGTGTTTGGCTTTGTTTGGGTGTAACTCGAGTTCTGTTCGTCGAAAGGTAATTTCGACTTCGCCGTTGTGTTCGTAGCATGGGTATTTAGCTACGGTGCGAATTTCGTCGAATTCCGAGGTGATTTGGTTTTCGCGTAGTTTTGGGTGCTTAATGTAATTTTATAAATAATTATATAATTATATAATTATATATATATATATATATAGGAGAAAAGCCCGATCTTCTTCCTCATCGCAAAACCGCCGCCCTATCGCACGGAGAAACCGCCTCCCCTTCCGCCGGCTATTCCGGGCTCGTTCGTGGACGGATTTCGATTCCGAAGGCGGCGTTGTCTTGCTCTCCCTTAGATCTTCATTTCGGCGGTAAGATATTCGTTTTTCGTGGAGTTTTCATGAGTTGGAGATTTCGGTTTTTGGAGGTTTTTCCGCCATTAATGGCCGGGTGCTTGTTTTAGGGTTGCGGCCGTTCTGATCCGTGCGAAGAAGAGGAAGGCAGCCCAAGCTTCGCCGGAGATTGAGGCAAGTGGTATTCTTGCCCTTGCCAAGTGTTTTTCTTTGATTTTATTTGCTGAAATTGAAATCCCGGTTAGCCCAGGTTAGAGGCCTTGTTGTTCTCGTTTTCTTGCTAACTATAGGGCTTAGTTCTTCCTACTGAAACCCCCCCTATGTTGTGATGACTGGAATCCAAATTGTCGGCGTGAAGCCGTTGTTTTCCTTCATTTTTGATTGTTGCTCCGGTTCGGGCGTAGCCGAGGGGGAGAGTTAGGAGGGGGGTGTGGTTGCCAATTTCCCTCGTTAAGATATTATTCGAGTGGTTAGGCATAGTTTGAATGGTAGTAGCGTGAGACGTTGATAGTTGTCTACTGCTACTGCAGTGGCGTGAGTCGTGTGCGCGTTCCGGTATCGTTCGGAAAATTCCAAACGGTACAGGTTAGTCGCGCACGGTCATCAACCGGTAGGGCGCACGACCACTGGTCGTGTGCCTCTGCTCGTGCGCGGCTATCTTTCAGTTTCCAAAGTTCTGTCTCGGCAAATCGCACGAGCGCTGGCGACAGTGCGCACGACCACTGGTCGTGCGTTACTGATCGTGCGCAGCCATTAGGTTTTTCTCAGGTTTTCCGGGCCCATTACGCACGACCATCAGCCTTGGGTGCGCACGACCACCGACCGTGCGCCACTGATCGTGCGCCTTGTATTTTCTCGTTTGCTAGACGCATTTAGCGGGTTTCGAGTGCGGGGATTCAGATACTCAAGTGGCAGGCAACTACCGAGTTCTGGATCTTCTGCCTTGGTCGTTCGGCTATCGTCGAGGTTCGTATTCTTTAGCGGTATTGTGGGTAGTAACTTTATTTTGGCGGCGAGTGAGGCTAGCTCACTCAATGCCAAAGTTTGGGTAGGCACTGAGTGGGTTTCACTCAACGCCTAGTCGTGTTGGTTTATTTCAACACTCGTTCCTTACCATGAATTCCGTGCTTGAGTGAATTCCTTGTTATGTCTTGAGTTTTCCTTGTCGGCCGTGTTCTTCTTTCCGAATGGCCGAATCGTGGGTCGTGGTTAGTAGTGGTGGTTGTAGCTCTTTATGGGGGTGGAGTTGTGTGATATAGCCAAGGCCACCCATGGATTTCTTGCTCCAGGTACGGGCTGGGCATGTCGGGTGGAAGGTCCCTTGTGTGTTCACGTATTGACCCTCGAGCTTTTGACTTGGACATGGTGGATTGGGGGACTGCGTTTGCCTTCGATCCGGTTCCTCGTTGTTGTTTTTGCTACTATCACTTCCCACAGTTTAGGGTGTTAGAAGTTTCTTCCGTGGTAGTTTTGCAGCATTTTGCTCTTGGCAGCCTAGTAGGCCCTGCAGGATGTGGTTCCTGGGCTGGGTCGTTGCTGTTTCTTTGCACGTTGTGCATTTCTTGTGGTCCTGTTTTGGACATTTTGTGACTCTTTCTACTGCATGTTTCCTGTTATTTTCGTCCTTTTGGTTGACTCTTTCATGCAGTTTTACCTTGATTTTAGCTTGCTGAGGTATTCTGTTTTCTTTTGGAATACCCCAGGTTCTGAGCTGTAGCCAGTCTGGTGGCTAGTTGGAGGTGGTGTTGTTGGTGGACTTCCGGACTGTAGAGTTTTGTTTACCTTGTTTGTGAGGTTGTTTTCAGTACTTTCTTACAGACATATATGTGTGCTGGTGGGTTCGTGTCAGGTTGTTGGCGCCCACTAGTAGTTTTTAACCTTGTACTAGATATACACTATTGCTGCTACCATTTTTTTTTTCTGGAGATAGTCTACTTGCTTTGAGAAGGTTTTATGCTAGGTTGCTAGTTATTTTTAAACTATAAATACTATTATAAATGAAGCTCATGATCAGCATGTTTTTATAAACTTAATCACTACTTTCCAAATCACGTACGAAAACCGTTTTCTTATATATATTATATAAACTGAGTGTAGTGTCTTGCATAGTATGAGTGGTTCTCTTGGGACCCTTATGCGCTCTTTAGGGTGTAAAACCTAATCAAAGTATTTTTCCGCAGCGTTTAAATATAGTTTTCTTTTGTGGACTAGATGATCCACTGAGCCGAGGGATACGGACTCTAAACATAACTAATTTTCTATTTCATTAAGCACATGATTTTTCTTGCATAAAGTTTGTAGTTGGAATTGCCTGAGCGTCAGCAGTTATCCCCTGCTTGACGTGGCATCATGACGCGTGTTTTCTCTTACTCTGACAATTCTTAATTCGGAGAAAATGCGGGTTGTGACAGTTGGTATCAGAGGGAGGTTGCTTGACAAGTTAGTTGGGCAACCTTCCTTGGATGCTGTTAGTAGTTCAGCATCATGTCATTCACACACCGATATGTCATCAGCACGTCTTGGCAAAAGCACGAACACTACACTCATAGCATAACATGAAGTATACGGGGCATATTATGTAGTATGGGATGCATAATATGTGTTCGTATATGGATCCACCATAGGGGCTACATGTGAGGGTTATGTAGTATGGGATGCATAACCTCACCACATGACTGCGACTAGCACGTTTCTTTTTTCGTTGCATGGAAATGTTATGTAGTATGGGATGCATAACATTTTCATGTGTACGCCGCTCATATCATGCATTAGGGCCTTTGTTTTTTTTAGAATGCATAGCACGATCATGCATATCATAACATTGCATAAGCACAACGCGCCAAGCTAAAGATTTGCAGGATGACATATGTACACACATAAGTTTTCAAACTAACATAAGTTCATGCATCCGATCTAGGCACAAGAGTTAGTGAGGTGGTGGTTAACCATCCTAGGATAGGGCATATCATCTAATTTCTTGTGAAGAAGATAAACTCTCAGAGTAAGTTTAGCAGCTTTAAGTCTATATCTACATATGTATTGTCTGTACTGGTAGTCGGTTCTAGTCGTGGGATTTGGATCTGATTTGCGTTGTATTGATTTTTTTTTTTTTAGGATGGCTAGGCGTCCTGCGACTCGATCGACTCCCCTGTCTGAGGGTGAATCTTCTGGAGCTCAGAACGATGCGGTGATCGAGGGTCTGCGTCAGAGTAGCGAAGCTATGGGCAGGCAGTTGGAGGAGGTGCAAGCCCAGATTCAGTCTTTGGTGGCAGTTGTGGCAGGCCAGGCTCAGGGTGCGCAAGTTCCTGCTGGGGGGTTAGCTGTTCCTCCTCCTCCTGCACCCTTGAGACCTCCAGTGGTGGTGCCAGCAGAGATGGCCTTCATCTCGCAGTTTCAGAGGCTGAGCCCTCCCACTTATGATGGGAAGGCAGATTTCATGGTGATAGACGACTGGCTGATCTCCATGGAGGAGATGTTCTCGTACTCTGGGATTTCAGATGATCAGAGGGTGATGATAGCCGCCTATCAGCTTAAAGGTTTGGCTAAGAGTTGGTGGCTGAGAGAGAAGGAGAGCCTGGTAGCCGGATGCTCTTGGGAAGTGTTCAAGGAGATGCTGTTGAGGAAGTTCTTACCCTCGGTCGAGCGTGACCGCCTCATGAATGATTTCCTCTATCTGAAGCAAAGGCAGCTCACGGTGGGTGAGTATGAGATAGAGTTTAGTAAGTTGAGCCGTTTTGCCCCTGGATTGGTCAGCGTTGAGGCTGATCGAGTTAAGCGATTCCTCGGTGGTTTGAGGAGTGAGGTGCAGCAGTTGGCCAGTGCTTATGGGTCAGTGACTTATGCTGGAGTTGTAGAGGCTGCTCTTAAGGTTGAGGCCATTGAGGCGGCGAAGAGCAGAGGCCAGCAGTTGAAGAAGGATAAGAGGAAGTTGGTAGAGGAGAAGAAACCCCTGGTACCCGATGCTGTTCCGGGAAAGAGGAGCAGGGTGGTGTGCAGTTTCTGTGGCCGGTCAGGCCATCCTGTTGAGAGGTGTTTCAAGAAGGCGGCAGCTCAGAAGAAGGAGCAGGTTCATGCGATTCAGGGTGCTCCTAGGAGAGATGTCTCCTGTTCAGTTTGCAAGCGATCCGGGCATGATGCAGCCCAGTGTTGGTCCAGAGATAGAGTCTGCTTTCAGTGTGGGCAGAAGGGACACATTAAGTCGAGGTGTCCTCAGGTCCAGTCAGCTCTTCCAGCAGTTCCGTTACAGGCTTTACCTCCACCTCAGCGTGTGGACAAGGGAAAAGGGAAGCTGAACGTGATTTCTTCCGAGGAGGCTCAGACTTCGACCCAGGTGATCTCAGGTTAGTAGTTTGTCGTTTTTCTTTCTAGCCTGGTAGTTTAGTTGCTAGATTGTTTGCGGTACTGTTGTGCTAGTTCCTTAGTTTTTGTGCGTTCCTATAGGGAAATTTAAGGTGAAGAACCGTTGGGCGCGTGTTCTGTTTGACTCCGGCGCTACCCACTCGTTCGTGGCTAGAGCCTTTGTGGGGCGTCATCGGTTGTCTCTAGATCGTGTTTGGGATTCCTTCCGTGTCAAGTTTCCCTCTGGTGAATCTGTGTTGTCAGATTTGGGTATTTTGGATTGCCCGGTTTTGTTGGGGGATTTTCTTGCGAAGGCGGACCTGAAGATGATTGATCTAGAGGACTTCGATGTCATTTTGGGCATGGACTGGCTCTCTCGGTATGATGCGGTCATTCAGTGCAAAGGAAAGCGCTTGGACTTCATCAGGGACGACGGTCAGCCCGGCAGCGTGTATGCTGATCCGTGTCAGGATTCTCCTGTTCTCTCTGCGGTATGTGTTCAGAGATTGTTTCTTTCTGATAGTGGTGTTTGTTTAGTATCGGCGGTTGGAACCGTCGTTAGCGGGCCACGCTTGGAGGAGATTCCTATTGTTCGTGGTTTCGCCGATGTTTTTCCTGATGATCTTCCTGGTATCCCTCCTGAGCGGGATGTGGAGTTTGTTATTGATTTGGAGCCGGGTACGCGTCCTATTGCTAAGGCGCCGTACCGGATGGCCCCTCGCGAGTTAGAGGAGTTGCGAATTCAGTTAGATGAGTTGTTGGCTAAAGGTTTTATCAGGCAGAGTTCGTCGCCTTGGGGTGCTCCTGTTTTGTTCGTAAAGAAGAAAGATGGGTCGATGCGGCTTTGCATTGACTATAGAGAGTTGAACAAGGTCACTATCAAGAACAGGTACCCTCTGCCGAGGATCGATGATTTATTTGACCAGTTGCGTGGTAGCGCGGTGTTCTCCAAGATCGATCTTCGTTCGGGCTATCATCAGCTCAGGATCCGTGAGGCAGATATTCCACGGACTGCGTTTAGGTCGAGGCATGGACACTTTGAGTTTCTGGTGATGTCGTTTGGTCTGACCAACGCACCATCAGCCTTCATGGATATGATGAACCGGGTGTTCAAGGATTTCCTAGACAAGTTCGTGGTGGTCTTCATTGATGACGTGTTGGTTTATTCTCGCAGTGCTGAGGAGCATGAGCAGCATTTGCGTTTGGTCCTATCAGAGTTGAGGAACCACAAGTTATTCGCCAAGTTGAGCAAGTGCGAATTTTGGTTGCCTCAGGTTTCTTTTCTAGGCCACGTGGTGAACAAGGATGGGATTTCGGTTGACCCAGAAAAGATTGCAGCAGTGACGGATTGGAGTAGGCCGAATACTCCTAAGGAGATCAGAAGTTTCTTAGGGTTGGCTGGCTATTACAGGAGATTCGTGGAGGGTTTCTCTTCTCTAGCCGCACCTTTGACCAAGCTAACTCAGAAGAATGTGGCTTTTGTTTGGAGTGAGAAGTGCGAAGAAGCTTTTCAGGAGTTAAAGAGGAGATTGTGTACTGCTCCCGTTCTGACCCTTCCTACTGAGGGCATGGATTATGATGTGTATGTAGATGCTTCGCATATAGGTCTGGGATGCGTATTAATGCAGGATGGAAAAGTAATTGCTTATGGGTCAAGGCAGTTGAAAACTCATGAGCGGAATTATCCTACGCATGACCTTGAGTTTGCAGCGGTTATCTATGCGTTGAAGTTGTGGAGGCACTTACTTTATGGGGCTCAGTGCAAGATTTTTACGGACCATAAGAGCCTGAAGTACGTGTTCACGCAGAAGGAGTTGAATCTGCATCAGCAGCGGTGGCTCGAGTATGTGGCGGATTATGATGTGGAAATCCAGTATCATCCGGGCAAGGCCAATGTGGTGGCCGACGCCCTGAGCCGAAAGACGGGAAAGATCTTTAACCTCTCCGCCGATCGTTTAGTTGAGGAGTTCCTCCTTATGGATATTTCAGTGGGATGCTGTAGTTTGCAGAATAGCTTATCAGTGGAAGAGCCGTCCTGGATTTCTTTGACTAGACTGCATCAGAAGGACGATCCGGATCTGTTGCACCTTTTTACCAGGACAGAGAAGGGAGAGTTGCCAGATTTTTCTATTGATGATGCGGGTACCTTGAAGTACCGCGGCAGGTTTTGCGTTCCCGCTGTTGGGGACATTAGGAGTAGGATTTGCAGTGAGGCTCATGGTTCCAGCGTTGCCTACCATCCAGGATCTACGAAGATGTACCATGACTTAAGGCAAATTGCTTGGTGGTATGGTATGAAAGGAGATATAGCCCGATATGTTGCTGAGTGTCACACTTGCAAGCGTGTGAAGGCCGATCATGGAAGGCCTGGTGGTAAGTTGACTCCGCTAGATATCCCGACTTGGAAGTGGGAGAGTATTTCTATGGACTTCATTACGGGTTTGCCAAAATCCCCGAGAGGATTTGATTCTGTTTGGGTTATAGTGGATAGATTGACGAAGTGTGCTCACTTCGTGCCTTATAAGATTGATTACCCGATGAAGAAGATAGCGGAGTTGTACTTGAACGAAGTCATCCGACTCCACGGTGTGCCGGTTAGCATCATTTCAGATCGAGACTCCCGGTTTACTTCTCGTTTTTGGCAGAGTCTGCAGGAGGGTTTGGGTACGGATCTGAGGTATTCTACTGCGTACCACCCTCAGACCAATGGGCAGACGGAGCGGGTCAATCAGATTGTTGAGGATATGATCAGGTGCTATATTTTAGACCACGGTGGAGCGTGGGATGAGCGTCTGCGACTCATGGAATTTGCTTACAATAATAGTTATCAGGAAAGCTTGCAGATGGCTCCGTTCGAAGCCTTGTATGGGAGGCGCTGTAGGACTCCGTTGTTTTGGGCTGAGGCTGGTGAGAAGCCTTTGTTGGGTCCTGATGCTCTGGAAGAGATGGAAGTCGCCGTGAAGCTTATTCGGGAGAAGCTTCGTTTAGCCCAGGAGAGGTATGAAAAGAACGCCAATCGACGTAGGTCTGCTTTGGAGTTTTTAGTTGGGGATCATGTGTACCTCAAGGTTTCTCCAATGGTTGGTGTGAAGAGATTTGGTAAAAATCGGAAATTGGACCCAAGGTTTGTGGGCCCGTTCGAGATTTTGGAGCGGATTGGTGTGTCTGCTTATAGATTGGATTTGCCAGCGAACTTCCCTGGTGTTCATAATGTTTTTCATGTTAGCCAATTGCGGAAGTGTGTGCGCAGCAGTGGGCAACTCTTGGACGTTGTGCCCCAGTTGGAGCCCAACCTCTCTTTTGTTGAGGTGCCAGTTCGTATTTTGGATACTCAGGAGCGTGTGCTGCGAAAGAAGTCCATACCGATGGTGAAAGTTCTATGGAAGAATCAGGATTTGGAAAGCGCGACTTGGGAGCTAGAGTCGGCCATGAGGAGGGCGTACCCTCACCTGTTTCGCTGATTGGATCGGTGTGTTTCCCTTTGTAACTTCTGTTTGTTACCTTTTCCTTCTTTAGTAGGAGGGCTGTGCATAAAGTTTCGGGACGAAACTTTCTTTTAGGGGGAGTGACTGTAACGCCCCGCCTTTTCAGCGATTATTTTTATTCTCATTTGGCGTTACGATTACGCGTTTCCGTGGCTTGTGCCATGTGTGGAGTATGGTTTAGCTCCTTAGAACTGAGTGCCCTGTTTGGTAGCCTGTTGGCAAGATCTCCCTAGCTAACCGAGTCGTTTTGGTGACCCGGTGTGGCCTCTCGGGGGGATGTTTGTGTTTGGCTTTGTTTGGGTGTAACTCGAGTTCTGTTCGTCGAAAGGTAATTTCGACTTCGCCGTTGTGTTCGTAGCATGGGTATTTAGCTACGGTGCGAATTTCGTCGAATTCCGAGGTGATTTGGTTTTCGCGTAGTTTTGGGTGCTTAATGTAATTTTATAAATAATTATATAATTATATAATTATATATATATATATATATAGGAGAAAAGCCCGATCTTCTTCCTCATCGCAAAACTGCCGCCCTATCGCACGGAGAAACCGCCTCCCCTTCCGCCGGCGATTCCGGGCTCGTTCGTGGACGGATTTCGATTCCGAAGGCGGCGTTGTCTTGCTCTCCCTTAGATCTTCATTTCGGCGGAAAGATATTCGTTTTTCGTGGAGTTTTCATGAGTTGGAGATTTCGGTTTTTGGAGGTTTTTCCGCCATTAATGGCCGGGTGCTTGTTTTAGGGTTGCGACCGTTCTGATCCGTGCGAAGAAGAGGAAGGCAGCCCAAGCTTCGCCGGAGATTGAGGCAAGTGGTATTCTTGCCCTTGCCAAGTGTTTTTCTTTGATTTTATTTGCTGAAATTGAAATCCCGGTTAGCCCAGGTTAGAGGCCTTGTTGTTCTCGTTTTCTTGCTAACTATAGGGCTTAGTTCTTCCTACTGAAACCCCCCTATGTTGTGATGACTGGAATCCAAATTGTCGGCGTGAAGCCGTTGTTTTCCTTCATTTTTGATTGTTGCTCCGGTTCGGGCGTAGCCGAGGGGGAGAGTTAGGAGGGGGGTGTGGTTGCCAATTTCCCTCGTTAAGATATTATTCGAGTGGTTAGGCATAGTTTGAATGGTAGTAGCGTGAGACGTTGATAGTTGTCTACTGCTACTGCAGTGGCGTGAGTCGTGTGCGCGTTCCGGTATCGTTCGGAAAATTCCAAACGGTACAGGTTAGTCGCGCACGGTCATCAACCGGTAGGGCGCACGACCACTGGTCGTGTGCCTCTGCTCGTGCGCGGCTATCTTTCAGTTTCCAAAGTTCTGTCTCGGCAAATCGCACGAGCGCTGGCGACAGTGCGCACGACCACTGGTCGTGCGTTACTGATCGTGCGCAGCCATTAGGTTTTTCTCAGGTTTTCCGGGCCCATTACGCACGACCATCAGCCTTGGGTGCGCACGACCACCGACCGTGCGCCACTGATCGTGCGCCTTGTATTTTCTCGTTTGCTAGACGCATTTAGCGGGTTTCGAGTGTGGGGATTCAGATACTCAAGTGGCAGGCAACTACCCGAGTTCTGGATCTTCTGCCTTGGTCGTTCGGCTATCGTCGAGGTTCGTATTCTTTAGCGGTATTGTGGGTAGTAACTTTATTTTGGCGGCGAGTGAGGCTAGCTCACTCAATGCCAAAGTTTGGGTAGGCACTGAGTGGGTTTCACTCAACGCCTAGTCGTGTTGGTTTATTTCAACACTCGTTCCTTACCATGAATTCCGTGCTTGAGTGAATTCCTTGTTATGTCTTGAGTTTTCCTTGTCGGCCGTGTTCTTCTTTCCGAATGGCCGAATCGTGGGTCGTGGTTAGTAGTGGTGGTTGTAGCTCTTTATGGGGGTGGAGTTGTGTGATATAGCCAAGGCCACCCATGGATTTCTTGCTCCAGGTACGGGCTGGGCATGTCGGGTGGAAGGTCCCTTGTGTGTTCACGTATTGACCCTCGAGCTTTTGACTTGGACATGGTGGATTGGGGGACTGCGTTTGCCTTCGATCCGGTTCCTCGTTGTTGTTTTTGCTACTATCACTTCCCACAGTTTAGGGTGTTAGAAGTTTCTTCCGTGGTAGTTTTGCAGCATTTTGGCTCTTGGCAGCCTAGTAGGCCCTGCAGGATGTGGTTCCTGGGCTGGGTCGTTGCTGTTTCTTTGCACGTTGTGCATTTCTTGTGGTCCTGTTTTGGACATTTGTGACTCTTTCTACTGCATGTTTCCTGTTATTTTCGTCCTTTTGGTTGACTCTTTCATGCAGTTTTACCTTGATTTTAGCTTGCTGAGGTATTCTGTTTTCTTTTGGAATACCCCAGGTTCTGAGCTGTAGCCAGTCTGGTGGCTAGTTGGAGGTGGTGTTGTTGGTGGACTTCCGGACTGTAGAGTTTTGTTTACCTTGTTTGTGAGGTTGTTTTCAGTACTTTCTTACAGACATATATGTGTGCTGGTGGGTTCGTGTCAGGTTGTTGGCGCCCACTAGTAGTTTTTACCTTGTACTAGATATACACTATTGCTGCTACCATTTTTTTTTTCTGGAGATAGTCTACTTGCTTTGAGAAGGTTTTATGCTAGGTTGCTAGTTATTTTTAAACTATAAATACTATTATAAATGAAGCTCATGATCAGCATGTTTTTATAAACTTAATCACTACTTTCCAAATCACGTACGAAAACCGTTTTCTTATATATATTATATAAACTGAGTGTAGTGTCTTGCATAGTATGAGTGGTTCTCTTGGGACCCTTATGCGCTCTTTAGGGTGTAAAACCTAATCAAAGTATTTTTCCGCAGCGTTTAAATATAGTTTTCTTTTGTGGACTAGATGATCCACTGAGCCGAGGGATACGGACTCTAAACATAACTAATTTTCTATTTCATTAAGCACATGATTTTTCTTGCATAAAGTTTGTAGTTGGAATTGCCTGAGCGTCAGCAGTTATCCCCTGCTTGACGTGGCATCATGACGCGTGTTTTCTCTTACTCTGACAATTCTTAATTCGGAGAAAATGCGGGTTGTGACAAACTTGGAGTATACCGACGATTTGACTAGCTGATCAAAGAGATCATCAATCCTCGGGATCGGGTACTTATTCTTCTCCGTTAGCTTGTTCAACTCTCTGTAGTCGATACACAGCCGCATACTCCCGTCCTTCTTCTTAATGAAGAGGACCGGTGCGCTCCAAGGCGACGAGCTTGGACGCACATACCCTTGCTCCATCAGCTCCTCTAGCTGAACTTTCAACTCTGCCATCTCCTTAGGCGCCAACCTATACGGAGCACGTGACACCGGTTTGGCCCCCGGTACGAGCTCGATGGTGAAATCAATCTCCCGCTGCGGTGGGGCTCCGGGAAGACTATCCGGGAACACATCGGGGTATTCGCAAACCACGGGGATGCTATCCAACAGAGACTTTGGCTCCACAGCCCCCACTATTGTGAAGAACAGCTCGACACCAGCACGAACTGCCTTCACCACCTGAAGAGCAGACATCAGTGTCCTGCTTGACCCCTTTAACCCCTCGAATGTAGTCTCCCACCCTACACCCAGCTTGACCTCCTTCCGGTCACAGTCAATCCAAGCTTTCTGCTCTGACAGCCAATCCATCCCAAAGATCACGTCGAACTCTACTAGTGGCAGCAATGACGCTAGCAAGTCGAACTCTTGGCTCCCAATATGAACCTTTACGACGCACACCCTGTCCGCACGCATCGAGCACCCATTCGGTAGCAGTACATCCAACTTGTCCTTCGCCATTGAAGAAGGGACTCCGATGCGCGATATAAAGCTTTCGGACAAGAAGGAGTGTGAAGCTCCCGTATCGAACAGTGCCCGTGCCGGACTATCACTAATCACAACAAAGCCTATACAAACAATATTAGGCCTACAAGCAATAGATAATGATATTATAGCTAACTTGCTATAAATTAACTCATACCTGTCACCACATCCGCTTGCTTGATGGCCTCCTGCTGGCCCAAGTTATAGACTCTAGGCTGAGTCGGAGCATAGTGGGACGCGGTCGACTCCACCGCTTTGCCCTTCTCCTCGTAGGTAGCTCCTTATTTCCTTTCGGACTTTGAGCGTCCACTCCAGCAATCACAGGCAAAGTGCCCTAGCTTTCCACACGTGAAACAAGCGCCCGGGGTTCGATTGGTAGTTGCCCCCTAGGCACCTGAAGCAGCTGGACCCGACGTCTTAGCTTTCTTATAGAATCTGCGGTAGCCCGACTTCGACGTAGTCGGTGCCTTGAACTCCGCTTTCTTGCTACCGGATTCCTTCTTTGCTTGGACATTCTTCATGTCCTTCTCCAAGGACCGGGCCGAATTGACCAGGGTCATGAAACCCTGCGCCTTGGGCCCCGACAGTAGCAACCTTAAATCATATCTTAGCCCTTCATAGAAGTGGCTCGTCTTGCCCTCCTCGTCTGCGAAGGTAGCGCCGGCATATCTCCCCAACCGAGTAAACTCGTGGAGGTACTCATCAACGGTGCAATCCCCTTGCACTAACTTCTGAAATTCTCTTTCTAGCGCAATCCTCTGTGCCGAGGGGAGGTATCGAGCCATGAACAGTCTCGCAAACTCCTCCATCGAAACTTCGGCCAACGGCCTTCCCCACAACTGATGTAGCTCTAGGCCTTCCCACCATAACCTTGCATCCCCATCAAAAAGGAACGTCGCTATAGTGGTCTTCTGCCACTCTTCCGTTTCAGTCGCAGTCATCACCCTGTTGACCCTTGAGAGCCAATCCTCTGCTTGGGTCGGGGTTTCTGCCCCCGTGAATACAGGTGGGTGAAAGCCCATCACGTGCTTCAGCTATCTTTCCGTTGCTCTCTGAGGCAACTCTGGCTCCAATACTACTTGCTCAACCCTCCATTGCTCTGCCATCTAAAGCGGTACTTGCTCCATAGCAGGAGCGGGCTGCTGCACCTGCCTTGCAGGCTGCGCATTGATCATTGCCATGACCGCTTCTGCCACCAACCTAATGGTCTCGGCAGACGGAGGTGTTCCAGGCGCATCGCTTGGCGCACTGCTCGCCTCAGAACCTGGCCGTTCAGACGGCCCAGCACCACTCCTGGTCACCTATAATCGTGCAAAACACCGATAAGCGACCCAAAAATTACTGCAAACAACAATTATAGGAACACGCAGGTTCCTCAAACATGTATATTTTCATTCCTAAGTGGACATTCATGGGTTCTTTTCATGTTATAACGATGACGCACACATGTGCTCACCACCCCTTAAAGTGAATTCGTCCACGAATTCATTTAAGCTTGACCGAAACCAGAAGTCTGCTACCAATTTAAGGGTGGTGGGCCCATAACCGGGCGGTGGTTTGTGGCTTGCAGCTCCGCTTGTGGCCACCAACAGAGTTCTTTCAACCTTCATCACCAATCGTTACCGGGCGCAGTGGAAGCGTGGTGGGCCCATAACCCACAGGTCGGAGGATCGAAACCTCCCTCTGATACCAATTTGTAACACCCCTATCCGTCGCATAGCATATAGCACTAGGTCCGGCCGGGGCCCGACGCTATATACTACGGACAGACCGGTTGGTTACGCGTTGAAACCATTCAACCAATCATGTCATCCTACACAACACCTAGCGGAAGCAAATAATTAAGTTGCAAAAGAAATAAGAACCCTGCTACAAAGCATGAATGTCCACTACCGACTCAGGAATATAATCATACACAAAAGAGAACTGGCCTTAAGGCCTTACATTGTTCACTTAACAAAATAGTGCTTTCGTACTTCGGCTCGCAGGCCGGCCATACATGAAAAACGGGAAAGAAACATAAGCAATAAGTCCTTCGAGGGCCGGCACAGCTACAAGGGCTTTAGCCCGCTATTTCCCACTCTGCTCCACAGCACCTGCAAGCCACAAACCACTGCCCGGTGGCAAATAAAAGCAACGGTTATCTATGCTGACCAAATTATAACGATCCCGCCCCCAAACTCGGGGCGGCGATGCTCTATCCCTGCACTTTATTAGTATAGGCAATATATTAATGTGAACACACATCAACACAGGCGTAGGCTCGCACGGCCACACACCCCGTGCACTCAGGGCACATTCTCGGCGAACCGGCCAACGTCACGTCAATTCAAGCCATAGACGTTCCCAATCCACCACCGCCTCTTGGACGGTCATCCATATGAGCATTTTGCCTTCCTGGCCTTGGTCACGACAATTTAAGCCATAGACCGCCAAAGACCCTCATCCATGCCAACGGTCCTACCGAACGACATAGACCGGGTACGGTTCCGCCTGACCCGTGCTCATATCGCAACGGCAATTTAAGCCATATGCGCAGGTCAAGACTCACCGAGTCCCGTTTCCGCCACAACAATCACATAACCCGGTTATGTTCACGTTGGCTCCCCGGCCACCGTGTTGGCAAAACACGCTTTTGCCTAGTTTTCCGGGTGCACCTTGGAGTTAATCTCCAAGGCTCCCTGATGCAATCTACCACGTAGAAAACCCAAAAAACACCCAAACACCCGGAGTCTTCCCCGGTTCATATGCAATTCAACATCACCGATCCGGATTTACTTGTCCGGATAGGATTCACACACAATGCCTATGTCCGTTTACGCATACGGACTCTACACAAGGGGGACTTCACATATCTACCCCAAGGAACGCTCCAACTCTTCGCTCACTCGCGAGAGAGGGCTTCCTATGCAAAGGAAAAGAGGGCTTCACATGCCCAAGGATGAGAAATCGTTACCCTTGCATTCTTCCGCGGCGCCATCGAAAACTATATGGTTGGAGAGCACCGCAACGGCGTCGCCTCCGCGGATCTGGACTCGGATCGCGATTCAGAACTCCGAAGCTCCTTCAGTGGCCGGATCTTGGACTCCTCCTTCCTCCTTGCTCTCCCTTCTCTCTAACTTTTAGAGAGAGATGGGCCAAAGAAAAATGGGTTTCTAAACCCTATTTCCCGGCCATAACCACCCAGGAGAAGCCCCCCACCGTCGGATCCAAAGCCAAGGAAACGAACGGCCCGGATTAAATCAAAAATCATAAAATCTGGGCCGAACACGGGTTGGCACACGGCCGTGTGCCTGGCCGTATAGCTCATTCGCCGTCTCGACGCAAATTGAAAACCAGCACACGGCATGTGACACGGCCTCCGACACGCCCGTGTCGCCTGCGACACGCCCGTGTCGGGACCCGTGTCACGCCCCCCGTGTGCAATAAATCACCACATTGCAGTCAGAGGGGTACACGGCCTTGCGACACGATATCAGACACGCCCGTATCACATCTAATACGCCCGTGTCTGTGCCCGTGTCACGGCCCGTGTACCACTTCGACGATTCCCTTGAGTGTCACGGCCTTGGACACGCCCGTGTCCTAGGCCGTGTCCCTCCACACGACCATCGTCGACCTACACTGGTCGACTACACGGCTAGTTCGACGACTCAAGCTCGACACGCTCGACACGGCCTCCGACACGCCCGTGTCGGGGCCCGTGTCACCTGCCCCAAAAACTTGTCTTGGCCAAAATCGATCCCCGTTGCTCCTATAACATTTTGGGGTGATACATCAGTAACCGTATAGGAGAACGAAATGGCAGTTGAGCTACTTCGCCAGAGCAGGACACGGGTAAGGACACTGTCATGTCCCTACCCGTGTCACTTTTTTATAAAAAGGAAAAGTAAAACCCTAGCCGTTTTCACTCTTCATTCAAGCCTTTTTCCTGAGAGAACTTTCTGGAGCAGGAGATCTTGTTGGAGCAAACCTTGGAGGAGTATAAATGCCACCGCCGTCTAGGAAAAAGCGATGTGGTCGAGGAGGATGACAAGATCCATGGTCAGAAATGGTGGTACTCATTTTACAATCGCAACCGTTCTCCCAAATTACAACAACTCATTTTACAAATTCTTGTACGGTATGGGTTCATAAACTAAAATGCTTCCTCTAGAATGCTCTGAGTTAGGGCGCGTTCATAAGTGAACTTGGGTATAGAACTAAATTGTAATCTACTTACCTATCTATAATATTTGGCGTCGGGCCTAGGCCGGACCTTCTGTCATATTCTACACGACGGATGGGGATGTTACAAAATTGGTATCAGATTACGTTCACGATCTTTCTTCTTTTAATTCGTGGTCAATTCCTTTTAAGGAGTGGTGAGCACGTGTATGTGCGCTGCCGTGATAATATCACTGAACCCATAAATATCCACTTAGGAATGAAAATACACAGGTTTGAGGAACTGGTATGTTCCTATAATTGCTTTTTGTAATTGTCGTAGTTTCTTAATTGTATATTTCACAATATAGGCGACTAGAAGTGGGGTGGAGAAGCATGAACCCAATCTCTCGGTAGAGAGTAATGCACAAAATGAGGTGCCAACACCTCCTTCTGTGGAAACTATATTGTTTATTGCTGAGGCCATGTTTGCAATGATGAATGCGCAACGAGGGAGTCAGAGACAACATCATATTCTTGCGATGGTGCAGGAACTGGTTGGCACGAATGAGCGCGTAGTGGTGAGAAAAGTGGCTATTGAGCTAGTGGATGCAAGTTGAGCAACGGACAAGAAACTGAAACATGTGATAAGTTTTTATCCACCTGTGTTTATGGTTACTGCAACCCCGACACAAGCGGAAGATTGGATCTCAAGAATAAAGAGGGTACTAACAGCAACTGAAACATAGGAGTGGCAAAAAGTAATTGTGACTACCTTCTTGTCTGATGGTGAGGTAAGACTTTGGTGTGATGAGCTGGAGCTGCACTAGTTTGATGGTCGTCCGTTGAGCGAGATCTCAATGGAGGAGTTCTCAAGGTGTTTTCTGAAAGATATGTTCCATCGGAACAATAGATTGTGATAAAGAACCAATTTCAAAGGCTAACTCAATGCGAGAGGTCGGTGGATGAATACTTGCATGAGTTTATGAGATTGGGAAGATATGCAAGCATTACGTTTGCAGACAAGGAATGAAAAAAAAATCAATTCTATGAAGGGCTGAGAGATGACCTGCGGTTGCTTCTCTCAGGACTGTTGACGCTGGGTTTCCTTACCTTGGTCAATATGGCCGGTTCCCTTGAGCTAGAAATTAAGCGCGTGCAGCGTAAGAATGATTTGGCATGGAAAAAGACAGAGTTTAAGATACCTAGCTCTTCAAAGTCTTGGTTTCAACGGTGGAAAAACAAGCCAAAAACTTTTGCGCCAGCTCCTTCTTCTCCATCATCTGGAGCAACATTGGGGAGAGGTTGAAAGACCCCCTTTTTTTCTCTTAAAACCCCGGTGTCTTATGCCCAGAACCGCCGCTTTGTGGTGACACCTTCGCGCCCGGGAAGATCGTCACAACAAAGCGCCGATTCTGCCGGCCTTGTTTGATCACAATTATAGTAGCAAGTAGAATAGTAAGAAAATGCAGTCCACATCAAGATCACATATAATAAAAAACTCAACGAAGGGAGTGTCCACAAAACAATATATTAGGGATCATTAAAATAAGGGCTCAAGCCCGATACATCAATGACCTCACTACAGATCTCTTATGCGAAAGCAAAATAAAACTACTACTAGAAGTCGGGACTCACTGCCCCAGCTGGCTATACTCCTGAGCAACTCTGCCCTGTCTCTAATCGTACCGGTCTCCTGTGCTGCTCCTCCATACTGGGCTCCACGATCCCCTAATATGATGTGGTTCGAAAACCGTTAGTCTATAAGACTAAGCCCTATCATCCCCCGCCCCTTCCCCCATGCTCCTAGGCACCGAGCGGGGAGGAAGAGAGGAAAGGACGTGAAAGTGGAGAGTAAAATAATAGGTGACAGGGGGACCTAGCTAACAATTCTTTTAAACAGGTTATAATAGGTAGAGTAAGACAGAAATCTAACCTTCACTTATGCGAGTACACATAAGCCAAGGGATCTTCTACAAGGCTCCCATCGTATAAAGTGTCCCATACCACTTTATACATCTGGGTGTCGGTTATCATAAGTAGTATATATATATATATATATATATTGAAATAACCTTAATTTATAAACTTTCCCACACAAGCTTATTGACCAAAGGGTCGTTTAGCAAGTCCTAATGTATAAGTGTCCCATAAAACTTATACATTAGTTGTCAGGTTATTATGAATGATTATGATATGCATCTATATGGTGGCTTAATGATGTTCAAGCAGTGCAACTCACCCACCCGACTTTGTGTACACAAACCTTTAGTTCCCCTTTTCGGAGCCGTTACCTCCCAGTATACCTCCGTAGTGGCAGACGGAAGCGGTGGGTTGGGCCTCGCCCACCTCAAAACCAGTATAGCACTATCGGTCTTACCTATCGTACGCCTCAACGCTTGGTTCACTAATCGGACTACAAGTACTCTTTGCCGATAAGACCGCCAAACTTAAGTTTGGCGAAGTGTAAAACAACACTTGCCGAGTCATCGTATTGGCGTCGGTGTAACGACCCTCCAACACCGAAGACCCACCACCTGAGGTATTTCTTATGCACATGCTACATTGATGTATCGACCTCCGAGCCAACGCTCCCCGGACAAACCCATCCGTAATAGCCTATAACCGAGCCAAAGCTCCCCGGACTAACCAGTCCGTAATAGCCAACAACCGAGCCAAAGCTCCCCGGACTAACCCGTCCGGCTCAAATTCCAAACCTCATCCCTTTGAACACCGCGGGGTGGCGCCCCTTTGAACACCTCGGGATGACTTAACCATTTCCCTCTAACTCATCACGAGTGAGAACAGGTACAGTTTGCCTAGCCTATTAGACTACTCTTGCCTACCGGTTATTACACTTAGTATTTTAGGGTTAATCCCAAGACTTCCCATGGTATGTCCATTGAAGGGGTCTCGAAGGCACTAGGAACCAAGATTGGATGACAAGCCCAAAGTTCCCTTTCGCAAGGATAATTACTTTTAGTTGATGTCTACCCAGGATTAATACCCAAAACTCTCGTATTGCTTTAGAACAACCTTAAAGTCTTAAAGTGTTATTAGGAGGGCGACGGTCTTCCGCCGGCCTCCGCTCTAGTGGTTACCCAAAGACTTGTACATTTACTCTCGTCACTAAGACGACACTAATCACCAGGGTTATACTTCCAATCATGTTCCCAATCTCAATTGTCGATCTATCCCCCGGTGGCCTTAAGGTATAACCTACCTTTACTATGCGCAGCCCATGACCTAACACCACCCCAAAATCCAACTTCTAATTCCTTGGGCCATATGACACAAATTATTTATCCTAGGGTGGTATGGACCTATATAATGATCATAATGATTTTCATAATTTTCCAAAATTAATTACACCATTAATTTAATTTCTTCAATTAATTCACCAAGACAATTAACACATGAAGTATATAAAATCCTAATCCTACTGGTGTAAGAAATTTTCCTGACCTATAATATGGTGAAATATTACTGTCTTCCAAGTTTCGTAATTATCCTTTAAGTATTTCTATTTATTCTTTGTTTAGTACAATATCATCATAATTATCATTTTCCAAATGAAGTATAAGAAATTAAATTTCAAAAATTCTAATAAAATTACAAGGCACAAGTATTGACAAGATAAGGCTAAATACAAAGTTTCATATCATTCTAAATTATAATGGCCTATCAATTCCATTTTTCAATTAATTTACCAAAATGTCCTTATACGATTTTTAACATTACTGAGACATCCTAAAATATTGAAATAATTACACAAGGTTCTTTATACAGTAATACATTCCTATGAATTTTCCACAAATTTTCTACTGCATAATTCTATCAATTTCCAATTAAGATAAATGAGGGCAAAATGGTAATTCCAACTAATTCTTGTTACAAAACTTCATAAAACAGAGGAATAAAATTTTTAGGGTTTAAATTTGCCTTTTTTGTGATCATGACAAAATTTGGGAGTTTAATTTCATGCTACTCCATTTTTTCTCAATTTATTAATCAAAGTGCCTAATATTTCAAAAATTCCAAATAATGGGATTTTTGCTCCCAAAAATCCAATAATTAATTTGAAGGGTTAAATCTACCCTAATGATCCTCTGGAATCAATTTCAAGGATTTTGGGTGCCTCAATTAGGCTGAATACACCACAAATCAATTTTTTTCTATTTGCACCCCAAGGCTAAATCTAGCCAACACATGCAAGTGGGTTAACCAACCATGCAGCAATCTATATGGTTTGAAAATTTAACCATGCCCTAATAATGTCCCCATGGACATGCAACCAAAATTGGGGCCTATTGGAGTTTGGATGCTCCAAAAATCAACTTTATTTGATTTATCAAATTATTACTAAAACTATAGGATTATTTTCCCCAAAAATTTCCATTTTTTGGGAGGATCTATATAATACTAAATAAGCCACATTCCCAAAATTTCAGCCCATTTAGACTTAGGGTTTGGGCAGGGTACTCATTTTAATTTCTGACCTACCCAAGGACCAGTCCTAGGAAAATGACTCTATAGGGCAGCCTACTCAACCAAATGAAATGTGTAATATATCAAATTAAAGTTAACTCCAAGACCTATAATTTTCATGTTAAAGACTGTTAATGAAAATGGACAGAAGTGCCCTAATTTGGACATGCAAAAGTCTATTTTATAAGGCAGAATTTTAACACTATTCATATAATTAAATAGTTACAGGATTTATGATATTTTGCATGGCACGGATCTTAAAGCCGATCGGACGGCTGTTGTATCTCTTCTCCAAATCGAGCAAGATTACAACCCGATAACTAGAGGCTTCACGGGCAGTTTTTCGGCGGCCACCACCGGCACAACCCCAAGAAAACCTCTCCTCTACCCTAACGGTGGTGGGGGCAACACTTTCCAGCGGCTAGGGCGGCGGGAGACGGAGGCGCCACCCATCCCGTAAGCTCCGGATTCACCATTAATGGTGGAAAAAGAATTCTGGGTTTGGGCTCATTCGAGACCGAACCCTACCCTTACATTTCCTAGGATCTATAACATGTGGAGAGAGGTGAGGGAGGACCTTCCCGACGGCCATGCAACGTGAGGAGCGGCGGAGAGCCATTTCCGGAGGTGGTGGTGGCGTTTCCCTTGGTTTCATAGCTCCAGCTCGGGTTTAGCTCTCTCTCTCTACTGCTCTCCTTGTCCTGAGTGTGATGAGGCGGAGGGGAGTGAGGGGAGGGAGATAATAAAGGGGCGATGATATCCATGGGGGGAGGCGATACACACTAGGTGGAGGTGGTGGGTTTGCCTTGGTTGCATCACTATGCATGCATGGTGGGTCCCACTACATCCACCTCCTCCTAAATGGGTTGAATGGGTCGGCCAGCCCATGTGGGGGCTTATGACATGGGCCCAAGTGGGCTCAATCCACTTAGCACTCTAAATTATCCCCCTTTCTCTCTCCTAATTATTCTTTATTTTAAGTTTCTCCCTCTCTCTCTCTCCTAGTCACTAAGTTGGCTAGTCAGCCCTCTTGTCTATTAGCAGCCCATCTAACTCACATGAACAATAAACATGAGGTTAGCCCAAGTGGGTTTGGGTTTGAGCTTGAGTTAGCCCATTTAGGCTAGGTTTGACCTATCACTAGAATAGAGTTGACCTTGGTCAGAGTGCCTTTTGGGTTACCCTCAATAGGTCCTGGGTGACCCATTGGCCTTCCCTAAGGTATAGGTAGGGTTGGGTAGGGTTGACTTAGCTAAGGGTAAGTCAATTGACCCTATGTAGATCAATTTGACACCCTTTAGGGTTAGGGTGGACCTAGGTCAACTTGACCACTTTGACTGCCTCCAATGGGTCCTTATGGCTCTAATGGACCCTTTAATGGGTTAGAGATGTTGTGGTGGGGTTATGGAGTCAAGTTGAAGCCCTAATGTCAAATTCCAGGTTTGGTAGTGAGGCTGTGCTATAGGCAGACCAAGGTGACTTTCACCTTCATGCCTAAGCTCACTTGGTCTTTTTGAGCTTCCTATGGTTTTGTTATGACCTATTCATGACAAAAACCACTCTTAGGGGACTAGTTGGAAATGGGATGTTAAAAATCCCAATAAATAAAATTAAATTTTCATCCCCGAGATTAACGTTAAGCTTACAGGGTTTTTCTACCGGTAAAATTAAAGTGTAACATCCCATAAATGAGTTGACATGCCTACTTGCTTAATAAAAACAAGGGCTAGCCCCAATAAACAAAAAGGATTAGCCTCTATGCTTTAAGATGACTCTACTAGTAAAAGTAATTAGGAAGAACGCTTAAACCACTTGAGGAGTTGCGAGGTATACTTGACTAAATAGCTCCGGATATCTTTCCTGCATCAGGTCATGTGGCTCCCAAGTATGCTCCTCTTAACTGTGGTTCCTCCACAAGACCTTGACTAGCGGGATATACTTGCGGCACAAGACTCGTATCCCCTAGTCATCGATCCGTATCGGCTCCAAATGAACAGATCGATCTGAAGCTATCGGCCCATCAGTGGCCGTAATTTGCAACTTCGGGCGTAGTAGAGCCCTCCTGAGTGAAGACATGTGGAAGACGTCGTGCAAGCCGGCCAGCTCCGGCAACAGCTCCAGCAGGTAAGCTAGGGGACCGATCCGCTCCAGAATCCTGAACGGCCCCATGTACCTCGGACTAAGCTTCTTCTGCCGACCATGTACCCGTGAAACCCCATGCATCGGGCGGATCTTCAAGAACACCTGATCCCTTACCTGGAACTCCACCAGACGATGCCGAGCATCATAATATTTGGCCTGCCTACTCTGTGCCTCCAGCATTCTATCCCGTATCAGACGTACCTTTGCCTCGGTATCCTCAATAAAGTCCTTTCCCACAATCTTCGGATCCTCTCCTTGTATCCAAGACAACGGAGTCCTACACTTCCGCCCATACAACGCCTCATACGGAGCCATCCGTATACTGGACTGATGACTGTTATAGTACAAAAACTCCACCAGGGGAAACATCCTCTCCCAAGGCTCTCCACAGTCTACAATACACAGTCTCAGCAGGTCCTCAAGTGTCCGGTTGGTTGCGCTCGGTCTGCCCATCTGACTGGGGGTGGAAGGCAGTACTAAAAGTAAGTCGAGTACCCAAGTATGTCTGTACCGACCTCCACTCCTTGGACGTGAATCATCCATCTCGATCTGACACGATCATCTTGGGCACCCCATGATCTCGTACAAACTGCTCTATGAATCTCCTTGCCAGCACTCCGACAACATACTCCTTCCTGATCGGGATGAACCTAGCCACCTTCGTCAGTCGGTCAATGATTACCCAGATAGAATCGTTTCTCGCCCGTGATCGAGGGAGGACATGGATGAAGTACATCGCGATATCCTAAAATTTCCACTCCGACACCAGGAGTGGCTGCAATAAACTAGCGGGATATCTGCATTCTGCCTTCACTAACTGGCACGCCTCATAGTGGGTTACGAAGTAGATGATGTCCTTCTTCATGCCCGGCCAGTATAGAGTCTTCTTCAAATCCGCCGTCATCTTCGTGATCCCGGGATGTATAGAATATCAGCTATGATGAGCCTCGGCCATGATATCCTCCCGAATCTGGCCTCCATCCGGTATGTAAGTCCGACCTCTGAAACATATCAAACCATCTCGTATTGTGTAGTCCCCAGCTGAGCCTGCCTCTAAGGCCCATAAAATCGGCTCTAGCTTGGCATCCCGCCTCTGCCAGTCTCTGACTCGGTCATGTATATCATAGGCAGTGCTTGTAGCGTCCAGGTACTCCTCGTACAGCTCAGGGTCATCAGATGATACCAGAGTGATATGCATCTCTTCAAAACTCCGTAGTAGCTCCATGGACATAAGTTGGGGACCTACTCAAGAAGTGGAAGCTCTCCGGCTCAGTGCATCGTCCACCGCGTTTGCCTTACCTTGATGGTAGTGCATCTCATACTGATAGTCTGCTAGAAATTCCACCCATCTGCGTTGCCGGATATTCAGTTCCTTCTGCGTATCCACATATTTCATATTTTTATGATCTGAAAATATATCGTAGTGGACACCATAGAGGTAGTGCCGCCAGACCTTCAATGCAAATATAACCGCTCCCATCTACAGATCGTGAACTGGGTAGTTCTGCTCATGTTTCTTTAGTTGGCAGGAGGCATAAGCTATCACATGTCCCTTCTGTATTAAAACTGCTCCCATGCCCTGGTAGGAGGCATCCACATAAACCTGAAATCCTTCTCTCCCCGAGGGGAGGGCAAGTATTGGGGCTGAAGTGAGACGACTTTTCAGCTCCTGGAATGTCGTCTCGCACTGTGGAGTCCAGATAAACGGTATTTCCTTCCTCGTCAGAGAGGTAAGTGGGAGGGCAAGTCTAGAAAAACCCTATACGAACTTCCGGTAATAGCTGGCAAGTTATAGGAAACTCCATACGTACGTGGCTGTCTTCAACTGTGGCCAATCTCGGACCGCCTGAATCTTGGTCGGATCTACTGCCAACCCTGCTCCACTGATATCATGTCTGAGGAAGGCTACCTCCTTCAGCCAGAACTGACATTTGCTGAATTTGGCATATAAATGATGTTCCCGTAGCTTCTCCAAGGTCAGCGTCAGATGCCTCGTGTGCTCCTCCTCGGTCCTCGAGTAAATTAGGATGTCATCGACGAAAACGATGACAAACACATCTAGGTATGTCTCGAAGACCCGGTTCATGAGATTCATGAATGCTGACGATGCATTCGTGAGCCTGAAAGGCATCAAGGTAAACTCGTAAAGTCTATACCTGCTACTAAAAGCAGTCTTTTGGATATCCTCCTCTCGGATCCGCAATTGATAATTGCCCAATCTCAAGTCCAACTTCGAAAAGAAGTGGGCTCCGTCCAATTGGTCGAACAGCTCGTCTATCCTTGGCAGAGGATAGGTATTCCTGACCGTTAGCCGGTTAAATGCCCGGTAATCGATACATAACCTGTGTGTTCCGTCTTTCTTCTTGACAAACAACACTGGGGCTCCCAATGGAGAAGAGCTCGGCCGAACAAACCCAGCTTCCACCAACTCCTGCAAATGACTCCGGAACTCTACCAGCTCCTTTGGGGCCGTGCGGTAGGGAGCTCTAGATGCCGTCTTAGCCCCTGGCATAAGTAATATATGAAAGTCCTGCTCTCTGTGCGGGGGTAGCCCTGGTAGTTTCTCCGTAAAGACTTCCACAAAATCCCGAACCACGGGAATGTCAGATATTGATTCCTTGACCTCCGTCATCTCAAAGAGTATCTGATAGATCTCATTTCCCTACAGATGGGCCTTGACGGCCTGAATAGATGAAAATATGATATGGGAAACAGATCTAATACCTTCTATCACTATGAATGAATCCCCGTATCTCAGGGTAATCTTTTTGGCCAAACAGTCAATCTGGGCATGGTTCCAGTGGAGCCATGTCATCTCCAGTATCAAATCATAATTTGGCAGCGACAGAATTGTAGCTGAAGCTTCGAAGTGTTTCCCTCCTATCCATGCCTCCATATTGCAATGGGATGAGGTGAACAGCTCTTACCCGTCAGGAAGCCGTATCTTCATCATCAACCCCATGAATTTCCCAAAGCCATCCAACCCTTGGATAAAGGTCTCCGACACAAACAAGTGCGAAGCACACATGTCGAAGAGAGTGTGTGCGGGCTTGCCGCAAATGAAAATGATGCCTGAGATTGTAACTTTACTTAGAGTCCTGTTACTGGTTTTACTACCTAGTCTTAATAATTCTAGTTCATGAAACTACTTTGTAGGAAAAGAAAGAACTTAAGTAAAAAAGAATGACTTTTCGGTCGTACCTGCGATCACTTTCTCCGGGTTCCTGGGTTGAGCCAGGTCCAGTGCATAAATCTACTGTCCTTCTGGCCTGCGGTCTCTACCCTGATATCCGCTTCCTTGGCCATGTCCTCGGCCTCTATAATACTGAGCTGGTGGGGCAATCTGCGGTGCTGGTGGAGGCATCCCTCTAATGGGACAGTTTCTCTTGATATGCCCCACTTGATGACAGTGGTAATATTCCGGCGGGGTGTAAGCCCCACCTCTCGGTCTCTGCACATCTCGCATCTGAATAGGCTGAGGGGCCAGTGTCACCTGCTCTCTCGGCTCCTGCCTCACCTCCTATCGAGGCTGATCCTCCACCTATCATACCTCTGGCGCACAACCTCGCCGCTGATCGTTCCGGGCTCCCCGGCTCTGATCCTCCATTGGACGCTTCCGGCCTCTGGTGGTGTGTCAATCTGCCTCTAACCTTTTTGCCATCTCTAGAATACGTGATGTAGGCCCGTCCGAAATGAAAAGGAGGGCATCCCTCATGTCTTCTCGCAAACCTTTGTAGAACCTCTTGGTGAACGCTGCCTCATCTAGCTGGTAAGAGTCTTGAAAACGAGCCATATGGTTGAACTCTCGATGGTACTCCACCACCATCCTGGTACCTTGCTTCAACTGCAAGAAGCGGTCCTCCAGCTCGTCTCCGGCCGACTGCGGAATAAAGTGCTCCAACAGTATGGGCCTGAACTCCTCCCATATCACCTCAGCAGCCTCTCTACCAGCAAAGGTAGTCTCCAGAACTGTCTTCCACCACCTCTTGGAATGGGACTCCAAGCAGGAAATAACCAGTGGTACCCTTTCCTCCCAAGGGCTCCGTATCCCTGACAGCATCTCCTCCATGATGTCTAGACACTCTTCAGTCTGAATTTCCGCCCTTGTCCCCAGGTAGTACAGGGGAGAGAGTCCTCGAAAGATGCTTAGCTAGTTGGCTCCCGGAATAGGCTGCGGAGCCGGGGCCTGTTTGTTCCTAAAGGCTTCCAAGATAGCCGTCAGAGTCTGTCCTATGTCAGACTGTAGGAACTGAGTGGGAACCGACGGCGGCGGTTCAACTTCTGGAACCTGCGGGGTTCCACCCGGTGGTGTAGGTAGTCTGGAGGCTGCACCACAAAATTTATCGTCAAGAATTTTTTTTCAATCTTAACTAAAATGGACAATTATATATGTGATCCCCACATGGGCACACCACAGCTTCCGCTGCTTAGTTTGTCCCCAAACTAAACTCGAGCGGGGGTGACCCAGGGTTAGTGGGCTGCTACTTTTTCTGATCGATGTTACCCTCTGATACAACTGTGTAAGACCCCCTTTTTTCTCTTAAAACCCCGAGGTCTTATGCCCAGAACCGCCCCTTTGCGGTGACACCTTCACGCCTAGGAAGATCGTCACCACAAAGCGCCGATTCTGCCGGCCTTATTCGATCACAATTGTAGTAGCAAGTAGAATAGTAAGGAAATGCAGCCCACATCCAGATCACATATAATCAAAAACTCCACGAAGGGAGTGTCCACAAAAAAATATATCAGAGTACATGAAATAAGGGCTCAAGACCGATACATCAATGACCTCACTACAGATCTCTCATGCAGAAGCAAAATAAAAGTACTACTAGAATTCGGGACTCACTGCCCCAACTGGCTGTACTACTGAGCTACTATGCCCTGTCTCCAATCGCACCAGTCTCCTGGGCTGCTCCTCCATACTGTGCTCCACGATCCCCTAATATGATGTGGTTCGAAAACCGTTAGTCTATAATACTAAGCCCTATCATCCCCCGCCCCTTCCCCCATGCTCCTAGGCACTGAGCGGGGTGGAAGAGAGGAAAGGATGTGAAAGTGGAGAGTAAAAACAACAGGTGACAGGGGGACCTAGCTAACAATTATTTTAAACAGGTTAAAATAGGTAGAGTAAGACAGAAATCTAACCTTCACTTATGCGAGTACACATAAGCCAAGGGATCTTTTACAAGGCTCCCATCGTATAAAGTGTCCCATACCACTTTATACGTTGGGGTGTCGGTTATCACAAGTAGTATATATATATATTGAAATAATCTTAATTTATAAACTTGCCCACACAAGCTTATAGACCAAGGGGTCGTTTAGCAAGTCCTAATGTATAAGCGTCCCATAAAATTTATACATTAGGTGTCAGGTTATTATGAATGATTATGATATGCATCTATATGGTGGGTTAATGATGTTCAAGCAGTGCAACTCACCCACCCGACTTTGTGTACACACGCCTTTAGTTCCCTCTTTCAGAGTCATTACCTCGCAGGATACCTCCGTAGTGGAAGACGGAAGCGGTGGGTTGGGCCTCTCCCACCTCAAAACCAGTATAGCACTACTGGTCTGACCTATCGTATGCCTCAACGCTTGGTGCACTAAGCGGACTACGCGTACTCTTTACCGACAAGACTGCCGGACTTAAGTTTGGCGAAGTGTAAAACCACACTTGCCGAGTCAACGTATTGGCGTCGGTGCAACGACCCTCCAACACTGAAGACCCACCACCTTAGGTATTTCTTATGCACATGCAACCTTGATGTATCGACCTCCGAGACAATGCTCCCCGGACAAACCCATCCATAATATCCTACAACCGAGCCAAAGCTCCCCGGACTAACCAGTCCGTAATAGCCAACAACCGAGCCAAAGCTCCCCGGACTAACCCGTCCGGCTCAAATTCCAAACCTCATCCCTTTAAAGACCGCGGGGTGGCGCCCCTTTGAACACCTCGGGACGACTTAACCATTTCCCTCTAACTCATCACGAGTGAGAACAGGTACAGTTTACCTAGCCTATTAGACTACACTTGCCTATCGGTTATTACACATAGTATTTTAGGGTTTGTTGGTACCCTAGTTTGATTTGAGTTTAGTCTTGTCTTTTTAGTCTCTTGATCCATGAATTATCTATGGTCAAGGTTTGTTGTCTAGCTGTAGAGTTCCCAGCTTATCCAGATAAGAATTTGGTTAAGTTGTTTGTTCGTTCGACTATTGTCGAACGTCGCTCGACTATCGTCGACTAACTGTTCGACGATCGTCTATCAGTTGCTCGACGTTCGGTCTGCATGGATAGTTCGACTATATGTTGATAGTTCGACTATCTGTGTGCTGTGATAGTTCGACTATCTGTTGATAGTTCGACTATCTGATTGTTTGATAGTTCGACTATCTGCTTGGATAGTTCAACTATCTGATAGCTCGACTATCTGTTGATAGGTCGACTATCTGCTTTCTTCTGATAGTTCGACTATCTGTTGATAGGTCGACAATCTGTTTTCCCTTGGTAGTTCGACTATCTGTTGATAGTTCAACTATCTGTCGTTCTTTGATAGTTCGACTATCTGTTGATAGATCGACTATCTGTTTCTCTTCTGATAGTTTGACTATCTGTTGATAGGTCGACTATCAGTTTTGCTTTTATAGTTCGACTATCTGTTGATAGGTCGACTATCTGATAGCTCGACTATCTTCTGATAGTTCGACTATCTGTTGTGATAGTTCGACTATCTTCTTTGATAGTTCGACTATCTGGATCGTTCGACTATCTGTCTGATAGTTCGACGATCTCCGTTCTTCGGTCGACGATCTCCAAGGGTCGTTCGATGTTTTCTGTTTGCCTTTTTATTTTGTATTTATTTATGCTATTTAATAAATTAATATATTATCTGACATTTTATTTCAGTTGTTTTGTGATAATATTTCCAGGCAATATCTGCTCCATCTCTTTTGCCTGAGTCAAATCTTTTCAGATAAAGTTGTTTGTCTTATTAGTTGACAGTGTATTTTACTTTATCTACTATCAGTCCTTTATAGCCGTTACACTGAAAAGTCTTCCTTCTGCTATAAAGAGTTTGTATCTGATGTGATTTTATTTAGTACCTTTATTATCAGATTGCTTCATGCAGCTTCCTTGAAAAAGGTTTATCCCTTTTATAGAATATTTTGCTGCAGAGTTTGTTTGTCTTTGTGATATTTGCAGCCCAGGTTTCAAGTTTCAGAAGAAGACAAACAGTTCAAATTGAAAAGAGCTGTTGCTTGTTGCTGCTATAAAAGGAATCCTTTGGAGAATGATTTCAGCTAGCTAACCGGTTATCCTAAGAGTTATTCAATTAGCATTCAAGCTTTCATCAAGACCAAGTTTAACTGCTCTCAGCAATATTCATTCAACTGAGAAGTGTTAAGCTCTTCAGCTCTTCTTTAACCTGAGTTCTCCTGCTTCCAGGAAGTTCAGACTCAGAGTTCTTTTGAAGAAGAAGAAGAAGAAGAAGATAGCTGCTAGAAGATTTTCTATTTTATATTTTATATCTTCTTGTAGTTTTTCCTTCAGAACTTTCTGAAGAGTTTCTGCACTGAAGCAAGACTTCACCTGGACATTATTTGAGCCAGGGGGAGCCTTGATTCTTTTGAGCTTTCTAGCTCAGTGCAAGACTTTGTGCTTCTCTAATCTATTGTAAAATAGAGAAGACTCTTTAACCTTCTCTCCCCCTCCTGTACAGGGTTATTACTCCCTTCAAAAGTATCCCTTGGTGGCAGGGCACCTGATCAAAAACCTGTTGTTTGTTTTTAGACACCTGATCAAAAGTCTAAAGGGTTTCTAGATCTACCTGAAGCAGATCTTGTGGTGGCAGGGCACCTGATCAAAAACCTGTAGTGGATTCCTACCTTATTGGTAGAAGAGTGGACGTACCCAAGTTGTTTGGGGAGCCACTATAAATTCCTTGTGTCGTCTGGCTTGCTTAATTTAATTACTTGCATTGTGGCTGTGATTAGATATAACTAGGTTTGCTAGTTGCTGATTAGGATTTCCAAGCCTTAACTGTAATTACAGTTAGCTTGAGTTTGTGCACAACACTTGTGTTAGGCTTTAGGGTTATCTCCATATCTATAATCTTTTCATTCCGCATTTCACTCCAAGGGAGTTGGGTAGACTATTAAGTTTTGTCTAGTGCAAAATTTGATAACTCTATTCACCCCCCTTTAGAGTAGTATCTATCCCTTCACTTTCAATTGGTATCAGAGGGAGGTTGACTGACTGTATAGGCTAACACATAAGTAACAAGATCCTGATAGATACCAAAGTTTATAGATATTCACTATCACTATCATGGCCCAGTCCAAGGATTATTCTAGCACCAGACCTCCATCATGCAACTTAGCTAAGTTTGGCATCTGGAAGGCAAGGATCAAATTATATATGAATTTTATTGATGAAAGTATCTTTTCTTCTATTATGTCAGGACCCCCAAGAGCACCTGCTGCTGCTACTGCCTCATCATCTGATATGAGTGCAGTGCCTCCTCCAGACTACAATGATGAGTACAAAAAAGCAAAGATAGCAGATGCCAAGGCGATGAACATTCTGGCTCAGATAATGTCTGATGAGGTATTCCAGAAGGTTGCTGACTGCTCCTCAGCAAAAGCTATGTGGGATACACTAAACCAGATTGTAGCTGGTTCAGCCGATGAAAGGAAGAACAGAAGGTCCAACCTTATCTCACAATATGAGAACTTCAAGAAAACTGATGCTGAATCAGTTGAAGCCATGTATACAAGGCTCAGCTCAATCATCAATGAGCTGAGGACCCTTGACAAGGACATATCATTGACATAGGTCAATGATAAGATTCTTATGTGCTTCCCTAGCACATGGGATCTGAGGATCTGGCCCATCAAGGAAGCCAGAAGTACAACAGAGATCTCAACAGAAGCTCTTCTCGGCAAGCTCAAATCCTTTGAGCAAGTGCTGAAGATAAGGGAAGCAGAAGCTGAAGCAAAGACCCCTACTCCAACAAGAAAAGAGCAATCTCTAGCTCTTAAGGCTATTGATGCTTCTGAAGGCAGCCAATCCAATGAGGAACTAATGGCATTATTTGCCAAGAGGTTTCTCAAGATGGGGAGAAAGGAATTCAGAAAGAAGTCTTCACGCTATGAAGACAAACCAAGGTATGACCGTTCACCTGCTAAAGAAATTATCTGTTATGGTTGCAGGAAACCTGGAAATATCTTACCAGATTCTCCAGAGGAGAAGAACAAAGATAAGAGGAAAGAAAAGGAACAGCACAGGAAGCACTCCAAGCCATCCTCCTACAAGAACAAGAAGAAGGAGAGAGGTTTCATTGCTGAAACCTGGAGTGATTCAGATGAGGAATCTTCCTCCTCAAGCTCCAGTGAGGATGAGGAAGAGAAGAAGGCAAAGGAAGTTTGCCTGATGGCAATAGATGCCTGCAGCAATCATTCAGCTGCAGAGAGTTCAGATTCAGAGGAAGAAATGCCAACAGAAGATGAGGTACTATCTTCTTATGATTTCACTTCTGCAGAATTCAAATTAGATTTTAAATCTTTATGCTTAGATTTAATTAGTTCTGAAAAAGAAATTAAAGAACTTAGACATAGGCTAGCTGAATCAGAAATCATATCTACTGAAAATATTAAGTTAAAGGAAGATCTCACTAATTATAGTGAAGAAATTAAGTTTCTTAAAATTGAGTTAGCTAAATCTAAGAGGTTAGAAGAATCTCTAAATGGTAAAAGCCTTAAGTTATTAGAAATAACCAGCATGACTAACACTAGGTCAAGCAATAACAAACTAGGCTTAGGAGCTTCTCCCAGTGAACCCCCAGTTATTCTTAAAAATAATCTCTCAACTCTAGTGAACTTCGTTTCAGCTAGTGGAAAGAAGAACACTGAGCAAGTAAACCAAGTTAATAAAACTTTAAATAAAGCTAAGAGAGAGAAAAGAAAACAATTTTTTAAATGAAATACAAAGAGCGTCGAACGCTGCTCGACAATCTGAAGCTCAATGGTCGAACGAAGCTCGACGATCTGAGCGCCCATCGTCGAACGTCGATCGACGTTTTCAATATGATTTTCAAAATCATCATCAAACTCGTAGAAACCTAAATGAAAATAGAAACCCTAGGTTTGTTGACCCATCATCTGCATGGAGAATCCCACCTAGGAGATCTCACCCATTAGGTTATCACCCTCAGCCTGCATTTTCATTTATTTCTAGCTTTTCTTATGTGAAAAACAAGGGACCCAAGGTTACCTGGGTCCACAATGTCTAAATGAATGTCTTGTAGGTGAAGGCCTATCCTATCACTCAAAATAAGTGATATTTGGATAGTGGATGCTCCAAGCATATGACAGGAAATAAAAATCATCTGTCAAAGTTCAAAGCTAAGCTCGGCCCAAAGGTTATCTTTGGAGATTCTAGCTGTGGTCAGATAGAAGGCTATGGCAGGATCACAATTGGAGATGTTACTTTTAAGAGAGTTGCATATGTGACAGGACTGAAGCACAATTTGATCTCAGTCAGCCAGCTATGTGATGCTGGCTACCAGGTTTCATTTTCTAACTCTTCTTGTAATATTACTTTAAATAATAATGTTGTTTTAGTAGGCATTAGATTAGGTAATATTTATTTAGTAGATTTCAATTCAACTTATTGTGAAATCTGTTTATTTAATGAAGTAACAATTAATAATAATTCTTTGTGGCATAAGAGGCTTAGTCATGTTAACCTTAAAAATATATCTAGGTTATCTAAACACAACCTTGTTAGAGGTTTACCTTCTTGCCCCTACAAGAAGGAGAGCCTATGCAAGGCTTGTCAGCTAGGCAAGCAAACCAAAAACTCTTTTAAATCTACATATAAAAGTGATTCTCCTAGAATCCTGTATTTATTACATCTGGACCTTTTTGGCCCAATAAATGTACAGAGTTTAGGAGGGAAGTATTACACCTTAGTCATTGTAGATGACTTCTCTAGGTTCAGTTGGGTTTTCTTTTTGAGAACTAAGGCTGATAACTTCAAAGCCCTTACAGACTTTCTATTATGTGTGCAGACTGAGTACTCTACTCATGTGGCCTTGATCAGAAGTGATCATGGTACTGAGTTTGACTCTCTTCTCATGCAAGAATTCTGTGAGAGAGAAGGTAATAAACATAGCTTCTCAGCTCCTAGAACTCCCCAACAAAATGGGGTAGTTGAAAGGAAAAATCGAACACTCATTGAAGCTGCTAGCACATTATTGGCAGATGCTAATATGCCTCTTTCCTATTGGGCAGAAGCTGTTAGTACAGCCAACTATGTCTTGAATAGAAGTCTGATACACAAGCTTAAGTGTAAAACTCCTTCTGAGTTGCTTAAAGGAAAGAAACCTAAAATTAATTAATTTAGAGTATTTGGTTGTGTAGTGCACATTCATAATAACAATAAAGAATACCTTAGAAAATTTGAAGCAAAAGCATCAATGGGAATTATGCTTGGATATTCCCAAGTAAGCAAAGCTTATAGGGTTTATAACAAATCAACCTGTAAAATTAAAGAATCTGTGCATGTATCTTTTGATGAGTCTCAGATGTTTTACAAGGAGAAGGAAAATTCTCTTTCCTCCAGTTCATTGCAGGTACCTGATGCTATTCAAGAGATTCTTCAACTATCAACTCTTCAGATCACTGAATCAGACAGTGATGAAGACATTGCAGAAGCTGTTGTTGTACCACCAACAGTAGATCAAATTCCTCCTGAGGAATTAATCCCAACTATTGCTGAAGATCACATCCCACCTGCTGATATTGTCACACTTAGAGATCACCCCACATCTCAAGTGATAGGAGACATATCAGCTGGTGTGCAAACAAGACACCAATTAAGACAGGATGTGATGCATGCTTGTTTCCTCTCACAGATTGAGCCCCTCACCTTTAAAGATGCTGAGCTAGATCCCTACTGGATCATTGCTATGTAAGAGGAACTCAATCAGTTTGAGAGATGTAAAGTTTGGACTTTGGTTCCAAGAACTAAAGGCCAACTGATCATAGGCACCAAGTGGGTGTATAGAAACAAGTTGGATGCAAATGGAATTATTGTAAGGAACAAAGCTAGGCTTGTAGCTCAAGGCTACAGACAGGAGGAAGGTATAGATTATGACCAAACCTTTGCTCCTGTTGCAAGGCTAGAAGCAATAAGGATCTTCTTGGCCTATGCAGCCTACATGAAGTTTAAGGTCTTTCAGATGGATGTCAAAAGTGCATTCCTGAATGGTGAGCTTAAGGAAGAGGTGTTTGTTGAACAACCACCAGGGTTTGTTTCTTCAACTCAACCCTCACATGTGTTCAAGTTGCAGAAAGCTCTTTATGGACTAAAGCAAGCACCCAGAGCCTGGTATGAGACTCTAGCTAGTTTCCTTTTAGAGCACAACTTTACTAGGGGAGTAGTTGATAGAACCCTTTTCGTCAAGCACCACAAGGACACAATCCTGTTAGTTCAAGTGTATGTGGATGATATTATATTTGGCTCCACTGATCCCAAACTTTGCAAAAGGTTTTCTGACCTGATGCACTCTAAGTTTGAGATGAGTAGTATGGGTGTGCTGTCTTACTTTCTTGGTCTCCAAGTTAAGCAAGATGTTGATGGTATCTTCATCTCCCAATCCAAATATGCCAAGGAATTGGTAAAGAAATTTGGGATGGCTGATGCTTCAGCAATGCCTACACCTATGGCTACTAGTGTAGTTATTGATTCTGATGATCACGGCAAGCCAGTTGATCAAAAGAATTATAGGGCCATTGTTGGTTCCCTATTATATTTAACTGCAAGTAGGCCAGATATAATGTTTGCTACATGCCTCTGTGCTAGATTCCAGGTCAACCCCAAGGAATCTCATCTGATTCTTCTAAAGAGAATCTTGAGATACCTGAAGGGATGTCCAAATCTAGGACTTTGGTACCCAGCTGAGTCAGAATTTGAATTGATTGGATATTCTGATTCTGATTATGCTGGTTGCAGAGTTGACAGGAAGAGCACCTCAGGAACTTGTCAGTTCCTGGGAGAGAGATTGGTCTCTTGGTTCTGTAAGAAGCAGGCTTCTGTCTCAACTTCAACTGCAGAGGCTGAATATATAGCAGCTGCCAGTTGTTGTTCACAGATCCTGTGGATTCAAAACCAGCTTGTGGATTATGGTTACTCACACAAGAACACCAAAATCATGTGTGATAGTACCAGTGCTATCTCAATTGCACAAAATCCAGTGCACCACTCTAGAACGAAGCACATTGAGATTCGGCACCATTTCCTGAGAGATTGTGTGGAAAAGAACAAGATTTGTCTTGAGTTCATATCCACTGAGTTTCAGAGAGGTGATATATTCACCAAGCCCTTAGATGAACAGAAGCATCTGTTCTTTTTGGTTCAACTAGGCATGATCAATGGAAGAGACTAAGTGTGACTATATCTGCCAATGATGAAACTTGTTTGAAGATCGTCGAACGATGCTCGAAGATCGTCGAACGGATCAAGCCTATCGTCGACCTCTGGTTGATGATAGCTTATCTTTTTGAAGATCGTCAACCGGTGTTCGAAGATCGTCGAACAGGTCGAGCTTATCGTCGATCTATAGATGATGACAGCTTAATGTTTGAGAAGCCAGAAATAGTCGAACGATTGATCGACTACTCTGCTTCTGGACCGATCGTCGAACGACCGTTCGACCATCGTGTCCAGTATCTTTTAAATAGATCGACTATCTCCGGTCTAATATAAAGCCGATAGTCGACCTAGGTTAAAAGATCTTTGCTTTTATCGTCGACGGAGAGCGTCTTTTCGTATTCCGTCGTCGTGCTTGCTCTGTCTCTTTTCTCTGCCGATTCGTCTTCTCCGTTCCTCTCGCGCCTTCTCCAGCAAATCGATGGCGATTTCTCCCGCGCTCCTCGCAGTAGTGAAGTTTGACGCAGGTTTCAGCGTGGATTTTGATGCATTCAGTTGCTGTGAACCAGATATCGTGGATATTCTCCAGCTATGCAAAGATCAAGGATTGGAAAGGCTAATGTCTACAAGGATCAATTTAAATATCCCAGAGATAAAGGAATGGGCATTTACTTCATCTTCTACTGAAGATTCAATGACAGGATCTATTGGCGGAGTAGAGGTAATTTTGACTCCCGCCGTCTTGACTGATTTATTTGGATTGACTAATGGCGAAGAAGAATATGAGCAAGATGCTCCAGAATTTGGAAGAATGCTGACTGAGCTGGGACATGCAGAAGGCATTCCCTCAAAGCTGCTCAAGGTAAATTTTCCTTTTAAGATTAAATTTCTTGCTGAGATTGTCGGAAAGGTGCTGTTAGGCAAATACTCTGCCCACGATAACATTACTAGACAACAATTTGCACTAATGTGTGCAATTGTCAACAAGAAAAGGATCAATTGGGCAGGTGTTCTGTTTGACTTGATAAGGAAGAATAATAGCAAGAAAGAGGTTACCCTAGGCAGGGTTATTGGGATTTTTCTGAAGGAAAGATGTCCCCATCTGCTAGTTTCAGCTGCTACCACCATTAATGCCAGCAAGAAGATGGATCCCAACTTGTTCTCAAAATGGAAGAGGACATTCGTGAAGCCCGCTCCTGCAGGGGCTGCTCCAGCTGCATCTGAGAGCACAAGGACTGACTCTGTCGCTCCCCACCCTCAAGAAGTTGGCTCAGCTCCTTCATCTTCTTCTGCTTTGCCGTCTACTGCAGCTGAAGTTCCTTCAACTTCAACTGCAGTACGACATTCTGCCTCTCCTCCTGCATCTTCCAACCCAACTGATCTTGCTGGGACTTCTCAACCCAGCTTTGATCTGTTGGCGTCTGATATCTCTTCTCTAGTTCATTCTCCCATTCCATCTCCTCCTCACACTCCACATCATTCTCCAGTTAACTCTCCAGTTAACTCTCCAGTTCGATCTCCAGTCCTCACCACAATTCATTCTGCCACATCAACCATTTCTACTGCTCCTTCATCCACTACAGTTCCACCACCTTTTGAAATTACTCCAGAATTTATTTCCAGCATTGTGGAGTTAATTACCCCCTCAATCAAAATCATGATTGAAGAGGCAATTGCTCCACTTGCTTCCTCCATTGCTTCTTTGACTGATTCCATCAAAATTCTCTCTAACTCTGCTGAGCCCGCTTCATCCAGGGGCCTGGTTTCAGTTCCCACTGAAATCAGGCAGGGGGAGATGTTCAATGAAGATGTCTCTGAGCAGCTCCCAGCCTCCCCTCCAGCAGCTCAACTTACAGTATCAGAAAAAGTAGCAGAAGTTTCAGCTCCTCCTCTATCTGAAAAAGAAAAAGAAATATTTGATCCAATAATGTTGACTGAATTTGTTGTAAAAGTTTACCTGGAAGAAGCCTCAACTCCCTTAGTTGCCCTGTTCCTAGAAGGAATTATCACTTCCTTTCTAGATGATTTATGGGAGTTAGGTCACCCTGAAGAAAATCCTGAAGGTATGTCTCTTTCCCAATTTGTAGATTACTTAATTGATAAGTTAGTATGGGAATATCTGGAAGGGATGACTAGATGTCATTTAACAAGTTTTTACTCCTAATCCTACAGATTTAATGGTGAAGTAGATGTTGTTAAAGAGCCTGAACCTGTATCAGCTCCTGATGTCCAAATGGCTGTAGAGCAAGCAGTGCTATCTGAGGCTGTAGAGCCTGTTCTAGTTTCTGAGGCTGCTGAACCTGCTCAGCAAGCAGTGCTATCTGAACTGGTCCCTACGACAGTTCCTGAGCGTCAAGAATTGAATCCTGAAAGCCAAGTTGAAAATAAAGATTACACCCCAAAACTGAGTTTGGAAGAAGAGAAAGCAAAAACTGCTTGGCAACAAAGAGTAATGGCTGATTTGGAAGAGAAAGAAAAAGCTTGGCAAGCTGAAAAATCTACAGTATGGGATGATTCCCCTGGCTTAGATTTAGATACTCTTCTGGCACAGGATTCCATGGAAGAAGAGAAAGAGAAAGCTGCCCTGAAAGAAAAGGAAAAGGCTGTATCAGAAGCCTATGATCCATATGATCATCCTCCCTCATCTCATTCTGAGGATGAAGATGATTCAGATCTGTCTGAGTATTCTAAGAAAAAGAAAGCTGCAAAGAGGAAAAGAAAAGCTGTAGCTCCTCCTCCTCCCAATCCCGATCATGAAACTCCTTACTACATTCTGAAAGGGATTGATCCTAAATCCAAAGAGTTCCAGCACTGGATGTGGTTCTCAAAGAATCAGCAAAAGGAGAGGATGAAATCAAAGAGGTATGATAGTCCTGCTCCTAGATGGACTCCCAGAGGTCCTCCTCCTCCACCTCCCGGTGCAGGAGCCTCTGGCAATATTTCAGCAAATCCATCTGCCCCTTCTGACAAATCTGCACCTTCTCAGCCTCCTTCAAGAAGAAGTTCTCAAAGCCATCAAGGTAAATCATATTCTGGATATCAAAGACATGATGCTGAGGCAAAAGAGCAAGTAAAGGAGGTGGTTTATCAAAAGCCAACTTTTTCACACCCTCCTTCACCCAAGAGAAAAGTTTCACCTGCTGCTAAAGACACTTCAAAGAGTAAAAGAACTGTTTTCGCAGAAAAGTCCTATAAGAAGTTTGCTGAGTTTGCTCCTCTGACATCTCTTGTTATTCAAGAAGTTAAAGATCCAGCTGAAAGTTTATTAGATCTGCCTACCAAGTTTAAAGCTGTGAAGCCAATAGATACTACATCTGAAAATAAGTATGAAAGTCAAGAGTTAGATCCTGATTTCAGGATGGCTCGTTTTCTAGAGCTTGTTGGCTCAGCCCAAATAAAGAAAGCTAAGGCTGAAGGAAAAGATTTTGCAGGATTTACTACAATGTCAAAATTCAGAATGAAGGAACTTGATAAAATCCAGGTTAGTCCTGAGGTATTTGACCCTTCTAAATACATGGAAAAGCATCCAGAAGCAGTCGTCCCAAGGGCATCAGAAATAAAGGTTATTGGTGTACAAGATCTGAAAATGTCTAAGAAAGAAGCCATAGATCCCTTGAGGAAAGTATCTTTTGTTCCTAGCTCTTCTGATCCCAAACCTGATTCTGTAGATCCTTAATTTTGATTGGCTGTTATATATCTGTCTGATTGCTATTTTTGCCATTTAGTTGTTTAACTATTTCCTGTATTGATTTTATTGTTCTATAGCTAGCTCTGTGTTTTAGTTTTTGAGAGACTTAACTCAAATAGGGGGAGATTGTTGGTACCCTAGTTTGATTTGAGTTTATTCTTGTCTTTTTAGTCTCTTGATCCATGAATTATCTATGGTCATGGTTTGTTGTCTAGCTGTAGATTTCCCAGCTTATCCAGATAAGAATTTGGTTAAGTTGTTCGTTTGTTCAAATATGGTCGAACGTCGCTCGACTATCGTCGACTAACTGTTCGACGAACGTCTATCAGTTGCTCGACGTTCTGTCTGCGTGGATAGTTCGACTATCTGTTGATAGTTCGACTATCTGTGTGTGTGATAGTACGACTATCTGTTGATAGTTCGACTATCTGTTTGTTTGATAGTTCGACTATCTGCTTGGATAGTTCAACTATCTGATAGCTCGACTATCTGTTGATAGGTCGACTATCTGCTTTCTTCTGATAGTTCGACTATCTGTTGATAGGTCGACTATCTGTTTTCCCTTGGTAGTTCGACTATCTGTCGTTCTTTGATAGTTCGACTATCTGTTGATAGATCGACTATCTGTTTCTCTTCTGATAGTTCGACTATCTGTTGATAGGTCGACTATCGGTTTTGTTTTGATAGTTCGACTATCTGTTGATAGGTCGACTATCTGATAGCTCGACTATCTTCTGATAGTTTGATTATCTATTGTGATAGTTCGACTATCTCCTTTGATAATTCGACTATCTGGATCGTTCGACTATCTGTCCGATAGTTTGACGATCTCCGTTCTTCGGTCGACGATCTCCAAGGGTCGTTCGACGTTTTTTGTTTGCCTTTTTATTTTGTATTTATTTATGCTATTTAATAAATTAATATATTATCTGGCATTTTATTTCAGTTGTTTTGTGATAATATTTCCAGGCAATATCTGCTCCATCTCTTTTGCCTGAGTCAAATCTTTTCAGATAAAGTTGTTTGTCTTATTAGTTGACAGTGTATTTTACTTTATCTGCTGTCAGTCCTTTATAGCCGTTAGACTGAAAAGTATTCCTTCTGCTATAAAGAGTTTGTCTCTGATGTGATTTTATTTAGTACCTTTATTATCAGATTGCTTCCTGCAGCTTCCTTGAAAAAGGTTTATCCCTTTTATAGAATATTTTGCTGCAGAGTTTGTTTGTCTTTGTGATATTTGCAGCCTAGGTTTCAAGTTTCAGAAGAAGACAAACAGTTCAAATTGAAAAGAGCCGTTGCTTGTTGCTGCTATAAAAGGAATCCTTTGGAGAAGGATTTCAGCTAGCTAACCAGTTATCCTAAGAGTTATTCAATTAGCATTCAAGCTTTCATCAAGACCAAGTTTAACTACTCTCAGTAATATTCATTCAACTGAGAAGTGTTAAGCTCTTCTGCTCTTCTTCAACCTGAGTTCTCCTGCTTCCAGGAAGTTCAAACTCAGAGTTCTTTTGAAGAAGAAGAAGAAGAAGATAGCTGCTAGAAGATTTTCTATTTTATATTTTATATCTTCTTGTAGTTTTTCCTTCAGAACATTCTGAAGAGTTTCTGCACTGAAGCAAGACTTTACCTGGACATTATTTGAGCCAGGGGGAGCCTTGATTCTTTTGAGCTTTCTAGCTCAGTGCAAGTCTTTGTGCTTCTCTAATCTATTGTAAAATAGAGAAGACTCTTTAACCTTCTTTCCCCCTCCTGTACAGGGTTATTACTCCCTTCAAAAGTATCCCTTGGTGGCAGGGCACCTGATCAAAAACCTGTTGTTGGTTTTTAGACACCTGATCAAAAGTCTAAAGGGTTTCTAGATCTACCTGAAGCAGATCTTGTGGTGGCAGGGCACCTGATCAAAAACCTGTAGTGGATTCCTACCTTATTGGTAGAAGTGTGGACGTACCCAAGTTGTTTGGGGAGCCACTATAAATTCCTTGTGTGGTCTGGCTTGCTTAATTTAATTACTTGCATTGTGGCTGTGATTAGATATAACTAGGTTTGCTAGTTGCTGATTAGGATTTCCAAGCCTTAACTGTAATTACAGTTAGCTTGAGTTTGTGCACAACACTTGTGTTAGGCTTTAGGGTTATCTCCATATCTATAATCTTTTCATTCCGCATTTCACTCCAAGGGAGTTGGGTAGACTATTAAGTTTTGTCTAGTGCAAAATTTGATAACTCTATTCACCCCCCTCTAGAGTAGTATCTATCCCTTCACTTTTAGGGTTAATCTCAGGACTGCCCAAGGTATGTCAATTGAAGGGGTCTCGAAGGCACTAGGAACCAAGATGGGATGACAAGCCCAAAGTTACCATTTCGCAAGGATAATTACTTTTAGTTGATGTCTACCCAGGATTGATACCCCAAACTTTCGTATTGCTTTAGAATAGCCTTAAAGGCTTAAAGTGTTATTAGGAGGGCGACGGTCTTCCGCCGGCCTCTGCTCTAGTGGTTACCCACAGACTTGTACTTTTACTCTCGTAACTAAGACGACACTAACCACCAGGGTTATACTTTCATTCATGTTCCCCAGCTCAATTGTCGATCTATCCCCCGGTGGCCTTAAGGTATAACCTACCTTTACTATGCACAACCCATGACCTAACACCACCCCGAAATCCAACTTCTAATTCCTTGGGCCATATGTCACAAATTATTTATCCTAGGGTGGTATGGACCTATATAATGATCATAATGATTTTCATAATTTTCCAAAATTAATTACACCATTAATTTAATTTCTTAAATTAATTCTCTAAGTAAATTAACACATGAAGTACATCAAATCATAATCCTACTGGTGTAAGAAATTTTCCTGACCTATAATATGGTGAAATATTACTGTCTTCCAATATTCATAATTTTTCTTTAAGTATTTCTATTTATTCCTTGTTTAATACAATATCATCATAATTATCATTTTCCAAATGAAGTATAAGAAATTAAATTGCAAAAATTCTAAGAACATTACAGGGCACATGTATTGACAAGATAAGGCTAAATGCAGAGTTTCATATCATTCTAAATTATAATGGCCTATCAATTCAATTTTTCAATTAATTTACCAAATTGTCCTTATAGGATTTTTAACATTACTGAGACTTCTTAAAATATTCAAATAATTACACAAGGTTCTTTATACAGTAATACATTCCTATGAATTTTCCAGAAATTTTCTACTACATAATTCTATCAATTTCCAATTAAGATAAATAAGGGCAAAAAGGTAATTCCAACTAATTCTAGTTACAAAACTTCATAAAACAGAGGAATAAAATTTCTAGGGTTTAAATTTGCCCTTTTTGTGATCATGACAAAATTTGGGAGTTTAATTTAATGCTACTCCATTTTTTTCCCAATTTATTAATCAAAGTGCCTAATATTTAAAAAAATTTAAATAATGGGATTTTTGCTCCCAAAAATCACATAATTAATTTGAAGGGTTAAATCTACCCTAATGATCCTCTGAAATCAATTTCAGGGATTTTGGGTTCCTCAATTAGGCTGAATACACCACAAATCAAATTTTTTCTATTTGCACCCCAAGGCTAAATCTAGCCAACACATGCAAGTGGGTTAACCCTACATGCAGTGGTCCATATGGGCTGAAAATTTAACCATGCCCTAATAATGTCCCCATAGACATGCCACCAAAAATTGGGGCCTATTGGAGTTGGGATGCTTGAAAAATCAACTTTATTTGATTTATCAAATTATGACTAAAACTATAGGATTATTTTCACCAAAAATTTCCAATTTTTGGGAGGATCTAGATAAGACTAAATAAGTCACATTTCCAAAATTTCAGCCCATTTTGACTTTGGGTTTGGGAAGGGTACTCATTTTAATTTCTGACCTACCCAAGGACCAGTCCTAGGAAAAAGACTCTATAGGGCAGCCTACTCAACCAAATTAAATGTGTAATATATCAAATTAAAGGTAACTCCAGGACCTATAATTTGTATGTTAAACACTATTTATGAAAATTGCCAGAAGTTCCCTAATTTGGACATGCAAAAGTCTATTTTATAAGGCAGAATTTTAACACTATTCATATAATTAAATAGTTACTGGATTTATGATATTTTGCATGGCACGGATCTTAAAGCCGATCGGACGGCTGCTGTATCTCTTCTCCAAATCGAGCAAGATTACAGCCCGATAACTGGAGGCTTCACGGGCGGTTTTCCGGCGGCCACCGGCGGCGCAACCCCCAGAAAACCTCTCCTCTACCCTCACGGTGGTGGGGGCAACACTTTCTGGCGGCTAGGGCGGCGGGAGACGACGGCACCACCAATCCCATAAGCTCCAGATTCACCATTAATGGTTGAAAAAGAATTCGTGGTTCGGGCTCATTCGAGCCCAAACCCTACCCTAACATTTCCTAGGATCTATAGCATGAGGAGAGAGGTTAGGGAGGACCTTCCCGGCGGCCATGCGACGTGAGGAGCGGCGGGGACCCATTTCCGGCGATGGTGGTGGTGTTTCCCTTGGTTTCACAGCTCCAGCTCGGGTTCAGCTCTCTCTCTCTCTCTCTGCTACTCTCCTTGTCCTTAGGGCGATGAGGCCGAGGGGAGTGAGGGGAGGGAGATAATAAAAGGGCGATGATATCCATGGGGGGGAGGCGATACACAGTAGGTGGAGGTAGCGGGTTTGCCTTGGTTGCATCACCATGCATGCATGGTGGGTCCCACTGCATCCACTTCCTACTAAATGGGTTGAATGTGTCGGCCAGCCCATGTTGGGGCTAATGACATGGGCCAAAGTGGGCTCAATCCACTTAGCACTCTAAATTATCCCCCTTTCTCTGTCCTAATTATTCTTTATTTTAAGTTTCTCCCTCTCTCTCTCTCTCCTAGTCACTAAGTTGGCTTGTCAGCCCTCTTGTCTATTGGCAGCCCATCTAACTCACATGAACAAAAAACATGAGGTTAGCCCAATTGGGTTTGGGTTTGAGCTTGAGTTAGCCCATTTAGCCTAGGTTTGACCTATCATTAGAATAGAGTTGACCTTGGTAAGAGTGCCTTTTGGGTTACCCTCAATATGTACTGGGTGACCCATTGGCCTCCCCTAAGGTATAAGTAGGGTTGGGTAGGGTTGACTTAGCTAAGGGGAAGTCAATTGACCCTATGTAGTTTAATTTGACACCCTTTAGGGTTAGGGTCGACCTAGGTCAACTTGAACACTTTGACTGCTTCCAATGGGTCATATGGCTCTAATGGACCCTCTAATGGGCTAGGGATGTTGTGGTGGGGTTATGGTGTCAAGTTGAAGCCCTAAGGTCAAATCCCAGGTTTGGTAGTGAGACTGTGCTATAGGCAGACCAAGGTGACTTTCACCTTCATGCCTAAGCTCACTTGGTCTTTTTGAGATTCCTATGGTTTTATTATGACCTAGTCATGACAAAAACCACTCTTAGGGGTCTAGTTGGAAATGAGATGTTATAGAGGTCCTCCCACATGTTATAGTTGTGGAAGGATGGGTAATATCGCTCGAAATTGTTGGAGTGGCCTTCCAAAAGAGGAGAAAAAGACGGTTTTGTCCTATGCTGAAAAGGGAAAGGCAGTAGTGGAATCGACTGCATCCCAAGAGCAACCCCTAGTTTATATTCTTGGCCAACAGGAGGCCATAAAACAAAGTGACGTTGTTACAGGCTTTGTCCTGATTTCGAAGTGTCCGATGAGGGCACTGTTCGATACAGGTGCTTCTCATTCTTTTCTTTCGGAAGACTTCATGGGGCGTATTGGAGTTCCTTCATTTATGCCAAAAGATCGAGTGAATATGTTGCTACCTATCGGGTGATTGATGCGGGCAGATCGAGCTTGTTGTGTTGAGGTGCGAATAGGAAGTCGGGACTTTCGATTGTAAGCATCAGTGCTGCCGATATCAGAGTTTGATTAAATTTTTGGTATGTACTGGCTCTCAGAGTAGCGTGCCAATATAGATTGCAACTCTAATGAAGTCATACTGGGGCAAAACACCGAACGAGAGATTAAATTCGCAGGTATGCGAGGATCGAGCAAGAAATTTATGTCTGCAATCCATGTATTCAAGGCAGTTCGGAAGGGTGCGGAGTTATTCTTCACACTATAGGAGGTTGTTAAGCCCATGCCCAGTGTGACTGATGTTCCTATTATATCTGAGTACGCTGATGTGTTCTCTAAGGATCATCTCAGGTTATCGCCACAAAGGGATATTTATTTCGCTATTGATTTGTTTCCAGGTGCAAAACTTATGGTTCATTCACCATATCGTGTTGCGCTAAAGGAGATGGTGGAACTAAAGGTTCAATTGCAAGAGTTGATCGAGCAAAGCTATATACGCCAAAGTGTGTCACCTTGGAGCACTCCGGTCCTATTTGTGAAAAAGAAGGACGGAAGCTTGCGACTATGCATTGATTATCGACAGATGAATAAGTTGATGAAAAAGAACAAGTATCTGATTCCACTGATTGATGACTTATTCGATAAGCTAGTGGGCTCAACTGTCTACTCAAAGCTGGATTTAAAGTCAGACTATTACCAGTTGAGGATTCGGGAATGCGATATTTCCAAGATAGCTTTTGGTACTCGTTATGGTCAATATGAGTTCACGGTAAAGTCGTTTGTTCTAAAAAATGCGCCATCGATATTTATGGACCTAATGCACCAAACGTTTCGAGAGTACTTGGATTTATTTATCAACGTATTTATTGATGATAATTTTGTGTACTCTAAGTCTAAAAAAGATCATACGAACCATTTACGGATGGTGTTGCACACTCTTAGGAGAAGCAAGCTCTACGCCAAGTTCTTGAAGTGCGAGTTCAGGTTGTCTTCAGTGGCCTTTCTTGGACATGTGGTTAGTGAAGAGGCATTGCGGTTGACCCTACGAAGATAGTTACGAAATAGGAGTGGCAGGTGTTGTCTTCTATAACCGAAGTCAGGAGTTTCCTTCGACTGGTGGGCTACTATAGGTGCTTCGTAGAGAACTTCTCGCGGATAGCCTTGCCTCTCACCACACTGACGAGAAAAGATCAGAAGTTCGTTTGGACACCGGAGTGCGCACGAGCATTTGAGGAGTTGAAAGGTCGTCTGACTATGGCACCAATCTTGACGACGCCATGTGGTTCAGATGGCTATGAAATTTATAGTGATGCATCAGGGAGAGGCTGAGGCTACATTCTTCTTCAGTTTGGTAATGTGATAGCATATGGCTCACGCCAGTTGAAGGTGCATGAGCGAAATTATATTGTCCATGACTTAGAGTTGGCGGTGGTGATATTTGCACTCAAGGTGTGGCGTCACTATATATATGGCGTGAAAGTTGACATCTTCACGAACCATAAGAGCCTTAAGTACCTACTAGATCTGAAGGATCTAAATATGTGATAGTGAAGGTGGATTGAGTTCCTCGGAGACTACACCTTCTAAATTCATTATACTCTCGGGAAGGGAAATGTGGTCGCAGATTCCTTGAGTCATAGGACTCCGGCAATAGCAAGTTGGTTGCAGATGCATGACGAGCATCTAATTCAGGAGTTGGAGGACTTAGACATTTCTTGTGTGGACAAGAATACTACTGCAAGTGCCTGCCTGAACTTGACCGAGGTATAGTATGACCTTGCAGACAGGGTTCGATGAGCCACATAACTTTATGAAAGTCTACAACGCTATGTAGTGGATGGCTCAAATGCCCAATTCTCCAAGGATGACGGCCTATTGCGAAAAGGTGATCGTTTGTGCGCCCCGAATATGGGTAAATTACGTGAAGAATTATTATATGAGGTAGAATTTATGAAGAATTCAATCCACCCAGGGAGCACAAAAATATATAAGGACATGAAGAAGATGTTCTGGTTGACAGGTCTAAAGAAAGATATAGCCCATTACACGAAAAAATGTTAGACTTACGCCTTGTTAAAAGCTGAATACCAGAAGCCTGGAGGTTTCCTGAAGTCGCTACCTATTTCGGAATGGAAGTTTGATGATATTTTGATGGATTTCGTGCACGGTTTGCTGAGATCGCAATGCGGGAATGATTCTATTTGGGTAATCGTGGACCGGTTGAATAAAGTGGCTCACTTCATTCCGATCAAGATGGACGATTCAGTGGAAAGCTTAGCCAAGCTTTATGTCGAGCAAATAGTATGATTACACGGTGTACCCCGTAGTATCATTAGTGATCGAGATGGGCATTTTACTTCGAATGATCGGAGGCTAATCCACCAACTATTGGGTACCAAGTTAAAGTTCAGTATGACCTTTCATCCACAAATAGATGGTTAGACTGAGAGGACCAACAGAACAATGGAGGACATGCTTCGTATGTGCGCCCTAGATTTCGGGAAGAGGTGGGATGATCACCTATATATGATTGAGTTTGCCTATAATAATTGCTATCAAGCTAGTATACAGATGGCGCCCTTTGAAGAATTACACAGTAAGAAGTGTCGTACAATGTTAGCTTGGGCAGAAACAGACGAATCAAAACTCTATAAATGTAAGGACGTCGAAGTTGCAAATTCGACCATACGTACTATTCGAGAGCGGCTATTGATAGCCCAAGATAGACAGGCAAAATACTACAATGACAAGCACCGGAACGTGGAGTTTGCGATGGGCGATAGTGTATATTTGAAAATCAAACCCTTCAAAGGCATGTCCAAAATACGGCGCTTGAAAAAGCTAAGGCTGAGGTATCTTGGTCCGTTTGAAGTGGTGGGGCGAATTGGAGAAGCTGTCTATCTGCTAGCCCTTTTGACATAACTGACTGTCTTGCATGATGTGTTTCACATATCAGTTCTTCGAAAAGCCATGAAAGAGCCATTTCCGGTGATTGCAAAAGATCGTGTATCGGTCGAATCTGGCCTAACGACAAAGGTTAGGCCCATTCAGATCGAGGATAAGGTAGTTAAGCAGCTACGGAATAAGATAATTGGAATGGTCAAAGTTAGGTGGGACAACTGTGGTCGTGAAGAGCTAACATGGGAGCATGAGCAGACCATGCGTGATGAAAATCTCGAGTTATTTGTGTAAGTTATTATAACATTGGTTGTATGAATAAAAAGTTATTGTAACTTTTAAGCTGATGTCTTCCTTATAGATATATGCAAATTTCGGGACGAAATTTCTGTAAGGAGGGGAGGATTGTAACACCCAAAAAGGAGTAGGAAGTAAAATGTTAAAATGTCGAACAGAGTTCGACGAAAACTTCGAACAGAGTTCGACGAAAACGTCGAATAGAGTTCGACGAGTGTCGAGCGGAGTTCGACGAACGTCGAGCGGAGTTCGACGAACGTCGAGCGGAGTTCGACGAACGTCGAGCGGAGTTCGACGAACGTCGAGCGGAGTTCCACGAAAACGTCGAATGGAGTTTAGCGAAAACGTCAAACGGAGTTTGGAGAATGTCAAATAGAGTTCGGCGAATGTCAAACGGTGGTCGACGAATGTCAAATGGAGCTCGACGAAAACGTTGAACAGAGTTTGACAAACGTTGAACGGAGTTCGACGAAACGTTGAACAGAGTTCGATGAATGTGTTTCTATTATGTGTTACGTATTCTTCCGGTGAACATCGAAGGCTAGAGTATGGATCCCGTTCGACGAATTCAACCCAGTTCGATGACTTATGGAATTAAGATATGGCCGAGTTGCAACTCATGTCAGATGGCTGGTGAGCGGCGGTTAACTTTTTAGCTCAAATCCTGGCCTCTGGCTTGTTTTGAAGGAGAGATCATTTGACAGGGATTTGTTCTAAATCAACCTAACCAGAGAAGAATAGGAAGGAGGTTTCATTCTCTTTCTCTCTCTCTCTCTCGTCATCTCTTGATTTTCCTTGAGTAAAAAGGAAGAAGAAGCTAAGGAAGTGCTGGGGTGAGCTTTGTGAGCTTTCTGAAGGAGATCTTATGGTCGGAAGCCAAATATGAGGCTAGATCCACAAAGGGGAAAGTGAGGTGCTAACTTCCATCCGTGTAGAAAAGCTTCACCGTGGCTCCGAAGAGAACTACAAGGGTAACGAGTTTCTCCCAGACAATTGAAGTACTCAATATGCATATTTTCATGGATCCCCTCACAAAAAAGTGAAAAAGGGTGGATTCCAATGGGTAGATCAGTTTGATACCCATATATTCCTGCATATAGATACAAGAATGTAGAGTACGAAATAGGCATGCTGTGAGAAACTCATATGGATAAGTTGGTGTAGATTGGTGATGTTTATTTTGCGTGCCGAAGAAGACTCCATGAATATGCATATATTATACGTGTGAAATTTGGGGTCTAGGGGTGTGCAGGATGCTGCATCAAATTACTGGAAGCATTTCCAGGAAAAGACCATGAAAAGTTCACTGTCTGGAGAATTGTGGATGTCGCCCGGCGATAGTGACTATTACCAGCGATAGCTCCCAGGGAGTTAATGATGTGACACATGTCTCTAAGTGACCTGGGGGCCATATTATGAAAAACTTTGAGCTTAAATTTGCCCAGCAATGGTGTATACTAGCCTAAAATGGTAAAGAATCGTGTGGTTTGTGATGAATTGTGTTGTGAAGGCCAATTACTGTGCAATCAAGTTAAGTACCTATGAAGGACAGAGTAGTTAAGTTAAGTACCTCTGAATGGGCAGTTGGTCGTTAAGTTAATTACCTTTGAATGACATAGTCGTCAAGTTAAGGACATCTGAACGACAAAGTTAACCGTTAAATCGTGGACCTCTTAACTGTGCTGATACACTAGAAGGCGTGTCCACCGAAAATGTTCCCTGAGTGCACAGAGAGTGTAGCCGTTGAGCCTACGTCTGTGGTGAGTAGTGCTTAAATTGTACTTTGTAGATGCTACGATATATATATATATATATATATATGATGCCTTGTTTGCAGGGATTGAGAAATGCTGCCCCGAGTATGGGGTGGGATCATTATAAATGGGTCAGCAAAATGCTGACCGTTGCTTTGTTTGCCAAGTTTTAGTGGCCCTTTTGTGTAGCTGCTGGAGTGCCAAGTGGGAAGTAGTGGGATGAAGCCCATGTACTGCAAACGGCTAGCCATTGAAGGCACAAAGGCGAACATTTACTTTTTTCATGTGTGACTGGCCTGCATGCTGAAGTATGAAACCAATTTTTGTAAAATAAAACAGTTGTAATAAGGCTACGACCAAACATGTGGTATGTATATATGTATTCCATTCCTGTTATGTAGTGGACATTCTTGTACGGTATGGGTTTATAAAATAAAATGCTTCTGCTAGAATGCTCTGAGTTACGATGGATTTATAAGTGAACTTGGGTTTGGAACCAACTTATAATCACCTTACCTGTCTGTAGTATATGGTGTCGGGCCCCGACCGGACCTTCTGTCATATGCTACATGATGGATGGGGACGTTATAATATCAGCGTGGAATCTCCGACCATATTTTCAAGTTCACTCCATCAAGGTCATTTCTAATCATCCTCTTTGAGGTATCTTGGATGGAGTACAACATTCGGGGGGGGGGGGCTAGCAAAGTGGGCAGTGGAACTCAACGAGTTTGACATTTCTTTCTCAGCAAGGATAGAAATCAAAGCCCATGCAGTGGTGGATTTCCTAGCTGACTTATCAGCAAAGGTAGGAGGAGATAAAGGCTCTTCAAGCCTAGTGTCTTGGAAGATGTTCATGGATAGGGTTTTTGGTATGAGTTCAGTGGGAAAGGAAGTTGTGATAGTGAGTCCGCAAGGAATGAGGATCGAGCAACTTGTTGAGATCCTCTTCGACATCACGAACAATCAGGTAGAGTATGAGGACATGGTGGCAGGCTTGCATCTTGCCAAGGAAATTGGGATTCGGGATATCAAAGACTTCACCGACTCCATGGTGATCACGTCACAAATCAAGGGAGAGTTCAAAGTAAGTAACCTTATCATGCAAAGGTATCTGGAGAAGGTGAAGTGCCTGATTGGGAGCTTTCAATCATTCTTAGTCGAGCACGTATCACGGGAGGAGAACTCAGAAGTGAACTGCCTAGCCATGTATGGCCCTAGGGCCGGTGGAACAGTGACAGAGTTGTTCTGACCGTCCATCAAATAAGGATAGATGATGGAGATCGAACAACGAGCTTCTTAGAAGGATCCATTCGTCATCTTTCTATCAACAGGCCGGCTTCTTGCTAGAGATGGTTACCAATTGATATTTTTAATACCTGACAACCGACTATCTATTGCACGAAGGAGAACTATTACACAAGACCATCTCAGGCCCCCTGCCCAGATGCATGTCAAAAGCTGAAGTCCATCGGGTATTGGGATGGATTCATTCAGGAGAGTATGACAACCACTCTAGGACTCATACTCTGTAGCAGAGAATTCTCATACATGGCTACTTCTAGCTAATGATTCATAAATATGCATGAGCCCTCTCAAAAAAGTGTCTGGAGTGTCAACTCTTCGATCCCCTATAACTACAGCCAGCTCAGTAACTTTTCTCAATAACCGCCCCTTGGCCCATTTCCATCTGGGGACTGGATTTATAGACCCCTTTCCCCAAGCTACCGGTCAAAGGGAGTTTTTCCTCTCCATGTTCGACTATTCTCCAAGTTGATTGAGCCAAAGGCTCTTACTAAGACAACAACTCGGGTAGTGCAGAACTTCATTTGGGGAGAGATCTCCTGCAGGTTCGGGATCCCTCTCGCCATCATCAACGACAACGACCCATAATTTTCTAGCTTGGAGCTGGTAAATTTTGCAAGCAGCTTGGGACATTTATGATTTGGCTCTGTCCACCATATCAGAGCAACAGACAAGTGGAGGCAGCTAACAAGCTAATCATAAACCTCCTGAAGAAGAAGGTATCCAACATGAAAGAAAAATGGACAGAGCAAATCTCTTCGCTTCTATGGTCTCTGAGAAGCACTACTAATTCAGTCACGGGGGAAACGCCTTTCAAGTTGTCCCACGGGTCTAAGGCTCTCATCTTAGTAGAGTTTAAAGTTTAGAGCTCGAGAGTCGTAATAGCATGAGAAGGCAATGAAGAATAATGTTTGGTGAATGAAGACACTCAGAGCCTTTCTATGGACAACATAAAAGAGCTTCGGGACCTGACCTCCATCTGCCAAGAGGTGTTCAAGAGGCAAATGGTGAAACACTTCGACAAGAATGCCCGTATTAAGTCATTTCTGTCCGGAGATCTCATCATGAGTAATATGGATGTGTTCGGAAGGGCAGTTGTCATCGACAAGCTGAACCCTAATTGGGAGTGAACCTTCATCATCCTGGAAGCTCTAGCCACTAAAGGATACCATTTACAAATCACACAATGATGCTTGGGTAAAGGCGCCATCGGTCATTGAAAATACTAAAAGGCCTGCTCTTAACAAATTTGTCATGTGGAGCAGGACGCGGCTCTGTTAGTGTTAAGGTGGTATAATCGACCATGCTTTTGGAAGTAGCTAAGCAAAAAGTTCCAAAAGGGGGAATGTGTAATAGGCTGGAGGCCTCGAGTGTGTGAATCCCATTGGACTCCCTCCCCCTTAATACTGTTCTATATATCTGGATCCCTTTAATTATTTGCCAGTTGAGGTGGATAATTGGTCTCGAGAGTGTGTGTCTTACGAGACCCCCCCCCCCCATAATACCAGTCCCTTATCTTCAAGATCATAGTCAGTAAGTCAAGAAGTATTTCAAATATCTTTTCAGCAAATATTTTTCCTTAGGTGATTGAACCAAACTTTTTAAAACCAAACAGATATGATGATGTTCCTTATGCGAGCATACATGTGTGAGTAGTGATGTGCGAGTATATAGGTTCGAGTAATGACTTGCGAGCAATAGCCTGCGAGTATTCAAATAGGGGAAGCTACAACGAGCATACAATCTTCTGCGCCTATAAGCCTAGCGAGCAGCAATCACAAGTCACGCCTAAAAGCCGAGTGAATATCCATTACAGGTCATCCCTAAGAACCTACGCATAAAACAAGCGAGCATCCAGAAAATAGAAATGAAAGAACAGGTGAAACTCAAAATGATCCAATACAAAAGGTGTTGTTTTTCAATTAGTTATAGGTATCCTCAAAAGTGGCGAGCATCTCACCCTTTACATTGCCCTGCAATACAAAAAATGAACGAATAGCCCCAGTCCTTCATGAGGCATCTCCGTCAGCGCTGTCATCCTTGAAAGTCTTTGTTTTCATGGTCAGGTAAACACCTAGAGGGGGGGGGGTGAATAGGTTTTGTCTCTTTTAAGTTCTTTAGACCATTATCAGATTATGTTGTGCTTTGTTATTAGTTAGTTTGTCTTTCAAGATACACATACAAGAAGAAAGAAATATTTTATAGTGGTTCCCCAGATTATAGGTACATCCACTTTCCCTCCCTCCTTTCTAATAGTATGTTAGATAAGGCTCTTCTCCAATTTCTCGGCTCCAAGGAGCTTACAACATGATCCCGCAAGACCACTCAGTCTCCTTCAAGTCCTACAACTCACGCACTAAGCCCTACCACTCAGTGATTAGAAAATCACCTACCTCAGGCCAAAACGCCCTACAATTCAGGTCTAAGCCCTACACAAAGATCCAAACTAGATCCTACCTCAGCCATTATAACACATGCCTACAACTCAGATTCACACAGGATTCTTACATTCAGATCAAAGACTGGATCCTGCAGACAATAAAAGTGGGGTGAAATTATTTTACACTAGAGAAATTTCTTTGTGTCTATCTCCCTGGACTATGAAGTTCTCTACCCTAGCTTCTTCTCTACAACAAGATGAAAATATCTTCAGCAAATTGCTGCTTGTGCTTGAAGAATCTTAGAATAAATATTCTGATCTGTTAATGAAGACTAAGTATCTGTCAGTTCTTTTCTCCTTCAAACAACTATCTGGACTTGTAGAAATCTAAAAACCCTGCTTCACTTCCCTATAAGAAATCGATTCTGATCTTTTTTTCACTGATGAAAATCGCAGCAGCTAATTCTTTTATCTTTCAGGTAAACTGATCAGAACTTGTACTTCAGGCTCGATGATAATAGCGATGAAGATAACAAAATTCTTCCGCTATGCGTAATCAGAAATCCATAATTTCTTGTTGTCGACTCATCCAATCTTTCAATTTTATAGTTTGCTGATCAACGGTTCTTTGCACTCTGGGAACAACCTCAATTGCCGATTTACCACTTTCCTTTTGCATAAAAAGACAAATAGATGGTCGTCGTCGCCATTAAAGGCATACTGCAGCTTTCCAGCAAAGAATTTCAAATGCATTCACTTTGTTAACTTTTGCTGATGTCAGCCATTCTGGACTTAGCCAAATTCACAGAATCACTTCAGGCGTTGAGTGCATTGAGTGAACTGGCTTTACTCGAAGATTTTGTACTTAGTAAAATAATTTGCTAATCCAGGCATTGAGAGAGTTGAGAGAATGGGCTTCACTCAACGCTTTGTTCCTTGGTCGCTGCTTTCTTGCTGAGTCATTGAGTGAATTGGCTTCACCCAATACTTCTGTACATTTTCCTCTATCTTGAGGTGTTGAGTGAGTTGACTAAACTCAATGCTTTCTGCCTTTGCCTTAAATTTAGACTAGGGGTTTAGTGAACTGGCTTCACTCGAAGCTTTTGGACTTAGTTAACTTCTGTTTTCTTCTTAGGCTCTGACTACAGCAGCATTGCTCAATGCTCCTATCATCTGGCATTGATTGAACTAGATACACTCACTGCTTTTGTACTTAGACAGATTTTCCTGTCTCTTTTCCAAATCTTTGACAGAATTAGCTTGACGTTGAGTGAACTGCCTTCACTAAACGCTTCTTGACTTAGAATCTTTTCCTTTGGCAGAAACTCACTGTCTTTTACATAATGAGCTTTACTCAATAAATATGCTGAATGGCGTTGAGTGCGTTGACATCACTCAACGCCTGTGGACTTAGGTGGCGTTTGGTTGAGCTTTTTACCTACGGTACGGTGGAAACTTAATGCCATTTTTTCCAAAAAGCAGTGTTTGGCTCTGATGATTTTAAAAACCACATTTATTAGGTTCCACAGTTTTATGTATAACCCGAGCCGCGATTCTTTTCCCCGTTCCACAGCAACAACCCGCCAATCCCAATTGGCTCCCAAAAACCTAGCGCGATAGAAGTGGCGATTCTGCTTTCCCAATTGACGACGATCCTCGACGACGGCGGTGATAAGACTGGATGTTTTTGCTGGATCTGCGTGCATCTCTTCTCCCCAGATCCATACCTCTTCTTCTTTCTCACACAGCCACCAATATACAAGGTATCATTCCTTTTCTTTTTCCCGGTTCCGTCCTGTCTTCTCTGCTTATTTTTCTTTAGCTTCAGTACTTGATGGAGGATCATACAAGTAGGTGAAGGATAAAAAATCTGTTAGATTTTTTCTTGCTCAATACTTGTCAATCGATAAGATACTTGTCCATCTACTCCGCTTAAAATTGATCTTGTATAAAATCAGATCTTGTGTATTTTCTGTTAAGTGAATTTTTTATAGTGTGTATTGTTGTGCTGTTGTGTGAGTGTGATGTTATGTTTGTGTGTGTGTGTGTGTGTGTGTGTGTGTGTGTCTGTGTTTGTGTTATTGTGTTTATTTTTGTGTGAGTGTCCTGTATGTCTGTTTGTGTGGGTGTTGGGTGTGTTGTTGCGTGCGTGTGAGATGATGTGTGATTGTCCTGTGTGTGTGTCTGTTATATTTATGTGTGGGTTTGTGTTGTTGAGTGTGTGTGTTGTTGTATGTGTGCGTGTGTGGTTATGTGAGTGTTTTATTGTGTGTGTGTTATATATATATGTGTGTATGTGTGTGTGTGTATGTTATATATATGTGTGTGTGTTATTATATATGTTTGTATGTTATATATGTTGTGTGTATGTTATATATGTGTGTGTGTATTATTATATGTGTGTTTGTGTTCTACATATGTATATATATGTGTATGTGTATGCATGCGTGTGTGTTGATATATAAGTGTGTGTATGTTATATATATTGTATGTGTGTGTGTGTGTTGTTATGTGTGTGTGTGTTATTATATATATGTGTGTTTGTGTGTATGTGTGTATGTATTGTTATATGTGTGTGTATGTTATATATGTTGTGTGCGTGTGTTTGTATATGCGTGTGTTTTTCATAAAAAAATTAACTTACTTTGTTTCTCTAAAGATGGGTAAATCAAAAGATGGTGGGGTGGCCGCGTTTTGGGACACTATAGATACCATGCATTTCTATGACATATGCATTTAAGAGATAGAAGTTGGGAATAAACCAACCACACATTTTAATAAAGAGGGTAGGAGTAATGTTATGAAGAACTTTGAAGATCTTACTAAAAACAATACAATAAAGTCCAATTGAAAAATAAATAGGATCATTTCAAGAAGAAGTGGAAATTATGGACGAAGTTAAAACGTGGTGATACCAGATTGGGTTGGAATGATTCAAGGAACACTATAGACGCCTCAGACGAGTGGTGGGATGAAAGATTGAAGGTACTCATTTACTGAAGTAAAATTGTTTTACTTTTATTTTTAAATGATAAACATCTAATGTTAAATATATGTCTTTTTTAGGTTGTCCTGGCGGCAAAGAAATTTCGGTACTCTGGAATACACCCAGAGTTAGAGGAGAAACTAAAATTGATGTTCAGTTCTGTTGTCGCAATAGGACACCACGCTTGCACCCCCAACACCATTAACGAGATCCCAGAGTCCATTCATGAAAGAGGAATGTCAGATGGTGATCCTCAAGACATTAATGTCAGCGGTGATCTTCCGCCACGTGAGACCACAACTACATCTGATGACGGCAAGAATAAAAATAAAAATAAACATAAAGTAATTAGCTTCGTGTTAGAATACTTGGCAGAGTCTTCTAAAACTATTAGTTGATGCATCCAGAAGGCACCAAAAAACATGTTTTTGAGTTTAGCATCCCCCAGCACCATTGATGTTATTTTATTAAAAAAATATGTTTATTCCAAAAATTAAATTGTTCATAATTAAAAAATAGGGAAGAAAAATTTCACTAAACACTCTATTTTGTTTCCAAACAACTTTTTGAAAACTTTATTTTGCAAACTCCATTTCACCCAAATAGTTTTTTTAACAAAACTCCATTTTCCGGAATCAACACTTTTTCTACCATCAGCAACAGCCGAACCAAACACTTCTTTAGTTGATTTTTTGCTTGCTAAAGCTTAATTTTTGACTGTTTACACCTGACACGACACTTTTTTGCATATAGCGTTGAGTGAACTGGCTTCACTCAATGCCTGTGGACTTAGCAGTATTCCTTGCTTGCCAACATCTTTCCTTGACTTCTAGCAATGAGTGAGCTTGCTCCACTCAACGCCTGTGTACTTAGCCGCTTTCCTAATCTTTCCAACTGCTCTTCTTGACATCTGGCGTTGAGTGAGCTTGCTTCACTCAATGCTAGTGGACATTCTTGTACGGTATGGTTTTATAATCTAAAATGCTTTTGCTAGAATGCTCTGAGTTACGGTTGGTTTATAATTGCACTTGGGTTTGGAACCAAGTTATAATCACCTTACATGTCTGTAGTATATGGCATCGGGCCTCGACCGGACCTTCTGTCTTATGCTACATGATGGATGGGGACATTATAATTTCAGCGTGGAATCTCCGACCATATTTTCAAGTTCACTCCATCAAGGTCATTTCTAATCATCCTCTTTGAAGTATCTTGGATGGAGTATAACATTCGGGGGGGGGGGGCTAGCAAAGTGGGCGGTGGAACTCAACTAGTTTGATATTTCTTTCTCAGCAAGGATATAAATCAAAGCCCATGCAGTGGTGGAATTCCTAGCTGACTTATCGGCCAAGGTAGGAGGATATGAAGGCTCTTCAAGCCTAGTGTCTTGGAAGATGTTCATGGGTAGGGTTTTTTGTATGAGTTCAGTGGGAAAGGAAGTTTTGATAGTGAGCCCGCAAGGAATGTGGATCGAGCAACTTGTTGAGATCCTCTTCGACATCACAAATAATCAGGTGGAGTATAAGGACATGGTGGCGGGCTTGCATCTTGCAAGGAAATGGGGATTCAGGATATCAAAGACTTCACTGACACCATGGTGATCACGTCACAAATCAAGGGAGAGTTCAAAGTACGTAACCCTATCATGCAAAGGTATCTGGAGAAGGTGAAGAGCCTGATTGGGAGCTTTCAATCATTCTTAGTCGAGCACATATCACGGGAGGAGAACTCAGAAGTGGACCGCCTAGCCAAGTATGTCCCTAGGGCCAGTGGAACAGTGACGGAGTTGTTTTGACCGTACATCAAAGAAGGATAGATGATGGAGATCGAACAACGAGCTTCTTAGAAGGATCCATTCGTCATCTTTCTATCAACATGCCGGCTTCTTGCTAGAGATGGTTACCAAAGGATGTTTTTAATACCTGACAACCGACTATCTATTGCCCGAAGGAGACCTATTACATAAGACCATCTCAGGCCCCCTACCAAGATGCATGTAAAAAGCTGAAGTCCATCGGGTATTGGGATGGATTCATTCAGGAGAGTATGACAACCACTCTAGGACTCATACTCTGTAACAGAGAATTCTCATACATGGGTACTTCTAGCAAATGATTCAGAAATATGCATGAGCTCTCTCAAAAAAGTGTCTGGAGTGTCAACTCTTCGATCCCCTCTAACTACAGCCAGCTCAGAAACTTTTCTCAATAACCGCCCCTTGGCACATTTCCATCTAGGGAATGGATTTGATAGACCCCTTTCCCCAAGCTTGCGGTCAAAGGGAGTTTTTCCTCTCCATCTTCGAGTACTTATCTAAGTGTATTGAGCCAAAGGATCTTGCCAAGACAATAACTCGGATAGTGAAGAACTTCATTTGGGGAGAGATCTCTTGCAGGTTCGGGATCCCTCTCGCCATCATCACCGACAATGGCCCACAATTTTCCAGCTTGGAGCTGGTTAATTCTACAAGCAGCTTGGGACATCTTTGATTTGGCTCTGTACACCATATCAGAGCAACAGACAAGTGGAGGCAGCTAACAAGCTGATCATAAACCACCTGAAGAAGAAGGTATCCAACATTAAAGAAAAATGGACAGAGCAAATCTCTTCGCTTCTATGGGCTCTGAGAAGCACTCCTAATTCATTCACGGGGGAAACGCCTTTCAAGTTGTCCCACGGGTCTAAGGCTCTCATCCTAGTAGAGTTTAAAATTTAGAGCTCGAGAGTGGTAATAGCATGAGAAGGCAATGAAGAATTATGTTTGGTGAATTAAGACACTCAGAGCCTTTCTCTGGACAACATAAAAGAGCTTCGGGACCTGACCTCCATCCGCCAAGAGGTGTTCAAGAGGCAAATGGTGAAACACTTCGACAAGAATGCCCGTATTAAGTCGTTTCTTTCCGGAGATCTCGTCATGAATAATGTGGATGTGGTCGGAAGGGCAGTTTTCATCGACAAGCTGAACCCTAATTGGGAGTGAACCTTCATCATCCTCGAAGCTCTAGCCACTAAAGGATACCGTTTACAAATCACAAAATGATGCTTGTGTAAAGGCGCCATCAGTCATTGAAAATAATTAAAGACCTGCTCTTAACAAATTTGTCATGTGGAGCAGGACGCGGCTCTGTTATTGTTAAGGTGGGATAACCGACCATGCTTTTGAAAGCAGCTAAGCAAAGAAGTTCTCAAAGGAGGAATGTGTAATAGGCTGGAGGCCTCGAGTGTGTGCATCCCATTGGACTCCCTCCCCCTTAATACTATTCTATATATCTGGATCCCTTTATTTATTTGCCGGTTGAGGTGGATAATTGGTCTCGAGAGTGTGTGTCTTACGACACCCCCCCCCCATAATACCACTCCCTTATCTTCAAGATCGTAGTCAGAAAGTTTAGAAGTATTTCCACTTTCTTTTCAGCAAATATTTTTCCTTAGGTGATTGAACCAAACTTTTAGAAACCAAACAGATATGATGATGTTCCTTGTGCGAGCATACATGTGTGAGTAGTGATGTGCGAGTATATAGGTTCGAGTAATGACATGCGAACAATGGCCTGCGAGTATGCAAATAGGGGAAGCTACAACGAGCATACAATCTTCTGCGCCTATAAGCCTAGCGAGCAGCTATCACAAGTCATGCCTAAAAGCCGAGTGAATATCCATTGCAGGTCATACCTAAGAACCTTCGCATACAACTAGCGAGCATCCAGAAAATAGAAATGAAAGAACGGGTGAAACTCAAAATGATCCCATACAGAAGGCGTTGTTTTTTAATTAGTTATAGGTATCCCCAAAAGTGGCGAGCATCTCAACCTTTACATTGCCCTGCAATACAAAAAAATGAACGAATAGCCCCAATCCTTCACGAGGCATCTCCGTCAGCGCTGTCATCCTTGAAAGTCTTTGTTTTCAAGGTCAGGTAAACACCTAGAGGGGGGGGGCGTGAATAGGTTTTGTCTCTTTTAAGTTCTTTAGACCATTATCAGATTAAGTTGTGCTTTGTTATTAGTTGGTTTGTCTTTCAAGATACACATACAAGAAGACAAATATTTTATAGTGGTTCCCCAGATTATAGGTACATCCACTGTCCCTCCCGTATTTCTAACAGTATGTTAGACAAGGCTCTTCTCCAATTTCTCAGCTCCAAGGAGCTTACAACATGATCCCGCAAGACCACCCAGTCTCCTTAAAGACCTAAAACTCAGGCACTCAGCCCTACCACTCAGTGATTAGAAAATCACCTACCTAAGGCAAAAACGCCCTACAATTCAGGTCTAAGCCCTACACAAAGATCCAAACTAGATCCTACCTCAGCCTTTATAACACAAGCCTACAAATCAGATTCACACAGGATTCTTACACTCAAATCCAAGACTGGATCCTGCAGACAATATAAGTGGAGTGAAATTATTTTACACCAGAGAAATTTCTTTGTGTCGATCTCCCTGGACTATGAATTTATCTACCCTAGCTTCTTCTCAGCAACAAGATGAAAATATCTTTAGAAAACTGCTGCTTGTGCTTGAAGAATCTTAGAATAAATTTTCTTATCTGTTAATGAAGACTAAGTATCTGACAGTTCTTTTCTCCTTCAAACAACTATCTGGACTTGTAGAAATCTAAAAACCCTGCTTCTCTTCCCTATCAGAAATCGATTCTGATCTTTTTTTCACTGATGAAAATTGCAGCAGCTAATTCTTTAATCTTTCAGGTCAACTGATCAGAACTTGTGCTTCAGGCTCGACGATAATAGCGATGAAGAAGACAAAATTCTGCTGCTATGCGTAATCAGAAATCCATAATTTCTTGTTGTCGACTCATCCAATCTTTCAATTGTATAGTTTGCCGATCAATGATTCTTTGCACTGTGGGAACAACCTCAATTGACGATTTACAACTTTCCTTTTACATAAAAAGACAAATAGCTTGTCGTCGTCGCCATTAAAGGCATACTGCAGCTTCCCAGCAAAGAATTTTAAATGCGTTCACTTTGTTAACTTTTACTGACTTCAGCCATTCTGGACATAGCCAAATTCACAGAATCACTTCAGGCGTTGAGTGCATTGAGTGAACTGGCTTTACTCGATAATTTTGTACTTAGTAAAATAATCTGCTCATCCAAACATTGAGAGAGTTGAGTGAATGGGCTTCACTCAATGATTTGTTCCTTGGTCGCTGCTTTCTTGCTGAGTCATTGAGTGAATTGGCTTCACCCAATACTTCTGTACATTTTCCTCTATCTGGAGGCGTTGAGTGAGTTGAATTATCTCAATGCTTTCTGCCTTTGCCTTAACTTTAGACTACGGGTTGAGTGAACTTGCTTCACTCGATACTTTTGGACTTAGTTAACTTCTGTTTCCTTCTTTGGCTTTGACTATAGCAGCATTGCTCAACGCTCCTATCATCTGGCATTGATTGAATTGGATTCACTCAATGCTTTTGTACTTAGACAGATTTTCCTGTCTCTCTTCCAAAGCTTTGACAGAATCAACCTGACGTTGAGTGAACTGCCTTCACTCAATGCTTCTAGACTTAGAATATTTTCCTTTGGCAGAAACTCTCTGGCTTTGACATAATGAGCTTTACTCAATAAATATGCTGAATGGCGTTGAGTGCGTTGACATCCTTCAACGCCTGTGGACTTAGGTGGCGTTTGGTTGAGCTTATTACCTGCGGTACAGTGGAAACTTAACGCCATTTTTTCCAAAAAGCAGTGTTTGGCTCTTATGATTATAAAACCACATTTATTAGGTTCCACAGTTTTATGTATAACCCGAGCCGCGATTCTTTTCCACGTTCCACAGCAACAACCCGCCGATCCTAATTGGCTCCCAAAAACCTAGCGTGATAGCAACTTACCCAAATGGACGTTTTTTGTGGATCTGCGTGCATCTCTTCTTCCTGGATCCATACCTCTTCTTCTTCCTCACACAGCCACCAATATACAAGGTATCCTTCCTTTTCTTTTTCCCGGTTCTGTCCTGTCTTCTCCACTTATTTTTCTTTAGCTTCAGTACTTGATTGAGGATCATACAAGTAGGTGAAGGATAATAAATATGTTAGATTTTTTCTTGCTCAATACTTGTCAATCGATAATGAAAGAAAAGGGATAGATACTACTCTAGAGGGGGGGTGAATAGAGTAATCAAAAATTGCACTAGCAAAGTTGACTGTCTACTCAACTACCTTGGAGTGAATTGCGAAATGAAGGTTATAGATATTTGAGAAGTAACCCTAAAGCCTAACACAAGTGTTGTGCACAAAAGGCAGCCAACTATAATTACAGTTAAGGCTTGGAATCCTAAATAGCAACTAGCAAACCTAGTTAAAACTAATCACAGCCAACAACACAAGTAATAAATCAAACAACCAGACGACACAAGGGAATTTATAGTGGTTCCCCAAACAACTTGGGTACGTCCACTCTTCTACCAACAAGGTAGTAATCCACTCAAGTTTTTGATCAGGTGCCCTGCCACCAACAAGATCTGCTTCAGGTAGATCTAGAAACCCTTTACACTTTTGATCAGGTGTCTAAAAGCCAACACAGGTTTTTGATCAGGTGCCCTGCCACCAAGGTATACTTTTGAAGGGAGTAATAACCCTTTACAGGAGGGGGAAAGGAGGTTAAAATGTCTTCTCTATTTTAAATAGAATTAGAGAAGCTCAAGAACTTGCACTGAGCTAGAAAGCTCTAAAAAGTCAAGGCTCCCCCTGGCTAAAAGAATGTCCAGGTGAAGTCTTGCTTCAGTGCAGAAAACACTTCAGAAAATCTGAAGGAAAAAGCTACAAGAAGATAATAAATATGAAATGAAAATTCTTCTTCAGGCAGCTCTCTTCTTCTTCTTCTTCAAAAAGCTCTGAGTGAAGATCTTCCTGGAGGCAGGAGAACTCAGGTTGAAGAAGAGTGAAGAACTAAAACTTCTTCTCAGTTGGATGTGAACGAGCTGAGAGCAGTTGTAAACTGTAAGTTGTAAGCTTGAATGCTGCTGTTAGCTTTTGAACTCCTTTTCCTGAATGAACTCTCTTTTTCTATATGAACTGATTTTTGCTATCTGAACTAGTTGATTTCTTTCTCCAAAGAATTCTTTATATAGCAGCAGCAACAACGACTATAATTTGAGATTGAGTCTTGTCTTCTACTAAAATCTGCAAGCTGGGCTGCAAATAGCATAAAGCAAGAACAAAAAGACTGCAGACAGATATCCTATAAGAGGATAAAGCTTTCTAAGAAGCTGCAAGTAACTCTGATAAAATAATACTAGAGAAAGTCACATCAGAAGAGACTCTTTACGGCCAAAGAAGACTTTTTGAGTCTAACGGCTATAAAGGACAGCCTGACAGATAAAGCAGAAAACATATTTCAACTAATAAGACAAACAACTTTGTCAGAAAAAGATTGGCCCATGCATAAGGAATGGAGCAGATATTGCATGGAAATAATATAATAAATTTATTCAAATAATCTTTTATAAAATATGCCAAAATAAATATGAAATAAATCACATCATAGAAGATGACAAAATTACTCAAGACATACAGCAAAACGTCGAACGACCCTCGGAGATCGTCGACCGAAGCACAGAGATCGTCGACCTATCAGACAGATAGTCGAACGATATAGATAGTCGAACTATCAAAGAAAATAGTCGAACTACCTCAGCAGATAGTCGACCTATCAGAACAGATAGTCGAGCTATCAGATAGTCGATCTATCAAGGCAGATAGTCGAGCTATCAAGCAAAACAGATAGTCGACCTATCAACCAGATTGTCGAACTATTGAAGAAAACAGATAGTCGACTTATCAACAGATAGTCGAACTATTAAAGAAAACAGATAGTCGACCTAACAACGGATAGTCGAACTATCAAAGAAAATAGATAGTCGACCTAACAACAGATAGTCGAACTATCAAAGAGAACAGATAGTCGACCTATCAAACAGATAGTCGAACTATCAAGGAAAACAGATAGTCAACCTATCAAACAGATAGTCGAACTATTAGATAGTTGAACTATCCAAGAAGATAGTCGAACTATCAAGAAAAGCAGATAGTCGACCTATCAACAGATAGTCGAACTATCAAAGAAAACAGATAGTCGACCTATCAACAGATAGTAGAACTATCAAAGAGAACAGATAGTTGACCTATCAAACAGATAGTCAAACTATCAAGGAAAACAGATAATCGACCTATCAAACAGATAGTCGAACAATCAGGAAGACGATCATCGATCGGCTGATCGACGATAGTCGAGCGACGTTCGACTATAGTCGAACAAGAAATTACTTAGCCAGATTTTCATCTAGACAGGCAATTCTACACAACTAGAGAATCTATCCTATCAACTAACCTTTGACCATAGATAAATCTTGGGTCAAGAGACTAAAAGAGAGGACTGAACTCAAATCAAAACTAGGGTACCAACAATCTCCCCCTATTTGAGGTAAGTCTCTCAACAACAAAAACACACAAAACTAATTACTGAAAAGTAAATAAAATGCATGAAGGGAAATGGCTAAGCAGATAACATCAATCAAATAGATAAGTAAATAATTGTCAATCAATGAGATTTAAGAGGCTTCAGAATTAGGTTTAGGTTCAGAAGAACTAGGAATAAAAGTAATCTTTCTAGAAGGATCTAGAGCTTCTTTCCTTGACAACTTCAGGTCTTTCTCTCCAATGATTTTCATTTCTGACGCCCTTGGGACAACTGCTTCAGGATGCTTTTCCATGTATTTTGAAGGATCAAATACCTCAAGTCTAACCTGGAATTTATCAAGCTCCTTCATTCTGAATTTTGACATAGTGGTTAATCCTGCAGTGTCTTTACCTTCAGCTTTAGCTTTCTTAATTTGGGCTGAACCAACAAGTTCAAGAAAACGAGCCATCCTGAAATCAGGATCAAGCTCTGGGCTTTTATACACATTTTCAGAGGTTGTTTCAACAGTTTTCACAGCTTTAAACTTAATAGACATATCTAGCAGACTTTCAGCTGGCTCTTTATCCTGAATAACAAGATAAGAAGGAGGAGCAAACTCAGCAAATATCTTGCAAGATTTTTCAGGGAAAATAATTCGCTTACCTTTTGAAACGGCCTTCACAGCATGATCTGGCTTTGGAGAGGTTGAGCTCTTGAGTTCTTTGGAAGGAGGAGGAGAAAAAGTTGGTCTTTAATAAACCACCTCCTTCACTTGTTCCTTTACATCAGCATCAAGTCTTTGATGGCCAGATTGCGTTTTACCTTGATATCCTTGAGAACTTTTCCTTTGTGATGAATGGGATGGATTAAACCTGTCAGACTGAGCAGAAAGATTTGCAGATAAGTTTCCAGAGGCTCCTGTACTGGGAGGTGGAGGAGGAGAACCTCTAGGAGTCCATCTTGGGACAGGACTATCATACCTCTTTGACTTCTTTCTTAGCTTCTGCTGATTCTTAGAAAATGTCATCCAGTACTGGAACTCTTTGGATTTAGGATCAATACCTTTCAAGATATAGTAGGGAACATCATTATCAGGATTTGGAGGAGGAGGAGCCACATCTTTCCTTTTCTTCTTGGCAATTCTCTTTCTCTTGGACTCATCAGATTCATCAGAATCAATCTCATCCTCAGAATTTGAAGAAATAGGAAGATCATACGGATCAATTGCCTCTTACACAGCTCTTTCCTTCTCTTTTAGGGCAGCTTTTTCTAATTCTTCTTACATGGCATCCTTTGCTAGAAGTGTATCTAAATCCAATCCAGGAGTTTCATCCCAGACGGTAGACTTTTCAATTTGAACATCTGAAGCCTTTTCTTGTTGATCAGAAACTATCATGGGGACCAGTTCTACTTGCACTGCTAGCTGAGCTGGCTGAGCAGCCTCAGAAACTTGAACAACTGGTTCTGGTTCAGTTTGAACTTATGGAGCTGGTTAATGATCAAGCTCTTGGACAGCTGATACTTCTTCCATTACATCTATAGTATTATGAACAAAAATTTGCTAAATGACATCGAATCATTCCTTCCAGGTATTCCCATTCTAGCATATCAGTTATCAAGTCTAGAAAGTGAGTAAAAGGGATACCTTCAGAATTGTCCTTTGAGTGTCCTAACTCCCATAATTCTTCTAGGAAGGAAGTGGTAACTCCTTCTAGGTATAGGGCGACCAGGGGAGTGGAGCATTCTTCTAGGCAAACTTTGACAATAAATTCAGACTTCATTACAGTATCAGAAATTTCTTTTTCAGACAATGGAGGAGGAGCTGATTCTTCTATCTCTTTCTCTGCAACTGCAGGAGGATATGCTGGAGGGGAGGCCAAGGGCAGCTTAGATGCATCTTCATAAAGCATCTCCCCTGCCTGATTTCAGTAGATACTGAAACCAGGCCCCTAGATGAAGAGGGCTCAGCAGATTTTGATAGAGCTTGGATGGCAGCAGTCAAAGAAGAGATGGAGGATGCAAGGGGAGCAATTGCCTCTTCAATCATAATTTTGATTGAAGGAGTAATTAACTCAAAGATGCTAGAAATGAATGCTGGAGTGATTTCAACTGATGATGGGGGAATCTCAGTGGATGGATGATCAGCAGGAATGGTGTATTCTTGATGAACTGGAGAGTGAACTGGAGATGGAGAGTGAACTGGAGATGGAGAGTGAACTGGAGATGGAGAGTGAACTGGAGAATGATGGGTGGATGCAAGAGGATCAATGTGATCTGAAGAAGGAATTGGTGACTGAGGAGATATCTCAGAAACCAACAAATCAAAACTAGGATGAGATATCCTAGCAAGATGAGAAGGGAGAGGAGATGCATGAGGTGATGCATGGAGAATTATAGATGAATCAGAAAGATGAGAGGCAGAAGGTCGTACTTCAATTGAAATTGATGGAACTTCAACTGAAGTAGACGGTAATGCAGATGAAGAAGATGGAAGGGAGAGATTTGCTGAGCCAGCTTCGTGTAGGAGAGGAGTGACTGAAGCAGTCCTGGTGCTCTCAGATGCAGCTGGAGCAACCCCTGCAGGAGCGAGCTTCAGAAAAGTCCTTTTCCACTTGGCGAACAAGGTTGGGTCCATCTTCTTGCTGGCATTAATGGAAGTAGTAGCTGAAACTAACAAATGGGTATATTTTTCCTTCAGAAAAATCCCAAGCACACTACCTAGGGTGACTTCCTTCTTGCTGTTCTTTTTCCTTATTATATCAAACAATACTCCTGCCCAGTTAATCTTCTTTTTTTTCACAATTGCACAAATTAGGGCAAACTGTTGCCTTGTAATATTGTCATGGGCAGAGTGCTTTCCCAGTAGCACTTTTCCGACGAGTTCAGCAAAGAACTTAATCTTAAACGGAAAATTCACCATAAGCAGCTTAGAGGGAATTCCTTCGGCATGTCCCAGCTCTGTCAGCATTCTCCCAAACTCTGGGGTATCTTGCTCGTAATCTTCTTCCCCATTTAATAATCCAAAAATTTCAGTTAAAATGGCGGGGGTCAAAGTTACCTCTTCTCCGCCAATTGTTCCGGTCATAGAATCGTCATTTGAAGACGAAGTAAATGCCCATTCTTTAATCTCGGGAATGTTTATCTTTATTCTTGTTGACATGAGCCTTTCCAAACCTTGATCTTTGCATAGGTTGAGAATTTCCACTATAGCAGATTCGCAGCAACTGAAAGAATCGAAATCTACACTGAAGCCTGCATCGAACTTCACCACTGTCAGGAGAGCTGGAGCTATCGCCATCGAAGGGGCTGGAGAAGGCGAGAGAGAGACGGCGAAGACGAAATGGTAGAAATCACAAGACAGGGAGCAAGCAGAAAGACGGAATGCGAAAAGACGCTCTCCGTCGATGATAAAAACAACGATCTCTTAACCTAGGTCGACCATCGGCTTTATATTAAAACAACGATCGTCGATCTATTTAAAAGATACTGGAGACGATGGTCGAACGGTCGTTCGACCATCGTTCTTGAAGCAGAGTAGTCGATCAATCGTTCGACTATTTCTGTCTTCACAAAGAGCAAGCTGTCGTCAACCATAGATCGACGATAGGCTCGACCTGTTCGACTATCTTCGAATGCCGGTCGACGATCTTCAAGCAGATAAGCTTTCATCAACCATAGGTCGACGATAGGCATGATCCGATCGACTATCTTCGAATGTCGTTCGACGATCTTCAAACAAGTTTCAACAAGGCAGACGTCACACTTAGTCTCTTCCATTAATCATGCCTAGTTGAACCAAAAAGAACAGATGCTTCTGTTCATCTAAGGGCTTGGTGAATATATGACCTCTCTGAAGGTCAGTGGATATGAACTCAAAGCTGATCTTGTTCTTTTCCACACAATCTCTCAGGAAATGGTGCCAGATCTCAATGTGTTTCGTTATAGAGTGGTGCACAGGATTTTGTGCAATAGATATAGCACTGGTACTATCACACATGATTTTTGTGTTCTTGTGTGTGTACCCATAATCCAAAAGCTGGTTTTGTATCCATAGGATCTGTGAACAACAACTAGCAGTTGCTATATATTCAGCCTCTGCAGTTGAAGTTGAGACAGAAGCCTGCTTCTTACAGAACCAAGAGACCAATCTCTCTCCCAAGAACTAACAAGTTCCTGAGGTACTTTTCCTGTCAACTCGACAACCAGCATAGTCAGAATCAGAGTATCCAATTAATTCAAATTCTGATTCAGCTGGGTACCAAAGTCCTAGATTTGGACATCCCTTCAGGTATCTCAAGATTCTCTTGAGAAGAATCAGATGAGATTCCTTGGGGTTGACCTGGAACCTAGCACACAGGCATGTAGCAAATATTATATCTGGCCTACTTGCAGTTAAATACAATAGGGAACCAACAATGGCCCTATAATTCTTTTGATCAACAGGCTTTCCCTGATCATCAGAATCTATAACTACATTAGTAGCTATAGGTGTATGCATTGCTGAAGCATCAGCCATCCCAAACTTCTTTACCAATTCCTTGGCATATTTGGATTGGGAGATGAAGATGCCATCAACATCTTGCTTTACTTGGAGACCAAGAAAGTAAGATAGCTCACCCATACTACTCATCTCAAACTTAGAATGCATCAAGTCAGAGAACTTTTTGCACAGTTTGGGATCAGTGGAACCAAAAATAATGTCATCCACATACACTTGAACTAACAGGATTGTGTCCTTGTGGTGCTTGACGAAAAGGGTTCTATCAACTACTCCCCTAACAAAGTTGTGCTCTAACAGGAAACTAGCTAGAGTCTCGTACCAGGCTCTAGGTGCTTGTTTGAGTCCATAAAGAGCTTTTGGCAACTTGAAAACATGTGAGGGCTGAGTTGAAGAAACAAACCCAGGTGGTTGTTCAACAAATACCTCTTCCTTTAGCTCACCATTTAGAAAGGCACTTTTGATATCCATCTGAAAAACTTTAAACTTCATATAGGCTGCATAGTCTAAAAAGATCCTTATTGCCTTTAGCCTTGCAACAGGAGAAAAGGTTTGGTCATAATCTATACCTTCCTCCTATCTGTAGCCCTGAGCTACAAGCCTAGCTTTGTTCCTTACAATGATTCCATTTGCATCTAACTTGTTTCTATACACCCACTTGGTGCCTATGATCAGTTGGCCTTTAGGTCTTGGAACCAAAGTCCATACTTTACATCTTTCAAACTGATTGAGTTCCTCTTGCATAGCAATGATCCAGTGGGGATCTAGCTCAGCGTCTTTAATGGTGAGGGGCTCAATCTGTGAAAAGAAACAAGCATGCATCACATCCTGTCTTAACTGATGTCTTGTTTGAATACCAGCTGATATGTCTCCAATCACTTGAGATTTAGGATGATCTCTAAGTGTGACATCATCAGCAGGTGGGATGTGATCTTCAGCAATAGTTGGGATTAATTCCTCAGGAGGAATTTGATCTACTATTGGTGGTACAACAACAACTTCTGCAAAGTCTTCATCACTGTCTGACTCTGTGATATGAAGAGTTGATAGATGGAGAATCACTTGAGTGACATCTGGTACATGCAATGAACTTGAGGAAGGAGAATTTTCCTTCTCCTTGTAAAACATCTGAGATTCATCAAAAGAAACATGAACAGACTCTTCAATTTTGGAAGATGGTTTATTAAATTCCCTATAAGCTTTGCTCACTTGGGAATATCCAAGAAAAATTCCAATTGAAGCTTTTGCTTCAAATTTTCTAAGGTATTCTTTAGTAATATTATGAATATAAACTACACAACCAAATACTCTAAAAAAATTTATTTTAGGTTTCTTTCCTTTAAGCAACTCATAAGGAGTTTTACACTTAAGCTTGTGTATAAGACTTCTGTTCAAGACATAGTTGGCTGTACTAACAGCTTCTGCCCAATAGGAAAGAGGCATATTAGCATCTGCCAACAATGTGCTAGCACCTTAGATTAGTGTTTGATTCTTCCTTTCAACTACCCCATTTTATTGGGGAGTTCTAGGAGCTGAGAAGCTATGTTTGATACCTTCTCTCTCACAGAATTATTGCATGAGAAGATAGTCAAACTCAATACCATGATCACTTCTGATCAAGGCCACATGAGTAGAGTACTCAGTCTGCACATATAATAGAAAATCTGTAAGGGCTTTGAAGTTATCAGCCTAAGTTCTCAAAAAGAACACCCAACTGAACCTAGAGAAGTCATCTACAATGACTAGGGTGTAATACTTCCCTCCTAAACTCTGTACATTTATTGGGCCAAATAGGTCCAAATGTAATAAATACAGGATTTTAGGAGAATCACTTTTATTTACTGATTTAAATAAATTCTTGGTTTGCTTGCCTAATTGACAAGCCTTGCATAGGCTCTCCTTCTTGTAGGGGCAAGAAGGTAAACCTCTAACAAGGTTGTGTTTAGATAACCTAGGTATGTTCTTGAGGTTAACATGGCTAAGCCTTTTATGCCATAAGGTATTGTTATTTGTTACTTCATTAAATAAGCAGATTTCAGAATGGGTTGAATTAAAATCTACTAAATAAATATTGCCTTGTCTAATACCTACTAACACAACATTATTATCTAAAGTAATATTACAAAGAGAGTTAGTAAATGATACCTGATATCCAGCATCACATAACTGACTTACTGAAATGAGATTATGCTTCAGTCCAGTTACATAAGCAACTCTCTTGAAAGTTACATCTCCAATGGTAATCCTGCCATAGCCTTCAGTTTGACCACAGCTTGAATCTCCAAAGATTATCTTTAGACCAAGCTTGGCCTTGAACCTTGACAGATGTTCTTTTTTTCCTGTCATATGCTTGGAGCAACCACTATCCAAATACCACTTATTTTGAGTGATAGGATAGGTCTTCACCTACAAATAAATCAATTAAACATTGTGGACCCAGGTAACCTTTGGTCCCTTGTTTTTCACATAAGAAAAACTAGAAATAAATGAAAAAGCAGGATGAGGGTGATAACCTAATGGGTAAGATCTCCTAGGTGGGATTCTCCATGCAGATGATGTGTCAATGAACCTAGGGTTTCTATTTACATTCGGGTTTCTAAAGTTCTGGTTGAAGTTTTGAAATTCATGTTGAAAACGTCGATCAGCGTTCGACGATGGGTGCTCAGATCGTCGATCTCCGTTCGACCACTGAGCCTGCGATCGTCGAGCAGCGTTCGACGCTCTTTGTATTTCCTTAAACTTTTGTTTTCTTTTCTCTCTCTTAGCTTTATTTAAAGCTTTATTAACCTGATTAACTTGCTCAGTGTTCTTTATCCCATTAGCTGAGATAAAGTTCACTGGAGTTGAAAGATGATTTTTAAGAATCATTGGGGGTTCATTAGATGAATCTCCTAAGCCTAATTTTTTATTGCCTGACCTAGTGTTAGACATGCTGGTTATTTCAAGCAACTTAAGGCTTCTACCATTCAGAGATTCTTCTAACCTTTTGGACTTAGCTAATTCATTCTTAAGGAATTTTATTTCTTCACTAGAATTAGTGAGTTCTGCTGTTAACATAATGTTTTCATTAGAGATAAGTTCAGATTCAGCAAGTTTACTTCTAAGGTCCTTAATTTCTTTTCAGAACTAATTAAATCTAAACACAAAGATTTAAAATCTTATTTAAATTCAGTAGACGTAAAATCGTAAGAAGACAATACCTCATCTTCTGTTGGCATTTCTTCATCAGAATCTGAACTCTCTGCAGCTGAGTGATTGCTGCAGGCATCAATTGCCATCAGGCAAACTTCCTTTTCCTTCTTTTCTTCCTCATCCTCACTGGAGCTTGAAGAGGAAGATTCCTCATCAGAATCGCTCCAAGTTTTAGCAATGAAACCTCTCTCCTTCTTTTTATTCTTGTAGGAGGATGGCTTGGAATGCTTCCTATGCCGATCCTTGTCTTTCCTTTTCTCTTTATTCTTTTCCTCTGGACAGTCTGGAAGAATATGTCCAGGCTTCCTGCAACCATAGCAAATTATTTCTTTAGTAAGAGTACGATCATACCTTGGTTTTTCTTCATATTTTGAAGATTTCTTTCTAAATTCTTTCCTTCCCATCTTGAGAAACCTTTTGGCAAATAATGCAATCAGTTCCTATTGGACTGACTTCCTTCAGAAGCATCAGCAGCTTTGAGAGCACGGGTTTGTTCTTTTCTTGTGGGAGTTGGAGTCTTTGCTTCAGCCTCAGCTTCCCTGGACTTCAGCACTTGCTCAAAGGACTTGAGCATGCCAAGGAGAGCTTCTGTTGATATTTCATTTGTACTTCTGGCCTCCTTGATAGGCCAAATCCTTAGATCCCATGTGCTAGGGAAGCACATAGGAATCTTATCATTGATCTCTGTCAATGATATATCCTTGTCAAGAGTCCTCAGCTCATTGATGATTGAGTTGAGCCTTGTGTACATTGCTTCAACTGATTAAGCATCAGTTTTCTTGAAATTTTCATACTGGGAGATAAGGTTGGACCTTCTGTCCTTCCTTTCATCAGCTGAACCAGCTACAATCTGGTTCAGTGTATCCCACATTTCTTTTGCTAAGGAGCAGTCAGCAACCTTCTGGAATACTTCATCAGACATTGTCTGAGCCAGAATGTTCATTGCCTTAGCATCTGCTATCTTTGCCTTTTTATATTCATCATTGAAATCTGGAGGAGGCACTGCACTCATATCAGTTGATGATGAAGCAGTGGCTGCAGCAGGTGCTCTTGGTGGTCCTGTCAAAATGGAAGCAAAAATACTCTCATCAATAGAGTTCATATATAGTTTAATCCTTGCCTTCCAGATGCTGAACTTAGCTAAGTTGCATGCTGAAGGTCTGGTGCTAGAGTAATCCTTGAACTGGGCCATGATAGTGAAAGTGAATATCTATAATCCTTGGTATCTATCAGGATCTTGTGACTTAGGTGTTAGCCTATACAGTCAGACAACCTCCCTCTGATACCAATTGAAAGAAAAGGGATAGATACTACTCTAGAGGGGGGGGGGGTGAATAGAGTAATCAAAAATTGCACTAGCAAAGTTGACTGTCTACTCAACTCCCTTGGAGTGAATTGCAGAATGAAGGTTATAGATATTTGAGAAGTAACCCTAAAGCCTAACACAAGTGTTGTGCACAAAAGGCAGCCAACTATAATTACAGTTAAGGCTTGGAATCCTAAACAGCAACTAGCAAACCTAGTTAAAACTAATCACAGCCAACAACACAAGTAATAAATCAAACAACAAGACGACACAAGGGAATTTATAGTGGTTCCCCAAATAACTTGGGTACGTCCACTCTTCTACCAACAAGGTAGGAATCCACTCAGGTTTTTGATCAGGTGCCCTGCCACCAACAAGATCTGCTTCAGGTAGATCTAGAAACCCTTTAGACTTTCGATCAGGTGTCTAAAAACCAACACAGGTTTTTGATCAGGTGCCCTGCCACCAAGGTATACTTTTAAAGGGAGTAATAACCCTTTACAGGAGGGGGAAAGGAGGTTAAAATGTCTTCTCTATTTTAAATAGAATTAGAGAAGCTCAAGAACTTGCACTGAGCTAAAAAGCTCTAAAGAGTCAAGGCTCCCCCTGCTAAAAGAATGTCCAGGTGAAGTCTTGCTTCAGTGCAGAAAACACTTCAGAAAATCTGAAGGAAAAAGCTACAAGAAGATAATAAATATGAAATGAAAATTCTTCTTCAAGGCAGCTCTTTCTTCTTCTCCTTCAAAAAGCTCTGAGTGAAGATCTTCCTGGAGGCAGGAGAACTCAGGTTGAAGAAGAGTGAAGAACTAAAACTTCTTCTCAGTTGGATGTGAACGAGCTGAGAGCAGTTGTAAACTGTAAGTTGTAAGCTTGAATGCTGCTGTTAGCTTTTGAACTCCTTTCCTGAATGAACTCTCTTTTTCTATATGAACTGATTTTTGCTATCTGAACTAGTTGATTTCTTTTCCAAAGAATTCTTTATATAGCAGCAGCAGCAACGGCTCTAATTTTTGAGTTTGAGTCTTGTCTTCTACTAAAATCTGCAAGCTGGGCTGCAAATAGCATAAAGCAAGAACAAAAAGACTGCAGACAGATATCCTATAAGAGGATAAAGCTTTCTAAGAAGCTGCAAGTAACTCTGATAAAATAATACTAGAGAAAGTCACATCAGAAGAGACTCTTTACGGACAAAGAAGACTTTTTGAGTCTAACGGCTAGAAAGGACAGCCTGACAGATAAAGCAGAAAACATATTTCAACTAATAAGACAAACAACTTTGTCAGAAAAAGATTGGCTCATGCATAAGGAATGGAGCAGATATTGCATGGAAATAATATCATAAATTTATTCAAATAATCTTTTATAAAATATGCCAAAATAAATATGAAATAAATCACATCATAGAAGATGACAAAATTACTCAAGACATACAGCAAAACGTCGAACGACCCTCGGAGATCGTCGACCGAATCACAGAGATCGTCAACCTATCAGACAGATAGTCAAACGATACAGATAGTCGAACTATCAAAGAAAATAGTCGAACTACCTCAGCAGATAGTCGACCTATCAGAACATATAGTCGAGCTATCAGATAGTCGATCTATCATGGCAGATAGTCGAGCTATCAAGCAAAACAGATAGTCGACCTATCAAACAGATTGTCGAACTATCAAAAAAATAGATAGTCGACCTATCAACAGATAGTCAAACTATAAAAGAAAACAGATAGTCGACCTAACAACAGATAGTCGAACTATCAAAGAAAACAGATAGTCGACCTAACAACAGATAGTCGAACTATCAAAGAGAACAGATAGTCGACCTATCAAACAGATAGTCGAACTATCAAGGAAAACAGATAGTCGACCTATCAAACAGATAGTCGAACTATCAGATAGTTGAACTATCCAAGCAGATAGTCGAACTATCAAGAAAAGCGGATAGTCGACCTATCAACAGATAGTCAAACTATCAAAGAAAACGGATAGTCGACCTATCAATAGATAGTCGAACTATCAAAGAGAACAGATAGTTGACCTATCAAACAGATAGTCAAACTATCAAGGAAAACAGATAGTCGACCTATCAAATAGATAGTCGAACTATCAGGAACACGATCGTCGATCGGCTGATCGACGATAGTCGAGCGACGTTCGACTATAGTCGAACCAGAAATTACTTAGCCAGATTTTCATCTGGACAGGCAATTCTACACAACTAGAGAATCTATCCTATCAACTAACCTTTGACCATAGATAAATCTTGGGTCAAGAGACTAAAAGAGAGGACTGAACACAAATCAAAACTAGGGTACCAACAGATAAGATACTTGTCCATCTACTCCGCTTAAAATTGATCTTGTATAAAATCAGATCTTGTGTATTTTCTATTAAGTGAATTTTCTATTGTGTGTATTGTTGTGCTATTCTGTGAGTCTGATGTTATATGTGTGTGTGTGTGTGTGTGTGTGTGTGTGTGTGTTATTGTGTGTGTTTTTCTGTGAGTGTCCTGTATGTCTGTTTGTGTGGGTGTTGAGTGTGTTGTTACGTGCGTGTGAGATGATTTGTTATTGTCCTGTGTGTGTATTATATTTATGTGTGGGTTTGTGTTGTTGAGTGTGTGTGTGGTTGTATGTGTGCGTGTGTGGTTGTGTGAGTGTTTTGTTGTGTTGTGTTATATATATATATATATATATATATATATATATATTATATATATGTGTGTATGTGTGTGTGTATGTTATAATATATTTGTGTGTGTGTTTATTATATATGTTTGTATGTTATATATGTTCTGTGTATGTTATATATGTGTGTGTGTGTTATTATATGTGTGTTTGTGTTCTACATATGTATATATGTGTGTATGTGTATGCATGCGTGTGTGTTGTTATATAAGTGTGTGTATGTTATATATGTTGTATGTGTGTGTGTTGGTATGTGTGTGTGTGTGTTATTATATATATGTGTGTTTGTGTGTATGTGTGTGTGTATTGTTATGTGTGTGTGTATGTTATATATGTTGTGTGTGTGTGTGTGTGTGTGTTTGTATATGCATGTGTTATTCATAAAAAATAACTTATTTTGTTTCTCTAAAGATGGGTAAATCAAAAGATGGTGGGGTGGCCGCGTTTTTGGACACAACAGATACCATGCATTTCTGTGACATATGCATTAAAGAGATAGAAGTTGGGAATAAACCAACCACACATTTTAATAAAGAGGGTTGGAGTAATGTTATGAAGAAATTTGAAGATCTTACTAAAAACAATACGATAAAGTCCAATTGAAAAATAAATGGGATCATTTGAAGAAGAAGTGGAAATTATGGACGGAGTTAAAACGTGGTGATACCAGATTGGGTTGGAATGCTTCAAGGAAGACTATAGATGCCTTAGATGAGTGGTGGGATGAAAGATTGAAGGTACTCAATTACTAAAGTAAATTTGTTATACTTTTATTTTTAAATGATAAACATCTAATGTTAAATATATTTCTTTTTTAGGTTGTCCTGGAGGCAAAGAAATTTCGAAACTCTGGAATACATCCAGAGTTAGAGGAGAAACTAAAATTGATGTTCAGTTCTGTTGTCGCAATAGGACACCACGCTTGCACCCCCAACACCATTAACGAGATCCCAGAGTCCGTTCATGAATGAGGAATGTCAGATGGTGATCCTCAAGACATTAATGTTAGCAGTGATCCTCTGCCACATAAGACCACAGCTACATCTATTGCCGGCAAGAAAAAAAAATAAAAATAAAAATAAAGTTATTAGCTTCGTGTTAGAATACTTGGCGGAGTCTTCTAAAACTATTAGTTGATGCAACCAGAAGCACCAAAAAACATGTTTTTGAGTTTAGCATCCCCCAGCACCATTGATGTTATTTATTAAAAAAATATGTTTATTCCAAAAATTAAATTGTTCATAATTAAATAAATAGGGAAGAAAAATTTCACAAAAAACTCCGTTTTGTTTCCAAACAACTTTTTGAAAACTTTATTTTGCAAACTCCATTTCACCCAAATAGTTTTTTAACAAAACTCAATTTTCCGAAATCAACACTTTTTCTATCATCAGCAACAGCCCAACCAAACACTTCCTTAGTTGATTTTTTCCTTACTAAAGCTTAATCTTTGACTACTTACACCTGACACGGCACTTTTTGGCATATAGCGTTGAGTGAACTGGCTTCACTCAATGCCTGTGGACTTAGCAGTATTCCTTGCTTGCCAACATCTTTCCTTGACTTCTGGCATTGAGTGAGCTTGCTCCACTCAACGCCTGTGGACTTAGTCGCTTTCCTGCCCTTCCCAACTTCTCTTCTTGACATCTGGCGTTGAGTGAGCTTGCTTCACTCAATGCCTGTGGACTTAGTAGAATTTCATTGTCCAGCTTCCTTCCTTAAGGCATCTGACATTGAGTGAGCTCGCTCCACTCAATGCTTGTGGACTTAGTAGAATTTTTTCCTGACCAACAGCCTACATTGTGTCCACATGTACAATCAATGTAATAAGGACTAACCTGCATGCATGACCTTATACACACATCATATACAACTTATGTGTATGTCATTGACTTGTTTGACTTCTTAAAAATCTGGTAAATTGGGATCAATGGACCCAACATTCTCCCCCTATTTGAAGAAGTCAAAACCCTTTTTCAAGTTTTTCATATTTTCTTAGTTAGTGACATAAACAACATATGCAACAAAAAATGTACTATTATAAAAGAACAGCTCAAGGAAGGTTACCACATTTCCTGCTTGTATGGTGAGCATCACCAACTCCCCATATTTTGCTTCAAGGTGTGTGTCAATACTTGAGTGTTGCATAAGAAGATTTCTTTCTCCCCCTGAATTTGTTGAATGACTTGATCATGTCCTTTTGGCTTTAATACCACTTTATCACTTGATCAACCGTTGATGCCACTTGATATCAACCTATGATGCCCCTTGATATAAACCTCTGATTCCCTTTGATATGCCACTTTATCAATTCCTTCTCTCCCCCTTTTTGACTTCGGTAAAATAGTCATCAAGGAGCTACCCTGTCATGATTTCCTTCTCACCTTATGTGATTGTAGTTGATCCCATTGGTGCAGCTGCTAGCTTCCTCTTTAAATGAGGAAGAATCTGCTCCTGTGACTGCTTAACTTGCCAACCACCTCAATAAGAGCACCTTCTGTAATCAACTACCTGATAAACACTTTGGTTAATGATAGTCTCAATACAACTTAAGGTCTTCACAACCTGCAAGAACAATAGATCCTGCACCAAAAAAATACTATAGGGAGTAACTGAAGCTAGAACAAGTTCAACATACCCAACTCAAACATGAAGGTGTTGAATTTAGCTTCATCTAGTGGCTTAGTAAACATGTCAGCCACTTGCTTGTTTATGGGGACAAACTCGAGACTGTTATCTTCCTTTTTCCACATGCTCCCTAATATAATGATATCTAATTTTTATATCCTTAGTCCTGCTGTGTGATACAGGATTCCTAGCAAGGGAAATAACACTAGTTGAATCACAATCTAGAGGATATCTACTTATCTGGAGGTTGTAATCATGTAGCTAATGCTGGATCTACATCAAATAAGCATAAAAACTACCTGTTGTTATGTACTCTGACTCTACAATTGAGATTGCAACACTTGTTTAATTCTTGCTGCTCCAAGACACGAGTCTTCCTCCAAATAACTGACAGGTGGCAGTAGTGCTTTTCATATTCTCTTTATAGCCTGCAAAATATTCATCTGAATAGACTGTTAGTTAAAAATCCCTATTTCTAGGGTACCCTAGACCAAGATCTATTGTGCCCTTAAGATATTTCAAGATCCTCTTTGCAGCAGAGTAGTGAGATTCTTTAGGGCATGCCTGATACCTAGCACAGACACATGTACCATACATGATGTCAAGCCTACTAGTAGTAAGGTATATAAGGGAGCAAATTATCCCTCTATATAAAGTTTCATCAACAGGTTTCCCTGCTTCATCATTGTTTATAGGCATACTTGACCCTATGGGAGTTTTCATGGTGGAGGCATTCTCCATACCATACTTTTTAATAAATTCTCGGGTGAACTTGGACTGGGATATAGACAAGCCATCATTAGTCTGTCTAACTTGTAGTCTTAAGAATAACATGATCTAACCCATACTGCTCATCTCAAACTTCCCTTGCATAATTTTAGCAAACTTTCTACAAAGGTTGCCATCAGTAGATCCAAAAATAATGTCATCAACATATATGTGGACTGGGATGATCTTGCCCTTAGATTCCCTTAGAAATATGGTCTTGTCTATCTTCCCCCATGAGAATTTACTCTCTTTGAGGAAGATAAAAAAGGTCTCATACCATGCTCTAGGGTCTTGCTTCAACCCATATAGAGATTTACTAAATCTATAAAAAAAATCACGTGAGTTAGAGTCAACAAAACCGGGAGTGTAACGTTCTGATTCACACTAGGCCCCTTGTGCGTGTTTTTGGTGTCGGGAGAGCTGGTGTAGGCTCAAGGGGGTGCATGCGATCAGGTGCGCACTCGCGGGGAACAAGGAAATAAGTTGAAAACCTGTGTTGAGTATGACACTGGTAGGGACACGGGCGTGTCCCTACCCGTGTGCAGTGGCGTGGAGTGACCATGGAGTTGAGTGGTAAAAAAGGCGTTGAGTGGTTTGTCCCGAGTAGGACATGGGTAGGGACACGGGAGTGTCCCTACCGGTGTTCCATGCCTTGGCTGCATAGCGTTGAGTGATCGGTCCCGAGAAGGACATGGGTAGAGACACGGTCGTGTCTCTACCCGTGTGCGAAGGACACGGGTAGCGACACGAGCGTGTCCCTACCCGTGTGCTTTAAGCCGAAGTCGACGAAGTCTATCCAGAGAAGGACACGGGTATAGATACAGGAGTGTACCTACCCGTGTACTCCAGGTCAAGAAAAACGAGGAGTGCCCCGAGTAGGACACGGGTGTCGATATGGCCAGAACCAAAGCCATGTCACCTTGACATGGGTACCGACATGGGCGTGTCAGTACCCGTGTAGGAGCACGAAATGGCAGTCGAGCCGCTTCGCCAGAGCAGGACACGGGTAAGGACACGGCCGTGTCCCTACCCGTGTCACTTTTGTATAAAAAGGAAAAGTAAAACCCTAGCCGTTTTCACTCTTCATTCCAGCCCTTTTCCTGAGAGAACTTTTTGGAGCAGGAGATCTTGCTGGAGCAAACCTTGGAGGAGGATAAACGCCACCGCCGTCTAGGAAAAAGCGATGTCGTCGAGGGGGATGACAAGATCCATGGTTGGAAATGGTGGTACCGCTGGATATGAGGTGAGCTTCCTCCCCTCTCCCTTGGTGCTAGATACTTAGATATTCTTAGGCTAGACATCGACTCAAATGAGTCTTGATGTGTTAGGAGAAGGTTTCTTAGTAAGTTCTATCTAGAACTTTTGTTCTAATGATTAGTCATATTCCTCCGCAAGCCGATCACCCCAAATCGCAACCAGAAGTTCCTCAACCCTTATTCTCCCTCTCAAGCCCATTCCTCTTCACAAAACCACCCCCATCATCACTTTGAATAAGGGGAGGTTAAAGATGACTAATCATTAGAACAAAAGTTCTAGATAGGCCTTCCTAAGAAACCTACTCCTCACACATCAAGACTCATTTTAGTCCATGTATCGCCTAAGAATATCTAAGGATCTAGCACCAAGGGAGAGGGGAGGAAGATCACCTCATTTTTGTCCATGGATCTTGTCATCCTCCTCGGCAGCATTACTTTTTCCTTGATGGCAGTGGCGTTTCTCCTCCTCCATGGTTTGCGACAGCAAGATCACCTCCTCCAGAAAGTTATCTTAGGAAAAGGGCTTGAATGAAGAGTGAAAACGGCTAGGGTTTTACTTTTCCTTTTTATACAGAAGTGACATGGGTAGGGAAACAGCCGTGTCCTGCTCTAGCGAAGCGGCTCGACTGCCATTTTGTGCTCCTACACGGGTACTGATACGCCCGTGTCGATACCCGTGTCTAGGTTACACGGTCGTGGTTCTGGCCGTGTCGACACCCGTGTCCTGCTCGGGGAACTTCTCTTTTTGCTTTCCATAGACCACACGGGTAGGGAAACGCCCATGTCTCTACCCGTTTCGTTCTCTGGACAAACTTCGTCGACCTTGGCTTGAAGCACACGGGTAGGGACATGCCCGTGTCGCTACCCGTATCCTTCGCACACGGGTAGAGACACGGTCGTGTCTCTACCCGTGTCCTTCTCGGGACCGATCACTTAACTCTTCGCAGCCAAGGCATGGCATACGAGTAGGGACACGCCAGTTTCCCTACCCGTTTCCTACTTGGGACAAACCACTCAACGCCCTTTTATTACCACTCAACACCATGGTCACTCCATGCCACGACATACGGGTAGGGACACGCCTGTGTCCTTACCCATGTCATACTCAACACAGGTTTTCAACTTATTTTCTTGTTCCCCGCGAGTGTGCACCATATCGCCTGCACCCCCTTGAGCCTACACCAGCTCTCCCGACACAAAAAACACGCATAAGGAGCCTAGCGCTAATCGTAACGTTACAAATCCTATAAAAAAATAAATGATTTCATCTCCGAAATAAGGCTAAGGCTATGGGGAGTGAAGCATATAGAAAAACAAAATATGCTTTTAAATAAAATTACATGGAGCGAACATCTCCGGGTAGCGTCTTTGTATCAAATCCATTAGCTCCCATGTGAATTCCTCCTTCCCATGATTAGAACATAGCACCTTCACCAAGGGAACACTTTTGTGGCACAAGGTTCTTATCTCGTTGTCTTTAATCCACACCGGCTCTAGTCGCACAGACCTATCAGACGCCACATGACCTTTAGTTGTGGGGATGTATTGATCGGTCCGCAAAAACGCCTTCCGAAGTGACGACACATGGAACACGTCGTAGAGATTCTCTAGCTCGGGTGGTTTCTCCAACTGATAGGCTAACGTGCCAAGCCTTTCCAGTATAGTATAAGGACCCACATACCTCGGGCTGAGCTTATTCATGCCATGCACCCTAACATTCCATGCATCGGCCGGATTTTCAGAAATACTTTATCACCCACTTGAAACTCCACCAGACAGTGCCTTGCATTATAATACTTCGCCTGCCGACTTTTAGCCTCTAACATGCGATCCCGTATCAGCCTAACCACCACATCAGTGTCATTTATATACTCAACTCCCAAAGTTTTCGGGTCTTCATCTTGCACCCAAGACAAGGGGGTTCTACACCTTCTTCCATAAAGGGCTTCATGGGGCACCATACCGTTGCTCGCCTGATGGCTGTTGATGTAGGAGAATTCCACCAGGGATAAGAGCCTTTCCAACAGCTCTCCCCTATCCAACACACATAATCTCAACAAATCCTCCAATGTTCGGATGGTTCGCTCAAACTGCCCGTCCGTCTGAGGATGGAACGCGGTGCTGAAGGTAAGGCGCGAGCCCAAATACGCCTGTACCGCCATCCACTCCTTGGAGGTAAAACGACCATCACGGTCAGAAACTTTCATCTTAGGCACGCAATGATACATTACAAACTGCTCCACAAAGAGGCGTACCAAGACATCCACGTGAGCCTCCTTCTTCATAGGGATAAACCGGTCTACTTTCATCAGTCGATCAACGATCACCCATACTAAATCATTCCCTGAGCGTGAGAGAGATAGCCCATGTAATAAGTCCATGGAAATATCCTCGAACTTCCACTCGAGGATGGGCAATGACTGTAACAAGCCGCCGGGACTCCTGCACTCCGCCTTCACTCTTTGACAGGCTTCACAATGTGTACAAAATATCGGACATCCTTCTTCATTCCTCGCCAACACATGGTCTTTCGTAAGCCGGCGTACATCTTTGAATTTCCCGGGTGAACGGAATACTGAGAGCAATGTGCCTCTCTCAAGATATCCTCTCGGATTTTACCTCCCTTGGGAATGTAGAGCAGGCCATGAAAATAAACGAGGCCGTATTTTAGTGTGTATTCGTCGGTAGTCCCATCTTCGATTGACTTGATTGTCGGAGCCAGATCCGCATCCACTCCTTGCTCCACCTGGATCCGGTCCCGGATATCACAAACTATGCTCATGCAGGCCAAGTAATCCGTGTATTCTGGGGAAGGAGCCTTAAATATTAAAGTAATATCAATCTCCTAAATCATCTGAGCCAACTCCATACTCATCAACCGAGACTCTGGGCTCGAGCCTTGTATTTTTCTAGTCAACGCATCGGCTACTAAGTTCGCTTTTTCGAGGTGGTAGTTCAAGGTGAACTCATAGTCGCAAAGAAATTCTAACCAACACCGTTGTCTTAGGTTCATTTCCTTCTGAGTATGAACGTACTTCAAGCTTTTGTGGTCTGAAAAGATCTCGCAGTGGACGCCGTATAAATAATTCCTCCAAACCTTCAAGGCGAACACCACTGCTCCCAGCTCTAAATAATGAACCGGGTAATTGATTTCGTGCTTCTTCAATTGTGTTGAAGCATAAGCAATCACGTGCCCGTGCTGCATCAATACCGCTCCCATCCCTAGAAATGACGCGCCCGTGTAAACTTGAAATCCTTCCTTCCAAGATGGAAGGATAAGGATGGTGGTGGAGGTAAGTCTATCCTTCAATTCTTGGAACACATCTTCACATTGGGGTGTCAACTCATACGACACACCTTTCTTTGTTAATGAAGTAAGAGGAAGAGCAATCTTTGAGAATCCCTTTACAAACTTGTGGTAGTACCCGTCAATTCCAAGGAAACTCCGCACATCGGCTGCCGACTTCAAGGGTGACCACTCCTTTACGGCACGCACTTTGGCCGGATCCCCGGCTAGACCAGCCCAACTGATCACATGACCCAAGAAGGCAACCTCCTTAAGCCAGAATTCGTATTTGCTAAATTTGGCGTACAAGGCGTGCTCCTTAAATTTCTTCAACACCAAGGTCAGGTGCTCGCCATGCTCCTCCTCCGTCCTTGAGTAGACTAGGATATCGTCGATGAAAATAATGACAAAGATGTCCAAATAGGGCTTATATACCTTGTTCATCAGGCTCATGAAAGCCAAAGGGGCATTTGTGAGCCCAAACGACATTACAGTGAACTCGTACAACCCATATCTTGAACTAAAGGTTGTTTTTTTGATGTCCCCTTCTTGTATTCTCAACTAGTAATACCTTGAGCGCAAGTCTAGCTTATAAAACCAATGCGCTCCCACTAGTTGATCGAACAACACGTCGATCCGAGGTAGAGGGTAAGTGTTCCGCACCGTGAACCGATTGAGTTCCCGATAATCTATGCACAGATGCAGTGTTCCGTCCTTGTTCTTCACGAACAATATAGGGGCTCTCTAGGGTGACGAACTAGGGCGAACAAACTCCGACTCCACCAGTTCTTGTGGTTGAACTCTAAACTCCGCGAGTTCCTTCGGAGCCATTTGGTAAGGGTCCTTGGATATAGGCTTAGCACCCGGTACGATATTAATTTGGAAGTCAACCTCTCTATTTGGGGGTAATCCTGGTAGTTTCTCAGGAAATACCTCGGGGAAGTCCCGCACCACCCGTACGTCTTTTACGTCGAATGCTACTTCCTTCATCTCGAACTAGATCATAAAAACTTCATCCCCCTTCATGCGGGCTTTTATAACCTGAACGGATGATAACGTCAGACGAGGTGCGAAGTTAATACCATGGAAGATGACGTCGAAGTCTCCATGTCTCAAATAAATCCGCTTCTCCGCGCAGTCGATCCTTGCATAGTGCTAGTCCAACCACGTCATGCCCAGAATGTTGTCAAATTCCGGCATTTTCAAGACAGTGGCAGGCATAACAAAAGTCCTTCCCTCAATAAGTACCTCAATCTCGCACTTAGTTGTTGTAACCATATCCGAGCCATCCTGAAGGCACACTAGTCGGGCTATTCCAGTAAAATATTGCACACCCCCATGTCCTTAATGAAATCCTCAGACACAAAGTAGTGTGAGGCACCGGTATCGAACAACACATAGGCCGTCTTTCCGCCAATTATCACGGTGCCTAAGTACCAATAATCAAAACTTATTGTTAGATAGCTAGTATGTCGTAAGCAACTTAAGTTTAATACAGAAAACATGAAAGCTTACTGCACGTACCTGCAATAACATTCTGGGGATTCCGTTCTTGTGCCATGTCTAGCGCGTAAACTTGATCTCTGGTAGGGTCGGGGTTACCTCCTCGCGGTCCTCGTCCTCGACCACGCATGTAACCCCGCCCTCAAGGGGCCGCCAGAGGGAGAGCGGGAGGGGCATTCCCAAACAATAGCGGGCAAAAGCATCGAATGTGACCCGGTTGATTGCATTCAAAACACACAAGCCCAGGACGCCTCTCGGTTTGCTGAAATTGCTGAGGCTATGATGGTGGAGGCAACGCGAGCGGTTGGTGAACCGGATGCTCCACCCTAAAGTTTTGGTGGACACGCTCTCCACCTCTTTGATATCCTCTTACTTTTCTAAAGTCCTGTCTCCTTCCATTACTTGGGAAATCTTCCATAATGCCCTCTACAGGTCTCTTACCACTACCTAAGTTGTCCGCCTCTAATCTTTTTTCCATATCGATGATCTCCGCAAAGCTAGCATCCACTATAAACAAAAGGGCCTACCTGAGAGATTCTCGCAGCCCTTTGTAGAAATGCTTGGCATAACCTCTATCATCTTACTCGTATGAGTCCGCAAACCTTGCGAGATGTGTGAACTATTGCTGGTATTTCGTAACCGTCTTCGATCCTTGTTTCAGTAGATGGAACATATCCTCAAGTTCATCTCGAGCGGATGAAGGAATGAAGTGCTCCAAGAAAACATCCGAGAATTCGCTCCAACTTATCTCTGTATAGACTCGGCCTTGGAAGGTGGAGCCCATGAGTGACTTTAACCACCTCTTAGTATGTAGCTCCTAGGTGGACACCGCCAGTGACACAGCCATGGTTGCTTGACAATGGATACCAGCCAATAACTCATGTACTGTGTCAAGCCATTCCTCCGTGCGCACGACTGACTCCGTCCCAAGGTAAGTGGTAGGGGAGAGAGCCCGGAAGGCGCTCAGCCAGTTAGAGCCCGGGGCCTGTTGTAGCACCAGAGGCTGCTGTGCCCTAAAAGCATCCAAGATGGCGGTGAGCGTCTGCCCCAACTCGGACTGTTCGAACTGAGTGGGTATGGAAGGGGTAGGAATACCCCCCAACTGCTCAACACACACTAGAATATATATGTAGAATCCAAACTTACGGTCAGGTTGGCAAATCTTAAGGTCAGAGTTGGACAAACTTAGTGTGAATTACATATGGGCACACCACTGCTTCCACTATGTAAGTTTGTCCCCAAACTGACTAGTCGAACGGGAGTGGCCTATTGTTGAATGACTTCTTTAGTTGAGGATCGTGGAAAATTGATACCATTTGTAAGATCCCCCTCCCGGAACACAAAACAGGGCACGAGAGGGGTCTTATGCCCAGAACAGCCACCTTGGGGTAGCACTAAAACTTGGGCTAGCCTGTATTTCTTAAATTCATTCTATTCTTATAGGAGATTATTCTCTGAGTGTAGGAGCTTTGTTCTCCGAGTAGTTGTAAGAAGTTTTCATCTTCCGAGTATAGATCCGTTCTGTGGGTCGAGTTGTAGGAACATTGTTCCGAGTTGTAGGATTGTTTTAAATCAGAGATTAGTGGAGTAGCTGAGTCTAGTGCATTGCTAGATTAGTGTGTGGAAAGTGGATGTACCCAAGGTTGGGGAACAACTATAATTCTTGGTGTTGTCTGTGATTGCTTTGTTAATTTTATGTGCATAGATCGCACAATTTTTTATTCCACAAATACATGCACAACACACCTATTCACCCCCCTCTAGGTGATTTAGGTTGACAACTTAAACATTTTTCAGTTAAGAGTTGTTTAGGACCCGTGAAGTCTTTCTTAAGGGTGATCAACTGTTTCTTAAATCTAGAATTGTTTAGTAGAATCAGATGTGCCAAGTCTTGAGATATATCAAGATTCTCTGGGTGCGGGAGTTAGTGGGCGTAACCACCTCCGCGATTTTTGAGATTTATATTATGGTTTTTCTTTGTTGTAGATGTTAGTGGGAAAATCTACTACCGCAAGGTTTGTTTCCTTTATTAGTATCTTGTGGAACTCTACCGGGTGTTTCGGCATCTGCGGTGATTGGTGGAGTGTATGAGTATCCGCCGCAGTTAGTCGGATATTATATATCTGTGATGGTGTGTCAAGATGAGTAACCACCTCGCCTGTGTTTTTGGGTAGAGTTGACCATATATGGCTAATAAAGATTTGAGTATTCCTTTTTATGATTTAATCTTGCCCCCCACCTTTTTAGACTTGTGAATCTGGTGTGATTTGTTGTACGTGATGAAAGTGAGGGTAAGATCTATCTCAACTCTAGAGGGGGGTGAATAGAGTTTACTTAAATTAATTTCACAGTTGAAATAATCAGCAAATATAAAATTCAATTTATAGTATAGTGTAGAGTGCTAGTAAAGAGTTAAAAACAAAGAAGTAAAGAGCACAGCACATAGCAAACCAATCACACAAACAACCCAGAAGACACAAGGAAATATAGTGGTTCCCCAAACACCTGGGTACATCCACTCTTCTACCACCCTTGGTAGGAATCCACTCAGGATGAGTTGATCAGGTGTCCTGACACCAATGAGCTTTTGATAAGGTTCTCAAAAACCAAAACTGGATTTTTTGATAAGGTGTCTTGCCACCACTGAGTTTTGACAAGGCTCTCAAAACCAGACAGAACTTTTGAAGGGAGTTCAAGAACCCTTTTACAGCAGAAAGAAAAAATAAAGAGGTGAAGTTGTCTTTTCTGTTCTCAAATCAAATGAGAGAAGACTAGTGGATCTTTTGATGTCAAAGCTCCCCCTGAGATGTAGACAGATTCAGGAATGGAAGCTTTGCTCTAGGGTGATAGGTCTTCAGAACTTTAGATCTCCAGCAAAGGATTGTTTCAGCAAAAAAGCTGAAAGATGAGGTGTCTGGAGTTCTTGAGATGAAGCTGTGATCACTTTTCTGTAAGCAAAAAGATTGTTATTCTGATTCTTCAGAATTGATCACTTGTTATCTGTCACAGCTTAATTCTTGTTGTTGTGCTCTCTGTGTATCTTATTGTATATTTTATCTGTCTGAAGATAAAAAGGAAGATCTGATTCTCAAAAAAAAAATATTCTTGTAAAAGATAGCCGTTGGCAGTCATAAATGTCTTCCATAAAAAGTCTTGTCTTCTAGAGGAAGGTCCAATAAAACATTCCCTGAATAATTCCTTGAAACTTGCTCCAGAATAAAGACAAACGGCTGGCAGATCTCCTTGACATAAATGCAGAGAGAATTCAAAAACATTCCAAAGACTTGTAGCATTTGAATCCTTAGAATCATTGATCTCTCAAAAAAAATCGTCGATCTGAGCTCTACGATCGTCGAACTGAGCTCAGAGATAGAAACAGATCAAACAGACAGAAAACGTCGAACTGAGCTCGAAGATCGTCGAACCGAGCTCAGCGACCTGAAGAATAGCTGAAGAAAGATCGTCGACCTGAGCTCGAAGAACGTCGACCGGAGTTCGACGACTTTAGCAAGGTTTAGCTCAGAGAGCGTCGAACCGAGTTCGACGTTTCGTTGACCTAAGCTCGACGATAACTGACTTTGGGCTTGGCTCTATATCCTTGATCTTGGAATGGTCCTGGGGGCAGCTTCAAACCTAAGTTCTAAGCCATAGACTCATTCTAATGTTGACCTTTACAACTATACAACTAGGTCAACCTGGTTTCCTAAGACAAACAAAGTGATCCTTACCCAAATTAGTAATAGGGTGTTCCAACAATCTCCCCCTATTTGGGTTAGGATTACTATTTACAGACAGATTTAGGAAATAAATAAGCATACATTCAAAACAGAAGCTAATTCAACAATGCAATAAGAAAGATATAGCAGTAATGCAGATCATAGATAAAAAGTCAGCAAATATCCAGAGGAGGATGATTGTTCAGCTTACACAATTCACTTCTTCTCAGTTCCCTTTTTAAACATAATTTCTCTGTTGGGATTGAGGGCTTCTTTCTTGGATCTTCTATCATCTTCTGCACCAAAGGAAGTTTGAGATCTGGGCCTTGGAACTATAGCCTCAGGGTGCAGCTTCATATAATCTTCTGGATTAATGAATTTTCTTGATGCTTATCTCTCCAGTTCTTTCTTTCTCTGATCTGATAGAGTTGTTATGTTGGAAGTGTCCTTGCCTTGCTCTCTGGCCTTTTTCATTTGATCAAGAGCAGCCAACTCTTTCATTCTAGCTGTCCAGGACAAGGGGTTGTTCTCAGGATCCTCAAATGGAACAGGAGGTTCATATCTGTTGAAGGATTCAGAGTCAGTAGGAGGAGTCCTGGAGACAACTACATCTTTTAGCTTATATGGGAAAGGACCTGAAGTAGAATCAGTATGGCCTTGTCCTTCCCTTTGATGAAATCTGTGCCCTCTCTGGCTTCCTCTATATTGGCCCCTTCTAGATTGATATCCCCTTTTATGTTGCCCCCTTTGATAATATTTCTGATAAGACTGGGAGGAGCTTTGCCTGGAAGCTGGAGCTTGAGAGGCTGAGCCTGAACCAGAATCTGGAGGAGGAGGAGGAGGAAGCTGATACTGAGAAGATCCTTTTTCATACTTATCCAGCTTCCTTCTCTTCTTCATAGCCTTTGATTGGTTCTTGGAGTACTGCATCCAAGGCTCAGATATGGGGCAGTCATGCAGAATATAGTAAGGTATGTCTTTAGAATCCTTTGCCTGAGCTGGCGGAACTGACTTCATGGCCTTGCTTCTGGCCTTCCTCTTCTTGGCAATAGTATTTGCAGAGTCATCTGATTCAGTTTGAAATTGATCACTCTCTGAACTTTGAGGTCTGTCATACAAATCATCAAAGCTTTTTATGTATTTCTCTTGTAACTTTAACTGATCAGTAGTCAGGGCAGGAGCAACATCAGAAATTTGAGCAGAAGGAACTTTTGAAGCAACAGCAGCAATAGGAGCAGTAACAACAGCAGGTGCAGGATCTTCCAGGTAAGAAGCAACTTTTTCAGCAGCAGATGTATCTTCAATTACAAGAACCATTTCAGTATCTTCAGTAACAGCAGCAGAAGCTTCATCAACAAGAGGCACAATGGCCTTAGTAGCAACATCAGAGATGGAAACAAAAACATCCACAGCCTTCCAGGAATTTACATATACTTCAATTTGGCTGGGATCACAGACAGAAATGGGCACAATGGCCTTAGACAAGTCTTCAGTATGTGGAACTGGCAAAGATCTGAAGTAAACTGTATCAAACTCAGAGAGCAGGCTCTGGAGATCCATTGCAAAAGCAGGAGCAGGAGCAAGAGTTGGAGCAGACTCAGGCACAACCACTACTTCAGAAGGCATCTCCCCCTGCCTGGATTCAGGGAGAACTGAGTCAAGGCACCCAGAAGAGGTAATTGCCTGAGAGGGAATGAAGGAGGAGAGCTTGGAAGACAGCTCCTTGACATGGGTCAGGAGTGGAGCCAGAGTGGTCTTCAGTAATGAGGTTAGCTTAGGAGCTAGCAGCTCATATAACCTGTCTGCCAGGGCTGATAGATCTACATGCTCAAGAGGGGCTTGAGCAGAGATAGGAGAGGAGGTTGTTGGAAGGATGTTGGCTGGAGCTGGTGGCATGGAGAATGAGGGTATGGATGGCTGTGAGAGGGGAATGGAGGAGATTGAAGATGTTGACGTGAAGATAGGTGAGGCAAGAGAAGGTGTGAAGGATGGTTGGGAGAGAATTTCTTGCAGCATTTGTTAGAATGAGGAGGTAGAGGGAGGATCAGGAGGAGAGGAGGGAGAATCATCCATAAAGGAATCATCTGCAAAGGAAAATGATGATGAGGTGAAGATTGGATAAGAGAAGAGAGGATGGAATTCCTCTGAGGTAGATGCTGGAGGGGGTGAAACTGGTGAAGAAATGTTAATGGGGGAAGATACCAATATGGTGGTGTTTGGAGGTGAGGATGAAATGGCTGGGGTAAAGACAGCTGGAGGAGGAGGAGAAGTAGGCAACACTTCTACTGGGGAAGAGACCAGAGGTGGAGTGACTGAGACAGTCCTGGTGCCTGAAGATAGTGGTGCGGTAGCTCTGGTAGGGTTTACAATCTGCCTATCCCATTTGCTGTAGAGGGCACAGGAGAGCCTCTTGGATGCATTAATGAACATCCCAGAAGAGGTTAGCAGCTCAGGGCATCTGGAATGCAGATAGACCCCTAGAATTCTCCCAAAACTGACAGCAGTATTACTCAGCTTCTTCTTAATCAGGTTGAAGAAAATTGATCCCCAGTCTAGATGTTTCTTATCAAGTAGAGCTCCCATTAGACAAAATTGATATCTTGATATGGTATCATGGGCTGAGTGCTTGGCCAGAAGCACTTTCCCAACTACATCAGCCAAAAATTGAAATTCTATCAACATATTTTTCTTCAGCAGTTTATTAGGGTTCACAGCATTGTGACCCATTCTATCAAGCATGGAGTCATATTCTTCTCCAGATAACTCTATGGAATCTTCTCCAGAACTAAGATGAAAAACTTCAGTTAAAAGAGCCGGGGACAATTGTACCTGAGTCCCTTTTATGAAGCCGACGACGGAGTTCTCATTCTCATCTGTCGCTGTATAACACCATCCTTTCAGTTCTTCTGATGCAATCTTCATTCTGATAGTCATTATTTGCGATAGCTGCTGATCTCTGAATAGATTAAGAATATCCTTGAAGCGCTGATCGCTTCCATCAAACGAGTTCATGTCGATATCAAACCCGGTTTCAAATTTCATTTTGGAAATTGCAGTATTGGAGCCAGCCATTTGTACCTGCAACAAAGAACCAAACACGACCAAGCGTAGAAGATTTGGAGGGAAAAACGAAGAAAGTTGCAGAGAGTATGAAACCGCAAAAGATGAACGACGGCTGAAGAAATGATTTTATATTAGGGTTCGACAGCGAAACGGAAAATCGTGGAGCTCGGTTCGACAAAACGTCGATCTCAGCTCGACGATTTAAGCTACAGAAGGAATCTGAAGAGACTTCAATATCGTCGATCTCCGTTCGACGATGTTGAAAAGCGTCGAGCTCCGCTCGACGGCCTCTGAATAGAAAGTGAGAAAACCTGGAGCTAACAGAGGCGCTGAACTCAGATCGACGATTTTGGAAACGTCAATCTCTGGTCGACGATTTTTAGAAAAATGTCGATCTACGTTTGACGATTTCTGGGAAAACGTCGAGCACAGTTCAACGACAAAGTCTATTCTACAGACACAAAAAGGACTGAATTTTTTAGCCTAGTCTTGGTGTGTTTTAACTTTTCAAAAATCTTGTAAATTAGTTTAGGCTTCCTCCATCTAACATGCCTAACTGATTTAGGAAGAAATTGTGCTTCTTTTCATCCAAGGGCTTGGTGAAAATATCTCCCCTTTGCAAATCAGTTGGGATATATTGAAGTTCTATTTTGTTTTTCTCTACATTATCCCTTAGAAAATGATGCCTAATCTCCATATGTTTTGTCCTACTATGGAGGACTGGATTTTGTGCTATAGAGATAGCACTAGTATTATCACAAAAAATTTTAGACTTCTCTAAGTTGTAGCCATAGTCTATGAGCTGATTTTGTATCCCCAATATTTGTGAACAGCAACTGCCTGCAGCCATTTATTCAGCTTCAGCAGTTGAGGTTGACACAGATGTTTGCTTCTTACAAAACCAAGAGACAAGTCTGTCACCAAGGAACTGACAGGTTCCACTGGTGCTTTTCCTGTATACTCTACATCCAGCATAATCAGCATCTGAAAATCCAGTTAATTCAAATCCTGAGTCTTTTGGATACCAGAGTCCTAGATTTGGACAACTTTTTACATATCTAAGAGTCCTTTTAACTAGAGTTAGGTGTGACTCTCTAGGGCTAACTTGGAATCTAGCACATATGCATGTAGCAAACATTATATCTGGCCTACTAGCTGTATGGTACAATAGAGAGCCAATCATTGCTCTATATGTTGTCTGATCAACTAGTTTCCCATGTTCATCAGCATCCAATACAGCATTGGTAGGCATGAGTGTTTTCATACAAGATGCCTCAGACATACCAAATCTCTTAACCAATTCTTTAGCATACTTGTTTTGGGAACTAAATATGCCCTCAGCATGCTGTTTTACTTGCAATCCTAAGAAGAAGGAGAGCTCACCCATGCTACTCATTTCAAATTTGGAATGCATCAGGTTGGAAAACTTTCTGCACAAGTTTGAATCAGTAGATCCAAATATGATATCATCTACATAAATTTGTATTAGTACGGTGTGGGACTTATGGGTTCTAATAAAAAGAGTTTGGTCTACTCTCCCCCTAACAAAATCATTTTCCAGAAGAAAGCATGCTAGGGTCTCATACCATGCACTAGGAGCTTGCTTGAGACCATATAATGCTTTATGCAATTTGAAAACATAATCAGGGTGAGTTAGAGAGATAAAACCTGGAGGTTGTCTAACATAGACATCCTCTTTGATGTCCCCATTGAGAAATGCACTCTTCACATCCATCTGGTAAACCTTGAAACTTTTGTGAGCAGCATAAGCTAGGAATATTCTAATGGCCTCTAACCTTGCAACTGATGCAAAGGTCTGGTCATAGTCTATTCCTTCTTGTTGAGAGTAGCCTTAAGCAACTAGCCTTGCCTTGTTTCTGACAATAACTCCTTGATCATCCAGCTTGTTTCTGAACACCCTCTTTGTTCCAACAATGGAGTGATCCTTTGGCTTAGGCACTAGTTCACAAACTTTATTCCTTTCAAATTGATGCAACTCCTCTTGCATTGCAATGATCCAGTGTGGATCTTGCTCTGCATCTTGAATGGATTGAGGCTCAACTTGAGATAGGAAGCAAGTGTGCATCAGGTTCTGGTTGACCTGATTTCTGGTTTGCACACCAGCTGAGATCTCTCCAATTACTCGAGTGATTGGATGATCTCTGGTTGTTACTAAATCAACAGGGGGTGTTGATTGTTCACCAACCAGTGTTGTTGTTTCCTCTTGTGGAATAACAACTGTCTCTTTAGGATGATTTTCTTCAAGAGGTTGAACTTCTTCTTCATCATCACTGCTCTCATTCTTTTGTTGAGAGGTTGTATTCTCTTCTTTAACCTGTAATCTGTCCATATTTTCTGAAATAGAGTGTACCTACAAAGGTTCTATGGTAGAAGTAGACTTCTCCTTATAACACATGTTAGTCTCATCAAAAGTAACATGAACAGATTTTTCAATTTTACAAGAAGATTTATGATATACCCTATATGCCTTGCTGATCATAGAGTATCCCAGAAACACTCCTTCATCAGCTTTAGCTTGGAATTTTGCTAGATACTTCTTGTCATTATTATGAATATAACAAGTACAGCCAAAAATTTTAAAATAAGCTATTTTAGGTTTCTTCCCTTTGAGCAATTCATAGGGAGTCTTGCCCTTTAGTTTATGTATCAGGCTTCTGTTTAGCACATAGTTGGAGGTGTTCACTGCCTCAGCCCAAAAGGATAGAGGTAGGTGAGCATCTGCCAATAATGTAGTAGCAGATTCAATTAGGGTTCTATTTTTCCTTTCAGCTACCCCATTTTGTTGAGGAGTTCTAGGAGCTAAGAAAGTGTGCCTGATCCCTTCACTTTGACAGAACTCTTGCATAAGAAGAGAATCAAACTCTATCCCATGATCACTTCTCATCAGGGCAATGTGAGTGTTGAACTCAATCTGTATACATTTGAGAAACTCTGTCAAACACTTAAAGTTATCAGACTTCTTCCTCAGAAAGAATACCCATGTGAATCTTGAGAAGTCATCTACAATCACTAAAGTATAGGACTTCCCTTCTAGGCTTTGTACTGATATGGGTCCAAAAAGATCCATGTGCAACAAATACAGTGTCCTAGGTGAATCACTCTTATTAAGTGACTTAATGCTATTTTTAGTTTGCTTGCCTAATTGACAAGCCCTGCAGAGTCCTTCCTTCTTGTAGGGGCTAGAAGGTAGTCCTCTAACAAGGTTGTCCTTGGAGAGCTTAGCAATGGTTCTAAGGTTTAGATGTCCTAATCTCTTATGCCATAAAACATTTGGCTTAGATATGGAATTGAATAAACAGATATCTACTTTAGATGAAAGAAAATCTACTAAGTAAATGTTACCTGTCCTTTTACCTGTTAACACAGTTGTGTTATCCTCTGACTTGATCTTGCACAGGGATTTGTTGAAAGTCACCTTGTATCCTTCATCACATAGCTGACTGATACTTATTAGATTGTGCTTCAGTCCTTCTACATATGCCACCTTCTTGAAAGTGACTGAGCCTATCTGAGCAGCACCATATCCTTTGGTTTGGCCAAAATTTGAATCACCAAAAATCACTTTGGGTCCAAGTTTGGTTATTAAGGATGATAGGTTCTCCCTGTTCCCAATCATGTGCTTTGAGCACCCACTATCCAGATACCATTGTTGGTTAGATACTGGATAGGTCTTCACCTGCACATGAACAGCTTATTTGTTTTTGACCCAGTTAACCTTGGGCCTAGACTGATATCCTTTGAATAAAGAAATGAAAGACATCTCAGGTTGACTCTTATAGCCTTCAGGATGGTATCTCCTAGGAGGTACTATCCATTCAGTATAGGGGTTAAAGCCTTAGGATGTGGGACTTCTAAGATTGAATCTAGATGTGTCATTGAAGGAATGTTCATAGACCTGATCTCTGTTCGACGATCGTCGAACTGAGGTTGACGATCTTGGGTCAGATCGTCGATCTCTGTTCGAAGATCGATTATACTGAAGTTCAGAGTTTGGATATCGTCGAGCTGAGGTCGACGATCTAGCGTTAGATCGTTGAGCTCTGTTTGACGATCGTCGAGCTCTGCTCGACGCAATCTGTTGAACTAAAATTTTCTATGGCAGATCTACATTCTTCCTAGCTACCTCTATTACTCCCTTTCCTTTATCATAGACAAATTTGATTGGAGTTGTTAATATTATAGGTTGGCTGGATGAGGCACCCAAGCCCAGTGTACTATTGAATCTAGAGTTCACTGTGCTTGTAATGTCCATCAGTCTGATACTTCTCCCATTTAGGGATTCTTCAAACTTTTTGTCCTTTGATAGTTCACTTTTCAGTGAAGCTATCTCCTCCCTACAGCATTCTAACTCCTCAGAGAGTTTGAGGTTATTTGAGTTTAGGACACTATATTCGGATAATTTGTTTCTGAGAGAGATTATCTCTTTCTCAGATTTTAGTAAGTCCAAACACAATGTCTTAAATTCAATTTTAAAGTCCTCAGAATTAAAATCAAAAGAGTTAATTACCTGATCTTCTTCTGATTGAGTTTCTGAGTCTGAATCTGATTCTGCATCAGAGTTTTGCTGTGAGGCATTGATAGCCATCATGCAAAATTCTTTTTCATCTGCATCATCTTTATCATCACTGGAGCTGGATGAAGTTTCAGAATCCTCTTCTGTCTCACTCCATGTCTCAGCAACAAAACCCTTCCTTGTATTTTTGTTCTTGCTGGAGGAGGCTTTGTCTGAGCTGTTCTTTTTGAAGTCTTTCTCTTTCCTTCTTTCTCTTTTATCCTTTCTGTCCTTGTTCTTATTTTCTGGACAGTCAGGCACAATGTGGCCTGGTTTCCTGCAGCCAAAGCATATAATTTCTTTATCATTATTTGACTTATCATACCTTGGTTTATACTGTCCTTTGTATGGCCTTTTTCTGAAGTCTTTTCTGGCCAGTTTGTAAAATCTTTTGGCCAGTAGGCTGACCAACTCCTCATTGCATGTGAGCTTTTCTTCAGGCTAATTCACAATGGCTTTGAAAGCTATTGACTTCTCTTTCTTTGAGGCTGGTGAGGCAGCCTTCTATTCTTCTTCTCTATTTTTAATGAGCAGCTCATAGGATTTGAGCTTGCCTAAGAGAGCTTCAGTGGTAATCTCATTTAGACTTCTGGCATCTTTGATTTGCCAGATTCTTGAATCCCAAGTGCTGGGGAAGCACATTAGAATTTTGTCATTAAGCTCAGTCAATGAGATTTCTTTATCCAAGGTCTTCAGCTCATTGACAATCAGACTTAATCTGTTGTACATGTCTGCAACTGACTCAGCTTCTCCTTTCTTGAAGTTCTCATATTGGGTTATGAGGTGAGATCTTATGTCTTTTCTCTCATCAGCAGACCCTGAGACAATTTCAGAGAGCTTGTCCCAAATTCCTTTGGCTGAGTTACAGTCAGCTACCTTCTGAAATATCTCATCAGACATTGTCTGAGCTAAGATGTTCATGGCCTTTGCATCTGCAGTTTTCCATTTCTTTATGTCTGCATCTGTTCTTGAGGGAGGTGGAACAACATTTGTGCTTGAGCTTGCTGGTGGACTTGGAAGAACTGTCAAGACAGAATTGAAAATATCTTCATCAATAGAGTTCATATATAGTCTAATCCTTGCTTTCCAAAGTGCAAACTTAGATAGATTGTACACTGGAGGTCTGGTGCTTGCATAGTCCTTGTTCTGTGCCATGTCTTTGAATAATATAAGATATGAAGAAAATAACCCTCTTAAGAGGTTGATCTTATCAAGGATCTTTTGGTTCAGGTGTTAGTCTGTATGAGCAACCAACCTCCCTCTGATACCAATTGAAAGTGAGGGTAAGATCTATCTCAACTCTAGAGGGGGGTGAATAGAGTTTATTTAAATTAATTTCACAGTTGAAATAATCAACAAATATAAAATTCAATTTATAGTATAGTGTAGAGTGCTAGTAAAGAGTTAAAAACAAAGAAGTAAAGAGCACAACACACAGCAAACAAATCACACAAACAACCCAGAAGACACAAGGAAATATAGTGGTTCCCCAAACACCTGGGTACATCCACTCTTCTACAACCCTTGGTAGGAATCCACTCAGGATGAGTTGATCAGGTGTCCTGACACCAATGAGCTTTTGATAAGGTGCTCAAAAACCAAAACTGGATTTTTTGATAAGGTGTCTTGCCACCACTGAGTTTTGACAAGGCTCTCAGAACCAGACAGAACTTTTGAAGGGAGTTCAAGAACCCTTTTACAGCAGAAAGAAAAAATAAAGAGGTGAAGTTGTCTTCTCTGTTCTCAAATCAAATGAGAGAAGACTAGTGGATCTTTTGATGTCAAAGCTCCCCCTGAGATGTAGACAGATTCAGGAATGGAAGCTTTGCTCTAGGGTGATAGGTCTTCAGAACTTTAGATCTCCAGCAAAAGATTGTTTCAGCAAAAAGGCTGAAAGATGAGGTGTCTGGAGTTCTTGAGATGAAGTTGTGATCACTTTTCTGTAAGCAAAAAGATTGTTATTCTGATTCTTCAGAATTGATCAGTTTTTATCTGTCACAGCTTAATTCTTGTTGTTGTGTTCTCTGTGTATCTTATTGTATATTCTATCTGTCTGAAGATAAATAGGAAGATCTGATTCTCAAAAAAAAAAAATCTTGTAAAAGATAGCCGTTGGCAGTCATAAATGTCTTCCATAAAAAGTCTTGTCTTCTAGAGGAAGGTCAAATAAAACATTCCCTGAATAATTCCTTGAAACTTGCTCCAGAATAAAGACAAACGGCTGGCAGATCTCCTTGACATAAATGCTGAGAGAATTCAAAAACATTCCAAAGACTGGCAGCATTTGAATCCTTAGAATCGTTGATCTCTCAAAAAAAATCGTCGATCTGAGCTCTACGATCGTCGAACTGAGCTCAGAGATAGAAACAGATCAAACAGACAGAAAACGTCGAACTGAGCTCGAAGATCATCGAACCGAGCTCAGCGACCTGAAGAATAGCTGAAGAAAGATCGTCGACCTGAGCTCGAAGAACGTCGACCGGAGTTCGACGACTTTAGCAAGGTTGAGCTCAGAGAGCGTCGAACCGAGTTCGACGTTTCGTCGACCTAAGCTCGATGATAACTGACTTTGGGCTTGGCTCTATATCCTTGATCTTAGAATGGTCCTGGGGGCAGCTTCAAACCTAAGTTCTAAGCCCTAGACTCATTCTAATGTTGACCTTTACAACTATATAACTAGGTCAACCTGGTTTCCTAAGACAAACATAGTGATCCTTACCCAAATTAGTAATAGGGTGTTCCAACACATGACGATTCACGTAAGTTCTATTTTCTGATTTTGGTACTTTACTCCTGTACTTTACTTCAGTACTTTTGGTCTTGGGTTGGTACCCTTTTGATATTTGTTTACTTTTTGGTTTACTTTCTACCACCGGTTGAACCCCCTTGCTGGGGTGTTCTGTGTTTAGAATACCTCAGTTTCAGATCTTTAGTTGATAGTGGAGATGGTTTGTGTGAGTTCTTGGGCAGCGGTTTTGGCTGTGGATTTCACCTCGTCATTGCGAGGTAGTTTGTTGTTTCAGTTGCTTTACATAGTTCAGACATACATCTATTTTTGTGTGGGTTCATGTCAGATTGTTGACGCCCACATGGTTTTTGATTTTGGATACTTGTCAGCTGCTAGTTGTTCTCTTTGTGATGGATTGGTTTACTTGCTCCCTGGAATGATTTATGCTAGAAATGCTAGTTATCTATTTTCAAAAATAAAAATCTACTATTATTATTTCATACATTGCATGTTATAAAACACTAACTCAATATATTTACCGACTGTAAAAGCTATTTTTACTACTATTATAAACCTGGAGTCTTGCATACTGTGGGTTGTTCCCTGGGGAACGTCCACACTCATGTAGGATGTTTAATCTCGTAAATTAAGTATTTTCTGCGGCGTATAAGCCATTTTTCTTTCATTGACTTGATGAGCCACTGAGTCGAGGGATCACTTAAAGATCATTCTTTTGTGTCTAGTAGGAGTTTTGCCTGAGCGTCCACAGATATCACCTATTGACGTAACATCATGACGTGCATTTTCCTTCACTCTGTTATGACTTTTATGCTGTGAAAATGTGGGTTGTGACAGTTAGTATCAGAGGGAGGTTGGTTTGACAAGTTGGTCAAACCAACCACTCGTTGTAGATTTGTCTTCCTTTGTTCATTTGCATACACACACTGATGTTTCATCAGTACATCTTAGCTGAAGTATAGTCACTACACTCATAGCATGACAAGAAGTATACGGGGCATATTATGTAGTATGGGATTCATAATATATAATTGTATATGGATCCACCATAGGTGCCAACATGTGACGGTTATGTAGTATGGGATGCATAACCACCATTACATGGGTGCCCATTACCACGTTTTATTTTTTTGTTGCATGCGATGTTATGTAGTCTGGGATACATAACATTTCATATGTATGCCACTCATAGCATGCATTAATGCCTTTTTTAGGATGCATAACACTGCATATATAGCATATCATCGTATAAGCATGCATGCTATGTTAAGATTTACATGATGACACATGTACACACATGATTTTGAAATAAGAATAAATAATACATGCATTCATATCATAGGCACATGAGTCAGTATGATGAGAGGATATCATCCTAAGTAGGACATAACATCATTGTAAATTCCTAGAGCAAGTTGCAGCATATTCAAGTGTCTTGTAAGTATGATCTGAACTAAGTTGTGTGCCTTGTCGTAATCTAGGATTTTGATGAGTTGTTTGTTTCCTTTTTAGAAATTCCATTGAAGCGTCCCGCGACGAGGTCAACTCCCCAATCAGAGGGTGAGTCATCTTCCGTGCAGAGCGATGCATTGATAGAGAATCTGCGTCAGAGCATTGAGTCTCTATCGAGACAATTAGTTGCGATATAGTCACAAATTAAGTCCTTATTGTCTTCCGATCCTACGCAGCAACCCTTAGTGCAAGATCCTGTCGTGGATCAAGTCATACCCATTGGTCCTGCCCCTCTAGTGCTCCTGGTGATTCTACCACCATAGATGAATTTTATATCACTTTTCGAGCGACTGCAACCTCCCACGTATGATGTGAGAGAGCTGACTTTATGGTTCTGGATGATTGGTTCATCGCTATAGAAGAGATGTTCTTGTACTCGGGGATTGCAGAAGCCCAGAAAGTAATGATTGCAGCCTATTATCTAAAAGGTCTTTCAAAGAGTTGGTGGATTCGGGAGAAGGAGAGCCTGAATGATGGATGTTCGTGGGTGCCTATCTCTCTCACATGCTCTTTTGATATATATTTCACGCCTTGTAATAATCACACTAAACTACAAGGAAAATACAAGGATCTTGAAAAAGAGCTTCTTTTAGCAAAAGAATGAAATGAGAGATTATGTTTAGAAAACTCATCACTAAAAAGCAACTGTGCGAGATGCGTTGATTATAAAGCTGAAATTGAGGAGATGAATGTGACTTTTTATGAATTCAGGTGTAAAAACGAAGCTCATATTGAATCTATAGTATCCACTCTTAAAACAGTACAACCGCGTACAATAAAGCTAGAAATAATCTCAAATCTAAAAAATAAACAATTAATTACAAAAATCAACATACTTAACAAAATTATGACTAAAAACTCGCAAAACCTAACTCCTAAGTTTCACTCACAACCTCGAAAGCATGTTGAATATGAACAGTCATTTAATTACTAGGCCAATCAATGGGAGTAGAAAACCTCAAGCTAAAATTAGTGAAATTCCTAACTATTGAAATCACACTCACTTGAAAAAACAAATTACGCCCTACATAAAAACAAATGAATGTAGATTCCCTTTAAACAATTACTACACTTTCTGTCCCAATGTTAAGTTAAAGAATTTTAAATTTGAGAACCATTTTAATATATCTAAACCTCCAACGCAATACTATTCAATTGAAGATCATCACATAAAGACTCATAGAAATCTTAATGGAAATTTGGAATATAAAAATAAACTTAAACCGAAGTATGAATGGAGGCCCATAGTTAAAAGTGACTCACTATTACTAATCAAAAGGGCACATTCATCATTACTGTACAACCCCGTACCCGGCCGAGTGGAATCCTCCCCAAGTGGCGGTCTCGGGGCTCGGGGCGTGTTGTGAGCAACGATGTGATGCAGCCCCGTGCGTGCATGCAGAGGTTTTATGTGCATCGGCTTTTAATGTATATATATGTTTAATATTATAATATATATATATATTATATTATATTATATATATTATATATATATATATATATCAGATTTTATTTATAAATGAGAGAAGGGGGCATCGGGTACAGGAGCAGCATTAAAAGAAAAACAAAAAAGAGAAAGAGGGGGGAGCAGGGGCCATCGGTAAAAATAAAAGAGGAAGGAGATATAAAAGAAAAAAAAGAGGCAGCCCTAAAGGAGTAGGATCGGGTTTTCTCTCAGGAAAAAATGACAGTCGCAACCCCCCTTTTCTTTTTCACAAGCCCGCCTCCTCCACTCTCTCCGGCCGCCACCTAAGCAAGGAGCTGGCCCGCCTGCACTCTCTCCGGCCGCCTCCCAAGCAAGGAGCAAGCCCGCCTGCACTCTCTCCAGCCGTCACCTAAGCAAGGAGCAGGCTCGCCTGCAGTCAGTCCAGGCCACCGCCGGCAAGCACAGCCCGAGCTCCCCGCCTCACTATCTTTCTCTCCCGCCGCCGCCTAAGCAGGGTGAGGCTGATCTCTTCTCCCCCTCTCTCATCGTCAGCCACTAGGGGCTGCCCGAGATCGGCTCTCTCTCAGCTCTCCTTCCTTGCCGCCTCCTGCAACTAGGTCGGTTTGGAGCTCCTCTCCCTACGCCGCTTGGAGCTAGGCCGGTCAGGATCAGCTTCCCCGATGCCGCCTGAAGTTGTAGAAGCCGGGATCGACTTCCTCAGTGTTACTTGTAGTACGATTAGATATGGAGAGGCTTGGCCATGGAGGAGAAATCACCGGGAACCTCCAAACCTCGAGTAAATGTCAGATCCGTGCGAGGATAGCAGCTACGTTCACTAGATGCCAGGCCTCTTACGGGATATTTCGTTGCGGCTCTGCCAAACACGCGTCAAGGGTAACAAAATTTCTTCTCAGGCAGGTAAAGCCCTTATTTACCATACTTGAATGGAAGCTCCTCTACACCGACGAGTGGGGGAAGGATGCTCTCCGATGGGTTGACGTGTACGTCCCTGCAATTAACTGCATTAGCACCCAGAAGCGTGAGTACGGGTTATTCATGCTGTGTGAAGCCCATCCAGACGTGTGAGCTGGATTGGTGATGTTCTGGGGTTCCCGTAGAAGACTCCGAGGAAGTGGTATATAATCTATTTACAGGGAATAAGCCCCAAAGCCCCCCAAAAAGGGGTGGGTGCGATGTTTTTGCGCCGCTTTTAGTCGACCTATGTTTGGCTTATTGCCGCCATTCAAGACGTTGGCATACAGGTGTTGCAGTACCAAGCAGGGAGTTGCGGGCTTAAGCCCATGCAAGTGTCGTACATCGAAGGCCTAATTTGTTTATGTTGTCGGCATGCGTGCCGAAGTATGGAATTCATATTCCTATAATTATTTATAATACCTGTGATTCCTTGTGTATGTTGTTTATTCTTTTTCGTCATAGACGGTCGGAGTTCTCGTTACCCACTCGCCCTGTGGGAGCCCCGAGGTATAGTTGCCGGGAAGCCCCTAAGGGCATATTGAAAGCCTTTCAGAATAGCGGAGTTACGCTATTAGTGGCCCAACCTGGGAAGCGTATCGTTGAACCGTTCGGCGAGATTACACCATTAGTAGGGCGGATGAGGAACATTTTACATAGACCCAAGGAGGCACTGCTAGTTAGGAGAGAGTTGGTTTTGAGATTCTCCTTAGAGGTTACGGTCGGCTAAGAGATCCCTCCGAAGGTGCCTTTTCTCAGCCTTTGGCTTGGGAGGGGAAGTGTAAACTAGTCTTCCAGGTATGCGGCGGGACCTCCACGCTGATACCTTTGGTCTGTCACCTGTGTTCCGAGTCTTGTGCGTAGATCGTTCACTTGAGGGCAGTAGGTGCGTGGACACCCCTTCCCCAAGGGTCGAACTCCACAGAGACCGAATTTTCGGTTTCAATATTATAGTTCGGTGAGCGTGGAGAGTGACCAGCACAGAAGAACTCTGGCGAACATCATGGCTATAGAAGAGGAACCAAGTGGCGACCAGGGTCATGCGTTGATACTTTATATGTGAGGTCCTCATACCTGGAGTCGTCCCATCCATGAATTAAGGATTTTTGACAGTCTACTTTAAGTCTATATTGAGTCTTCGATTGTGATATAGTTCTCTTGTTTTTGTAAGCACCCGGGAAGATTAGAGGGAGAATCTTCTTGCTCTGGGCTAGGTCTCGAGATGATCCCACTGTCAGGCTTCCATCTAGCTGGCAGGGCTGGGATCCTCGATGGACGTCGTTATGACCCTTTAGCTGAGCCCAGACGATTTTCAACACCTGCCGTCAGGCTTTCACCTAGCTGACTGAACCGGTGATATCACCCGGGAGCCCGGACGATTCTCTATGGACATCGTTATGACCTTGGACATCATTATGAAATTAGGAGTGACAATGCACCAGTCATAATCTATGTGGATAATCGATGTGTTCGTTTAACAGACCCCAAGCATATCCCGCTGTCAAGCTCTCACCTAGCTGGCGGGGCTGGATGTCACTCGAAGTTTCGAAAGAGTTTGGATACTTTGTAGGTCCCTGAGTGATGCTCGGCCCCGGGTGGACCCGCTACCTGGCTCCTACTAGCTGGCATGTCTGTAGGCTCGCCGGGGGGTAAGGGACCCCGAGTGCTGCTCGACCCCGGGTAGACTCGTTGTTTGGCTCTCACTAGCAGACACAGCTGTAGGCATACTTGGGGGGGGGGGGTAATGGAGAGAGTTAGGAGTTTGGATACTTTGTAGGACCCTGAGTGATGCTCGACCCCGGGTAGACCCGCTTCCTGTCACCTACTAGCTGGCAGGTCCATAGGCTCGTCTGGGGGGTAAGGGACCCCGAGTGCTGCTCGGCACCGGGTAGACTCACTATCAGGCTCTCACTAGGTGGCAGGGCTGTAGGAACACCTGCGGGGTAAGGGAGAGAGAGTTTGGAGTTTGGATACTTTGCAGGACCCCGAGTGATGCTCGGCCCCGGGTAGACCCGCTGCCTGGAACCTACGAGCTGGCAGTTCTACAGAATTGCTTGGGGGGTAAGGGACCCAGAGTGCTGCTCAGCCCCAGGTAGACTCGCTGTCAAGCTCTCACAAGCTGGTAGGGCTGTAGGCACACCTTAGGGGTATGGGAGAGAGAGTTTGGAGTTTGTAAAGAGTTTGGATACATTGTAGGACCCCGAGTGCTGCTCGGCACCGGGTAGACTCGTTATCAAGCTCTAACTATCTGGCAGGGCTGTAGGAACACCTAGGGGGTAAGGAAGAGAGAGAGTTTGGAGTTTGGAAAGAGTTTGGATACTTTGCAGGACCCCGAGTGCTTCTCGGCCTTGGGTACACTCGTTGTTAGGCTCTCACTAGCTGGCAGAGTTGTAGGCACACCTGGGGGTAAGGAAGAGATATTTTGGAGTTTGGAAAGAGTTTGGATACTTTACAGGACCCCGAGTGCTTGTCGGCCCTGGGTAGACTCGTTGTCAGGCTCTAACTAGCCGTAAGGATTGTAGGCATACATGGGGGGTAAGGGAGAGAGAGTTTGGAGTTTGGAAAGAGTTTGGATACTTTCCAGGACTCCGAATGCTGCTCGGCCCTAAGTAGACTCGCTGTAAGGCTCTCACTAGCTTGAAGGGTTGTAGAAACCCCTTTGGGGTAAGGGAGAGAGAGTTTGTATTTTGGAAAGAGTTTGGATACTTTGTAAGACCCCGAGTGCTGCTAGGCCCCGGGTAGAGTCATTGTCAGGCTCTCACTAGCTGGGAGGGCTATAGGCACACCTAAGGGGTAAGTGAGATAGAGTATGGAGGTTGGAAAGAGTTTGGATACTTTGCAGGACCGCGAGTACTGCTCGGCCCCGGGTAGACTCGTTGTTAGACTATCACTAGCTGGCAGGGCTGTAGGCACACCTGGGGGGTAAGGGAGAGAGAGTTTGGAGTTTGGAAAGAGTTTGGATACTTTATAGGACCCTGAGTGCTTCTCGGCCCCGGGTAGACACGCTGTCGGGCTCTCACTAGCTGGCAGGGATGTAGGCAAACCTTGGGGGTAAGGGAGAGAGATTTTGGAGTTTGGAAAGATTTTGGATACTTTGCAGGACCCCAAGTGTTTCTCTTCCCTGGGTAGACTCTCTGTCAGGCTCTCACTAGCTGGAAGGGCTATAGGCACACCTAGGGGGTAAGGGAGAGAGAGTTTGGAGTTTGGAAAGAGTTTGGATACTTTGCAGGACCCTAAGTGCTGCTCGGCCTTGGGTATACTCCCTACGTGGCTCTTGCAAGATGACAGTTCCATAGGCACACTTGGGGGAAGGATTAGCTCCGCGTGTACAAGTGAATACAAAATATATGGCTTTGTTATTTCACAATATCTTGAGAAATTATATACTGATTGTAAGGAATAGTATAAGGACAATTCAATAGCAAGGAGCACTATAGGTATCGAGTGGTTAAAAAAGATCAAAAGGGCCTTGGAGAGATTAGTGTTCTAAATGCAAATTTCGGATTCTCTCAAATTTTTTATTTAGGTTGGATCCCACTCGTCGGATACTTTGGGGTTGGGCATTACTTTCCGAGCTTCTGCCAACCTCAAAAAGAGCGGGGATTATGTACAACCCCATAATCGGCCGAGTGGGATCCTCCCAAGTGGCCGGCTCGAGGCTCGGGGCGTGCTGTGAGCGACAATGTGATGCAGCCCCGTGCATGCGTGCAGAGGTTTTATGTTCATAGGCTTTTAATGTATATATATATATGTTTAATATTATATTATATATATATATATTATATATATAGAGAATTTTATTTATAAAGGAGATAAGGGGGCATCGGGTACAGGAGCATCATTTTAAGAAAAACTAAAAAGAAAAAGAGGGGGGAGCAGGGGCCATCGGGTAAAAAGAAAAGATGAAGGAGATATAAAAGAAAAAAAAAGAGGCAGCCCTAAAGGAAGGGGATCGGGTTTTCTCCTGGGAAAAAATGACAGCCGCAACCCCCCTTTTTCTTTTTCCCAAGCCCGCCTCCTCCACTCTCTCTGGCTGCCGCCTAAGCAAGGAGCAGGCTCGCCTGCACTCTCTCTTGTCGCCGCCTAAGCAAGGAGCAGGCCCGCCTGCACTCTCTCCGGCCGCCGCCTAAGTAAGGAGAATGTCCACCTACACTTAGTCTAGGATGCCGCCGGCAAGCACAGCCCGAGTTCCCCACCTCCCGATCTTTCTCTACTGCCACTGCCTAAGAAAGGCGAGGCCGAGCACTTCTCCCACTCTCTCATCGCAGGAAACTAGGGGCAGCCCGAGATCGGCTCTCCCTCAACTCTCCTTCCTCACCGCCGCCTGTAACTAGGTCGGCCGGGAGATCCTCTCTCGACGTCGCTTGTAGTTAGGCCGGTTAGTATCAGCTTCCCCGACGCTGCCTAAAGTTGTCGAAGCCGGGATCGACTTACTCGGTGTTACTTAGAGTACGATCGGCCATGGAGAGGCTCGGACCTGGAGGAAATATCGCTGGGAACCTCCGACCCTCGAGCAAAGGTCAGATCCGTGCGAGGACAACAGATACGTTCACTAGACGCTGGGCTTCTTGCGGGATATTTCGTTGCGGCTCCGCCAAAATTGCGTCAAGGGTAATGAAATTTATCTCAGGCAGGTGAATCCCATGTTTACTATACTTTCAAGGAAGCTCCTCTCCACTGACGAGTGGGGGAAGGATGCTCTCTGACGGGTTGACGTGTACGTCCCTGCAATTAACTACATTAGCACCCGGAAGCATGAGTACGGGTTAGGCATGCCATGTGAAGCCCATCCGGACGTGTGAACTGGATTGGTGATGTTCTGGGGTTCCCAGAAAAGACTCCGAGGAAGTGGTATATTATCTATTTGCAGGAAATAAGCGCCACAGCCCCCCAAAAAGGGGTGGGTGCGATGTTTTTGCGCCGCTTTTAGTCGACCTATGTTTTGCTTGTTGCCGCTTTTCGAGACGTTGGCGTACAGGTGTTGCAGTACCAAGCGGGGAGTAGCGGGCTTAAGCCCAAGCTTGTGCCGGCACTCGAAGGCCTAATTTGTTTATGATGCTGGCTTGCGTTCCGAAGTATGGAATTCTTATTCCTGTAATTATTTATAATGGTTGTGATGCCTTATGTATGTTGTTTATTATTCTTCATCTTAGGCGGGTAGTGTTCTCGAGGATGACTCACCCTTAGGGCCTGTTCACAGCCTTTCATAATAGCAAAGTTACGCTGTTAGTGGCCCAACTTGGGCAGCGTATCGTAGAACTATTCGATGAGATTACACCATTGGTAGGGCGGATGAGGAACATTTTACATAGACCCGAGGAGGCACCTCTAGTCAGGAGAGAGTTGGTTTTTAGATTCTCCTTAGAGATTCCGGTCGGCCAAGAGAGCCCTCCGAAGGTGCCTTAGATCAGCCTTTGGCTTGGGAGGGGAAAAGTTTGCTAGTCTTTCGGGTATGCAGAGGGACATCCAAGCTGAGACCTTGGGTCTATCCCTTATGTTCATAGTATTGTGCCTAGATCGTTTGATTGAGGAAAGTAGGTGCGCGGCCACCCCTTCCCCAAGGGTCAAACTCCACAGAGACCGATTTTTCGGTTTCAACAATTTCCATCGCATAAGCTCACACGTAATGTTTCGGTACCCATGAGAATCGCCAAACACAAGAACACTTGGATAACTAGATCTCATATCCAATAACAGCCACGAACTACGTGAAGTAAGTTAAAAATGAATTCGACTATATCTTACTTCACAATATGCTCAATAGTTTTAATTTCTTTTGATTTTTTCATTTTGTCATTGTGTTTGTTTTAATGTTTTTTCCTATTATATGTTTAAACCAGCACGATAGATATATCCACAAAATTAAGAAGAACGATAAAAAATCCTTCAAAACAGGGTGATATCACAAAGATAATCAAAAGTAATAAAACTAAACGCATAATTGATATTACGAGTAGTTTAACTACCAACAAAAGTGTTCAACCTGTTTAAGTACAAAATCAAAATATGAAATGATAAATCATAGAATGTTATTCTTCAGAAGAAGATGGAGAAATATTTAGCTTGCTAATCATTTTCTTCAACATCTACTTCACGCCCTTCACCTCCTTAGCCATGCATAATCTCCCGCCCTTGTTCCTCCACCAACCCATTGATTTCCCGGCTAGTTTCCCTAAGGGATCCTCCATGATGTAAAGGAGTCTGTGTAGTAGGGGATCATGGTCGTGATGAGGTAGAAATCTCACCTACTATGTAGATCTTTAGGTAGCTGTTAGAAAGGTACTGCGTCTAGTCAATGTTCGGATAATTCTCCATGAGGATACTCTGGATCACTCCTTCCAACAGCAAAGTGTTCAATCACTGGAGAATTAGAGATTTGAGCTAAAATGTACAGGGCATCATTGATATAATTAGATCTGATATGCTAAAGTGCCTTTTGTTGGAGTTACCATGGTAATCTAGAAGTGGTCAAACATGTAATCCCACTGCCAACGCAATATGAGCCTGCACGATCGCACATAAGAGTATGTGGAGAAGTCGGAAGATTGACTGTGTTGGTAAGGGTTACCAATCACCATACAGAATGGGGGTCAGGCAAACGTTGCGAAGGAGATTCATCGAGAATCGCCGAGTATGACTCACCGACTCTCGACGAGTTCGTCGAGAATCATTCGTCGCGAATGATTCGTCGAGAATCGTCGAGTATGACTCGCCGACTCTCGACGAGTTCGTCGAGAATCGAATTGTTTGATTCCCGACAATTTGTGATACTCGACGATTCCATCCTCGATTCTCGACGATTCTGCAGATGATTCTCGTCGATTCTGGATCTCATTCTCGCCAAACCTGGAGCTCATTCTCGGCGAATGATTCTGGATACCTATGTTGTGTGGTCTGCGGATAGCGATACTCTTAGATCTATTTATACCTTTGGTATAAATAAGGACTTAGGGTTTAGGGGAATCAAAACCGTGGATTGATCGAAACCAACCAAAGAGTTCCGCTGTTCTCTCAGTCTGCCGCATCCCGTACCCCGCCCGATGGAAGAGTTCCGTCGCATCGTTCGCTCCACCGACCACCTACTCTCCGACGATAGTCGCTGGTGTTTCTATTCCTGGCGCGGACCTAGCAGTCCGTGGAAGTGCAAGGTGCGGTTGATCTCCTTCCCGACCCTTCGTGCGAAGAAGCTCGATGTTCTCCTGCTCGTGTGGATTTCTGCAGAGACGTAGACGTTATTCTACGTAGAACTCGCCACGAACAAGGACTCAAAGCTTGAGCATCTATGTTGAGTTTTGACTCAACACCGAAAAGGTAACTTTGACCTAGTTATTTCTTTACTTCTTGATTCAACATTCATGGCCCGATCCCAAATCTCTTTTGGGTTGTTCTTGATTTTAATACTTCCGCTATGTGCACAAGTGTTGTGCCATCCTCATAGAGAAACCCAACATTGGTATCAGAGCCAGGTTTCGGCCATGATTGTTGTATTGGATGTTTGGTTATTCCCTTACGTGTAAACCTAGAGATTTAGAAGCGTTCTAAATGTCTAGATTTAATCCTGGAACATCAATTGTTGATGACTTTCCAAGGGAAATCCGTAGGCCCATAACCCACAGGTTAGTGGCTCTGCCCCTTGGAACCCCGCCAGGAACGTCTGGGATTTCGTGGTTATTTCTAATTGTTACAAATTGTTGTCTCCTTAGCAGTAACCGTCTCTCGAGTGGTTAATGAACCCGTGTATTGTTTTGGATTTTGAATCCAACAATGAGAGACGAGCTTGTCTACTGCTTTAAGTTGAGTTGCCTTTGCCTTTGTCCAATGCATATAAATCTAAAGATTTGGATGAGTCCGGATATTCAGATTTAGCCCTTCCTTCTATCAAATGTTGATAGTGCCATGATGTGCACATAAGGGATGCATGTGGATTTTTGAAAAGTGTTTTTCTTTGGATGTGCACATTGATCAAATGTTGATCATGGTTAATTGTTAACCTATAATCAAAAATTCCCTTCATCAAATATTAAGTGTTCGGATGCCTTCCGATGGATGACACTCTTCCTGCCTCGATTGATGAAGTGTGGGCTTGCCAAAGCAAGGTGCATTAATCTATCTTGGTAAGGGTGCGAGCAGACAATTGTGATATCCCACTGTCGACATCGGGTCCAACTTAACTAGGTGACCTCAAAGGTTAAGTGCCTAGAGGCATAGGGTTGGCATGCACCATATGATGGATGCGAATAAGGAGTTATTCACCAACCATACAAGAATTGCATGAGGATGCAATTGGCAAGCGTTGCCTACCTAAATAACTATATCATGAGAGAAAAGCCAAAGCTGACTCATTGTGTTTGTGAAATACGGATCTTGTCAACTAAGAGAGTAGCTCGCATGAACTCTCCGAATTGATAGTGAGGCCCATCATTTCAAATAAAATAGTTGGAGTTTTAATTGAAGTCCAAATTAAAAATAAATTGTATTTTGAAATTTTGGTACTGATATTATTCTGCATGAATTCTTGTAGAATTCCATGGCAAGTGGTTCACACTCTACTCTATCTCTGAGAGCCATCCTTGTGAAGGACAAGCTCAGTGGGACCAACTACATAGACTGGTACAGGAACCTGAGAATTGTTCTCAAGCAAGAGCGAAAGCTCTATGTCTTGGAAGAAGAAGCCCCCGAGGTGCCGACCGGGAACTCTTCCCGTGCTGATAAGGATACTTATAAGAAATATACTAATGACGCCTTAGACGTCGAATGCCTTATGTTTTCCACCATGAACACTGAGCTTTAGAAGCAATATAAGAACATGGGGTGCAAGGAGATTGACAAGCATCTCAAGAAAATGTTTCAAGGGCAGGCTCGTCAAGAGAGGTTCGACGTCACAAAAGCGTTATTTCAGTGCAAGATAGGAGTTCGAGACTCAGTAGGGACTCACGTACTCAAGATGTTTGGGTATATAGAGAACCTTGAAAGGCTGGGTTTTCCTATAGGTCAAGAGTTGTCCAGAGATCTGATCCTGCAATCATTGCCAAACAGTTATGAGTAGTTTGTCTTGAACTACAACATGAATGAAATAGACAAGACACTGCCCGAGCTCCTAGGCATGTTAAGAACTGCCGAGATCAATATGAAGAAGGCCAAGCCTGCCAGCCCCATACTGATGGTGCATATGGGCAAGGGCAAGGCCAAGGGCTCTAAGAAGACGAGGGTGGGACCTAAGTAACATCTTGAGCCCAAGTCTTCTGCACTGAAGAAAAATAAGAGCATGGTGAAAGAAGGGAAATTCCACCACTGTGGTATGGCTGGTCATTGGAGAAGGAACTGTCCTTCTTATATTGAGGGTCTGCAGAAAATGATGGGAGGTATGACTTCCACTTCAAATATTTACGTTATAGAGATAAACCTTTCTGCTCCTTCATCTTGGGTATTGGATACCGGATGTGGTTCTCATATTTTTACAAATGTGCAGGAACTAGAAAGGAGAAGATTGCTGAGTAAAGGGGAGGTGGACCTCCGTGTCGGCAATGGAGCAAGAGTTGCTGCTGTAGCCGTAGGGGTTTACAATCTTTCTTTGCCCAGTGGGCTTGTAATAGAACTAGATAATTGTTATTTCGTTCCGACCATAACTATAAACATTATATCCATTTCATGCTTGGACATGATTGGATTTTCTTTTATAATTAAGAACAACTGTTTTTCTATATTTAAGAATGATGTTTGTTATACTGTAGCCCAATTATTTAATGGTCTTTATGTTTTGAACTTGGACCATCTGATCTATTATGTAGAAAATAATAAAAGACTAAGAACAAATGACTCAAACCCTACATATCTTTTGCATTTTTGTTTGGGCCATATAAACGAGAAGGGCATATATAAGCTCCATAAAGATGGACTTTTAGACTCATTTGATTATGAATTATTTGAGCGATGCGAATCTTGTTTGTTAGGCAAGATGACTAAAGCCCCTTTCACTAGTTATACTGAGAGGGCTGAGGATCTCTTGGGTGTTGTATATAGTGATGTATGCGGACCCATGAGCTTCATGGCTAGAGGTGGGTATTTCTACTTAGTTACATTTACTGATGATTTCAGTAGATATGGATATATGTATCTTATGAAGTTCAAATTCGAGAACTTTTAAAAGTTCAAAGAGTTCAAGAATGAAGTAGAAAATAAGTTGGGTAAAAGGGTTAAAGCACTCTGATCTAATCGAGGTGGTGAATACCTGAGTTATGAGTTCCGTGATCATCTGAAAGAGTGTGGTATTGTATCACAGCTCACTCCACCTAGAACACCACAATATAATGGTGTGTCTGAGAGGAGAAATCTTACTCTATTAGACATGGTACGTTCGATGATGAGTCATGCAGACTTGCCTGTTTCCTTTTGGGGTTTTGCTTTAGAGACTGTTGTAATGACACTAAATCGCGCTCCAACGAAAATGGTTTTGAAGACACCATATGAGATATGGATTGGGAAGCGTCCTAGTATGTCGTTCATTAAAATTTGGGGATGTGAGGCATACGTGCGACGTCATATGCCTGACAAGCTAGAACCCAAATCGGATTAATGTTATCTGGTGGGATATCCTAAGGAAACGAAAGGGTATTACTTTTACCTACCGTCCGAGGGCAAAGTGTTTGTCGTAAGGACTGGAGTCTTCTTGGAGAGAAGATTCTTATCAAGAAAGACTAAAAAGGTAGAACTTGAAGAAGTTCAAGAACCACAAGTAGTGAATGAACCGGAATTGGATTCTGAGATAGGACTACAAGATGTTGTAGCTAGAGAACCTGCTAAAGAAACACGAGTCCTACGTAGATCTGGAAGACCTAGATTTGAGCCTCAGAGATATGGATTTCTCATCTCTCAAATAGGTAATGTGTTGCTTATGGATCATGATGATGAACCTGCAACCTACCAAAAGGCTATGAATGGACCGGACTCCGACAAATGTCTTGAGGCTATCAAATCCGAAATGGACTCCATTTATGCAAACTAAGTTTGGAACTTGGTTGAACCACCTGAAGGGGTACGACCCAAAGGGTGCAAATGGGTCTTCAAGAAAAAGACCGACATGGATGGGAATGTACAGAAATTTAAAGGGTGATTGGTGGCTAAGGGTTTCAAAAAAAATCTTGGTATTGACAATGATGAAACCTTTTCCCCTATTGCCATGGTAAAGTCCATAAGGATATTGCTTGCTATTGCTGCGTATTATGACTACGAGATCTGGCAGATGGATGTAAAAACGGCTTTCCTTAATGGAAACCTCCTTGAGGAAGTGTACATGACACAACCCAAGGGTTTTGTATCCCCAAATGAAGTCACTAAAGTATGCAAGCTTAATAGGTCCATTTATGGACTGAAGCAGGCCTCTCGAGGTTGGAATCTTCGTTTTGATGAGAAAATCAAAGAGTTTCGTTTCATCAAGAATGAAGATGAGCCTTGTGTTTACAAGCGAATCAGTGGGAGCATTGTTGTCTTCCTGATATTGTATGTAGATGACATACTGTTGATTGGGAATGACATTCCTACCCTGAAAGTTGTTAAGAACAACCTAGGGAACTGCTTTTCTATGAAGGACTTGGGTGAAGCGACTTATATACTCAGTATTAAGATCTATAGAGATAGATCGAAGAAGTTGCTGGGTTTGACCCAGAGTACATACATTGAGAAGGTGTTGAAGCGGTTCAACATGCTTGGGTCCAAGAAAGGATTTTTACCCATGTATCATGGTTTGAATCTCTCTAAGGACCAGTGCCCAAAATCTTGTGAAGATAAGTACCGCATGAAGTTAATTCCACATGCTTCAGCAATTGGATCAATCATGTATGCAATGTTATGTACTCGACCTGATGTCTCCTTTGCTTTGAACATGACTTCCAGGTATTAGTCAGACCCCGGTGAGTGTTAGTGGATTGCAGTCAAACATATCCTAAATTACTTGAGAAGGACAAAGGATGTGTTTTGGTGTATGGTGGAGAGGAAGAGCTCGTTGTAAATGGTTACACGGATTCTAGCTTCCAAACTGATAGGGACGACTCAAATTCTCAGTCAGGTTTTGTGTTTTGCCTTAATGGAGGAGCTGTGAGCTGGAAGATTTCCAAGCAAGAGACAGTTGCTGATTCTACAACAGAGGCCGAGTATATCGCTGCAGCTAATGCAGCGAAGGAGGCTGTATGGATAAGAAAATTCATCGGCGTGCTTGATGTAGTTCCTAGCATTGTTGGTCCCGTAGTTCTCTACTGTGATAACAATGGTGCTATTGCACAATCTAAGGAACATAGATCCCATCAGCGCCCCAAGCACATACTTCGGCGGTTCCATCTTATTCGTAAGATTGTCGAACGAGGAGATGTGAACATTTGCAGAGTGCTGACTGAGGAGAATATTGCGGATCCATTGACAAAGCCTCTCGCGCAGAGAAAGCATGATGGTCATACTAGATCAATTGGTATACGATACCTAAATTATCAGCTCAAGTGAGAGTCTTGTGGGTTGCATGTAAACATATATTCTGTTGGCATTTTGTTGTTTATTCATATGATGAAATATGTACCTAAATTTAATTTTACAATTAATGGCAAGTTCTTTTATTATGATTTCTCTATGCGATAGTTAAATGTTAACATAATAAATACCCTAAGAATGTTCGCTTCCATAGGACATCAAGTACGTGACTTGAATGTGAGAGCCTATGATTTATTTGAAGAATCATTCTTAAAAGTTCCCTGATCGTTGTATCATAATAGAAACTAAGGGTGATGATGATACATTAAGACTAGCACGTGTATTGACTGATGACCAGTTCTCATAGGTCATGATATTGTGATATCAAGTCATCACGTGGGTACTTGTTAATGAACATGTTGTACTGTACAGACACAACCTTAGACTACTCTGTGGATTGTTATCTAAACGTATCACGAGTAGGTCTCAATTGACAATGGTGTTGTGATCCTTTGACCTGAAGTCACAGCATTCATCAAGTGATGAAGAGCGTTCTTTGATGCCATCTAAAGTCTTTCTTGAAAAAGGTTGATGATAAGGGTGGTTGTTGGGCACGTTACGAATCATTTGGGTGTTTGTGTGTGAGCAGATATGGGATTTGTCCTCCTATGTGATAGGAGTTGCATCCATGGGCCCCTTGATGGAACTGTACATAGAAATGCATGGCCATGCTTGGTTGAGTCAATATATGATATTGGACTCACTATTCTCTGGAAGTCCGTTCTAGATCAAGAAACTTGGATTGAGCTAATATGAGGGTATCACGCTCCATGACTCTAATACTTTCCAGATGTAAGGGACAAAGGGACAAAGACAACGCTGGAACATTGTTCATATAGGCTTTTGAGTTATGAACTCTTATTGCTTGGGTAGCAATGATGCATTGCTAGATGCCGCTCATTGTTTGTGAGGTTTTTGGTTTGATACTTTCAAGATCAAGTGGGAGACTGTTGGAGTTACCATGGTGATCTAGAAGTGGTCAAACATGTAATCTCACTTCCAACGCGATATGAGCCTGCACGGTCGCACATAAGAGTATGTGGAGAAGTTGGAAGATTGACTGTGTTGGTAAGGGTTACCAATCACCATACAGAATAGGGGTCATGCAAACATTGCCAAGGAGATTCGTCAAGAATCGTCGAGTATGACTCGCTGACTCTCGACGAGTTCGTCGAGAATCATTCATCGCGAATGATTCGTCGAGAATCGTCGAGTATGACTCGCCGACTCTCGACGAATTCGTCGAGAATTGAATTGTTTGATTCCTGGCGATTGGTGATACTCGACGATTCCTTCCTCGATTCTCAACGATTCTGCATATGATTATCGTCGATTTTGTCTGTTGATTCTCGCCGAATCTGGATCTCATTCTCGCCGAACCTAGTGCTCATTCTCGGCGAATGATTCTGGATACCTATGTTGTGTGGTCTGCGGATAGCGATACTCTTAGATCTGTTTATACCTTTGGTATAAATAAAAACTTAGGGTTTTGGGGAATAAAAACGGTGGATTGCTCGAAACAGACAGAAGAGTTTTGCCGTTCTCTCAGTCCGCCGCATCCCGTACCCTGCCCGTCGAAAGAGTTCCGCCGCATCGTTTGCTCCGCCGACCACTTACTCTCCAACGATAGTCCCCGGTGTTGCTATTCCTGGCGCGGACCTAGCAGTCCGTGGAAGTGCAAGGTGCGGTTGATCTCCTTCCCGACCCTTCGTGCGACTAAGCTCGGTGTTCTCCTGCTCCTGTGGATTTCGTCAGAGACATAGATGTTATTCTACATAGAACTCGCCACCGACAAGGACTCAAAGCTTGGTGCATCTCTGTTGAGTTTTGACTCAACACCAGAAAGGTAACTTTGACCTAGTTATTTCTTTACTTCTTGATTCAACATTCATGGCCCGATCCCAAATCTCTTTTGGGTTGTTCTTGATTTTATTACTTCCGCTATGTGCACAAGTGTTGTGCCGTCCTCATCGAGAAACCCAACACCTTTTACATACGATGCAGTATGTTACAAAGGAAAGCTGGGCCGTTATCTTCTTAGTGTACTCGGACTTGCACATCAGTGATTGGCAAAGAATGTATTAGATAATTCAGACATCCGACATAAGAGTATCCACAGTGGTGATAAGATCTCGATAGTTCTCCACCCCATGGAGAACCTCATTGATGTCTCTCTAGTACCGTGAAGATCTAAAGGACTCGACGATATCGAGTCGCTACCCACCGACAAGCCAGACGTATCTCCTCACAAGACCTTCGTGTTGTATTAACATGATTTCTATACTGATGAATGACTGCACCAATCCATCAAGATGTGTGAGAGATGGATCCCTGGGGTTGTTATAGAATTCTTGAGTAAGCATCGAGGAAAAAGGACCACCGGTTGAAATCATAGAGAGATTTCCCAAATATTCCAAATAACCGTAGATGTGAGTGGTCATTCGATATCGATTGACACTGGTACACTCACGGTCCCCTCATCCACCGTAGGGAACGTAGATGAGGGGACTTGAGATTGCTTGGAGAAACTCCGTCGTGGTGGCTGATAGCTAGATGAAGCCAGAACCTGAAAAACACAAAACATCTAATCTTCAAAAGGTAGAAAAAAAAAGTTTATGGTAGTTACTGCGACACGGTAATCTGTTACCGCCATGCGGTAGTGTGATGGACTGGACTCCATCCCCTTCCCTCTAATCTCCCCCAAAATCCAATTTTTCAATTTTTTTTGCATAAAACCTAAAGGGGAAAGAGATCCAAGCTCATACAAGTCAGATACGAGTAATCGAATAAGATCCATGACAAATTTTAAAATCAAACTCATAAACTTTTTGAAACCACCACAGATCATGCCAAAAATGACGAGAATTCCACGAATTACATTTTAAATCTCAACATACCTAAAAATGAAGTGAAAAAGGGGAGTGACATACCTAGATCTGGGAAGCGTTGGTGGAATAATAGTTCTCAGAAGTAAGAGAATGAAAAATGAATTATGAGGGGTTCTGACCGATGCAGGATTTTAATATAATGAGCTACCGTGCAACGGTACTTCTATCATCGGCGGTAGCACACTTTCGTACTAATCTTCCACGATCAGCTCTGGTATCCTCACTTTTTCTTAAGTTAATATGAATGATAACACAAGATTCAGTGTGATGTGTCTCATAATAGCGGTGGTATAGGGTTGTGTGCTTTAGAAATGCTAACTTGCAAATCACGTCTTATCCTTAACAGGAGATGGGTTCCGGTAGGTCCTTGTGTGGCGCTGTTGGGAAAGATTGTTAGGTTGAGCGGGTTCTTCTTGTATGCATATGGGATTAACACCCTACCCTAAGACATTTGTGCAGCTTCTCATGCCCATCCGTCACTTAGTACGGGGCTAGGGTGACGACATATTGCTTATATCAATTGTATTTTGAGAATTCTCATGACCTTTTCATATACATAGCACGAGAATTATTTCATGTCTCATGTTCATCAATATCATACATAATAGTTTATTGTGTTGTCCTGTGTCTACTTTTTTTGCTTTTTTTTTGCACTGCCTGATGTTTAATGGGTTTGATTTGTGTAATTTTTTTAAAAAATATATATATATAAAACCAAAAAAAATTACATAAAACTGTAGATCTTTCATTCTAAGGGCACGCATGATAAGAACCTAGAGAATAATGATTACTTGCAATGTTTAATTTAGGATTGTTTATACATTTGAACATTGTCTGATTATTGCATGTTGTGTCGAATCTATAGGTAATTAACTACTTAGTGCAACTAGACAGTATAGTGTATACAGAATATGTCTTTATATGTGCGAGGATTTTGGTATCATAATGACTTTACACTGTTCACACATACCTGGACAAAGCACACTTGTAGAACTTCCAAGCATACAAGTTATAACTTGTGATATTGTGTTTGACACTATAGAAAAAACTTGAATAATCAATGTCACGATGTACACGCTCTTTTGTAAAGGCTAGACTTTTGGGCCAAATCACTAGTGATCAAGGCATGTAGTATACAAGTTAAAGTGTATCTTTCTATGTTGGTAAAATTTTATTGATTCAAGGTCCTTGAAATAACTACTATAATAATGATAGTATAAAAAAATGTGAAAATAATAATAAATAAGCTATGCATGTTATCAATACTTATGTCAAGGATACACCACTTGCACTGCTCACACCTCCTAATAAGTCTTCATGAGCATTGTGAGGATGAGCACCTTGGTAAAAAGAATCGTTGTGATCTTGTGCAAAGACTAAAACTTAAGTTTAGTGCTCCTTATTCTATTATTGGTATGAAGTAGATAGAAACATGACGTGATTTTTCACTCTATTTCTCTTGTGATAGCATATCGAATTATTGAGATAAATCATGTACTAAAGGCTATTTTTATGATAATACGTTTTGTAGCCTAAACTATTATCGTATTTTCTATTTTATAGTGTACAAATCATGTCTATTATTAGTTTATTTGTATCATTTTTATGTAAATATTATTGCCGCTGACTTTTTCTTGTCTTTTTGCAGGTTTCCAGAAAATTGGCCAAAATGACCTGACACGCCCCCCTGTCACGCCCTCCCTGGGCGTGACCTAGGGCGTGTCACCCGATCCCGAGGACTTCTGCTGGAAGGGACAGGAAAACGAACAAAACTGCTGTCACGCCCCCCGACACGCCCTCCCTGGGCGTGTCACCAGGCGTGACTATGGGCGTGTCTCCCTCTGCCGCAAAGCCTGCGACCGCATTAAATGCCGTTTCTCCAAAGCACGCAAACAGTACTGTCACGCCCCATGTCACGCCCGTGACATGGGCGTGACACCCTCCTTTTTTCGGTGACTGACGGATTTCCGACCAATGATTTGGACATGACGTGCATGTCATGCCCCCCTACACGAGCGTGACCTAGGGCGTGACCACCGACGTACTGAAGCAATCATCCCTCCCGCCAGAATCTAGAGCCCGAGGTCAATATAGTACTGTCACGCCCCCTGACACGCCCCCCCTAGGGCGTGTCGGAGGGCGTGACCAACCCGAGAAAAATTCTATAAATTGAGACCCCCCCTCTCCATTTCAACAAGCTTTGGTTGAGAGGGGGAGGTGCTGCCCCTTTGGTTCTTGAGTTTTTTTCATGCTTTCTCTCTCTCTCTCTCTCTCTCTCTCTTTGTAATTTTTGTTTAACCCTAGTTTAATCTTAGTTTGTTTTAGCTTTTATTGTAATATTGCTCTTGCTTAGTGCTAATTGTAGGGCTAGAATAGGATTTAATTTTCATGCACTTGTAATTTCAATTTCAATAGTGTAACTTGCCCTTTTTCATTAATAAAAGTGTTCTTCCTTTACTTGTCTTCCTTTATATGCTTTTATACTCATCTCCCCTCCTCCACTCCATTATGATTAACTAATCCTCCTTGTACTCGATCTTGATGATCCGAGGTTAGAGCGATTATGTTATGATGTTTTAATTAATCTTTTCTTTTTAGGTTAGGGCCTTGAATTACTCTTGATTAATCACGGGTTGGAGGTATATTTTCGATATATACTCTCCGCCTTTGCTTTCATTCTGGGCTAGCCGAGAGGCCGAAAGAATGAAGTGAGCATTCAAGATTAAAGGGAGTTGTACGCACCCCTCGAGAGAGGCAGACGTCCAAATCTCCCGGATTGGAGTAAAATCCAATAGTGGGGTTCACCGCGTAAAGCGAGTTTTAGGCCTTCGATTTAGACGAGAGTCGGTCGGACCTTCCTAAACTCAGTTGGGCATGACTTCAAGAGAAGCGTGTTCAAGCTTTAGGAACCTCCACGGTCAAGGACCTTTATCCTATTAAGTTTAGATTTTTATCGCACTTTCTTAATCGTCTTTAGCCGAGGTGAATCTTGATCGAGTGCATTTCCATTTCATATTTTCTACCCTTCGTAGTAATCGTTTTACTTAATAGCTTTACTTAATTGCGGTGTTTCTCTTTCTAGTATAGCTTTACTTTCTCCCTTGCACTTAGATTTTCTAAAACCCTAGTTTTTTCCATCGATAAGATAATAGCGTTCGTGTGAGTAAGCATATCCAACAGTTCCCGGATTTCAATACGACACTTGTGTCCCCTTGAACAATTCGATAGGTATACTTGCCTCATCGGGTTGCTAGTTCGGTTGCATTTATTTTCTTCGAACCCTAGCGCGCAACATTTTACTTGATGTTTTTTCTTTTGATGCTACACAAACACATGTCATTATTCGATCGAACACTTCCATGCATAAGAATTGGACCAAAATTACAATATTTTTCTATAGCACATAGGTACTAGTACACAATTTCTATTTCTGAGTCTTACAATGTTACATTGTGTTAACTCTATAAATCTCTTAGCATTGTACTCCAAATCATTGTGTATGGAGTTTCACCTGTGCTGTCCAATTCTTTTTACTCTGCAAACTCGTATGAATTACTTCTGTGTACTCTGCACGTATGTTTGACACGTATGCAATATAATCTTGGATTTATGTTTGGTAACCCATATTGTGTTTGCTTCTGAATTCGCTCTTTAATGTGCATTGTTATCTATGTTTCACGCATATTTTGATTGCATTTTTTTCCGTTACATGCTTATAGTTTTTTTCGATCTTGCCCATCCCTTTCGGTAATATCAAAAGGGGGAGAATAGAATGTTCACGAGTTACAAAATATCACATATAGAGGGAGATTGTTGAACTATGTTCACGTAGATAGGGTAAGAGCGTGTAGAACACATATACAGTGGGATCGCTTTTGTATGAAGAGTCGCAAGTAACCTAAAAACTGACTATTAAAAGATTACTTCTTATGTGCAATGTATAATGCATTCCATGTTTTTATCACATCAACGAGATTTGATATTATCAAAAGGGGGAGTTTGTTGGAGCCTACGGTTCATAGCTCTTTAGTTTGAAAATATAAAATCTCATGTTGTATTTGATCACTTGTATTTGGTATAGTGTGCATGTTTATAGGTCCAAAAGAATCGAAGAACTCATCTCTGCGACCTACCTCTGCACACTAGCGCTACTGCCGAATGCTATCCCTGAATTAAGTTAAATGGGCGATCAGTGATTTATTACAGACAAGTATTTGTTGAATTACTGTGTGGGGCTAGCTTCCTACCGCGCAGCGCTAGCTATCACAACGAGCATCAAAATGGATTTGACGAGACAATTGAGCTACCTCCATACGATAGCTAGGTACTGCGCCTCTCTAGCAAGAAAAAGTGAAAAAAATATTTTTTTCTAGTATATTTACAAATTTGCGGGATAACTATCAAATCGAGGCACAATGACCTACAATCGGGCGATAGTCTTACATCGGCGATAGCCTATTTTTGAAAGATATATAAAAGGCTTTAACTTTTTTTTCCTTGTACGAAGACATACAAAATTTCATTCTAGGTTTCATGTGCCGCCTTTGAGCAACGTTCCACCATCTCCTTAGAAGGAAGAGATACTTGTCTCCCTCCTATTCGCGCACGAAGATCGCTAAAGGACTACAACGACCAAGAGGAGTTGATCGGTTGCACCAGAACTAGGATCGTTAGCACCGATAACGCACTGCTTAACAGAGGAATTGTCTTGAGGGAGAATCAATTTTTAAATCTTCTTTACCCTTTTTGTATTTTTCTCTTTTTTTGTTTTGGTGAGGAAAATCTACCGGTGATGCTCATCGAAATCCGAGAAGGATTCCATGAGAAATCATCCCTGGGAAGGGACGTCAAGATCGAGGGATCTATTGGAGCTCTAAGACACTTCCTTGTGCAAAGGTGATGAGCCGGCTTGAATTCTTTTATGGAGGGAAAAGGAGAGTGCCAACCGGTCTGGGTAGTGGGTCGGTATTGAAACCAAAATTAAATTTGAGTCTCACCGCCTATGGTCTCCGGTGTCAAGGAGATCTTGTTGCTTGTAATTTGTAAACCACTTTCGTTTCTTATTGAATAAAGTGATTACTTGTGCTTAAGTCTTTGGGTGACGTCGTGGTTGTTTTTCGGTAGATCTCAAAAGGGTGTGTTAATCGCCAAGGAGAAATTTGTTAAGTAAATAGAGGTCTGTGACTTACCGCCGCGCGCTGGCAAGCTAGCGTCACGCGCTAGCTTCTAGAACTAGTTTTCTGGGACTATAATATTCGAATTTTAAATTAAGTCCTAAAACCATATTCATCCCCCCCTCTAAGGTTGTCCACGAAATCTAAAACGCATTTTTTTCCAGTGCGTGCATTTTTTGCTTGGCTGCGCATTTTAATGGATCGAGCAAGTATTATTCGCCAGAGGGAGCATTTCGCACCCGACCAAGCATATTCCTCAGGAGCGCGCATTTTCTGCACGGGTGAGCATTTTTCGCCCGCCCGCGTATTTGTTCACTAGGGAGCGCATTATAATGGCTCGGGCATGTATTTTATTGGCTCATTCATGCATTTTAATGGCTCGGGCACACATTTTTCGCCTGAGCGATCATTTTCCGCCTTCATGCCAATTTTTTTGCTCTGGGCGCATTTTTTACTTGGCCGTGCATTTTCCGCAATGTGTGATTTTCCGCCTGCATGGGAATTTTTCCGCCTAGGCGCGTATTTTTGTTCTGGTAAATAATTTTTTGCCTAGGCAAGTATTTTTTGTCGAGCAAATATTTTCGGCCTGCAAGCTCATTTTTAGCCCAGGTTGGAATTTTCTGCACGGGCATTTTCTCGTCGTGCGCGCATTTTCCGCAGAGGCGCCAATTTTCTGCTCGCAGGCCCATTATCTGTATGTTCTCCCATATTCCGTACGCACGCCCATTTTTAGCACGGACACGCCTTTTCTGCTTGGGCGAGAATTTTTTCGCCCGGGAGAGCATTTTCGCCCGACCCCCATTTTTAGCCCGGGCTCGAATTTTTCGCCACGACGCGCAGATTTTCGCCCTGGCGGCTATATTTTGCTCGAGCGCACATTTTTTTCCCTTGGGGGAGCATTTTCCGCCCGAGTGCGCATTTATCGCCCGTGCAAGCATTTTTCGCAAGCGCGCGCATTTTCTGCCAAGACAAGCATTTCTCGCTTGTGCTGTATTTTCCACCTGGGCAAGCATTTTCTGCTCCACGCATATTTTCTTCCCGACCGAGCATTTCCTACCAGGGGAGTCCTTTTTCACCTAGGCACACGTTTTTTGCCCGGGCGCGCACTTTTTGCACAGGATCGCATTTTAATGTCTCGGGGACGTATTATTTGTATGTGGGCACATATCGTTCCCGGGGAAGCATATTCCTCTAGGGCGTGCATTTTTTGTCCGGGCGGGCATTTTGAGCCCGGACACGCATATTTAGCTCGGGCGTGCATTTCCGCCCGTGGGCAAATTTTGCGCCCGCAGGCAAATTTTGCGCCTGGCCCGCATTTTCCCCCGGGGCTCGCATTTCACGCTCGGGCCCGCATTTCTAGCCTGGGCCGGCATTTCCCTCCCGGTCCCGCATATCCAGCCGTGACCCGCATTTCCGGCCCGGGACTTCGTTTCCCGCCCGGGACCGCATTTCCTGACCGAGGATGCATTTTTTCCCCGAGCGCACATTTTCCACCCGAGCGACATTTTCTACCCTAGCGAGCATTTCCCATCTGGGAGCATATTTTCGCCCGGCGCGGATATCCCGCTCATGCGCGCATTTTTTGCTTGGGCAATAATTTTATGCCCTGCGCATATTTTCTGCCCGAGCGTTCATTTCCTGCCAAGGCGAGCATTTTTTTTAGCTAGGAGCTCATTTTTCACCTTGTCATGCATTTTTCGCCGGGGCGCGCATTTTTATCACGGACATATATTTTTTTCTCAGACGCGTATTGTTTTCTAGGTCACGCATTTTAATGGACCGGCCACATATTATTTAACTAGGGATGCTTTTCGAGCTTTTGCGAGCTTATTCCTCTAGGGAATCCATTTCGCTCGCGGGCGCGCATTTTTCTCCCGCACACCCATTTTCAGTGCCGGCGTGCATTTTCGGCCCGTGCGAGAATTATTTCGCCCCGTATCGCAGTTTTTGCCCGGACACATATTTTTAGCCCGTGGGTTAATTTTCCGCCCGGGCGAGCATTTATTGCACAAGCAAGGATTTTTCGCACGAGGACACATTTTCCGCCCGCCCGCGCATTTTTCGCCCCAACGAGCACTTCACACCCGTGCGGCCATTTTTTACCCGGGCATGCATTTTTTCGATCAAGCGTGAATTTCCGTCGGGGAGCGCATTTTTTACTCGGCTCGCATTTTTTGCCCGGCCGCGCATTTTGCGCTCGGGAGCGAATTTTCCTCTCGAACGGGCATTTTGCGCCCGAGCGTGCATTTTGCGCCCGAGTGCATAATTTTGTGCCTGGGCATGCAATTTTACGCTCTGACGAGCATTTTTCCCAGTGCACGCATTTTCCTCTCGGCTGTGAATTTTCCTCTCGGGGGCGCATTTCCCGCTCGGGGATGCATTTTTTGCCCGGGGGCGGATTTTCCACCCGAGCGACATTTTCTAACCTAACAAGCATTTCCCGTCCGAGAACTCCTTTTTTCGCCGGCGCGCATTTCCAGCTTGCGCACCAATTTTTTGCTTGGGCAAGCATTTTCCTCATGGGCAAGCAGTTTTCGCCCGCGCAAATATCTGCCACTGCACGCATTTTTTGCCCTGGCATGCATTTGTTGCCTACTTGTCCATTTTAATTGCCCGGGAACATAATATTTGCGAGGGGGAACATTTCGCGCATAGGCTAGCATATTCCTCCCGGGCACCCATTTTGCACCCGGGCGCCCATTTTCTGTCCGAGCCCACTTATTTTCGTCGTGGCAAGCATATTTCACCCGTCCATGCATTTTTCGCCAGGGTGCGCGAATTTTCTGCCCAGGCAAGCATTTTCCGCATGCACACACATTTTTTTTCTCACGTGAGCATTGTTCGCCCGAGCGCGCATTTTCCGCCCGGGTGCGCATTTGGTGGCCAGATGCGCATTTCTGCCGGAACACACATTTCCGCCTGGGCAACCATTTTCTCTAGGGCACGCATTTTCTGCCCAGTTCATGCATTTTTCGCCCGAGCGAGCATTTTCTGCATGTACGCGTTTTTTTTCACCAGGGCGCAATTTTTAATTTCCTGGGTGCCATTTTCCGCCCGGGCGATCATTTTTCGCCTCCACGTGCATTTTTATCCTTGCCGTGCCTTTTTTTCCGCACATTTTTTCCCGGGCGAGCATTTTTTTCCTAGTGTGCTTTATTATTCCACGTGCGAATTTTTCCGCCTAGGCAGGTATTTTCCACCTGGGAAACTATTTTCTTCCAAGGCGAGAATTTTCAACCAACTCAAGCATTTCCCATCCGGGCACACAGTTTCTCTCGGGCAAGCATTTCTCGCTCGCGCGCGCATTTTCTGCCCGGGGAAGCATTTTCTACTCAGTGAATATTTTCTGCCCGAGCGAGCATTTTCCGCCCATGCGAGTTTATTTTCTCGCCTTGGGTGGTGCACCCATTTTTTGCCTGGGTGTGCATTTCCGCCCGCATACTATTTTTTCCGTCTACGTGCGTACATTTGCCCTGGGCATGCATTTTCCTCCCGAGCACGCATATTTTCACCCTTGTAGGCATATTTTTCCTGGGCGCGCATTTTTATCCTGTGAGCACATTTTCGAGCCATGTTGGCATTTTTTCGCTCGGGCAAGAATTCTTTGCCTGGGCACACATTTCCTCTTGGGTACCCATTTTTTGCTCGGGTGCCTATTTCTACACGAGAGTGCATTTTGTCTCCCGGGCGTGCTGTTTGCGCCTGGGAGGGCATTTTGTGCCCCGACGCGCAATTTTCATCCCATGCACCCATTTTTGGCCCGGGAGCGCGTTTTCCGCCAGAGAGCGCTTTCCTCCCTAACGAACACTTTTTCGCACGGGTGTGCGTTTTGCTCCCAAGCGCGCATTTTTCGGTCGGGCCGACATTTTGCTCCTCGACGTGTAATTTTCCTCCCGGGCGTACATTTTCCCCCGAGCTCGCATTTTCTGCCCGACAGCGCATTTTCCACTCGGGCGCGCATTTCCCGACTGACCCCTCATTTCTTGCCCGAGGGCGCATTTCCCGCCAGGGGTCGCATTTCCCGCCCAAGAATGCATTTTCGCCCTGTCGTGCATGTTTTTCCCGAGTGCACATTTTACACCATAACAAAAATATCACCCCAGAACTCCAATTTTCACCCGGCCTAGCAGTTCTCGCTCACCCGTACATTTTCTAGCTTGACAAGCATTTTATGCCCCATGCATATTTTCTGCCCGAGCGAGCATTTTACGCCCAGATGGGAATTTTTTTACCCAGGCGCCATTTTTTGCTCGAGCGTGAATTTTTTGTGTCGGCGCCCATTTTACTGGCCCAGAGAATGTATTATTCTGCTAGGGGTGTATTTCGCGGTCGTCCGAGCAAATTCCTCTTCGGCGCGCATTTTCGTCCCGGGTGATCATTTTCCGCACGCATGACTATTTTTCACTAGGGCGCACATTTTAATAACCTGAACACTGATTTTTTGCCTAGGCGATCATTTTCTGACTTCACGCCCATTTGTTAGTCGTGCATGCATTTTTCCTCTTGAGCATTTTTTTCTCGATTTTTCCACCCGCGTGCGAATTTTTCATCCTAGGCACGTACTTTCGGCTTGGGAAAGCATTTCCCTCCTGGGCAATTATTTTTCCTCCACTGAGTGCATTTTCAGCACAATTGGGAATTTTTCGCACGCTCGAAAATAAGCACGTCCGAGCGAAAAATGCACGCCCGAGCGTAAAATGTTGCCCTAGCGCAAAATGCGCGCCAAGGATTGAAACTAGTGCGCAGGAGGAATATGCTTGTCGTGTTCGAAATGCGCCCCAGGAAAAAAATACATTCTCGGGCCATTAAAATACGCGACTAAGCAAAAAATGTTCGCCCGGGCGAAAAATGTGTGCCTCGACGAAAAATGGGCGGCCCAGTGATAAATGCGCGTCCGTACGAAAAATGCGCGACTGGATAAAAAATGCGAGCCCGGGGGAAAAATGTGAGGTCGTGCTAAAAATGAGTGGCCGAGCGAAAAATGCGCGTTTGCGCAAATAATACACCCCCCCCCCCCCCCGAGGCAAAAATTGCGCACCTGTGGGAAAAAGTCGCGCCTGGGTGAAAAAGGCTCTCCTTAGCAGAAAATGCGCGTCCAGGCGGAATATGCCCGTCCAGGCAGAAATGCGTGCTCGGGCGGAAAATTTGTGTCCGGGAAGAAAATCCGCGCCCCAAAGGAAAATGCGCGCCGGGGTGGAAAATCTACACGTGGGCGAAAAATGTGTCCCCTGGCGAAAAATGCACACCTAGGCAAAAAATGTTCGTCAGTGTAACATCCCTCAAACAACTAGACCCTCTAGGAGTGGTTTTGTCATGACTAGGTCATGACAAAACCCTAGAAAGCCGAAGAAGACCAAGTGAAGAAGGCTCAAGGTGAAAATCACCTTGGTCTGTAAGTAGTAGAATTCCAATTACAATCCTAGGCATGACCTTAGGGTTTTAACTTGGTTCTCTGATCCCATTATGACACCTCTAACCTTAAGGGAGGCCAATATGTCGCTACGGACCCATTGGGGTCAACCAAAAAGAGGTTAAGATGACTCAAGTCCGGGAAGCGTCGAGTGAGTCGACAAGACACGACAAGTAGATCAGGTATCTACTTAGACAGGTTTTTGGGCTCGGGCATTGAGTGCATGGAGTGCACTCAACGCCACGGGCTGAAAGGCGTTGAATGTGTTTAGTCCACTCAACGCCATATTACTTAGGTAGAATCTTGGGCTCGGGCGTTGAGTGCGTCGAGTGCACTCAACGCCATATGTTGAATGGAGTTGAATGCGTTGAGTGCACTCAATGTCATCTTACTTAGAAAGAATTTGGAGTTCGGGCATTGAGTGCGTTGAGTCCACTCAACGCCATGGGATGAATGGCATTGAGTGTGTTGAGTGCACTCAATGCCATCTTACTTAGAAAGAATTTGGAGTTCGGGCATTGAGTGCGTTGAGTCGACTCAATGCCATGGGCTGAATGGCGTTGAGTGCGTTGAGTGCACTCAATGCCATCTTTCTTAGAAAGAATTTGGAGTTCGGGCATTGAGTGCGTTGAGTACACTCAACGCAATAGGCCGAATGGAATTGAGTGTGTTGAGTGCACTCAACGACATCTTACTTAGAAAGAATTTTGAGTTTGGGCATTGAGTCCGTTGAGTCCACTCAACGTCATGGGCTGAATGGCGTTGAGTGCATTGAGTTCACTCAACGCCATCTTACTGAGAAAGGATTTTCTGGAATTATAGCGTTGAGTGAGTTGAGCACATTCAACGCCATAGACTGAATGGCGTCGAGTGAGCTCATGTGCTGAGCTCACTAAACGCCATTGTACTTGGAAAAATTTATGGAATTATGGCATTGAGTGAGTTGAGCTCAGTCAATGCCATAGACTGAATGACATCATCGAGTGAGCTGAGCTCACACCACGCTATTGTACTTAGAAAATTCCTGGCGATTTTGGTGTTAAGTGTGGATGCATGTCTCAACGATTTTGCCTTAGAGAAATTTTCGGCCCTATTTGCTGGTTTGGGTGAATAGGCTGAACCGAACCTTTTCGGGAATTGTGCCAAGCTGAAATAATAGGCCGCGGTTAATATGTCATGTTTGCCGGTCCTTTCGTTAAGACTTATTTAAATAATAATAGTGGTCCAATGGTAGAATGCCACGTGGCAGACGGTTTAACTCAAAGCCATGACATAAATTTGGCTTTTATGGCCATTAATGGCACTTGAATGCCTTGGACTCATTCCACTCCCCCTTTTATTGCTGTATCCAACTCCTCTAGGGAAGAGGAGGGGTTTCCAGCCATTTTCTAGTTGGATTGAGCCCACATTCACCCTCCTCCTCTATGGCCAAAAAGCTCTTAAAGGGGCATTAATGGCCACCGCTAGCTAGACCCCTCCCCTCCCCCATTTTATCATTTTAAAAGACTCATTGGACTTAGAGTAGCGGTTTCCACGCAAAAACTGAAGGAGCCGAGGAAGCCCACTGTACAGTTGCAGAAATCGACCGCCGCAACTACCACCAATGGATTCCCGACGATCGGCGTGTCTCCAGGCCGCGAGAAAGGTCCTCCCCTTCCTCTTTCCTTATAGTTTGATCGTTGTAATTGTTAGGGCTAAGGAACGGGCTCAATTGAGCCCAATTGGGTGATGAAAATCACTGGTTTTTCCGTGATAAAAAGGAGTGGTTGGGTTCGCCGGAAACCACCCTCCGGCGGCCGTACCGCCTCCCGTCGATAGCCCCCACCTTAACAAAGGTGGTGGTGGAGGTAGCCGGCCATATAGGTGGTCGGGTGGCCGGGAAAATGTCTTTGAATAAGCTCCAGGTTCGTGCAATCATGGCCCTTGGCTGGAGGAAGAAGATGATCCAACAACTGTCGGATAATTTAAATCCTTTTCTTTTTAAATGAATTTTCTGTATTATGATAACAGTCACATTAGAAAATTAATGAAAAATACTTAGATGCTCTATATGAGGAAATAATAAACATATAATTTGTAACCCTATGGGTCTACTTTATTTTAAATTGATTTGGGACAATATGGTAAACTGGTTTGACCAGGGCACCCATTTTTGTGGGGGTCTATACTTAGGGTTAGACAGAAATTAAAATGAGTGCCCCCACTTCATCCCTTGTCCAAATGACTTGAAATTTGGGCAGGGAGTCACCCTTATCTATATCTAGGTCTTGCCTAAAAATGAAAATTTATGGGGATAATCTTCCTATATTTTTTGAAATTATTTAATAAACCATGATTAAATTAATTAAGGGACCAAATGAACTCCAAACCCTCCCTAACTTTTGTGAGTTGTCCTTGGGTTCATTATAAGTATCTGGATATAATTTCATCTCATTGGGAGATGATTTGGTTTGAATATCTGCAAACCTTAGCCTTGCCATAATAAGGGTATTTAGGTCAAAAGTGCACTTGAGGTTTGAGTGGCCAAATCACCTCAACAGAGGTTGGGATTTGGGCCACTGGTTTGGCATGACATATAACACCCTCATATGGGATATGGGGTGGTTTGGTATTGAATTGCCTTAGGACCCAAGTTAAAACCTATGTTTGGGCTTTGGGGGTTTGAGAAGGGCATGTGGTCAAAGGACCTTGAAATGATTTTAAATTTTGTGGAGAGGACTCTAAGATAGTTAGAGTCCTCTGGTAGAAATCTTATTAGATTTAGTGAGTGTTAAACACCTCAACGCTCTAACCCGATTTTAGGTCACAAAAATTTAAATGGTAAGTTTGATAGTCAAGGTGTTGTGAAAAGTTGTAAAACTTTGGTGGTGTAGTCAGAAAGTCAGTAAGAGCTTTTCCGTAATTTTATTGGGAGATTTGGAAGCATATTCTTAGTATCTCCTTTGCAATACATGTATTAGCATCTATTAATTATTTGGTTATTATAACCTCACTGTTCACTATAATGTTATGAAATTGAGGCAGAGGAAGTTTTAGGCTATTATACTCATACATGAATTTTGTTAAAATTTGTAGATATATATTACTAGTACATACTTCACAAGCTCATCAAAATGGAAACTTGTTCAATAATTTATTCAGATCTCATTATTTGCTATAAAATGGTGAAACTTGATCAGTAGTGTTTTTATATCAATATGCTCATTTGGAGATTTTATTACAATTTTTAGATGAATAATTGATGTACTTAGTTCATTAACCTGTTAACTTGGATTACTATGAGAAAATCATGTTTAGAGTTTATTATTCACTGATAAATTATGGAACTTGACCTGGATTGTTTATATTCCTTTATGATCATCCTTGAATTTTCCCAGAATTTTTGAAAGTATATTGGCAGTACTTGTCTCTTTAAAATGATTAATGTATGTTGTATTTAAAATTAGATTTAGAGGCCTAAACCTTGCTAAAAAATTGGGAGACTCTGATTTTACTATTCAATAGTCATCATATAATTATCGAAAATTTTGTAGCGCATTTGCATGTCTGAAAGGGGTACTTCATGTTCAATCTTTGGTCTTGGATTACTTAGGAAAATTAAATAAATTATCAAGTAAATTAGGAAAATTATGAAATTCTGGATTTAGGCTAATCATCGAATGGTTGACCCCCAATAATTATTATAGGGATATTGGATTATAATTCTGAGTACCTCTCATTATTTACATCATACATCTTTGGATGGTCTGCATTTAGTAAAACTGCAGAAATCATGATATGGTGCAAAATGAACCCAGAGAGTTGGGATGTTTGTGTATTGATTTGGTAAGTGGATAGGGCATACCATTGGAAGTTGGGAAGAGTAGGTATTGGAGTCGTCTAAACCTAGGTGGTGCTCGGGATCAACGAAACATCGTCTTCCACGTGGAGGGAGAGAAAGTTCAAAACACACAAGGATTAGATCCAAGGTAATACTAAGGGATCGGGAATCGGGTAATAACCAATAAAAATAAGTTCCTTGGGAAAGGGAGCTTTGGACTTCAGCCATCGTAGTTCCTAGTGCCCTTTGAGAACCCTTCATGGGGTATGCCGAGGGCAGTCCCGGGCTAACCTAAACTATTGGTAAAACTGTATTGCAAGAGAAACTAGCATAATTAGGGATTCACTCTCACTCACCCCGATGTCTCGGGATGTTAGGTTGGGCACACGGGCTGTAGGATCGGTGGATTTGGAGATGGGCAGGGTGGCCCGGCGAGCTATTGCTCTGTTGTTGGTTGTGACGGACGGGATGGTCCGGAAAGCTTTGGCTCAGTGGATAATACATTAATATTAAATGTGCATAAGATATAAGGTGGTGGGTCTTCAGTATTGTAGGGTCTATGCACCGATGTCAATACGTTGACTAGGCAAGTGTGTTTTAGCGCTTCGCAATAAAAGTCCAGTGCGCCAGCCGACAAGAGTACGCAGGCGCTCCGCTTAGTGCACCAGCATTGAGGCATATGATAGGTTTGACTGGTAGTGCAATTACCGGTTTAGTGGTGGGCGAGGCCCAACCCACCGCTTCCGTTTGCCACTACGGAGGTATTCTGGGATGTTCGTCTCTAGAAAGGGGAAACTAAAGGTCTGTTTATACAGAGTCGAGTGGGTATGTTGCACTTGCATGTTCACATCATGGCATAATTGCATGTCATACCATAAACATTCCATATAACCCTGACACCAATTCTATAAAGTGGTATGGGACGGTTTATATAATAGGCCCTTTAAAACGAGTCCTGGGTTTATAAGTTCGCCCGAGCGTGCTTATAAGTTAAGGTTTATATTCAGTAAATATATATATATGCTTGTTAGAAAACCGACACCCTATCGTATAAATTGTTATGAGACTTTTTATACGATAGGAGCTTTGTGGAAGATCTCTTGGATTATGTGCTTTCATATAAGCTAAGGTTACTTTTTTCTTGACTAGCTTTTCTTACCTTTGTTATTGCTATATTTATACATGCTCATCAAACTGCTAGTCTAGTTCTGCCGTCACCTGCTTTTGCTATTCTCCACTAACATGTCCTCTCATTTCTTCCTCCCCGCTCGGTGCCTAGGAGCCATGGGGGAAGGGGCGGGGGATGATAGGGCTTAGTCTTTTAGACTAACAGTTTTCGAACCACGTCATTTTAGGGGACCGTGGAGCCCAGCAAGGAGGAGCAACCCTTGAGGTCGGCATGCTTTGAGATGGGGTAGTCTAGTACCGGATTTCAGATCACTGGGACAGTGAGTCCAGATCGCTAGTAGTTTATTAGTTTTGATTCCTCTATAAGAGATGTAGTGAAGATTTTGATGTACCGGGCAAGAGACCTAACTTTTGTACTTTATTATATCTGTGGACACTCCCTTCGTGGAGAATATTTACTATATATGTGATGCTTGTGGACTTGCCTTTATTAAATTGCTCTTGTCTTGTGATCGAATCGGCCGGCAAGATTGGCATTTTGTAGTGGCGACCTTCCCGAGTGTGAATGTGTCACCGCATAGCGGAGGTTCTGGGCCTAAGACCCTGGTGTTGTAAAAAAAAGGGGGGGGGTCTTATAAGTGGTATTAGAGGAGACCTCGATCGAAAAAGTAGCAGTCCACAATACCTGGGTCACCCCCGCACGAGTTTATTTTAGGGACAAACTAAGCAGCGGAAGCAGTGGTGGACCCATATGCGAGATCATATGAAAATTTTCCACCTTTTAATTAGGTTTTATTCATTTACTTACGAATGACTTTTGTCACGCAGCCCCCAGCACAGCCTATACCACAGGCGGAGTCCAACCTACTTCGAATGTTACACCACCACCCCCAATCCCCACTCCATTTCTATAGTCGAAGATGGGGGCAGACTCTGACAGCAATACTGGAGGCTTTCAGGTCTTAGCAGGTTCCGGCTCCATAGCCAAACCCGGGGGCCAACTTGTTGAGCATTTTCTGAGGACTTTCTCCCCCATCCTAATTGGGGCTAGAGTTGGCCGTTCGGACGGTGGAGTGGCTGGACATCATGTATGAAATGCTGACAGGGATACAGTGCTCTTGGGAGGAGAGGGTTCCTTTGGTTGTCTCTTGCTTGGAGTCCTATGCCAAGAGATGGTGGAAGAAATTGCAGGATACGACTTTAACTAATAGAGAGGTTGAAGAGATTGCTTGGGGTGAATTCAAGGCCGCACTGTTGGAGCATTTTGTTCCGCAGTCGGTAAGAAATGAGCTGGAAGACAGATTTTTACAGTTGAGGCAAGGCACCAAGACAGTGGAGGAGTACCACCGGGAGTTCAATAATCTGGCCTGGTTTGCGGATTCTTAACAGTTAGATGAGGCAAGATACACCAAGAGGTTTTATAAGGGCCTGAGAGAGGATCTTAGGGAGGCTCTGTTGTTCGTGTACGATGGGCCTATTCCTCGGATATTAGAGATGGCGAAGAGGATTGAGGCAGATTTGCACATTACTCGAGGCTGGAAGCGGTCAACTTAGAATCAGGGCCGGGGTGCCAGAGATGATCAGCGAAGAGGCCGGTTTGCTGATGGGAGAGATGGTAGAAGGGCAGAGTACCAGCCTCATCAGGAGGCAAGACAGGAGCAGAGGGAACTAATGGTGATGGCTCCTCAGCCTCTCCAGATACGGAAGATGCAGAGACCTGGGGGTATGGAATTTCCCCTGCCAGAGTGCTTCAACTGTCATCAAGTGGGGCATATTCAGAGGAAATGCCCCATGAAGGGGGCACCACTACCAACTCCACTGACTTCCCCGCCTGCTCAGTATTATGGAGGCTGAGTACATGGCAGAGGACGTGGATACCAGGGCGGAGACCAGAGGCAGGAGAGGGAGCAAGTGTATGCTCTGGATCTGGCTCAACCTCGGAACCCAGAGCAAGTGATCACAGGTACGCCAGTAAATTTTATGCTTTCTTTCCTAAAATTTTAAGCATTCATGGATATAGAATTTACAGACTAGGAAAGAAAACCTTAACTAGATTTTCTAAGACATTTAACTACCCCAGGCATAGTCTTCATCAATGGCAAGCCCACTTATACACTGTTCGATACAGGTGCTTCACACTCGTTCATGTCGGAAGCCTTCGTGGAAGGGTTGGAAGGTGTGGAGCGATTCACAGGCTTGATGAAGAGGATACGGCTACCCGACGGATCGGAGCTGTTCATATCTTCCCACTGCAACATGGAGGCGGAGATCGGCGGAAAGACATTCGAAGCACCAGCAATGATCCTAAAGATGCCAGTCTTTGATTTGATCTTGGGAATGACATGGTTGCATTGGAACCTTGCCCAGATTGACTGTCTGTCAAAGAGGATCACCGTTAGGCATGGGCATTCGCACATCGTCATCGAAGGTATTAGACCAATTCCCCCTGTATTGATATCATCTGTGCAGGCCGTCAAGGCCCACTTGTAGGGGGAGGAAGTCTATGAAGTGCTGTTCGAAATGTCTGAGGCAAAGGATTTCATCTCTGATATCCCGGTGGTGCGGGATTTTGCTTACGTATTCCTAGAGAAGCTTCCAAGGATACCCCCGCACCGGGTGCAGGATTTTCGGATACAGCTGGTGCTAGGGGATAAGCCGGCATCAAGAGCCCCTTACTGGATGGCCCCGAAGGAGTTCACAGAGTTTCAAAGCTCACTGCAGGAGCTAGTGGAAGCCAGATTTGACCGGCCAAGCTCTTCACCATGGGGAGCCCCAGTGTTGTTCGTCAAGAAGAAGGACGGTACAATTAGATTGTGCATCGACAACCGAGCACTGAATCGACTGATAGTCCGGAATACCTATCTATTGCCGAGGATAGATGAGCTGTTTGATCAGCTGGAGGGGGCGCGTTTCTTTTCAAAACTAGATTTGAGGTCGGGCTACTACCAGCTGCAAATCCTGGAGGAGGACATTCCGAAGACTGCCTTCAGTAGCAGATTTGGGTTGTTCGAGTTTAACGTGATGCCCTTCGGGCTCACGAATGCACCGTCGACGTTCATGAGCCTCATGAACTTGGTGTTCAAGGCTTATCTGGATGTGTTCGTCATCGTGTTTATTGACAACATCCTCATTTAGTCGAGGATAGAGGAGGAGCACACACGACATCTGACGCTAACTCTAGAGATACTGCGGGAGCACCGTCTTTATGTGAAGTTCAGCAAATGCAAGTTCTGGTTGAAGGAGGTGGCTTTCCTAGGCCATATCATCAGTGGAGCTAGTTGGCAGTGGACCAGGACAAGATTAAGGCAATTCGGGAATGGCCGCTACTGAAGGATGCCACAAACGTGCGGAGTTTTCTAGGACTTGTCGATTATTATCGAATGTTCATTGAGGAATTCTATTGTATTGCCCTCCAACTTACATCCCTGACGAGAAAGGATGTTCCCTTTGTCTGTACCCTGCAGTGCGAGGTGGCTTTCTAGGAGCTAAAGGATTGACTCACCTTGGCTCTTATACTTGCCCTTTCATCGGGTAAAGAAGGATTCCAGGTGTACACCGACGCTTCCTACCAGGGCATGGGAGCAGTGCAGATATTGAAGGGCCACGTAATTACTCATGATTCTCGAAAGTTAAAGAAGCATGAGCAGAACTACCCTATTCATGGCCTAGAGATGGGTGCGGTCGTGTTTGCTCTGAAAGTCTGGCGAAATTATCTGTACGGTGTCCACTATGACATATACTCCGATCACAAAAATTTGAAGTATGTGGACATACAGAAGGATCTGAATATCAGGCTGAGGCGATGGGTGGAATTTCTAGCAAATTACCAGTACGATATGCATTACCACCCAGGGAAGGAGAACGTGGTAGCCGATGCTCTGAGTCGGAGAGCATCCACCTCCGTAGCGGAGCCCCAGATTATGTCCGTAGAGCAGGATAAAAGATTAAAGGATATGCTCGTCATGCTGGTGTCGTCTGATAACCTCGAGCTTTATGAGGAGTATTTAGCTACGTTGAGCACTACTGATGACATTCGAGACCGAGTCAGAGATGGGCAGAGGTAGGATGCCAAATAGGAGCCGATATTCCGGGCCTTGGAGGCAGGTACTGCTGGGGATTACACATTGAGTGATGACTTGGTGTGCTTCAGAGGACGGGTTTATATACTAGAGGGAGGCCAGGTCCGGGGGATATCATGACGGAGGCCCACTGCAGTCGGTATTCAGTACACCTGGGAGTTACGAAGATGACTGCGGATCTGAAAAAGACCATGTACTAGCCAGGCATGAAGAAGGATATCACCTACTTCGTGACACACTGCGAGACATGCCAGCTGGTGAAGGTAGAGTATAGAAACCCCGCAGGATTGTTACTGCCACTCCAAGTACCAGAGTGGAAGTTCGAGGACACGCGATGGACTTCATACATGGGCCTCCCCAATCACAGATAAGGAATGATTCGATATGAATAATCATCGACCGGCTGACGAAGGTAGCCAGATTTATCTTGATCAGGAAGGATGACTCGGTTTGTGTGTTTGTTCGGAAATTCGTAGAGCAGTTCATCAATTATCATGGCGTACCCAAGACGATTGTATCAGATCAGGATGGATGGTTTATGTCAAGGGAGTGGAGATCAGTGCAGACTTACATGGGCACTCGGCTGATATTTAGTACAGCTTTTAATCCCTAGACAGACGGGCAGACAGAACGCACCAATCAGACTTTGGAAGATCTAATGCGACTATGCATTCTGGACTACGGAGAACCTTGGGAGAAGTTTTTGCCACTGATCGAGTTCTCATATAATAATAGCTACAAGTCCAGCATAGGGATGGCTCCTTATGAGGCCCTATACGGACGAAGGTATACGACTCCGCTGTCATGGGTACAGGACGAGGATCCAAAGATTTTGGGACCGGAGTTTATTGAGGACAATGAGGCTCAGGTGAGGCTGATACGGGACATGATGTGAGAGGCATAGAGCAGATAGGCTAAGTATTATGATGCTCGGCATCGTCAGGTAGAGTTTTTGTTGGGGGACCGGGTATTCTTGAAGATCCGACCAATACATGGAATTTCACGAGTGCGTGGTCGGAAGAAGAAGCTCAGCCCAAGGTATATGGAGCCTTACAGGATCCTGGAGCAGATCAGTCACTTAGAATACAGGCTGGAGCTACCACCGGAGCTGGCGGGTCTGCATGACGTGTTCCACGTATAGTATCTTAAGAGGTCTCTACTATACCCAGAGAAATTGATTATGACCACGGATGGGCCGGTAGCACCTGAAATGTCAGTTCACCTGGAACCAGGTTGAATTGACGACAAAGGGATACGATTCTTCAACTACAAGAACGTTCCATTGGTCAAGGTCCTGTGGAGGAATCATGGGCGAGAGGAGAACACATTGAAGCCACAGGAATAGATGCGACAAAGGTACATAGAGCTTTTTATTTAGGTATTACTCACAACCTCTAGGCAAGTTATAATTTACCTTCATACTTGAAACCCCATAGGCAAAACTAGAATTTCAGGGATGAAATTTTTTTGTTTATATTTTGTGATTTGTAATATCCCTCAAACAACTAAACCCCAAAGGAGTGATTTTGACATGACTACGTCATGAAAAAACCCTAGAAAGCCCAAGAAGACCAAGTGAACAAGGCTCAAAGTGAAAATAACCTTGGCCTATAAGTAGTAGAATCCAAATTACAATCCTAGGCATGACCTTAGGGTTTTAACTTGGTTCCATGATCCCATCATGGCACCTCTAACCCTAAGGGAGGCCAATATGTCTGTATGGAGCCATTAAGGTCAACGAAAAAGTGTCCAAGATGACTCAAGTTTGGGAAGCATTGAGTGAGTCGACAAGACTCGACGAGTAGATCAGGTATCTACTTAGACAGGTTTTTGGGCTCGGGCATTGTGTGCGTGGAGTGCACTCAATGCCATGGGCTGAATGACGTTGAGTGAGTTTAGTGCACTCAACACCATCTTACTTAGGAAGAATCTTTGGCTCGGGCGTTGAGTGCATCGAGTGCACTCAACGCTATAGGCTGAATGGCGTTGAGTGCACTGAGTACAATCAATGCCATCTTACTTAGAAAGAATTTGGAGTTCGGGCATTAAGTGCGTTGAGTCCACTCAATGCCATGGGCTGAATGGCATTGAGTGCATTAAGTGCACTCAACGCCATATTACTTAGAAAAAATATAGATTTTGGGCATTGAGTGTGTTGAGTCCACTCAATGCCATGGGCTTAATGGCGTTGAGTGTGTTTAGTGCACTCAATGCCATCTTACTTAGAAAGAATTTGGAGTTCGGGCATTGAGTGCGTTGAGTCCACTCAATGCCATGGGCTGAATGGCATTGAGTGGGTTGAGTGAACTCAATATCATCTTACTGAGAAAGGATTTTCTGGGATTATGGCGTTGAGTGAGTTGAGCTCACTCAACGCCATTGTACTTAGAAAATTCCTAGCGATTTTGGCATTGAGTGTGGAGGCTTGTCTCAATGCTTTTGCCTTAGGGAAATTTTCGGCCCTGTTTGCTGGTTCGGGTGAATTGGCTGAACCGGAACTTTTCAGGAATTCCGCCAAGCTGAATTAATAGGCCCCGGTTAATTGGTCCTGTTTGCTAGTCCTTTCAGTAAGACTTTTTTAAACATTAATAGCGATCCATTGGTAGAATGCAAGGTGGCAGACGGTTTAACTCAAAGCCCTGGTCGAAATTTGGCTTTTATGGCCATTAATGGCACATGAATGCCTTGGAATCATTCCCCTCCCCCCTTTTATTGCTGGATTCAACTCCTCTGGGGAAGAGGAGGGGTTTCCAGCCATTTCCTGGCTGGATTGAGCCCACATTCACCCTCCTCCTCCATGACCGAAAAGGTCTTAAAGGGGCATTAATGGCCACCGCCTGCTAGACCCCTCCCATATCCCCATTTTATCATTTTAAAAGACTCAGTAGACTTAGAGGAGCGGTTTAAACGCAAAAGCTTAAGGAGCCGAGGAAGCCTACTGTATAGTTGCAAAAACCGAGCGCCGCCACCCCACCAATGGCTTCCCGGCAATCAGCGCGTCTCCAGGCCGCGAGCAAGGTCCTCCCCTTCCTCTTTCCTTATGGGTAGACCGTAGGAATTGTTAGGGCTAAGGAACAGGCTCAATTGAGCCCGATCAGGTGATGAAAATCACTGGTTTTTCCATGAAAAAAGGAGTGGTCTGGTTCGCCGGAAATCACCCCTCCGGCGCCGTGCCGCCTCCCGGCGATAGCCCCCACCTCAATGGAGGTGGTGGTGGTGGTGGCTGGCTAGGGAGGTGGTCTGGAAAATGTCTTGGAATAAGCTCCAGGTTCGGCCAATCATGGCCCTCGGTTGGAGGAAGAAGACGATCCAGCAACCGTCGGATCATTTAAATCCTTTTCTTTTTAAATGAATTTTCTGTACTATTATAACAGTCACTTTAGAAAATTAATGAAAAATACATAGAGGCTCTATATGAGGAAATGTTCAACATATAATTTGTAGCCCTATGGGTCTAATTTTATTTAAATTGATTTGGGACAATATGGTAAACTAGTTTGACAAGGGCACCCATTTTAGTGGGGTCTATACCTAGGGCTACATATGAATTAAAATGAGTGCCCCCACTCTATCCCTTTTCCAAATGAATTCAAATTTGGACAGTAAGTCACCCTTATCTATATCTAGGTCCTGCCCAAAAATGAAATTTTTTGGGGATAATTGTCTTATAGTTTTTGTAATTATTTAATAAACCATGATTAAATTAATTAATGGACTAAATGACCTCCAAACCCTACCAAACTTTGGTACGTAGTCCTTGGGGTCATTATAATGCTCTGGATAAAATTTCATCTCATTTGGAGATGATTTGGTTTGAATTTTTGCAAACCTTAGCCTTGCCATAATAATGGTATTTAGGTCAAAAGTGCACTTGAGGTTTGAGTTGTCAAATAACCTAAACAGAGGTTGGGATTTGGGCCACTGGTTTTGCATGAAATTTAACACCCTCATATGGGATATGGGGTGGTTTGAAATTGAATTGCCTTGGGACCCAAGTTCAAACCTTTATTTGGGCTTTGGGTGTTTGAGAAGGGCATGTAGTTAAAGGACCTTTAAATGATTTGAAATTTGGTGGAGAGGACTCTACAGTAGTTAGAGTCCCCTGGTAGAAATCTTATTGGATTTAGTGAGTGTTAAACCCCTCAAAGCCCTTACCTTTGTTTAGGTCACAAACCTTTAAAGGTTATGTTGGATTGTGAAGGTGTTGTGAAAAGTTGTACAACATGGGTGGTGTATTCATAAGGTCAGTAAGAGCTTTTGGTAATTTTATTAGGAAATTTGGAAGCATATTTTTAGTATCTCCTTTGCAATACATGCATTAGCCTCTATATCTTATTTGGTTATTATAACCTAACTGTTCACTAGAATGTTATGAAATTGTGGCAGAGGAAGTTTTAGACTATTATACTCATACATTAATTTTGTTATAATTTTTAGATGTATATTATCAGTACATACATCACAAGCTCATCAAAATGTGAACTTGTTCAATAATTTATTTAGAGCTCATTATTTATTGTAAAATTGTGAAACATGATCAGTAGTGTTTCTAGGTCAATATGCTCATTTGGAGATTTTATTAGAATTTTTAGATGAATAATTGCTGTACTTAGTTCATTAACCTGTTAACTTGGATTACTATGAGAAAATCAAGTTTAGAGTTCATTATTCACTAATAAATTGTGAAACTTGACTTGGAATGTTTATATGTCTTTATGATCATCCTTGAATTTTCTCAGAATTTTTGGAAGTATATTGACAGTACTTGTCTCTTTAAACTGATTAATGTACGTTGTATTTAAAATTTTATTTAGAGGCATAAACCTTGCTGGAAAATTAGGAGACTCTGATTTTAATATTAAATAGTCATCATGTAATTATCATAAATTTTCTAGAGAATTTGCATGTCTGAAAGGGATACTTCATGTTCAAACTTGGGCTTAGATTACTTAGGAAAATTAAATAAATTATCAAGTAAATTAGGAAACTTATGAAATTCTTGATTTAGGCTAATCATGGCATATTAGACACCCAATAATTATTATATGGATATTGGATGATAATTTTAAGTACCTCTCATTGTATACATCATATAACTTAGAATGGTCTACGTTTAGTAATACTGCAGAAATCATGATATGGTGCAAAATGAACCTAGAGAGTTGGGATGTGTGTGCATTGATTTGGTAAGTAGATAGGGGATACCATTGGAAGTTGGGAAGAGTAGGTAGTGGAGTCGTCTAAACCTAGGTGTTCGGGATCGACGAAAAATCGCCTTCCTCCCTGTGGAGAGAAAAAGGAAAAACACAACAGTAGATTAGATCCAAGGTAATATCGGGGAATCGGGAATCGGAAATCAATAAATAAATAAGTGCCATGCGAAAGGGAGCTTTGAGCTTCAGCCCATCGTAGTTACTAGTGCCCTTTGAGAACCCTTCACGGGGTATGCTGGGGCAGTCCTGGGCTAACCTAAACTGTTGGTAAAACTAAATTGCAAGAGTAACAAGCATAATTTTGGATTCACTCGCACACACCACGATGTCTCGGGACGTTAGGTTGGGTCACACGGGTTGTAGGCTCAGTGGATTTTGAGATGGGCAGGGTGGCCCGACGAGGTTTGGCTCGATTGTTGGTTGTGACAAGTTAAGATTCAATTTTGATTTACTGCTTTCCATACATAGTACCTTGTACGTTGCTTATTTATGAATTGTTTGTATTAGACTTTGTCCTGATATTGGGATATCCGGCGAGAGAATTGTTCGATACGGGAGCTTCTCATTCCTTTCTATCTAATGACTTCGTTAGGCATATCAGAGTGCCTTCATTTTTACCTACAGATTGTGTAAATGTATTGCTACCTAATGGGTGCTTGATACATGTGGATAGAGCCTATAGTGTTGATGTGTGGATTGGAAGTTATGACTTTGGCTTGGAAGCGTCTGTACTGCCAATCTCAGAGTTCGATGTGATATTTTGTATGAACTGGCTATTGGAGCAGCGTGCCTGCATCAATTATAACTCTAAGGAAGTCCTACTGGGGCAACATACTGAAAATGAGAGTAAATTCGCGGGTATGCGAAGAGTGTGCAATATGTTGATATCTGCCATTCAAGTAATCAAATCAGTTCAAAAAGGAGCGGAATTGTTTTAACGCTATTGGAGGCTATTAAGGCAAAGCCCAGTATAGGTGACGTTCCTGTCATATCGAAATTCACAGATGTCTTTCCTAAGGATCTACCTAGGCTTCCATCTTAGCATGAGATTGACTTTTCTATTGAGTTAGTGGTAGGTGCAAAACCTGTGTCACGCTCACCATACCGTGTTGCTCCAAAAGAATTGGCAGATCTGAAAGTTCAGTTACAAGATATGCTAGAGCAAGAATTTATACATTCGAGTATGTCACTATGAAGTGAACCGGTGCTCTTTGTGAAAAAGAAGGATGGAAGCTTACGACTATGCATAGATTATCGTGACCTGAACAAACTGATAGAAAATAATAAGTATCTGAATCCTCGAATCAATGATCTATTTGATCAGCTAGTTGGATCTACTATCTACTCGAATTTAGATTGAAGTCTTGCTATTGGCAGTTAAGGATCCGGGAGAGTGATATCCCAAGGAAAGCATTTGGAACATGCTATGGGAATTATGAGTTTACGGTGATGCCTTTTTGGCTCACTAATGCGTCATCAATGTTTATGGATCTAATACACAAGAATTTTTGAGAGTATCTGAACCTGTTTATGATCATCTTCATCGACGACTTAATGGTATACTCTCAGTCTAAAGATGAGCATGTGAAACATTTGAGAATGGTTTTGTACACGTTAAGAAGGAATTGCCTTTATGCCAAATTCTCAAAGTGTGAGTTTTGGTTATCTTCAGTGGCTTTTCTGGGTCATGTCGTAAGTGGAGAAGGGATTGTTGTGGATCTGATCAAGGTAGCTGCGATACGAGAGTAGCATGTACTTATTTCGGTAGAGGAAGTCAAAGGTTTTCTACGAATTGCCGAATATTATAAGAGCTTCATAGATGGATTTTCGAAGATTTCTTTACCTCTCACGACATTGACAAGGAAGAATCAAAAATTCATTTCGACGCTGGAGTGCGTGAAAGATTTTTATAAATTAAAGAGTCGGCTGACAATAATGCATGTCTTATGTTCACCTTGTGGTACAGAAGGCTTTGAGATTTATAGTGATGCATCGAGGAGTGGCTTATATTGCATTCTTTTGCAATATGGGCCTGTGATTGCTTTTGGTTCTCGCCAACTCAAAGTGCATGAGAGGATATATCCGGATACGTATGGTTCAGAGACGTAGATATTCGCTCTTAACTTATGGCACCACTATTTATATGGCGTGAAGATTGATATTTTTACGGACCATCAAAGCCTAAAGTATATAATGCATCAAAAAGATCTAAACATGCGACAACGAAGGTGGTTGGAGTTCTTTGGGGAGTACACCTTTGAAATTAATTACACTCCTGGGAAAGTGAATGTTGTTGCTGATGTGCTGAGTCGCAAGACTCCAATACGAGCAAACTGTTTACAGATGCATGATGAGCATCTAATTCGTGAGTTGGAAGGTCTGGATTTATCTTGTGTCGATAAGAGAATGAGCGAAGAAGTATGCTTGAACTGGACAGAGGTGCAATATGACCTCGCAGACGGAATTCATCGGGCCTTAAAACTAGGCGAAAGCATGAAGCGCTATATGGTAGAGACGATAGATGGGTCAAATTCCCAGTTCTCACTAGATGACTGGATTTTTCAAAAATACGATCGATTGTGCATCGCCAAAGTTGGTACATAACAGGAGGAGTTGATGTACCAGGCATATTTTACAAAGTACTCAATCCACCCAAGGAGTACTAAGATGTTCAAGGATATAAAGAAACTGTTCTGGTGGCCAGGTATAAATAAAGTCATCGCACACTATGTGGTAAAGTGTCAAACTTGCGCCTCAGTGAAGGCCGAGTGCCAGAAGCCAGGAGGATTCTTGAAGTCTTTGCTTATTCCGGAGTGGAAGTTTGACGACATATCCATGGATTTCGTTCATGGATTGCCAATATCATAGAAATAAAGTGACGCCATTTGGGTGGTTGTTGATTGACTAACAAAAGTGTCACACTTCATTCCAAATATGAAAGAGGATTCAGTAGAAAAGCTGGTAAAGCTATATGTGGATAATATAGTATGATTGCACGGTGTGCCCCGTAGCATTTTAAGTAATGGAGACAGGGGCATTATGTCAAATGACTGGAGACTAATCCATCAGTTGTTGGGGACTAAACTAAAGTTTAGTATGACCTTCCATCCCAAAATGGATGGTCAGACCGAGAGGACTAACAGAACTTTTGAGGACATACTCTAAATGTGCTCCTTGGATTTCGGGAAGAGGTGGGAAGACCATCTCTTATGATTGAGTTTTACTACAAGAATAGTTATCAGGCTAGCATAAATATGGCGCCCTTTGAACCTTTATATGGTAGAAAGTGTCGTACAACACTAGCTTGGGCGAAATAAGGCGAGTATAAGTTATACAAGTGTAGGGAAGTTGAAGATGCTAATTCAATGATGATACGCACTATTCGAGGGAGGCTACTAATAGCCAAAGATATGCAGGTGAAGTACTACAATGCAAAACACCGAAACATGGAGTTTGTGGTGGGTGATTGAGTATACTTGAAAATAAAACCAATCAAAGGCGTGTCCAGGATTCGACGCCTGAAAAAGTAAAGTCTGAGGTATCTGGGTCCATTTGAATTTATTAAACGAATTGGATAAACTGCCTATCGGCTCACTCTTTCGACAGAGTTGAATGGCTTGCATGATGTGTTCCACATATCGGTGGTGCGGAAAGATGTGAAAAAGCCAATGCATGTGAATGCAAATGATCGGGTACCGGTCGATAGTGGGCTACCAACGAAAGTTAGGCCCATTAAGATCGAGGATATGACGATCAAGCAAATGCGGAATATGACAATCGGGATGGTCAAGGTCTGGGTGACAATTGTGGCCGTAAAGAGCTAACATGGGAGCGAGAGCAAACCATACTCGAGGAATATCCCGATTTGTTTGTATGATGTTGTTGTAACATTTTTTTTGTGAATAAAAAGTACGTTGCAACATATTTCTTACTGTTTTTACTGAACTGAATAAAATTTCGGGATGAAATTTTTGTAAGGAGGGGATGGTTGTATCACCCCAAATTGTGAACAGTACTTCTGGACAATATCGAAGGGCGACATTGGATGTCGCCGATCGCGGTAGTGTTAAAGCGTTGAGTCGACTTAACAGACTCGACACACTCGACACACTCGACGCCTTTCAACGAATCAACAAATCAATATCACTGAGTGGCGACAGTGGATGTCGCCAGGTGATAGGGCCACGGGGAGTGAGACATGTGTAGGTTTAGCAGTTAAGCGGCCGATAAGTGGTGGTTGACCTGGGTCAAAGTGGCTAAGTCAATGTCGTCGTGCAACATCGATACCGTCAGACGATAACGCAAAAGTTGACCAGTAAACTTAAATCCGGGCCTTTGCTTCGTTTTGATGGATTGATCATATGGTTGGGATTAAACCCGAGTCCACTTAAAAAAATGAGTATTACAAAGAGAATTCATTATTTTCTCCTTACTCTCTCTCTCTCTCTTCCTTTCATTCTCTTCTCGAGTATAAAGAAAGCTAAGGAAGAAGGATGAGTTTGTGTTGGAGCTATTGGGCTAGGCTGAAGCTTGAATATCTTTGAGAAGAAGATCTTGGGGTTGAAATCAAGATCCGATATTAGATCCGTAAAGGGGAAAGACACGAGCTCATTTCTTACTAGATAGAACGCAAACACCATGTCTCCAAAATGAACTACAAGGGTAACGATTTTCTCCTGGACATATGAAGACCTCAATATGCATACTTGCATAGAACCCCTCACCAAAAAGGTGGAAAAAAGGGTGGATTCGATTGGGTCAATCGGTACGATACCCATATATATTTTGTATATAGATAGGGTAAAAAAAGTATAGAATTGTCATGCTGCGTGAAGCCCATCTGGACAGGATGGTCTGGATTGGTGATGTTTTTATGCTTTGCATGTCGGAGAAGACTCCATGGATATATGTATGATGAACGTGTGAAATCCGGGGTCTAGGGTTGTGTAGGATGCTGCATCAAAGTACCCGAGTTATCTCCAGGAAAGTACCCGAGAAAATCCAAGGTTTAGAGAACTTGTGGATATCGCCTGGCAACAGTGAGTATCGCCATCAGCGATAGCTTCCAGTGAGCTATTTTTTTGTAGTCCTGTCTCTTTGAGACCTGGGGGCCAATGTATGAGAAGCTGAGAGCTTTTAGTGCCCAATAATGGTGGGTGCTGGCCTGAAATGGTACAAAGTCATTTGGCTTATTGAGCCGTGGAGGCCAACAACTGTGCCATCATGTTAAGTACCTCTAATTGATAGTCAATCGTCAAGTTAAGTACCTCTGAATGGATATTCAGTCATCAAGTTAAGTACCTCTGAACGATAGGTAGTCATTATGTTAAGGACCTCTGAACGACTAAGTTTATCGTTAAGTCGTGGACATTTAAATGGTGGTGATACACGGGAAGTCCTATACACCGAGCATGTGGCCGCTGTGTCGATGTATGTAGTGAATGGTGCTTAATTGCATATTATAATTGCCACTATATGTAAATGATGCAATGTTTGCAGGTATGGAGAACCGCTACCCTAAGTAATGTGTGGGGTCGTTAGAAGTTGTCAACAAAATACTGACCGTTGCTTTGTTTGCCACATCTTAGTGGGTTGTTCTATGCAGGTGCTGGAGAGCCAAGTGGGAAGTAGCCGGCTGAATCCCATGTGCTGCAATTGGTTGTCCCTTGAAGGCCCAATGGTGAACTTATTTTCATGTGTTGTCGGCCTGAGTTACGAAGTATGAAACCACTTGTTGATGATGAAATAGTTGTAATAATGCTTTAAGGCTGAAACATGTGTTGTATGTTTATATATACCATTCATGTTATATAGTTGACATTCCTTGTTTGTTTGGGTTCAAAAAGTAAAATGCTTTCGCTAGAATTCTCTTAGTTAGGATTGCGTTCGTATATAAACTTGGATTTGAAAACAACAAGTAACTCCTTTACCTGTTCGTGGAATATGGCGTCGGGCCCAGGCCGTACCTTCTGTCATATGCTATGTTACGGATGAGGGTGTTACACAAGGTTCTCTATATACTTAATCATCTTAAGTATATGAGTCCTTACTAGGTCCCGAGTTCCCATCTTACACTAGAACAATGCCTTAGTGACTTCAAATCTCTCTTGACGTGCTTGCCCTTGAAATATTTTCTTGAGGTGTTCGCTAATTTCCTTGCAACCCAAGTTCTCATGTTGCTTTTGTAGCTTAGAGTTCATTATTTCCAGCATGAGGCATTCGACATCTAAGGTGTCATCTAGATACTTCTTATAAGCATCCTTATCAGAACGGGACGCAATCCCGGCAGGTTCTTCAGGGGATTCCTCTTCCATAACATAGAGCTTACACTCCTCCCTGAGAATAATTCTCAGTTTCATGTAACAGTCCAAATAATTTGTACCACTCAGCTTCTTCTTCTCAAGGATGGATCTGAGGGACAGAGTGGAGTGTGAAGCACTTGCCATGGAAATTCTATAAGGATTTTAGCAAAGATAAATTAGTACTATATTTCAAAATATATTTTTCTTTCTATTAGGAATTTAATCGAAATAACTCCCACTATTTTTATCAAACTGATAACACTCTATATCAATTCAAAGAGTTTATAAGAGTAACTCTCTTAGTGGACAAGATCCATATTTCACCAATACTATGAGTCAGCTTTGGCGTTTCTCTCACAATGCAGTTATTTAAGTAGGCAACACTTGCTAATTGCATCACTATGCAACTCATGTAAGGTTGGAGAATAACACTTTATTCGCATCCATCATATTGTGCATGCCAACCCTATGCCTCTAGGCACTCAACCTTTGAGGTAACCTAGTAATGTTTGACCCGATGTCGATAGTGAGATATCACAATTATCCGCTCTGTTGGGTATATTGGAAAATGTGTACCAAATTTGGAGAAGCCTCACTTAGCTCAATGATATACATCAAGGTGTATTTGATGTAATTTTGAGTTTATATGTGCAGGTTAAGAATGTGCTAGAATACAGGAAAAATATTTTAAGTCCATATGTCGACACCTGAGGAAGCTGTGTCGACACTTTAGTAAGATTGAGTCGATACTTGGAAATGGCTGTGTCGACACTTCAGTGAGTTTGTGTCGACACCGGGAGGCAGTGTCGACACACAGAAGATTATAGTCGGCATCGACTGTGTCGACACGGGGAGGCTGTGTCGACACACAGAGGCAGAGTCGAAAACAACAGTGTCGACACCTGGAGGCAGTGAGGGCACACGCTATGTTCTGAGTCTACATCAACTGTGTCGACACACAGGACTTGTGTCGACACATAGCTGAGTCTATACCAAGTTGATTGCCTATGAATGGTGAAGTGTTTGTGTAGACACAAATAATCAGTGTCGACACATTCTCAAGATGCAGTGTCAAGAAGCTGTGTCGATATCAAGGCAGCTATTTCGACATCACCAAAGGCTGTGTCGACACTTAAGTCACTTGTGTCGACACATATTGACAGATGGCATCGACACTTTATGACAATCAGTATCGATGCTTTGCTGACAGAGACAAAGGCTCAAGAACTGTTTGAAGACTAGACAGCTGTGAGTTACAATAGGTTTACTGAAGCTGTCGGACTTGTCAGAAGTTAGTTAAAAACCGGATCAGCCGGTTACCATGGATGAAGTCTATAAATAGATGGATTCATAAGAAGAAAGACGGATAAAAAAGAACAATACACACAACTAACACACCTATTGTGAGGTTGATCTCTGATCAAGAAAGTACGAGTAACAAAGAAGAAGATATTCGTGAGAAGATCTAAGAAGACGTTCTGAAGTAGTTTACTATTCAGATTCTATCAAAGTTGAATTCAATCAAGAATTAAGAAGTATCTTTAAGAGGTTTGGATAGAGAGAGATCAAGATATTTGAAGACAAGAAGTAGACATTCACAGGTCTCTCAAGAAGTAGATACTAAACTAATCTGTCAAGAAGATTCAGATTTATTTCTGAAGTCTAAGAAGGAAGCTGCATGTCAGTTATATTCAAAGGAAATCAACCCAACTAAGTTCAGATTCAAGAAGCTTTGAAGAAAGCTAAGATCAAGTTGATTTCAGCCATCAGCCTCTTCAAGAAGCTTATCAAGAAAGTTCTTATCCCTTCTCTCTCAATAGGTGTAAGAGATTATAAAATTCCTTATCAAATTCTGTAGGTTCTATTCATAGATCTGAGTTGTAAGCCTATTTTATAAAGGCTGAGTGTAGGAGATTTAATCTCTGAGTGGTAGGGTTGTTTATGCCTGAGTTGTAGGAGAAGGTATTCTATGAGTTGTAGGCCTTGTGGCAAGGCTGAGGTAGGGCTGTTTATGCTTGAGTTGTAGGAGAAGGTATTCTCTGAGTTGTAGGCATTGTGCAAAGGCTGAGGTAGGGCTTGTTTGCCTGAGTTGTAGGAATGTGGAGACATTCTGAGTTGTAGGAATCCTTCTGGATTTTTAGCTAAAGGAAGAAGTTAGGCCGAATCTAGCATACTGCTAGATAGGTGAAGGGGGAAAGTGGATGTACCCAGACCTTGGGGAACCACTATAAATCTGTGTGTAATCTGTGATGTGTGTATGATTGTGATTATTGTGCTGTGTTAGCTGTAGAAATATCTTATTAACTCAAAGATCTGTAGTTATTTTCTCCCTTAAATTAAATCAAGGAAAAGTACCTATTCACCCTCCCCCCTCTAGGTGTTTAGGTAGTCTTGAAAGTAAAACTATCAAGTGGTATCAGAGGGAGGTTGCTCAAAGTAGGACTTAACAGTCTGAGTTAGATCCCTAAGGCAGAATCAAGAATCAAGAAAATGGGTTCTAGAGAGAATCACAAGGAACTAGGGTCAATGAAATTACCCATCTGCAGGAAAGAGATTTTATGAATCTGGAAAGAAAGTGTTAGATTGTTTATGGAGGCCTCTGACCCAAGGATATATATCACAGTAAAAGAAGGTCCATAAATCCCAATGAATGTGTCTGTTCTAGATGCAAATCAGAGAACTCCTAAAGATTTTTTTTGAAATGACTAAGGATGAGATTATACTGGCAACTATGGATAAAAGAGCTCAGAATATCATAGTGAGTGCCATAGATGATTCTACTTTCAAAAATTTGATTCACTGCAAAACCTCCAAGGAAATGTGGGACACTTTGATTGTCTACATGGAGGGTTCTGAAGAAGTTAGACAAGACCGAAAGTCTATGCTCAATCAAGAATATGAGAGTTTCAGGCATGGGAAGTTTGATAGCATATATTAATGCTACAAGAAATTCTACAGGATAGTGAATGAACTGATGTCCTATGGAAGGGTCTTCAGTACTTATGAGCTGAATGACAAATTCCTAAGACCCTTGACAAAGGATTGGGATACCAAGATTTGTGTCATTAGAGAAGTGGCCAAACTAGCAGACATTTCTCCTCCAACCTTATTTGGAAAGTTGCTATCATATGAAATGCAACTAATGGCTAGGAAGGATGAAGAAAGAAATAAAAAGGAGAGCATAGAGAAAAGTCAGTTGCCTTCAAGGCTGAAGCCACTAGAAAGAGCAGGAGGATGTCTCTATCACCTCCTAAGGAAGTTGCTGAAGTTATCTCAGAGAATTCAGACAATCATAACTCAGATAGCAGTGATTCAAATGCAGATTTTGCTGCCTTTACAAGGCAGTTTCAGAGATTCTTGAAGAAGAAGCAGTGGAAGTCAAGGCCCTCCACATCACAGCCAGTTGATGACTATTATCGAAAGAGAAAATCATCAAGAAAGAAAAGGAGAAGGTCTAAGCACAGCAAAGCTACAACATCAAAAATTGTTTGTTATTGCTGCAATAGGCTTTGGCATGTGGTGGCTGAGTGTCTAGAAAAGAGGAAGGAGTAAGCAGACAAAAAGAAGACTCAACAAAAGGGAAATAAGGAGAAATCCTTTATTGCCAAGAAGGCGAAGAGTCTTACAGATTAATCCTCCTCAGAGTCAAAATCTGAAGCTGAAGCATACATTGGGCTGTATGCAGCTAGTGAAGAAGAGGAGTTTTGCAATTACTGGACTCCATCAATGAACAAGAAGACCATCAGTGCATGGGACTGATTGCTGAATCAGAAGAAAACAAGTGCCATGATAAGCCTGGTCCCAGTAAGGTACAAAGTAATTCTAGAATTTCTGATTACAGTACTGGTTTAGAGTCAGATTCATCTTCATCAAGTGATGAGGATGGATCAGAATCTAAAGGAGATATTAATCAGTTGATAGATGAATATGGGGAATTATTACAGGCACTTAAGAAAAGCAAAAACCTGGCCAAAAATCAGGCTAAGGAAATTGCAGATCTTTAGATGACTGCATCTGGTTTAGAGAAAGAATTGGATCAACAAATGAATGAGGTTGCCAAGCTGAAAACTATTATTGTTATTCAGATGGGTACAATCACATATAAAAATGATCTAATTAAAAGCCTGGAAGTCAGACTTCAAGTAGAGAAAGATTTGGTGGCTAGTTACTCTAAGCCAAAATCAGTCTTACCCTTAATAGATGAGTTTGTGACTCAAAAGGGTAAGGCATGAATAGGCTATAAAGGTAACACCAGGGGTGCCCATTTCAAGAGAAAGGGCAAAGCCTCTGTTCAACCAGTAAATTTTAAAGTTCCTGTAATGTTTAGAATGGTACAAGTGCCTTCTAACAAAAATGATCTTAAAAACATTCATGGTCATAATAATACTGATGTTCTGAATAACAAGGGTGTTAATGCCAATAAGTTAGCCCATGTTCATAAACCCATGGTTATAAGAAACCAGTGGGTATAGCTGCAGCAGCACCAACACAGAACATAAATTCTTCTGTCAAAAATATATCTAGACCTAGATACAATAAGTATGAATGATAGTGCTGTGGCAAGACAAGACATTTTGCCTTAGAATGCTGCCATAACATAAGTGTCAGAAAGAACAACAGTCTACCAGTTAGAAGATCTGCTGGTAGTTTTGATATGAATGGTGCTAACTTGAACCAAGGACCCAAGACTTACTTGGGTTCTAAGGGAAAGCAATTCTATATTGCAGGAAAGTCCAAGTTGCCATGCCCCTATATGGTACTTGGACAGTGGATGTTCCAGGCACATGACTGGAACAAAGGGGCTGCTGAAGGAGTACACATCTATCAAGGATGGGCCTAAAGTAATCTTTGGTGGATCTGAAAGAGGAATCATCAAAGGATTTGGTAACATTTCTTCAAACAAAATTACCTTCACTCAAGTGGATTATGTAAAAGGTTTGAAACATAACCTGATAAGCATAAGTCAGCTGAGTGATCTAGGATATGACATTTCATTTAGTAAAAATGGATGCCATATCAAAAGGTCAAATGATCAAAAGGTAATATTGACTGGGTATAAAAAAAAAATGTTTATTGTCTTGACTTTGTGTGTGAGAACAATGTTTCTCCTATTTGTCTTGTAGCTGATGAGAGAGCATCTCAATGTGTCAAATGGCACAAGAGGCTGGCTCATCTTAACTAAAAATAAATTGGCCAACTCTTTAGCAAAGAGTTAGTGAGGAATGGTCCTCAGGTTTAGTGTATAAAGGATGAGATATGTTTAGCTTGTCAAAAGGGAAAGCAGACAAAATCCTCCTTTCATAGCCTCGAAAACAAGGATTCAGTCAGGTGTATATACCTACTGGATATGGATTTATTTGGTCCTATGCCTGTTCATAGTCTAGGTAGGAAGATCTACACTTTTGTGGTTGTAGATGACTATTCTAAATATTCCTGGGTATTATTTCTGAGACAGAAATCTTAAACCCCAAGTGTTTTACATAGTTTTGTCAAACAAATTCAGAATGAACTGAACAGTACAGTGGTCAAAATCAGAAGTGACCATGACACTGAATTTCAATCTGAAAGTATGACAAGATTGTGTGAAGAATTTGTGATTTTCCAAAAATTCTCTTCACCTAGAACACCACAGCAAAATGGTATTGCTGAAAGAAAGAATAGGACATTGATTGAGGCTGGTAGAACTCTATTGAGTGACACTTCTCTCCCAGAATATTTCTTGGCTGAGGAAGCAAACACTACATATCATGTACTCAACAGGGCTTCTATATCTAAGTGCCACAAAAAGACTCCCTATGAGATTATGAAAGGTAGAAAACTAAATTTATCCTATTTTAGGATCTTTGGTTGTAAGTGTTATATCCTTAACAATGGCAAGTCTTATTTAACTAAGTTTGCTGCCAAATCCCAAGATGGGATATTTGTTGGGTACAGCAAAAATAATAAGGCTTATAGAGTCTACAACTTGATTACTCAGGTTGTAGAAGAATCTGTACATGTTGAATTTGATGAAACAAGATTAATCAATAGTGAGTTGCCTTGTAGTTCATGCAGTCCAACATGTATAAGCAATAGAATGGACAAGCTTTCCATTACAGAAGGCTCAACTGCAGATGAAGTATTGGAAAATGATGGTTACTATCCAGGGGGAGTACAAGACTCTCTAGAAGCTGAAGACAACCAAGAGGTGCAGCATAATGAAGAAACTGGAGCTGTTCAGCCAGAAGGAAGTCTACCTTAAGCTGTAAGACATCTAAAGGATAATCCAGCAAATCAGATAATTTGTGATCCAAGACATGGAGTGCAAACCAGAAGTACAAATCTGAATACAGTCCTGCACTCAATTTTTCTATCTCAACTAGAGCCAAAGAAATTTGAAGAAGCTATCCAAGACCAACACTGGATTAATGCTATGTAAGAGGAGCTTAATCAGTTTAGAAGATACAAGGCTTGGGAGTTTGTTCCTAAACCAAAAGACCACAACATCATTGGTACAAAGTGGATTTTTAGGAACAAGTTGGATGAGAATGGAGTTATTGTGAAGAATAAAGAAAGATTGGTTTCAAAAGGATACAGGCAGGAAGAGGGAATAGAATTTGATCAAACATTTGCCCCAGTAGCAAGACTGGAAGCAATCAGAATGTTCCTTTCTTATGCAGCATATCAAGGCTTCAAGGTATATCAAATGGATGTGAAATCAGCATTCCTGAATGGTGATCTAAAAGAAGAAGTCTATGTAGAGCAGTCATCAGGTTTTGTAGATTCTCTTAAACCTAGTTATGTCTATAGACTTAGGAAAGCATTGTATGGGTTAAAGCAAGCCCCAAGGGCTTGGTATGAAACCCTGTCTACTTTCCTTATTGAGAACAAATTCTCAAGAGGTAAAATAGACAAAACTCTATTTCTAAGGGAATCTAAAGGGAAGATAATCTTAGTTCAGATCTATGTAGATGACATAATTTTTGGGTCTATAGAGAACAACCTTTGAAAGAAGTTTGCCAAACTTATGCAAGGGAAGTTTTAAATGAGCAGTATGGGGGAACTTAAGTTCTTCTTGGGACTCGAAGTAAGACAGACGGATGATGGATTGTCCATATCCCAGTCTAAGTTCACCAAGGAGTAAATTAAGAAGAATGGTATGGAATCATCCTCCACCATGAGAACTCCTATGGGAACAAGTATGCCTATATGCAAAGATGATGTAGGTAAACCTGTAGATGAGTCTTTGTATAGAGGAATAATTGGCTCTCTATTATATCTCACTGCTAGTAGACTAGACATTATGTATGCAACATGTGTCTGTGCTAGGTACCAAGCATGCCCTAAAGAATCACATTATACTACAGTCAAGAGGATTTTGAGATATCTAAAGGGCACACCTAATCTAGGCCTTTGGTACCCTAGGAATGGAGATTTTCTACTAATAGGTAATTCAGATGCAGATTTAGCAGGCTGTAGAGAAGATAGAAAAAGTACTACAAGTACATGCCAATTCTTGGGAGGAAGATTGATATCTTGGAGCAGTAAGAAGCAGACTAGTATGGCAATATCCACAGCTGAGTCTGAATATGTGGCAGCAGGAAGTTGATGCGCACAGCTGTTGTGGATTTAACATCAGCTAAGGGACTATGGTATTCAAGTAAGTAGAACACCTTTATTGTGTGATTCTAAAAGTGCAATTTCTATTGCAAACAATCCTGTTTCACATAGTAGGACTAAGCATATAGAGATAAAATACCATTTTCTTAGAGAACATGTAGAAAAAGAAGACATCTCATTAGAATTTGTTAAAACTGATTATCAAATTGCAGATGTATTTACTAAGCCTCTTGATGAAACTAAATTCAATAGATTAAAAATTGAATTAGGAATGCTGACCATAGGTTAGTTTACAAAAAATTGGCTAAGTAAAATTGTGTCGACACATTCAGTAATAAAGTGTCGACACAGAAAAGTTATGTCGACAATTCAGGAAAATTGTGTCGACACAGAGTAAAAGTGTCGACACCTATGGGACAAAGAGTCGACACATCCAGAAATGTAGTGTCGACACAACCAGAGTAATGGTGTCTACACTTACAGATTTTGTGCCGACACTTGTAATAAGAGTCGACACAGAATTTTTGATGAACTACTAAGTATCTCCAGTATCGACATATAATCAATTGGTGTCGACACATAGTAGTCAGCGCCGTGGTAGAGACAATAGAAGTGTGTGTGTCGACACTTTTTAACAGTGTTGACACTTTTAGACAGTTTTTTCCCGCCTTTTGATCTTCTTTGATTAGAAGGGTATAAATAAGTCAAGAACTTATTCTGTCGACACGCTCACAAGGATTTCGAGACAAAAACCTTGTGTCGACAATCTCTCTTATCTCCAACCAAGCTTTCTCTTCTTTCCAATGGCACCCAAGATTGAAGACAACGTCAATGAAGGAAATGAGTTGGTTAGGCATGCATTCGACGATGCCGACTCAGAGATCAAACAGGTCATTTCACTTCTTGTAGAAAATGGATTAGAATATCTTGTCTCTGAACCTAATAAGATATGGAAGAAAGAAGTATTCGAGTTCTATACTGCTGCATCACTGGACTCAATTGGGTTAAAGATCAAATCCACTGTACATGGAGAAAAAGTCAAGCTATCTCAAAAAAGGTTGAGCAAGATTCTCCATCTTCTTAGAATACATGAGGAGGAAGAGGTGCCAGCCTCAAGGATCATGGAGGCGCTTCAATGGTGTGGATTGGATCCAACCATAAAAATAGGATCTGCCATAAACAGGAAGGGCATGAATCATCAGGGGAAATTCCTGTCTGAAATAATAGGTAAAGTGATCTTATGTAAACCAGGTGGCCATGATAGGATATCAGCCTATATGTTCAGCCTGATTACAAGGGTAATCTTTAAAATTCAAACCAATTTGTCTGCAGTACTGTTTTATAAGATTAAAGAAGGAATTAAGAAGCCAAACTTGGCTAGTATCATGAGTCTGTACCTGGCTGGAATAATTCCAGAGGTCATGCAAAAGATTCCTGGATCAAAGATAAACCACATGAGGAGAATGGACATAAGGTTATTCTCCAGGTGGGATAGAGTTCTTTCCAAAGAGATGACTGAGCATGGTCATGAAGATACACAAGACCAAGAAGAGCAAGTTAGAGCACAAGTTCAGGATCTGACTGTGACTACTCAAGTCCAGGAAGAGACTATATCTGAACAGGTGCAGGGGGAGCCAATTACTGCACATTTGCAGGGGGAGACACTTTCTGAACAAGTGTAAGAGGATAAAAGAATCAATTTATCAGAGGACATTGTTCCTCAAACTGATCTTGATATTTCTGGAGTTACTGCTGCTGCTGAGAAAGTACAATCTCCTACTCTCACACAACAAGAATTCACTCTTGAAGAGCTATTTCCTGATCTTGGAGGAGAAGCAGATAAAATGGAGACCCTAATATTCAAGGGGGGGCAAGTAAGGGTTGAGGGGGAGCAGGTTGATATAGAGGAGGAGCAACATGGAGCTGAAAAAGTAATTTCTTCCACTCCTCAAGAGAGAGTTTATATTGAAAGTTCTACAGAGTCTGAGCATGAAGAAGTCAGGGAGGCCAAGAAAAGAAAACTTATGGTCTTTAATAGAAGAAGTCAAAGCTATAAGAAGGCTCTCCAAACAACTACTTCACATTCTACTCCTGAGATTGATTAAAGCAAGTACTTGGTTGACTTACAAGTAAAATTTGATGAGCAGAGATTGCTTCTAGAAAAATATGTGGATGAAAGCCAAAAGGCTCTTCAATTTGATCTAGCCCAAGAGATAAAGTCTATCAGATTTGAGGTCAATCAGAATAAAAAGAGATGACAGATTACTTCCACAAGTGAGGCAATGTTGTGGTATTTCTTGCCAAGCAACAAGAAGAAATAAAGAAGCAAGTGGATGAGATGGCCATCAAATAAGGCTATATCCTTGAAAATCAAATAAGAATGAATAACAATCTGACAGAATCTCACAATGTGATTGTTACTGAGTTAACAACTACTGTTATAGGAATGACTGCTGCAAGGGCTAAAGAAATAGAAGAATATGGTAAGAAGCTACAGAATGCCCTAGATTTAGTTAAAACTGCCCTCACTTCATCTCAAAAGTTAATTAGTTACAAGCTCCAAAAGTTAAAGCCATTCTTTAAAGATGGAATCAATTACCTGGATGGGCAAATAAGTTTTCAGAAAGAGAACTTAAGAGATCATATGACCAGAGAAGTCATAAAGGGGGATAGGGTGTTAGTCTATGCTAAATGGGTAACCAACAACATAAGAGCCACTCTGGGATATCCACCCTTGTGTGATGATGATAATATGGCTGAGTCAGGGGTGCAACCAATTCTACTTGAAGGTAATCAACATTAGGTTGCCCAAGTCATTTACCCTCCTGCAGATATTTAAATGGTACATCAACAAGTAGAGTCTATGTACAACCCTCCTCTACCAGTTACAAATGTTATTATTGAAATGGTTAATATGCCAGAAGCTGGTCTTAAAGCTCAGCAAGATTATCTATTATCAAAGAAAAGATTAAGAGAGCAAGCAGAATTAAAGCCAGACTTTGAGCAGTGGAGCCCCACTTTAAGGAATATCATTTTAACTGCCTGGAAAGCTGTAAAAGATCAAGTACATGAAAGGGGAAAATGGTACAATGAGCAAGAATGACAAAAGTATGAAGCCAGACAGGAGGCTATAGTTGAACACAGGATAAAGGCTAAGATGGGGAAGCTACCTCCTGATACTCAGGAACCTAGCAAGAATTTCCCCATGCCCTTTCATTATTTTGAAAGGCAAAGGATCAAGGTTGAGGCACAGAAAAAGACTGATTTGAAAGGCAAGAAGCTCATGGAAGATACAGAACCTTCTGTGCAGGCTCATATTAAATCTGGAAAAGGGATAGTCATCAAGGAGCCAGCCCAGCCTTAGTCTAAGCTTTATTTTTTTTTTTTTGTCCAAGAACTATGTAAATTGTTTGTTTGTTAGAGAAATCAATGTAAAGATTTTGTAACAAATATTTTTGAGTTGATATACAAAACATTGTTCTGTGATCATTTACTTTTACATCTTTATTCTGTGATGTAACAGTGAAATGTGTTTTGTTTATTAAGTACCCTGTAATATAATGCTTATGTACATCATCTAGTTTATTTTCTAAGTGGTGTATATCATTGGCTAAAGGGTTATGACTTCTCCAAATAGGGGGAGATTGTTGGGTACATTGGAAAATGTGTACATAATTTGTAGAAGCCTCACTTAGCTCAATGATATACATCAAGGTGTATTTGATGTTATTTTGAGTTTATATGTGCAGGTTAAGAATGTGCTAGAATGCAGGAAAAATATTCTAAGTCCATATGTCGACACCTGAGGAAGCTGTGTCAACACTTAAGTAAGATTTTGTCGACACTTGGAAATGGCTGTGTTGACACTTCAGTGAGTTTGTGTCAACACCGGGAGGCAGTGTCGACACACAGAAGATTATAGTCGACATCGACTGTATCGACACCGGGAGGCTGTGTCGACACACAGAGGCAGAGTCGACAACAACTTTGTCGACACCTGGAGGCAGTGTCGGCGCACGCTATGTTCTGAGTCTACATCAACTGTGTCGACACACAGGACTTGTGTCAACACACAGCTGAGTCTAGACTAAGTTGATTGCTGATGAATGGTGAAGTGTTTGTTTCGACACAAATAATCAGTGTCGACACATTCTCAAGATGCAATTTCAAGAAGCTGTGTCGACATCAAGGCAGCTATGTCGACATCACCAAAGGCTGTGTTGACACTTATGTCACATGTGTCGACACATATTGACTGATGGTCTAGACACTTTATGACAGTCAGTCTCGACGCTTTGCTGAACGAGACAAAGACTCAAGAACTGTTTGAAGACTTGACAACTGTGAGTTACAACAGGTTTACTTAAGCTGTCAGACTTGTCAGAAGTTAGTTAGAAACCGGATCAGCCGGCTATCATGGATGAAGTCTAAAAATAGATGGATTCATAAGAAGAATGACTGATAAAAAAGAACAATACACACAACTAACACACCTATTGTGAGGTTGATCTCTTATCAAGAAAGTACAAGTAACAAAGAAGAAGATCTCCGTGAGAAGATCTAAGAAGACGTTCTGAAGTAGTCTACGATTCAAATTCTATCTAAGTTGAATTCAATCAGGATTTCAGAAGTATCTTTAAGAGGTTTGGATAGAGAGAGATCCAGCTATTTGAAGACAAGAAGGAGACATTCACAGGTCTCTCAAGAAGCAGATACTCAACTAATCTGTCAAGAAGATTCATATTTATTTCTGAAGTCTAAGAAGGAAGCTGCCAGTCAGTTATATTCAAAGGAAATCAACCCAACTAAGTTCAGATTCAAGAAGCTTTGAAGAAAGCTAAGATCAATTTGATTTCAGCCATCAGCCTCTTCAAGAAGCTGATCAAGAAAGTTCTTATCCCTTCTCTCTCAACAAGGGTAAGAGATTATAAAATTCCTTATCAAATTCTGTAGTTTCTATTCATAGATTTGAGTTGTAAGCCTATTTTATAAAGGTTAAGTGTAGGAGATTTATTCTCTGAGTGGTAGGGCAATTTATGCCTGAGTTGTAGGAGAAGGTATTCTCTGAGTTATAGGCCTTGTGGTAAGGCTGAGGTAGGGCTGTTTATGCTTGAGTTGTAAGAGAAGGTATTCTCTGAGTTGTAGGCCTTGTGGCAAGGCTGAAGTAGGGCTTGTTAGCCTGAGTTGTAGGAATGTGGAGATATTCTGAGTTGTAGGAATCCTTCTGGATTCTTAGCTAAAGGAAGAAGTTAGGCCGAATCTAGCATACTGCTAGATAGGTGAAGGGGGAAAGTGGATGTACCAGACCTTGGGGAGCCACTATAAATCTGTGTGTAATCTGTGATGTGTGTATGATTGTGATTGTTGTGCTGTGTTACCTGTATAAATATCTGATTAATTCAAAGATCTGTAGTTATTTTATGCCTTAAATTAAATCAAGGAAAAGTACCTATTCACCCTCCCCCCTTTAGGTGTTTAGGTAGTCTTGAAAGTAAAACTATCAAGTGGTATCAGAGGGAGGTTGCTCAAAGAAGGACTTAACAGTCTGAGTTAGATCCATAAGGAAGAATCAAGAATCAAGAAAATGGGTACTGGAGAGAATCACAAGGAACTATGTTGGTACCCTAGTTTGATTTGAGTTTAGTCTTGTCTTTTTAGTCCCTTGACCCAAGAAATATCTATGGTCAATGGTTAGTAGTCTAGCTGTAGAGTCCTCACTTTTCCAGATTGAGAATTTGGTTAAGTTGTTTGTTCGTTCGACTATCGTCGAACGCCGCTCGACTATCGTCGACTAACTGTTCGACGATCGTCTATCAGTTGTTCGACTTTCAGTCTGTGTGGATAGTTCGACTATCGGTTGATAGTTCGACTATCTGTGTGCTTTGATAGTTCGACTATCTGCTTGGATAGGTCGACTATCTGATAGCTCGACTATCTGTTGATAGGTCGACTATCTGTTCTCGCTTGGTAGTTCGACTATCTGCTTTGATAGTTCGACTATCTGATAGTTCGACTATCTGTTGATAGGTCGACTATCTGTTTGTTTTTGATAGTTCGACTATCTGTTGATAGGTCGACTATCTGTTTGTTCTTGATAGTTCGACTATCCGTTGATAGGTCGACTATCTGATAGCTCGACTATCTGTTGATAGTTCGACTATCTGTTTTGCCCTGATAGTTCGACTATCTGTTGATAGGTCGACTATCTGATAGTTCGACTATCTTCTGGTAGTTCGACTATCTGCTGTGATAGTTCGACTATCTCCTTTGATAGTTCGACTATCTGGATCGTTCGACTATCTGTCCGATAGTTCGACGATCTCCGTGCGTCGTTCGACGATCTCCGAAGGTCGTTCGACGTTTTCTGTCTGCCTTCATATTTTGTATTTATTTATTATATTTAATTAATTAATACATTATCTGGCATATTGTTTCACTTATTTTATGATAATATTTCCAGGCAATATATGCTCCATCCTTTTTGCCTGAGTCAAATCATTTCAGATAAAGTTGTTTGTCTTATTAGCTGTCTTTGTATTTTACTTTATCTGCTGACAGTCCTTTATAGCCGTTAGACTGAAAAGTCTTCCTTCTGCTATAAAGAGTTTTTCTCTGATGTGACTTTATTTAGTCCTTCTATTATTTGATTTAATCCTGCAACTTCTTAGAAAGAGGTTTATTCCTTTTATAGGATGTCTTGCTGCAGAGTTTGTTTTGCTGTGTGATATTTGCAGCTCAGGTCTCAAGTTTCAGAAGAAGACAAGTAATTCAAATTGAGGAGAGCCGTTGCTTGCTGCTGTTATAAAAAGGACCCTTTGAAGAAGGATTCAAGCTAGCTAACTAGTTAACCTGTTCATCTGCTTTCAAGCCTTCAAAAAGATCAAGTCATCTGCTCTCAGCAATACTCATCCATCTGAGAAGTGTTAAGATCTTCTACTCTTCTTCAACCTGAGTTCTCCTGCTTTCAGGAAGTTCAAACTCAGAGTTCTTTTGAAGAAGAAGAAAAAGAAGATAGCTGCTTAAAGATCTTTAATTTTATTATTTATTATCTTCTTGTAGTTTTTCCTTCAGAGCTTTCTGAAGAGTTTTCTGCACTGAAGCAAGACTTCACCTGGACATCTTTGAGCCAGGGGGAGCCTTGACTCTTTAGAGCTTTCTAGCTCAGTGCAAGTTTTTGTGCTTCTCTAATCTATTGTATAATAGAGAAGACATCTTAACTTTATTTCCCCCTCCTATATAGGGTTATTACTCCCTTCAAAAGTATCCCTTGGTGGCAGGGCACCTGATCAAAAACCTGTTGTTGGTTTTTAGACACCTGATCAAAAGTCTAAAGGGTTTCTAGATCTACCTGAAGTAGATCTTGTGGTGGCAGGGCACCTGATCAAAAACCTGTAGTGGATTCCTACCTTGGTGGTAGAAGAGTGGACGTACCCAAGTTGTTTGGGAACCACTTAAATTCCTTGTGTCGTCTGGCTTGCTTATTTTAATTCCTGCATTGTGGCTGTGATTAGATATAACTAGGTTGCTAGTTACTGATTAGGTTTTCCAAGCCTTAGCTGTAATTACAGTTAGCTTGAGTCTGTGCACAACACTTGTGTTAGGCTTTAGGGTTATCTTAAATATCTATAACTTTCCATTCCGCATTCACTCCAAGGGAGTTGAGTAGATTGTCAAGATTGTTTAGTGCAATTTTTGATCACTCTATTCACCCCCCCCCCCTCTAGAGTAGTATCTATCCCTTCACATTCAATTGGTATCAGAGGGAGGTTGACTGACTGAATAGGCTAACACCTAAGTCACAAGATCCTGATAGATACCAAAGCTTATAGATATTCACTATCATGGCCCAGTCCAAGGATTATTCTAGCACCAGACCTCCAGCATGCAACTTAGCTAAGTTTGGCATCTGGAAGGCAAGGATAAAATTATATATGAATTCTATTGATGAAAGCATCTTTGCTTTTATTTTGTCAGGTCCCCCAAGAGCACCTACTGCTGCCACTGCCTCATCATCAACTGATATGAGTGCAGTGCCTCCTCCAGATTACAACGACGAGTATAAGAAGGCCAAGATAGTAGATGCCAAGGCAATGAATATACTGGCTCAGACAATGTCTGATGAGGTATTCCAGAAAGTAGCTGACTGCTCTTCAGCAAAAGCTATGTGGGATACACTGAACCAGATTGTAGCTGGCTCAGCTGATGAAAGGAAGGACAGAAGGTCCAACCTTATTTCACAATATGAGAACTTCAAGAAAACTGATGCTGAATCAGTTGAAGCCATGTACACCAGGCTCAGCTCAATCATCAATGAGCTGAGGACCCTTGACAAGGACATATCATTGACAGAGGTCAATGATAAGATTCTTATGTGCTTCCCTAGCACATGGGATCTAAGGATCTGGCCCATCAAGGAAGCCAGAAGTACAAATGAGATCTCCACTGAAGCTCTTCTCGGCAAGCTCAAGTCTTTTGAGCAAGTGCTGAAGACAAGGGAAGCAGAAGCAGAAGCAAAGACCCCTACTCCAACAAGGAAAGATCAATCTCTAGCTCTTAAGGCTGCTGATGCTTCTGAAGGCAGCCAATCAAATGAGGAGCTAATGGCATTGTTTGCCAAAAGGTTTCTCAAGATGGGGAGAAAGGAATTCAGAAAGAAGTCTTCACGCTATGAAGACAAACCAAGGTATGATCGTTCACCTGCTAAAGAAATTATTTGTTATGGTTGCAGGAAGCCTGGACACATCTTACCAGAGTGTCCAGAGGAGAAGAACAAAGACAAGAGAAAAGAAAAGGAACACCACAGGAAGCACTCCAAGCCATCCTCCTACAAAAACAAGAAGAAGGAGAGAGGTTTCATTGCTGAAACCTGGAGTGATTCTGATGAAGAATCCTCCTCATCAAGCTCCAGTGAGGATGAGGAAGAGAAGAAGGCAAAAGAAGTCTGCCTGATGGCAATAGATGCCTGCAGCAACCACTCAGCTGCACAGAGTTCAGACTCAGATGAAGAGATGCCAACAGAAGATGAGGTACTATCTTCTTATGACTTTACTTTTGAAGAATTTAAATTAGATTTTAAATCTTTATGCTTAGATTTGATTAGCTCAGAAAAGGAGATAAAAGAACTTAGAAATAAGTTAGCTGACTCAGAATCAATTGCTACAGAAAATGTTAGGTTAAAGGAAGATCTCACTACTTGTAGTGAAGAAATTAAATTTCTTAAAATGGAGTTAGCTAAGTCTAAGAGGTTAGAAGAATCACTTAATGGTAGAAGCCTTAAGCTGTTAGAGATTACCAGCATGACTAACACTAGGTCAGGTAATGACAAACTAGGCTTAGGAGCTTCTCCAAGTGAACCCCCAGTTATTCTTAAAAATAATCTTTCAACTCCAGTGAACTTCATCTCAGCTAGTGGAATGAAGAACACTGAGCAAGTAAACCTAGTTAATAAAACTTTAAATAAAGCTAAGAGAGAAAAGAGAAAGAAATTTTTTAAAGAAATACAAAGAGCATCTAACGCCGCTTGACGATCGGAAGCTCAATGGTCGAACGAAGCTCGACGATCTGAGCGCCCATCGTCGAACGTCGATCGACGTTTTCAATATGATTTTCAAAATCATCATCAGTACCATAGAAACCTAAATGAAAATAGAAACCCTAGGTTTGTTGACCCATCATCTGCATGGAGAATCCCACCTAGGAGATCTCACCGATTAGGTTATCACCCTCAGCCTGCATTTTCATATATTTCCAGTTTTTCTTATGTAAAAAACAAGGGACCCAAGGTTACCTGGGTCCACTCTGTCTAAATAAATGTCTTGCAGGTGAAGGCCTATCCAATCACTCAAAATAAGTGGTATTTGGATAGTGGATGTTCCAAGCATATGACAGGAAATAAAGATCATCTGTCAAAATTCAAAGCTAAGCTCGGCCCAAAGGTTATCTTTGGAGATTCCAGCTGTGGTCAGACAGAAGGCTATGACAGGATTACTATTGGAGATGTTACTTTCAAGAGAGTTGCATATGTGACAGGACTGAAGCACAATTTGATTTCAGTCAGCCAGCTATGCGATGCTGGCTACCAGGTTTCATTTTCTAACTCTTCTTGCAATATTACTTTAAATAATATTGTTGTTTTAGTAGGCATTAGAATAGGTAATATTTATTTAGTAGATTTCAATTCATCTCACTCTAAAATCTGTTTATTTAATCAAGTAACAATTAATAATAATTCTTTGTGGCATAAGAGACTTAGTCATGTTAACCTTAAAAATATATCTAGGTTATCTAAACACAACCTTGTTAGAGGTTTACCTCCTTGCCCCTACAAGAAGGAGAGCATATACAAGGCTTGTCAGCTAGGCAAGCAAACCAAGAATTCTTTTAAATCTGTAAATAAGAGTGATTCTCCTAGAATCCTGTACCTATTACATTTGGACCTATTTGGCCCAATAAATGTACAGAGTTTAGGAGGGAAGTATTACACCTTAGTAATTGTAGATGACTTCTCTAGGTTCAGTTGGGTTTTCTTTTTAAGAACTAAGGCTGATAACATCAAAGCCCTTACAGACTTTCTACTATGTGTGCAGACTGAGTACTCTACTCATGTGGCCTTGATCAGAAGTGATCATGGTACTGAGTTTGACTCTCTTCTCATGCAAGAATTCTGTTAGAGAGAAGGTATCAAACATAGTTTCTGAGCTCCTAGAACTCCCCAACAAAATGGGGTAGTTGAAAGGAAGAACAGAACACTCATTGAAGCTGCAAGTACATTGTTGGCAGATGCTAACATGCCTCTCTCCTATTAGACAGAAGCTGTTAGTACAGCCAATTATGTCTTGAATAGAAGTTTGATACACAAGCTTAAGTGTAAAACTCCTTATGAGTTGCTTAAAGGAAAGAAACCTAAAATTAATTATTTTAGAATATTTGGTTGTGTTGTTTATATTCATAATAACAATAAAGAATACCTTAGAAAATTTGAAGCAAAAGCTTCAATGGGAATCATGTTTGGATATTCCCAAGTAAGCAAAGCTTATAGGGTTTATAACAAATCAACCTGTAAAATTGAAGAATCTGTACATGTATCTTTTGATGAATCTCATATGTTTTACAAGGAGAAAGAAAATTCTCCCTCCTCTAGTTCAATGCAGGTACCTGATGTCCCTCAAGAAATTCTTCAACTATCAACTCTTCAGATCACTGAATCAGACAGTGATGAAGACATTGTAGAAGCTGTTGTTGTACCACCAATAGTAGATCAAATTCCTCCTGAGGAATTAATCCCAACTGTTGCTGAAGATCACATCCCACCTATTGATATTGTCACACTCAGAGATCACCCCACATCTCAAGTGATTGGAGACATATCAGCTGGTGTGCAAACAAGACACCAATTAAGACAGGATGTGATGCATGCTTGTTTCCTCTCACAGGTTGAGCCCCTCACCTTTAAAGATGCAGAGCTAGATCCCCACTAGATCATTGCTATGCAAGAGGAACTCAATCAGTTTGAGAGATGTAAAGTTTGGACTTTGGTTCCAAGACCTAAAGGCCAACTGATCATAGGCACCAAGTGGGTGTATAGAAATAAGTTGGATGCAAATGGAATTATTGTATGGAATAAAGCAAGGCTTGTAGCTCAGGGCTACAGACAGGAGGAAGGTATAGATTATGACCAAACCTTTGCTCCTGTTGCAAGGCTAGAAGCAATAAGGATCTTCTTGGCCTATGCAGCCTACATGAAGTTTAAGGTGTTCCAAATGGATGTCAAAAGTGCATTCCTGAATGGTGAGCTTAAGGAAGAGGTGTTTGTTGAACAACCACCAGGGTTTGTTTCTTCAACTCAGCCCTCACATGTGTTTAAGTTACAGAAATCTCTATATCGACTAAAGCAAGCTCCCAGAGCCTGGTATGAGACTCTAACCAGTTTCCTTTTAGAGCACAACTTCACTAAGGGAGTAGTTGATAGAACCCTTTTCGTCAAGCATCACAAGGACACAATCCTGTTAGTTCAGGTGTATGTAGATGATATTATATTTGGCTCCACTGATCCCAAACTTTGCAAAAGGTTCTCTGACCTGATGCACTCTAAGTTTGAGATGAGTAGTATGGGCGTGCTGTCTTACTTTCTTGGTCTCCAAGTTATGCAAGATGCTGATGGTATCTTCATCTCCCAATCCAAATATGCCAAGGAATTGGTAAAGAAATTTGGGATGGCTGATGCTTCAGCAATGCCTACACCTATGGCTACTAATGTAGTTATTGATTCTGATGATCACGGCAAGCCAGTTGATCAAAAGAATTATAGGGCCATTGTTAGTTCCCTATTATATCTAACTGCAAGTAGGCCTGATATAATGTTTGCTACATGCCTTTGTGCTAGATTCCAGGTCAACCCCAAGGAATCTCATCTGATTCTTCTAAAGAGAATCCTGAGATACCTGAAGGGATGTCCAGATCTAGGACTTTGGTACCCAGCTGAGTCAGAATTTGAATTAATTGGATATTCTGATTCTGATTACGCTAGTTGCAGAGTTGACAGGAAGAGCACCTCAGGAACTTGTCAGTTTCTGGGAGAGAGATTGGTCTCTTGGTTCTATAAGAAGCAGGCTTCTGTCTCAACTTCAACTACAGAGGCTGAATATATAGCAGCTGCTAGTTGTTGTTCACAGATCCTGTAGATTCAAAACCAGCTTGTGGATTATGGTTACTCACACAAGAATACCAAAATCATGTGTGACAGTACCAGTGCTATCTCAATTATACAGAATCCAGTGCACCACTCTAGAACGAAGCACATTGAGATTCGGCACCATTTCCTGAGAGATTGTGTGGAAAAGAACAAGATTTGTCTTGAGTTCATATCCACTGAGTTTCAGAGAGGTGATATATTCATCAAGCCCTTAGATGAACAGAAGCATCTGTTCTTTTTAGTTCAACTAGGCATGTTCAATGGACGAGACTAAGTGTGACTATATCTGCCTATGTTGAAACCTGCTTGAAGATCGTCGAACGATGATCGAAGATCGTCAAACGGATTAAGCCTATCGTCGACCTCTGGTTAATGATAGCTTATCTGTTTGAAGATCGTCGACCGGCGTTCGAAGATCGTCGAACAGGTCGAGCTTATCGTCGATCTCTGAACGATGACAGCTTGTTGTTTGAGAAGCCAGAAATAGTCGAACGATGACTCCACTACTCTGCTTCTGGGCCGATCGTCGAACGGTCGTTCGACTATCGGGTCTAGTATCTTTTTAATAGATCGACTATCTCCGGTCTAATATAAAGCCGATAGTCGACCTAGGTTAAAAGATCTTTTGTTCTATCGTCGACGGAGCGTGACTTTTCGCATTCTGTCTTCCCGCTTGCGATTTTCTGGCGCTTCGTCCCCTTCGTCTTCGCCGTCCTTCTCGCGCTTTCTCCAGCAATCAATGGCGATTTCTCCCACAGTGTTAGCAGTTGTAAAGTTTGATGCAGGCTTCAGTGTTGATTTTGACGCGTTCAGTTACTGCGAAGCAGGGATCGTGGAAGTTCTTCAGCTGTGTCGGGATCAAGGATTAGAGAGATTAATGTCATCAAGGATTAAGTTAAATATACCCGAGATCAAGGAATGGGCTTTCACTTCGTCATCCACCGACGATTCGATGACTGGCACCATCGGCGGAGAAGAGGTAATTTTAACTCCGGCCGTTCTGACTGATGTTTTTGGTTTGATAAATGGTGAAGAAGATTATGAGCAAGATGCTCAAGAATTTGGAAGGATGTTGACTGAGCTGGGACATGCGGAGGGCATTCCCACCAAGCTGCTCAAGGTCAACTTTCCCTTTAAGATTAAATTTCTCGCTGAGTTAGTTGGAAAAGTGCTCCTCGGAAAGCACTCAGCTCATGATAATATAACAAGGCAACAATTTGCACTGATGTGTGCAATTGTTAATCAGAAAAAGATTGATTGGGCAGGGGCAATGTTTGATTTGATAAGGAAAAAGAACAATAAGAAAGAGGTTACCCTAGGTAGGGTTATTGGAATTTTCCTGAAGGAAAAGTTCCCTCAGCTGCTGGTCTCCGCCGCAACAACAATAAATGCAAGCAAGAAGATGGATCCAAACCTGTTCTCCAAGTGGAAGAGGACTTTTGTGAAACCCGCTCTCATAGGGGTTGCTCCAGCGACATCAGAGAGCACCAGGACTGATTCGGTCGCTCCTCACCCTGTAGAAGCTGGCTCAGCTCTTTCCCTTCCATCATCTTCTGCTATGCAGTCTGCTTCAGTTGAAGTTCCATTAACTTCAGCTGAAGTACGACTTTCCCCTTCTCCTGTTAGAGAAACAACCACGGTTGTTCTTCCTTCCCCTCCAGCATCTCCTCTTCCTTCTCATCAGGCTAGGATATCTGCTCCTAGATTTGATCTATTAGGATCTGAGAGGATTCCAACTCCTCCTCAGTCTCCTATTCATTCTCCAGTTAACACTCCTGTTAACTCTCCAGCTCCATCTCCAATTCAATCTCCAGTCCACACCACTTCTCATCCCAACACTACAACCATCTCTGCTGCATCTCCATCCACTACACTTCCATCATCTTTTGAGATCACCCCAGCATTCATTTCTAGCACTTTGGAGTTGATTACTCCTTCAATCAAAATTATGATTGAAGAGGCAATTGCTCCACTTGCCTCCTCCATTGCCACCCTGACTACTTCCATCCAATCTCTTTCCAAATCTGCTGAGCCCTCTTCTTCAAGGGGCCTGGTTTCAGTTTCCACTGAAATCAGGCAGGGGGAGATGTTCTGTGAAGATGCCTTAGAGCCTCCAGCCTCCCTTCCAGCAGTTCAAGAAAAGACTGATGCAGTTCAAGTTCAAGATAAATCAGTTCCTGTGTTATCGGAAAAAGAAATATCTGATGCTATTATGTTATCTGAATTTGCGGTGAAGGTTTGCTTAGAAGATCTCACCACTCCCGTGGTTGCCATTTCCTAGAAGGGATTATTACATCCTACCTAGATGAATCTTGGGAGTTGGTCAAGTATGAAGGTAATTCACTCATTCGCTTTATTGATGAGTCAATTAATTTGACAACTTGTGAATACCTAGAAGGAATTATTTTAGCTTATTTAGCAGATTTGTATTCATAAATCTACAGATTATATTAAAGAAGACTTAGCTGCTCAAGTTATAGAAATTATTTCAGAAGCTGATCCAGTTGATCCTGATGTTCAAGAAGATCCAGAATTGGATTCTTTTTTAAATGATTTAGAAGATGTATCTGAGAATCAAGAAGAGAAAGCAAGAATTGCTTGGAATCAAAGAATTCAATCTTTGTTAGAGAAAGAAAAAGATTTGCATGTTGAAAAGTCAACTATTTGGGATGATTCACCAGTGTTGGATTTGGATGTCCTTCTGGCTCAGGATGCCATTGAAGAAGAAAAAGAGAAAGCTGCTTTAAAAGAAAAGGCTATTTCTGAAGCCTATGATCCTTATGACAATCCTCCATCATCTCACTCTAATGATGAAGATGATTCTGATTTGTCTGAAAATTCAAAGAAAAAGAAAGCTGCTCAGAAGAAAAGGAAAGCAATTGCTCCTCCTCCTCCCAGCCGTGACAATGATACTCCGTACTATATTCTTAAAGGAATTGACCCCAAATCAAAAGAATTTCAACATTGGATGTGGTTCTCCAAGAACCAGCAGAAAGAGAGAAAAAGATCTAAGAGGTATGATAGTCCTGTTTCAAGATGGACTCCCAGAGGTCCTCCTCCTCCACCTCCCAGTGCAGGAGCCTCTGGGAACCTATTTGCTAATCCATCTGCCTCTTCTGGAAAATCTGCACCTTCTCAGCCTCAGTCAAGGAAAAGCTCTCAAAGTTCCCAAGGAAGTTCTTATTCTGGTTCTCAAAAACATGCTACTGAAGTAAGAGAACAAGTGAAGGAGGTTGTGTTTCAAAGACCAACCTTTTCCCCTCCTCCTTCTCCAAAGAAAAGAGTTTCTTCCCCAATAGCAGTGCAGTCTGAAAAAATTACTTCAAAAGGTAAGTAGTTTATTTTGTTTAAATATTCTAGCAAGAACTTTGCTAAAGTCTGCCCCCATGTCTTATCTAGTTAATCAAGATAAAGAGGTTGCTCCTTCTGAGACTACTTATGAAAGTCCTGAGCTTGATCCTAACTTTAGGATGGCTCGTTTTCACAAATTGGTTGGAGAAGCTCAGATCAGAAAAGCAAAAGCTGAAGGGAAGGACACCACTGGCTTAACCACCATGTCTACATTCAGAAAGAAAGAGTTCGAAAAGTTCCAGGTTAATCCTGATGTATTTGACCCCTCAAAGTATATGGAAAAGCACCCTGAAGCAGTTGTTCCAAGGGCTGCAGAATTGAAAATCATTGGTGTGCAGGACTTGAAGATGTCAAAGAAAGACGCTGATGATCCTCTGAGGAAAATTTCTTTTGTTCCAAGTTCTTCTGACTCTTTGCCAGATTCTGTAGACTCTTAATTTGTGTGATTGACTGCTGTTTTATATCTATCTGTTTGATAATTTCTAGTTAATTGCTATCTATTTTCTGTATTGATTATAGTGTTCTATAGCTAGCTCTGTGTTTTAGTTTTTAAGATACTTAACTCAAATAGGGGGAGATTGTTGGTACCCTAGTTTGATTTGAGTTTAGTCTTGTCTTTTTAGTCCCTTGACCCAAGAAATATCTATGGTCAATGGTTAGTAGTCTAGCTGTAGAGTCCTCACTTTTCCAGATTGAGAATTTGGTTAAGTTGTTTGTTCGTTCGACTATCGTCGAACGCCGCTCGACTATCGTCGACTAACTGTTCGACGATCGTCTATCAGTTGTTCGACTTTCAGTCTGCGTGGATAGTTCGACTATCGGTTGATAGTTCGACTATCTGTGTGCTTTGATAGTTCGACTATCTGCTTGGATAGGTCGACTATCTGATAGCTCGACTATCTGTTGATAGGTCGACTATCTGTTGATAGGTCGACTATCTGTTCTCGCTTGGTAGTTCGACTATCTGCTTTGATAGTTCGACTATCTGATAGTTCGACTATCTGTTGATAGGTCGACTATCTGTTTGTTTTTGATAGTTCGACTATCTGTTGATATGTCGACTATCTGTTTGTTCTTGATAGTTCGACTATCCGTTGATAGGTCGACTATCTGATAGCTCGACTATCTGTTGATAGTTCGACTATCTGTTTTGCCCTGATAATTCGACTATCTGTTGATAGGTCTACTATCTGATAGTTCGACTATCTTCTGGTAGTTCGACTATCTGCTGTGATAATTTGACTATCTCCTTTGATAGTTCGACTATCTGGATCGTTCGACTATCTGTCCGATAGTTCGACGATCTCCGTGCGTCGTTCGACGATCTCCGAAGGTCGTTCGACGTTTTCTGTCTGCCTTTATATTTTGTATTTATTTATTATATTTAATTAATTAATACATTATCTGGCATACCGTTTCACTTGTTTTATGATAATATTTCCAGGCAATATATGCTCCATCCTTTTTGCCTGAGTCAAATCGTTTCAGATAAAGTTGTTTGTCTTATTAGCTTTCTTTGTATTTTACTTTATCTGCTGACAGTCCTTTATAGCCGTTAGACTGAAAAGTCTTCCTTCTGCTATAAAGAGTATTTCTCTGATGTGACTTTATTTAGTCCTTCTGTTATTTGATTTAATCCTGCAGCTTCTTAGAAAGAGGTTTATTCCTTTTATAGGATGTCTTGCTGCAGAGTTTGTTTTGCTGTGTGATATTTGCAGCTCAGGTCTCAAGTTTCAGAAGAGGACAAGTAATTCAAATTGAGGAGAGCCGTTGCTTGCTGCTGTTATAAAAAGGACCCTTTGAAGAATGATTCAAGCTAGCTAACTAGTTAACCTGTTCATCTGCTTTCAAGCCTTCAAAAAGATCAAGTCATCTGCTCTCAGCAATACTCATCCATCTGAGAAGTGTTAAGATCTTCTACTCTTCTTCAACCTGAGTTCTCCTGCTTTCAGGAAGTTCAAACTCAGAGTTCTTTTGAAGAAGAAGAAAAAGGAGATAGCTGCTTGAAGATCTTTAATTTTATTATTTATTATCTTCTTGTAGTTTTTCCTTCAGAGCTTTCTGAAGAGTTTTCTGCACTGAAGCAAGACTTCACCTGGACATCTTTGAGCCAGGGGGAGCCTTGACTCTTTAGAGCTTTCTAGCTCAGTGCAAGTTTTTGTGCTTCTCTAATCTATTGTAAAATAGAGAAGACATCTTAACTTTCTTTCCCCCTCCTGTATAGGGTTATTACTCCCTTCAAAAGTATCCCTTGGTGGCAGGGCACCTGATCAAAAACCTGTTGTTGGTTTTTAGACACCTGATCAAAAGTCTAAAGGGTTTCTAGATCTACCTGAAGCAGATCTTGTGGTGGCAGGGCACCTGATCAAAAACCTGTAGTGGATTCCTACCTTGGTGGTAGAAGAGTGGACGTACCCAAGTTATTTGGGGAACCACTTAAATTCCTTGTGTCGTCTGGCTTGCTTATTTTAATTCCTGTATTGTGGCTGTGATTAGATATAACTAGGTTGCTAGTTGCTGATTAGGTTTTCCAAGCCTTAGCTGTAATTACAGTTAGCTTGAGTCTGTGCACAACACTTGTGTTAGGCTTTAGGGTTATCTTAAATATCTATAGCTTTCCATTCCGCATTCACTCCAAGGGAGTTGAGTAGATTGTCAAGATTGTTTAGTGCAATTTTTGATCACTCTATTCACCCCCCCTCTAGAGTAGTATCTATCCCTTCACTTTCAAACTAGGGTCAAAGAAATTACCCATCTGCAGGAAAGAGATTTTTGGAATCTGGAAAGAAAGGGTTAGATTGTTTATGGAGGCCTCTGACCCAAGGATATATATCACAGTAAAAGAAGGTCCATAAATCCCAATGAATGTGTCTGTTCTAGATGCAAATCAGAGAACTCCTAAAGATTTTTCTGAAATGACTAAGGATGAGATTATACTGGCAACTATAAATAAAAGAGCTCAGAATATCATAGTGAGTGTCATAGATGATTCTACTTTCCAAAATCTGATTCATTGCAAAACATCCAAGGAAATGTGGGACACTTTGATTGTCTACATGGAGGGTTCTGAAGAAGTTAGATAAGACCAAAAGTCTATGCTCAATCAAGAATATGAGAGTTTCAGACAAGGGAAGTCTGATAGCATATCTTAATGCTACAAGAAATTCTATAGGATAGTGAATGAACTGATGTCCTATGGAAGGGTACATTGGAAAATGTGTACCTAATTTGGAGAAGCATCACTTAGCTCAATGATATACATCAAGGTATATTTGATGTTATTTTGAGTTTATATGTGCAGGTTAAGAATGTGCTAGAATGCAGGAAAAATATTCTAAGTCCATATGTCGACACCTGAGGAAGCTGTGTCGACACTTCAGTAAGATTGTGTCGACACTTGAAAATGGTTGTGTCGACATTCAATGAGTTTGTATCGACACCGGGAGGCAGTGTTGACACACAGAAGATTATAGTCGACATCGACTATTTCGACACCGGGAGGCTGTGTCGACACACAGAGGCAAAGTCGAAAACAACTGTGTCAACACCTGTAGGCAGTGTTGGCACACGCTATGTTCTGAGTGTACATCAACTGTGTCGACATACAGGACTTGTGTCGACACACAGGTGAGTCTAGACCAAGTTGATTGCCTATGAATGGTGAAGTGTTTGTGTCGACACAAATAATCAGTGTCGACACATTCTCAAGATGCAGTGTCAAGAAGCTCTGTCAACATCAAGGCAGCAATGTCGACATCACCAAAGGCTGTGTCGACACTTAAGTCACTTGTGTCGACATATATTGATAGATGGTCTCGACACTTTATGACAGTCAGTCTCGATGTTTTGCTGACAGAGACAAAGGCTCAAGAGCTGTTTGAAGACTTGAGAGCTGTGAGTTACAACAGGTTTACTGAAGCTATCAGACTTGTCAGAAGTTAGTTAGAAAGTGGATCAGCCCGTTACCATGGATGAAGTCTTTAAATATATGGATTCAGAAGAAGAAAGATGGATAAAAAAGAACAATACACACAACTAACACACCTATTGTGAGGTTGATCTCTGATCAAGAAAGTACAAGTAACAAAGAAGAAGATCTCCGTAAGAAGATATAAGAAGACGTTCTGAAGTAGTTTACTATTCAGATTCTATCTAAGTTGAATTCAATCAAGAATTCAGAAGTATCTTTAAGAGGTTTGGATAGAGAGATCCAGTTATTTGAAGACAAGAAAGAGACATTCACAGGTCTCTCAAGAAGCAGATACTGAACTAATCTGTCAAGAAGATTAAGATTTATTTCTGAAGTCTAAGAAGGAAGCTGCTAGTCAGTTATATTCAAAGGAAATCAACCCAACTAAGTTTAGATTCAATAAGCTTTGAAGAAAGCGAAGATCAAGTTGATTTCAGCCATCAGCCTCTTCAAGAAGCTGATCAAGAAAGTTCGTATCCCTTCTCTCTCAACAGGGGTAAGAGATTATAAAACTCCTTATCAAATTCTGTAGGTTTTATTCATAGATCTTAGTTATAAGCCTATTTTATAAAGGATGAGTGTCGGAGATTTATTCTCTGCGTGGTAGGGCTGTTTATGCCTGAGTTGTAGTCCTTGTGGCAAGGCTGAGGTAGGGCTATTTATGCCTGAGTTATAGGAGAGGGTATTCTCTGAGTTGTAGGCCTTGTGGCAAGAGTGAGCTATGGCTTGTTAGCCTGAGTTGTAGGAATGTGGAGACATTCTGAGTTGTAGGAATCCTTCTGGATTCTGAGCTAAAGGAAGAAGTTAGGCCGAATCTAACATACTGCTAGATAGGTGAAGGGGGAAAGTGGATGTACCGAGACCTTGGGGAACCACTATAAATCTGTGTGTAATCTGTGATGTGTGTATGATTGTGATTGTTGTTGTGTGTTAGTTGTAGAAATATCTGATTAACTCAAAGATCTATAGTTATTTTCTTCCTTAAATTAAATCAAGGAAAAATACCTATTCACCCCGCCCTCTAGGTGTTTAGGTAGTCTTGAAAGTAAAACTATCACGCTCGCACCCTTACCAAGATATATTAATGCACCTTGCTTTGGCAAGCCCACACTTCATCGATCAAGGAAGGAAGAGTGTCATCCATCGGAAGGCATTCGAATACTAAATATTGCTTAAGGGATTTTTAGACAATTGATTAACACTTTAATCATGGTTAACAATTAACCAATGTACACATCATACAAAATGTTGGATCCCTAGATGGATTTGGGCTAGGTTCACTAAGTTAGGATATGACCCAACCTGTATAGACCAGGGTCATGGTTGTGTCCAAGAGTCTAGATCAAGTCCTTTGAGTCAACTGTACAAAGGACCAGCCTCCAATACTGCCAAGTATTAGAGACTTAGAGAATTCAAAAGAAAGGAGTTCTGCGTTCGTCGATCTCCGGTCGACGAAAGTAGAGCTCAACTAGATGAACTCAGGGACAATTCTCTGAGCTCAGCTCGATGAACTTATTTCTCAACTCGACGAACTCTGGACAAAGTAATAACAAGTGTCAAACCTCAGTCAATGAACTAAGAACATCAGCTAGAAGAACTCTGTTCTCTGGTCGACTAATTCTGGATGAGATGATTCAACACTTAATGCCAGATGACATTATACTCAATGCTAGAATGGTGAGTTAACACTCAAAGCAAGAGGACATCACACTCAACGCCAAACATGATACTTCAACACTCTACATCATAAAATATTCTAAGTCAAGACTGCAGACTCAACTCAAAGATCTTGTACCACAACTTGACTAACTTTGTTCTCAGGGCTCAGCTTGACGATCTTAGATTCAGCTCGACGAACTTGATGCACAAAAGAAGAAAGTTATCAAGAAACATTCAGAGGTCGACGATCTTGGATCTCAGCTCGACGAATAGCCATTCTTAGCTTAACAAACTGTGGTCTCAGGTCGACGAATCCAGTCTTGGCAATTTCCCTCTGTTGTCCTTATTACGTGGCAAAAATTCCTGAGTAATTAATGCTCTAATATTCTATGAATATTACCGTTAAACAAGAGCATTAATTATGGTCTTCATCAGAATTGTTGCCTGCCTTTTTTATAAGGGACAGTTGGGGAAACAAATCAATACCAAAAATATTCAGAGGCCGACAACATTAATTGGATAAGGAATTTCAATTGGACATTCACGTTAGAAATATAAAAATAGAGATTATTATTTCCTATAGACATAGAATGAAACACAGACAACAACATTCTAAGAGACATACAAAATTTCTTGAGATTGAAAATTGATCAGTGAAGAATCAACAACGACTAGACATGAAGAAGAACAATTCTGAAGAAGAACAACAACCATCCAAATAAAGTGTCTTCTTCTGTCAAACTCTCAGGAACTCTCTAAAGGACAACAGTACAACATCTGTCAAAATAGTTTCTAAAGTTCTTCTAGTCAAAACCGAAAGCTTGAAGGCCTATCACCCTTCAGTAAAGCTTCAATCATCCTGAATAAGCAACATCTCAGGGGGAGCATTTGCTACCATCAAATCCACAAGTCTTCTCAGTTGTTTGAATTGAGAAAGAGAAGACACAATCATTCTCTCTCCCCCCACTATGAAAAGGGTTGTCATCTCCCTTCAAAAGTGATTCCTGGTTGCAAGTCTCCTGATCAAAAGACTTGAGGTTTGGTTATTGAGCACCTGATCAAAAGCTTATTGGTGTCAGGCACCTGATCAAAACTCTGAGTGGATTCCTACCAGGGTTGTAGAAGAGTGGACGTACCCAGGTTGGGGAACCACAATAAATTCTTGTGTCGTCTGGTTTCCCCTTTTTCTTTTTGTTCTTGCTATGACTGTGTTATTTAGTTTTTCCTATGATTTCATTTATTTCATTTGGTATTCTATGATTCAGGACATGAGTTTAGGAGTACTTCTTATAGTTCAAAAAAAGTTTTAAATATACCCACATACTCTATTCACCTCCCCACTCTAGAGTATATCAGATCTAACCCTAACTTTCAATTGGTATCAGAGGGGTTCTTTTGGTTGTACAAGCTAACCCTTGAACCAAAGATCCTAAGTTAGATCTTTTTCTTTTATCATTACTAGATTTATACATACAACATGGCGCAAAACAAAGAATATACAAGCACCAGACCTCCAGTGTGTAACTTGTCCAAGTTCACAATCTGGAAGGAGAGAATTAGGCTTTACATGAACTCTATTGATGAAGATATATTTAATTATATCTTAACAGGACCACCAGCTCCAGTGGCTTCAACCTCAACTACATTAACTGACCTGAGTTCAGTTCCACCCCCTGGATGGACAGATGCACAAAAGAAGGCTAAGATAGCCGATGCCAAAGACATGAATATACTGGCTCAAATTATGTCTGATGAAATATTTCAAAAGGTTGCTGAGTGTCAATCAGCCAAGGAGATTTGGGATTCCATGAAACAAATGGTGGCTGGATAAATAGATGAGAGGAAAGATAAGAGGTCAAATTTCATCACTCATTATGAGAACTTCAGGAAGGATGAAGTAGAAACAGTAGAAGTAATGTACAACAGACTTAGCTCCATCATCAGTGAGCTAAGGACTATAGACAAAGAATTCACTTTAACTGAAGTAAATGACAAGATCTTAATGTGCTTTCCAAGCACATGGGACTCAAGAATCTAGCCCATCAGAGAGGCCAGAAGCATGACAGAGATATCAACAGAATCTCTTTTAGGAAAATTAAGGTCCTATGAGCAGCTGATCAAAGCAAGGGAAGCAGCAGCTGAAGTGAAGACTCCTACACAAACTAGAAAGGAGCACAACATAGATTTCAAAGCTACATGAGACTCTGAAGTCATTCCAGTAAATGAAGAGTTGATGAGTCTCTTTGCCAAGAGATTCTTCAAGATGGCTAGAAAGGACTTCAGAAGGAAACCTTCTAAATATGAAGATAAGCCAAGGTATGACAAAACACCCTCTATAGAAGTAGTTTGTTTTGGTTGCAGGAAACCTAGGCACTTCATTTCTAAGTGTCTAGAAGCTCAGAATAAGGACAGAAGAAAGGAGGACTCAAGGAAGAGTCACTACAACAAGCCTTCCTCAAGCAAGCAAAAGAGGAAAGATAAGGGCTTTGTTGCTGAGACATGGAGTGATAATGAAGAAGAATCTACATCCTCCAGCTCAAATGAGGTTGAAGAAGACTTGAAAGCAAAGGAAGTATGCCTCATGGCTATTGAGGCAGGCAGTAGCAGATCTGACACAGATAAATCAGATAATGAAGAATCTCTATCTGCTGAAGATCAGGTAATAGCTTCTTATGATTTTGAGTCAGATGAATTTCAATTTGAATTTAAAAATTTATGCTTACACTTAATAAGCTTTGAGAAGGAAATAAAACTTCTCAGAGAAAAGTTAAACACCCTAGACAACATCACTGCATAAAATGCAAAACTAACCAATGAACTAATGTATGCTAATAAACAAATATCTTTTCTGAAAACTGAACTAAGTAAGGCAAAACTATTAGAAGAATCACTTAATGGAAGAAGTCTACAATTATTAGATATCACTAGTACTGTAAATGCTAGGAGCAATAATAGCAAACTAGGACTAAGTGCCTCCTATAGTGATCCACCCTAGATTAAGAAAAATAATCTTTCCAGAATTATATCTAACAAGGGAAAGAAGAATACTGAATAGGTAAATAAAGTTAATAAGATACTTGAACAAATTGAAACTAAGAATAAACTCTATATCCAGAAGAATAACAAAAATAACAATGTTCAGCAGTTATCATCGAACTCAGATCGACGATATAGGAACAGATCGTCGAACTCAGAACGACGATCTTTGAACACAAACATTTGTAACAATCATTCTTCGATCTATGATCGACGATACCAGTATGGTTCGTCGACCAGAGATCGACAATTTTGGTGCCTAGAGAATGTATATTTTCATTCTTGGAGCAGAGATAGACAATCTCATCCAACATCGTCGAGCTCAGGTCGACAATCCAATCAGAGATCGTCGAACCCAGATCTTAATAAGAGAAACTTAAATTCTAATAACAACTTTAACCCCTTCACTCAATGTATAATTCCACCGAGGAGATACCATCCTAAAGGATATAAAGATCAACCGGAATGCTCTTACATCTCCAGTTATTATTATGTAAATCAATAAGGACCCAAGGTTACCTGGGTCAAGAACAACTAACTATCTTGTTTGCAGATGAAGACCTGTCCAGCATACAATCAACATTGGTATCTGGATAGTGGTTGCTCCAAGCATATGACAGGCAACAAGGAAAATCTGATTGATTACAAGTCAAAGCTAGGACCAAAGGTCATCTTTGGTGACTCCAATTGCGGTCAAACAGAAGGCTATGGCAAGGTAAGAATTGGAGCAGTAACTTTCAAAAGAGTTGCATATGTAAGTGGACTGAAGCTTAACCTCATCTCTATAAGCCAACTATATGATGAAGGTTATCAGGTATCATTCAACTCTAGTTCCTGTATTATTACTTCAAAAGAAAACTAACCTGTTTTAATTGGAAGTAGATAAGGAAACATATACCTAGTAAATTTTCATTCTGTTACTTCAGACATATGCCTGCTCAATATTGCTAGTAGTCAAAATGACTTATGGCATAAAAGATTAGGACATGTAAATCTTAAAAACATTACTAGGCTATCTAAGGACAACCTTATTAGAGGTTTACCTTCTAGCCCCTACAAGATGGAAGGCCTCTGCAGGGCTTGTCAACTAGGCAAGCAAACTAAATCTAGCTTCAAATCCATTAATAAGAGTGATTCACCTAAAATATTGTACTTGCTACATATGGACCTTTTTGTCCTTGTGGCTGTATAAAGCCTAGGAGGGAAATCTTATACCTCAGTGGTTGTAGATGACTTTTCCAGGTTCACTTGGGTATTCTTTCTGAGATCTAAGTCAGATACCTTCAAGGTTCTTACAGATTTTCTCAGGACCATACAGATTGAGTACTCAACTCATGTTGCATTGATCAGAAGTGATCATGGTAGAGAGTTTGAGTCTCTTCTTATGCATGAGTTCTGTGAGAAGGAAGGTATCAAACACTGTTTATAAGCTCCTAGAACTCCTCAACAAAATGGGGTAGCTGAAAGGAAAAATAGAACACTCATTGAAGCTGCAGGCACATTACATGAAGATGCTTACATGCCCCTATCATACTGGGCAGCGGCAGTGAGCGCAGCAAACTATGTCCTGAAAAGAAGTTTGATACACAAACTAAAGCATAAGACTCCCTATGAATTACTCAAAGGGAAAAACCAATAATCAACTATTTTAAAGTTTTTGGTTGTGTATGTTATATTCATAATAATGACAAAAAACACATTAGAAAGTTTGAAGCAAAGGCTGCAGTGGGAATTTTTCTAGGATATTCCCAAGTCAGCAAAGCTTATAGGGTATTTAATAAATCCACATTGAAAATAGAGGAATCTATGCATGTTACATTTGATGAGGCTAACATGTTTTATAAGGAGAAAGAGATTTCTACCAAAGACTCCTTGTAGGTACACAACTTGTGTGAGGAATTGGATGGCTTACACTTTACCCCCAAAGTTGTATCTCATTCTTCTCAACAAGTCAGTGAAGAAAGTGATGAAGAAACTATGGAAATAGTTGAACTTCCTACAACAACAAAGGCTATTCCACAAGTGGAATTCCATCAAAATGCTGTGGATGAACCAACTCCACCTACTTATCTTGTCACACTAAGGGATCACCCAAGATCCCAAGTGATTGGAGACATAACAGCAGGTGTACTGACAAGGCATCAACTCAACCAAGACTTGATGCGTGCCTGTTTCCTCTCTCAAATTAAGCCTCAATCCATAACTGATGCAGAGCAAGATCCCCATTAGATCAATGTAACGAAAGAAGAGCTTAATCAGTTTGAGAGATGTAAGGTTTGGGTTTTGGTTTCAAGACCAAAAGAATACCCAATCATTGGAACCAAATGGGTATTCAGAAATAAGCTTAATGCCCAAGGTGTGATTATGAGGAACAAGGCTAGGCTTGTTGCTCAAGGATATAGGCAGGAGTAAGGAATTGACTATGATCAAACCTTTGCTCCAATTGCCAGGCTAAGAGCTATAAGAATATTTTTGGCTTATGGTGCATTCAAAAAGTTCAAAGTTTATTAAATGGATGTGAATAGTGCTTTCTTAAATGGGGAACTTAAAGAAGAAGTTTATATTGAACAACCTCCAGGTTTTGTTTCTCCAACTCATCCCTCTCATGTATTTAAATTGCATAAAGCTCTCTATGGTTTAAAGGAAGCACCAAGAGCTAGGTATGAGACCTTATCCAGCTTTCTCTTAGAGCATGGTTTTTTAAGAGGCATAATAGATAGGACTTTATTCACTAAAATGAATCATGAAAAAATTTTGTTAGTACAAATTTATGTAGATGACATAATATTTGGGTCTACTGATCCCAAATTGTGCAAAAGATTCTCTGATCTAATGCATTCTAAATTTGAGATGAGTAGTATGGGTGAGCTCTCCTACTTCCTTGGTCTTCAATTGAAGCAACTTCCTGGTGGCATCTTCATTTCCCAGACTAAATATGCTAAAGAGCTTATCAAGAAGTTTGGGATGGCTGATGCATCAGCAAAGAAAACACCCATGGCTACAAATGTTGTAATAAACTCTGATGCACAAGGGAAACCTGTGAATCAGAAACAATATAGGGGTATTGTTGGGTCCCTACTATACCTTACAGTAAGCAAACCTGATATCATGTTTGCCACATGCCTTTGTACTAGGTTCCAGGTGAACCCTAAAGAATCTCATCTAGTTTTTCTAAAAAGAATTTTGAGATATATAAAGGGTTGTCCTAGTCTAGGTATCTAGTATCCCACTGAGTCATAGTTTGAGTTAACTGGATACTCAGATGCTGACTTTGCTGGATGCAGAGTGGATAGAAAAAGTACCTCAGGAACTTGTCAGTTCCTTGGTATGAGGTTAGTGTCCTTGTTCTGCAAGAAACAATCATCTGTGTCCACATCAACTGCTGAAGCAGGATACATTGTTGCCGGCAGTTATTATTCCCAGATGCTATGGATTCAGAACTAACTCCTAGATTATGGGTTCAACTTAAATAATTCAACTCTACTATGTGATAACACAAGTGCTACAGCAATAACACAAAATCCAGTCCATCACAGTATGACTAAGCATATAGACATTAGGCATCATTTCATTAGAGGGTTTGTAGACAAAAACAAAATCAAACTTGTTTATATCTACACAGATTTACAAAGAGCTGATATTTTCACCAAACCCCTTGATGAAAGAAATCACTTGTTCTTTGTAAATCATCTTGGAATGATCAATGGAGAAGACCTAGTTTAGTTTCTGTCTGCACTCGAAGAACTCTTCAAATTTCGTCGATCGGAGTTCGACAAACTATGAAAGGTTCTTGAGATTTTCGTCGACCTGAGATGGACGAACTCTTTGTGGTAAGTGATCTTCGTCGACCTGCGATCAATGAACTTACTTTAGAAAACTTTCTTCGACCAGAGATCGACAAAATGTCTTCAACCCTTCAAACTGAGATCTACGAACTGTTAAACTCTAAATTATTTTGTCGACCTCAGAACGAAGATATTTTTATTTCTCGTGTACCGGAGTTTGTCGTTTCATATTCCGGAAAACCTTATATTTAGGTTTTCTTCGACCTCCATCCCGCACTTTCAGTTCCCTTTGCACTTGATCTTCGTTTTCTCTCTTGCAGGTGCACTCTTGGCGATTCCTGCAAGCGCTCTTGCGGCAATACAGTTTGATACCGGATTTGACGTGGATTCTGACTCCTTCCAACACTCTGATCCAGTGTTCCTCCACATTCTGCAACTGCTAGAAGACCAGCAATTGAAAAATATATTGTCCATTAGAATCAAATTACCCAGCACGGAAATCAGAGAATGGGTCTATACTACGTCTACAACCGAGGACAACACAATGACCAAATCAATAGCGGGTACTGCCATCTCTCTCACTCCCGCTGTACTAACTGAAATCTTTGGATTAGAGAATGGAGAAGAAGAATTAGAAATTGATAATGAGGAATATGATATGATGTTGAGTCTGATGGGTTACTCTGGAGATAACCCAAATAAACTACTAAAGAAACACCTATCTGCCGAGTTCAAGTTTCTCGCAAATATTGTTGGGAAAGTCTTGCTGAGCAAACCCACTGCACACGATTATATATTCAGGCATCAATTTCTGGTTATGTGTGCAGTGGTAAACAAGAGGCAGGTAAACTTGGCACAGATAATCTTTGATCTCGTCAAGAAAAGGAATAATAAAAAGGAAGTAAACTATGGAAGGATCCTTGTGATCTTCTTGACAGAAAACGCTGCTGAATCACTGGTCTTCAGGACCACATTCATCAATGCCAGCAAAAGGCTCACATGTGCCTTATTTGGCCGGTGGGAGAGGACAATCACAAAGCCCTCTAAGGCTTCATCCTCTGCCACCCAAGCTTCTGAAATTACAAGGGCAGTTCCAGGCACTTCCAACCCTTCTGAAGAGATCCCATCCAACATTATTCCATCCAACATTACTCCAGACACTCCTCACTCTCCAGCTCTCCAACCTTCATCTCTGCTAGCAACTCAACACCCCCCAGCTTCAACTCATATTACAGTCTCTACTCCCCTACCTTCAACATCCCTTATTCCTCAATCTCTAATGCATATTTCCTCCTCTACACCGTCCCCCCAACAAGATACACCAATGCCAACACCACCTCAATCCCCTCTTCCATCTCATCTTTTTGATATCCTCCACATCATCCTCTCCTCATTCCCATCCTTCAACCTATTATCATCTCCACTGCAAACTCCTTCTCCTCAACATGACTCCCCCCAAGACTCTCTGATTTCACCTCCACCTATCACCCCCTCAGCAAATGAAATCTCCACTAAACCAACTACTGCCCCACAATCCACTTCTCCACACCTGGATCCATCTTTTGTCACCCTAGTCATTACTCTCCTAACACCCCTACTCAAATCCCTTATAGTAGAAGCCATTTCTCCTCTAGCTACCTCCATATCCTCTCTTGTTGCACAGATCCCTGCTCTCAACACTTCTCCCTCTTCATTTGGGGGCCTGGCTTCAGTTTCTACTAAAACTAGGCAGGGGGAGATACTTGATGATGAAGAAGCAGCAGTTATTGAAGCAGAAGCAGGAACAGATATCACAATGTCAAATACTCAAGATATCACTCTGCCAGCAGAAGCATCAGTAGCAACAGCAGTAACAACAGTAGTAACAACAGAAGTGTCATAAGTAGGAACAGATATTACAATGTCAAGTACTCAAGAGATCACTCTGCCAGAGATTCTGCCATAAAGGGTTTATTTCATTAAAGCCAAAGTCCATCTAGCAGCTTTACTAAGAGTATTTGGGTCATACATTTATTTCTGCCCCCCCCCCTATTCCATCATCTAAAGCAATAGTGTGATATGCCTCTCCTGCTAGCTTAGAGGTGTTAGACACTATAAAGAAAAGTTTGGCAGCTCCTCCAGAAAATAAGTCTGATGATCAGAGATCTAGCCCTCTTGAGCCATCTTATATCATGGATGATAGCATTTTCCCCAATCTGGATGACATCATAGCTCAAGACATTGCCATGGAAACAGAAGTTGCTTATGCTGAAGTTGTCCCCACTCCAGTCAATAAACAAATTTCCAAGGATATAATAAGCCGAATTGATACTATGTATGACAATCCTAAGTCTGATGATAATGATGATGATGATTATGATGATGATTCTGATAAGGGTCAAAAGAGGAAGAAAATCTCTAAGAAAAGGAAGGCTCCTCCTCCTCCTGCTCCCGAGCCTGGAAATACAAATGACACTCCCTACTACATTTTACAAAACATAACCCCATACAAAGGGTTGTCAGCCTGGATGTGGCTTTCAAAGAATGAACAAAAGGCCAGAAAGAAAAGCAGAAGATACTCTCCTCCCCCAGCTCATAGATGCAGAAAGGAACCCCCTCCTCATCCTCCTCCTGTTGCTAGTGCTTCAAGAATAACTCCTCAAAGTTTAGATGCTCCCTCCAAGTCTATATCTTTCACAAAAACTTATCAAAGGCAAGGAAGGCCATCTAGACATCAATCATATTGGAGCAGTCAACAAAGAAGTACTGGTGATACAGAGCAGATAAAGGAAGTAATCAATCAAAAGCTAGAGTTCTCTCCTCCCCAACAACAAGATGAACAAAGAAGACATTTAGAATCACACAAATCAAAAAGAAAATATAGTGAAGCTGCACCTCCAAAATCACTATACACTCAGAGTAATGAAATCCAGAAGGAAATAAACTTTCAAGCACAGTCAACTCAATTCAGGCCTGCATCTCTGCTACCCTCTCAAGATGATCAATCATCTGTCAGTGAGGATGATTATCCTAATTTCAGGATGGCTAGACTTCACGAATTGATTGGTCTATCTCAGATAAAGAAGGCCAGATAAGAAGGAGCAGATCCATCAAAGTATACAACTATGCCATCATATAGAAAAAAAGAACTGGATAAGCTTTAAGTGAGCAAGAAGGTATTTAATTTTGTAGATTATATGGCTAGACACCCAGAGGTTGTAGTTCCCAGAACTTCCACCCAGACTGTGATTGGAGCAGCAAATCTATACATATCAAAGAAAGAAGCTGCCAATCCCAACAGGAAAATCATTTTCACTCAGCCTGGGGAAAAAAGCATAGAAGAAAAGCCAAGGGAAAAGAAGCAGTAGAAGTAAAAAACCTGAACTAATGTAATTATGGAATCATTTTTGAAAAACTGCATTTTTATAATACAAAGCTTACTGTGTATAAATATATCTGTTGCATGCATTATTTTTCTGCCAAATATATGTCTTCTTGCTTTGTTATTTCGATTTTGTTTAAGTATGTAATTAGTGACCTCACCCAAATAGGGTGAGATTGTTGGATCCCTAGTTGGATTTGGGCTAGGTTCACTAATTTAGGATATGACCAAACATGTATAGACCAGGGTCATGGTTTGAAAGTGTAAAGTTGTCTACCTAAATCACCTAGAGGGGGTGAATAGGTGAATCGTGCGTGCATTTGCGGAATAAATATTTTAACGATCTAGCACAAGAAATCAAGCAATCACAGAAAGACAAGAAGATTTATGGTGGTTACCCAATCTTGGGTACGTCCACTTTACCTCACCGATCTAGCAAATCACAAGACTCGGCTACTCCACTATCTCGGATTGAAAATAATCCTACGCCTCGGAACCAAGTTCCTACAAACTCAATCCAAATGGATCTACACTCGGAAGATAAAACTTCCTACAACCTCGAATAACAACGCTCCTACACTCGAAGAATAATCTCCTACAAGATTTACAAAGAGATTTGAAAATACAAACAAAAATTTCTCTCAGATTTTGAAATATTCAGCCCTAGGTCTTCTTCTTGAAATTTATGGCTCTTTTAGAAACGGTTGAAGAAGATTTGATGATCTGACCTGAGAAAGATTTGACCTACTCGATCAAGGAGAAGATGATGATCCCTTGAACAGCAAGTCTTCTTGGATTGAAAGCAGAAAGATCGATCTACTCGATGATCAGCGGCGGCGGCTTTAGAACGTGTTCTTTTGGAAAGAGAATGTCGATCCAGAAATTTAGAATGTACGGAATTCCACTCCTTATAATTGTTAGGGTTTGGTCTTAATGAAAAGACTTTATATAGGATTACCCTTAATGGCTAGAAAAGACATTAATGATGACACGTGGACCAATCACGTCAAGTCATTTGAAAATCCGGCCGATCAGGACTAAACATAATTTTCTGAAAAATTCGACTTACAGTTCTCGAGAAGTACCTTTAGTTCTCGAGAACTAGAAACTGAGTTCTCGAGAGCTATCAGGACTTCTCGAGATCTATACTACTTTGAAGAATTCTGGACTTCTCGAGAACAAAAAGGCTGAGTTCTCTAGAACTAATTAACTTCTCGAGAACTATGGAGACTTCTTGAGAACTAACACTTAGAGAGATTTCTGCGGCAACTTTGACTATTCGAGAAATAGGGCTGGCAGTTCTCGAGAACTTAAGCCAAGCTTCTCGAGAACAACATAGACTTCTCGAGAACTATAATTGAAACTTCCCGAGAACTGACGAAGACTTTTCGAGAACAAAGACGACATCTCGAGAACTAAGAAGACTTCTCGAGAACTCTTACTTAGAAAAATTCTTGAACATGTCTGGACTTCTCAAGAACCAAAAGTTAGGACTTCTCGAAAACTAAGAGGTACTTCCCGAGAAGTGGACTTAGAGAATTTTCTGAAGTTTAGAAAAATCTTTCTCTACTCTTCAAGAGTCCAATCTTCATTCCATGATCCAAGGTTTGAATATAAAGTGTATCCAATTAGAGAGGCTACTCATGGGTCAACACCTTAGGTCACACACTGAGGGATTACACTATATGGTCCTGTGTTCTTGACCCACTGTAGACTGATATTGGTCTACACTTAGCAATGGTAATCTGCAAACACACAGCTAAAATAAGGATATCAAATACAACTTAATTCATCTTAGTTCAAGGGTGACTTCATGCAAATCTGGGTTATTGTGGATGCAATACCCAACTATCTCCCCCTATTTGTAGAAGTCAGAACCCTCTACACTAAGGTGAATTATGAAAATGAAGAAAGAACTTGAAATGAATAATTGAATCTAAATGCAATAACAGATTAATTGAACATACAATTAGACAAAACTAGAGATTGTATATTTGTAATGTTTTAGATTTCTAATTAACAACCATTTCATCTAAACTCTCAAAAACAAATCAACAAGAGTTCATTCTTTGCTTTGATGTTGGCTTTCCTGCTTCTCTTGCTGTCTCCTCTGATAGCTGAAGGGTTTAGGGTAGTACCTTGCAGGCTTAGGAGGAGCTTTGGGATTATTCCTGCCAAACTCTCTATCATATATCCTTCTCTTAGTCATGGACTTCTCATATAACTCCCACTCAGATGAGCTATAGTGGAGATTTCTCATTGTAGTCCATCACCAATTTAAGAGTCTCAAGAATTAAGCTTTTAGAAGTGGGGCTCCAAACTTCAGAAAACTCCTTTGCTTTCCTTTTCTCTGCATCTGGCTGGGGAACAGATTTGCTTGCAGATGGACCTTCTCCATACTTTCTCTTCTAAGAGGTATGAATCTCTGGTAAATCCTTAGAAATAATTTCATTCCATACCTGGTCATAGGAAGTAGGAGGAAGATCCTGATCTTCTTGCCTAGGAGAGAAGGTAGGCATCTGAGGTTGAGGCATCTGGCTGGATTGACCATCAGCAAGGGGTTCAGATGATGTGGAATCACATTAGGATCAGCTTGAAATTCAGGGAATATCTGGTTGTGCATCAAGACTGTAGTGTCATAAGTGTGGAATTTCACTGATTGGATTTGTTCTAAAACATTCTTATTTATCTCAGTCATTTTTTCATTCCAGAGAGATTTCGCATCTGCAGTAAGCTTTTCCACTTGTTCTTTCACTAAACTATCCCCCTTTCTGATTTCTACACAAAGCTTTTCTATGGTGTCTTCTTTGAAAATACCAACTTCCTCACAAATCTTCATTACATGTTCTTGAGCTTTATTTTCCAACTGAATTTGATTATTTGCCAGAGTAACAGACTGGTCCATGACCTGACCAATAATGGTAATGGTGTGGTCAGTGGCTTTGCCACTAATTCTGAAAAGCTCTTTAAAAGAATCTGTATTGTGTTGGATCTCTGCAAATCCTTGGCTCATTTCCTTTTCAAGAGATGTGACCTGATCTTTGACTGACTTGAGTGATTCATCAAAATATTGCCTTTGGGCAGCAAACATACCTTCAATCGTAGATAGAATATCTGAACTTAGAGTTTCAGCAACAACAACAGCAGGAGTGGCAGAAACAATGGCAGTAGGAGGGGTACTTGATGTAGCAATCTGAGGTGGAGGAGGTGCTTTCCATGGAGTAATTTCTTTTATGACCACAGAGCTCTAGGCTCTTATAGTGTGAGACACTATATCAACCTCCTCATCAACAAATCTTGGGAGGGAGAAGTCAAGGTTCCTGAGAGGGGCTTCCACCTCTTCAGGTTCTGGCTCATCCTCTGTAGAGAGAAGGATGGTCTCTGGTGGAGAAGGGTGTTCAGTAGGGGTAGAATCTTTCCTTGGAGAGGGAGAAGGAGTTAGAGCTGGCGTAGCTTGGGTGAGGGTGGAGGAGATGGTTCATTTGATGGATCTGTAATGGTTTCTTTTTGAAGGGGAGGAATTGGTTCATCTGAAAGGAGTTCTTCAATCATGTTGTCAATTGCTGCACTTGTGTCCTTGAGGGTTTCCGGTCCTAGAACATCTGCTAGGGTTACATCTGGAGAATCTGCCATAGGGATCCTGATTGGAGATCTCACTGGGCTTCTGAGAGGAGATCTGCTAGCTGATCTGGCTGGAGAGGAAGGAGTAGGTCTGATAGCAGGAACAGAGGATGCAGGCTTCCCATCAGTTGCTGCACTAGAAGGTTCAACAACATGATGAGAGGTGGGAGATGGGGTCCTGACCTCAGAGGCAGAAGCTGCAAGTTCCTTAGCTAACTGCTTGGAATTCTTCAGCTTGAGTTCCCATCTCTGGATGGAGGCCAATGAAATCTTCTTCAAGTGATGAACTGGAGTGCCTTTGGAAATTTTAAAAGTGACTGGATCAATCTCACTCAGCAATAAAGAGATTATCCTTACAAATTTAGGATCCTGAATGCTGTCCCTGATCATCTCAAATACCATCATGCCATATTGAAATTTTTTCCTGTAGATTACAGATGTCATAACTCCAAATAGGTCATTAGTTATGAAACTAATGGACCCTGTTCTGCACCATAAGATTTTTCCAATTATATCTATTAGAAGTTTTCCAACATCATTGAAGATATTTCTCCTTAAAGAGTTGAATTCCTCAGAAACCCCACAGAAGGAGTAATTTCTGTCATAATCTTCAAGAGTTAGGTTATGCTCTTCATCCACAATGGGCATCTTCAGGAGCTTTGAAACTTTGGTTTTATCCAACTTGATTTTGATCCCTTTGAAATTAGTTTTCAACACTGTACCATTTCGCCTCACCTTGGCATTCCGGAAGAATTCCTTTAAATCTTGAAAAACAATCTTGCAGGGTTCTGAGAGAACGAACATCAGTCCGAAAGTTTCCAGGAGAAGGAGCAAGTTCTTAAAATCATCTGAAATGTCTACAATTCCTGCAACGACAAGTTCACTGCCGACTCCTATCTTCGAACTCTGCGCCATGGATGCTTACGTCGGCGATGGACGGAGCGCAAGACGATGGCGGCGACGAGGCTTTCTGTCGGCGGAAGACGAAGAGTTTTCGAGAAGAGGAAATTTGAAAAGTCGATTTATTATTGATTTCTAAAACTTTATATATATATAATCCTAGGAATGTCAATTAAGTGTCTAGAATTAGGACTAAAATCAAGCGGGTCATCGAAAAAAGAAGAAATTAAGCATAAGTCCAAAAGAAGACGGGCATTTCTCAAGAAGTAGGTTTAGTTCTCGAGAGCTGTCAGTATAATTTTCGAGAAGTATGATATAGTTTTCGAGAGCTTAATAGACTTCTCGAGAGATTGATCAGAAGTTTCCGAGTAGTCTAAGTTATCGAGAACTGTTATTTCACTTTTCGAGAGGTATACTTAGTTTTCGAGAGCTACCTTCCTCTTCATTAATTTCTGACCTTTTTGAAGAGTCCTAGATTCTTTAGCCTTGAACTGTTCCACTTTGGTCTATTCGTCTTTGTTCAATAACCCAAGTTTAGTTATGAAGAAATTGAACTTGGTCTTGTCCAGCGGCTTTGTGAAAATATCTGAAACTTGTCGATCAGTTGGCATGTACTGCAAATCCACATCCCCTTGCTCGACATGCTCCAAGATGAAGTGATATCTGAGCTCGATGTGCTTTGTACGACTGTGCGATACTGGTTTTTTTGCGATTGCGATCGCGCTGGATGACTCGCAGAACAATGAAAGTCTTTGACCTTCATATTGTAATCTTCTAGCTGATTCTTGAGCCACAGCAACTGTGCATAACAACTGCCGACAGAAATGTATTCTGACTCGGCCGTTTAGATTGCGACACAATTTTGCTTTTTGTTGCTCCATGATATTAGCCTTCTTCCTAGGAACTGACATGTCCCGGAAGTGCTTTTCCTGTCATCTTTGCTACTTGCAAAGTCTACATCTGAAAAATCAATTAGTTCGCTGTCATTACTTCTTGGGTACCATAAGCCAAGATTCGGTGTACCTTTAAGGTATCTCAAAATCCTCTTTACAGCAGCATAGTGAGATTCCTTACAGTTCACTTGGAATTTAACACAGGCACATGTAGAGAACATTATGTCTGGTCAACTGGCAGTAAGGTAGAGTAAGGATCCAACTATGCTTCTGTACTTGGTTTCATCAAAAGGTTTCCCTTTCTCATCCTTGTTCAGAGACATAGCTGAGGCCATTGGAGTCCTCATAGAGGTTGCGCTCTCCATTCTGAATTTCTTAATCATTTCCATGGTGAACTTAGTCTGAGTGATGAAAATTCCATCTTCAGATTGTTTCACCTTAAGTCCTAAGAAATACTTCAGCTCTCCCATACTACTCATTTCAAACTTCCCTTGCATAAGTTTAGAAAACTTTTTGCAGAGGTTGTCGTCTGTAGAACAAAAAATATAATTTTGTCAACATAGATTTGCACTAGCAAAATCTTGCCTTTAATTTCCCTAAGAAATAATGTCTTGTCTATCTTTCCCCTTGTGAACTTGTTCTCGAGGAGAAAGCTAGACAGCGTTACGTACCAAGCTCGAGGAGCTTGTTTCAAACCATACAGCGCTTTTGAAAATAAATAAACATACTCAGGAAAATTATGATTAACGAAACCTGGGGGCTGTTTCACGTAAACATCTTCCTTTATGTAATCATTTAGGAAGGCAGACTTCACATACATTTGATTGACTGTGAAGCCCTTCAGTGCAGCATAAGCTAGTAACAGTCTGATGGCCTCCAGTCTTACCACTGGAGCGAATGTCTTGTCAATGTCGATCCATTCTTCTTGACGATTTCCTTTGGCGACGAGTATGGCCTTGTTCTTATGATTATCCCATCCTCGTCCAACTTGATCCTGTAGACCCATTTCGTTCTGATGACATTCTTGCCTTTGGGTCTTGGAACAAGCGTCCAAACTTTGCAGCGCTTGAACTGATTCAATTCTTCTTCCAAGGCCAAGATCCATGATGCGTCTGAGTTTGCTTCCTCAAACTTCATTGGTTCAACATATGAGAGAAAACTTAAATATAAATTCTCGTTAGTTGTACCTCGATGAGTTCTGACACCATCACGGGGATCTCCTATGATTTGGTCCATTGGGTGATCCTTCAGATGTCTGAGCTCTTGATTCCTCGCATCTGGAACTTCTTCAATAACTGGAGTGACTTCATTAACTTGGACAATATTTTCATCTTGATCCATCACCTCTCCAATAGGGGTTGGAGAGGTAATCTTGATAAACTTTTCATCTTTACCTTCTATTGATTCATCCAAGCTGATCTCTTTAAGCCTTGTACCTGAATATTCAACAAGCACACTAGACGATTTGCTTTGTAGCAAGCTCATCTCATCAAATACAACATGTATGGATTCCTCTACAACCAGAGTTTTTCTATTGAAAATCCTGTATGCCTTACTATGGCAACTATATCCTACAAAAATACATTCAAAACTTTTCTCACTAAACTTGGTTGTTTGATACTTACCATTGTTATGCATGAAGCATTTATAGTAAAAAATTCTAAAATATGAAACTGTTGGTTTCCTGCCTTTTAGAAGTTCATAAGGTGTCTTATCATGATTCTTGTTTATGAGGGCTCAATTTTGAACATGGCATGCAGTGTTGATAGCTTCAGCCCAGAAGTACTCCGGTAGTGAAGCTTTACTCAACATTGTCCTGCAGGCCTCTATGAGTGTTCTATTCCTTCTCTCAGCTACTCGATTTTGCTGTGGAGTACGAGGAGAGGAAAACTCATGAAAGATACCTAGGCTTTAATAAAATTCTGTTATGGCCCCAGATTTGAATTCAATTCCAATGTCACTTCTGATTTTGACTACTGAATAGTTGTACTCATTCTGGACCCGCCTGACAAAATTTGTAAGGATATAGAAGGTATCTGACTTGTGTTTCAGAAAGAACACTCACGCAAAACGCGAGTAGTCATCAACAATTACCAACATATAATCCTTACCTCCTAAACTTCTAACTTGCAGTGGACTGAACAAGTCCATATGAAGTAGGTGTAAACACCTATTAGAGTTTTTTCCCATTATGCTTTTAAAGGTAGCCCTTGTTTGCTTCCCTTTAACGCATGCATGGCAAGGTCTCTCTTTGACGTGCTTGACATTTGGGGCATCACGTACTAAATTCTGGGAGAATAATTTATTAATAGTTTTAAAATTAATATGTGCTAGCCTCTTGTGCCATTGGTAACCAAGAGACGCACTATCTTTTGCCAAAAGATACACTGGTGTAGAAGAATCTACTCAAATTAAATTTAAGCAAAATATGTTCCTTCTTCGAGTGCCTGATAGAATTGTTTCCATATTGTCAAAAGACTTTATCAATAACTTGTCAGCGTGGAACTCAACCATGTATCCTTTGTCGCATAGTTTACTTATGCTTATGAGATTGTGTTCCAATCCCTCCACATAAGCTACATCCGAAAAGGATACACTACTGTTAGTGATCATACTGTAGCCTTTATTTATCCCTCTGTTTTAACCTCCAAAGATGACCTTTAGTCCATTGCAGACTGGAGTGAAATTTTGGAGTAGGCTTCTTGTCCCGGTCATGTGCCGAGAGCATCCACTGTCCAATTACAAGATTGACATTTTAGTGGCCTTTGGAAATACCTGTATTCATGATCACTTTGCCTTAGGAACCCAAACATGTTTGGGTCCTTGTCTCGGGTTAGAACACTCCCCCTACGAAGATTAGCATTCTGAGTGTCAATCTCATTTTGCCAACTTGAGGAGTAGACCCCTTCCTGGTATTAAACCAACAATCGTTGGCAAAATGACCAATTTTGCCACAGCACCAACTATCAAACCTGTTGTATCTTTGCCTTATGTACTCTTGCTTTACCTTTTGAGATGGTGGTCTAGCAGGGGTAGCATTCTTGGAGGAGGAAGCTTTATGGTGATTGCAGTCACATGATTTCTTCTCCTTCAGAGGCCTTTCCCCAACGGGCTTTACCTTAGATGCTTTCTTGAAGTTGTTGCCATGATTATAAGGACCATAGCCCTGAACAATCACTTCTTCATAAGGTGCCTTAAATACACTCTCACAAAAGTTTCGAAGGCGAGTCCATACTTAGTACCGAGACTTTGGCTCTACATAAGTAGGCCTAGTCATGTGACCATAGGACGAGTCCAGATCAAACTTGTTTGTTGGAAAGATGACTTTCTTAAATACAGTCTGACCTAGAAGGGCTTTCCCCTTTTCTTTGGCCAATGCCTTCTTAGCGGCCTTATTCTTCCGTTGAGCCTTGTTTCTCCTAGAAAATTTACTAGGAGCGGCAACATGGCCTAGTCCAGCTCCTTGGGCCTTAGCTGAGAATTCAGCAACGAGTGGAAGAACTGTCTAAGGCTTAGATAAACTTTCAACAAGTTTCTTCTCAGCCTCGAGTTGTTTTTCTAACTCTTTGATGATTTCCTTTTTAAGGTCGAGGTGCTTAAGAGCTTGATTTTATTCTTCAATAGCAAAATTGAAGTTCTCTTGAAGAGAGTCAGTCTTAGTGACTTCTTATCTCAAGAAGCTCTCAATAACCTTTAGAGACTTAATCTCTTTAGCCTGAGTTTTCACGACTCGGCGACATTTGTCGTAAGTCATGATCAACTCCTTGTACTGGGCCATAAGTTCCGACTCATCGTCAGTAGAGCTGTCCTCATGATCATGCTTAGAACTTTCAGATTCAGAGAGAGGAGTGTGAGATTTTACCTCCCCAGTAAACTGGGGCTCTTGTTTGTCATCTGATTTAGCCATGAGCCCAAAGTAGGCTTCCTCTTCTTCACTCGACTCAGATGAGTCGGAGTCGCTGAGAGTCTTGCCCTTCTTGGCAAACAAGCTCTTCTTTGTCCTCTTCTTGTGGTACGAGGACTTCTTTTCCTCTCTTCTGCCACCCTCCTTCCTCTTGTGGGGGCAGTCAGCTATGACATGACCTCGTTTGTTGCAGCAGTAGCAAATGATGTCAGTAGAAATCTGTTTGTTCTATTTAGAGTTATACCTGTCATGGCTACCTGAGACTTTCTTTTGTTGATCACCGTCATGTCGTGATCTTCTATATGAGGCATCCTTGCCTCTCCACTGCTTCTTCTTATTCAAGAATTTCTTGAACTGCCGAGAGAGCAACGAGAACTCTTCTTCAGATAGTTCTCAGCTTGAGGTGTTTGGCTCAAGGATTTCTTCTTCACTTACTTCTTGAGCAGGTGATGGTGAGGCATCTTTGCCCTTCCTTGAACTGTCAGCCTTTAATGCAATAGACTTATCTTTTTAAGAGAAGCGACTTTTCTCTTCTTCAGCTTTTCTAGAATTGATCTGCAATTCATAGGACATCTGCTTGCCAAATAGATTCTGTGGGTCTGTCTCAGCTCGTCTGCCAAGCTCCCGGATGGCACAGTCTTTGTTGTCCCATTCATTTGTGAGAGACCTCAGAAACTTATCATTCAGCTCCCCATTAGTGAAGACTCGGCCAAACACTCTTAGGCCATTTACTATCTTGAAGAAATTCTCAAAGGTATCTGCAATGGTCTCCTTTGACCATTGCCTGAAGGCTTCATATTTTTGGTTCAGTAAGGACCTTCTATCATACCTCACTTCTTTAGTACCTTCCATCAGAGTAACTAGAGACTGCCACATCTCCTTAGCCGATTGGCAGTAAATCAGATTGTGCAGCATCGAGTCATCGACTGCACTTGCTAACATATTTTTAGATTTCTTGTCCAAAGGTACAAGTGCAATCTCATCCTTATGTAGATCCATCAATTTCTTAGGAACCTTCTTGGTTAGATCTATAGTGGAGGTAGTCATGGGGACGTAAGTACCTTCTTCAACAATCATGAAGATCCGGGGGTCCACAGCTTCCATGAAAAATTTGATTCTCTCTTTCCACATGGGAAAGTTATTCTTTGTACACAGTGGAAGTTTGGGAAAATCCTTGACCTTGTCCATTGCTTGAATAACCAAATGACAACTTTCAAGAGGAAATTGATCAAGGTGTTAACCTTTTAACGACCAACCTCCCTCTGATACCAATTGAAAGTGTAAAGTTGTCAACCTAAATCACCTAGAGGGGTGTGAATAGGTGAATCATGCGGCTATTTGCGAAATAAAAATTTTAACGATCTAGCACAAGAAATAAAGCAATCACAGAAAGAAAAGACGATTTATAGTGGTTCCCCAATCTTGAGTACGTCCACTTTACATCACCGATCTCGCAAATCAATAGACTCGGCTACTCCACTATCTCGGATTGAAAACAGTCCTACGCCTCGGAAACAAGTTCCTTCAAACTCAATCCAAATGGATCTACACTCGGAAGATAAAACTTCCTACAAACTCAGAGAACAACGCTCCTACACTCGGAGAATAATCTCCTACAAGATTTATAAAGAGGTTTGAAAATACAAACAAAATTTCTCTCAGATGTAGAAATATTCAGCCCTAGGTCTTCTTCTTAAAATTTGTGGTTCTTTTCAGAAATGGTTGAAGAAGACTTGACGATCTGACCTGAGAAAGCTTTGACCTACTCGATTAAGGATAAGATGATAATACCGTGAAAAGCAAGTCTTCTTGGATCGAAAGTAGAAAGATCGATCTACTCGATGAGCGGCGGCGGCAGCTTCAGAACGTGTTCTTTTGGAAAGAGAATGCCGATCAAGAAATTTAGAATGTACGGAATTCCGCTCCTTGTAATTGTTAGGGTTTTGTTTTGAAGAAAAGACTTTATATAGGATTACCCTTAACGGCTAGAAAAGACATTAATGACGACACGTGGACCAATCACGTTAAGTCATTTGAAAATCCGGCCGATCAGGACTTAACATAAATTTTTGAAAAATTCGACTTATAGTTCTCGAGAAGTACCTTTAGTTCTCGAGAACTAGAAACTGAGTTCTCGAGAGCTATCAGGACTTCTCGAGAACTATACTGGTTAGAAGAATTCTGGACTTCTCGGGAACAAAAAGGCTGAGTTCTCGAGAACTAATTGACTTCTCGAGAACTATGGAGACTTCTCGAGAACTAACACTTAGAGAGATTTCTGAGGCAACTTTGACTATCCGAGAAATAGGGTTGGCAGTTCTCGAGAACTTAAGCCAAGCTTCTCAAGAGCAAGATAGACTTCTCGAGAACTATAATTGAGACTTCCTGAGAACTGGCCAAGACTTTTCAAGAACAAAGAAGACTTCTCGAGAACTAAGAAGACTTCTCGAGAACTCTGACTTAGAAAAATTCTTGAACCTGTCTGCACTTTTCAAGAACCAAAAGCTAGGACTTCTCGAGAACTAAGAGGTAATTCTCGAGAAGTGGACTTAGAGAATTTTCTGAAGTTTAGAAAAATCTTTCCTTACTCTTCAAGAGTCCAATCTTCATTCCATGATCCAAGGTTTGAATATGAAGTGTATCCAATTAGAGAGGCTACTCATGGGTCAACATCTTGGGTCACACACTGAGGGATTACACTATATGGTCCTGTGTTCTTGACCCATTGTAGACTGACATTGGTCTACACTTAGCAATTGTAATCTGCAAACACACAACTAAAACAAGGATATCAAATACAACTTAATTCATCTTAGTTCAAGGGTGACTTCTTGCAAATCTGGGTTATTATGGATGCAATACCCAACAATCTCCCCCTATTTGTAGAAGTCAGAACCCTCTACACTAAGGTGAATTATGACAATTAAGAAAGAACTGGAAATGAATAATTGAATCTAAATGCAATAACAGATTAATTGAACACACAATTAGGCAAAACTAGAGATTGTATATATGTAATGTTTTAGATTTCTAATCAACAACCATTTCATCCAAATTCTCAAAAACAAATCAACAAGAGTTCATTCTTTGCTTTGATGTTGTCTTTCCAGCTTCTCTTGCTGTCTCCTTTGATAGCTTAAGGGTTTAGGGTAGTACCATGGAGGCTTAGGAGGAGCTTTGGGATTATTCCTGCCAAACTCTCTATCATATATCCTTCTCATAGTCATGGACTTCTCATATAACTCCCACTCAGATGAGCTATAGTGGAGATTTCTATTCTCATTGTAGTCCATCACCAATTTAAGAGTATCAAGAATTAAGCTTTTAGAAGTGGGGCTCCAAACTTCAGCAAACTCCTTTGCTTTCCTTTTCTCTGCATCTGGCTGGGGAACAGATTTGCTTGCAGATGGACCTTCTCCATACTTTCTCTTCTTATAGGTATGAATCTCTGGTAAATCATTAGAAATAATTTCATTCCATACCTGGTCATAGGAAGCAGGAGGAAGATCCTGATCTTCTTGCCTAGGAGAGAAGGTAGGCATCTGAGGTTGAGGCATCTGGCTGGATTGACCATAAGCAAGGGGGTTCAGATGATGTGGAATCACATTAGGACCAGCTTGAAATTTAGGGAATATCTGATTGTGCATCCAGACTGCGGCGGCTTCAGAATGTGTTCTTTTGGAAAGAGAATGCCGATCCAAAAATTTAGAATGTACGGAATTCCTTTCCTTATAATTGCCAGGGTTTGGTCTTAATGTAAAGACTTTATATAAGATTACCCTTAACGGCTAGAAAAGACATTAATGACGACATGTGGACCAATCACGTCAAGTCATTTAAAAATCCGGCTGATCTGGACTTAACATAATTTTCTCAAAAATTCGACTTACAGTTCTCGAGAAGTACCTTTGGTTCTCGAGAACTAGAAACTGAGTTCTCGAGAGCTATCAGGACTTCTCGAGAACTATACTGCTTTGAAGAATTCTGGACTTCTCAAGAACAAATAGGCCGAGTTCTCGAGAACTAATTGACTTCTCAAGAACTATGGAGACTTCTCAAGAACTGACACTTAGAGAGATTTCTTAGGCAACTTTGACTATTCGAGAAATAGGGCTGGCAGTTCTTGAGAACTTAAGCCAAGTTCTCGAGAATAAGATAGACTTCTCGAGAACTATAATTGAGACTTCCTGAGAACTGGCTAAGTCTTTTCGAGAACAAAGAAGACTTCTCGAGATCTCAGAAGACTTCTCAAGAACTCTTACTTAGAAAAATTCTTGAACCTGTCTAGACTTCTCGAGAACCAAAAGTTGGGACTTCTCGAGAACTAAGAGGTAATTCTCGAGAAGTGGACTTAGACAATTTTCTGAATGTTAGAAAAATCTTTCTCTACTATTCAAGAGTCTAATCTTCATTTCATGATCCAAGGTTTGAATATGAAGTGTATCCCAATACAGAGGCTACACATGAGTCAACACCTTGGGTCACACAGTGAGGGATTACACTGTATGGACCTGTGTTCATGACCCACTATAGACTGACATTTGTCTACACTTAGCAATGGTAATCTACAAACACACAGCTAAAATAAGGATATAAATTAAACTTTATTCATCTTAGTTCAAGGGTGACTTCATGCAAATCTGGGTTATTTTGGATGCAATACCCAACATTATTGTGTCCTAGAGTCTAGGTCAAGTCCTTAGAGTCAACAGTCCAAAGGACTAGCCTCCAACACTGCTAGAGATTCAAGACTTAGAGAATTCAAAAGAAAGGAGTTCTACGTTCGTCGATCTCTGGTCGACGAAAGTCGAGCTCAGCTAGACGAACTCAGGGACAATTCTCTGAGCTCAGCCCGACGAACTTAGCTCTCAGCTCAACAAACTCTGGACAAAGTAATAACTCAAGTCAAACCTCAGTCAACGAACTGAGAACATCAGCTAGAAGAACTCTATTCTTTGGTCGACTAATTCTAGATGAGGTGATTCAACACTCAACACCAGAGGACATTACACTCAATGCCAGAATGGTGAGTTAACACTCAAAGCCACAAGACATCACACTCAACGCCAAAATTGATACTTCAATACTCTGCATCAGAAAAAATTCTAAGTCCAGACTGCAAACTCAACTCGACGATCTTGGACCCCAACTAGACTAACTATATTTTCAGGGCTCAGCTCGACGATCTTAGATTCAGCTCGATGAACTTGATGCACAGAAGAAGAAAGTTATCAAGCAACATTCAGAGGTCGATGATCTTGGATCTCAGCTCGACAAACAGCCATTCTCTGCTCGACGAACTGTGAACTCTGGTCGACAAATCAAGTCTTGGTAATTTCCCTCTGTTGTCCTTATTACGTGGAAATAATTCCAAAGTAATTAATGCTCTAATATTCTCTGAATATTACCTTTAGATAAGAGCATTAATTATGATCTTCATAAGAATTGTTGCCATCAATTTTTATAAGGGACAGTTAGGGAAACAAATCAATGCCAAAAATATTCCAAGACCATCAGCATTAATTATAGAAGGAATTTCAAAATTCAAATGGACATTCACGTTGGAAATATAAAAACAAAGATTATTATTTCCTATGGACATAGAATGAAACACAGACAACAACATTCTGAGAGACATATAGAATTTCTTGAGATTGAAAATCGATCAGTGAAGAATCAACAATGACAAGACAAGAAGAAGAATAATTCTAAAGAAGAACAACTACCATCCAAATCAAGTGTATTCTTCTGTCATACTCTCAGGAACTCTCTAAAGGACAACAATACTACATCTGTCAAAATAGTTCCTGAAGTTCTTCTTGTCAAAACTAAAAGCTTGAAGGCCTATCACCCAGCAGCAAAGCTTCCATCATCCTGAACAAGCAACATCTCAGGGGGGGCATTTGCTACCATCAAATCCACAAGTCTTCTCAGTTGTTTGAATTGAGAAAGAGAAGACACAATCATTCTTTCACCCCCCACTGTAAAAAGGGTTGTCATCTCCCTTCAAAAGTGATTCCTGGTTGCAAGTCTCCTTATCAAAAGACTTGAGGTTTGGTTGTTGAGAACCTTATTAAAAGCTCATTGGTGTCAGGCACCAGATCAAAACTCTGAGTGGATTCCTACCAGGGTGGTAGAAGAGTGGACGTACTCAGGTTGGGGAACCACTATAAATTCTTGTGTCGTCTGGTTGCCCCTTTTTCTTTTTGTTCATGCTGTGGCTGTGTTATTTAGTTTTTCCTGTGATTTCATTTATTTCATTTGGTATTCTGTAATACATTACCTGAGTTTAGGAGTACTTCTTATAGTTCAGAAAAACTTTTAAATATACCCACATACTCTATTCACCCCCCCCCTCTAGAGTATATCAGATCTAACCCTAACTTTCACAAAACAAAATTACAACATTCATAATCCAAATGCATCCCAGATGTGCATAAGAGTCATCATCAACACTTGATGAATTGGTCTAAATTTGAACATCTAGAACATTTCTAAATCTGCAGATTTACATGCACTGTATATGACCAACACAAACTCAACTTACGTAGTAGACAAGCTCGTCTCTCTATGTGAGATTAAAAATCTGACACATACTTTGTTTCACAAACCAACAAGAGTGACAGTTATTGTTAAGGGGTGCAAGAACATCAAAAAGAAATCGCATGCGCCCTTGGCGGGGTTCCAAGAATAGATTGGGGGCATTTTAGAACAATCTAAATTTCCAGATCAACACGCCATGGATTTAGCAACTTCTAAAACAATGAATATCTCCGGAAACTCGATTTGATGCCACAGTTGGGTTTTTCTATACGACACAACACTTGTGCGTAGTGGAAATAAGGAACAAGAAAATCCCCAAGAATTCGGATCTGGAGATATACATTGTTCAAGAAGAAAGTGCTGTAAAATAAAATTATCTTTGCGGGATTGAGTCGATACTCAATCTAGATGCTGCAGAAGATCTGTAGATCACTTAGCGGCTAGAGTCCTTAGTGCAGAATATTTTCCACAACTCTATAGATGATCCACACGAACGGGAGAACCCGTAGACTCTTGTCGAATAGGATATAGGTCGGGAGAGGGCACTCTACCTTTTCACAGACTGCTAGGTCAGTTACAGAAGAGGCGGCAGCGACACTTGCCGGAATTGGGCTTAATGATGACAATGGGATCAGCGAAGGCAGAACAGTTTCTGATGGACTTTTAGGTCTCATGTTTTTCACACAGTACGGCTCGTGTTCTTAGATAAAAATAATCAGTTAAATTCACGCTTCTGTCAAACCCAAAAATCTTCTATTTATACCCAAAGTATTAAACAGAACAACCCGTCGCTATTCGCAGACCCAAGACTTTGAATACAAAATTTAGACCAGACAACCCTTGCCTCTACGAATTGTCGAGTATCCATGACATATCCGACAAATCTTCGAGTATCATGACATACTCAATGAATCGTCGAGTATACATAAGATACACGACAAACTCAGCGCCAGCTTCATTGAATCAATGTTTGACTCGTTGAAGGCATTGAGTGTAATTAACGTACTCAATGCCTAAGTTCCAGAACCGTCGAATCAACACTTTGATTCGACGAATCATTGAGTGAACTCAATGCACTCAATGCCTAAGTGCTAGATTCATTTAATCAACACTTCGACTCGATGAAATGTTGAGTAGACTCAATTCACTCAATGCTTAAGTGTAATACACAACGAATCAACACTTTGACTCGACCAATCATTGAATAGACTCAAAACACTTAACGCTTAAGTGTAATAATCGACAAATCAACACTTTGACTTGACGAATCGTTGAGTAAACTCAACACACTCAACGCTTTGACTTGACGTATCGTTGATTGAACTAACCACACTCAACGTTTAATTGCAATACTCCACGAATGTACACTTTGACTCGATAAATCGTTGAGTACACTCAACACACTCAACGCCACCACTAGATAAATCAACACTGGACTCGTCGAAGACATTGAGTGGTCTCAATGCATTCGATGCTTTCCAAGCCTGGCTGAGATAAGTCTTTTCTACTCGTTATTCGAGAAAAACCATACTAATCCAATCTCCCAATTTCTCTAAACATTCTTATGTGCGACACTAATAGGCCCATACTGTGTTTGCAGTGATGCTACATACTTAGGATCTTCCAGATCACAATGGTAACACCAACAATATGTACTCCCGAGGATTATATGGTTCATGATAAGATGTTCAATGGATGATTACATTAGTAACTCCACTCCTATTACCTAGTTGTTCAGACGTGGTGAATTCTTGATTGCTTAGTATGAATAATATACAAATATACATACTAATCATGGTAATCCTCAAGGCAGGGAGTTATGGTATTTGTGATGAAAAATACCAAGTGATCATATTTATTTTTAGACATATACTTGACAATGTTGTTATCACCCCTGTCGAGTTTCATAACTTTTGCATATGTAATCGCTGAGATATTGACCTTATAATATTATAAATAGTTATGTCATAAATAATTACCATGATATCTGAATGAGCAGAAACCATGGGGTAATGTTTTAAAATGATAGTCTTGATCTATTGTATGAATTTCAGCGAATATGGGTATAGTAAGATCCTTAAAATAAATATATATTGGTTTATTGTCTCATATTTGGAAGCTTGTGTAATTATAATTATAAAAATGCCATAATAATATATTAGATAATAGAAATAACATGTTGGATTGCTGGACATATGTAAGGATGTGATCTAACCATGTGGTTTGATATAGGTTGCCTTAAAGGATCGTAAGAAAATGTATTACCATATTTTGCTCGTACTATTGCGAGGTGTTACAACAACACACCACTCAATGTGGGATGGCTTTTTAATAAATATTGGATACTTTTATATCTTTGGAAGTTTTGAAAGGACTTGTAAGGAGGTCTTTGGGATCTTGATAGCTTGTTTGGTGTATTGTATATTGTCTAAGATGTCACGAGGTGCTCAAAGGGATGCCATCCCAAGATGAACATAGGGATGTGGATTGTGAAATGGATAAGACATCCTGAGGTGCTCAAAGGGGAGCCATCCCGAGGTGAACATAGGGAAGTGTATTGTGAAATGGCTAAGTCATCTCGAGGTGCTTAAAGGGGCTACATCTCGAGGTGAACATAGGGATGTGGATTGTGAAATGGCCAAGACATCCCGAGGTGCTCAAATAGACCCCTTCCCGAGGTGAATAAAGGGATGGAGAAAAGAAAGGTATATGTCGACATAACAATTCAGAGTGCGTGGGTAAGCACAGGTGAGTCATCATAACACATTGCATTTCATTGCAATGTAACGCATAAGATCCTCATCATATAAATTTCTATGGGCACTTTTATATAATGAGTTACTTTTTGTATCCAACCCTTAACTTATAAATTTGTATCAAAATTTTTATAAGTTAAGTTCAATTATGTAATTGTGATAATAATGTTAGTCTTTTATGCTCTTACTTACATGTTGTTTGTACTGATTCCTACTTGTGTTTCAATTATTATTGAAGTCATTATTAACTGCTAGCTTAGTGTTTGCCAACAGCTATGCTTATACTTACTGATTGTATTGTGCCTCCTATTTCTTTCCTTCCACCAGGTGCCTAAGATTCGCCAGGGTGAGAAACCACTTAGTCTTTATAACTAATGGTTTCTACACACAATTTTTGTTGTTGGAGCAGCAGTAGTACCCCGTGCAGGAGGGCAGCCTGGCCAAGGGGACAAGGTCTGATGCAACATTGACTTCATTACCGTCAGCGACATATGTGAGTTTGAGAGTTTTGATGTAGCCTACGGGTAATAGCATGTAGTTCTCTGATGTTAATACATGATCTTTGATGTCCTATTAAGTTGTATTATTATGGACTTTTATATACTGATTGTAGATCATCGACTTGATTTTCATTTATTGATGGGTTGGAAGTATGATTTTGATTATAGTCAATAAGATAGGCGTCTTGTGGTATAGGTTAGCCCGTATGCTGACTATATCACAAGGCGACTGTTCTAGGCATAAGGCTCCCCTCGACCGTGTCTAATGTTCCGAGAGGGGGGGGGGGGGTTTACAAATTGTATCAGCTTGCAAATGATCCTAAGAAAAAGAAGTTCATTAAACAATTTGGTCACCATGCTCGATAGGTCGGTTTGACGACAAACTAATATTGCGAAAGCGGTGGTGTGCCCATGTTAGATTCATATTAAGTATGTCCTCCAACCCTTAGATCTAGAACTAACCTTACTAGGATAAAATCATGATTTGGGTAACCAAGACAATTTATGTCATACCCTAGCCTAAAACTAACCTTGAGTATGGTATTTCTAGGCGATAAGATTCCCGAGAATGACCATAATGATAGGGTTGAATCAAAATATTATTTTCCCAAGTCTTTTACCTGGTTATCCTCATATAACTTCTTTAGGAAGTTGGGAGCATCTTAAGGAGAAGTATTACTTATAATCTACTATTGGAATAGTATGAGACATGAAAGTTTTATGTTCGTACCCATGATGAGGTGCACCCCATTATAGTTTATGCCAAATAAGACTGCGAGTCTAGAAAGCGACCATTTTGGGTTCGGGAAAATTTAAAGCCATAAAAGGTTGTGGTAAATGGTAGCACTAAGGAGCTAGAACATGTATTAGGTAAATAGGTCTCAAGTGCTGATATACAGGTACTTCGATACAAGGATTTATAGTGTATATACCCCAAGTTTAGGACTATATGCCCCTAAAGATTGTACACATATGTGAGATGAATGTATCGTGATGGTGGTGGAAGAAACTCAGCCTAGGATGGACTGGGGCTTATCGCTTCGTTTATTGGGCTAGTTATTTACCAACTTGGATTTCGCTAGATCTTACTTTGAAAATTTTGTTTAATGAACGTATGATATCAAGGTTTTGCTTATTAAAATATTACATGAACGGTGATATTTATATCTGATCGTTGATTCAGATATTATGGCATTTGGAATAGGGAATCATATTACTGTTCATCCTTTGTATTTTGACCAAGAAAGGGGTCACACATGCTTGAGGTGCGAATAACAAACACTTATATGTTTAACTCTTCTCTAGATAATGACCCAAAGGACATGAAACATGATATCTACCATCATATCCACCATATGAAGTGCTCCAAAATTGGGTGTAATTATTGGAGGAGCACGATTTTCCTAAATTTAGTGGGTTTAGTTAATCATTTATATATGGTGAAATTATCAAAATTAAAATATGGCTTGTTGGGTGATATAAAATCTCAACATTCTATTTTGAAACAAACATGATATGAACGATCCTTGGTTGAAATTGTATGGTATTTGGAATTTATTTGATAAATAGTTCATCATGTTGAGAATCATGCCCTTATTTTTAAATAATGTAGGAGCACGTGCATCAGGAATATACTATTCACAAAGAGACACTGCAAAGTTTCTCAAACTTTTGAGTTAAATGAGGGAGATAATTACTTAATACACAATCTGAGGAGCAGTCATGCATTCCTTAATGCATAATGACTTCACATAAGAAAAATGCGGTTTAAGTCATTTGAAAGTGTTCAAAGAAATTAGGCAAAATTTTTATCAAATGATCTGATGTTGAGGCAACAATGGTGCTTTAAAGATAGTTTTCATGTATTTAAGTGTACATGTTACATTATCTCCTAGACATGACATATTTCTTAAATACTCTAATAGCATAATCCAACTGAGTAATGTTTATGTTCTCATTTGATGAGGTTCATTAAATAAAATTACCTAGTTCACAAGAGAAAACTTACGAGAATTCTAAATTCGGGGCATGTCTAAGTAGAATCTAGATTAAACTACAGTAGCACTTGACTCAGGTCCTCATGTTGTTGGAGGATAATGCTGTGATTATAACATATGTGAGCCATGGAGTTGTAGATTCACCTCCTTTTTGAGTCTTGGTCAATGATTCGTAATATCATCAGGTCAATTGTTAAGAATCACAAGTCGAATAAATATTGATTTTTGGAATCATTGAAATTAAAATTTTAACTAAGCTTAAATCCTTGAGCAATAACATTATGTTTGATAATTCTGGATTAAAATGAGGTAATGTCTTGAAAAATGAGGTGGTGTGATCATGAAACTCGATTATTAGGTGATTTGAAGTTAAGAGATGTAACAATTGTGATTATTTTGTCAAGTCATGACATTGGATGTTTAACCCCAGGAAAAAAATTATAATCAAGTGGATGTCATGTTAAGTTCTAGAAGATTTACAAGTAACTACCTGTAAAAAACAATGAAAATCTCTGTCATGGAGGAAAGTGTATCTATCTGGGGCAAGTTGACATTACTATACTAAATATTATTTGGATTACGTTGTATTTTTTTAGAAGAACCAATATTATAAAAGCTAAGAACATGATTTGATTTTGGAAGTGGAGTCCAAATATTACTTGAATATATGGATACTAATCTCATGTGTATAATGAATTTTTTTGGACATAAAAGATTTTAGATCCAAAGTGTAAATAATAATGAATAGGGTAATATTATAGCTAGGGACTTGAAGATATACCCACCAGAAAGAAATCACATGCTTGTGAAGAAAACATATTAATGATTATAGTTCGGTGGTGTTGAATTTTTCTAGTGATAGTATAACTTCAAACCAATCCAGTGAAACTGTTATCTGAAGGTGTAAGGGTCATAGTCTTCATAAATAATTTTGACTTCTCGCACACACCCTCCATGAATCTAAGTTCATTTACCATCATTAGATCCCGGGTTGATTCCTAATTATTGTATTGGTAAACCTTGAAGTTAGATAATTTATTGATGAAATATAATCATTATAATCAATAATTTGATTTGCCCACAAAAAAGCTTTCATGTGTTGTTAGTACACTGACAACACAATGAGCACTCGGATGATATTGATCCTTAATGGTTATCTCAAAATTTTGATTCATTTATATTACCTTTCTATTATGTCGTACAAGCACTTAATAATTAATATCATAATTAGTTAACTCGAGTAACTATTTTAAACTCCTTAAGTTTTAGATCAACGGTGTAGTGGAATGAAAACATAGCCCTTTCGATAGTGTTATGGTGTCACTCAGTGATCAATGGTTGGCCTGATGACCGCATGACAAATTTTGGGGGACGCCTTTGATTTTGTTAAGTTGGAGTTATATTGATTGTTTATCAAAGAGGTATGTTTACAAAAGCGTAAAAATTAAAGATAAATGGTTCAAAATCATAACACTCATTGTGCTAAGGTTTTTCTGTGTGGATTGTTAGGTTAACGAACTCATCCAATTATATCATAAATATGAGGTGAAAATTTCAGAAAATGTGAAATCATGGGATCTATGTCGGACCATGTAAGGTATAATGGTCCAGGCCTTCCAACCCTGCGGGATCTAGTTGGCACCGTCGGTCAATTAGAATTCTAGAACTGGGCTCACAATTTGTAGTCATCCTAGCTATCACATCAAGCGGTGGGTTGTTGCCACTGGGTATCGAACCCAGGAGGATTATAACACTTTTGTCCATAGTTACTGGTTTATGGCATACAGCTTGAAGTGATAGGCTGACTACTAGTTGTGGGCCCGGGTATGGACTACTGGTAGGCCGGCGGTACCAGCTGGGTCCCGCAGGGTTGGCGGGCCTGGACCATTATATAAGGTGTGAATAGTTGATGAGTAGACTATACTCAAGATACTTTATATGTACACTAAACCCATATGAATGCCTTGTTGGCTTATCCACCTTGTCTGACTTGTTGTTTATAGATGTATGTTGATATTCTCAATTCAGTTTCCATTCTCGTGAATTAACAATAGTTGTGTAAATGCACTGGTCTGCATATATGACATCATTATGTTGTAAACTAAATAGGATTATCGAGGAATTGTGTTGGAGACTCATGGCTGGCTGGACAAAAATTGGTGTAAGGCAATAATTAATGACACTTGTTGTAGGTATCTTGTGTTTTGAGATCCATTCATGCAGGTGTAAACGAGTTGTTGTATCAGTAGTTATTTTGGTTCATGGAACTTGTACAACAATAGAGGGGTTGATAGCTATAGCCTGATGCAATCATGGTTTTATAAATAAGTAGCCTGCTTGATATCATACACATTAAGTACTCATGGATTACCATCATGTGTGTTGTGCGATTGTAATTAACAAAAAAAATTATCTTAGGCTGAGGTAGTTATTGTTGGAATAGTGTGTGTCACTAATAGTTCTTATGACATTAAAAGGCATGGGTGCTTATACAATCTAGATTCAATATATAAATCATAACTATTAAGTATGTTTTACACTCATCCGGAAAATCCTCGTAGCCCCAGCATAAATTTCAGGAACGAAATTTTATCTTCATTTATTGGATTTGAAACATCCCAATTCGAACTAGAACCCTCATGCGTGTATTGTGTCATCTTGGGTGGCTTAGGCCGGTAAAAATTTTGGAGAGAAAACCCAAAGTCACGGGGTGGTAGGTAGGTCCAGGTGGGTTAGTAAACTCAATGAATTATGAATGGACTCGATGAATCGTCAGGTGATCTAGACGAATCATCGATTGATCTCGACGAATCGTCAGATATCTTTACGAATCATCCGGTGAACTGACTTGGAGGAATTTCCTTATGAATCTATCAAGTGGGTTCCAGCGCGTGGTGGGTATATCACTGATGGTAGAATTCGCCCAGAAGGCCTATGTCGCCTCGAAAGCTTGTGTTGCCTTGAAGGTAGCGTGTCGCCTTGAAGAAATTATAGCGCGTGCGCGAGCTCAAATAATGTGGTTTGAAAATAGCGTATTTATGCAAAGTAGTGAAATCAAGAAACCGACCTTGGGCATGATCTCAAATTATTTTATTAGATCCGTAATGATAATACATGTCTAACGGAGTCATCCGTTAACTATTCCAACGTCATTTGGACAGATTTGAAGTTTAAGAAAATTGACTGCAAATGGCCCGAGGAGCATAAAATGAACATACTAACATGGATTGGATCACAGATCATTCCGTTGGATGTGTGTCAACGAGACGGTCATAATGAACCTATCAAGGACATGTTTTGAGTCCTGTAGGGCAATGTACAGTTATTTGAACATTAAAAATAATAATAATTATAATAACTTTAATAATACTAATATTAATAATGATAATAATTATAACTTATTAATATATATATATATACTTATGAACATTAGGTTAGAATCATTACCTCCCAGAAGCCCGATCCAGCAGCCCACCGTCATCTTCCTGCCAAAAAAACCGTCGAGCTTCTTCTTTCTCCGATATTGCCCGTCCAATGTCGATCAAGCCCTCCTCCCTCTCCATTTCCGGTGAGCTCTCTAGCTCTCTCTCTAACTTCCATGGCTGGAAACATCTCCCCCTCCGGTGACTTCGAGATGTTTCCTCCACTAACAGCCATGGTTGAAGTATATCGAAGCTAATGTCTTAACCTGCTCCACCTTCGACTATGGTGAGAGCTTTGACAAGAAACCATCAAGCTCAGGCCACCATTGCAAGGCCCAACCCCCTCCTGCGAAACCAAGCACCTCGCTCTTTGCTAAAATCCAGCCGAAGAGATCTCACTCTCCTCTACCATGGCCGACCACTATGCTCTACCAAACCGGCCATCTCCAAAATCTGACCACCCAAAGGCTCCAGATCTACTAAAATTTGTAGATTCTTGTTTGATCCTTCTACAACAAGTTCCGACCTATACCAAGATTCAGATCCAGTCCACGTTTTTCTTTCTCTAGTTGTAGATCCAAGCTTTATTCAAGCTTCTCTCCAATCTCCATTGAAAATACACACAAATAGGTTGCCTCTTCTTAGGAAATGTCCGACAAGATCTGGATCGGCGAGATCCAACCATAGATGGGAGCAACGTGAGAATGTCGCATACATGACTACTGGGGAATATGCATGGAAATTTTATGAGCTTCCTCCCCTCTCCCTTAATGTTAGTTTCTTAGATCAAAACTAGGCGAGAAATCAAACTAAATCGATTTTGATTTTAGAGCAAGCCGTGTAGGGATGGATGAAATTTGTGCTCTCATTATTTATTACAGCCACTGATTCGCCGCCCGTCGATGCACCTCATAAACGGCGAAGGGGTTGTGGTGTTGGTTGGTCGTACGGGGAAATAAGGTGGTTGATTTAGGAGTTTATATGGATTCAGTTCTTGCAAATCACAACCCCAGACTGGAGGAAGGGGATGCCAAGATTTTGTCCGTTCAGTTTTTAGATTCGTGTAGATTATATTAAATACTGGTAGACAGAATCTTTCTGGTGTGCACGACTAACTTCGAGTCGTGTTTTATGTATGATGCACTTAGATCTAGACCTCAAACTCAACATGAAAGTTGTAGTGCTTAGAGACTGCTTTATAGATTGTGGTGACACATTCGTTTTGGTGGATAATAGCTCTCTTAATTTTTGTTTTAGTAAACAATGGCACACACTTACATAATTTGATGTTTCATGAATTTATCTAAAAAAGTTTATCATAAGATTTTGAAAATTGGTCGATAGATGCTTGAAGATAATATGGAAACCCCTTTTGAGTTTTGTAGTTTACGGATATATACCTGCTATGATTTTGTCAATATTATGTTATAGATTATTCTACCGTTAATATATATTATGTTGTCGGAATCAGCTGAAAATTTGTGGAAACACATAAGATGATAACTATGACATCTAGTAGAAATTTAAGGGGATTTGAGTTTGATATGACCCCTTAATTAATCACTCGTTTGATGATGCTCTAGGTGAATAAGTATGTGCAGGATACTCTAAGCAAAGTTGTGATATGAATAGTGTTCTAATTTACATTGTATATAAAGATTTTTGTTTATGATTTTATTATGATATTGGAGGTGGTTGATTTAAATATTGGGGAAAATCATGTGGTTAACCTAAATAGGTTTAGTGGAGGGTCGTTTGTACATGCTCACATGATGATAAGGCGCGACCGAGTAAAAATAGTATACTTAATCATCTAATTCATGAATGATTCTTCAGTGATATTGGACATATGAAGATTATTGTTCATGATCATCTTTTTACACTCACAATAGTCAACCAATGATGACTTATAAAACATACGAGTTGCCACTCATGTAGAGAATAATATTTAAGCATTGTATGGGTATGTACTCCCGAGGATTATATGGTTCATGATAAGACGTTCGAAAGATGATTGCATTAGTAATACCACTCATTTTACATATTAATCATGGTAATCCTCATGGTGCGGAGTTATGAAATTAAAAATGAAACTTGCCAAAGGATCATATTTTTTTATTAGACATATACTTTACTTTGTTGTTATCACCCCTGTCGAGTTATATAACTTTTAGATATATAATATCTGAGATATAGACATTATAAGATTATAAAAAGTTATGTCATAAATGATTATCGTGATGTTTGAATGAGATGAAACCTTGGGGAAATGTTTTTAAATGATAGTCTTGATCTATCGTATGAATTTCAGCGAATACAGATATAGTAAGGTCCTTCAATTAAATATTTGTTAGTTGATTGTCTTACATTCAGAAGCTTGAGTTATTGTAGTTATAAATATGCCATAATAATATATTAAATAATAATAATAACATGTACAATTGTTTGACATATGTAAGGATGGTATCTCACCATGTGGTTTGATATAGGATGCCCTGAAGGATCGTTAGAAAAGTATTCCCATGTTTTGTTCGTACTATTGTGAGGTATTACAATAACACACCACACGATATGTGATTGCTTATTGATAATTATAAGATACATTTGTATCCTTTGATGTTTTGTAAGTACTTGTAAGGAAGTCTTTGGGTGCTTGATAGCTCGTTTGGTGTATTTTTTTATTGGCTAAGACGTCCCGAGGTGATCAAAGGGGAACCATCCTAAGGTGAACATAGGGATGTTGATTGTCAAATGGCTAAGACATCCTAAGGTTCTCATAGGGGCGCCATCCCGAGGTGAACATAGGGAAATAAATTATGAAATGGCTAAGACATATCGAGGTGCTCAAAGGGGCGCCATCCTGAGAAGAACATAGGGATGTGGATTATAAAATGGCTAAGGCCTCTCGAGGTGCTCAAAGGGACGCCATACCAATGTGAATAATGGGGTGGACTAAAGAAAAGTCTATGTGTTGGAACCCTAGTTTTGATTTGGGAAAGGACTACTATTAGGGTGCTTAGACTGACCAAATATGTATAGTCTGGGTCATAGGTTTTCCCAGGGTTAGTTGCCTTAGAAGATTTCAAAGTTCTGAAATTTAGTTCAACGAAAGTCGATCACAGTTAGACAAAAGTCAAGCTCAGCTTGCCGAACTCAGAGTTTTAACTCTGAGTTGAGCTCGACGAAAGCTGAGCACGGTGGACGATCTTATACCTAAACTCTGCCATCTCAACTCGACGATAGCCAAGCTAAGCTCGACGATCTCTGAGCTCAGGTCAACAAATAAGCAATTTCAGCTCGACGATGTCCAAGCTCAATTCGACAAATTTCTTGCTCAGTTCGACGATTTCCAGGCATTATTTTTGGAAGTTATTCTTTCTAGAAGCAGATTATTTTCCAGTCTTAATTTCATGATATTTTATATTCTAAAGGCCGAATTTTTATCAAGGTTTAATTGCATGCAGTTATAACTCTGATATTTAATTCTTAAATATTGTTATGAATCTAGCCATTTGGAGGCAACATTAAATATGGACTTAATCACATAGTTAAATTCTAATCTTTTTCCAAGGTAGTTACCATTCTAGGGAATGCTCCAGCTATTCCGAATGAATTCAAATGTTTGAATTCCTCAAGCATTCCAGATATATATGTTCAGATGTTTACTGCCTAAGGGTGAACAGTTCTTGAGATACATAATTGTTTAAAAATTTCATATTTGTCATTTTTTGCAGTGTTCTTCATCATCTGCCTAAATCTTTCAAAAGACAACAAAATAAAAAATCAGTCTGAAAGTTTTTTGAAGGCCTACAGCCTGAAGCAATACTTCCACTCCTGATCACCTACACAACTCAGGGGGAGATTTGACATCATCAACAAATCCACTAGTTTTCTCAGAGATTTTAGACAGAGAAGACAACATCTTTTTACATTTTCCTTTCACTGTGTACAGGGTTTTAACACCCTTAAAAATTTAACCCTTTTGGTTCATAAGTCACCTGATCAAAAGACTTGGGATTGGTTTTTCGGCACTTGATCAAAAGCTCAAAGGGGTGCTAGATCTCCCTTAGAAAAATTGATCTTGTGGTGACAAGGCACCTGAACAAAAATTTGTCGTGGCAGGTACCTGATCAAAAACCTGCAGTGGATTCCTACCAGGGTGGTAGAAGAGTGGATGTACCCACTTTTATTGGGGAACCACTATAAATTCTTTGTGTCGTATGGATTGCCGTTACCTTTTCTATTTGAGTCCTATGATTTTCTTCTTATAGTTATATATATCACTAACTTTTAATCAGCTATAAAAACAAGTTAATAAATTTTAAAATACTCTATTCACCCCCCCCCCCCTCGAGAGTTAAGTAAAATCTATCCATCACTTTTAATTGGTATTAGAGGGTTGTTCTTTGGTTTCGCAGGCTAACACCTGAACCAAAAGATCCTTGATAGATCTCATTTACTCTAGTTTCCTCCTTTTCTCATGGCATAAAATAAAGAGTTCTCAAGCACCAGAACTCCAGTATACAATCTGAATAAGTTTGCACTTTAGAAGGCAAGGATTAGGCTCTACATGAATTCTATTGATGAATACATTTATAATTCTATTTTGTTAGGTCCCCCTACTACATCTACAACAATATGCCCCTCAGTTGTACCACCACCTGAGTGGACAGAGGCTCAGAAGAAGCTGAAAGTTGCAGATGGCAAAGCCATGAACATTTTGTCTCAAACTATGTCTGATGACATATTCCAAAATGTTGTTGATTACACTTAAGCCAAGGATATCTGGGATTCCTTAAATGGGATGGTTGCAGGATTTGTAGATGAAAGGAAAGACAGGAGATCACATCTAATCTCTCAGTCTGAGAACTTCAAGAATGAAGAAGCAGAATCAGTTGCTGATATGTATAATAGACTCAGCCTTATAATCAATGAGCTGAAATCATTGGACAAGAACATCTCAGTGAAAGAGATAAATTACAAGATCCTTATGTGCTTCCCTAGCACATGAGACTATAGGATCTAGCCAATCAAAGAAGCCAGAAGCCTCAATGAATTCTCTACAGAGACTAAGTTGGGCAAGCTTAAATCCTATGAGCAGCTCATCAAGACCAGAGAAGCTGAACAAATAACCTCTTCTTCAGTAAGGAAAGAGCAAAGCATTGCTTTTAAAGCAACTGAAGAAATAGAATCCATTCCAAACAATAAATATTTATTGAGTCTCTTGGCTATGAGATTCTACAAGATATCAAGGAAGGACTTCAAGAGAAGATCTTCCAAAAAAGAAGATAAGACAAGGTATGACAAGACTCCAATTAAAAAAATAGTTTGCTATGGATGCAGGAAACCTATACACATACTTCCAGAATGTTCAGAGAACAAGAAGAAAGATAAAAGAAAGGAGAAAGACTCCAAGAAACATTCCATTAATCCCTCTTACAGCAAGTACAAAAATAAGGAAAGAGGCTTTGTTGCTGAAACATGGAGTGAATACAAGTCATAATCTTGATCTAGTTCTAGCGAAGATGAATAAGAAGCAAAAGCAAAAGAAATTTGTTTGATGGCAATCAATGCCTCATTCAATAATTTTGAAGAAGAATCTGAATTAGAAGAAGCTCAGTTAATCTCAATCTTTGATTTTCAATCAGAATAATTTAAAATTGATTTCAAATTATTATGTTAAGATTTGATTAAATTTGAGAAGGAAATCAAACTTATAAGAGAGAAAATAATTGAATATGAAAATGTTTCTTCTTAAAACTTAAAACTTAAAGAAGATTTAAAAACTTCTAATAATCAAATATTTTTCTTAGAAGCTAAATTATCTGAGGCTAAGAAATTTGATGAATGCCTTAAAGGGAGAAGTATCAAATTGATGAATATCACAAGCACTGTAAATGCCAGGCTAAATGGTAAACTGGGCTTGGGAGCTTCATCTAGTTAGCCTTACATTATTGAGAAAAATATCTTATCTAAACCAATTGAATTCATATCTGCTAAAGGAAAAGATAAATAAGCCTTACTACTTACATATAAAAAAACTGAAATTTTACCAAAGACTAAATCAAAGAAAAATAAAAAATATCATAAAAATAATGTTCAACAAAATTCTTCGAACTGAGATCGACAAAATAAGTATTATGCATCGTACGACAATCGACGAACTCTGAACCCAGAATTTTGGTATGATTACTCAACAACAAGTTCTCAATGAAATCAACATGTTTTGTCAAATAGAGATCGACGATCATGGAATGCAGGGAATGAGTATTATCATTCTGTGAAGCTAGATCGACGAAATCAATACTTTTCATCAAACTTAAATCGACGAACTCAACTAAATTCGTCGAACTCACATTTTCAAAACAGAAACATTATTCCTTATCACAATAATAATCAAAGACCAAAATTTGTTAATCCTTTTACTTAGTGGATAATCCCTCCTAGGAGATATCATCAATTAGGTTATAAGGATCAACCAGATTGCTCTTATATTACAAGTTATTCTTTTGAAAGAAATCAAGGACCCAAGGTAACCTGGGTCAAGAACATCTAATCTTTTTTTAAACAAGTAAAGGACTATCCTACCATAGAGGAACAGTGGTATTTGGATAGTGGTTGCTCAAAACGCATGACAGGTTCAAAGGCCAACCTAAGTGACTTCAAAGCAAAGCTTGGACCCAAAGATATTTTTGAAGACTACAATTATGGACAAACAGAAGGATATGGGAAAGTCAAGATTGTAGCAGTCACATTCAAGAAGGTGGCATATGTAAATGGTCTGAAGAATAACCTCGTCTCTATCAGCCAACTATGTGATGAAGGTTATCAGGTAACATTTAATAAGTGTTTATGCTCAATTACTTCTGATAAAAACAAAATTGTTTTAACTGGAATTAGACAAGGTAATATTTATCTAGTTAATTTTAATTATGCTAAATAAGAAATTTTTTTGTTAAATCAGATTAGTAAAACTAGTGAACTCTAGCATAAGAGATTAGGATATGTAAATATTAAGACCAAAGCTAAATTATCTAAGGACAACCTTGTCAGAGGACTACCTTTTGGATCCTACATGAAGGAAGGAATTTGCAGGTCTTGTCAATTAGGCAAGGAAACTAAAAATCGTTTCAAATCCATTAATAAAAGTAATTCACCAAGAATCTTATACTTGCTACATATGGACATTTTTGGACCTATTGTAGTACAATGCTTGGGAGTGAAGTCATATACCTTAGTGATTGGTTATGATTTCTCTAGATTCACTTGGGTTTTCTTTCTGAAAAATAAGTCAGATAACTTTAAAGTTCTTACAGACTTTCTTAAGAGCATCCAGATTGAGTACTCTACTCAAGTTGCATTGATTAGAAGTTATCATGACACTGAGTTTGAATCTCTTCTCATGCAAGAATTCTGTGAGAAGGAAGGTATCAGACATTGTTTTTCTACTCCTAGAACTCCTCAACAAAATTGGGTACCTGAAAGGAAAAATTGAACCCTGATTGAATCTGCAGGGACATTACTTGCAGATGCTCACTTGCCCATATCCTTTAAGGCTGAGGCAGTAAGCATAGCAAATTATGTTCTGATAGAAGTCTAATTCATAAGCTAAAGTGTAAGACCCCCTATGAATTACTTAAAGTGAAGAAACATAAAATAAACTATTTTAAAGAATTTGGTTATTTATGTTATATTCACAATAATGACAAGAAATATCTTAAATTGTTAGAAGCCAAAGCTGTAAAGGGAATTTTTCTTAGATATTCTCAAGTTAGCAAGGCTTATAGGGTGTATAATAAATTAAATCTCGAAATAGAAGAATCTGCTCCTGTAACTTTTGATAAGACTAACATGTTTTATAAGGAGAAGGATTCTTCTACCATAGAAAATTTACAGGTACCTAATCTGTGTGAGAAAATAGATGATTTAATCCTAACACAAGAGGATATATCACATCCTTCTCAATAGATTATTGATGAAGATAGTGAAGAAGAAATACAGGAACAGATTACTGAAAACATTGTGGCTATATAAATTCCACCAGGGGAATTAGTACCACAAATGGTTATTGCAGAACCATTTCTACCCACTAATCTTGTCACACTTAGAGATTGTCCCATATCTCATGTGATTGGAGACATGTCAGCTGGTGTGTAAACCAGGCATCAATTAAATCATGATCAGATGCATGCTTGCTTTCTTTCTCAGATTGGACCTCAATCCATTAAAGATGAAGAGCAAGATACCCACTAGATTATTGCAATGCAAGAGGAGCTCAATCAATTTGAAAGATGTAGAGTTTGGGAATTAATTCCAAGACCCAAAGACTACCCAATCATTGGAACCAAGTGGGTCTTCAAGAATAAGTTGGACGTAAAAGGTTTAATAGTAAGAAACAAAGCCTGATTGGTAGCTCAAGGTTATTCATAAGAAGAAGGCATTGATTATGATCAATCCTTTGCTCCTGTTGCAAGACATGAAGCTATCAGGATCTTTCTTGCTTATGATGCATTCAAGAACTTCAAAGTATATCAAATGGATGTCAAAAGAAACTTTCTCAATGGAGAACTTAAAGAGGAAGTATATGTTGAGCAACCTCCAGGTTCTATCTCTTAAACTCATCCCTCTTTTTTTTTAAGTTGCATAAAGCCCTTTATGGCCTAAAGCAAGCTCCAAGAGCTTGGTATGAGAGCTTGGATAGTTTTCTGTTAGAGCATAAGTTCAGTAGTGGTATTGTAGATAGGACTTTATTTATTAGACATCATAAGCATAAAATTTTGCTATTACAAATATATTTAGATGACATAATATTTGGATCTACTGATTCCAAACTTTGCAAAAGGTTTTCTGACCTTATGCATTCAAAGTTTGAAATGAGTAGAATGGGTGAACTATCCAACTTCCTTGGATCCAAGTGAAGGAATCCCCTGATGGTATTTTCATATCCCAAACTTAATATGCTAAGGAGCTCATAAATAGATTTGGGATGTCTGATGCCTCAGCAATGAATACACCCATGCCCTCCAATGTTATAGTTGATTTTGATGAACAAGGAAAAACAGTTGATCAGAAAGTTTATAGGGCTATTGTTGGATCCTTATTGTATCGTAAGGCTAGTAGGCTTGATATTATGTTTGTTACTTGTATTTATGCTAGGTTTAAAATAAATCCTAAAGAATCTCACCTTATTTTATTAAAAAGAATTTTAAGATATATAAAGGGTTGTCCTAGTCTAGGACTTTGGTATCCAATAGAGTAAGAATTTGACTTAACTGGATTCTCAAATTCTGACTCTGCTGGATGCAGAGTTGACAGAAAAAGCACATTTTATTTGTTTTCTCTATTTTCAGTTTTTGATTCTCTAAACAGTGTTATTCCAAGTTATCTCCAAGCATTTTCAGTCTATCAAAAAGCTATAGTATGCTATTCTGTACCTATAGATATTTCAGTTATAGAAAAGATTAAATCTAGCTTCATAAATTCTTCTACCAGTATCTCTTTAGTTTTTGTGGATACCATAGTTGATAATTCAATGGATGCTATAAAGCAAGGTTTTTTACCTCCCACTTATGTGATGGATGAAATTCCTTTGTCAAATCTTGATGAAATCATTCTACAAGATATGGAACAAGAGAATGTACCAATTCAACAAGCTGTTACCAAAATTGAGCATGTACAACCAGCAGCTCCAGCTAAGGAAAATTCAAAGTTAAGAAAACAATTAGATTATGTCTTTGACAATCCAGCAGATGAATCAGATGAATCTAATGATGATGAATCAGATGATTAAGAAAATTTTGGATCTAAGAAAAGTAAGTCTAAGAAGAAGGTTCCATCCAGGTCTACTCCTAAACCTTCTCCTACACATTATACCCCCTATTACATTCTGCACAATATTACTCTTACTCAACACTCTCCTCACTGGATGAGGTACTCTATGAATTAGTTGAAAGCTAGAAAGAAGAGCAGGAGATACTCTCCACCCCATAAATTTAGGAGAGGACCTCCTCCTCCTCCTCCTCCTATAGTAGGATCAGCAAGAAGTGCTTCTCAAGTTCAAAGGTCTACTTCTCATTCTCATCAATCAAGACCTACTCACAGTAGTAAAGATAGATATTCAAGGTTAGGATCTCAGTCCAGCAGCCAGCAAATAAAATAATAATAATAGCATGATAATCAAAGCAGCCAGCAGACAGATCAAGGTGTTCAGGAAGAAAAATCAAGTCCAGAGAGGCCTCCTTCTCCTACTTATGATCCAAACTTGATCCTAACTACAAAATGGCAAGCTTTAATGAGCTAATAGCTCTCTCTCAGATAAGGAAGGCCAAGGAATATGGAAAAGATTCCACTTTATTTTCAACCATGTCATCCTATAGAAAGAAGGAATTGGATAAATATCAGGTAAAAAATATTTTTAAAGTTGATACTTATATGAATTTGCATCCAGAAGTAGTAGTGCCCAGAGCTGTACCTGTGAAGATTCTTGGTGCTAAAGATATGAAGATGACTCAACAACAAGCTACTGATCCAAAAATAAAGATGGTTTTTACAAAACCTACTTCAGATCCTTAAGATGCTCCAAAGAAAGATTAATAATTTTCTATCTATGCCTTCTGAACTTTATTATTGCTGTATATATTTCCACAAGGCACAACTGTTTATATCTGCTGAATGCCTTATTTTTGCTAGATATATTTCTTGCATTATATTTTGTATAAATAGTATCCTCACCCAAATAGGGGGATATTGTTGGAACCCCAGTTTGGATTTGGGCAAGGACTACAATTAGGATGCTTAGACTGACCCAATATGTATAGTCTGGGTCATAGGTATTTCTAGGGTTAGTTGCCATAGAAGATTTCATAGATCTGAAATTCAGTTGGACAAAAGTCGAACTCAGCTCGACGAAAGTCAAGTTCAGCTCGACTAACTCAGAGTTCTAACTCAGAGTTGAGCTCGACGAAAGCTGAGCTCCGGTCGATGATCTTCTACCTTAACTTTGCCATCTTTGTTCAACGACAGCCAAGCAAAGCTAGACGATCTCTGAGCTCAGGTCGACGAATAAGCAGTTTCAGCTCGATGATCTCCAACCTCAGTTAGATGAATTTCTTGCTCAATTCGACGATTTTCAGGCAATGTTTTAGGAAGTTATTCTTTCTAGAAGCAAATCATTTTCAAGGCTTAATTTCACGATATTTAATATTCTGAAGGCAGAATTTTTATCAAGGTTTAATTGCTGGCAGTTATAACTCTGATATTTAAAGCTTAAATATTCTTATGAATATAGCTGTTTGGAGGCAACATTAAATATGGACTTATTCACAGAGTTAATTCTAATCCTTTTCCAAGGCAGATACAATTCTAGGGAATGCTCCAGCTGTTCAGAATGAATTCAAATATTTGAATTTCTCAAACATTCCATATATATATCTTCAGAAGTTTTCTGCCTAAGGTTGAACAGTTCTTGAGATACATAATTGTTTACAGATTTCTTATTCTGTAAGTTTTTGCAGTGTTCTTCATAATCTACTTAAATCTTTCAAAAGACAACAAAATCAAAAATCAGTCTGAAAGTTTTTATGAAGGCCTACACCCTGAAGCAAAGCTTCCACACCTGATCATCTACATAACTCAGGGGGAGCTTTGACATCATCAACAAATCCACTAGTCTTCTCAGAGATTTGAGAAAAAGAAGATAACATCTTTTTACATTTTTCTTTCACTGTGTACAGGGTTTTAAATCCCTTCAAAAGATAAACTTTTTGGTTCACAAGTCAGCTGATCAAAATACTTGGGTTTGGTTTTTGGGCACTTGATAAAAATCTCAAAGGGTTGCTAGATCTCCCTTAGAAAAATTGATCTTATGGTGGCAGGGCACCTGAGCAAAAATCCTGTGGTGGCAGGGCACCTGATCAAAAACCTGTAGTGTATTCCTACTAGGGTTGTAGAAGAGTGGATGTACCCAGGTTTATTGGGGAACCACTATAAATTCATTGTGTCCTCTGGATTGCCTTTACCTTTTCTGTTTGTGTGCTGTGATTTTCTTCTTATACTTATATATATCACTAACTTTTAATCCACTATTAAAACAAGTGAATAAATTTTAAAATACTCTATTCACCCCCCCCCCCTCTAGAGGTAAGTCAGATCTATCCCTAACTTTCACTATTCCTACATAACAATTCAGAGTGTGTTAGTAAGCTTGGGTGAGTGATAATAACACATTATAATGCATTGTATTGCACCACATAAGATCATCATCATATAAATTTTTATGGACACTTTTATATGATGAGTTACTTTTTGTACCCGACCCTTAACTTATAAATTTGTATGAACATTTTTATAAGTTAAGTAACAATTATGTAATTAAGATACTAATGCTTATATTTTATGCTCTTACTCATATGTTGCTGGTACTGATTCCTACTTGTGTTTCCATTATTATTGAACTCATTATTAACTGCTAGCTTAGTGTTTACTGTAACAACCTGACAAGTTATATAACATATAATAGAAGATCCGGTCGGGTCCCCACATTATATGCCACAAACAGACGGCGAGGTCACAGGTTAATACCAAAATACAATTGCCCCTAACCCAGAGCATTCTAGCAGAAGTTTATAAGTTGCACGAACTCAATCCATGAATGTCGACTACTATATTAATAACACATTTATATAAAAGACCAGGAATGTAAACAAGCAAACCGCTCACGGCCTTAAGGCCTTAGAATTTTCTCTTTACAAACATATGACTTCATACATCGGGGCGCAGGCCGGCCATACATGAAATCAAAATCTTCGCATGGCCTTCAAGGGCCTATAAGTAGCAGAAGCAGCAAGTGCTTCAGCCCACACAATCCATCAACCCGCAACACCTGCATAAGAATGTCCACCCCAAGGGTGATCCATAAAGCAATGGTCAGCATTCAGCTTACCAATTATAACAACCCTACCCCTTACCCGGGGCAGTGGTTCCTTCCCTACATGCAATACAATCACAACATGTATATATATCTGTCACAATCACATCACAAACACTAGCCTTCGTGCCAGACACTTCGTGAACTCAGGGCACAATTATGGTGTATCGAACTCGTCAAGGTCCCACCAATGATTCGAGGTGTGTACTTATTGACCGGACATAAACCTACAAACCCCTGTTAAAGACCTCACGTACCCATCTCACTCAGAGGCACGCACCTCACGGCAACCGTGAGCACTATCAGTCGACCTACCCACGTAGTGTAACAAGCCTATGGAATCATCCCGCTGCATTGCCACCAATCGACCGCTCACCCAATCCTACCACTGAACTTGTTGGGTGTCCTGTAATACCCCGAAACTCAAAAGAGGGACGGGTGATGTTTTGAGCCCAGTCTGAATTTTGGAGCAGGTGTCACGGGCGTGACACGGGCGTGTCACAGGCGTGTCACGGGCATGACACGGGCGTGACACAGATGTGTTCGGCCATGGGTCATATGGTTGACGTTTTGACGATCGGAGATCGTCGAGTTGAGGCATACGGCCTGGGACACGGGCATGTCCCAGGGTGTGTCACTTTGGGCAGTTTTCTGAGTCATGCACACGGGCCATGACACGGGCCCAGACATGGGCATATCACATGCGACACGGGTGTGTCGGGTGCCGTGTCACAGGCCGTGTCCTTCTCAGGTTGGGAAAGCTGGCCAATTGCACACGGGGGGCATGACATGGGTCTCGACACGGGCGTGTCACAGGTGATACGGGAGTGTCGGAGGCCATGTCGAATGTCGTGTGCTGGTTTTCGAGTCGGTCGAGACGGCGAATGGGTGACACGGTCAGGCACATGGACGTGTTGCAACCCGTGTTCGGCCCAGTTTTTGTAATTTCAGGCCTAATCGTGGTCGTTCGTTTCCTTGGCTTTGGATCCAACGGTTGGGGGCTATTACTGGGGTCTTTTAGCCGGGAATTAGGGTGGAATACCCCATTTTCTTTTGGGCATTCTCTCTCTAAGGGTTTAGAGAGAAGGGAGAGCAAGGAAGAGGTTGGAGACCATGTTCTAGCCGCCGGTGTAGCGTCGGAGCTCCGAATCGCGATCTGAGTCCAGATCCGCGAAGGCGACGCCGTTGCGGTGCTTTCTATCCATGTGGATTTTCATTGCGTCGTGGAAGAACGTAAGGGTAACGATTTCTCATCCTTGGGCATGTAAAGCCCTTTTTCCCTTTGCATAGGAAGCCCTCTCTTGCGAGTGAGCAAAGAGTTGGAGAGTTCCTTGGGGTAGATATGTAAAGTCCCCCTTGTATAGAGTCCGTATGCGAAAACGGGCATAGGCATTTTGTGTGAAGCCTATCCGGACAAGTAGAGCCGGATCGCTGATGTTGCATTGCATATGAATCGGGGAAGACTCCGGATGTTTGGGCATTTTTCGGGTTTTCTACGTGTAGATTGCAACATGGAGCCTTGGAGATTAACCCCAAGGTGCACCCGGAAAACTGGGCAAAAGCGAGTTTTGCCAACACGATGGCCGGGGAGCCAACGTGAACATAACCGACTTATGTGATTGTTGTGGCAAAACGGGACTCGGAGAGTCTTGACCTGCGCATATGGCTTAAATTGTCGTTGCGGAATGAGCAAGGGTCAGGCGGAACCGCACCCAATCTATGTCGTTCGGTGGGACCATTGGCATGGATGAGTGTCCTCGGCGGTCTATGACTTAAATTGTCGTGACCAAGGCAAGGAAGACAAAATGCTCATGAGATTGGCCGTCCAAGGGGAGGTGGTGGAACGGGAACGTCTATGGCTTGAAATGACGTGACATTGGCCAGTTTGTCGTGAATGTGCCCTGTGTGCATGAGGTATGTGGCCGTCCGAGCCTACGCCTATGATGATGTGTGTTTACACTAATAAATTGCCTATACTAATAAAGTGCAGGGAAAGAGCATCGCAGCCCCAATTTTGGGGGCGGGATCGTTATAATTTTGTCAGCATAGCTGACTGTTGCTTTTGTTTGCCACCGGGCGGTGGTTTGTGCTTGCAGGTGCTGCAGATCCGAGCGGAAAATAGCGGGCTAAAGCCCAAGTTGCTGAGCCGGCCCTCGAAGGCCTAATTTTGAGTGTTTCATTGTAATCATGTGTGGCCGGCCTACGAGCCGAAGTATGAAAACACTTTTATATCAAGCAAACTATGTAAGCCTTAAGGCCATTTCTATTTTCTGTATATTGAAACATTCCTGCGGGTTATTTGTAGTGGGCATTCATGCTGTTTGGCTGGGTTCTTTTGTCTTGCAACTTTACTTTAATGCTTCCGCTAGGTGCTTGTGTAGGACGTGTAATTGGTTGAATGGTTTCAACGCGTAACCAACCGGTCTGTCTGTAGTATATGGCGTCGGGCCCCGGCCGGACCTACTGCTATATGTTATACGACGGATAGGAGTGTTACAAATTGGTATCAGACTACTGGTTTCGGTCAAACTGAAATGAATTCGTGGACGAATTCACTTTAAGGGGTGGTGAGCACATGCGTGTGCGTCATCGTTATAACATGAAAAAAACCCATGAATGTCCACTTAGGAATGAAAATACACAAGTTTGAGGAACCTGCGTGTTCCTATAATTGCGGTTTGCATAGTTGTTTGGTCGCTTATCATTGTTTTGCACGTTTATAGGTGACCAGAAGTGGTGCTGGGCCGTCAGAACGGCCAGGTTCTGAGGCAAGCAGTGCGCCAAGTGAAGCGCCTGTAACACCTCCGTCTGCCGAGACCATTAGGTTGGTGGCAGAAGCTATCATGGCGATGATTAATGCCAACATGCAAGACAGGTGCAGCAGCCTTCTCCTGCGGAGGATCAAGTACCGCTCCAAGCGGCGGAGCCTAGAAGGGTTGAGCAGGCGGCAGTTGAGCCGGAGTTGCCTCGAAGAGCAACTGAAAGACAGTTGAAGCATGTGAAGGGCTTCCACCCACCGGTGTTCTCGGGAACGGGAACCCCGACCCAGGCTGAAGATTGGCTCTCAAGAGTCAATAGGGTGATGACAGCAACTCAAATGGAAGAGTGGCAAAAGACTATAATAGCGATGTTCCTTTTGGATGGGGACGCAAGGTTATGGTGGGAAGGCCTAGAGCTACACCAGTTGAGGGGAAGGCCGTTGGCCGAAGTTCCTATGGTGGAGTTTGCAAGATTGTTCATGGCTCGATACCAACCCTCAGCGCAGAGGATCACATTGGAGAACGAGTTCCAAAAGTTTATGCAAGGAGATAGCACTGTAGATGAGTACCTCCACGAGTTTACTCAGTTGGGGAGATATGCTAGCGCTACCTTTGCAGACGAGGATCGAAAGAATAACCGCTTCTATGAAGGTTAAGAGATGAGCTGAGGTTGCTACTTTCGGGGCCTATGGCGCAGGGTTTCCTAACCTTGGTTAATACGGCCCGGTCCTTGGAGAAGGACATGAGAAATGTGCAAGCTAAGAAGGAATCCGGTGGGAAGAAATCGGAGTTCAAAGAGCCGATTACGTCGAAGTCGGGCTATCGATGATTCTACAAGAAGGCTAGGACGTCAGGTCCAGCTCCTTCTGCAGGTGCCTCGGGGACAACTACAAACCGAACCCCGGGCGCTTGTTTCATGTGTGGAAAGACGGGGCACTTTGCCCGCGAATGCTAGAGCGGACACCCAAAGTCCAAGAGGAAACAAGGAGCTACTTACGAAGAGAAGGGCAAGGCGGTGGTGTCAACCGCGTCCCACTATGCTCCGACTCAGCCTAGAGTCTACAACTTGGGCCAGTAGGAGGCCATTAAACAAGCTGACGTGGTGACAGGTATGAGTTAATTTATAGCAAGTTAACTTTATATACTATTGTCTATTTCTTGTTAGCCTAATATTGTTTGCGTAGGCTTTGTTTAGATTAGCGATAGTCCGGCATGGGCACTGTTCGATACGGGAGCTTCACACTCCTTCTTGTCCTAAAATTTTATATCACGTATCGGAGTCCCTTCTTCGATGGCGAAGGACAAGTTGGATGTGCTACTACCGAATGGGTGCTCGATGCGTGCGGATAGAGTGTGGGCTGTAAAGGTTCACATAGGGAGCCAAGAGTTCGACTTGATAGCGTCATTGCTGCCGCTAGTAGAGATCGACGTTATCTTTGGGATGGATTGGCTTTAGGAGCAGAAGGCTTGGATTGATTGCGACTGGAAGGAGGTCAAGCTGGGTGTTGGACGGGAGATAACATTCGAGGGACTTAAGGGGTCGAGTAAGACGCTGATGTCTGCTCTTCAGGTGGTAAAGGCAGTTCGTGCTGGTGCAGAGCTGTTCTTCGCAATAGTGGGGGCTGTGGAGCCGAAGTCCACGATGGATAACATCCACGTGGTTTGTGAATACCACGATGTGTTCCCGGATAGTCTTCCCGGAGCCCCACCGCAGCGGGAGATTGATTTCACCATCGAGCTTGTACCGGGGGACAAACCGGTGTCACGTGCTCCATATAGGTTGGTGCTTAAGGAGATGGCAGAGTTTAATGTTCAGCTAGAGGAGCTGATGGAGAAAGGTTATGTGCGTCCAAGCTCGTCGCCTTGGAGCGCACCGGTCCTCTTCGTTAAGAAGAAGGATGGTAGTATGCGGCTATGTATCGACTACAGAGAGTTGAACAAACTGACGGAGAAAAACAAGTACCCGATCCCGAGGATTGATGATCTCTTTGATCAGTTAGTCGAATCGTCGGTATATTTTAAGTTGGACTTGAAGTCAGGGTACTATCAGTTGAGGATAAGGGAATGTGATATCCCGAAGACGGCGTTCAGCACAAGGTATAGGCATTTCGAGTTCACGGTCATGCCGTTTGGACTGACGAATGCGCCATCCGTGTTTATGGACTTGATGAACAGGACGTTCCGATATTTCTTGGATAGCTTTGTGATCGTCTTTATCGATGATATATTGGTGTACTCGTAGTGCGAAGAAGATCACTTCAAGCACTTGCATCTGGTGTTGGAGACTTTGAGGAGGAATGAGCTGTATGCAAAATTCTTCAAATGCGAGTTCTGGATACCCTTAGTAGCATTCCTTGGTCACATTGTCAGTGGGGAAGGTATAGCGGTGGATCTGGCAAAGATCGTTGCGATACGGAAGTGGCCTGCGTTTTCTTCTGTCGCGAAAGTCCGTAGTTTTCTCGGGCTTGCCGGATATTACGGGCGCTTCATAGAGAACTTCTCGCGGATAGCGCTACCTCTCACGAAGTTGAAAAGGAAAGATCAGAGATTCTTGTGGATGTACGAGTGTGTGCAAGCTTTTGAGGAGCTGAAGAGACAGTTGACCACGGTGCCAGTGCTTAGTTCGCCGAGTGGGACCGAGGGCTTCGAGGTGTATAGTGATGCCTCGGATAGTGGTTTGGGCTGCGTGTTGCTGCAGCATGGGAGCATCATAACTTATGGATCGCGTCAGCTAAAAGTGCATGAAAGGAACTATCCGGTCCACGACTTGGAGTTGGCGGCCGTGATATTTGCACTTAAGCTGTGGAGGCACTACCTATACAGCGTAAGAGTCGATATTTATACCGATCACAAGAGCCTGAAGTACTTATTGGATCAGAAGGATCTTAACATGAGGCAGAGGAGGTGTATGGAGTTCCTGAGGGACTACACCTTCAAGATTCATTATGTACCTAGGAAGGGCAATGCAGTTGCAGATGCATTGAGTCGCAGGGCTCCCTCCCAAGCCAACTGGTTGTCTGTGCATGGTGAGCGGCTAGTACGGGAGTTGGAGGAGCTTGAGATCTGTTGCGTTGACAAGCAGACGAGTGCCAAAGCAATGTTGAACTAGACAGAAGTTCAGTATGACCTGGATGACCGGGTTCGGCAGGAATTGGAGTTAGATGACTCCATGAAGGAGCTTATGGAGACAACGTTGGATGGGTCAAATTCCCAGTTTTCAGGGGAAGATGGGTTGTTAAGGAAGGATCATCAGTTGTGCGTCCCAAGCGGTAGTAACCTACGGGCGGAGTTGATGTACGAGGCTCATCATACCAAGTACTCAATCCACCCAGGGAGCACAAAGATGTACCATGACCTCAAGAAGCTGTTTTGGTGGCCGGGGCTTAAGAAAGACGTAGCGTTGTTTGTGGCTAAGTGCCAAACGTGCGCCTTGGTGAAGGCAGAGTGCCAAAAGCTGGGAGGATTTCTGAAGTCCTTGCCTATATCGGAGTGGAAGTTTGACGACATATCTATGGACTTTGTGCATGGGTTGACAAGGTTGCAGAAGGGGAACGACGCCATATGGGTTATCGTAGATCGGTTAACTAAGGTGTCGCATTTCATTCCGCATAGGAAGGACGACTCAGTGGAGAAGTTGGCGATGCTATATGTGGACAATATAGTTAGACTGCATGGTGTGCCTCGCAGCATTGTGAGTGATCGCGATGGGCGTTTCACGTCGAATGATTGGAGGTTGGTGCTGTAGATGTTGGGGACAAAGTTGAAGTTCAGCACAGCCTTCCATCCGCAGACGGATGGACAGACCGAGAGAGTCAATAGAATGATGGAGGACATGCTACTTTGGGAGGCATTGGGAGGACCACCTGTATTTGGTGGAGTTCGCGTACAACAACCGCTACCAGGCGAGTATCCAGATGGCGCCTTTTGAGGCCCTGTATGGTAGAAAATGTCGCACGCCGTTGTCTTGGTTATAAATGGGTGAGGCAAGGTTGTACAAGAAGCAGGAGGTGGAGAGTGCTACATCGTTGATGCGGATCATTCGGGAGCGCTTGTTGATCGCTCAGGATAGGCAGGCAAAGTATTACAATGCCAAGCACCGGATCGTGGAGTTCACGGTAGGCGATTGGGTATACTCGAAAGTGAAGCCATTCAAGAGGGATTCGCGGGTAAGATGCTTGAAGAAGCTGAGCCCAAGAAACCTTGGACCTTTTGAGGTTCTGGAGCGAGTCGGCGATGCTGCATACCGTTTGAAGCTATCAGTGGAGTTGAGTGGGCTACACGATGTGTTCCACATCTCTGTGTTGCGGAAGGCGGTGCAAGAGCCTTCGCTAGTGATCGCAGTGGATCAAGTACCGGTGGACGAAGGGTTGATGACTAGGGTCAAGCCCATTTGTATTGAAGACTCTGAGTTCAAGAGGCTTCGTAACAAGGAGATCCGGATGGTTAAGGTCCGGTGGGATAATTGTGGTCGGGAGGAGCTCTCTTGGGAAAGGGAGCAAACTATGCTGGAGGAGTACCCAGAGTTATTCCTCTCAGGTACCATTAAAAGCTTTAAGTTTCTATTGTTTTCCCTCAGTAAATTTCATGGGCGAAATTCTTTTAAGGGGGAGAGAGTTGTAACACCCCGAAACTCAAAAGAGGGACGATTGACGTTTTGAGCCCAGTATGAATTTTGGAGCAGGTGTCACGGGCGTGACACGGGCGTGTCACGGGCATAACACGTGCGTGTTACGGGCGTGACACAGGCGTGTTCGGCCATGGGTCATGTGGTCGATGTTTTGACGATCGGAGATCGTCGAGTTGAGGTACACGGCCTGGGACACGGGCGTGTCCCAGGGCGTGTCACTTTGGGCAGTTTTCTGAGTCATGCACACGGGCCATGACACGGGCCCAGACACGGGCGTGTCACATGCGATAAGGGCGTGTTGGGTGCCGTGTCACAGGCCGTGTCCTTCTCGGGTTGGGAAAGCTGGCCAATTGCACACGAGGGGCGTGACACAGGTCTCAACACGGGCGTGTCACAGGTGACACGGGCGTGTCGGAGGCCGTGTCGAATGCCGTGTGCTGGTTTTCGAGTCGGTCGAGATGGCGAATGGGTGACACGGCCAAGCACACGGCCGTGTTGCAACTCGTGTTCGGCCCAGTTTTTGTAATTTCAGGCCTAATCGTGGCCGTTCGTTTCCTTGGCTTTGGATCCAACGGTTGGGGGCTGTTACTGGGGTCTTTTAGCCGGGAATTAGGGTGGAATACCCCATTTTCTTTTGGGCATTCTCTATCTAAGGGTTTAGAGAGAAGGGAGAGCAAGGAAGAGGTTGGAGACCAAGATCCGGCTGCCGGTGGAGCGTCGGAGCTCCGATTCGCGATCCTAGTCCAGATCCGCGAAGGCGACACCATTGCTGTGCTTTCTAACCGCCTGGATTTTCATGGCGCCGTAGAAGAACGCAAGGGTAACGATTTCTCATCCTTGGGCATGTGAAGCCCTTTTTCCCTTTGCATAGGAAGCCCTCTCTCGCGAGTGAGCGAAGAGTTGGAGCGTTCCTTGGGGTAGATATGTAAAGTCCCCCTTGTATAGAGTCTGTATGCGAAAACGGGCATAGGCATTGTGTGTGAAGACTATCCGGACAAGTTAGGCCGTATCGGTGATGTTGCATTGCATATGAACCGGGGAAGACTCCGGATGTTTGGGCATTTTTCGGGTTTTCTACGTGGTAGATTGCAATAGGGAGCCTTGGAGATTAACCCCAAGGTGCACCCGGAAAAATGGGCAAAAGCAAGTTTTGCCAAAACGATGGCCGGGGAGCCAATGTGAACATAACCGGGTTATGTGATTGTTGTGGCGGAAACAGGACTCAGAGAGTCTTGACCTGCGCATATGGCTTAAATTGTCATTGCGGAATGAGCACAGGTCAGGCGGAACCGTACCCGATCTATGTCGTTCGGTGGGACCGTTGGCATGGATGAGAGTCCTCGGCAGTCTATGGCTTAAATTGTCGTGACCAAGGCCAGGAAGACAAAATGCACATGAGATTGGCCGTCCAAGTGGCGGTGGTGGAACAGGAACGTCTATGGCTTGAAATGACGTGACGTTGGCCGGTTTGCTGTGAATGTGCCCTGTGTGCACGAGGTGTGTTGCCGTGCGAGCCTACGCTTGTGATGATGTGTGTTTACACTAATAAATTGCCTATACTAATAAAGTGCAGGGAAAGAGCATTGCCGCCCCGATTTTGGCGGTGGGATCGTTATAATTTTGTCAGCATAGCTGACCGTTGCTTTTGTTTGCCACCGGGCGGTGGTTTGTGCTTGCAGGTGCTGCGGAGCCGAGCGGAAAATAGCGGGCTAAAGCCCAAGTTGCTGAGCCGGCCCTCGAAGGCCTAATTTTGAGTGTTTCATTGTAATCATGTGTGGCCGGCCTGCGAGCCGATGTATGCAAACACTTTTATATCAAGTAAACTATGTAAGGCCTTAAGGCCATTTCTATTTTCTGTGTAATGAAACATTCCTGCGGGTTATTTGTAGTGGATATTCATGCTGTTTGGCTGTGTTCTTTTGTCTTGCAACTTAACTTTAATGCTTCGTCTAGGTTCTTGTGTAGGACGTGTAATTGGTTGAATGGTTTCAATGCGTAAGCAACCGGTCTGTCCGTAGTATATGGTGTCGGGCCCCGACCGGACCTACTGCTATATGCTATACGACGGATAGGTGTTACATGTCCCACCCACTCAAAGGTTCTCAACTTGTTGTCCATCGGCATCAGACACCAAACCCTTGTTGGAGGCCTCTTATTCCCATCCACTCAGAGGTGCTCGTAATCCATCTCATATTCATCTCATAACACAGGCACATGGTGCCACTTTCCATTCCATCAATATAGCTCGTGCTGTTGGTTCCCTAGTTTTGATTTGGGCAATGTCATCTCAATTAGGCTTAATTGACCCAAGAATTATCTATGGTCAATGGTTAGGCTAAAAGTTAGTCTACCTTAGGTTAGGTTAGAATAGACCTAGAAGGTTAGTTTAGAATAGATAGAAATGAAAATTGGTTAATTATAAATGTGTTCGACGATAGTTGAATCACGCTCTACGATCTTCGATTGTTGACCGACGATCTCAGAGTTATATGAACTCTTAAGTGGGCTCGATGATCTGCTTATTCAGATCGACGATCGTGTAGCCTTGGTTGACGATCTCTATTAAGACAGTTTTCTTCAGGTCGACGATCTGCTTGTTCAGATTGACGATCTTCGATCTATGTTCTACGATATATGTCTACTATTATCAATATTCATTTCATTTGATCCCTTGTTTTATTTCCTCTTGTTTAACATATTTTATTTACGATATTCTGCTTAATTTAACGCTTATACTCTTTTACTTATTTGCAATACTCCTTATGTATTAATTAAGAGTTTTGGCAGAATAAAGTCGTTTGTTTTATTAGAGGAAATCGTGGATTCTTTACAGATGTAATATAGCCATTAGGCTTTGTTTCCTGTTCCAATTTGTAAAGTCAAATTGATAGGATATTTTTTAATATCCTTAATTCTTTTTTGGGAATGACAGAAAAGATTATAGCTGTAGTTTCCTTATTTTATTTATTGTATTATTTGGAAAGATTTTTTTTTAAGTTCGGGGCTCGAGGTATTATCAAAAATAAGAGAGGTCTCTATATTAACAGTGAAGTCGGCTGAATTCAAAACATATATAACCCAGAATATTCTAACATCAGACACTAAGATAGAACTCTCAAGAGAAAGAAAAGTTCTTCTTCTTCTTCTTCCGGAGTTCATCCTGTCTTCAGGAAAAACAATACTCAGAGTTCAAGCCTTTAAGAAGAAGAACCTTCCCAGATTGCTGAACATCATTGTTGCAAACCTCCCAGAATACAAAAGCTGGTGAAGAAAAACATTCATCAAAATCTTGAGTCTTCTTCAAGGCTGCATCAGAAAGACATTCAAAGCAATCTGGAGATCCTACACCCTGAAGCAAAGCTTCTTCCTGGACATTCTCTAAGCTAGGGGGAGCTTTGATATTCTTAGAGCAATCCACTAGCTTCTCTGAACACAGAGAAGACATCTTTGATCCTTCTTTTAACCTCCATGTAAAGGGTTATTACTCCCTTCAAAAGTGAACTACTGGTGGCAGGGAACCTGATCAAAAATTTGTGTTTGGTTTTTTTGGGCACCTGATCAAAAGCCTGAAGGGTCTTTAGATCTACCTAAAGAAGATCTACTGGTGGCAGGGCACCTGATCAAAAACCTGTAGTAGATTCCTACCAGGGTTGTAGAAGAGTGGATGTATCCAATTGGGGAACCACTATAAAGCTCTTGTGTTATCTGGTTGCTTATTTTAATTAATGCACTGTGGCTGTGATAGTTTTAACTAGGTTGCTAATTGTTGTGTTAGGATAAAAGCTCAACTGAAACTTCAGTTAGCTTCTCCTTTTATTCACTACACTCTATTAGGCTATAGGTTTAAAGCTTTTATCTTTATATTCCGCAAATAGCTCTAAGAGAAGTGTTTAGAGTCTCTTTCTTTTTGTAATACTCTATTCACCCCCCCCCCTTCCCTCTAGAGTAGTTAGTATCTTAGCCCCTCACTTTCAATTGGTATCAGAGGGAGGTTGATTGGTTGAATAGGCTAACACCTGAACCATAAGATCTTATGATTAGATATTTTGATACCATATACACTCACATTAGATTCATGGCCAAGTACAAAGATTACTCTAGCACCAGACCTCCAGAATGCAACTTAGCCAAGTTTGGAATCTAGAAGGCAAGAATAAAACTTTATATGAACTCTATTGATGAAGATATTTTTTCTTCTATCTTAACTGGGCCACCAACACCACCTGCTGCAACTATTGCTACAACATCTGCAAGTTTTAGTGCAGTGCCACCTCCTGACTATAATGAAAATTACAGGAAGGCCAAGATAGTTGATGCCAAAGCTATGAATATTCTGGCTCAGACTATGTCTGATGAGACATTCCAGAAAGTGGCTGATTGTACCTCAACAAAAGCCATGTGGGACTCACTGAATCAGATTATAGCTGGTTCAGCTGATGAGAGGAAGGACAGAAGGTCCAATCTCATATCCCAATATGAGAACTTCAAGAAGGAAGAGGCTGAGACAGTAGAAGCCATGTACACAAGGCTCAGCTCCATTATCAATGAGCTGAGGACACTTGATAAGGAGATTACATTGACAGAAGTCAATGATAAAATACTTATTTGCTTCCCCAGCACATGGGATCTCAGAATCTGGCCAATCAAGGAGTCCAGAAGTACAACATAGATAACAATTGAAGCTCTCCTTGGCAAGCTCAAATCATTTGAGCAAGTACTGAAGACCAGGGAAGCTGAAGTTGAAGCCAAAGCACTTACTCCAACAAGGAAAGAGCAAACCCTTGCTCTTAAGGCTGATGATGAGTCCAAAGTGACTCAATTAAATGAAGAACTGATTGCACTCTTTGCCAAGAGGTTCTACAAGATGGGAAGAAAGGACAACAGAAGGAAGTCATCAAAATATGATGACAATCCAAGGTATTATAAAACCCCTTCTAAAGATATTATTTGTTATGGATGCAGGAAGCCTGGACACATTCTCCCTGAGTGTCCAGAGACAAAGCATAAGGAAAGGAGAAAAGAAAAGGAACATGAGAAGCACTACTCTAAGACATCTTCTCACACATATAAGAAGAAAGAGAAAGGTATTGTTGCAAAGACCTGGAGTGATACTGCGGAAGACTCTTCTTCCTCAAGCTCCAGTGAAGATGATGAATAAGAGAAGAAAGCTAAGGAGATTTGCCTTATGGCAATTAATGCCTGTAGCAGTAACTCAGCTGCAGAGATGACTGAAGATGAGGAGGATGAATTATCTGATGAAGACCAGGTAATTGCATCTTATGATTTTACTACTGATGAAATTAAGCATGAATTTAAAATTCTTTGCATAGATTTACTTAGCTCAGAAAAAGAGATTAAGTTGCTTAGAGATAAACTAGCTGGATCAGAATCTCTATCTAGTGAAAACATTAGGTTAGAATCTGAACACACTAGATCATCTGAAGAAATTAAATTTCTTAAATTAGAACTAGCTAAAGCTAAGAGGTTAGAGGATTCACTTAATGGCAGACGCCTTAAGTTGCTAGAAATCACAAGTACTGCCAACACTAGGACAGGCAACAATAAGTTAGGCTTAGGTGCCTCCCCTAGTGAACCCCCATTGCTCCTTGAATACAATCTATCTACTCCAGTAAAGTTTGTTTCTGAAAAAGGAATACAAAAGGCTAAGAAAGCTTTAAATAAGATTAAGAGAGACAAAAGGAAACAAAAATTCATAGAAATACAAAAATCGTTGAACGCCTATCGATGATCGTTGCACCCATCGTCAAACGACAATCTACGATCTCTGAACTCACCTGTTGGGTATAACTACTTAGCAATGAGGGATCGACGATCTCAGCCTGAGTCGTCGAACAGAGATCGACGATCGTGGAATCCAGAAATCTTTTCTGTGAACCAAGATCCACGATCTGGGTACCGATCGTGGAACATCGATCGACGATCAGAACTAAATTTCTAGAATCACAACAATGCTTACAGAAACAATAAGTTTAATAGCAACCCTAGGTCTGCTAATCTATTTACAAATTGGATTATCCCACCTAGGAGATCTCATCCCTTAGGATATCACCCTCAACCTGCATACTCTTTTATTTCTAGTTTTTCCTATGTGAAGAACAATGGACCCAAGGTTACTTGGGTCCATAATGTCTAATTTATCTTATTGCAGGTTAAGACCTATGCTATCACTCAGGACAAGTGGTATTTGGATTGTTGATGCTCCAAGCATATGACCAGAAACAAAGAGAACCTGTCAAGCTTCAAAGCCAAGTTGGGACCAAAGGTGGTCTTTGGTGATTCCAGCTGTGGTCATACTGAAGGATATGGTAAATTCACCATAGGGTCAGTGACTTTAAAGAAGGTAGCTTATGTCACAGGTCTGAAGCACAATCTTATTTCTGTAAGTCAGCTTTGTGATGTTGGCTACCAAGTATGGTTTTCAAATACTCTGTGCAATATTACCTTGAATAATAAAATTGTATTAGTAGGCATTAGGCAAGGAAATATTTATCTTGTAGATTTAAAATCCACCACTTCTGAAATTTGTTTATTTAATGAGGTTAGTAGCAATAATACTTTGTGGCATAAAAGGCTAGGTCATGTTAACCTTAGGAATATATCTAGGTTATCTAAATACAACCTTGTCAGAGGTTTGCCCTCTTGCCCCTACAAGAAGGAAGGCCTATGCAAGGCTTGTCAACTAGGCAAGCAAACATAAAATAGTTTCAAAGCTGTAAATAAAAATGATTCACCTAGAATCCTGTACCTGTTGCACTTGGATCTCTTTGGTCCAATAGCTGTACCAAGTCTAGGAGGGAAATTCTATACCCTAGTGATTGTAAATGATTACTCTAGGTTCACTTGGGTGTTCTTCTTGAGAATTAAATCTGATAACTTTAAAGTTCTTACAGATTTTCTACTTTGTATACAGACTGAGTACTCTACTCAAGTTGCCTTGATAAGAAGTGATCATGGTACTGAATTTGAATCTCATCTTATGAAAGAATTCTGTGAGAAAGAAGGTATCAGACATAGCTTCTCTGCTCCTAGAACTCCTAAACAAAATGGGGTAGTTGAAATGAAAAACAGAACCCTAATTCAAGCTGAAGGAACATTGTTAGCAGATTCTAATATGCCTCTATCCTTTTGGGCATAAGCAGTTAGCACAACTAACTATGTACTGAATAGGAGTCTGATACATAAACTAAAGGGGAAGACTCCCTATGAATTGCTTAAAGAAAAGAAACCTAAAATAGATTATTTTAGAATTTTTGGCTGTGTAGCTTATATTCACAACAATAACAAAGACTACATTAGAAAGTTTGAAGCAAAGGCTTCAATGGGAATCTTTCTAGGATATTCCCAAATAAGCAAAGCTTATAGGGTATTTAATAAATCCACATTAAAAATTGAAGAGTCGGTACAAGTATCTTTTGATGAAACTAACATGTTTTACAGAGAGAAGGAAACTTCTTCCAATAACTCTTTGCAGGTACCTGGCTTATGCAAGAATTTGGATGAGCTGAAACTCACTAAGGAGATTCAACCTACACTAACTATTCAGATAGTTGATTCAGACAGTGATGAAGACCAAGTAGAAGTGATTGCAACTCTACCAACAGCCAATCTAATTCCACCTGAGGAATTGATTCCAACTGCTGTTGAAGATCACATACCACCAACTGATTATGTCACAGTTAGAGATCATCCTACATCTCATGTGATTGGAGACATTTCAACTGGTGTGCATACTAGACATCAACTAAGTCAAGATGTGATGCTTTCTTGTTTTATTTCACAAATTGAGCCCCTAACCATAAAAGATGCTGAGCAAGATCCCCACTAGATCATTGCTATGCAAGAGGAGCTAAATCAGTTTGAAAGATGTAAAGTTTGGAATTTGGTTCCAAGACCAAAAGGCCAACAGGTTATAGGCACTAAATGGGTGTTAAGAAACAAGTTTGATGCTCAAGGAATTATTATAAGGAATAAAGCAAGGCTTGTAGCACAGGGCTACAGACAGGAAGAAGGATAGATTATGATCAGACTTTTGCTCCTGTTGCAATGCTAGAGGCAATAAGGATCTTTCTAGCATATGCAACCCACATTAAGTTGAAGGTATTCCAAATGGATGTAAAGAGTGCATTCCTGAATGGAGAGCTATAGGAAGAGGTGTTTGTTGAACCACCCCTAGGTTTCACTTCTTCAACTCACTCCTTACATGTTTTTAAGCTGCAAAAAGCTCTGTATGGACTTAAGCAGGCTCCTAGAGCCTGGTATGCGACTTTAACTAGTTTTCTATTAGAAGATAAGTTTTTTGAGGCATAGTTGATAGAAGCCTTTTTATTAAGCACCATAAGGACAAGATCCTGTTAGTTCAAAGTTATGTGGATGACATTATATTTGGTTCCACTCATCCCAAACTATGAAAAAGGTTCTCAGACCTAATGCACTCTAAGTTTTAGATGAGTAGTATGGGTGAGCTGTCTTATTTCCTTGGTATCCAAGTAAAACAAGATGCTGATGGCATCTTCATCTCCCAATCTAAATATGCCAAGGAATTGGTAAAGAAGTTTGGGATGGAAGATGCTTCAGCAGTGCACACTCCTATGACTACTAATGTAGTTATTGATTCTGATGAAAAGGGCAAGCCTATTGATAAGAAAAATTATAGGGCCATTGTTGGTTCCCGATTATATCTAACTACAAGTAGGCCTGATATAATGTTTGCCACATTCCTCTGTGCTAGATTTCAGGTAAACCCCAAGGAATCTCACTTGACTCTTCTCAAGATAATCTTAAGATACTTGAAGGGATGCCCTAATTTAGGACTTTAGTACCCAGCTGAATCAGAATTTGAGTTGATTGGATACTCAGATGCTGACTATGTTGGCTGTAGAGTTGACAGGAAGAGCACCTCAGGGACTTGTCAGTTCCTAGGTGAGAGATTAGTCTCTTGGTTTTTCAAGAAACAGCCTTCTGTTTCAACCTCAACTGCAGAAGCTGAATATATAGAAGCTGTTAGTTGCTGTTCACAGATACTGTGGATTCAAAATCAATTCTTGGATTATGGGTACACACACAAAAACACCAAAATTATGTGTGACAGTACCAGTGCTATTTCCATAGCACAAAATCCTTTGCACCATTCTAGATCTAAGCACATAGACAGTAGACACCATTTTCTTAGAAACTATGTTGACAAGAATAAAATAAATCTCGAGTTTATACCCATAGATCTTATGAGAGGTGATATATTCACAAAGCCTTTAGATGAACAAAAAAAATCTATTCTTTTTGAATCAACTAGGCATGATGAATGGATCTTACTAAGTGTAAAAATCTGCTAAGTTAAAATCTGTTCTGAGATCGTCGGACGGTGTTCGAAGATAGTCGAACAGGTTGAGCTAAATCGTCGACCCTCGGTCTACGATAGATCTTTGCGTTTAGAGACAGAAATCGTCGATCGATGATCGACGACTCTGCTCTGAAAATCGATCGTCAATCGACGATCGACGATCGATTCTCTTTATCTTCATTCAGAGATTGACGACTCTAGTTTATTTCAAACCGATCGTCTATTTAGGTCTGAAGATCGTCGACGGATCTTGCCTTTCGTATCCTGCTTCTAGGATTGTTTCGAGCTCTCGTCCACGCTTTCTCCTCTCTCTTCTTGCGATTGTTCTCGTCTCAGTTCTTATCGTTGATTCCATGGCGATTTCATTTGCGACTCTTTCCGTGATGAAGTTTGACGCCGGATTCAGTGTCGATTTCTATTCCTTCGGTGACTGCGAACAAGTTTTCAGAGAAATGCTGCAGTTATGCGACGACCAAGGACTCAAGAAGCTTATGTATACAAAGATCAAACTCCATCTATCAGAGATTAAGGAATGGGTTTATACTTCTTCTTCCGATGACGAAGTGATTAAAGGAACCATCAACGACGTGGAGGTAATTCTTACTCCCTCAATTTTGACTGAAATATTTGAGTTAAAGAATAGATCAAATGATTATGAACAAGATGCTACTGAAAATGGTAGAATGTTGCTAGAGATGGGACATGCAGAAGGCATTCCATCTAAGCTTTTGAAAGTAAATTTATCTATTGGATTTAAGTTTTTGGCTGATTTGGTTAGAAAGGTTCTACTTGGAAAGCATTCAGCCCACGACAACATCAACAGGCAACAATTTGCTTTGATGTCAGCTATAGTGAATAAGAATGCAGTCAATTGGGCTGGATTGCTATTTGAGTTGATCAGGAAAAATAATAACAAGACAGATGTGACGCAAGGAAGGTTGATTGGGTTCTTTCTATCTAAGAAAGCTTCCCAGATGTTAGGCTCTGCTCCTACAGTAATAAATGCTAGCAAAAGAATTGATCCTTCCTTGTTTGTTAAATGGAAAAGGACAATTCAAAAACCATTCAAGGCTGGGTCTGCCCCTATAACATCCTAGGTCACATGGGCTTCTGAAGCCACTCCCAAACCTAATGAAGAAATTCCTCCTTCATCTTCCTTGTCATCCACCTCCATTAGAATTCATTCATCTCCCGTTAACCATCCATCACCATCTGCATCCCCAACACAAGCTCATCTAGCTGAGATACCAAATCTCAACTTAGATTCTACGTTCACTCTGCTTACTTCATCTCTTGTTCCAGTTCAGGAGAACATCATTTTTGATGTTCCTCCATCCATCATTCCTCCATCATTCCAAATTACACCTGAATTCATTGCTAATATCCTGGAGCTAATTACTCCATCAATACAAAACCATGATAGCAGAAGTCATTGCACCTCTTGCCCTCTCCATTTCATCGCTTGTTGCTTCCATTTCTTCCATCTCAGTCCCTTCTTCATTTAGGGGCTTGGGTTTAGTTCCCACTGAACCAAGGCAGGGGGAGATGCTCAAGGAAGATGATTCAGTCTCTGGTTGGGCTCTTCCTGTTGTGCAGTCTCCAGAAGCAATGGAGTTAGAAATGTATTCAGATGTTGTTCCAGAATCAGAAGAACTCATTCCAGATACAATGCAGATGATAGTTGTAGATGCTCCAGTAGTTCTTGAAGATGAACTGGATGCATTTCTGGATTCAGATGATGAGTCTTCACTCTCATCCTTTGGAGACTGTTATATCAGTCAGTCCACCCCTTGTGTGTTTGATCCCCTTCAGGCCATTATGTGCTATCAAAGACCAACGGGCCTTCAGATTTTAGATTGTTTAATTATTTCTGAAACTATAGCTGAAGCAACTTCTGCTTTCAAGTTCTGTCTTGAGGAGCTTTCCGCTCTTGTCATTGCCAGATATCTAGAATGAGTTATTACCTCCTTCTTGGAAGTTAAGTGGACTTTAGTGGAATCTTCAGATATTACTGTTAAGGAAAATATTGAATCTTCTTGACCAGATGAAGTTGTGTCAGTTGCTGCTCCAGAAATTGTTCCAGAAGTTGCAGTTACTGAATAACCTGTGCCCTCTACTGTCTGGGATGACACCCCAGGTCCAGACTTGGATTCTCTTATGGATCAAGATATCTTAGAAGAAGAAAGAGAAATAGATTTTCAGAAAGCTAAAGAAAAAGAGGAAGCTTTGATAAAAGATATTGATGATCTATATGCAAAACCTCAGTCCTCACATTCTGAGGATGAGGATGAGGATTCTGATGATTTAGAAGGAAATAAGAAAAAGAAAAAGATTGCTCAAAAGAAGAGGAAGGCTGTAGCTCCAGCTCCTCCAAACCCAGACCATGATGTTCCCTATTATATTCTAAAAGGGATTGATCCTAAGTCTAAAAGCTTTGAGGCCTGGATATGGTATTCCAAAAATGCCCAGAAAGAGAGGAAGAAAAGCAGGAAGAACTCTCCTCCTCCCAAGGGGATTTAGAGAGGTCTTCCTCCTCCTCTTCCCTCTACTGGTGCATCAGGCAATGTAGCTCCCAGATCTCATGCTCCTCCTTCCAGACCAAATCAATCATATATCTATCAAAGGAAGGGCAGGCAGTCTCCTCCCAAAAGAAAAGTTTCACCTTCAAAGGAGAAACCAGCTAAAGCTAAGCCATTAGATGCCAAAGTAAAAAGAGTTATATACTCTGATAACTCAAGCAAGAAGTATGTTGAATGTGCTCCTCCATATAACCTTGTGATTCAAGAGCCAAAAGTTTCAAATGTCAAGCCATCTCAAGAGCAAGCTGAGAGTTTTCTAGCTCAATCAGTAAAATTTAAGACTATAAATCCATTTGATCCAGCTGATGAAAATACTTATGAAAGTCTAGAGCTTGATCCTAATTTCAAAACGGCTAGAATTCTAGAATTAGTGAGAGTTTTTGATAGGTTCCAAGTTAGTTCAGAAGTTTTTGATGCTTCAAAGTACATGGAAAGACATCCTGAAGCTGTTCTGCCTAAAGCTGGAGAACAAAAGATTATTGGAGAGCAGGACTTGAAGTTATCTAAGAAGGATGCATATGATCCTCAGAGAAAAATCATTTTCTCTCCTGCTGCTTCTATTCCCCCTCCAGATTCTGTTAATAAATAATTGTGATATTTGTTTTGATTATCTGATTTATTCAAATATGTTTGATGGTATATCTATTGATGTTTTTTTTATTCTTATCAGTTTGTATTAGATTTTTTGTTGTTTGAGTGACATCACCCAAATATGGGGAGATTGTTGGTTCCCTAGTTTTGATTTGGGCAATGTCATCTCAATTAGGATTAATTGACCAAAGAATTATCTATGTTCAATGGTTAGAGTAAAGGTTAGTCTACCTTAGGGTAGGTTAGAATAGACCCAGAAGGTTAGTTGAGAAAGGATAGAAATGAAAATTTGTTAAGTATAAATGTGTTTGACGATAGTCGAATCTCGCTCTACGATCTTCGATTGTTGACCGACGATCTCAGAGTTATATGAACTTTGAAGCGGGCTCGACGATCTGCTTATTCAGATCGACGATCGTGTAGCCTTGGTCAACGATCTCTGTTAAGATAGTTTTTCTTCAGGTCGACGATCTGCTTGTTAAGATCGATGATCTTCGATCTATGGTCGACGATTTATGTCTGCTATTATCAATATTCATTTCATTTGATCCCTTGTTTTATTTCCTCTTATTTAAGACATATTTTATTCAGGATATTCTGCTTAATTTAACGCTTATACTTTTTTTCTAATTTGCAATACTCCTTATGCATTAATTAAGAGTTTTGGCAGAATAAAGTCGTTTGTTTATTAGAGGAAATCGTGGATTCTTTACAGCTGTAATATAGCCGTTAGGCTTTGTTTCCTGTTCCAATTTGTAAAGTAGAATTGATAGGATATTTTTTAATATCCTTAATTCCTTTTTGGGAATGACAGAAAAGATTATAGCTGTAGTTTCCTTATTTGATTTATTGTATTATTTGGAAAGATTTTTTTTTAAGTGCAGGGCTCGAGGTATTATCAAAAATAAGAGAGGTCTCTATATTAGCAGTGCAGTCGGCTGAATTCAAAACATATAAAACCCAGAATATTCAAACATCAGACAAAAAACTAGAACTCTCAAGAGAAAGAAAAGTTCTTCGTCTTCTTCTTCCGGAGTTCATCCCGTCTTCAGGAAAACCAATACTCAGAGTTCAAGCCTTCAAGAAGAAGAACCTTCCCAGATTGCTGAACATCATTGCTGCAAACCTCCCAGATTACAAAAGCTGTTAAAGAAGAACATTCATCAAAATCTTAAGTCTTCTTCAAGGCTGCATCAGAAAAACATTCAAAGCAATCTGGAGATCCTGCACCCTGAAGCAAAGCTTCTTCCTGGACATTCTCTAAGCCAGGGGGAGCTTTGATATTCTCAGAGCAATCCACTATTTTCTCTGAACACAGAGAAGACATCTTTAATCCTTCTTTTAACCTCCTTGTAAAAGGTTTATTACTCCCTTCAAAAGTGAACTACTAGTGGCAGGGCACCTGATCAAAAACCTGTGTTTGGTTTTTTTGGGCACCTGATCAAAAGCTTGAAGGGTCTTTAGATCTGCCTGAAGCAGATCTACATGTGGCAGGGCACCTGATCAAAAACCTGTAGTGGATTCCTACCAGGGTGGTAGAAGAGTGGATGTACCCAATTGGGGAACCACTATAAAGCTCTTGTGTTGTTTGGTTGCTTATTTTAATTAATGCACTATGGCTGTGATAGTTATAACTAGGTTGCTAATTGCTGTATTAGGATAAAAGCTCAACTGAAACTTCAGTTAGCTTCTCCTTTTATTCACTACACTCTATTAGGCTATAGGTTTAAAGCTTTTATCTTTTTATTCCGCAAATAGCTCCAAGAGAAGTGTTTAGAGTCTCTTTCTTTTTGAATACTCTATTCACCCCCCCCCCCTCTAGAGTAGTAAGCATCTTATCCCCTCACATTCACGTGCCGAGAATACAACCAAAGGAGCTATACAAAGTATCCTTCTCACAATTCACAAGCATCCTCACCTTCTCCATAGGTTAACCGATTTATACACAGAGTCTTCTCCGGTTCGCAGCATCACCAATCCATACATCCATCTAGATGGGCTTCACACAGCATGCCTATTCCGTACTACACACTTTCAGATCTAAATGCAGACACAACAGTTGGAATCGCTTACGCTTTCCACCTCTTGGTGGAGGATCCCAAGCACATGCATAAAGTAGGACTTCACTTGTCCAAGAAGGAGATCGTTACCCTTGACGATCGTTTCGAAGCCATGGAGAAACTAGAGGGAAGGTAATCATAGCGACGACCTTGCCTCCATAATGCTGAAGTCGACTCTCGATTCGAACCGCTGAAGCTCCACCGGCGGTCGGAAAGCATCTCCTTTCCTCCTCCAAGCTCTCCTCTCTTTCTTCTCTTTAGAAAGATAATGGCTAAGGTTTGAATGACAACTTCATGCCAAAACCGGAGTTAAACCCAGCTGAAAACACCTTGGGCCATTAGATCTAGGATGAGGGAAATGAACGGCCACAAATCGGCTAAAAAATCTAATTTTTCGGCTAACACGGCCTGTGACACGCCTGTGTCACATGCCGTATACTGCAAGCGGTACACGAACTGACTCACCCAGACAAGAACACGGGCAGAGACACGCCCGTGTCAGACCCCTTACACGCCCATGTTAGTAAGTAAACGCCTGTGTTGAGAGGCGTGTCCTTCACTTAACATAGGACTGCCAACTCGAGAAGAACACGGCCAAGGCACATGCATGTGTCCTTGGCCTTGTGCCAAAAACTCCCCTAGGACACGCCCGTGTCACACGGCATGTGCCACACTCAACGACACTCCACTCAATGCCACTCCACTAAACACCACTCAACGTCACTTGGTTACCAACCCGAGCAGGACACGCCGTGGAACATGCCCGTGTCCCAGGCCGTGTCTCCTCTCAACGCCTGTGGACTTCATTTTTTCCAGGCTCTAACGACACAGCTGAATACCCATAGCTGGACACTCCATGGGACACGCCCGTGTCACATGCCGTATCACCCAACCTGAACTCCAAATTGAAATTTGGGGTGTTACAATCCTCCCGTCCTTATAGAAATTTTGTCTCGAAATTTAGCGCAATGCAGATGCCATCACAACCACTCCTTTACAATAAAAACAAAGATGATCCGGGTTGCAAGCTCAAAGGCCGCAGCTTGTCTCGCCCCACGGCATCGTACCAACACAAGTGTTTTCACAAACACACAAACATACCATATGTACAAAGTACAACAAAAAAGTAATAAAGTGCACACTCCACTTTATTTTCGCTCATCTGCGTATCTAAGCAGCTTCTTGACAACCTCCTGCAACTCTAGGTTATACACTCGAGGCTGTTGTACTTCATGATGTGAGCTTTGCGGCTCCTGCACTTCGAGATTGTACACTCGCGGTTGTGCCCGGGATACACATGATTCCACCACTGCCTTACTCTTTTCCTCAAAGGATGCACGTGAATTTTTCTCACCCTTCGATGCGCCACTCCAATAATCTCGGGCGATATGCCCCTGCTTCCAACTGTTAAAACACGAACGTCTCTCCAAACGTCCTTGGCCATACGTTGCTCTCAAAGTAACATTCGACTGAGCTTGTTCAGCAGGCCTGAACCACTTCTTATCACGTTTCCTAAACTCAAATTGATCGGACTGCGAAACTTTGAACTCAAACTTTTCCGCCGCCAAGTTTTTCTTATCCTGCACCCGTTTCAAATCTTTCTCCAGAGCAAAAGCTGTATCTACTGAGGCTTGGAAGCCTTGGTTCACTGAACTCGGAAGCGCCAATCTCAACTCATCTCGGAGTCACTCATAGAATCTATTTGTCATCCGCGCTTTATCTGCAAAAGTCGATCCCGCATAACGCCCCAGCCTTGTAAATTTATGCAGGTAATCATCAACAGTCTTCTCACCCTGTACAAGACGTTGGAATTCGTTCTCCATAGAAATTCTTCACGATATTGGCAAATACTTTGCCCAAAACAATATGGAGAATTCGTCCATTGAAATCTCTCCCAGGCCTCTTCCTGCCAACTGGTGCATCTCGATTCATCGCACCAAAGTCTCGCCTCTCCTTCCAGTAGGAAAGTGGCTAATGTCACTCTCTGCCCCGCATCAATCCTGAGCGCTGTCAGGATCTTCTTCACTCTTGAAAGCCAATCTTCCGCATGCATTGGGGAATTCGCCCCGACAAATGTAGGTGGATGAAAATCCATAAACTGCTTCAATTGCTCGTTAGTCTCTCGCTCGTCCACCCAAGCTTCAACAAGCTCTTGCCTCGCACCAACCCGAATTGGCTCCACTACAGGCCTTGCCTTCCCAACAGGTTGTGCTTTAATCATGGCAAATACCGCCTCCGCAACGAGGCGTATGATTTCCGCAGAAGTAGGAGGTGTGGGCACCTCAGCTGGTGTCGCACTCACCTCTGAACGCTGGGGCTCAGACTGCCCAGCACCACTCCTTGTCACCTATATGTTAACAAGATATCAAAAATCCACCCCCAATCCAAAACGACAAACATACCGAATACACATGCGTACATTCCTAGTGGAATTTCTTGAGTTCAATCATGTTAAAACGGTTAGCACGTACACGTGCTCGCCACCCGACAAAAGAATTCAGCCATGAATTTGAAAGCGGAAAACCGAGGGGCCTCTGATACCAAAATGTAACAACCCGACCCGTTAAATAACATATAATAGAAGGTCCGGCCGGGGCCCCACATTATATGCCAAAAAAATACGGCGATGTCACATGTTAATACAAAAATACCATCGCCCCTAACCTAGAGCATTCAAGCGGAAGTTTATAAGTTGCACGAACTCAATCCATGAATATCCACTACAATATAAATAACACATTTATATAAAAGACCAGGAACGTAAACAAGCACACCGGTCACGTCCTTAAGGTCTTACAAGTTTCTCTTTACAAACATATGACATCATACATCAGCACGCAGGGTGGCCATACATGAAATCCAAATCTTCGCACGGCCTTTAAGGGCCTACAAGCAGCAGTAGCAGCAAGGGCTTCAGCCCACTCAGTCCATCAACCTACAATACCTACATAAGAACGTCCACCCCAAGGGTGATCCACAAAGCAACGGTCAGCATTCAGCTGACCAATTATAACGACCCTACCCCTTATCAGGGGTAGTGGATCCTTCCCTGCATGAAATATAATAATAATATGTATATATATCAGCCACAATCACATCATAAATGTTAGCCTTCGTGCCAGACGCTTCGTGCACTCAGGGCACGATTATGGTGTACCAAAATCCTCAAGGTCCCACCACCGATTAGAGGTGTGTACTTGTTTACCGGGTATAAGTCTCCAAACCCCTGTTGAAGACCTCACGTACCCGTCTCACTCAGACGCACGCACCTCACGACAACCATGAGCAATATCAGTTGCCCTACCGACGTAGTGTAACAAGCCTAGGAATCGCCCCGCTGCTGTAAGACCCCTTTTTTTTTTTTTGAAAACCGGGGTCTTATGCCCAGAACCGCCGCTTTGCGGTGACACCTTCGCACCCGGGAAGGTCGTCACTACAACGCGCCGATCCTGCCGGCCTTTTCCATCACAATAAGTAGCAAGCAAGAAGAGTAAGCAAGTCCACCAGAAGAAAATCACATATATATAAACTCCACGAAGGGAGTGTCCACAGAAAACATCAGAGTACAAAGATACTAGAAATATAGGGGCTCATGCCAGGTACATCAAGTCCTCACTACAAAATCACTCAATGCGGAAGCAAAAAACTAAAACTCTACTAAAGGTCAGGACTCACGGTCCCTGCAGTCTTGACTCCAGTGCTAGACTGCCCCATCTCCAAGCGTACCAGCCTCCTGGCCTGCTCCTCCGGGCTGGGCTCCACGATCCCCTAATATGATATGGTTCGAAAACCGTTAGTCTAAAAGACTAAGCCCTATCATCCCCCATCCCTTCCCCCACGCTCTAAGGCACCGGGCGGAGAGGAAGAAAGGGGAGGACATGAAAGTGGAAAGTAGTCAAAAGCAGATGACGGTGGACCTAACTAGCAGTTGTGCATTCGGGGAGCAATTCAAATGTTGTAATAGGTATAACAGAAAGGAAGTAAGTAAGAAATTAAACCTTCGCTTATGTGAGTACGCATAAGCCAAGGGGTCTTTTGCAAGGCTCCCATCGTATAAAGTGTCCCATACCACTTATACGTTGGGGTGTCGGTTATCAAACAGCAGCATATATATATTGAAATTAACCTTTGATTTATAAACTTGCCCACACAAGCTTATAGACCAAGGGGTCGTTTTGCAAGTCCTAAAGTATAAGCGTCCCATTCCACTTATACTTTAGGTGTCAAGGTTGTTATGAATGATTATGATATGCAGCTATATGGTGGGTATGTTATGTCATGCAGTGCAACTCACCCACCCAACTTTGTGTACACAAACTTTTAGTTCCTCCTTTCTGGAGATAACTCCCAGGATACTCCCGTAGTGGCAGACGGAAGCGGTGGGTTGGGCCTCGCCCACCTCAAAACCAGTAAAAGCACTACTGTTCTGACCTATCGTACGCCCTCAACGCCTGGTGCACGAGGCGGACTCCTGCGTACTCCTGCTGACTGGTCCGCCGGACTTAACCTTGGCTAAGTGCTAGTCACCTTACCGAGTCAACGATATCGGTGTCAGTGCAATCGAACTCCCCGATATCGAGAACCCACCACCTTAATCCTTCCTATTTTTATGCACATGCAGCAGTTTAATATATAATAATTTAAAGTGTCAAACTCCCGGACTAAACCGTCCGTATTAACCACATCCAAGATCAAATTCCCCGGACTAAACCGTCCGGCTCATCTCCAGACTTCATCCCTTAGAACACCCCGGGACGGCGCCCCCTTGAACACCTCGGGACGACTTAACCACTACCAACCCTCACTAATGAGTGTGTGCAATGTGAATCCCTATTAGGCTAATTACTCTTTCGTTTGTTTTAAGATTTACGTTAGCCCAGGACTGCCCCCGGCATACCCCGTGAAGGGCTCTCAAAGGGCACTAGGAACCAAGACGGCGGCATTACGGCCCGAAGTTCCCTTTTGCAAGGCACTTATTGTTATTGGTTGTTTACCTTTTACCCAATCCCTTTTTAATGTTATAATGAATCTAACCCTAGTGTACTTGACTCTTCCACTCCTAGGGCAAGACGATCTTTCGTCTACCCCGAGCACCTCCTATGCTAGCCAAACACATCTTTACTCATCATAATCTCCAATGATGAATTCCATGCTCACTTTCCCAAGGCTATAAGGTACAAAACTCCACCCTTATATCCAAGTCCCATACTAACACTGTTCATGCCTTTTTCACACCAGACATACCCTTCTACCCTATACGTTGCCCATGATAGAACGTCCATTAAATTCTCTTCCAAAACCCTTGTAATAATGATTGGGAATCTACCATGTCATAATATGCCTAAATCCAGAAAATTATAATTTTTCCTAATTAAATTGATAATTAATTAATTTTCCAAATAATTGACCATGGGTGATAATGAACATGAACTACATGATCTACTCAAGTATTGGTCATCCAAAAATTATAGTTACTGTATAACAGTGAATTATTACTAAATATTAACTCCCATGATTTTACAAATAGTATTTATCCTCTAATTAAATTATTCATCAAAATTCCACAATTCATATTTAATGAAGGAAGTATAACAAATAATCATCATAAAATTATGTAAAAATTACAGAGCCTTGATAATCATCAGAAAAGTCCTCTGCCCAAAAATAATAATTTTATTTGCATTTAATATACCAAATTGAATTTATCTAAATTTTTATGGGCAATAACATTTAATGAAGCAACCCCTAAATTTATAATTCAAATAATTCCATAAAAATTCACTGAGATGTAATATGATATTAAAACTCCTCTAACTGAATTTCACAAACTTTAAATGACTGGTTACTTCATAAATAATTCCTAAGTAAAAATCCCTATTTGCTAAGTTGTGAAGGAAGTACTCTAATTATTATCCCATAAATCATGATAAAATTTCCAGAGGTTTAATATATCCTAAAAACATGATGTACACAATTTCATTAAAATCTAAATCATATTACCACATAAATTATTTCTCCCAAGATTCTACGATTATGTACTTTTGTTAAGATACACATATGAAAACTTATTTAAATTTCATGAAACAACAACTACTGTTCAATATATCAAAATTAACATCCTCTATCATAATTTTACATGAACTTAAAATCCTTTGACTCATCATCCATTCCATAAGATATAAAGACCTAATTTTGTATAATTAGAATTAAGTGATGTGACTAAGTACCCATACCATGCAACTCCTTCCTAGGGCATAATTCCACCCCTAGAACATCATGGACTAAACTCTAGATCCATACAAAGTCATAAAACCCTATGTCCTTCACAAACCCCATAGATCAACCCTTAAGGTTTGAACTTGGATCCTAGGGCAAACCCTCCCAACCATCTCAAATTCCATGAGGGGGTGTTTTCTCTGTCCATGGGGCTCTGGCCAAAATCCCAACCATTTGGGTGAGAATTGGACCCACCATGCCCCAACAACCCTTGCCCTAATTTTCCCTTTAAGGACCAATCTTTGATCACATCAAAACCAATCATTTCAAACCCAATTGGGCTGAAATTTTTATCAGAGCTAAATGATAACCCTAAAAACATGCCTCCAAAATTTGGAGAATTTTGAGGTGATTTGACCCTTCAACTACCTTACCCTAGCTTCTCTAGGTTTAGGGCAAAACCCTAGGTTAAACTTATTTAATGGGTTCCAATTTTTACAGGAGCTAGGTCTAGGTGAGATTAAGCCCTGTCCAAAATTCAAAGCATTTGGAATAGGGTTAGGTGGGGGAATTTTTTAAAGATTTGCCCTATTTGTAGGACCTACCCTAGAAAAATGACCCTACAGGTCAGAATACTTGTCCTAAAATTTTCCATAACATATCAAACTGTAGATAATTAAAAGCCTACAATATTCATGTTGATCATTTTTGATGAACATGCCCCTAAAGGGCCTAAATAAATTTTAGAAGAAAACTACCCTAGTTGTAGGACATACCCTTACTAAAAGGCTCTACAGGGAGGTCCCCTCATCCAATTTTCACCACTACATATCAAATTGTAGGTATTCAAAAGACCTACAACTTTCATGTTATACACTTTTTCAGTAGATGCCCAGAAGGGTCCTAAATTCCTTCTACAGTGAACTGTTTTATTAAAATACAGAAAAATCTGAAAATATGGGTTGCACGAATCATAAAGCAAGATCCAACGGAGGCTGTTCATTTCTCGATTGAGCCGAAAATAGACCCGCGCAGGTGGTTTTTGCGGCCCATTTCCGGCGGCCTGAGGCGGCGCCACCACCGGGAAACATCACCCATTTGTTCCCGGTGGTGGGGGCTATCCATGGCGGAGCTAGGGTGGCCGGAGGTGGCGGCGCCGCCCTACCGAGAGCTCCAAAAGTCCATGAAAAATGGCAAATTTCTGAAATTTGAAGCTTGGCTCCGGTTCGTTGGGCATGAAATCAACTTTAAACATTCCTAGGATCTAAGCATGAGAGAAGGAGAGGAGGAGGACCTTATTGGGGTTCGGCGACGATGGCGGCGACGGCGGTTTGTCATGGCGTTTTTTCCTCTCGGCGAACTTGTCGATCCCTCGTTCCTCCACCAAAACCATCAATCTTATATGCTATTTTGACTGCCATGGACGCTTTGAGGGAGATGAGTAGTCAAAAATCAGAATAGGGGGCTGCATAGGGGTTTTATAATTTTTCATGGGAGGGGAGATGAAGGGTGTTTGACCATGGTGGTTGGGCTTCTCCATTGATGGTGGCTGATGGGGAAAAACAATGGGAATCTCTTCCCAAAGGTCAGGAGGAATGAATGGAGGCTTGGGGAGATGAAGGTGGCTCATGGTGTCCCTCCATAACTCCCCTCTCTCTTTTCCTCTTTCTCTCTCCTCCATTAAGGAGAAATTGAAGCTTTCTCTCTCCTGCCACCCTATGGCCGAAATTATTCATGGCACCGGCCTAAATGCAACCGTCAAAAACATATTATTAATTAAATGATGAAGAATAGAGGGGTGATTCACCTTCCCCACCATGAATGGCCCTCTTTCTCGCTTTCTCTCTCCTCCATTATTCTTCAAATAAAGCTTTTCATTCCTCTCCCCTAGTCACCTAGTTGACTGGTCAACCCTCTAAGATATGGGCAGCCAAATATCATACAAAAATAATCATGCAAGAGTTAGCCTAAGCGGGAGGGTGGTTTGAGGTTGGGTTGGCCCATATAGGCTAGGTTTGACTTGATTTGGGCTTGAGGTTGACTTAGTCAATTTGACCACTATGGTTGACCCAAGTGGGTCCTTGGTGACTCATTGGGCTCACATTAGGTCTAAGGGAATTTTTAGAGTCACAATGAACCTACTAGGCCACCCAAAATCAAAGTTTTGAAAATTACTATTTGCAGACCAAGTGAGTCTCAATTAGGTTTTTAGGTCACTTGGTCTCCTGGGCTCACCTAGGTTAACTCATATGACCTAGTTATGCTCAAGTCACACCTAGGGGGGTCCAATTTGAAAATGGGATGTTACAGCTGCATTGCCACCAATCGACCACTCACCCGATCCTACCACTTAACTTGTTGGGTGGCCCACCCACTCAGAGGTTCTCTACTTGTTGGCCATGGTCATTAGCCGTCAAACCCCTATTGGAGGCCTCTCGTACCCATCCACTCAGAGGTGCTCGCAATCCATCTCATATCCATCTCATAACACAGGCACACGGTGCCACTTTCCATTCCATCAATACAGCTCGTGTCGAGCATTCAACCAAAGGAGCTATAAAAAGCATCCTTCTCACAATTCACAAGCGTCCTCACCTTCTATGCAGATTAACAAATTTATACACTGAGTCTTCTCCGATTCGCAGCATCACCAATCCAGTCATCCATCCAGATGTGCTTCACACAACATGCCTATTCCGTACTACAAACTTACAGATCTAAATACTGACTCAACCGTTGGAATCGCTTACGCTTTCCACCTCTTGGTGGAGGATCGCATTCACATGGATAAAGTAGGACTTCAATTGTCAAGGAAGGAGGTTGTTACCCTTGACGATCGCTTCGGAGCCATGGAGAAACTAGCTGGATGGTAATCACCACGACGACCTTGCCTCTACAACGCTGAAATCGGCTCTCGATTCGAACAGCTGAAGCTCCACCGGAGGTCGGAAAGCTTCTCCTTTCCTCCTCCAAGCTCTCCTCTCTTTCTTCTCTTTAGAAAGATAATGGCCAAGGTTTGAAAGACAACTTCATGCCAAACCCGGAGTTAAACCCAGCTGGAAAAACCCTAGGCCATTTGATCTTGGATGAGTGAAACGAACGACCACAAATAACCTGAAAAGCCTAATTTTGCGGCCGACATGACCTGTGACACGACCGTGTCACAGGCCGTGTTCTGCAAGCGGTACATGAACCGACTCACCCAGACAAGAACATGGGCCGAGACACCCCCGTGTCAGACCCCTAACACGCCCGTGTTAGTAAGTACATACCCGTGTTGAGGGGCGTGTCCTTCACTTAACACAAGACTGCCAACCCGAGAAGAACACGGATAATTCACACGCCCGTGTCCTTGGCCGTGTGACAAACACCCCCCTATGACACGCCCGTTTCAAAGGGCGTGTGCCATACTCAACGCAACTCCACTCAACGCCAATCCAATAAACTCCACTCAATATCGTCTGGTTACCAACATGAGAAGGACACACCCTTGGACACGCCCGTGTCCCAGGCCGTGTCTCCTCTCAATGCCTGTGGACTTCATTTTTTTCAGGATCTTACAACACAGTAGAGTACCCATAGCTGGATACGCCCTGGGACATGCCCGTGTCCTAGGCTGTGTCACCCAACCTGAACTCCAAATTGAAATTTAGGGTGTTACATTTACCACCAGCTATACTTGTACTTACAGATTATATTGTGCCTCCTCTTTCTTTCCTTCCGTCCGGTGGCCAAGAGTCGTCGGGGTGAGAGAATGTTAAGACACTTAGTCTTTATGACTAACGGTTACTACACAATTTTTTGTATTAGGAGGAGCAGCAGCACCTCGTGCAGGAGGCAGCCAGGATAGGGGGACAAGGCCTAAAGCTACGTTGACTTCATTACCGTCAGTGAAAGATGTGAGTTAGGGAGTTGTGATATAGCCTACAGGCAATACCTTGTAGTTCTCTGGTGTTAATACATGATCTTTTGATGTCCTGTTAAGTTGTATTATTATGAACTTTTATATACTGAGTGTGGATCTTGGACTTGATTTTCTTTTATTGATTGGTTGGCAGTATGATATTGATTATAACCGGAAAGATAGGCGTCCTTTTGTACAAGTTAGCCCGTGTGGTGATGCTATCGCATGGCGGTTGTTTCTGGCTTACGGCTCCCCTAGGCCTTGTATTATGTTCTTGGAGGGGTATTTTACATAATGAGCGCTCGTTCGAAATTACGTGCGCCCGGGCGAAAAAACACTCGCCTGGGTGAAATAACACTCGCTTGGCGAAATAATGCATGCTCAGGAAAAATAATGCCCGTCCGGGCAAAATAACGCTCGCCCGAGAAAAATCTCGCGCGTGCGGGCAAAATAACGTGCACCCTTGCTAACTAACAAATGACCGAAAAAATAACGCACGCCCGGGAGAAATAATGCTCGTCAGGGCAAAATAATGTGCACCCGGGTAATATAACACGCGCCCGAGGTAAATTACGCTCGTCCAGCAAAATATCGCCTGCACGAGCGAAATAACACGCGCCAGGCTCATCCCGATCTAGAAGGACCCTCTTGTTGTTGTATTGGTGAGGCTGTTCGTGGATCAGTTTTTGAGGTACAATGACGTACCCAAAACGATTATATCAGATCGAGACAGTCGATTTACTTCCAAGAAATGGGCAGTGTAGGAGTACTTAGGTTCCCAGCTCACATTTAACACTATCTTTCATCTGCAGACTGATTGGCAGACGGAGCGGACCAACAAGACCATATTGGATCTGCTGCGGTTGTGTATACTCTATACGAGGAGACAATGGGAGTGGTTGTTTCGATTGATGTAATCCTCTTACAACAACAACCATCAGGAGAACATTGGCATGACTCCCTATAAGGCTATGTATCAGAGTAAATGTCTGACACCACTATCTTGGGTTCAGGATGAGGACCAGAAGGCTCTTGAGTCATATTAGATCGAGGACATGGATACACACATTCGGAGGATCAGAGACAGGATGCTAGAGGCTCAGAGTCGGCAAGCGAAGTATTATGACGCGAGGCATCGTAAGGGAGTGTTATAACTAGGGGACAAGGAATTTTAGAAGATACGTCAGATGCACGATGTTTTGCGAGTGCGTAGGCACAAGAAGCTCCACCCTAGATATATGGGGCCTTATATGATCCCAGAGCATATCGGCCCCTTGGCATATAGGCTGGATCAAATGCAAGAGTTGGCAAACCTGGACGACGTATTTCATGTATCCTAACTTCAGAAAGCATTACTTCGGCAGGAGCATCATATTACTTCTACCTCGGGCATAGTTGCTTCTGATCAGTTAGGGTACTGTGGTCCGAGTATCGTCGATCCGGATCGATGATATTGCTGTCCAGAGTTTTGCGGAAGAAGAACATCCTTTGGTCAGGGTACTATGGTCCAACCATTGGAAAGAGGAGCATACTTGGGATCCCATGAACCTCATGCAGAAGAAACACCCAGAGCTCTTCATCTCTGGTAAAAACTAAACATACTACAAGTTGGTCTTTTTCTTCACATTTTAAAATCCCGTAGACCCGAGCTTGAATTTCGAGGAAATTTTTTTGATTTGTTTATTGGAATTTGTAGCATCCCCCACACTTCTAGGGCCCATAAAGTGAGGATGAGTTATTTCTCCCGGGTGCGCGTTATTTCGAACAGGAGCGCATTATTTTGCTCGGGCCCGCGTTATTTCGCCCTAGCGCGCGTTATTTTACCCGAACGAGCGTTAATTTGAATGGACGAGCGTTATTTCACCCGAGAAAGATTTATTTCCCCGGGGGGGCGTGTTTTTTTGCACGGGCACGGGTAATTTCGCCCGGGCATGCGTTATTTTACCCGGGCACGCGTTATTTCGCCTGAGAGCTCATTATTTCACCCGGGCGAGCATTATTTCTCTCTGGCGCGCGTTATTTTGCCCGGGCGCGTGTTTTTTCACCGTGGGCACGTTATTTCGCCCGGGCAACCGTCAGTTTTAGGGGGTGAGGGTTATTTTTCCTGTGCGCGCGTTATTTTTCATAGGCGTGCGTTATTGCTCCCGAGAAAGCGTTATTTCGCCCGGGCAAGCGTTATTTCGCCTGAGAAAGCGTTATTTATCCCAAGGCGCCTAATTTCGCCCGAGCGCGTGTTATTCGCCCGGGCGCTCATTATTTCACCCGGGCACGCATTATTTCACCCGGGCGCGCGTTATTTCCCCCAGGTGCGCGTTATTTCTCCCGGGCAAGCGTTAATATGCCTGGGAGCACGTTATTTCGCACAGGCGTGCGTTATTTCGACCGAGCGAGCGTTATTTCACCCGGGCGCGCATTATTTCCCCCGTGCGCTTGTTATTTCGCCCGGGCGAGCGTTAATTTTCCCGAGCGTGCGTTATTTCGCCAAGGAGCGCATTATTTCGCCCATGAGGGCATTATTTCACTCGAGAGCGCATAGATTCGCCTGGGCCCGAGTTATTACGCCCGAGCACACGTTATTTTGTCCATACGCGCATTATTTTGCCCGTAAGCGCGTTATTTCGCCTGGGCGCGCGTTATTTCGCCCGACGCGCATTATTTCGCCCGGCCGCCCGTTATTTCGTCCGGGCGCCCGTTATTTCGCCCCAGCGCACGTTATTTCGCACGGGTGTGTTTTATTTCCCCCCGGCGAGCGTTATTTTGATTGGGCGATAGTTGTTTTGCCCGGGCATGCGTTATTTCGCACAAGCACCCGTTATTTAGCATGAGAAAGCGTTATTTCTCCCAGGCAAGCGTTATTTCAGACGGGTAGACCTTATTTCACCAGGGCGACCGTTATTTTGCATGGAAGAGTTACTTTGCTCGGGCGCATTATTTTTCCCGCGCACATGTTATTTCGCTAGCGCACATGTTATTTTATCCGGGCACACGTTATTTTGTATGGGCGCGCGTTATTTCGCCTGGGAAAGCGTTATTTCGCCTAGGCAGGCATTATTTCGCTCGGACGAGCGTTATTTCATCGGGGCCGCGTTATTTCTCCCGGGCACGCGTTATTTTATAGGGGGCGCATTATTTCGCTCGGGCGAGTGTTATTTCACTCGGGCATGTGTTTTTTCACCGTGGGTGCGTTATTTCGCCCGAGAGATTGTTATTTCACTCAGGATAGCGTTATTTTGCCCGAGAAATCGGTATTTCGCCCGGTCATGCGTTATTTCGCCCGGGGGTGCATTTTTTTCGCCCGAACAAGCGTTATTTTGCACATACGTGTGTTATTTCGCCCCAAGAGGGAGTTATTTCACTCGGGAGCGCTTTATTTTGCCCGGGCACACATTTTTATGCCCGGGCACGCGTTATTTTGCCCGGTCGCACGTTATTTTATCCGCACACACATTATTTTGCCTGGGCACACTTTATTTGCCCGGGCGCGCGTTATTTCTCCCGAGGGTGTGTTATTTCACCAGGGTGAGCGTTATTTTGCCCGAGCGTGCGTTATTTGCCCGGACACCGTTTTTTTCACTGTGGGCAAGTTATTTTGCACGACCGAGCATCATTTTGACCATTTGAGGGTTATTTCCCGGGTGCTCGTTATTTTTCCCAATCGCACGTTATTTCTCCCTAAAAAGCGATATTTCGCCCGGGCATGTGATATTCGCCCGCGCGCAAGCGTTATTTCGACCGACGAGCGAGCATTATTTCACCCAAGGGCGCATTATTTCACACGGGCCCGCGTTATTTTTACCGAGCGCACGTTATTTCACCCGAGCGCGAGCGTTATTTTGTCCGGCGCCGTTATTACTCCGAGCGAGGGTTATTTTGCCTAGCGAGTGTTACTTTGAAGGGGGTAAAGGTTATTAGCCCAGGCGTGCGTTATTTTGCCCAACCGCGTGTTATTTCGCTCAAGAAAGTGTTATTTCGCGCCGGGAAAAGTTATTTCGGACGGGCACGCGTTATTTCGCATGGGCACGTGTTATTTCTCTCGGGCCACAGGTTATTTTCACTCGGGGCGCATTATTTCTCCCGACCGAGAATTATTTTGCCCAAGCGGTTGTTATTTCGCACGGGAAAGCCTTATTTTGCCCGGGCATGCATTATTTTGCCCGAGCGTGCATTATTTCTCTCGGGGCGCATTATTTGCCCGGGCGTGCATTATTTCGCCCGGGTGGGCGTTATTTTGCCGGGCATGAATAATTTCATTCAGGCACGCGTTATTTTGCTTGGGCAAGCATTATTCGCCCGGGCGCAAATTATTTCGCCGAGCGTGTGTTATTTTGACCGGGCGCGCGTTATTTTTCCCGGGAGCGCGTTTTTTTCCCGGGCGAGCGTTTATTTTGCCAGGGGTGCATTATTTCTTCCGGGCATGCATTATTTAGCCCGGGCATGCGTTATTTTGCCCGGTTGTGTGTTATTAGCCAGAGCATGCATTATTTTATCCGGGCACGCGTGATTTCGCACGGACGCGCAATTTTTCTCGGGCGCGCCTATTTGCTAGGATGCACGTTTTTTCACCATGAGGAGCGTTATTTCGCCCGGGCGCGAGTTATTTCCCCCGAGCGCTCGTTATTCCGCTCTAGCCCATTTTTTTCGCTCGACAACGCGTTATTTTGCCTGACCGAGCATTATTTTGACAAGGGGTGCGTCATTTCACCGGGTGCTCGTTATTCGCACGGGCGAGCATTTATTTTCCTTGGAAGGCATTATTTCGCTTGGCACGTGTTTTTTCACTATGGGCGCACGTTTCTATATTCTCATTTATTTTGATCGAGGAAGGGATAGATTGCACCGACGTGCGTTATTTCGCACAGGCGCGCGTTATTTTCCTAGGAAAGTGTTATTTCGCCCGGGCAAGCGTTATTTCGCACGTGCGTGTTATTTTACTCGGACAAATGTTATTTCACGCGGGCACGCGTTATTTTGCCCGTGCGTGCGTTTTTTTCCAGGCGCGCGTTATTTCGCCCGGACGCGCATTATTTCGCAATGGATCCCCTTATTTTGCTTGGCCCAAGTTATTTTGCCCAGGAGCACGTGATTTTGACGGGCATGCGTTATTTTTCCCGAGAATGTGTTATTTCTCCCGAGGGTGGAATATTTTGCCCGGGCGTGCGTTATTCGCCTGAGAGCTCGTTATTTCACATGGGGGCCCGTTATTTGGCCCGGGTGAGCATTATTTCGCCCAGTTGCTTGTTTTTTCCCGGTTGCGTGTTTTTACACGTGGGCACGTTATTTTACACTATTGTGCGTTATTTCGTCCAGGCGCGCATTATTTCACCCCGACGTGCGTTATTTCTTACGAGTGAGAGTTATTTTTCCCGAGTGTGTGTTATTTCACCGGGGCGAGCGTTATTCCCCCAGAGCACGCGTTCTTTAGCTCGACCATGCGTTAGTTTGCCCGGACGCACGATATTTGCCTACAGGCACAGTTTTTCTTGGGTGCACATTATTTTGTCGGGCGCTCATTATTTCCCTAAGGGTATGCAATTTCGCCCAATCCCGCGTTATTTCGTCCGGGCATATGTTATTTCTCCCAAGCGCGCGTTATTTTTCCTTAGCGCGCACTATTTTGCCTGGGTCCGTGTTGTTTTACTCGGGCATGCGTTATTTTTTCCGGGCACGCATTTTTTCTCCCTGACGCACGTTTTTTTGGCTATAGCGTGCGTTTTTTTGCCCGGACGAGTGTTATTTCGAACGGACGAGCGTTATTTTCCCGGGAGGGAGTTATTTTCCCCGGGGTGTGTGTTTTTTTGCCTGTGTACGCATATTTTTGCCCGGGCACGCATTATTTTGCTTGACCACGCGTTTTTCCCCTCGGCGCGCGTTTATTTGCCCGGGCACGCATTATTTTGCCCGGTCATGGGTTATTTTTCCCGGGCATGCGTTTTTTTGCCCGGGCACGCGTTTTTTGCCCGGGCACGCATTATTTTCCCGGGCACGAGTAATTTCGCCCGAGGGCGCGTAATTTTGACCGAGGGCGCGTAATTTTGAACGGGCGAGTAAATTTGCACGGGCGAGCGTTATTTTGCCCGGGCATGCATTATTTCGCCCGGGCGTGTGTTTCTTCACCATCGACACGTTATTTCGCCAGGGCAAGGATCATTTTGACTGGGTGAGGGTTATTATTTGCGGGCGCGCATTATTTTTTACAGCAACGCATTATTTCCCCCTGAGCAATCATTATTTCGCTCTGGCAAGCGTTAGTTCGCCCGGGAAAGTGTTATTTCACCAAAAGGCGCGTTATTTCGCCCGGGTGCGTTATTTCGCCTGGGCGCGAGTTATTTTACTCGGGAGAGAGTTATTTCGCTCGGGCGCACGTTATTTCTCCAGGGCGCGCATTATTTCGCCCACGCGAGCGTTAATATGCCCGGACGCGCGTTATTTCAAATATGGGGGCGCTATTCCCCCCGAGGGCGTGTTATTTCGCCGTAGCAAGCGTTAATACGCCCGGGCGCAAGTTATTTTCGAAGGCGCGAATTATTTTCCCCATGCACACATTTATTCGCTCGAGAGCGCGTTATTTCGCCAGGTCCCGCATTATTATGCCTGGGCACGCGTTATTTTGTCCGGGTGCGCCTTATTTCCCCGGGCGTGCATTATTTCGCCTGTGAGTGCGTTATTTCGCCTAAGCGTGTGTTATTTCGCCTGAACGCGCGTTATTTTGCCCGGGCGCACGTTATTTCGCCGGGCGCGCGTTTTTTGCCCATGCGAGCGTTATTTCGCCACGACGCGTGTTATTTTGACGAGCGAGCGTTATTTCACCCGGGCGCGCATTATTTCACCCGGGCGCGCGTTATTTCACCCGGGCGCACGTTATTTCGCCCGGGCGCGCGTTATTTCGCATGGCCGCCATTTATTTCGCCCAGGCGCGCGTTAATTCGCCTGGACGCGTGTTATTTACCCCCGCAAGCATTATTTTGATCGGGCAAGGGTTGTTTTTCCCGGGCATGCATTATTTCGCCCAAGCACGGGTTATTTTGCCCGGTAAAGCATTATTTCTCCCGACCAAGCGTTATTTTGGACGGGCACACGTTATTTCGCCCGGGTAAGCATAATTTTACTTGGAAGAGTTATTTCGCTCGGGCACGTTAATACTCCTGCGCGTGTTATTTCTCCAAGGTGCACGTTATTTCGCCCACACACGCTTTATTTTGCCCCCGCCCATGTAATTTTGCCCGGGCGCGCATTATTTCGCTTTGACACGCGTTATTTCGCTCCGACACACGCAATTTCTCCGGGCACGCGTTATTTCGCCAAGGAAAGCGTTATTTCGCATAATCAAGCGTTATTTTTCCCGTGCAAGCATTATTTCGCCGGGGTCCACGTTATTTGCCGGGGCCCGTGTTATTTCACCCGGGCACGCATTATTTCGCCCGGACACGCGTTATTTTACTCGAGGGTATATTATTTCACCCGGGCATAATATTCACCTAGACACGTGTTTTTTCACTATAGCCACATTATTTTGCCCGGGAAAGCGTTATTTCACCCGAGAAATCGATATTTTGCTCGGGAGCATGTTATTTCACCTAGCGTGCGTTATTTCGCCTGGACACGCATTATTTTTCCCGGACGAGCGTTATTTCACCCGAGAGGGATTTATTTCACCCGGGAACTCGTTATTTTGCTCGAGCGCGCATTTTTTCATCCGGGAAAGCGTTATTTTGGCGGGCGCACGTTATTTTGCCCGGGCGCGTGTTATTTTGCCCGAGGGCGCGTTATTTCACCCGGGCGAGCGTTATTTTTCTCGGGCGCGCGTTATTTTGCCCGGGCACGTGTTTTTTCACTGTTGCCGCATTATTTCTCCAGGCCGAGCGTCATTTTGATCGAGTAAGGGTTATTTTTCCCGGACGCGCGTTATTTTTTCCAGGCGTGTGTTATTTTGCCCTAACAAGCAATATTTCACCCGGACAAGCGTTATTTCGCCTGGGAAAGCGTTATTTCACCAAAGGATGCGTTATTTCACTCGAGTGCGCGTTATTTTGCCTGTGCGGACATTTCTTTTACCCGAGTGACCGTTTTTTCACCCGGGCGCATGTGATTTCCCTCGGGCGAGCATTATTTCGCTCGGGCGAGCGTTAATATGTCCGGGCACATGTTATTTCTCCCAGACACGAGTTTTTTCATCGTGGGCATGTTATTTCATTCGAGTGAGCGTCATTTCGCTTGGACGAATGTTTTTTCACAATGGGCACCATATTTTTCCCAGGGGCGGGTTATTTTGCTCGGGAAAGCGTTATTTGGTTTGCGCAAGCATTATTTCAGACGGGCACATGTTTTTTTTGCCCGTACGCACGTTATTTTGCCCGGACGGGTGTTATTTCTCCCTTGCCTGCGTTATTTCGCCCGAATACGCGTTATTTCACCCACGGGCGCATTATTTTGCCCGTGCGAGCGTCATTTTGCCTGTGAGCGTGTAATTTCACCCGAGCTTTCCTTATTTCACACAGGAAGACAATATTCGCCCGGGCATGCATTATTTCTCCCGGGAGCGTGTATTTCGCTCGGGCGCGCATTTTTTTTCCGGGCGCGCGTTATTTCGCTTGTGGGCGCGTTATTTTGCCCGAGCGTGTTATTTCTCCCGGGCATGCTTTATTTCGCCGGGGTGCATATTATTTCGCCCGTGCTCTGGGGGAGCGCTTTATTTTGCCCGGGCACACATTTTTATGCCCGGGCACGCGTTATTTTGCCCGGTCGCACGTTATTTTATCCGCACACACATTATTTTGCCTGGGCACACTTTATTTTGCCCGGGCGCGCGTTATTTCTCCCGAGGGTGTGTTATTTCACCAGGGTGAGCGTTATTTTGCCCGAGCGTGCGTTATTTTGCCCGGACACGTGTTTTTTCACTGTGGGCAAGTTATTTTGCACGACCGAGCATCATTTTGACCATTTGAGGGTTATTTTCCCGGGTGCTCGTTATTTTTCCCAATCGCACGTTATTTCTCCCTAAAAAGCGATATTTCGCCCGGGCATGTGATATTTCGCCCGCGCAAGCGTTATTTCGACCGAGCGAGCATTATTTCACCCAAGGGCGCATTATTTCACACGGGCCCGCGTTATTTTTACCGAGCGCACGTTATTTCACCCGAGCGAGCGTTATTTTGTCCGGGCGCCCGTTATTTACTCCGAGCGAGGGTTATTTTGCCTAGCGAGTGTTACTTTGACCGGGTAAGGGTTATTTAGCCCAGGCGTGCGTTATATTGCCCAACCGCGTGTTATTTCGCTCAAGAAAGTGTTATTTCGCCCGGGAAACCGTTATTTCGGACGGGCACGCGTTATTTCGCATGGGCACGTGTTATTTCTCTCGGGCACAGGTTATTTCACTCGGGGCGCATTATTTCTCCCGACCGAGAATTATTTTGCCCAAGCGGTTGTTATTTCGCACGGGAAAGCCTTATTTTGCCCGGGCATGCATTATTTTGCCCGAGCGTGCATTATTTCTCTCGGGCGCGCATTATTTTGCCCGGGCGTGCATTATTTCGCCCGGGTGGGCGTTATTTTGGCCGGGCATGAATAATTTCATTCAGGCACGCGTTATTTTGCTTGGGCAAGCATTATTTCGCCCGGGCGCAAATTATTTCGCCCGAGCGTGTGTTATTTTGACCGGGCGCGCGTTATTTTTCCCGGGAGCGCGTTATTTTTCCCGGGCGAGCGTTATTTTGCCAGGAGGTGCATTATTTCTTCCGGGCATGCATTATTTAGCCCGGGCATGCGTTATTTTGCCCGGTTGTGTGTTATTTAGCCCGAGCATGCATTATTTTATCCGGGCACGCGTGATTTCGCACGGACGCGCATTATTTTTCTCGGGCGCGCATTATTTTGCTAGGATGCACGTTTTTTCACCATGAGGAGCGTTATTTCGCCCGGGCGCGAGTTATTTCCCCCGAGCGCTCGTTATTCCGCTCTAGCCCATTTTTTTCGCTCGACAACGCGTTATTTTGCCTGACCGAGCATTATTTTGACAAGGGGTGCGTCATTTCACCCGGGTGCTCGTAATTTCGCACGGGCGAGCATTATTTTCCTTGGGAAGGCATTATTTCGCTTGTGCACGTGTTTTTTCACTATGGGCGCGATATTTCTCCTGAGTGAGCATTATTTTGATCGAGGAAGGGATAGATTGCACCGACGTGCGTTATTTCGCACAGGCGCGCGTTATTTTTCCTAGGAAAGTGTTATTTCGCCCGGGCAAGCGTTATTTCGCACGTGTGCATGTTATTTTACTCGGACAAATGTTATTTCACGCGGGCACGCGTTATTTTGCCCGTGCGTGCGTTTTTTTCCAGGCCGCGCGTTATTTCGCCCGGACGCGCATTATTTCGCAATGGATCCCCTTATTTTGCTTGGGCCCAAGTTATTTTGCCCAGGAGCACGTGATTTTGCACGGGCATGCGTTATTTTTCCCGAGAATGTGTTATTTCTCCCGAGGGTGGAATATTTTGCCCGGGCGTGCGTTATTTCGCCTGAGAGCTCGTTATTTCACATGGGGGCCCGTTATTTGGCCCGGGTGAGCATTATTTCGCCCAGGTGCTTGTTTTTTTCCCCGGTTGCGTGTTTTTACACCGTGGGCACGTTATTTTACACTATTGTGCGTTATTTCGTCCAGGCGCGCATTATTTCACCCCGACGTGCGTTATTTCTTACGAGTGAGAGTTATTTTTCCCGAGTGTGTGTTATTTCACCCGGGCGAGCGTTATTCCCCCAGAGCACGCGTTCTTTAGCTCGACCATGCGTTAGTTTGCCCGGACGCACGATATTTTGCCTACAGGCACAGTATTTTTCTTGGGTGCACATTATTTTGTCGGGCGCTCATTATTTCCCTAAGGGTATGCAATTTCGCCCAATCCCGCGTTATTTCGTCCGGGCATATGTTATTTCTCCCAAGCGCGCGTTATTTTTCCTTAGCGCGCACTATTTTGCCTGGGTCCGTGTTGTTTTACTCGGGCATGGGTTATTTTTTCCGGGCACGCATTTTTTCTCCATGACGCACGTTTTTTTGGCTATAGCGTGCGTTTTTTTGCCCGGACGAGTGTTATTTCGAACGGACGAGCGTTATTTTCCCGGGAGGGAGTTATTTTCCCCGGTGGTGTGTGTTTTTTTTGCCTGTGCACGCATATTTTTGCCCGGGCACGCATTGTTTTGCTTGACCACAGCGTTTTTTCCCCTCGGCGCGCGTTTATTTGCCCGAGCACGCATTATTTTGCCCGGTCATGCGTTATTTTTCCCGGGCATGCTTTTTTTTGCCCGGGCACGCGTTTTTTGCCCGGGCACGCATTATTTTCCCGGGCACGAGTAATTTCGCCCGAGGGCGCGTAATTTTGACCGAGGGCGCGTAATTTTGAACGGGCGAGTAAATTTGCACGGGCGAGCGTTATTTTGCCCGGGCATGCATTATTTCGCCCGGGCGTGTGTTTCTTCACCGTCGACACGTTATTTCGCCAGGGCAAGGATCATTTTGACTGGGTGAGGGTTATTATTTGCGGGCGCGCGTTATTTTTTACAGCAACGTATTGTTTCCCCCTGAGCAATCATTATTTCGCTCTGGCAAGCGTTAGTTCGCCCGGGAAAGTGTTATTTCACCAAAAGGCGCGTTATTTCGCCCGGGTGCGTTATTTCGCCTGGGCGCGAGTTATTTTACTCGGGAGAGAGTTATTTCGCTCGGGCGCACGTTATTTCTCCAGGGCGCGCATTATTTCGCCCACGCGAGCGTTAATATGCCCGGACGCGCGTTATTTCAAATATGGGGGCGCTATTCCCCCCGAGGGCGTGTTATTTCGCCGTAGCAAGCGTTAATACGCCCGGGCGCAAGTTATTTTCGAAGGCGCGAATTATTTTCCCCATGCACACATTTATTCGCTCGAGAGCGCGTTATTTCGCTAGGTCCCGCATTATTATGCCTGGGCACGCGTTATTTTGTCCGGGTGCGCCTTATTTCCCCCGAGCGTGCATTATTTCGCCTGTGAGTGCGTTATTTCGCCTAAGCGTGTGTTATTTCGCCTGAACGCGCGTTATTTTGCCCGGGCGCGCGTTATTTCGCCCGGGCGCGCGTTATTTTGCCCATGCGAGCGTTATTTCGCCACGACGCGTGTTATTTTGGCCGAGCGAGCGTTATTTCACCCGGGCGCGCATTATTTCACCCGGGCGCGCGTTATTTCACCCGGGCGCACGTTATTTCGCCCGGGCGTGCGTTATTTCGCATGGCCGCCATTTATTTCGCCCAGGCGCGCGTTAATTCGCCTGGACGCGTGTTATTTACCCCCGCAAGCATTATTTTGATCGGGCAAGGGTTGTTTTTCCCGGGCATGCATTATTTCGCCCAAGCACGGGTTATTTTGCCCGGGAAAGCGTTATTTCTCCCGACCAAGCGTTATTTTGGACGGGCACACGTTATTTCGCCCGGGTAAGCATAATTTTACTTGGAAGAGTTATTTCGCTGGGGCACGTTAATACGCCTGCGCGTGTTATTTCTCCAAGGTGCACGTTATTTCGCCCACACACGCTTTATTTTGCCCCCGCCCATGTAATTTTGCCCGGGCGCGCATTATTTCGCTTTGACACGCGTTATTTCGCTCCGACACACGCAATTTCTCCCGGGCACGCGTTATTTCGCCAAGGAAAGCGTTATTTCGCATAATCAAGCGTTATTTTTCCCGTGCAAGCATTATTTCGCCGGGGTCCACGTTATTTGCCGGGGCCCGTGTTATTTCACCCGGGCACGCATTATTTCGCCCGGACACGCGTTATTTTACTCGAGGGTATATTATTTCACCCGGGCATAATATTCACCTAGACACGTGTTTTTTCACTATAGCCACGTTATTTTGCCCGGGAAAGCGTTATTTCACCCGAGAAATCGATATTTTGCTCGGGAGCATGTTATTTCACCTAGCGCGCGTTATTTCGCCTGGACACGCATTATTTTGCCCGGACGAGCGTTATTTCACCCGAGAGGGATTTATTTCACCCGGGAACTCGTTATTTTGCTCGAGCGCGCATTTTTTCATCCGGGAAAGCGTTATTTTGGCGGGCGCACGTTATTTTGCCCGGGCGCGTGTTATTTTGCCCGAGGGCGCGTTATTTCACCCGGGCGAGCGTTATTTTTCTCGGGCGCGCGTTATTTTGCCCGGGCACGTGTTTTTTCACTGTTGCCGCATTATTTCTCCAGGCCGAGCGTCATTTTGATCGAGTAAGGGTTATTTTTCCCGGACGCGCGTTATTTTTTCCAGGCGTGTGTTATTTTGCCCTAACAAGCAATATTTCACCCGGACAAGCGTTATTTCGCCTGGGAAAGCGTTATTTCACCAAAGGATGCGTTATTTCACTCGAGTGCGCGTTATTTTGCCTGTGCGGACATTTCTTTTACCCGAGTGACCGTTTTTTCACCCGGGCGCGTGTGATTTCCCTCGGGCGAGCATTATTTCGCTCGGGCGAGCGTTAATATGTCCGGGCACATGTTATTTCTCCCAGACACGAGTTTTTTCATCGTGGGCATGTTATTTCATTCGAGTGAGCGTCATTTCGCTTGGACGAATGTTTTTTCACAATGGGCACAATATTTTTCCCAGGGGCGGGTTATTTTGCTCGGGAAAGCGTTATTTGGTTTGCGCAAGCATTATTTCAGACGGGCACATGTTTTTTTTTGCCCGTACGCACGTTATTTTGCCCGACGGGTGTTATTTCTCCCTTGCCTGCGTTATTTCGCCCGAATACGCGTTATTTCACCCACGGGCGCATTATTTTGCCCGTGCGAGCGTCATTTTGCCTGTGAGCGTGTAAATTCACCCGAGCTTTCCTTATTTCACACAGGAAGACAATATTCGCCCGGGCATGCATTATTTCTCCCGGGAGCGTGTATTTCGCTCGGGCGCGCATTTTTTTTCCGAGCGCGCGTTATTTCGCTTGTGGGCGCGTTATTTTGCCCGAGCGTGTTATTTCTCCCGGGCATGCTTTATTTCGCCGGGGTGCGTATTTTTTCGCCCGGGCGATTGTTATGTAAAATCCCCCCTCCCGGGAATTGGGCACGGCCGAGGAGAGATTTTATGCCTAGGACCGTCTCCTTACAATGACACCAGCTACGAGTTAATTGGCACAACAAAACAATGACCTTGTCAGCAAGCACGATCATTCACACAACCAACAAAAGAAGAAGTAAAACAAGTCCACACATCACATCATAGATAAATACTTAAGTAAAAGGTCTATATGAAATAATTAAGAGAGTACAAGTAATAGAGCTTATTCCCAGTACAAAAACATCATAAAATGCCAGTCTCTCTCTCGAATAACAATGTGAAAGCTAAACCATATGATCAACAACCTGATGCCAGGTAGTAGTATTAGTGGTAGTGCATGGCTCTGGCTCCTCAGATCCTGGCATCTCAATCTCTGGCTTCGGCTGGTTGAACTATGGCGACGTCTCAACGTGTCACTAAAATGTGGCGGTCAAAATACCGTTAGTCAAACAAGACTCAGCTGCTTCGTCCCCGTCTCACCCCCGCAACTCCTAGGCACCACGCGGGAGGAAGAAAGCAGAGGACCAATATAGAAGAATATAGAAGCAGGTGACAGTGTTATATATTTAATTCTCTAGTAGTTCTATATCAGTATGAGCACAAAAAATAACAACAACTAGCACAATATAAAAGTATAGTAAGAGAAGCTATTTAAAACTAGTAAAGTAAAACAACTACACTACCATCACAAAAGCGTAACTTAACTTATATGAATGTACATACAAACATATAAGTTAAAGTTTTCAAAATATTAACTCATCCTATAAAAAAGCCCATACTAATTTATATGATGAGGATCTGCAAGTGTGTTTGTTATGACATGCTATGCAATGTAATGTTTATTATGTAACTCACACACACAACTCTGTGCACAAACCTTTCATGCATCCCAACTTTTTGGAGGTGGCCAACCTCTCAGGTACCAACCGTCGTGGCTCATGGTAGTAGTGGAACGGGTGTCTCCACTCTTAGGTGGGCAGGCACACTACCAGGCCTTGATCTCTCGTATGCCTTAATGCTAAGAATACAATAGCGGAGCCCCTGCATACTCTTGCTGATAACTACAAGTCTTCCGTGGACAGGTGTCCTTTTAGGGGGCATAGTCCTTTTGACCTCGGTATAAACATTTCACCGGTGTCCCCAAAGATCTACACACCACACCAGTGTCATCGTAGATTCGTCAGTGTGTCGACTGGACTAGTACCCGGTGACCCACTATATAAGCACATACTAGGTATAACAATACCCTCTCAAGTTGACCATTTTATTCAATTTGGCCAAAGTCAAACCTATGCCAAAAATGGTCAAACCTACGCTTTTTTGATAAATTGATCAAGATAGGACACTACCACGAGCCAATCAACCTTTGCTGGTGTCGAGGGACTCAATACACACACTTTAGACCAAGGGGCCCAACAGTTGACCAAGTCAACACCCTAAGTCATCTTTGGTCAAACCAAGCTCAAAGAAGGAGAATAAGAGCCCAAGTCAATTCTAGTCAGCTAAAGCCTTGAGCCAAGGCCCATATTATAGCCCACTAGAATTATCCAATGAAATTTAATCTGATTAAAATATTTTAGTAGTATTTAATGGGTGGTTAAGGGGGAGGAATCTTCATTCATGTAGGAAAGAGAAAAGAGTCATGGAGGGAGACCATGAGCCACCCAATTCATCTCCCCATTAACCCCATTAATCTTCCTTGACTGTTTGGATGAGAATACCATCAATTCCAGGCAGCCAACACTAATGGGGGGAGCCTAACAACCATTGCCGACCACCCCTTCACCTTCGCTCCGTTGGAAAATTATAAATCCCTCTATACAGCCCCCCATTCCCACTTGTGACCATCCCATCACCTTCAAAACGTCCTTGGCAGTCAAAATGATGTATTGGATCAATAGTTTTGGTGGAGGATCGAGAAATTTGGCAAGCTCGTCGGAGGGGAAAAACGTAATGGCCGACCGCCACCACCGCCATCGTCGAACCCCAAACAAGGTCCACTTCTCCTCCTATCCCCTTGTGCTAGTATCCTAAATCAATTAGGAGAGAAATTAGGCTCAATTGAGCCCTATCCGGTGAGAAAACAATGGAGATTTTCATGGTTTTCATGGTGGCGAGTTTGCCGGAAACCACCACCTCCATCCGCCCGACGATTGCCACCACCTCAACGGAGGTGGTGGAGGCGGTGGGCGGCCAGGGAGGTGGCCGGGTGGCCGGTGTTAAGCTTGGGAAAAAGCTACAGGATTGCGTTTACGGGTTTGGTTTGGAGAAGAAGATGAACAGTGTCTTTATAAATTATTATTATATTTATATATATTATATTAATAAATTACTCCTTTATCAATCACACTTTGGTGCTATTAAATGAGGCTTTTAGAGGCCATTTTAGGACAAATTGTAAGTCACTAGGAAAGGTGAGATGAATGGGGTCTCCTTTATTTTAAAAAAAATTTCGACCCATTTGGGTCAGTTGTTTGACCACAACACTTAATATGGTGCAGCCTATACATAGGCTTGACCTGAGACTGAATTGAGTGCTCCCACTAAACCAGTCAGAAAAATGCTTTGAAATTTCGAATATAAGATAAATATACAGACACACTGATCATATCCAAAAATGGGAATTTTTACAGAATATTTTTCAATAGTTTTTTTCAAAATTTAATAAATCATGTATGATTTAATTAGAGGGTCTATTTATTTCAAATACCCCCAATATTTTTGTCGTTGTCCATTACAGTCGTGACATGACTCTGGTAAAAATCTCAACCCATTTGGAGTTGATTTAATTATGTATTTGTGTGACTAAAGTTTGGTATCATAAGGGGAAAACTAGGAAAAAAGTGCACTTGATGGATTGAGTGACCAATTCTCATCCAAAGTTGGTGAAACTTTGGCCATAAACTTAATGTCATATAAAATACACTCACAAGAGATTTTTGGTGGTTTAGTGTTGAGATGACCTAGAACCCTAGTATGAACCCTAGGGCTGAGTTTTGAGCTAAATGAAGGACATGGGACAATATGTCATTGGAATGTCTTGTAAATCGGTGGATGAGTTCATAGTGTTGAAATAAGCCCTAGAAAATGTTAATAGAATTTTTAGGAGCATTTAACCCCTCTGAAATAATTTAGGACCAATTAGGGCAATTTTACTCATGATTTTTATTACCTGATCATAAGTCCTTGGATGTTCATGAAACTTTGGCAGTGATCTTATATAGTTGTTATTAATCTCTGGAAATTGTTGTATGAATTTAGAATTAATATTAATAGTACTTTAATCACAAACCCTATATTTTTCTTGATCATAAGATTATTATTTATGGGTTAATTATTCACTAAATAATTATGAACCCTGGTTTGAAGACATTTTAGGGAATCATTATGTTCTGTGAATTTTTATAAAATTATTTGAAGAATTTTCATATTAGATCCTACACAAAGTGCCCAATGCATATTATCTTTAAATAAATTATTTAGGTGACAAAAATATTTATAAAATTATGATTTTTTGTCATTAGACTTTTATGATCACTTTTAACATCTGAAAATTTTCCTATAATATTTGGATGACTAATTCTAATATTTCCTTCCTTACCTTATACTTGTGGTTAATTAATCATTATTTTGTTTTGTGGTGAAAACTTTTTTGGAAAATTGTGAATTTCAATATTTACTATTATTTTGATAATATATACTTGTCAATATGTAGTCGAGGTCATATCTTGTCAGAAAATTATACTTGATGTTCAAAAGCCTAGGTGGCCTGATTTTGCATAAAAAATAATAAATGCCAAATAAATTTGGAAAAATATTATATTATGGATTTATTTTTAAAATATCATGTTAGACCCCTTGTAATAATATTAGGTTATTCGGATGAATATTTTGAGGGGTCATCATTCATGCACGTCATGTAGCTCATTAGGTCTATTTAAACCCCACCTTATTTAGGGTTTATTTGAGCTAGGTTCACTATTAGGACACTTAGATGGCCCACATTGTATAGTCTAGGATCATAAGTCATTATCATGGTCTAGGTCAAGTCAGCAAACCTAGAGTGATTGGTTTTCACCTGCAGAAGGCTTAGAGATAGAAGACCTCTAGAGAAAGCTGTTTTTTAAGAGTCAGAAAAAGCATTCGACGATAGTTGAACTCATCTCGACGATTATCGATCTTAAATCGACAAACTCAGAGTTTCTTCTCTAAGTTGAGCTCGACGAAAGTTCATTGGAGATCGACTAGTTGTCAGTTTATACCAGAAACTCAGCTCGACATAGTGGTATTTCAGCTCGATGAATTTGAAGCTCTGTTTGACGATTTTCTACCTCTTGTCTGTTATCTTCAGTTCGACGATATTGGATCTCAAGTCGACAAAATTTATTGAGTTCGACTATATTCTCCCAGATTCAGTTCGATAATTTTCTCTCAGTTTTAGTTTGAATAAGGCAGAAGTTTTTCAAATTATATTATATTATGTCTATAATGCTCTGGTAATTAATGCTCTATATTCTTATGAATATAGCCGTTCCATGGGAGCATTAATTTTTTTTTTCACAGAGTTATTATTTGACTTATTTACTAGGACTGTCGAGGAAATTCTTTTAACACAAATTCTAGCCGTTCAACTCCCAGATTTTTTGCAGTCAATCAAGGAAATGGAATTCAAAATTCAAAAGCTAAAATCTATAAAAATTATATATAAAGTTTTTCTTTTTCAAGACAGCAAGCAGTAATACATATAGAAAATAAGAACACACAAAAAAGTTAGTCAGAATACATTCTTACTTCAGGAATTTTCAAAAGAAAAAATTATCAACATCTGTCTGAAAGTTTCCTGAGGATCTTAAAGCACTCTGAAGGCCTACATCCTGAGCAAAGCTCTCTTTCACCTGAACCATTCTACATCTCAGGGGGAGCTTTGATAACACAACAATCCACTAGTCTTCTCTCATATTATTGACAGAGAAGAACATCATATTTATTTTCTTTCACCACAATAAAAGTGTATTTAACTCCATTCAAAAGTTATCATTTGGTTGTCAAGTCTCCTGATCAAAAGACTAGCTTTGGTTTTTGGGCAACCTGGTCAAAAGCTTAAAGGGTTGCCAGATCGCCATTGAAAATAGATCTTGTGGTGACAGGGCACCTGAAAAAAAACCTGTGGTGGTAGGGCAACTGATCAAAAACCTATAGTGGATTCCTACCAGGGTGGTAGAAGAGTGGATGCACCCAAGTTTAGGGGAGCCACTATACAATCTTTGTGTCATCTGGATTGCTCTATTTTTTATTTTGCTGTGCTGTGATTTTTGTGTATTTTCCCTTCTACTTATAGTTATCACTTATTTTAATCCGTAATAATAATTAATCAAAAGTTCTTAAAACTCTATTTCACCCCCCCCCCCCCCCCCCCCCGTCTAGAGTTAGTTTTATTTATCCCTTCTCTTTTAATTAGTATCAGAGGTGTAAGGTTGTTTGGTTTCACAGGATAACACCTGAACCTAAAGATCATTGGTAGATCCCATTTTCTCTATTGTCTTTTTACATCATGGCACAAAATAAAGAATACTCAAGCAACCTTACATTTATGAAGACATCTACAATTCTATTTTTATAGGTCCCCGACTACCAATGGAAACTACAAGCACCAGTACAGTTCCACCACCTGAAAGGACTGATGCATAGAAGAAAGCAAAGTTTGTAGATGCTAAAGCTATGAACATCTTAGCTCAAACCATGTCTAATGATATATTTCAAAAGGTAGCTGAATGCACATATGCAAAGGCCATTTGTGATTCCCTCAACCAAATGGTAGCAGGATCTACTGATGAGAGGAAAGATAAAAGATCCCTTCTCATCTCATAGTATGAAAATTTCAAAAAGGATGAATCAGAGTCAGTTATAGATATGTACAAAAGACTCAGCCTGATTGTTTATGAGCTGAAGAACTTGGAAAAGAATATCTCATTAACAGAGATTAATGATAAAATCCTTATGTGCTTCCTAAGCACATGGGTTTATAGGATCTGGCCAATCGAGGAGGCCAGAAGCATTAATGAAATTTCTATTAAGTCTTTGTTAGGCAAGCTGAAGTCCTATGAGCAGCTGATTAAGACAAGGGAAGCAGCTGAACAAAAGACACCTACCTCAGGAATCAAGGAGCAAAGAATTTCCTTTAAGGCATCTGAAGAATCTGAAACTCTATTTGCCAATGAAAAGCTAATGAGCCTATTAGCTAAAAGATTCTATAAAATTGCATAGAAGGACTTCAGAAGAAGATCAACAAGAAAAGAGGATAATCCAAGGTATTACAAGACTCCTACCAAGGAAATTGTATGTTATGGATGCAGGAAGACAGGACACATTTTTCCTGAATGTCCAATGGCTCCGAAGAAGGATAAGAGAAAAGAAAAAGAATATAAGAAACACTCCAGCAAGCCCTCCTCCAACAAATACAAGAAGAAGAAGGAAAAAGTCTTTGTAGCTGAGACTTATAGTGAGTCAGAAGAAGAGACTTCATTCAGTACCAGTGAGGATGAAGAAGAGGCAAAAGCAAGGCAAATCTGCTTAATGGCAATTAATGCTTCATGCAGCCTCTCAGCAGCTGAAGAATAAACATCAGAATCAGAATCAAAAGAGGGCTAGGTAATAGCTTCTTTTGATTTTACTTCAGAACATTTAAAAAATGAATTCAAACTTTTGTATAGGATCTAATTAAATCTGAGAAGGAAATAAAACTTCTCAGAGGAAAAAAAATATAATATGATTATTTGTTTTCAGAAAACATCAAACTAAAAGCTGAATTAGAATCAACTTCAGAACATGTTATTTCTTTAAAAACTAAACTAAATGAAGCAAAACAATTTGAAGAATCCCTAAATAGGAGAAATATATAAAAATAATGGATATCACTAGCATAGTAAATGCTAGGCTTAATTTTAAAATAGGCTTAGGAGATTCATCAAGTCAGCCACCTAATCTTCAAAAAAATATTTTATCAACCCCCATAAAATTCATCTCTACTAAAGAAAAAGGAAAAAGAAGTTATAAAACTTACAGATAAAAATACTGAAATCTTACCTAAGAACAAATAAAAGAAATATAAAAAATCTCATAGAAATAATGTTCAACAAATTTACTAAACTCAGATCGACGAAATCAGTATTTTTCATCCAACGGCGATCGGTGAACTCTGAACCCAGAATTTGGGTATGATTACTCAACAATGGGTGCTCGATGAAATAAATATCCTTCTTCGAATAGAGATCGACGATCGTGGAATGCAGACAATGAGCATTATCATTCTATGAACTGAGATTGATTACATAAATACTTTTCGTTTAACTCAACTCGACGAACTCAACTAAATTCGTCGACCTCATGTTTTGAAAATAGAAATTTCAATTTCTATCAATCTAAATATCAGAAACCAAAACTTGTTTATCCCTTTACCCAATGTATAATTCCACCAAGAAGATTTCACCCCTTAGGATATTAAGATTAACCTAATTATTCTTACATTTCTATTTATAAATTTGAGAAGAAGCAAGGACCCAAGGTTACCTAGGTCAAGAACACCTAATTCTTTTTCTTGTAGGTGATGGACAATCCTACCACAGAGCAATAGTGGTATTTTTATAGTGGATGCTCAAAGCATATGATAGCCAGCAAGGGAAGTCTAATAGATTTCAAGTCAAAGCATGGACTAAAAGTGATCTTTGGAGACTCCAACTGTGGATAAACAGAATCTTATGGGAATGTTAAAGTTGGAGCTGTTATTTTCAAGAAGGTAGCCTATGTGAGTGGTCTCACGCATAACCTGATATCCATAAGCGAATTATGTGATGAAGGTTATCTGGTATCATTTACTAAATCTTGTTGTACTATTACTTCTGACTGAACCAAAGTTGTTTTAAATGGACTTAGGTAAGGAAACATATATGTAGTAAATTTTAAGTCAACTAGTTCATAGATTTGCTTATTTAATCAGATTAGTAATACAAATGACTTATGGCATAAAAGACTAGGACATGTAAACTTAAAAAATATTGCTGAACTATCTAGGGACAACCTTGTTAAAGGATTGCCTTCTGGCCCCTACAAGAAGGAAAGTCTCTACAAGGTTTATCAATTCGGCAAGCAAACTAAAAATAGTTTTAAATAAATTAATAAGAGTGATTCACCCATAATATTATATTTGATACACCGGGATCTCTTTGGACCCATTGCTGTATAAAGTCTGGTAGGGAAATCTTACACTTTAGTTTTTTAGATGACTTCTCTAGATTCACTTGGGTGTTCTTTCTGAGAAACAAGTAAGATAACTTTAAAGATATTACAGGTTTTCTTAGGTGAATAATGATTGTGTACTCTACTAAAGTTGCATTGATTAGAAGTGATCATGGAACTGAGTTTGAATCTCTTCCTATGCAAGAATTCTGTGAGAAGGAAGATATTAGGCATCGTTTCTCTTCTCTTAGAACTCCTCAACAAAATGGGGTAGCAGAAAGGAAAAATATAACCCTTATTGAATCTCCAGGGACATTGCTTGTAGATGCTTACTTACCCCTATCCTTTTGTGCAGAGGCTGTAAGCACAACAAACTATGTTCTGAATAGAAGTTTAATACATAAACTTAAGGGCAAGACTCCCTATGAATTACTCAAAGGGAAGCAACCTAAAATAGATTATTTAAGAGTTTTTGGCTGTAGGTGTTACATTCACAATAATAATAAGAAACATCTTAGGAAGTTTGAAGCCAAAGCTGTAGAGGGAATTTTTCTTGGATATTACCAAGTCAGCAAGGCCTATAGGGTATTTAATAAATCAACTTTAAAAATGGAAGAATCTGTATATATATATCTTTTGATAAAGCTAACATGTATTACAAGGAGAAGGATTCTTCTTCTAGAGATACTCTGTATCTACCCCTTCTGTGTGAGAAATTGGATGACTTAAACCTCACCCAAGAAGTTATATTGCATCCCTCTCTACAGATTGATGAAGAGAGTGAAGATGAAATAATTCCAACAGTTGAACCAATAACAGCTGACCCAATTCCACAAGAGGAATTAATTCCCCAAGCTGTTGTTGAACCACCTCCTCGTACTGATCTTGTCACACTAGAGATCACCATATATCTCAAGTGATTGGACACATATCATTTTGTGTGCAAACAAGGCATCAACTCAACCAAGATTTGATGCATGCCTTCTTCATATCTAGGATTAAACCTCAATCAATAAAAGATGCAGAGTAAGATCCCCACTGGATTATTGTAATGCAAGAGGAACTCAATCAATTTGAGAGATGCCGAGTTTGTGATTTAGTTCCAAGACCCAAAGACTACACAGTCATTGGGACTAAATGGTATTTTTAGAAACAAATTGGATGCACAAGGAGCTTTAGTAAGGAATAAAGAAATATTGGTAGCTCAAGGCTATTCTCAAGAAGAAGTAATTGATTATCATCAAAACATTGCCCATGTTGCAAGGCTGGAAGCTATCAGGATATTTCTTGCATATGCAGCATTCAAGATATTCAAAGTCTATCAAATGGATGTCAAGAGTTCCTTTCTAAATTGTGAACTCAAAGAGGAATTTTATGTTGAGCAACAACCAGGTTTTATGTCTCCAACTCATCCCTCTTTTGTTTTCAAATTTCAAAAAGCCTCTATGGTTTAAAGCAAGCTCCAAGAGCTTGGTATATGACCTTAGCTAGCTTTCTTTTAGAGCATAAGTTCTCTAGGGGCATTGTAGATAGGACTTTATTTTTTTGGTATCATAAAAATAAAATCTTGTTAGTACAAATATATATAGATGACATCATTTTTGGCTCTACTGATTCCAAACTATACAAAAGGTTTTCTTACCTAATGCATTCTAAGTTTGAAATGAGTAGCATGGGTGAGCTTTCATACTTCCTTGGTCTTCAAGTGAAGAAATACCCTGATGACATTTTCATCTCCCAATCTAAATATGCTAAGGATCTGGTTAAGAGATTTGGGTTGTCTGATGCCTCAGCTATAAAAACACCCATGGATTCCAATACTGTGATTTATTTAGATGAACAGGTCAAGCCATTTGATCAGAAAATATATAGGGCTATTGTTGGGTCCTTATTGTATCTCATAGCTAGTTGGCCACATATAATATTTGCTACATGTCTTTATGCTAGGTTCTTTGTGAACCCTAAAGAATCTCACCTTATTTTCCTAAAAAGAATTTTGAGATATATAAAGGGTTACAGAAATCTAGGACTCTGGTATGCAACTGAGTAAGAATTTGAATTAATTTGATTCTCATATGCTGACTTTATTGTATGTAGAGTTGACAGGAAAAATACATCAGGAACATGCAAGTTCCTTAGTGTTAGGCTTGTGTCTTGGTTTTGAGAGAAATAGACATCTGTGTCAACTTCAACTGCTGAAGCTGAATATATAGTAGCTGGCAGTGGTTGTTCACAAATTTCTAGGATTCAAAATAAACTCCTTGATTAGGGTCTCAATCTAAAAAATTCAACTATATTTTGTGATAGTACCAGTGCAATTTCCATTGCAAAAAATCCAGTGCATCATAGTAGGACAAAGCATATGGAAATTAGGCATCATTTCATTAGAGATTGTGTAGACAAAAAAAATTAACCTTGTCTTTATCTCTACAGATTTACAATGGGAAGACATTTTCACCAAACTTTTGGATGAAAAGAAACATCTGTTCTTCTTAAATCTGCTGGGCATGATTAATGGAGAAGTTAAAATTTGATTTTTGTCTGAAGTCTTAAGAATTGATCACTTTTTGTCGAATGGAGATCGATGATCTGTGAACTCTTCTTGAGTTTTTCTTCAACCTGAGATCAACAAAATCTCTTATAGGAATTCGTTCATCGAACGGAGATCGACAAAATTATTTCTGAAAATATTTCGTTGAACGGAGATCGAAGATCTGTTTTCCCGCACTTCTAACTTTTGTCGATGACTTTTATCTCTTTATGGGTATTTTCGTCGAACTGAGTTCGGATTTTTTTTTTCGTCAGACGGAGTTCGTCTTTTCATCTTCTAAAACATATAATTAGGTTTTTCCTTAACTCCATCCCTCACTTTCCATTTACTCTCTACAATTGATCTTTTGTTGTTTTTGAAGAGCAATGGCGATTTCTCCAGCACTTCATGCAACTATGAAGTTCGATGCAGGCTTTGATATTGACTTGGAATCATTCTCTTATTCGGATCAGATATTCACAGACATTCTAAAGTTATTTGAAGGTTCAAATCTGAAGTTCCTTATGACCACCATGATCAAACTACCAGTAACAGAGATTAAGGAATTGGTTTTCACTGCACAGGTTCAAGATTCTACCGTTCTTATCGGTTAAATTTCTAGTTACCCGATTCCTCTCTCTCCAGAGATTTAAACCGAAGTATTTGGTTTTGTTAATGGAGAAGATGAAATATACTTATCTACCAGTGAATTTTATGAGATGCTAGAAAGGTTTGGTCATTCTGTAGGAAACCCTAACCACCTCCTCAAGAAGAATTTATCTATAGAATATAGATTTTTGGTTGATGTTGTAGGCAAAGTGTTACTAGGAAAACACTTTGCACATGATCGCATTACCATGCACTAGTTTCATTTGATGTGTGCATTGGTTAATAAGAAATCAATAAATTGGGGAAGTATTTTGTTTGACTTGATAAAAAGGAAAATTAGTAAGAAGAATGTGTGTTTTGGAAGGATTCTAGGAATCTTTTTGTAGGCAAAGGCTCCAGAGCATTTGGTCTCCCATACCACATTTATCAATGCCTCAAAAAGGATTACCTCTGCCTTATTTGGCAGATGGGAGAGGGTAATTCGAAAGCACTACAGGGCCTCCTCTTCCAGGTTAGCTTCTGAGAACACTAGGCCTAAATCAGCCACTCCCCCAACTCATGAAGAAGCTTCTCCTCCTCTCTCTCCTGTTCATCCTCCATCTCCACCTTATTACATATTTACTTCATCAACTCCCCATAAAAAACCCTCTACCTCCATTCATCCAGCTTCACCATCTCAACAATCATCACCAATTCATCTCCATGAGAATTGAACACTATCTCCACCTCCTCAATCTCCAATTCCATCTCATCTTGATGACATTCCATCCACCTCTACCCAACCAAATTTCAATCTACTATCATCTCCATCTCCTCAACAATCTCCTCAACATTCACCTGTTCAGGATCAATTACTCGATGTCATCCACCCCCATACAACATTCCATCCACATTCCCAGAATTCCAACAAACGGACTTCCCTCAAGGATTCTCTGTCTATTCAAATTGTGGCCACCAATTCACATATTCCCCATCTTATCCTGAAACCCTTTATCTCAATTTCTCTAATATGGCAAAATACATTCCTTAATTCATCACTCCCTCTCTTAAGCAGCTAATAGTTGAGGTTATTTCTCCTCTTTCTGCTTCTATCTCCCTTCTTTCTACTCAATTTTTTTCTTCCTCCTCTGTCCCTTCTTCTGAGGGCCTGGGTTCAGGGCCTTCTAAAAATAGGCAGGGGGAGATGTTCTAGGAAGAAGCTCTAACATCAGCAGCTCAAGCTCCTCCTACAGCAGAAGTTCTAGAAGCAGAAATTCCAGTAGAGATCATTGAGATTCTGGATGAAGATACAAAGATGATTTGTTTTGAAGATTATTCATTAGATACAAAAATAAACATTGTTGGTGATTTTATAATAAATCTCATAATTAATATAGTTTCTTTATTACATTCTTTTGATTCACTTCACAACAACAATCTTCCAGATTTTGTTGATTCAGTTCCAGATTTGTCTAAAGCTATAGTGATGGCGACGACGGCCCTCAACATGACGATGGTACCGGTACGCTTACGGAAGAATGTGCCCCTCCAATCAAAGATGCGGGTCGCCGTGACAAAAAGTTTGATAAGCGCCATCGCCGTTACAATCTCCGCCCGCGACATCCTAATAATTAATTAATACATATAATAATTCTATTATAAGTATTAATTAAATATTATGTTATTGTTTTAATTATTTTTGTTTTGTTTGGACATTATTATTATTTCTATGAGTTGGGCTGCATATAGCCTTGAGTTGTTGTAAGCCTATAAATAGGCATGATATTGTAGGATTTATTATTGAAGATTGATGATAAGCTATTGAAATTTCAAAATCACCTTGATTTGGAATCTCCTGCTTCCTCTCACTTTCCTTCTCCTATTCTTGCCGAAATAGGCCTTCTCCTCCTCCTTAGGTTCGGCCAACCTAGGAACCGCCGCCCCTCCTCCACCTCTCCTCCTCTTGGCCATCGGCCTACCTTCCCTCCTCCTCTCCTCACACTTCGGCCGCCCATCTCTCCACCACCACCCGCAACAATAGCAGCCCCTCTCGAGCAAGATCAACTCCCTCTCATAATAATCGGCCTCCCCACCCCACCACCTTTTCTCTCTCCAACTTGTGACCGGCCTCTACAAGAAGATTGGGCTTCAAAGATCTTGGTTCCGGCATGACGCGAGAAAGACGGAAAGTTTTCTCTCCATCCGGCATACTACCGGTGGAACCGTTGAAGGGCGATCAACCTTTGGCATAGATCAATATCTAGATCTATCTCCGAGTGGGGTAACGAAACCTTCTACTTGTCTTGAGATTATTTCCCTCTTGATAATTTCTTGTGGTGGAAAAAACGTTGGTGTGCAATCTTGATTGCTTTCAATTAATCGTGGATTTCTTGAAATAATTTTTGCGTCTATCTTGATCTATTTAAATTCGAGTAGGCTTGGCGGGCCTCATTTCTTTTTATTGAGAGAGATCTACCTTTTCTTGCGAATCGTATTTTTTTTTGGGTAGATCTCTTTTGGTACAACTCCGCTTGTTCGGACGGAATATTCGTCCCTTTAGCTTGATCGGATCTCGGTCTATAACCGTTGTTCGGTCTCTAACGGATTTGCTACCCGTATGATAGCATTGGACGAAAATCGCAAACGTGTGGTTGGGAATAATTTTTCTGTGCAAGTCGCTAATTCAGTGGAATACCGAGAGAGATCCGTAACGGCGTCTAATATTCGTGTCGCGCGTGTAACGCTGCATCAATTTGGTATCAGAGGGAGGTTGTGTCGATTTCTTAATTGGCACCATCCTAATTAATCTTAGTAGGCCGACACGCACGTGCACAAAATTTTTCAAACAAAAAAAAAGGGAAAAAAATATTTTTTTTGGTGGTCTGCCAATAGCATCCTAAATTTTTAATTTTCAGCAAAATTCAGAAAAAAAAAATTAATTAATAATCTCCATATTTTTTCTAGCAAGAATATCAAAAAAAAAATATATATCTTATTTTGAAAAATTAGCGGGAACAAATCTTTTTGTGAAAATAAATAGGACCAGGCTAATTTTCTTCTTTGCATGTGCACCGATTCCGGTTGAGTGTTCTCTCCGGTTCCCTCTGAAATGGCGCATGATGTCAACGCCTCCCGAGGAAAAACTATAGAACCCAATAGGTTCGTAGGGAAATCTATCCATTCCCCAATAGTGGATGAGATTACTGCTTTAGTTGCTCAACTAAAGGCTAGTCAAGTAGCACCGCCACCGCGCACCTCTAGGCATGTTAGGATTCCTGCTCCGACCTATGATGGGCTAGGTGTACCGCGAGTGTTATTACGTTGGGTGGAAGACATGGAGTGTTATTTTGAGCAAAATCACATTGTGGATCCCCATAGGTTTCCCATTGCGAGATTTCAACTATTTGGTCGAGCCTATACCTTCTGGCTCAACGAGGAGAAGCGTTTGGGAATGCCCTCCGTCGACTCACATGTCGGTTGGCAGATTATGAAGAGTTTATTAACGGATGAGTATTACCCTCCATACTGCCGCTCTCCGTCGTCTGATTATTTGAGTGAGTTGCCGCCTAAGACTTTGCCTACGTCGAATCAGTACGTCCCCCCGTGCTCCCGTACTAGGACGTCTCATGTCATTACTCCTCCCTGCCAGGGCACTAGACCCCTACCTAATTATAAGACTGACTTATCCCCTGAGCTGCCTGACTTAGTTGATGACTCCCCTGATGAGTCCAAGGCCGAGTCTAGGACTGTGCCTGTCACTGAGGATGAGGCCGATATTACTGACGACTGTATTGACGATGAGGAGATCGGTTACCCTAGTGACCTGGATGAGGGTTTCTCCTTTGAGGAATTATCTCCACTTCCCCTCGTCAATGTTTCTGAAACCATTATTGAGTCTGATTTGGGTGTTGTATCCAGTGAGCTGATAGAGTCCTCTAATGGCGAATGTTTCTCTGATAGTGAGTTAGGTGGTGACGAGCCAAATGAATTTTCTTTGAGAGACAATCCTCTGTTTGATTTTTTGGTTGATTATGATGGCTTGCACCCGGAGTATGTTACTTGGACGATAAATCCGTATTTTGGCATGGGGAATGACTTAGCCCCTCCTCCGGAATCTATCGATGCTCCCATTCGTGAGATTTGTACTGCTACTGATGTCGTGATTGACGTGTTGGAAGTTTGTCCTAGTGAGAGAGTGCTATTTTTGGAAGACGTTATTGATGTCTACCCGGATGAGCGTCCCCTGACGCTAACTCCGTCGCATGAAATTAAATTTGATCTCGACTCTCTCCTAGTTTTAATTTTACCGACTCTCCCTCCGGATCGGTTGATCCGACTAGCGGACCCATTTAAACACAAGTTTCGTATTTCTGATCTGGATCATTGTACTTGGCCAACCTTGCGGGCCCCTCCGTTGGGCATATCACCTTTGACGGTTCGTTACACTACGTATCCATCTATGGTTATGTCCAGGACTGTTTTTGATTCTGATTCTGTGGCCATTAGACCTATTATCCTAGTTGTGTCTCGATGTGCTTACTCTATCGGTCTATTTGCACATGTTTTTCTACCCCCTGATGAAGTACCGTTAGCGCCACCTGAAGTTATCATATTGGTGCCACCTGATGTAGTTCCGCTGGTGTCACCCTACTTATTTCTGTTAGTGGCCACGGTATGGCCCCATGAGTCGTCTCGCTCGCACCTCTTGTCACACCTGAGAGCGTCCAACTCTCTTAGTATTTATGATGCGCAGATTCCCTTGGCATATCTGCATGCCAAGTGTGGTCATAATAATTTTCGAATTAGAACTGCGACTTTAGAGCCATTTGAAGTCATCTTTGATGTGAAGGCTCCCGTCCCCCCTGACTTAACCCATATATCCTCCATATTCGGGTTGAGTCACGTAGCCCATGGTTTCACTCCCCACGATAGTATGATTCTTAGGCGCACTTTAAAAGAATTAATCACTCTTGTTGCGTCTCTTTATTTTCCCTCTAGTTTGTCGCCGAAACTCACCCCGGATTATGCTCATTATAAACTCCTTTTGCATAAGCACATTAAAGACACGCTAGCCAGACAATATGCGATTTATCTATCTAATGCTAACATACATAAGAGAATGTCTCCCTTAAAAGTTGGCGATTTGGTTATGGTGCGTCTCATCCCTGAACGGTTGCTTTCGGGCACCATAAAAAAGTTAGCGAATCGGCGAGCCGGCCCATTTCGAATCTTAAAGAAGTTAGGAGAAAACGCATTTTTATTAGAGTTACCCACTGATTGGGGAATTTCCCCTATTTTCAATGTTTCGGATTTAACGCCTTATGTTTCTCCACCACTTGAATTGTCTGTCTGCCCGTTTGGGTCCACTGAAATTTCTAATGGGTTTGGGGGTGAGTTGGTTCCTGGATCGCGCTCTACATCGGTCTCCACTGGAGGTACGTTGGATGTTGATGCAGAAAATTTTTCATCTTCTTTGATTAACGTTTTTCCAAGGTTCCCCAGGACCAACTTTTTGCCTGACAGGATTCTTCGAGATGACGTGCTCTCCTCGCCAAGTGGTGACATTCACCGCTACTTGATTTGTTGGCGTGATCGTCCAGCTTCTGATGATTCATGGCTCCCGGAAGCAGAGGTTGCCCTTTTGGATGAAAATCTTCTCCGCCAGTACATTCCAGGCAACTCATCGGGGATGAGTACTTTCGAGCGGGGGAGGATTGATGGCGACGACGGCCCTCAACATGACGATGGTACCGGTATGCTTACGGAAGAATGTGCCCCTCCAATCAAAGACGCGTGTCGCTGTGACAAAAAGTTTGATAAGCGCCATCGCCGTTACAATCTCCGCCCGCGACATCCTAATAATTAATTAATACATATAATAATTCTATTATAAGTATTAATTAAATATTATGTTATTGTTTTAATTATTTTTGTTTTGTTTGGACTTTATTATTATTTCTATGAGTTGGGCTGCATATAGCCTTGAGTTGTTGTAAGCCTATAAATAGGCATGATATTGTAGGATTTATTATTGAAGATTGATGATAAGCTATTGAAATTTCAAAATCCCCTTGATTTGGAATCTCCTCCTTCCTCTCACTTTCCTTCTCCTATTCTTGCCGAAATAGGCCTTCTCCTCCTCCTTAGGTTCGGCCAACCTAGGAACCGCCGCCCCTCCTCCACCTCTCCTCCTCTTGGCCGCCGGCCTACCTTCCCTCCTCCTCTCCTCACACTTCGGCCGCCCATCTCTCCACCACCACCCGCAACAATAGACGCCCCTCTCGAGCAAGATCAACTCCCTCTCATAATAATCGGCCTCCCCACCCCACCACCTTTTCTCTCTCCAACTTGTGACCGGCCTCTACAAGAAGATTGGGCTTCAAAGATCTTGGTTCCGGCGTGACGCGAGGAAGACGGAAAGTTTTCTCTCCATCCGGCATACTACCGGTGGAACCGTTGAAGGGCGATCAACCTTTGGCATAGATCAATATCTAGATCTATCTCCGAGTGGGGTAACGAAACCTTCTACTTGTCTTGAGATTATTTCCCTCTTGATAATTTCTTGTGGTGGAAAAAACGTTGGTGTGCAATCTTGATAGCTTTGAATTAATCGTGGATTTCTTGAAATAATTTTTGCGTCTATCTTGATCTATTTAAATTCGAGTAGGCTTGGCGGGCCTCGTTTCTTTTTATTGAGAGAGATCTACCTTTTCTTGCGAATCGTATTTTTTTTGGGTAGATCTCTTTTGGTACAACTCCGCTTGTTCGGACGGAATATTCGTCCCTTTAGCTTGATCGGATCTCGGTCTATAACCGTTGTTCGGTCTCTAACGGATTTGCTACCCGTATGATAGCATTGGACGAAAATTGCAAACGTGTGGTTGGGAATAATTTTTCTGTGCAAGTCGCGAATTCAGTGGAATACCGAGAGAGATCCGTAACGGCGTCTAATATTCATGTCGCGCGTGTAACGCTGCATCATATAGTATGTTACTCAGCTTCAATAAGTCCTGATGTTTTGGAACAACTTAGGATAAGTTTTTCAGTTTCTGATATTATTATAGAGCCAATAAGTAACTCAGAGCCAAAGGATTTTCTCCTATAACTTTTGGTTGGTCTAAGTCTCCCATGCCAGATCTTGATGAGATCTTGTTTCAAGATATAGAAGAAGAGAGTGATCAAGTGTTTACTGAAGTTGTAGAGCTAGAAAGTCAAGTACAGCCTCAGGCTGAAGCTATTCATCCTCAAGCACACCATAACTTCACTGATGATATGCTAAATCAAATTCATTCTCTCTATGATAATCAAGCTAATGATTCTGGTGATGTAGAAGATTCTGATGACTCAAAGGACACCAGTTCCAAGAAGAGAGAAGCAAAGAAGAAGGCACTTCCAAAGGCTACTCTAAAGCAAAATCCAACTACTAATACTCCTTATTACATTATACATAACATAACTCTCACTCTAGACTCCCCCTCACTGGATGAGATACTCTAAGAATGAAATGAAAGCAACTAAGGAGAGTAAGAGATACTCTCATCCACCTCAATTCAGGAGAGGTCCTCATCCTCCTCCTCCTGTAGCTGTATCCTCAGGAAATGTTTCTCAAGGTCAAAGATCTACTTCGCACTCCTATCAATCGAGATCAACTCAAAGCAGTAGAGATAGGCCCTCTAGATCTCACACTCAGTCTAGCAGAAAACAATAGCAATAGCAGCAATCTAACATTCTAAGTAGCCAGCAAAAAGTTCAAGATATTCAGAAATCCTATCTTGAAAAGCCTTTGTCTCCTATGTGTGATCAAGAGATGGATCCTAATTCTAGGATGGCCAGGTTCAAAGAAGTTATAGGACTTTCTCAAATCAGGAAAGCTAATGTAGAAGGACAAGATATTTCTCAATATACTACTATGCCTTCTAACATGAAGAAAGAGCTTGGAAAATATCATGTACAAAATATCTTTAATGTTGATACATATATGTCTTTGCATCATGAAGTAGTTGTACCTAGAGATCTTTCAGTGATAATTCTTGGAGCAGAAGATATGAAGATGTCAAAGTTGCAAGCTATTGATCTAAACAGAGAAAGCATTTTCACCAAACCTTCAACTAGGACTTCTCAAGATAAATCCAAAAGAGTTTGACAGTTTTTCTTTTTTTGTTTTTGGACTTCACTTTTATTTATTGTAATTATGTCACAAGACAATCTTGTTTATATCTGCTGAAACTTTATAATTCTGCAAGATATTATTTTTTCTGCTTTGTGATTTTTCTTTTATTATTGTTCATAGTGACCTCACCCAAATAAGGGGAGATTGTTGGAACCTCACCTTGTTTAGGGTTGATTTAGGCTAGGTTCACTATTAGGACTCTCAAATGACCCACGTTTTATAGTCTAGGGTCATAAGTCTTTATCTGGGTCTAGGTCAAGTCAGCAAACCTAGAGTGATTGGTTTTCACCTTCAAAAGGCATAGAGACAGAAGACCTCTAGATAAAGCTATTTTCTAAGAGTCAGAAAAAGAGTTTGACGAGAGCTGAACTCAGCTCGATGATCGTCGATCTCAGATCGACGAACTCAGAATTTCTTCTCTGAGTTGAGCTCAACGAAAGTCCAGCTGTGATCGACGATTTGTTAGCTTATACCAAGAACTCATCTCCACGAAGTGTTATCTCAGCTCGATGAAATTGAAGCTCCGTTCGACGATTTTCTACCTCTTGTCTGCAATCTTTAGTTCGATGATATTGGATCTCAGGTCGACGAAATTTGTTGAGTTCGATTATATTCTCACAGATTCAGTTCGACTATTTTCTCTCTGTTTCAGTTTGACTAAGGCATAAGTTTTTCAAATTATGTTATATTATGTTTGTAAAACTCTGGTAATTAATGCTCAATATTCTTATCAATATAGCCATTGTATGGCAGTATTAATTATGGTTTTCACAGAGTTATAACTTGACTTATTTACTAGGACAGTTGAGGAAATTCATTTAATAAATATTCTAGCTGTTCAACTCCCAGATTTTATACAGTCAATCAAGGAAAAGGATTTCCAAATTCAAATGCTAAAATATGCAAGGATTATATATAAAGTTTTTCTTTTTCAAGACAGCAAGCAGTAATTCATGCAAAAAATAAGCACACATAGAAAAATGTTATCGTGAATACATTCTTACTTCAGGAATTTCCAAGAGACAAAATAATCAACATCTGTCTAAAAGTTTCTTGAAGATCTTCAAGCAATCTGAAGGCCTACACCCTGAGCAAAGAACTCTTTCACCTGAACAATTCTACATCTCAGGGGGAGCTTTGACAACAATGCAATCCACTAGTCTTCTCTCAGATTGTTGACAGAGAAGAACATCATCTTTATTTTCTTTCACCACTGTAAAAGGGTTTTTAACTCCCTTCAAAAGTTATCATTTGGTTCTTAAGACTCCTGATCAAAAGAATTGGTTTGGTTTTTGGGCACCTGGTAAAAATCTCAAAGGGTTGCTAGATCTCCGTTGAAAATAAATCTTGTTATGATATGACACCTTAGCAAAAACCTGTGGTGGCAGGGAACCTGATCAAAAATCTGTAGTAGATTCCTACAAGTGTGGTATAAGAGTGGATGTACCCAAGTTTAGGGAAACCATTACAAAATCTTTGTGTCATCTGGATTGCTCTATTTTGTATTTTACTGTGCTGTGATTTTTGTGTTTTGTTTTTCTGCCCTTCTACTTATAGTTATCACTTATTTTAATCTGCAATAAAAATTAATCAAAAGTTTTTAAAACTCAATTCACCCCCCTCTAGAGTTAGTGTAATCTATCCCTTCTCTTTCAAGGTCCGCACATAATAAAGCCGTAGAAATAAGATAACATATAAGCGTTGGCAGCAGAAGGCGAGTTAGTTGGTGTATTTTGTCTGGTTGGATAAGATTGAGGTCATAAGTAGGATTCAAGTTGTTATAGTATGGTTGACTAGGATGCAAGGTTTTTCTCGGGATTGACTTTGGATCGTCTTTCCCTTGGAGGAGGTCCAAATATACCTTTGTTTAGTTCAAGTGTAATATTAAGAGAGTTGGGACATAGGTAGATACCAACATTAGTAAGAGCCATATGAAAGGGAACTTTGGTCTTCAGCTACCATCATTATTCCTAGTGCCCCCAAGAGCCCTTCACCTAGCAAGCCCTAGGCAGTCCTAGATTAACCTTACATAGTAAGGCTAAGAAGTTAGAGAAAGATTAATCCTAAGTACATCACTTTCACTCACCCCGTGGTCACGGGAGGATAGTTTGGTTTAGACTCACGTGCGGTAGGCTCGGCAGTGGTAGTGACGGACGGGATAGTATGGGGAGTCAATGGCTCGGAGATTTATATTTGTCATAATGGCATATGCATAAGGTGATGGATCTTCGATATTAGATGGTTGTTTGCAGCGACGTCGATACTTAGACTTGCCAAGAGTGGTTCTCACTTAGCCAATAAAAAGTTTGGTGGGTTTGTCAGCATTAGTACATGGTGACTCTGGTGTGTCCTTCAGAAGCATACTTAAGGGCTAGGTCTGGTAGTGTGGATATCCTCCTAGGAGTGGGGTGGCCCCACCAACTATTTCCGTTGGCCACTACGGAGGCTCCTGGGAGTGAAGCTAGTTTCCAAAATGGGGGAACTAATAGTCTGTGCCCATAGAGTCCTGTGTGTGTATGTGTTGCACTTGTATGAACATAACATTCAAACAGTATAAAATAATATATCATGAAATCATTGAATTTAAACCCCCGCCACTATTGTATAAATTGGTATGGGACATTTTATACAATAGGCCTTACAAAAGGACCCCTTACATTATGAGGTTGTATGTGCATTCTTATAAGTTAAGGTTTCTTATTCTATAGCTTACTTTACTTTACTTTATCTGTGGTAAAAGGTAGCCGTAGTTCTTTACTTGTACTTTTATTACTTATAGTGTAGCATATGCTTACTGCTCCGTTCTTTACCTTGTTTACATTCTTGATACCTTGTTATAGTTCTTTTGTATATACTCCTTCTAGGGTAGTTGTCGCCTGCTCTTGTTCATTCTCCACCTGAAATATCTTTCCTTTCCTCCTCCCCGCACGTTCCTAGGAGTCACGGGGGTGAGGCGAGTACGATAATGTCTTAGTCTTTTTACTAACAGTCGGTGTACTATATCATTTTACGAATTCAAGGTGATGCACAAGTCGCAGGAGAAGGTAGGACTTGAGGAGCAGTTGTTGCACTCTACCACTACTACACGGCGATATATCGAGGAAGTTTTTTATTTTTCTTCCGCTAGATGTTGTGAGTTGTGTGAGAGAGATCTTTTGTATTAGACATATTCCTGTCTTAAGCCTTTTTTTCTACTCTCTTTCAGACTATGTACTCATTGTGGACTATTGCTCATATATATATATATATATATATATATATATATATATATATATATATATATATATATTAATAGTGAACTGTGATCTGTGGACGTGTATTACTCATTTACTTCTTTTTTGTTAGCCTACTGTGATGTGATCATTTTAGCTGGCAGGATCGGCACCGTGCGGTGGCGTCTAACTTGGTAATTCGAGCCACCGTAACTCGGCGGTTCTAGGAATAAGACACGCTGGTGAAAGAAAAAAAGGGGGTCTAAAAAACTTGTATCAGAGCAGACCACGATCATAAAGAAGTAAGTCCACAACACTGGGTCACCCCGCGCTAGCATTATTTTGGGGACAAACTAAGCAGCGTAAGTTGTGGTGTGCCAATGTGTAAATATTACAAGATATAGTACATAAATCAATGAGTTAGGCCAACCCAACTAAGAAACTTTACTCACCAAGACGATTCTTAGTTTATCCTGGTCAAATTGATCCTAGGAATAAATTTGGTTAAGATATGAGGATACCCGAAGAGACTAGAGGAAGAGTATAACGCGAGAGTAACTACTTAAGGTTTAAACTCTGATGTTCCTACTTTACATATCAAGTGGTACCATCACTGTTACCCAAACAAATAGGACCACCTTAAGGAGAATTGATGCCTATAATCCATTAGCAAAATAGTAGGGGAATCATAGACTCGGCCATCGTACCAATGACACGATTAGGTTGAGACAACCATCATACAAAATACGAAGGGTTTGATAAGAATTAAGGTTCATAAGAGACCCATTTGGGACTGGGTCACATGTTCAACCTGAGAGGAATGTCGTAAATGGTAACCTGGAGATTTTAAAGTATGGAGTGTATTATTAAGTTTCAGGATGGAACCCCAAGTATACGGTTGCATTCCCTAAGGATTGTGTGCATATCTAGCCCGAATATAACATAATGATATCGAAGATACTTAGGCCAAGATATGTAGGGGCTTATCTTTTGTTTATTGTGGGCTTATCTTTTATTTATTAGGCAAATTAGTTACTGAATTGAGTTTCCTTAGACCTAATTTAAAAAATATGGTGTCACAAACATAGTGATGTTGAAATTGATCTTATTCGACGCTACTCGGGCAAAGTTACCAGGATAATGATTAGATATCGTTAATCGGACAAATACTTGACCTTATTAAAATCATTGGAAATTTTGGTTTGAAATTAGGTCCTGCAAGTTAGAATTATATTTGAAATTTCTTGTTATTCAGGGCATTCAGAAGTGATTAACTTGTAATTTTTTTTATCACACCCTTTTGTAGTAGAATAATTTTTACTATAATAATATTCATTATACCTCGGGAGCTAGTTGATGAATAATCAAAGATCCAAGATAAGGACCTGTTGGATTTAAAGTATAATGTTTTAGTTTACTATGGTAGGAGTGACTTAATCCTATCTTATTTTGATCGTACAAAAGTGACCAAGCTCGTCATATACTAAAATGTTTTGAATTGATGAATTAAACATGAAAATTGTATTATAACTATTATCCATGCTTACCTGACATACCGAAGTAGTTAGGTTTAAAACATGTAGTTATAGATAGGGCAATGTCATGGTAATAAGGAGGAGTAATTATGTAACATAAATATTACAAGATATCATGGGAATTAGGTGGCGGGTAGTAAGATTCAGGATATATGGGAAGATAAGATTAAATCGCTATGTTGTAACATCAGAAGTATGATAACTCTAGGAAATTCGCAAGAAATAAATAGACAATATATTGAAGATGTACACCTTAGGTATGACTCTGCGGACTCTATTCAAATATCATCAAGGACCGAAATATATACGTTTGATGGCATTATAGTCACAGTTAGCAAAATTCATGATTACGAAAAAAGCATTTTGGATTATCTAGTGTAATTACAGAGAAATGACACAGAAAATAATGGGTGTTAGTGATAATCTTCAAAGATTTATGAGTACACCTTCTTAAATTATGAGGATGATGGGTCACTTGACGAACTGATCAAACTCGTTAATTGATAAGATTTGATAATTCATAAAGTTGAGTTGATTGATTACTCTAGCATACTAGAAGGAATAAGAACCTGATCTTGTAGAGGAAGTTTATAGAGTCATAGTCTACACTCACAAACGAGAACTCAAATTACCATAAGAAAAATGTGTCTATCAGAAGGTGTATTTCCTCGGAATAAAGAAAGACGTCGTGGATTTTTTGATGCGTGGTGAGGTTTGTCCGCTGGATAAGGTCAAGTGCCCAAGACGATCGTATCAGATCGGGATGGACAGTGTATGTCCAAGAAGATAAGATCAGTCCAGGCTTATCTGGGCTCTTGGTCGACATTCAACACAGCTCTCCACCATTAGATGGAGGTGCAAGACTACATTATCTTGGATCTAGGATGAGGATCCAAAGGCACTCGGCTCAGAATTTGTGGAGAATACATATACCATGTGTGACTGATTCGAGATAGGATGCTGGAGGCCAAGAGCAGACTGGCCAAGTATTACGATGCACGACATTATCAAGTAGAGTTTTAGGATGGAGCCAAGGTTTCCAGAAGATATGTCCGATGTATGGAGTCTCCCGGTACGCTGGCGGAAGAAGCTCAGTCTGATATGTCGGGGGCCCTACAGGAACCTGAAGCTGATCGGCGCATTAGCTTACTGATTGGATCTGCCTCTGGAGTTAGCGGGTTAACACGACGCCTTCCCCGTCTCCTCACTTAGGAAGGCTATACTACGACCAGAGCAGCAGGTTACTAGTATAGATGTCTCGAAAGCTTCTAATCGATCAGTCCGCTTAGAGCCGATCATGATAGATGGTACGACAGTGTGAGTGTTGCAGTGCGAGAAGGTTCTGGTGGTCAAGATCATGTGAGAAATTTGATGGCTACGACGCCGATGCGGCCATGGATACTTGTCACAGAGAGTTTGTGGATTGGAATGGTCGTTGCCACAAGATTGAGATGGGAGTCTACCACGACGTTCCTTCGCAAACTCCGCCACAACTACATATTTTTTTCTTGACATCCGCCGCCGCCAATAAATAAATTATATAATTATAAATTACATAATTATAATTATATATTTTATCATTTATATTTTAGCAATTTTATTTTAAAGCAATTTTATTTTAAGAGTTTATTTCATGTATTTTTATTTCATGTATTATGATGTGTGCTTATAACCATCATGTGTTATTTTTAATTATTTCATTTCATATGTAAGATGGGTGTATATAACCATAAAGAGTGGTTTAATTTTCAGGGGTTGAGATTGTGTGGTATAGGCTATATATAGTCATGCTTATGATGAAATTGGTAGAGAATGAATGAATATTTAAAACCCTAAATCTATTGAGATTTCCCTCCTCCTCCTCTCTCCCGTGGCAAATTTTGACCAATCGCTCTTCACCCTCACTTCCTCTTTGCCGCCGGCCACCTCCCTCCCCCTCTCTAATTTCTCCTATCTCCTCCTCCTCCCTCTACAAGTTATCTACATAAATAGCCCCTTATCTCCCTCTTCAACAAAAACTGGCCACCTTTCTCTCACCCCCAACCCATGCCTTTATTTATCCCCTCCCAAAAACACTAGCCGGCCACTCACCTTGCTTCCACCTAATCCTCCTCGTTTTCCCTCTCCCGGCCATGACCTCCACCATAACACCCGAGCCACCACCTCTACCCCCAACTCGAGCCTCAACCCTCTCCAAAAACAAAACCAGCCACCACCACCCTCTTAGGGTTCAGCCTACCCCAAGCCGCCACCTTTCTTCATCCCCCTCAAATCTCGGCCACCCTCCACCACCATCCATATCCGACTTGCCACTCCTCACCAAACCCGACCAATCATATCTCTTCTCCCTGGCAATTTATCCACCACCTTTTCTCTCTCCTCTTTCCTTATATATTTTCATTCAAGGATTTCTCCCTATCCTAGGGTTTATTGCAAATGGAAGACGACTCGTGTCTTCATCATCCGGAGCGAATCTGTGGAGTTTGTATGGAAATAAAAAAATCAACCACTATCGTGTGCGATTCCTCCACTAATCTTGTGGACATACTTCTTGGGATTGGGTAATAATTTTCTTTAACCTCTTGAGTGATTTCTTCTATACTATTTGTGAGACTGTTGTGGAATAGAATACTGGTAATTAGTCCTGATTTATATTGAATGTTGTGCGTAATTAAAATCTTAATTTCAAGCATTATTTTCCCGCATGTTTTTCATTAAATTAAAGCGGGTAAATTTTCATGAACACTTGTAGAAATCGGTTTCCTTAGCCTTGATTTCTTTGGTGTTCAAGTGATTTGGAAACCCTCATATTAAATTAACTTGGGGTTGACTTTTTGACTCAATTTTAATTGCTATATTAGTCTGGATTTTCTCTTATTGGAATTATGAATGTTTGTGCATAATTTATTGGAAATTGCTAATTGTCCGGATCGGGTAGGTCTTATTCGCTTGAGACAACATTGGCCTTTAGCCCTTGTTCAATCAATAAAAGGGGTAGCATCCCTTTGCGTTGTGTATTGCTATATTGATATATTATAGGAACCCTCGTTAGTATTAATTTAGAGAACCTTTCTCGTTGCATAGTTATTTTAATTATCGATCCTTAAACGCGCACGTTTAATCCCGTGAAACCCAAGGCTTGCATCAATTTGGTATCAGAGGGAGGTTCACGTCAATTTCCTAATTGGCACCATCCCCCTTTTATTATCACGTCGACACGCACTTGCACGTTTCATTGCCAAATTACAATTTTTTTTTATAAATTTTAAGTTTTGGTCTACCAATAACAACCTAAAATTCTCAGTTTTTCTCAAAAAATTCAAAAAAATATAATCTAGAAATTCACCATCATTTTATTGGTAAGAAATCAAAAATATTTTATTTTTATTAGGTCATTATTTTTATTAAGTCATTATAAATTTTTTATTTTTTGTCTACAAATAGCGACCTAAATTCATTATTTTCCTACGAAAAAAGAAAATTTTTTTTTAATAATCTCCATATTATTTTCATCCAGAAAATCAAAAATAATATTTGATTACCCTAGTTGCTAAGCGAGAACAATTCTGTCTTTCCTAAACTTTAGTGGGTCAGGTTCATTTTTCATTGCATGTGCACAAAAATCGGGTCGAGTTTTCTCTCCGATTCTCACTAAAAATGGCCTATGACGTGTATGCTAGAAAACATGCACTCACTCATGACGGTTATTACTATTTTTATGTTAAAGTCGTGGGTAAACATACCCACACTTTTCCATCATACCCTAAAAATTCCAACCATTCTCACGCTTATCCTCCCACTAGAATTGAGGCACCTACTTATGACGGATTAAGGTGTCAACAAATTTTGAGAGACTGGATTAAGGGGATAGAAGCTTATTTTGATTATCATGTATGGGGAGACTACTACAAGGTTATTGTAGCCCGAAAGAGCTTAGTAGGTCAAGCCCTGGAATTTTGGCTGAACGAAGATCGCGGTGCCGGTAGATGTCTATATGCTTGGCCGCACATGCGAAGACTACTCTCAGACAAATTTGATCCTGCCTATCTCTGCACTGCTGAAAACAATCCTGTGAGTGTGTATCATTATGGAGCTAGACCCGTAGCAACTCATAAGAGTTACCCTATGCCTCAGGTTAGATCTTCTCCCACAACGATAGGACTACACCTAGTGTGCCTAATTCCACTCCTAAGGAAAATACGCTGTGTAGAGCTTATGTTTTGGAATCAAAAATATTACTACAAAGGTTATGCCTCTTTCAGCCTCGACGTCTAAGCCCCTTGAGATAGTGACTGATACCTCTGAGGATTTTGATGTGGATTTAATATCTCTAGATTCGGAAGTTGACCAGCTAGGTGAGAGTATCCCTTTACGTATAATAGTGCCCGACGAGTCTGATGATTCTGAAAGTGATGGTTTCCCTAGTGATTTAGAAGATGATGTTTGGGATGATGATATTCTGATCTGTGAGAGTAGTCTATTGCCTATTATGTGCCCTACCAGCGTTGTGTCTGTTCACCCTAGTATTGAGTTCCCTCTCCAAGATAGGATCCCCATTTTGTTAGAGCCTACGATTACACCCACTGAGATTGTATCTGAGTTATTTGAGGAGTCTGAATGTGATAATGTTCCTATTATTATTGTGGATAGGTTACGATATGAGGGAAGGGTATTTTTTGACGATTCGTTGGTTGTACTCACGGATGAGTGTTCTTTGATGTTGTCACCGTTGGGTGAAAATAATACTGATTCATAATTTTTCCCGGGTTTGATTTTACCAACCCTTCCCCCTATTTATTTGCCCACATTAGTTGACTTTTTAGGACGTGGAACTGGTAGACCTAGTCAAGATTTTTGTGTCACGCCCACTTTATTAGTTCCTACATTGAAGTTTTATTAGTGTATAGATATTACTATGTTGAGCGCACTAGTATTTGGAATTTTCACCGCACCTCATAGACATGACTATGCATCACTTTTAACAGCTCATTTTTTACGTGTCCGACTACAGTTCCGTCCACTACTACGACTGATTCTGATGCTTTGGCCATTGTGCCTCTTGTTGTGGTGTCCCCTATACATACTTATATATAACACCCGGTCGCACGTATTTACCAACTTCCTTTTGATGACCCTCATTTCCCAACGTTAGTGACTTAAGTTGGGTCAATTGAGTTGTATCGCTCACAAATCTTTTCACATCTGGGAGCATCCAATTAAATGGTTTATGATGAGCAGTTCACCTTGGCATACCTTCATGCCAAGTGTAAGTATTTAAAATATAAAATTAAAACTGCGAATTTGGAGCTCAGTAAAATCATCTCTAATCATAAGGCTCTGGTGCCACCTGACTTAACCCCCTTATCCTCCGTATTTGGGTCTAGTCATGTAGAACATGGATTCTCGCCTCATGTATCTTGAAATTTAGTGTTTTATTTTAAGTTATGTTGTACGCACTTCCACTCCTTTTCGAGACCATCCGACGCTAAATTTAGTGATTTGGATTTAGTCTGGCCAATCCCCGAGCGGTTGCCTTCTCGCTACATTAATAAATTAATATGTAGGAACGCCAACCCATCCATGATTATGAAGAATGTTGGATTTCATGCTTTTATTTCAGATTTTTTTATAGCACATGGTGTTTTACAATATTTCAAGTTTTTAGACTTCTTACTGTACGTCTATGTTCAACCTGAGTTGCTTTATCCGTCGTTTCTTCCTACCACTAAATATTCTCATAGAATGGGGAGTGTTTGTGTTGTCGTATCTAATTTCCACGTGGACTCCTTTGTTTTTGAATCAGATGGTAAGATTCAAGTTAATTTTCTTTTGCCTAAAACCATTTCGAGTTTTGTTGTTCCTACACCTGACAGGTTCTTAGTGCTATAGGATGTTTATGCTACTACGACACAAATTGCGGAGCCAGATTTGCGCCATATTGCTGTTGCTTTTGACTATTTTCCCCTCACAGGCCACTCATCGGTGATGAGTAATTTTGAGTGGGGGAGGATTGGTGGCGACGATGCTTATGCGGTCGTGCATCCCCGTCATAGAGAGTTCGTGGATTGGGATGGTCATAGCCGCAAGCTCAAGATGGGAGTCTACCACGACGTTCCTTTGCCAATTCCACCGCTACATGTTTTTCCCGACGTCCCCCGTCGCCAATAAATAAAATATATAATTATAAATAACATAATTATAATTATATATTTTATAATTTATATTTTAGCAATTTTATTTTTAATCAATTTTATTTTAAGAGTTTATTTCATGTATTTTTATTTCATGTATTATGATGGGTGCTTATAACCATCATGTGTTGTTTTTAATTATTTCATTTCATATGTAAGATGGGTGCATATAACCATCAAGAGTTATTTAATTTTTAAGGGTGGAGATTGAGTGGTGTAGGCTATATATAGCCATGCTTATGATGAAATTGGTAGAGAATGAATGAAAATGTAAAACCATAAATCTATTGAGATTTCCCTCCTCCTCTCTCCCTTGGCAAATTTAGGTTATCCTCTCTTTTCCCTCACTTCGTCTTAGCGGCCGGCCACATCCCTCCCCATCTATAATTTCTCCAATCTCCTCCTCCTCCCTTTACAAGTTATCCACCAAAATATCCCCTCATCTCCCTCTTCAATAAAAACAGGCCACCTTCCTTTCCCCACCAACCCGAGCCTCCTGTTCTCCCCTCCCTAAAACCCTAGCCGACCACCAACCTTGTTGCCACCTTCTCCTCCTCCTTTTCCCTCTCCCAGCCATCACCTCCACCACAACACCCGAGCCACCACCTCTACCCCAAGTCCGAGCCTCCACCCTCTCCAAAAACAAAACCAATAACCACCATGTTGGAACACCCTATTACTATTTGGACCAGGATGACTATACTTCTATAGGGATTTTAGTTTGTGACCTCCTTGTTGTTATAAAGGTCACATAGGCTAGGTAGAATAATCTTCAGCTCGACGTAGAGTCGACCTCTGCTCGACGTAGAGTCGATCTCAGCTCGACGTTGAGTCGACCTCAGCTCGACGCTGAGTCGACCTCAGCTCGACGCAGAGTCGACCTCAGCTCGACGCAGAGTCGACCTCAGCTCGACGCAGAGTCGACCTCAGCTTGATGCAGAGTCGACCTCCGCTCGACGTTCCGTCAAACCCAGTTCTACTTACAGAAAACACTCTCAGGCCGACGTGTGTCGTGCTCAGATCGACGTTTTATTGTGAGCTCGACGCTTTTCAGACCGCCGTCAGTTTTGGATAGGAATTCAAAATCCCTCTGTCAGACAATTAATGCTGAAGATTTATTGGCCGTTACAGCATATCTGGTGCATGGCTCAAGGAATTTTCTAAGGAATGTCTGCCTGTCATTTCCTTGGAGACATGGACATTTAAGGAAAGCAATTAATGCTGACTTCCAACGGCTATCAAAGTAAAGGAAGAAGAAGACTCAAGTATATAATTCTTTTTCTTTCAATTCTACAAAGAGACACAGAGAATATACAGAACAAAAAAAGAGAACAACAATACAAGACTTCAGATCTCTTTTCTCTCTGTAAAATTGTTTTGAAAGACTCACTCATAGGAATTCTGATTGCTTCAGACACAACCATCCAACCTTCTTGGATCATCACTTGCTGGAGCAGATCAAATCTTTTGAAGACCTGTCACCCTTGTACAGAGCTCTCCTTCCTGAACCTCTTCTTGATCTCAGGGGGAGCTTTGACAACAACTGCAGATCCACTTTTGCTTCTCTCTGCTTGTTGATAGAGAAGACAACATCATTCTTTTTCTTTTTCTTTCTGTACAGGGTTTTAACTCCCTTCAAAAGTTACTTTTGGTTTTGCTGAAACCTGGTCAAAATCAGCTCCTTTGGTTTGTGAGAACCTGATCAAAAACTCTCTGGTGCTCAAGACACCTGATCAACTCATCTTGAAGTGGATTCCTATCAAGGGTGATAGAAGAGTGGATGTACCCAGATTTGGGGAACCACTATAGCTCCTTGTGTCATCTGGATTGCTTGTTTTTTTGTGTTTTGCTTTGTGCTGTGAATTTCCTTTTACTCTGATTATTTGCTATAGCACTATACACTTAGTAAATACAAATTTTCTCTGCACACAAGTTTTATTTGCAAAATTATTTTAAATAACTCTATTCACCCCCCTCTAGAGTTAGGATTGATCTTATCCTGCACTTTCAATTGGTATCAGAGGCAGGTTGATCATTCATACAGGCTAACACCTAGATCAAAAGATCCCTGATAAGATCATTTCCCTCAAAGGGTTAGTTTCTTTAGTTTTACTTATCTTTGAAACTCATGGCACAAAACAAGGACTTTGCTAGCACCAGACCTCCTATGTGCAATCTCTCTAAGTTTGCACTATGGAAGGCAAGGATTAGACTTTACATGAACTCTTTTGATGAAGACATTTTTAATTCTGTGTTGATAGATTGTCCAAGACCTCCCACAGGAACAAGTACATCAGCTGTTCCTCCTCCTTCAGGAACTGATGCTGACATAAAGAAGTGGAAGGCAGCAGATGCTAAAGCCATGAACATCTTGGCTCAAACCATGTCAGATGACATTTTCCAGAAAGTAGCTGATTGCAATACTGCTAAAGAGATCTGGGAAAAACTTTCAGAAATTGTATCAGGTTCTGCAGATGAAAGAAAGGATAGGAGATCCTACCTCATCACCCAGTATGAGAACTTCAAAAAGGCAGAGTCTGAGTCAGTTGCTGACATGTACAACAGACTGAGCCTAATCATCAGTGAGCTTAGATCACTAGAGAAGGACATATCTCTCACTGAGATAAATGACAAGATACTGACTTGTTTCCCTAGCTCTTGGGACTCAAGAATCTGGTCAATTAAAGATGGAAGAAATGTCTGTGAGTTATCCACAGAAGCCCTTCTAGGAAAGCTCAAGAGTTATGAGCAATTTATTAAGAAGAGAGAAGAAGAGCAGAAGACATCCACACCAACAGAGAAGGCTGAGAAAACTATTGCCTTCAAAGCACAGGAAGAAGAACCTAAAGAAAAGGTGTTGGGAAATGAAGAGCTTATGAGCCTACTGGTCAAAAGGTTCAATAAGCTAAATAAAAGGAACTTCAGAAGATGGTCATCCAAAGACAAAGACAAGCCAAGGTATGACAGATCTAATAATAAAGATATTATCTGCTTTGGCTGCAGGAAACCAGGACACATCTTCCCAAACTGTCCAGAAAATCAAGACAAGGACAGAAGGGACAAAAAGGAAAGAAAGGATAAAAGGAAGGATAAGGAGTCAAGGAAATACCATGACAAGCCTTCCTCCAGCAACAGCAAGCACACCAGAAAAGGATTTGTGGCTGAATCCTGGAGTGACTCTGATGAGTCTGATTCATCATCCAGTTCTAGTGATGATGAGGATGATGCAGAAGAAAAGGGATTCTGCATGATGGCCATCAGTGCATCTCAAAAGAACACTGATTCAGAGCCTGATGCTGACTACCCATCTGATCAGGAACTTACTGAGGATCAGGTAATAGATTCATTTGACTTTACTTCTGATGATTTCAAATCTGAGTTTAAATCTATGTGCATTGACTTGATTGAGTCTCAAAAGCTGATTAAAACTCTAAATGAACAATTAATTGAATGCAAATCCATTAACTCAGATAATCTTAGACTCTTAGAAGAGTTGAAGCAGTGTGGGGAGGAGATAGCTTCACTGAAAAGTGAGCTATCTAAGGCCAAACAATTTGAAGAAACCATTAATGGGAGAAGTATCAAATTGATGGACATCACAAGTACAGTGAACTCAAGATTGAATGGTTCACTGGGCTTGGGTGCTTCATCCAGCCAACCCATAGTGCTAACAACTCCAATCAAATTTACCAGTGAGAAAGGTAAAGGAGTCTTGATAGTGGCTAGGAAGAATGCTGACTTAACCCAGGAAACTGGACAAGAAGCGTCGAACGAAGCTCGACGGACGTCGACCAAAGCTCGACGTAATCGCAAGAAAACGTCGAACTCAGGTCGACGCCTTCTACCCTCTGAACAAAGCAAGCCTTCGCCGTCGAACAGAGCTCGACGCACTCACCAGAGTCCGTCGACCGAAGCTCGACGTGCGTCGAGCCAAGCTCAGAGCAAAAGTCATTTCTCAGGGGTTAATTCAAAATTCAATTCCAGCTCTACATCTCATCACTTTAACCCTTATACTGAATGGATAATACCTCCTAGGAGATATCATCCTGCAGGCTATAAGAGTCAACCTGAGATGTCTTTTATTTCAGAATTTAAAGGATATCAAGAAAGGCCCAAGGTAAACTGGGTCAAAAACAATTGATTTGTTGTATGTGCAGATAAAGACCTATCCAATTGAGAACCAGCAGTGGTACTTGGATAGTGGGTGCTCAAAGCACATGACTGGCAACAAGGAAAACCTTGTGTCCTTCAAAGCCAAACATGGACCCAAAGTAATCTTTGGAGATTCAAATGTTGGACAAACAAAAGGCTATGGCCAAGTCAAGATAGGGTCAATCACATTTAAGAAAGTGGCCTATGTGGAAGGACTAAAGCACAACTTAATCAGCATCAGCCAGCTATGTGATGCTGGTTATTAGGTTTGGTTTACCAACTCAGCATGCAATATTACATTAAATAACAACATTGTCTTAATTGGTAATAGACAAGATAACATATATCTAGTTGATTTCAATTCATCTAAAGTAGATATTTGCTTATTTAATTCCCTTAGCAAACCCAATGAACTTTGGCATAAAAGACTAGGACATGTGAACCTTAGAACCATTGCTAAGTTATCCCAAGACAACCTTGTTAGAGGACTACCTTCTGGTCCTTACAAGAAGGAAGGACTTTGCAAGGCCTGTCAGTTAGGCAAGCAAACTAAAAACAGTTTCAAGTCACTTAATAAGAGTGACTCACCTAGAATCTTGTACTTATTGCACATGGACCTTTTTGGACCAATTAATGTACAAAGCCTAGGAGGGAAATCTTATGCTTTAGTGGTTGTAGATGACTTCTCAAGATTCACTTGGGTGTTCTTTCTGAGGAAGAAGTCTGATAACTTCAAGATTTTGACAGATTTTCTCAAAGGCATACAGATTGAGTTCAATACTCACATTGCCCTGATCAGAAGTGATCATGGGACAGAGTTTGATTCTCTTCTCATGCTAGAGTTCTGTCAGAAGGAAGGTATCAGGCACACCTTCTCAGCTCCAAGAACTCCTCAACAAAATGGGGTAGTTGAAAGGAAAAACAGAACCCTTATTGAATCTGCCACAACATTGTTGACAGATGCTCACCTCCCTATAACCTTTTGGGCAGAGGCAGTGAACACCTCCAACTATGTTTTGAATAGAAGCCTGATACATAAACTAAAGGGTAAGACTCCCTATGAGTTACTCAAAGGGAAGAAACCTAAAGTGAATTATTTCAAAATTTTTGGTTGCATTTGCTTCATTCACAATAATGACAAGAAATACCTAGCTAAATTTGAGGCCAAAGCTGATGAAGGAGTGTTTCTGGGATACTCCATGACTAGCAAGGCTTATAGGGTTTTTAACAAGTGCTCAAATAAAATTGAAGAATCCATGCATGTTACATTTGATGAAACTAACATGTCTTATAAGGAGAAGGAGACTTCTACCATAAGCAATTTGCAGGAACATTCAATTTCAGAAAATCTGAAGCAGCTTACCATCACAGACAAAGGGTCATTACCTTCACCAAGTCAGCAAGACACTGAACTCAGTGACAATGAAGGGAATTTCAGGTTCTGGAAAGTTCAAAAGGCCAACAAATTGAAGAACCAGTTGTTGTTCCACAAGAGGAAACAACAACACAGGTTGGTGCATCATCAACACCCCTTGTTGATCTTGCAACAACAAGAGATCACCCAATCTGACAAGTAATTGGAGATATCTCAGTGGGTGTGCAAACAAGGAATCAAGTTAATCAAAATATTATGCACACCTGCTTCCTCTCTCAAATTGAGCCTCAAACCATACAAGATGCAGAGCAAGATCCAAACTGGATCATTGCAATGCAGGAAGAGTTGAATCAATTTGAAAGGAATAAAGTTTGGGAATTAGTACCAAGACCAAGGAACCAGCAAATTGTTGGAACCAAATGGGTATTCAGAAACAAGTTAGATGATCAAGGAATAATTGTGAGAAACAAGGCAAGACTTGTTGCACAAGGATATTGCCAAGAAGAAGGAATTGATTATGACCAAACCTTTGCACCAGTTGCAAGGTTGGAGGCCATAAGAATCTTCCTTGCATATGCAGCTCACAAGAGATTCAAGGTATATCAGATGGATGTCAAGAGTGCTTTTCTCAATGGAGACATCAAGGAAGAAGTTTATGTAAAGCAACCTCCAGGTTTTATCTCTCCAACCTTTCCTGATCATGTTTTTAAACTGCATAAAGCTTTATATGGTCTCAAGCAAGCTCCTAGAGCATGGTATGAGACCTTAGCTTGTTTTTTGTTGGAAAATGATTTTAAAAGGGGTAGTGTAGACCAAACTCTTTTTGTTAGAACCCATAGGTCCCATACCCTACTAGTACAAGTTTATGTAGACGACATCATATTTGGGTCTACTGATTCAAACTTATGCAAAAAGTTCTCACAACTTATGCACTCAAAGTTTGAAATGAGTAGCATGGGTGAGCTTGCTTTCTTTCTAGGATTGCAAGTTAAACAACATGTGGATGGCATTTTCATTTCTCAAACCAAGTATGCTAGAGAATTGGTTAAGAAATTTGGAATGTCTGAAGCATCCTCTATGAAAACACCCATGCCTACAAATGCTGTTTTAGATGCTGATGAATCTGGAAAACCAGTTGATCAGACAAGCTATAGAGCAATCATTGGCTCATTACTTTATCTAACAGCTACTAGACCAGATATAATGTTTGCCACATGCATTTGTGCTAGATTCCAAGTAAGCCCTAGAGAGTCCCACCTCACATTAGTTAAGAGGATTCTTAGGTATGTAAAAAGTTGTCCTATCTAGGTCTCTGGTATCCACATGACTCAGGATTTGATCTAACTGGATTTTCAGATTCTGATTATGCTGGATGTAGAGTAGACAGGAAAAGCACCAGTGGAACTTGTCAATTCCTTGGTGATAGACTTGTCTCCTGGTTTTGTAAGAAACAAACCTCTGTGTCCACATCAACTGCTGAAGCTGAATACATGGCTGCAGGTAGTTGTTGCTCACAGATTTTGTGGATTCAAAACCAGCTCCTAGACTATGGGTACAACTTAGAGATGTCTAAAATCTTTTGTGATAATACCAGTGCAATATCTATTGCTCAAAATCCAGTTCTCCATAGTAGGACCAAGCACATAGAGATCAGACATCACTTCTTAAGAGATAATGTAGAAAAGAAGAAAATTGCACTAGAATACATTTCCACTGAACTACAGAGAGGAGATATCTTCACCAAGCCCTTGGATGAAAAGAAGCACCTATTTTTCCTCAATCAGTTGGGAATGCTAGATGGAGACAGCATAAATTAAAACTCCAAGTTTTTGAAACCCATAATTAACAGGAATAGGAAAATTTCATTTTAAAATTTCCTGTCTGAGTGGTTGTTCTGAGCTCTGAACTAAGCTCGACGCGGCATCGAACGGAGATCGACGGTCCGTCGCCCTCAAAAGCGTCGAACGTCGAACTCAGCTTCCAGCGTCGAACTAAGTTCACAGCTCCCTGGCTTCTTGAGTTTCTCTCTCCCCGGTCGACGTCTTCGTTCAACGTCGACCTGAGCTCGACGTATAGCTTCAGCCAAAGCGTCGAACGTCGACCTAAGCTGCACGCTGTTGAGTCGTTTCAGTTCTCCTAGAGCCTGAGAGCGTCGAACTGAGCTCGACGATCTTTCCTTTTCTGCGTCGAACCCTAAGTATAAAATCATTTCCTCATCGTCGTTTGCAGTTGCGCTTTCATATCTTTCTGCTCAAGCAGGGTCTGTGCCATCTGACTCTCTTACCCTCCCATCCTCTTTCATCCCCTCAACCACAGTTCTCTCATCCTCTCAACCTCTACCTTCCTCCATCTCTACCATTGCCTCCTCCCTTCCATCTCACACTACTTTCCTTCCCATAAGCTTGGATTCCTCCCCTCATGAGGATCTCTTTTCTTTTGACATGCATGAAGACTCCTTCATGGATGCCTCTACCTCCTCTCCTCATGAATTCCCCCATTCATCTACTTTTTCAGAGCTACTTTTTTCCTCCATACATGAGCCAGTTACACCTCCTCTGTCTGCACCTCACTCAACATCTTCCTCATATCCAGTTTCTGCTACTCCATCTACCTCTACTCAAGTTCCCCTTGAGCAAGTAGCTCTCCTCCCCCTAGCCAATCAAATTTTTGACCTTCTGTCTCCAAGGCTCTCCTCCCTCCTGGATGCCAAGCTGGCTCCTCTCATTCTTTCCCTGAGCACTCTTTCTGCCTCTGTATCCTCCCTCTCCTCTCAGTTGGCATGCCCTTCTTCTGGGGGCCTAGAGTCAGCTACCACTGATTCTAGGCAGGGGGAGATGTCAGCAGAAGAAGAGCTGCCTCCCTCTTTAGTTCAGGTTGTTCAGACATGTTCAGAGACAGTATCAGTTGCAGAAGTTCAGATGATATCTGAGGCCCCTCCTCCAGCTTCTGTTCAGAGCTCCTCCCCTCCAGCCCAGATTCAAGAAGATCTGACCAGGGCTATTGTCCCTTTTCTGAAGATCCCTGCTGTAGCAGTGGCTCCTGCTAATAATGAAATTGAAATTTTAGCAGCTGTTGAAACCTCAGGTGAAGAAATTGAAACACATGATGCAGTTGAGACTCATGTCTCCCAAGCCCTTCAGGAACCAGCATCTTTAGTCTCAATGGCTCCTGAGGCTGTGCTCTCTTCTGCAGTGGTAGTCTCCTCCTCCCCTCTGACAGCAGTTCTTTCTTCAGTTTCCTCCTCAGCAGCTCCAGATTCCATCAGTTTTCCTATCTCTAAAAGGAAGTACATAGATCCATATGAAGAATCTCAAAGTTCTGAAGATGAGTTTGCTACAGATTCTGATGACTCCTCTACAATAATTGCAAGGAAGAGGAAAGCTAGATCAAAAGCTTTGAAAAGAGTTCCAGTTGCCAGAGCTACAGATCATGACATTCCCTACTATATCAAATACAATTGTGAAATCACAGAACCATGGATGCAGTACTCCCAAAATCAGAGAAAAGCAATGAAGAAGAAAAGAAAATTTAATGAAGGACCATCCAAACCTGTCCATCAGCCTCCACCTCCACCTCCTCCAGATGCAGGTGCAGGTGCCAGTTTTTCTTCCAATCCAGCCCCTTCAGCCCTACATGGAAAAACATATCAAGCAAGAAGATATCAAGGAGACAGTCACCAAAGGGGAGGTCAGCAAAGAGGAAACTATAGGGGCAGGCAGTCTAGAGGAAGATCAGGTTCTCAACCTTATCAAAGGGGAGGAGCCATTGATCCAACCTCTGGCCCCTATCCCTATAGACCTAGAGCTGACCTCACCCCAACTACCTCTCAAGAACTCTCCTCTAACAGATTTGAACCAGCTGTACCCTTTGAAGATCCTACCAAAACTCCAGCCTACTGGAAAGCCAGAATGACAGAAATGGCTGCTTTAAATGAGATTAATAAAGCTAGAGAAAAAGGTCTGGACACCTCTCATATCAGTACTATGTCAGACCAAAGAAAAGAGGAATTGGAGAAATATAAGTCTAAGAAATTCTTTGATTCAGACAAATACATGCAACTTCATCCTGCAGCTATACCACCCAGTGCAAGAGATCAAAAATCTTTAGGTGCAGCTGATGACTACAGATCTAAAAAGGAAGCTTCAAATCCAAACAGAGAAATCATCTTCAAGAAGAGTGATCAAGACAAAGCCTCAAAGGGAAAGTAAAGTAAGATGCTTTAATTCTTTCTATATATGCTGGATTCAGGACACTTGAACATTTGTGCTGCTATATAATGTTATATATGCTGCTTTTTATTCTGTCATGTCTGGTTGTATTGTAATGTATTGTATCTGCTTTATCTTTTTGTGAATCCCTAAATTCATGTAAATAGTAATCCTAGTTCAAATAGGGGGAGATTGTTGGAACACCCTATTACTATTTGGACCAGGATGACTATACTTCTATAGGGATTTTAGTTTGTGACCTCCTTGTTGTTATAAAGGTCACATAGGCTAGGTAGAATAATCTTCAGCTCGACGTAGAGTCGACCTCTGCTCGACGTAGAGTCGATCTCAGCTCGACGTTGAGTCGACCTCAGCTCGACGCTGAGTCGACCACAGCTCGACGCAGAGTCGACCTCAGCTCGATGCAGAGTCGACCTCAGCTTGACGCAGAGTCGACCTCCGCTCGACGTTCCGTCAAACCCAGTTCTACTTACAGAAAACACTCTCTGGCCGACGTGTGTCGTGCTCAGATCGACGTTTTATTGTGAGCTCGACGCTTTTCAGACCGCCGTCAGTTTTGGATAGGAATTCAAAATCCCTCTGTCAGACAATTAATGCTGAAGATTTATTGGCCGTTACAGCATATCTGGTGCATGGCTCAAGGAATTTTCTAAGGAATGTCTGCCTGTCATTTCCTTGGAGACATGGACATTTAAGGAAAGCAATTAATGCTGACTTCCAACGACTATCAAAGTAAAGGAAGAAGAAGACTCAAGTATATAATTCTTTTTCTTTCAATTCTACAAAGAGACACAGAGAATATACAGAACAAAAAAAGAGAACAACAATACAAGACTTCAGATCTCTTTTCTCTCTGTAAAATTGTTTTGAAAGACTCACTCATAGGAATTCTGATTGCTTCAGACACAACCATCCAACCTTCTTGGATCATCACTTGCTGGAGCAGATCAGATCTTTTGAAGACCTGTCACCCTTGTGCAGAGCTCTCCTTCCTGAACCTCTTCTTGATCTCAGGGGGAGCTTTGACAACAACTGCAGATCCACTTTTGCTTCTCTCTGCTTGTTGATAGAGAAGACAACATCATTCTTTTTCTTTTTCTTTCTGTACAGGGTTTTAACTCCCTTCAAAAGTTACTTTTGGTTTTGCTGAAACCTGGTCAAAATCAGCTCCTTTGGTTTGTGAGAACCTGATCAAAAACTCTCTGGTGCTCAAGACACCTGATCAACTCATCTTGAAGTGGATTCCTATCAAGGGTGATAGAAGAGTGGATGTACCCAGATTTGGGGAACCACTATAGCTCCTTGTGTCGTCTGGATTGCTTGTCTTTTTGTGTTTTACTTTGTGCTGTGAATTTCCTTTTACTCTGATTATTTGCTATAGCACTATACACTAAGTAAATACAAATTTTCTCTGCACACAAGTTTTATTTGCAAAATTATTTTAAAAAACTCTATTCACCCCCCTCTAGAGTTAGGATTGATCTTATCCTGCACTTTCACACCACCCTCTTAGGGTTCTGCCTACCACAAGCCGCCACCTTTCTTCATCCACCTCAACTCTCGGCCACCATCCACAACAATCAAATCCGACCAGCCCCTCCGAACCAAACCCAACCAAGCATATATCCTATCCTTGGCAATTTATCCACCACCTTTTCTCTCTCCTCTTTCCTTATATATTATCATTCAAGGATTTCTCCCACTCCTAGGGTTTATTGAAAAGGGAAGATGGCTCCTGTCTTCATCGTCCGGAGCTGATCCGTGGAGTTTGCGTGGAAATAAAAAAATCAACCACCGTCGTGTGCGATTCCTCCACTCATCTTGTGGACAGACTTCTTGGGATTGGGTAATGATTTTCTTAAACCTCTTGTATGATTTCTTCTTTACTATTTGTGAGACTGTGGTGGAATAGAAGGCTTGTAATTAGCCCTGATTTATATTGAATGTTATGCGTAATTAAAATCTAAGTTTCAAGCATTATTTTCCCGAATATTATTTATAAAATTAGAGCGAGTAAATTTTCGTGAACACATGTAGAAATCGGTTTCCTTAGCCTTGATTTCTTCGGTGTTCAAGTGATTTGGCAACCCTCATATTAAATTAACTTGGGGTTGAATTTTGGACTATATTTTAATCTCTATTTTAGTCCGAATTTTCTCTTATTTGAATTGTGAACGTTTCCGCATAATTTATTCGAAATTGCTAATTGTCCAGATCGGGTAGGCCATATTCGCTTGAGCGAACATTGGCCTTTGGCCCTTATTTAATCTATAAAAGGGGTAGCGTCCCTTTGCATTATGCATTGCTATATTGATTTATTATAGGAACCCTCGTTAGTATTAATTTAGAGAACTTTACTCGTTGTGTAGTTATTTTAATTACCGATCCTTAAAAACGTGTGTTTAATCCCGTCGAAACTGAGGGCCTGCATCAAAAATCATGGACAGGAGGAGCATACCCGAGAGCCACTAGATCTGATACAACAAAAGTACCTTGATCTCTTTGAATTATGTATAACTTTAATTTCTGAGGGTTGTTACATTCAGTTACTCTCAGTAGAAACCCCGCAGGCCTTACCTGAATTTTGGGGAAGAAATTTTTATTTTTATTTATTGGGATTTGCTTCATCCCTCAAGCAACTAGACCCCTATGCTTCATCCCTCAAGCAAATAGGACCAATGTGCCGATCAGTTGACCAAGTCAACACCCCAAGTCAAATTTGGTCAAACCAAGCTCAAAGAAGGAGAATAAGAGCCCAAGTACAAGTCAATTGGGATAAAGCCTTGAACCAAGGCCCGTCCTATCGCCACAAGAATTATCAAATGCAATTTATATGATTAAAATATTTTATTAGAAATTAATGGGTGGTTAAGGGGGAGGAATCTTCATTCATGTAGGAAAGAGAAAGGAGTTATGGAGGGATACCCTGAGCCACCCCATTCATCTCCCAATTTCCCCCATTCATCTCTCTTGACTCTTTGGATGAGAATACCATCAATTCCAATCATCCCACACTAATGGGAGAGCCCAACCACGATTGTCGACCACCCCTACACCTCCCCTCCATGGGAGAATTATAAATCCCACTATGCAGTCCCCATTCCCACTTCTGCCAACCCATTACCTTCAAAACATCCTTGGCAGTCAAAATGATGTATTTGATCAATAGTTTAGTGGAGGATCGAGAAATTGGGCAAGCTCGCCGGAGGGGAGAAACGCTATGGCCGACCGCCACCACCATCGTCGTCGAACCCCAAACAAGGTCCACTTCTCCTCCTCTCCCCTTGTGATAGTATCCAAGATCAAATAAGAGATAAATTTGGCTCAATTGAGGCCGATCCAGTGAGAAAATTTGGAGAATTTAAACGAGAAAAAGTGGTTGCGGGTTGGCCAAAAACCACCACCTCCGGCGGCTAAACCACCACCGGGCGATAGGCACCACCTCGATGGAAGTGGTGGTGGTAGTGGCCGGCCATGGAGTTGACTTGGTGGCAAGCATTAACCTTGGGAAAAAGCTACAGGATTGCGTTTACGAGTTTGGTTTGTCGAAGAAGATGAACAGAGCCTTTTAAATCATTATTATATTTATATATGATATAGTAATTAATTACTCCTTTATCAATCACACATTGATGCTGTTAAATCAGGCCTTTAGAGGCCGTTTTAGGAAAAATGGTCAGCCACAAAAGTTGTAGACCTTTGAGTCTACTTTATTTTAAAATTTGTTTCGACCCATTTGGGTTTGTGGTTTGACCACAACACCAAATATGGTGCAGCCTATACATAGGCTTGACCAGAGACTGAACTGAGTGCTCCTACTAAACTAGTCAGGAAAATGCTTTGAAATTTGGACCATAGGATAATTATACAAACAAACTCATTATATCCAAAAATGGAAATTTTTGGAGAATATGTTTCTATATTTTTTTAAAAAATTTAATAAATCATGTATGATTTAATTTGAGTGTTTATTGTCTTGAAATATTTTAAATATTTTGCTGGTTGTATATTAGGGTCATGACATGACTCAAGAAAAAATCTCCGCTCGTTTGGGGTTGATTTGATTTGGTATTTGTGTGACCAAAGTTTAGTCTCATAAGGGGAAAACTTGGAAAAAGTGCACTTGATGGACTTAGTGACCAATCCTCATTAAAAGTTGGTGAAACATGTCCCTTGACTTAATATCATATAAAATAAACTCACAAGAGATTTTGCATGCTTTAGGGTTGAGATTCCTTAGAACCCTAGTTTGAACCCTAGGGTTGAGTTTTGAGCTTAATGAAGGACATGGGACCATATGTCCTTGGAATGTATTGGAAATTGGTAGATGAGTTCATAGGGTGGAAATAAGCCCTATAAAATGTTATTAAAATTTTTAAGAGCATTTAACCCCTCTGAAATAATTAAGGACCAATTAGGGAACTTTTACTCATGATTTTTATTACCTAATTATATCACCTAGGATGTTCATGAAACTTAGGCAGTGATCTTACATAGCTATTATTAATCTTTGGAAATTGTTGTATGAATTTTGGATTAATATTTATAGTACTTCATTCATAAATGCTATATTTGACTTGATCATAAGATAATTATTTATGGGTTTATTATTCACTGGAAAATTATGAAACTTTTTTTGATACATTTTAAAGAATTATTATGTTCTGTTAATTTTTATAAAATTATTGGAAGAATTTTCATATAAGATGCTACATAAAGTGCTCAATGCTAATTATCTTTAAATAAATTATTTAGGTGACAAATATGTTTATAAAATTATGATTTTTTGTCATTAGACTTTTCTAATTTCTTTTAACATCTGATAATTTTCCTATAATTTTTTGATGATTAATTTTAATATTTCCTACATTACCCTATGCTTGTGGTTAATTAATCAATAATTTTTTTGGAGGTCAAAAACTTTTTGGAAAATTTAGAATTTCAATATTTACTATTATTTTGATGATATACACTTGTCATAATTTATTTGAGCCCATATATTTTTAGAAAATTATACTTGGTGTTCAAAAGCCTAGGTGACCTGATTTTGCAGAAAATATAATAACTGCCAAATAAATTAGAAAAAATATTATATTCAAGATTTATCTTTAAAATATCATGCTAGACCCCCAGTAATAATCTTAGGTTATTTGGATGAATATTTGGAGGAGTCATCATTCATGCACGTCATGTAGGTCATTAGGTCAGCACATAATAAAGCCGTAGAAATAAGATAATATATAAGCGTTGACAGCAGAAGGTTAGTTAGTTGGTGTATTTGGTGTGGTTGGATAAGAAGGAGGTCATAAGTAGGTGTCAAGTTGTGATAGTCTGGTTGACTAGGATGCAAGGTTGTTCTTGGGATCGACGATGGATCATCATTCCCTTGGAGGAGGTCTAAATATACCTAGGTGTAGTTCAAGTGTAAGATCAAGAGAATTGGGACATGGGTAGATACAAACAATACTAAGCGCCTTGAGAAAGGGAACTTTAGGCTTCAACTATCATCATAGTTCCTAGTGCCCCCGAGAGGCCTTCACCGGGCATGCCCTGGGAAGTCCAAAGTTAACCCTAAACTATATTGCTAAGCTATTAGTGCAAGATTAATTCTAAGTACATCACTTTCACTCACCCTGTGGTCATGGGAGGAGAGTTTGGTTTATACTCACGAGCGATTGGCTCGGCGGTTGTAGTGACGGACGAGTTAGTCCGGGGAGCTGATGGCTCAGAGATTTATATCTGTCATAATTGCATGTGCATAAGGTGGCGGGCCTTCAATATTAGACGGTCGTTCGCACCGACTTCGATACGTAGACTTGGCAAAAGTAGTTCCCACTTAGCCGAGGTAAAGCTTGGCGGGTTTGTCAGCATTAGTACGTGGTGACTCTGGTGTGTCCTTCAGAGACGTACGTATGGGCTAGGCTTGGTAGTGCGGATACCTGCCTAGGAGTGGGGTACCCCAACCCTCTGTCTCCATTGACCACTACGAAGGATCCTGGGAGTGAATCTAGCTTCAAAAACTGGGGAACTAAAGGACTGTATGCATAGAGTCGTATGTGTGTGTATTGCACTTGTATGAACATAGTATTAAACCAGCATAACATAACATATCATGACATCATTTAATTTAAACCCCTACCCATATCGTATAAATTGGTATGGAACTTTTTATACGATAGGCCTTACAAAATGACCCCTTAACTTATGAGGTTGTATGAGAATTCTTATAAGTTAAGGTTACATATTTTATAGCTTACTTACTTTACTATATCTATGGTAGAAGGTAGTCGTAGTTCTTTACTTGTACTGTTATTACTTATAGTGTAGCATGTGCTTACTGCTCCGTTATTTACCATATTTACATTACTGTTACCTTGTTATAATTCTTTTGTATATACCCCTGCAAGGGTATTTGTCACCTGCTCTTGTTCATTATCCACCTTAAATATCTTTCCTTTCCTCCTACCTGCACGTTGTCTAGGAGTCGCAGGGGTGAGGAGAGGAAGATAGTGGATTAGTCTTTTGACTAGCAGTTGGTGGACCACATCATTTTAGGAATTCGAGGTGATGCACCAGTCACAGGAGAATGACAGGACTTGAGGAGCATTTATTGCACACTACTAATACTACTCAGCATCAAGTCGACGACGGTTTTCAGTTTTCTTCCGCTAGATGTTGTGAGTTTAGTGAGAGAGATCTTTTGTATTAGACATGTACCGGGCTTAAGCCCATTTTCTACTCTCTTTCATACTTTGTACTTATTGTGGACAATTGCTCTTATATTTGTACTCATTGTGGACAATTGCTCTTATATATATATATATACTAATAGTGAGCTGTGATATGTGGACTTGTATTACTCGTTTAGTTATCTTTTGTTGGCCTACTGTGCTGTGATCATTTTAGCCGGCAGGATCGGTGTCATGGGGTGATGTCTAACTTAGTAGTTGGAGTCACCGTAAGACGGCTGTTCTGGGCATAAGACCCGGTTGTGAAGAAAAAAAAAAGGGTTTTACACAGCTTCCCAGCAATGTATACGGACAAATTGTTATTTGCAATAGACTGCACCTCCGATCCGTCTAGAAGTTGGACTATCAAGGGGAGTCCAGGGAATCATTGGCATCCAACAAAATCCTTCGCGAAATCTTCTAAGAGGAAAGAGGGTGATGCACCCGTGTCAAATAAGGTGGGGGGGGGGGGGGGGGGGGCTTTCCGCACACAAGTACTATGCCTGAGGTTGTTTGTTTCAATTTTTATCAACTATCTATATAAAGGGGTTTGTAAGGTACTATATAAACAAATCAAAGTATAAAATTATAAAGTACATATGATTACCTCCTCAAGGTTCCTAAGCAGTGCAAGATCTAGCGTATACATCTGCTCCGGCCTTCGGCCGCCACCGTGAGGTCCTCATCCACAAGATCATCCTCGACCTCTACCTCGATTTGCCTGGGGGACTGCTGGAGGTGGAGGGGGTGGAGGAAAAATCTATGGGCAGTGGGTTAGTATGTGCCAAGGTTGGTGGCATCCTAAGCATACCACTTGAGGGCATCATTTGTCATCAAATCTCCACGGCTCCTGGTTGTGTGGTGGTGGGGCTCGCACTGCAGAAGTTCGCTGCTCTTGCTTGACACCAGCACAGGGACATCCTCTACCTCCCCGGTGTCTCATAAACCTGCCATGCTGCTGCCATCTACTACACTCACCATGATGTATCCCCTCAGTCGGTCTCTTCCCTCTTCCTTGCACCATCAGATGATCCGCCTCCCACCTTATTATCGTCTCGATAATCTTCGCCAAACTTGAAAGTCATAATTTTCAAGGTAGCTTGCAACCTAGAGAGGGGGGGGGGTGAATAGGTTTATTTATATCTTGTGACTTTCTTTTAATTTTCTTATTTAAGTGCTTTGGTAATTAGTTATCAGCTTTCAAGAACCTGCAGAAAGTAAAAAAAAAAAACAGAAAAACACACTAATAAATTATAGTGGTTCCCCAGATTATTGGTAAATCCACTCTCCTCCCACATTTCTAACTTTCAATTAGACAAGGCACTTCTCCAAACCTCAGCACAAAGAGCTTACACCTTAGATCCCTCTGGATCTCTCAGCCTCCTCCATGAATTATAACTAAGTCCTAAGCCCTACCTTAGAGCAAACTTGCTCCTACCACTCAGTGATCAGCTGATCACCTACCTCAGGTACATAGGCCCTACACTCTGGCTGGGAGGACAGCCCTACCTCAGATCCACAAAGGATCCTACCTTAGAGAGAATGACTCTCCTACAATCTCAGGCACAAAGGCCCTACCTCAGATCTGCAAATAGATCCTACCGCAGGCACCAGTGCCCTAAAAATTTGTGAGAATGGCTCACCTACCTCAGATCCCAAAGGATCCTACACTCAGAGAGTTACACTCTCCTACAGCTCAGGCAAATTTGCCCTTTCTACGACCAAAGGTCCTACAGCTTTGATCCAAAAGGATACTATAAAAAACTTTGGTTTAATTAGCTGTGAAACAGAGAGATTTATCTGTGTTAACTACTAGAGCTGAGTTATCTAAGCACAAACTTCCCTCACAGCAACAAAAAAGATTTCTTCAATAAATGGTTGGTTCTGCTGTAGGTAACTAAGAAAGTTAATTCTTAACTTCCTGTAGAAGACAAAAGAACTGCTGGTTCTTGAGTTCTTCAAACAGTAAACTGAAACTTCAGGAGACTAAAAGGCCTCCTTTCTTCCTTTATCAAAATAATATCTTATCTTACCATAGAAGCCAAAAATGCCACAGCTAACTAAACTTTGAGTTCTGCTGGAATACTTTATGCTATTTCTCGGTCAGCAATGCCGAGGAAGATGAAGACCAAACGCTCTTTTCTTTTTCAATTAAACCCTGAAAGTTCTGCTTGTCTTGCCCGCACTCCTCCTTTTATATTTTGCCGATCAACGACTCCAGTAAGTAGTGGGGACCACCTACAGCTTCCAACTGCACCTTGCTTTAATGGAAGAAGAATTAAAGTAGCACTCTGATAGTATATATTATGATTTGCAGCTTCACCGTACTTTAATTGAAATCAGTTGACATTGTTGATTTTGCTGACGTCATCATCTGTGAACTTACCCAAAATCTAGCATTAGTAGTATAGGTGTTGAGTTAGTAAGCATCACTCAATGCCAAAACACTTAGACAAAATTATGTCCATCTAGGGGTTGAGAGCGTTGAGTGAACAAGCCTCACTCAAAACTTTTCGTCTTAGAAAAGCTTTCTGCATCTTAAGAAATCTTGGCATTGAGAGCATTGAGTGTGTCTTCATCACTTAATGCTTATTGCCTTATCCAATCATTTTTACATCTTAGGCTTTGAGTGAGCCTTCATCACTCAACACCAAAGTACTTGGGCAGTTTTTTGCCACTTAGCGTTGAGTGAGTAAGATTCACTCTATGCCAAACTACTTAACAAATTTTCTTCTATTATCTGGCATTGAGTGAGTAAGATACTAATACAGACCCAAGGTTTTTACGGTAAAACTACGCGCTCTCAGGTTCAATAAGTAAAATGACTACGCAAGAGCAATAATTTTTTTTTAATAGTTATAATATTGATGATAACCTAATATAGTCATGCACAATGCAAAGGGACGCTACCCCTTTTTTTAGATTGAACAAGGGCTAAAGGCCAATGTTCGCTCAAGCGAAAAGAGCCCACCAGATCCAGACAATTAGCAATTCAAATTAAGTTATACGCAAACATTCACAATTCCAAAATATGAAAATCCGGACTAATGTATAGATTTAAAATTAAATCCAAATTAATCCCAAAAAAATTAATTAATATGAGGGTTGCTTACCTGCTCAAATTTATATAATAATATTCGGATAATTTATGCTTGAAAATTCAGATTTTAATTAAACACAATATTCAATATAAATCAGGACAAATTACTAGCCTTCTATTCCACTAAAAATCTCACAACTATTGAAGAAGATATCTCACAAAAATAGGTTTAAGAATCATTACCCAATCCCATTAGTCCATCCATAATATTTAGTGGAGGAAACGATCACGGAGGTGGTAGGTATTCTATTCTCCACGTGAACCTGCGGATTCTCAGCGGAAGATGAAGACGTGAGCTGTTTTACTTTTGCAATAACCTTAGGGGAGGGAGATCCTTGGAAGCCAATATATATATGGTAAGTGGAGAGAGGAAAGGATGTGGAAAATATTCCAAGATGGTGGAAAATAATACAAGGCGGTCGGGTTTTGATTTGGTGAAGAAGAGGGTGGTCATCTAGGTGTTAAAGGGGAAGAAGGGGCTCGGGTTTGTGGTGGATGAGAGTGGCCGAATTCTTTTCTTGAAAGGGAGGGAGTGGGTGGTGGCTATGAGGGTAGCTAGCTAGGTTATTTTTTGGTAGAGAAAGAGGGGCTTGGTTTTTGGGGAGGGAGAAGGAAGACGGTGCAGACCTTGAGGAGGGAGAAGGGGAAGGAGAAAGAGGGCCGAGATAGAGAGGGGAAGAGGTGGCCGGCGGCCAAGAGGAAGAGAGAGACAAGGGGGCCACAATTTTGAAGAAGGAGAAAGAGAGAGGAGGAGGAGGGAAGCCAATTTAGGTTTTCAATTTTTCTTATTCTTCAATTCTTCACTAAAACATTATGAAAACAATAAATGCCTATATATAGGCTTACATCACACTTTGGCTACTTGCTGCCCATTATAAAGAAAAATAAATGCACATAAATGTTTTAAACACTACCTGACATAAACATTGCAATGAAAAGGGAAAGCTTCAAATATTTATTATAAAATTGGTTTGCACTGAGGGAGGATATTATGGCCTAGAATGCAAAATTTCCTTTTTTTCTCCAAATAATCTGCAGATTAGCCCTGCAGGATTAAAAATAATTTTGTTAGAACAAATAAAGATAAAAATATAAAAATTAGTTAATATAAAAACTTTATATTATAAAATTGATATATAATACCTAACTATTAATACAAAATAGCATAATAAAAATAAGAATATTTAGAGTTACCAAATACCCCCATACTTATCTGTTTGCTAGTCCCGAGAAAACAACTTCCTATAAGGAGTAGAAAAAATTTAAATGCTACAAAAGAAAATTGAACCTAAGGAGTAAAATGTGAAGTCTTATGCCTTTGATTGTAGCTATTTCTGTAGAAAAACTTACTCAGCATACAAATTAGGTTTTTATTTTTCTTAAAATGTTTTTCCACTATTATTTTTACTTTTAAAATAAAAAATCTGGTAAATCTTAAAATTATATTCAAGGAGAATGTAGCGTGTGTACTAAGATAACATTGCACGAACGAAGATCAAGATACCCTCCAAAGAAATCCATCAATGTCGATGGCCATAGGCTTGCCCTTTCACACTCTCGCCACGACACTAGTTTAACTTATAAACATAAATTAATAGGGCTTAATTAGGTTGAAATGTAGGCTTGGGTTTTTGGTGAGGGTGGTCAAAGATACAAACGATGGTGAGTCACACCAAATCCTAGAGAGAAGTTGGACATCATAAATTTGTTATGGCTTTTGGAATGAAGCCACATCCATGATCCTTTTGTATTTTTCTTATTTTTTCTTTCAACTCTTTTACAATGTTGAAAATTTTCTTCTATGTCTTCCTTTCTTTCATTTTTTTTATTTGTCTTGATTTTGAAGAGGAAAGAAGAATAAAACAACTCTTTTATTTATAAGAAAAGAGCCACCAAAAATGAAAAGGTTCCTAATCACTCACAAACCGTGTTTGTATATCTAAGCTCAAACTTGGTCTTAGATGTGCTATTAGGTTGCTTTTTTAGGCTTTGGTAAAATGCTTGGTGGAGCTAAAACAAAAAGATAGGGTAATAGGCTCAAAATATCTTAGCAAAGATAAAATTTTTTGGTACGGGTGCAAAGTCTCAAACTGGCCAAAAGAAGTGCCTAAATCATATTTATGCTAATGAGTTTAACTTATACAAAGTGTTGAGAATAGTTAGAGGGCAAGTTCTAGACATCGAGAAAGAATATCTCTTTCTTGATCCGCGAAATATCTCTCTAGTAAACTTCTACTTACTTACCTAAAGTTTTTTAGATTTTTCCTGTTTTTAAAGTGAAAGTAAAATAAAACATTTTCACGCATTTAGAAAAAAGAAAATCTAATTATATGCTGAATATTTAGGTCTACATAAAATTCTACTTACACATGCACTTGACTAGAAACACAGCATGGCCAATAGTTTTACTCCAAAATTCAAAATTCAATTAAAACATAAAATTCTCTAAACACTATATAAAAGTTGAATTACTAGGAATTTTGCATGTGAATAAATATATAAATAATGACTTCTCTAATTAAAAATAAACCCTCATTTATTTGTTAATTCTTAAACTTCCTGAGGTATACGCTATGAAGGGCTCTCACCGGTACAAGGAGGAAAGATGGGGTGATATCCCAAACGTCCCTTTCTAAGAAATTTAATTTTTGATTTTCTAATTTTTTCTTTTTTAATTTTTGAAAAACAAAATGCATAACAAAATTAAATTTTTGAAAATTTTGAAATATATATATATATATTTGGTTTTTTTTTGAAACAACAAAATATATAACAAAATCAAATTTTTTTAAATTTTTAATATATATACATTTTTTGTAAAAGTATTTGTTTTAATTTTAATTTTTGAAAAATAATTTTTTTTTGTATGTTTTGCTTGAGAAATATCCCCCATACTTAAGCAATACATTGTCCCCAATGTAAAAATGAAGAAATGAAAGAAAAGGAGACTTCCTTGAGAATGTGAAAGTAGCACCAAACGCGACCTGTAAGTCATCAGCAAAACAAAACATATTTTTTATAGATTTTTTTCATAATTTTTCACTACACTCATGAGCATGATAAGAAGTATAAGAGGCATATTATGTAGTATGGGATGAATAATATGTGTTTGTATATGGATCCTCATAGGAATAAACATGTGACTGTTATGTAGTGTGAGATGGATAACAATCATCACATGAATGCACATTAGATTTTGTTTTTTTTGTTACATATGATATTACGTAGTATGAGTTGCATAATATTTCATGTGTACGCCGCTCATAACATGCATTAAGGCCTTTTATTAGATTGCATATCACAATATGCATGACATAACATAGCATTATCACACGTGCTAAGCTAAAGATCTACATGATGACATACATACACACATGGATTTAAAAGAAAAATAGTGAAAAAACATGCATTCATTAGTTTATGCACATGATTCAATAGGATGATGGTATATCATCCTAAGTTTAAGCATGCCATCATTATGAAAATCCCAGAGCAAGTTATCAGCATGAGCAAGTATCTATACATGTATGGTCTGAACTAAGTTATGCAGTTCTAGCGGTTAAGCTTGGTTATGATTGGTTGTTCGTTGTGTTCTTAGGATGATGCCTAAGCATGTTGCAATGAGGTCGACTCCCGAGTCTGAGGGCGAGTCGTCTGGTGCCTGAGAGCTTAGCTACCAGCTCAAAAAGTGGGAACTAAAGGTCTATGTCGACATAGCAAGTGCACGTGTTTGTGCATGGCAGAGTCATCATATAGCATTTATTTAATATCATTTCATTGCATCGCAGAAGATCCTCATCATATAAATTTGTATGAGCACTTTTATATGATGAGTTAATTTTTATATGCCCGATCCTTAACTTATAAATATGTATGGGCATTTTTATAAGTTAAGTTAAATTCTATAATTATGATAATATGATGATAGTATAGATTACTTCTTTACATGTTGATGGTTACTGTTGATACTTGCATAATATGAATGAGCTGATATATACATGAACTGCTTGATTACAACGTTTTTCTATCACTTGTTTCATTATATACTACTGTTATATAGAGTTCCTCCTTCATTTTCTCAACCCGGTGCCTAAGTGTCGATGGGGTGAGCGGATGTGATAGCCACTTAGTCTTTATGACTAACAGTTGCTACGTCTACCATTTTAGGAGGATACCCCGTAGTTGGAGCAGCTGTCACGCCTTGTGCAGGAGGACAGTCAGGCTAGGGGGATAGGGCCCGATGCGATGATACCCCCTCTTCCTTTGGTGAGTGAAATGAGTTCTGAGCATTATGATGTAGCCTTTAGACAATTTTTGTTGTACTAATATTAAAGGAATTGATGTAGTTCTTTATTATTGATGTACTGTTTTTGACATTTACTTATTGTGATTTATGACTTCTATGATCTTCTTTTGGTTGGGTTGATATTTACGATATTAGAGATTAGCCGGCAGAATAGGGGAATTGTGCTACAGATTAGCCCGTGTGCTGATGCAACTGCAAGGCGGCTGTTCTGGGCATAAAACTTCCATCGACCGTGTCTTGTGTTCCGGGAAGGGGGATTTACAATTGGTATCGGCATACACCATGACTACGATGAAGAAGTCATTGAATGTGGCATTACCCCCGCTCAATTATTCAGTTTGCGGACAAACTGGATTAGTATAAGCATTGGTATGCCATTTTGTGATTCACACTACGTATGTCCACCCATTACTTTACATTTAACCAACCAGACCCAAAATTTGTGTTTTAACATAGATTCCAGTACATACAGAGCCGACGACAAACATTCCTGTTCCTCCAATCCCTACTCCATTCAAACAATTGGAGTTAGGGACGACCATAACTGGAATCTTGGATGACTTCAGGTCTTAGCAGTCCCAAGTGCAGCTACAGGCCCTGGGCTCCAATTAGTTGAGTACCTTCCGAGCTCTTTCTCCACCCGTTTATCACAAGGCAGAATCGGCTATTCGCACAGAGGAATGGTTGGATGTTGTGTAGGAGTTGATGACCGGAATCAGATGTCAGCTAGTATGGCCATCACTTTAGCGGTATCTGTCTTAGAATTGCACACAAAGAGGTGGTGAAAGTCACTTATAGGCTCCACTTTTAAAGGACATGTATACACTGACATTAGTTGGAATGAGTTTTTTTATGCTTTCTTAGAGCATTTGGTTCCCTCTACTGCTCGAGATGAACTCAAGTAAAGGTTCTTGCTGTTAAAATAAGGATCTAAATCGGTTGTGCAGTATCAATGGGAGTTTCAGCACCTTGCTAGGTCTTCTGACTCCTATGATTTGGATGATCGCGGGTACACAAAATGGTTCTACAAATGTTTGTGAGACCCTTAAAGGAAGGCTCTTTTGTTTATAGCTGACTCTAGTCTTGCTCAGATAATTTACATGGCAAAAGATTGGAGGCGGACCATCATGGGATCCAGGATAGTGGTAAGAGACCGATAGAAGGAGTAGTAGATGCAGGGCCTAGTTGGAGGAGGCAGCTTGCCAGAAGAAGTGGTGGAAACTGAGGAAGAAGCGGCAGACGTTTCCACCCAAATTTTAGGATGGAGTGTCTGACCCCATAGTTAACACTACCTCCACCCCCATTGTTGTAGCCTTATAGACAACCCAGAGGGCCATTCAGGCAAGTTTGTTTCCAGTGTCATCAGCCGGGCCATATTCGGTGTTATTGCCTACAGCTAGGTGGGAATGTTCCCCCTATTTTCCTCCTGCAGCTCAGCGAGAATGTGGGCAATTACGTGGTCGAGGACGAGGACAACAATGTAGGAACCCTTAACCTGCTCGATATCAGGTTTATGCCTTGGATATGACTCACGAAAGGTACCCACGGGAAATTATTGCAGGTATCTCATAGTCCGCTAAAGTGTTTATAAGCATTTTTCCTTATTATGTCTAAGATTGTGCTAATAATCTAGCTTTGAAATTATTTAAACTTAACCTTTAGGCATCGTTACCATTTGTGTGAGACCTGCCCAAACTCTATTTAATATCGGTGCCACCCACTCAATCATATCGACAGACTTTGTAAAAGATCTAAACAGTGTGCAACAATTCACCGGTGCCACTCGGAGGGTACGCCTCCCAGACGGCTCCGAGATGACCTCGTCCGCCATGTGCGACTTGGAGGTGTATATAGGAGGGAAGCTTTTTGATGCACCTACAATAGTTTTGGGGATGCCAGAATTTGATCTTATTCTGGGTATGTTGTGGCTAGATTGGCATCACGCTAGGGTTGATTGTGCGACAAAGCAGATCACCTTGAGTCATGAAGATTCAGAGATAATTTTTCAAGGTATTAGGTTCACATACCGAATAATGTTGTCTTCAATTCAGGCCATTAAGGTCCAGAAATGAGGGGATGTGGTGTTTATGATATGTTTTGAGCTAAAAGAGATGGAGACTAGCATGAAGGATGTACCAGTGGTGTAGCATTTTCCTGAGGTTTTTTTCGATAATCTACCTAGACTACCCCCGCCCAGGGAAGTGGACTTCTAGATTAGGCTAGTGTCGGGTGCCAATACAATCTCTCGAATGCCTTACAAAATCGCTCCTAAGGAACTAGCTGTGTTTATGGTTCAGTTGCAAGAGTTGGTTGGATCATGGTTTGTTCGTCCCAGTTCATCACCCTGGGGAGCTCCTGTTTTGTTTGTTAAGAAGAAGGATGGATGATTATAGTTGCGCATAGAATACTGAGAGCTCAACCGACTGACGACGCAAAATAACTATCCATTACCCTGAATCAACGAGTTATTCGATCAGCTGGCTAGAGAGCACTGGTTCTTTAAACTTGATTCTCGCTCGGGGTATTATAATTTAAGGATACAAGAGGAAGATATCCCTAAAATAGCTTTTAGCTCGAGACACGGCTTATCCGAGTTCACAGTGATGTCGTTTGGGCTCAAAAACACCCTTCTGCATTCATGAATCTGATGAATCAGGTTTTTGGGCCGTACATGGACGCTTTTGTCATCATATTTATTGATGACAATTTGGTTTACTCAAGAACAAAGGAGAAGCATGCTGAACACATGGACTAGGTTTTAAAGAAACTAAAGAAGCAAAGTTTGTTTGCCATGTTCAGCATGTGTGAGTTTTGGCTCCAATAAGTTACCGTCTTGGGCCATATTATATGTGGTGCTGGACTAGCAGTAGATTTGGACAAGGTGTATGCCGCAAAGGAATGGTGGCCATTGAGGTCAGTGGCTGATGTGCGAAGTTTTCTTGTACTTGTTAGATATATCGTAAGTTTGTAAAAGGATTTTCGAAGGTTGCTCTTCCCCTCACTGCACTGATGAAGAAGGGTATACCTTTTGTATGGACACACGAGTGTGAAGCTGCATTTCAAGAGCTGAATAACCGTGTTACCTCCGCGCCAATCGTTGCCCTACCAACTGGGAAGGAAGAATTTTAGGTTTATATTGACACATCCTATGAGGGCATGGGGGAGGTGTTGATGCTACATGGACATGTGATTGCATATGCTTCTAGACAACTTAAGAAGCATGAAGTGAATTATCTAGTGCAATATTTGGAGTTGGGAGTAGTGGTCTTCGCCTTGAAAATATGGAGACACTACCTATATGGCATCCACTGCGAGATCTTTTCAAATCATAAAAACTTGATGTACATCCACAAACAGAAGGATTCGAACTTGAAACAGCGGCGGTGGTTGGATTTTTGGTGTGATTACAAATTTATATTAAACTATCACCCCGGGAAGGAGAACTCAGTGGCGGATGCTCTAAGTAGGACGGCACCCGCGTCAAGCCTGGAGTCTTAATTAATGGTTATGAAGTTGACTAGAGTACTTGAAGAGATGGAGATTAGGCTGGTGACTAAGTCTTGTACTAAGGCATATACAGAGTATCTATCGACCATGAGTATAGTTTGTGACATTTGAGACCGGATTTAGGTAGAGCATGGAAAGGATAATACTTTGGCCCATATATTTCAAGCAGTGGTAGGAGGATCAGCGGAAGGATATATGCTAAATGAAGATCTCATTCATTTATATGACAGACTTTATATTCCCACAGGTGGTGGGATTCGGGAAGACATCTTAAGAGAGGCCCATTTCTCCAAGTATTTTGTGCATCCCGAAATTGCCAAAATGTACACCGACTTGCGGAGGACCATGTTTTGGCCGGGAATAAAGCAAGATGTCACACAATATGTTACTTACTGTGAGGCTTTGATGCGCATTTTCGCTAAGTCTAAACTTGATGCGGATTTATTCTACATTTTATCATAACTATGTAGATGGGCATAAGCTAGATTGAATTATCTTTCAGGCAAGTGCACCTATCAATCATAGTATAAGAGAAACCTACATCTCGTATCGTATTCCACAGGGTCATTTCAACTATTCGTACTCACTCTCACTCTATTATCATACCTAAACTTAAAATTGCGTTCTAACATAGATTAATCCTAACTATGACTATTTGGATAAAAATTGTATTGGAGAGTTACAAAAATAATTTCAAGACGAAAGTTAAGAGCATTAAATGAACACAATCACTTTGTGTAATCATGAAATAACAAGACTATCAAATTCATTGTATTGTAAAGGGTTAAATTAATTATTAAATTCTCTCTCGAGCAATTTAAAATCTAAGTTAAGGTAAGTAAATTTTCTCTCGAACAATTTACAATACTCAATAGTTTATTGAATGAAATACCCTATCTAATACATGGATTCATGAAACTTTATCTCTAAAACACCATAATTCCATTCATTCGTATTCTAATTTTCCAAGAAACATATCTCTCGATCATGAGTTTTGAATTACAAAGAGAAATAACACATAAATATGAAGATTTATCCATCATCCAAACAATCCAATTTCTCAATCTAGACATTTGGAATTCATGTAAAAATAAATAATCATTCATAACAAGGATAATTCTCAATGTTTGCAAGCCCATATACGAATAAAATACAACGAAATTGACTAAAACAAAACGATACATGATTACTAACTTGTTCCAAACACATTGTTCATGAAAATTAAAAGATAAATAAAGTTGGATTACCAAGAGAGATACAAGATTAAATGAGATAAATTAAAGAATAAATGCATACAAATATCTCCTTCAAGCTTTCCTTCTCTTGGATACTCCACTTTCGTTCTCCAGAAAATCTCCAAGCAAAATAATCCAAAAGTGCAGAATAAAATTTTCTCCAGGTTTTTATAGTCCAATAGCAAACATGGTAGAACACGGGTGTCGACACGGCCGTGTTGCTGGCCGTGTCGGCAGTTCCAGGGCAGTTCTACACGAAAAGACGTGTGTGATCATGGGCCGTGTTAGATCACACGGGTACTGACACGGCCGTGTTATGGAACACGGCCGTGTTGTACTTCATGTTCTTCAGACACGGGGGCTGGATCATTAGCCGTGTTGGATCACACGGGTACTGACACGGCCGTGTTGTAGAACACGGCCGTGTTGTTCTTCCTTCTCCTGTGATCAGTCCTGTTGGCCCCGTAAACTCCCCTGTTTGCTCCAAGACTTTTAGTTCCACTGGCTAGTCGTACCTGCATTAGAAAAATGACATAGTAAGGGAGAAGTTCAATACATTAAATAGTAACAACTTTAAACTATGCTCTACTATTCATGACTACCAATTCTCAATTATTTAGTGCAATTACTTGAATAAAGAGGTAGAAAACAGCGGATATGATTACAATTATTACAATAAAAATCTATCATAATTGTAATCATCACACAACCCCAGACTTAAGTGTTTGCTTGTCCCTAAGCAAACTAATTCAAACAATTGGGTTACCAATACATAATTCTTCTTCCGCACACTGATTGTTTTGAATTCGAATAGAGATTTGATGATGCAATTGTATAGGAAATAGTATAGTAGACTTTTCTAAATATAACTTTTTCTTAAAAATTTCTCCAATACATATCTTAACTACTTTTCGCTCTTTCTTAGAATTATAATTATAGTTATCCATAACTATTGTAAGGAGAAAATAACAATCTTGATAACATATGCATTAGTCTTTCAAAAAAAATTAAAAATCTCCCTATTGATAATCATACACTTTCCTTTACACACCCTCTCCATAGCACTAATGAGAATTAGTAAAGTTGGATCCTTAGGACATGTATGGTGGTGTATTGTTTTGGCTTAGGATAGGTGATTATAGGTGGGGTAAGCAAAAAGAGAGCTCGATGTTTTTATTTTTATTTCACACCTAGATCACTATGGAGCCCTTTGTATGATAAAGACCTTTAACATTCATTGATATTTTATGAGCACCCCCAGACTTTGCACGTATTATAATTCCCTTATTTTTGAGGAAGGATACTCTATATTTTTTCTTAACCAAGGGTCCATAGTAGGGATCATTCCGAATGGGTGCAGGTGTACACGCTCACTCAGGCCACATATCACTATGTTATATGTTTTTGTTTTCTTTTAGGAACTTCATAGTAGGGATCATTCCGAATGGGTGCAAGTGTACACGCTCACTCAGGCCACAAATCACTATGAAAGAAATACAACTCATAAAAACAACTTCATTTCATGACGATCTTAATGATAGGTGCTACTAGGTGAGAATTGGCCTTGGTTAATTTTAGAGGTGGAGTATTACAAAAATGTAGGGATAAAGTCCAAATTGGGTGAGCAAAGGTATAATGTTTAAGGTTTTGGGTTTGAACGGCTCAATCTATCCAAAAGGAGGCCTAAGTCATTTCCACCTTTACTAATTAACATGTGCAAAAGGTTTGAGGATCGCTAGTAAGTTCTAGACACCAATAGAGAAAATTTTTGTTATTGTTGATCTACTAATACGAAATTATCAAGATATTACACTCATCAACTAACTTTAGTATAGATAAATATTTTTTTTCTAAAATGGAGTGATTATTAGTTAATAATATAACGGACAATCTTTTTAAACCAAATTATATGGAGAAAAGTAATCTAATGAATTTCTATACGTAGTTACTAATCAACAAATTTGAACACGAATTCGGTTTAATCAGCGTGCGAAAGTGAATTAGATAGTTATATTCCCAATGAGTGAAGTAATGAAAGCTTAAAGAGAAGTAAACAACTTTTTCGAGGGGGTGTATAAGGAAATATAGAGGATTATGATAAAGAGAAAATAAGTAATTGTAATCATGTATGCCACTGTCATTACGCATTATAAAAATATACAGCATACCCCCAGACTTGAGTTGCAATGTCCTCATTACATTTTATGGTGCAAGAAGGGTTAGTATTCGGTCCCCGGCAACGGCGCCAAAAACTTGATGCGCATTTTTGCTAAGTCTAAACTTGATGCGGATTTATTCTACATTTTATCATAACTATGTAGATGGGCATAAGCTAGATTGAATTATCTTTCAGGCAAGTGCACCTATCAATCATAGTATAAGAGAAACCTACATCTCGTATCGTATTCCACAGGGTCATTTCAACTATTCGTACTCACTCTCACTCTATTATCATACCTAAACTTAAAATTGCGTTCTAACATAGATTAATCCTAACTATGACTATTTGGATAAAAATTGTATTGGAGAGTTACAAAAATAATTTCAAGACGAAAGTTAAGAGCATTAAATGAACATAATCACTTTGTGTAATCATGAAATAACAAGACTATCAAATTCATTGTATTGTAAAGGGTTAAATTAATTATTAAATTCTCTCTCGAGCAATTTAAAATCTAAGTTAAGGTAAGTAAATTTTCTCTCGAACAATTTACAATACTCAATAGTTTATTGAATGAAATACCCTATCTAATACATGGATTCATGAAACTTTATCTCTAAAACACCATAATTCCATTCATTCGTATTCTAATTTTCCAAGAAACATATCTCTCGATCATGAGTTTTGAATTACAAAGAGAAATAACACATAAATATGAAGATTTATCCATCATCCAAACAATCCAATTTCTCAATCTAGACATTTGGAATTCATGTAAAAATAAATAATCATTCATAACAAGGATAATTCTCAATGTTTGCAAGCCCATATACGAATAAAATACAACGAAATTGACTAAAACAAAACGATACATGATTACTAACTTGTTCCAAACACATTGTTCATGAAAATTAAAAGATAAATAAAGTTGGATTACCAAGAGAGATACAAGATTAAATGAGATAAATTAAAGAATAAATGCATACAAATATCTCCTTCAAGCTTTCCTTCTCTTGGATACTCCACTTTCGTTCTCCAGAAAATCTCCAAGCAAAATAATCCAAAAGTGCAGAATAAAATTTTCTCCAGGTTTTTATAGTCCAATAGCAAACATGGTCGAACACGGGTGCCGACACGGCCGTGTTGCTGGCCGTGTCGGCAGTTCTAGGGCAGTTCTACACGAAAAGACGTGTGTGATCATGGGCCGTGTTAGATCACACGGGTACTGACACGGCCGTATTATGGAACACGGCCGTGTTGTACTTCATGTTCTTCAGACACGGGGGCTGGATCATTGGCCGTGTTGGATCACACGGGTCCTGACACGGCCGTGTTGTAGAACACGGCCGTGTTGTTCTTCCTTCTCCTGTGATCAGTCCTGTTGGCCCCGTAAACTCCCCTGTTTGCTCCAAGACTTTTAGTTCCACTGGCTAGTCGTACCTGCATTAGAAAAATGACATAGTAAGGGAGAAGTTCAATACATTAAATAGTAACAACTTTAAACTATGCTCTACTATTCATGACTACCAATTCTCAATTATTTAGTTCAATTACTTGAATAAAGAGGTAGAAAATAGCGGATATGATTACAATTATTACAATAAAAATCTATCATAATTGTAATCATCAGGCTTATCAGATGATAAAGGTGGAGTGCAAGAGGCCTGGTGGATTATTACAGTTATTTCACATTCCAGAGTGGAAGTTCGAGGATATTTCCATGGATTTTGTTCACGGTCTTCCCTGATCTCGATCAGAGAATGTCTCAGTTTTGGTGATTGAGGATCGTTTGATAAAGGTTTCCAGGTTTATCCAGATAAGGAAGGAAGTGCATGTTGATGTGTTGGTGTGTCTCTTTTTGGAGCAGTTTGTTCGGTACCATGGGTTGCCTAAGATAATAGTCTTGGACCGGGTATGGTCGCTTCACCTCTAAGAAATGGAAGGCAGTTCAAGCATATTTGGGTTCTCTCCTTACATTTAGCACGATTTTTCACCCTCAGACTGACGACCAGTCTAAGAGAACAATCTGAATAATGTAGGATTTTTTTAGTCTATGCGCTTTGGATAAGGGAGAGTTGTGGGAGAGACTTTTACCATTGGTGGAATTTTCATATAATAATAGCCACTAAGCAAGCTTCGGAATTGCACCTTATGAAGCACTCTATGGTAGGAGGTCAATCACGTGCCTAAGTAAGCCTGTGCAGATCTCCACTCCCTGGAAGTGAACCGGCCATCCCGATCCGAAACGATAGTCTTGGGCACCCCATGATAACGCACAAACTGCTCAATGAACCTCCATACTAATACACCAACTGGGGTGTCTTTCGGCACTGTAATGAATCTGTCCACCTTCGTTAGCATGTCCACTATCACCCAGATCTAGTAATTCCCCGCACGGGATCGAGGTAGCCCATGTATGACGTCCATGACTATATCCTCAAATTTCCACTCCGGCACTAGAAGTGGCTGCAGCAAGCCAACCTGGTTCCTGCACTCTGCCTTTATGAGTTGACAGGCCTCGCAATGCGTCACAAAGTACGTAATGTCCTTCTTCATACCCGACCAGTACATAGTCCTCTTCAAATCTTTTACCATCTTGGTGATTCCCGGGTGCATCGAGTATCGGCTGTAGTGAGCTTCCGTCATAATGTACTCCCGGATCTTGCCTCCTGCCGGTATGTAGACCCTGCCTCTGAAACACAGGAGACCATCACTCATAGAGTAATCTCGTGTCGTGCCTTCCTCCAAGGCTCGGAATATCGGCTGAGCTCTCACATCCAGCTTCTGCCCATCTCTGATGCGGTCCCGAATGTCATCAGTAGTAACCATTGATCCCAGGTACTCCATGTATAACTCTAGGTCATCCTCGGACACTAGTGGTATTTGCATATCCTCGAATGATTCAGCCTACTCCAATGCCATCAGCTGTGGGCCTACTTCTGACGTACTCGCTCTCCGACTCAAAGCGTCTGCGACTAGTTTGCCTTCCCTTGATGGTAGTGCATGGTATACTAGTAGTCCGACAGAAACTCCACCCAGCGTCTCTGCCTGATGTTTAACTCCTTCTGTGTATCTACGTATTTCAAGTTCTTGTGGTCTGAGAAGATATCACAATGTACTCCGTAGAGATAGTGTCGCCAGATCTTAAGAGCAAAAACGACTGCCCCAATTTCCAAATCATGTACGGGGTAGTTCTGCTCATGTTGTTTCAGCTGACGGGAGGCGTAAGCTATTACGTGCCCATTCTGCATCAGAACGGCACCCATCCCCTAATGGGAAGCATCCGTGTACACCTGGAATCCTTCCTTCCCTGACGGAAGAGCAAGGATTAGAGCCGAGGTAAGACGAACCTTCAGCTCCAGAAAAGCAAATTCACATTGTGGAGTCCAAATAAAAGGGGACTCCTTCTTCGTTAGAGACGTAAGAGGGAGGGAAATCTTAGAGAACCCCTTTACGAACTTCCGGTAATAACCGGCAAGTCCTAAGAAACTTCGAACATCCGAGGCCGACTTTAGTGGTGGAAAATCCTGTACTGCCTGGACCTTCGCCGGATCCACTGCAAGACCTGCTCCACTGATGACATGGCCTAAAAAGTCCACCTCCTTTAGCCAGAACTTGCACTTGCTATATTTGGCATACATCTTATGCTCCCGCGGATTCTCCAAGGTCAAAGCCAGATGTCTCGCGTGCTCCTCCTCTGTCCTTGAATAGATAAGGATGTCGTCGATGAATACGATAATGAAGACATCCAGATACTCTTCGAACACCCGGTTCATCAAGGTCATGATTGCGGAGGGTGCATTCGTGAGCCCGAAAGGCATTACGGTAAACTCATACAAACCTTATCTGCTGCTAAAGGCCGTCTTCGGGATGTCCTCCTCCCGAATGCAAAGCTGGTAGTACCCCGACCTCAGATCCAGCTTTGAGAACCAATGGGCTCCCTCCAGCTGATCAAATAGCTCGTCTATCCTTTGTAAGGGATAAGTATTCCGGACCGTCAACCTGTTCAGGGCCCGATAATCTATACACAGTCGAAGAGTCCCGTCCTTCTTCTAGACGAATAACACCGGAGCTCCCCATGGTGAGGAGCTAGGCCGGACGAACCCAGCCTCCACTAACTCCAGAAGCTGGCTTCGAAATTCCACCAACTCCTTTGGCGCCATTCAATTGGGAGCTCTGGATACCGACTTAGCCCCCGGTACGAGCTGAATCTAGAAGTCCTTCTCTCGATGCGGGGGTAGCCCTGGTAGCTTCTCCGGAAATACATCGGCAAAGTCTCGCACTACTAGAATATCTGAAATGGAGTCCTTGGCCACGACCGCCTGAAAAAGGACCTGATAAACCTCTTCCCCCTACAGATGGGCCATAATGGCCTGCACAGGTGATAATAATATGCGGGGTGCTGGTATAATACCTTCGATAACAATAAAGGAGTCCCCGTGCCTCACGGTGATCCTCTTCACCACGCAGTCAATCTTGGAATGGTTCCAACACAGCCAAGTCATGCCCAGGATCAGATCGTAATCTGGCATCTTAAGAATTATCGCTGGTGCCTCAAACGCCTTTCCGCCGATCTCTGCTTCCATATTGCAATGAGCAAAGGTCATTAGCTCTGATCCATAGGGTAGGCGCACCCTCATCATCTTTCCGGTGAACGGCTCCATGCCTGCCAATACTTTCACGAAATCTTACGACATAAACGAGTGGGAAGCATCGGTGTCGAAGAGCGTGTGAGCGGGCTTGCCGCTAATAAAAACAATGCCTGAGGTAATTAAGTGTCTTAGTATTCTTGTTACAGTTGTCATCTCTTAATTTCTTACTAGGTTATGTCTAGAAAACTAGTTCCTAGGAAGAAAACTTAAAAATTACTTCCATACCTGTGATAACCTGCTCCTGGTTCCAGGGCTGTGTCAGGTCTAGAGCATACACTTTCTCCATCTCTGGCCTGTGGCCTCGGTCCTGAAATCCTCTTCCTTGATTATGTCCTCGGCCGCCAAAATGTCAGGGAGGTGGGGCGCCCTGATGTGCTGGTGGGGGTGCTCGCCTCATAGGGCAATTCCTCTTGATATTCCCCGGTTGATTGCACTGAAAGCATACCGGTGCCTACTCTACTGTCCTTGGCATCTCCAGCATCTATAAAGGCTGGGGAGCCAATACCCCCTGACTCCTCTACTCCTGTCCAATCTCCTGACGAGGTTAATCCCCGTTCCTTCTCTCCCCAATAACCTGGCCTCGAGGATGGTCTCTACGACCTCCAATCACTACATCGTCAGCCGGTCTCTTCTGGCTCTTAACTGTAAGCTGATCCGCTTCTCTCTTTTTAGCCATCTCAAGAATCTTAGGCCAAACTCACCTCTGAGACGAAGAGGAGGGCCTGTCTCATGTCGTCTTGTAGCCCCTTGTAAAACCTCCTAACATAGCCAACGTCATCCAACTGATAAGCATCCGCATAGCGGGCCAGGTGAGTAAACTCCTGATAATACTCCACCACCGTCCTGTTCCCCTGCCTCAACCGCAGGAACCTATCCGCCAGCTCGTCCCTCGGCAACTGAGGTACGAAATGTCCCAAGATCACTGCTCTGAACTCCTCCCAAGTAATATCTGCGCAATACATACACGCAAAGGTTGTGTCCAACTGTGACTTCCACCACCTCTTTCCATGTGACTCCAGGCAGGAGATCGCCAAAGCAACTGCCTCCTCAGTGGGGCATCGGATCCCCGCAAGCATCTCAAAAATGGTATCTAACCACTCCTCAGTGTGTACTGTCGATTTCGTCCCCTGGTAGGATGGAGGGGAAAGTCCCCGGAAGACGCTCATCCAGTTGGCCCCGGGGTTTGGCTGTGGAGCCGGGGCTTGCTGAGCCTTGAAGGCCTCCAGAATGGCCGTCAGTGTTTGCCCCATCTCCGTCTGCTGGAACGGAGCTTGAGTCGGTGGAGGTGGGACCACATTCAGAGCCTGAGGTGTCCCCTACTGTGATGTAGGGTTCGTTGCAGGCTATAAGGAAAAGAGAATTCCATTTGTTAAAGAACGTATGAACGGAATATAAGAAAGGGGTAGGATGGGCTTTCACATGTGATTTCCCTTATGGGCACACCAATGCTTCCACTGCCAGTTTGTCCGCAAACTAAGCTCATGCGGCGGTGGCCTAAGGTTTGATGACTACTTCTCTTTTGATCGAGGTCTGCCTCTGATGCCACTTGTAAGACCCCTTTTTTCCTTTTTCAACCATCGGGGTCTTATGCCCAGAATTTCTGCTTTGCAGTGGCACCGATTCACGGGAAGGCCGCCACTAAAAAATGCCAATTCTACCGGCCTTTTTCGATCACAAGGAGAGAGAAGTGAGTATACACTGAATGTAAACATGTCCACAAAATCATAAACGAATAAAAATCACAACAAGTCCATCAATATATAATAATAGAAAGTACTGCAAAAGAACAGTTCAGATGAAATAAAGGAATGGGCTCGAGCCCGGTACATCAGAGTCCTCACTAGAAATCACTCATTGTGGAAGGTATAAAAATACTAAACACTCACGGAGCTGGTCACATGTGCTCCGGTGCTAGACTGGCCCACCTCCAAGCGCACCGTACTCCGCTGGTGCTGGTCCTTTGACTACTGGTCCCTGTTTCCCATCCGGAGCTCTTGTAATGTTGTGGTTCGAAAACCATTAGTCATAAATACTAAGCCCTATCATCCCCTACCCCTCCCCCCACGGCTCCTAAGCACCGAGCGGAGAGGAGGAAAGGGAAGCTACAATGGTGGAGAATAATCAAACGGATGACAGTGGAACTAGTCTAACAATTGTTCATGGTGTATAAACAACTAATTAAAATAGAGTACATCTAGCAGTTCTACGGTAGTGAGTAGTAAAGTATACATGTAGTAAGTAGCAAATTTATAAAGAGACAAATAGAAAGCAAGTAAGTAAATAAGTAAGTAACCTTAACTTATATGAATGCCCATACAAACTTATTAGTTAAGGGGTCTTTTGCAAGGCTCCCATCGTATAAAAAGTCCCATACCGATTTATACGTTGGGGTGTCGGTTGTATGCAAATATGAGTGTAGTGATATGCTATGCCATGATTCATGCAAGTGCAACTCACGCACATGACTCTATGCACACGGAACTTTAGTTCCCCCTATTCGGGCAGCTAGCTTCACTCCCAGGAACCTCCGTAGTGGCAAATGGAGACAGTGGGTCGGGCCCCCCACTCCTAGGCGGGTATCCACACTACCGGGCCTAGCCCTTCCGTACATCCCAAGAAGAACATAACCTAGAGTATCCGCGTACTAGTGCTGGCTATATCCACCAGACTTTCTTTGGCTAAGTGTCCCACACCGCCGAGTCAACGTGCCGATGTCGGTGTGAATGACAATCAAATATCGAAGACCCACAACCTTATTCTGTACTCAAACCCTCGAGCACTCGGCTCCCTGGACTGTCCCGTCCGTACATCTACCTTCAGAGCTACCATCTGAATGGCAACCAAACCAACTAATTCTATCTCCCTAGCTACCGGGGTGTGTGAATGTGCAACCCTATATATTCTAGTTTCTGTTTTAGTTTATTATTCCTACAGTTTACGTTAGCCCAGGACTGCCCCCTGGTATTCCCTGTGAAGGGCTCTCAAAGGGCACTAGGAACTATGATGGTAGCTGAAGCCCATCGTTCCCTTTCGCAAGCCACTTACTTTTATTGGTTATTACCCATTACCCGATCCCATTCAAATTACTTTGGATCTTACCCTAGTATGTTAAGAATCTTCCTCTCCCACCGGGAAGGACGATCTTTCGTCGGTCCCGAGCACCTCTTATGACTCGACAACCTACCAACCTAACCTCATCTTGGTTACTGAGGATGCATTCATACACATTTCCAAACCACTAACCCAATACCCAAATCCTCTAAGTACATCCTGTAGCCTTATATGATTTCAGCTATTTTACTAAACGCAGACCATCCTAAGCTATATGAGGTATACAAGGGGAGATACTCCAAATTGTCTTCCAAATCTCCTATAAAATTTACTGGAGGTCTATCGTGACATAATTAGCCTAAATCCAGATATTTATAATTTTCCTAATTAATCTGATATTTATTTAATTTTCCCAAAAGATTATCAATGGGTAATTTTAAACATGAACTACATGATTTTCTCAAGTAATGGCCACCCAAAAATTATGATCACTAAATAACAGCAAGGTATCATCAAGTACTAATTTTCATGATTTTACAGAAAGTATTTAGCCTCTAATTTATTTATCCATTATAATCCCATTAATCGTATGTAAAGAAGGAATTACTGAAATTACTAATCATAAAATTATAGAAAACTTACTGAATATTAATATGGTACAAAAAAGGTCATTGTGTAAAGATCATAATTTTACAGGCTTGCTAGACACCAAAATAGATTTAATTAAGCAAGCCTTAGAATTAAACTTCTAAAAATCCCATAATAATTCACAGAGCTTTAAAACAAAATAAAAAGTCCTCAGCCTAAAGTTCATCAATTTTCAAAATGTATTTTCTCCATAATAAATTTCTAAGAAAATAATACAAACTACTAAATTGTTAATGAAGTATCCAAAATAATGATCCTAAATTCATAATAAAATATCCAGAGCTTATATTAACCTTAAAAACTACTGTACCCAAATCCCATCATTGTTCAGTGAGTTTTAGTGACATTTTCTATCTCTATAACTTGTGTGCCCTAAACTAAGGTTAGGGTTTTGAGGGACTTATTTACTTTAAAATCCATTTAGATTTCTACAAGAGGATTCTAGCTACCCTAGAATTCTATCTACCAAGTTTCAGATCATAACCAGGTCATTTGACAACTTGCCCTTCACAAACCACCAAGAACCATCCTTAGGGTTTGACCAGGGGTCCTAGGGCAAATTTACCCCAATCTACCTCAAAATCCATGAGAGGGTGCTAGGCATCATGCCTAGTCAGTGGCAAAAATCTCAGCCTCTATTGAGGTGATCTGGCCACTCCAATCTCAAAGTGAACTTTTGACCTAAAAACCCCTTAATAGGGCAAAGCTTAGGTTTGTCCATTTCCAATCTAAAACATCTCCAAATGAGATGACAAATTATACAGAGCCTCATGATGAACCAAGGGACCACTCACCAAAATTTGGAAGGTTTTGGAAGTCATTAAGCCATCTAATTAATTTACCCTAAGATTATTAAATTTTTCTAAAAACTATAGAAAAACATTCTCCATAAATTCCCATTTTTGGAAAGGCCCTAGGTATAGCTAGGGTAGACTCTATGCCCAAATTTCAGATCATTTGGTCAAGGGATGAAGGGTGGGCACACCTTTTAGTCTATGCCTAGCTCTTGGTATAGATCCTACCAAAAGAGGTGCCCTGGTCAAACCAGTTGACAAAATTGACCAAAATTAATTTTAAAATAAAGTAGACCCATAGGGATACAAATTATATGTTGACCATTTCTTCATATAAAGCCTCTAAGTATTTTTCTTAAATTTTCTAAAGTGACTGATATTTTAGTACAAAAAATTCATATAAAAGAAAAAGATTAATTAAACATCACAAATCTTGAAGCAGATCCAACAATGCTGGGTCTTCTTCTTCATCCAGCCAAGGGCCGAGATTAACCTGACCTGGAGTGCATTCTAGACACTGCCGCCGGCCATCAAGCCTCCTCCCTGGCCGGCCACCGCCACCACCACCTCCGTTGAGGGGGTGGCCATCGCAGGCCGGCGGCGCAGCCGCCAGAGAGGCGAAATCCGGCGAACCCGAGCACTAAAATTTTGCGGAAAAAATTAGGAAGAGGAGCTCTTCCCGATTGGGCTCAATTGAGCCCGATTCTTAATCCTAAAGAAGGCTAAGATCTACCCGTAGAGAGAGAGGAGGGGAGGACCTTGTTTGCGGGCTGGAGGCGTGCAGATCGACGGAAAGCCATTTCCGATGGTGGCGCCGCTCGGCTTCTGCAATAGCACAGTGGGAGGGCTCGAAAGCTTCAGGTAAAGGCTGGGAAACTTTCCTCTTGTGCCTCTGATGGTGTTTAAGAGCTCGGTTAAGGAGGGGAAAGGCAGAAACATCAATGGCCATTAATGGTCCATTAAAGCTTGGCTCGGCCATGGTGGTTTTTGCTAGAAACGGCTCTATCCAGCAAGATAACGGCTGAGAACTCCTCCTCTTCCCTAGAGGAGTTGAGTCCATCATTTAAAGAGGAGGGGGAAAGGGTCACGACATCAAACGCCAATAACGGCCATGATAGCAGGTTCTCGGCCATGGCCGTAACCGCTCTTCTTTGCAAAACCGTCGGTCCACGTGGCGTACTTGACTGGTCAACATTTAAATTAAGGCTTAACTAAGTCTTAATAAGAGAAAACGACCCACTTCCTAGACCGGCGCGGTTTAACTAAACCAGCACACAGCCAAAAATCCTGCCAGAAAATTCTAAGTAAAATGGCGTTGAGTGAGCTCTGCTCACTCAACGCCATCCATGCTGCGGCGTTGAGTGAGCTCTACTCACTCAACGCTATCCAAGATACGGCATTGAGTGAGCTCTGCTCACTCAATGCCATCCAGAATGGCCCCTTCCAGACTATGGCGTTGAGTGAGCTCAGCTCACTCAACGCCATCCAGAATATGGCGTTGAGTGAGCTCTGCTCACTCAACGCCATCTAGCCTACTCAAGGTTGCGTTGAGTGCAGTCTGTGCACTCAACGCCATCTAGCCTATGGCATTGAGTCAGCTCTGCTCACTCAATGCCATCCAGCCTGCTCAAGATAGCATTGAGTGTAGTCTGTGCACTCAACGCCGTCTAGCTTATGGCATTAAGTGAGCTCTGCTCACTGAACACCATCCCGCCTACTTTAGATGGCGTTGAGTGCAGTCTGTGCACTCAACGCCATCTAGCTTATGGCGTAGAGTGAGCTAAGCTCACTCAATGCAATCCAGACTACGGCGTTGAGTGAGCTCATCTCACTCAATGCCATTCCAAGGTCACGGGCATGACGGATCGGTCACGGGCTTGCCATGCCCATGTTGAGATTCTGAGCTCGCAGATCGTCTTTCTGAGGTCGACGATCGTCGAAGGGGTCATGCCCTAGGTCACGCGCATGACGGGTCGGTCACGGGCATGACCAACCCGTGACTCAAACTCTTAATCGATAGACTTCAACTCTTGGGTTTCCTAGGGTTTTTCTATGATAAAACCACTTCTAGGGGTCTAGTTGGAAATGGGATGTTACACCTATTGGATTCAAAGATGCACTAGAAGAAGTACAGTACGCTCTACACTACTTCATGTCGCTGACCAAGACTTTGTTCTATCAGAGCCCTTTTTGTTGTATAAGTGAGAAGTACTAGAATTATTCTCCAATGCAAAGGTCGAATCAACAACCAGTAAGATCAAGACCTTAATCAACGATAACAAGATAAAGATAACCCCTAGAAGACTAAGCAAGGCGCTACAATAGCCGAAGTTCACAGATCCAGATGAGCAAGAGGAACTAGATCAGTCTGATATAAAATCAGCACTAAAGTGGTGTGGACTATCTAAACACACCACTGGATCAATTATAAGGAAGGAATTAAATCTAAAATGTAAGTTCCTGGCTGATGTGATTGGAAAGGCTTTTTTGTGCAAGTCAGGCTCACACGACAAGATTTCCAATAAAATGTTTGAGTTGCTGGCAAGGATAATACTGTCCAAAAGGACTGATTGGGGAAGATAATGTTTCAGAGAATAGTGGAGTGCATAACTGAACCAAACATGGGAAGAATTCTCTCCCTATTTTTGCTCAAAAGTGTTCCAGGGATCCATAAAACAAGGTTAGGAACAAAAATCCATCACATGAGGAGGATGGATTTGAAAATATTAGATAAATGGGACAGAGTCCTGCATCCACATGCTTAGTTTGTTACCAAGAACAAGAAGACACCAGTTCCTGCCCTAGAGGAAAGTATAGAAAATAGTTCATCAGAGAAATCAGAGGAAGAGCCTCATGATCCTAATCTGTCTGGTCTAATGACGAGACCACGAAGGAAATGAGTGCCCAAGTCTCAATATCCTCTGACCCTAGATTAAGGACTCAGGTCAGTAGGACTCATTTTAAAGAGGCTCCAGTAGATGTTGTGGAGATACCTTCAACTGAAATTGCTGAATAAGTGGCTGAGGACATTATCAATAAGATATCTGCTGTGATGGAGGTGGAGTCCTCCAAGTCACCAGCTCCAACTGAATATGCACCAACACCTTTAATACAAGATCATCAAGGTGCCTTCAGCCGTCAAAGTGAGGGGGAGAACCTTCTAGAGCAAGTGATGGAAGAAACTCTTACTCAGGGGGAGCAAATGCAGATATTGCAAGAAGATGTTCATCTTGCTCTTGTACATGAACAACATCCAGATATAATCACAGCTGATGCCCTTGATGTCCCTGTGGACATGGTAGTGATTGAGGGGGATATTCAACATTAACTCCCTGCTCAAAGAACAATATATGAGATAGAATCAATAGAATTAGATAAAGGAATTGCTACTACTGACAACATAGTACCTCAGCATTCTTCAGATTTTGAAGTGGTTGACTCAGCTATAAGGGAAGATCTCAGTCCAGTTCAACAACCTGTACCAGTCAGTAATGAAGGCACATATACTAATCAAATGTCAGGAACATTCCTGGCTCAGCTAAAAGGGTTATTGGATGATCAAAGGAGACAACTTGAGAATTTTGTTGATGATTGAATAAAGAACCTCAAGAATGAGCTATCCACAGAGAACAAATCTATCGGGTTTGAGGTCAATTTGGTAAAGGACTGGGTAGTCAAATTCTTCTTAAGAGCAGCTCCTGCAGTTGATTTTACTAAGGACAAGTTAGTAGAGTTCGGTAGTGTTCACAATGCACTCATGGAAAATCAGAATATTCTATCTGGAAACTTGCTAGCAATCCACAATGCAGAGAAGACACTACTGGAAAAGCACAAGATAATTATTGAAAGAAAGATGGATGCATGTACTCAGGTTCTAGATGATCATTTACTCGAAGTAAAGAACCCTGTCACCCTAGGTGTCAATATTATAGATGGTCAATTGAGAAAAGCCAACTCCTACCTGACTAAAAATCTCTGTAAAGAAGTCAAAAAGGGGGAGAAGGAAGTGATCAGGAACAACACAAAGAATGATGATTGGGTGTCAAATGTAATAATAGAGTCTTTTGGCATGGATAAAATGTCATATGACAACATTCCTATGATTCCTGACCAAGTACAAGATGCACTGATTAAAGGGCAGATGGCTCAACATGATGGTCTGTATGATGGCAAATATTATGATCAGAATGTTGAACAAGATCTTGTCTATCCGGATGATGATCAATTTTTTCAAGAAGGTCCACAGGGGGCTGAATCTCCTATAGCTTCTAACATTCCTACAATCCCTACATTCAACCCCACTATTGTGGAAGAGTTAAGGGAAAATGGAAAGTCTGTTGCTGAGGAAGGGGATGCTGCCAGGATGAGCAAGAAGAGATTAAGGGAAGATATGGAAGCAAGACCTGATTTTCAACAATAGAGTCCTCAATCAAGGACCGTTATTATGTCTTCCTGGGATCTGTATAAGAATAAGAAGACGGAGATGGGAAAGCTCTACAGCTCCCATGAATGGGCTAATCTTTAAAAGAATGAGAGGGATAGAAGAAAATTAAAAAAAAAAGTGGCTAGGCACTTTGCCACTAGATGTTGTGGACCTTGTCAAATACATCCCAAAGACATTAAACAGCTTCCAAAGGCAAAAGGAAAAGAAGTCAGAAGATAGTAAAGAGAAAGCAGCCAAGGAGCCTCGCAGGTGTACAACCCCGTATTGACTGAGTGGCTTCCTGTGAGAGTGATTCGTCATTTAGGCCCAAGAAGCCCGGGATGGCGAGTGGGGTGCGGTGGATGTGGGTGCCAAGCTTGCAAAGCACTCGTGCCTTCTTGGTGAGTGCTCCACGCTGCATGCCTGCACTCGCTGCCTCTAGCCGAAAATAGGCGGCGAGTGTCAGCCCCATCGAGCACTCGCCGCCTCTATCGAGTGGATGTTGTAGAGGGCCTTTTGCCCGTGTTTCTGTGTTGTATTTTTACCTTTTAATCCCCATTGGTCTGCCCATAGCCTTTTAGAATAGCCGAGTTACATTGTTGGCTTTCCCAGTTGGGCTGCATATAGCTGATTGAAACAGTGGAGGTTGGTTTTTTGCATGCCATTTTCAGAAATCAATAAATAGACACAAGGGGGTACCTTAGAGGGGATTCTTACTGGTGCCCTAGCCTTCTTGGGCTTTTTGAGGTATCCTTAGATCGTAATTTATCTAGGGAGGGTAAGCGCTCTAAGATCTTCTGGGTGTATGGTGGGTCCTCCATGTCGAGCACTAGGGTATGTTCCCTATTCTTTTCCCTTAGTTGTTTGGCCCGAGAGAGAGAAGTAAGTGTGCGATCACCACTTCCCCCAATGGTGAACTCCATAGAGAACAAGTTTTCGGTTTCAATATTTTTGGTGCGGTGAGCGTGGAGCGTGGTCAGCACAGAAAATCTTTAGCAGGCTCGATGATTGGAGGAGACGGGTAAGGTTCGGATAGGGCCGATTCGTCACCCCCTCCCCCTCTCCCCACGGTGGGGATGTTCGAGGAGTTCAGGAAGGAGGTGCTTGTCCTTGTCAGGTTCGCACTCGGCACGCGTGTTGAGTGCTCGACACTTGCTGTCCTAGTCGTCGCCGCCCTGGCTCTAGTAGAGGATGACCCGGCTCGGCGACCTTAGAAGGAGGTAGAGGAGGAAGGTAGTGGGCGAGATCTCTATGGGTGAGTGCTCTTACCCGGGTCGGCGATTGGAGGCCAGTTCCTTTAGATGGGGCTACGAGATCCCCCGGCTCACCCAGTACGGGGAGGTAGTCCCTTCAGCGAGTTGGTCTCTTCTTCCCCGGTTCTAGAGGGGTTCAGGGAGCCAGAGATGTCCTACTAAACAGGTAAGGATTACCGGATCCATCACATCTAGTGGTTCGAGGTTGTAATTTTGAAAAGACAGATGTCTGATGCCTTTAAGTGTAGACTCTTCACCATCACCCTCAAGGAGAAGGCGAGAGAGTGGTTCCACCACCTGCCGACCAACTCCATCTACTGCTCTGAGGACCTACGTAGGGGATTCATGTTGAGGTTATCAACCTCTAAGAAGAGGAAGAAGGAGTCAGAGTCACTGTTCCACATCAAGAAGGGGGTGAATGAGACCTTGGGGAGCTACGTGGACCGGTTCTAGGAGGTGGTCACCCAGGTCTAGGAGATGCCAGGGCACACCGTGATAATGGCCTTTACCTTGGGGCTACAATAGGGTTTCTTTAGGATGAAGCTGAAGAGGGTGCCACCTCTCTCCTACAAGTAGTTGATGGAGAAGGCGGCAAGAGAAGTTGAGGGGGAGGCGTCAAACCCTGAGTTCTCGAAGAAGCTGTCCAGGTGGGCCATAGAGTTGGAGAAGTGGCAAATAGGTGGCTGAGGATATATTGTGAGGAGAGCTGAACCCCGGTAGTGAGAACATCAACAACATGTGCAGCAGCAGCAGCCATGGTGGGGGAATCAGTAGTCGAATAATTGGCTCGGCTAGAGGCAGCCAGATTGGCAAGATTAGGGCCAGTGGAGAGGTTTTTATGGAGGAGACTATTGGGTCCATTAATCCCAATGTACTAGATTTATAAGAAGTCAAACAGGTCAATGGAATACACATAATTGTATTTGATGTATGTTTAAGTTTATGCATACAGGTTGGTCTTTGTCACAATGGTTGGACATATAGTTCAAGAGATAATTATAGGTGGAATCAAAGTGATAGGCTTGAAATTCAGGAAAATGCCTAAGTCAAGAAGTTTTGAGTTATGCAAGGTCACTCAACTCCATATTACTTGTAAGACCCCCCCTCCCAGAACACAAAATGCGACACGATAGGGGTCTTATGCCCAGAACACCCGTGTTGCGGTAGCACAAACACTCAGGCTAGTCTGTACCACAAGACGCCTATCCTGCCAGGCATAATCAATATCATACATTGCCAACCCAACCAAATATCATATAGAAGTCAAATCCACACCAAAAAGATAGTGCATATTATAATCAATAGTAGAGAAGCTTCAAGAAGCTTCTAACATCAGAGTTCGTAAATAGTCTTCCCAAAAATGGGTACAACAAAAGCCTCTAATACTCACATCAGTAACCAACGGTAATGATGGCACCGTCCCCTCAGGCCCTGTCGTCCTGGCTTGGCTGTCCAGCTGCATAACCTACTGCTCTACCTGTGGGGTTTCCTCCTAAAAAGGAAGACGTAGCAACCGTTAGTCATAAAGACTAAGTGGCTTCACATCCGCTCCCCCGGCGACTCCTCGGCACCGGGCGGAGAAAGGAACAGGGTACAATATAAATGAAACTTAGGTACAAGCAGGTGGTATATCTCTATGTAAATAAAATAGTGTAAGAAATAAGCAACAACTTACTTTAGCAGTTCTATCATCTAAAGCAGCATGATAGTATAGTAATATAACAGAATGTAACTCAACTTATACGTATGCCCATACAAACATATAAGTTGAGGATCGTTCAGCAGTAAGTAACTCATCGTATAGGAGTGCCCATACAAACTTATACGATAAGGATCTTGTGTATGCAATGGAGTGTAATGACATGTATGCAATGCAATGGCTCACCCATGAACACGCACATGCACTCGCTATGTCGACACAGACTTGAAGTTCCCACTTTTCGAGCTGGTAGCTAACCTCTCAGGCATCAACCGTCGTGGCCGGACGGTGACAGTGGAGCGGGCATCTCCACTACTAGGCTGGTCTCCACACTACCTAGCCTTGGCATTCGTATGACTCAACGCTAGGAACACAACAGCGGAGCTCACATGCGTACTACGGCTCAGCGGGTGTCTCGGGTAGATGTGCACCGAGATCCTAGCCCCGAACTGGCCTATGCGTGACACGGAATGAACCTCGAAAAAGAGCATGAGGTCCAAGCCCAACCGTTCACTTGGCACGGAAGGATCCTCGAGACATGAACACCGAGGACCAAGCCCAACCGCCCAAGGTCTAGCAGTCGACTCACATCGGTATACGATTTACCAGCCCGTAAACCTGCCACAATATCCTTAACCTAGGATTATGACACCGCATATCGACTCACACCGCGAGCCGCTCAACCACACTGTGGTACGTAAGGAGGCTCGGATACGAGCACGAGGACCAAGCCCAACCGTCCATTCATTACTCTTCTCATGGCACCAACAACATTTAGTTTACCAAGCCAATCACTCGTGAGCACATGAGTTACTCATCCGATTATCACAACACATGATCATATCATTCAACACCGACCGAATACACAAGTTCTAGGATTCTCGTTATTAGACCACTAATTATTATTTGCTCGTTATCCCCCCACAGATTCACTTCATTCAATCTCATGCCATTTCACCATTCGGTAAAGTGGGGCCTATCTAATAGTTTCACCATGCGTTGAATTATCACAACCATGCATATTATGATTTACCTATGACTTAACGTAAGATTGTTACCAAGCCTCTTCCTCCGATCAACTTCAACTATAAAACTAATCCAGGAATTTCAGGTGCAGAACACCTGCAGGACAGCAACTTCAACTAAAGATTCCCGTGGCTACAGGAATCTGGTGAGTGCGTGTTACCCCTCTATGGAAAGATATTTCCATGGGCTACAACGTTTATGTTCAGCCTGTAACCCAGATCAACCGTATCCCACATGAAATTGGCTCCAAACCCTTTTTCGTACATAATATAATTTCTGTGCGCTTAGCTTACAGCTCATACTTCGATCAGGCATTCCTATGGCTACAGAATTCACCCGAAGGCGTGTAACCACTCATTGGAAAGGTAATTTCAAGGGCTACAACTTTCGTGTTTAGTCAAAAGCCCAGATCTGACCTTTTCTTCCCTAAAAATAGCCAAGAATGTTGCTGCGTGTAGAACACAGATTTCTGCACGCATCTTGAAGCGGAATGAACGGCATCGGTTCGTCTTCCTCCTCAAGCCAGTCTTCCCAAATTGCAACCAAAAGTTCTTCCACCCTTATTTACCCTCTTTAGGCCATTCCTCTTCACGAATCCACCCCCATCATCACTTTGAAGAAGAGGGGGTTGAAGATGACTAAACATTAGAACACATGTTCTAGAAAGGCCCTCCTAGAAATCTTTTTCTCACACATAGAGACCCATTTGAGTCAATGTCTCGCCTAAGAATAACTATAGATCTAGCACCAAGGGAGAGGGGAGAAAGCTTACATCATTTCTAGTGGTTCTGCCATTTCCGGCCATGGATCTTGTCATCCTTCTCGTTGGTATTGTTTTTCCCTTGACGGCGGTGGCGTTTCCTCACGGGGTTGGTTGGCTCCAGCAAAATCTACCTCCTCCAGAAGTTCCTCTTGATAAAATAGGGCTTGTAAGAGAATGAGACGGCTAGGGTTCACTTTTTCTCTTTTATACAGAAGTAACACAGGTAGGGACACGACCGTGTCCTTACCCGTGTCCTGCTCGGGTGAAATGGCGTCGACGGTTCGAGTGTCGCTTGGACACCAACACGGGTAGGGATATGCCTGTGTCCACTACCCGTGTCACATGACACAGCCATGTTCATGCATGTGTTCTCACCCGTGTCCTTCCCCGGATGACACGGCCGACTTCTGAAGATGTGCACACGGGTAGAGACACGCCCGTGTCTCTACCCGTGTCCTCCTCGGGCCACACTTTCTCGAGAATCACTTGACACCTCTCAAGAACTCGACACCTCTCAAAAACTTGACGCACAGGGGAAGGGACACACCCGTGTCCCCACCCGTGTCCTACTTGGGACACATTTTCTCGAGAACCACTCGACACCTCTCGAGAACTTGACTCCTCTCGAGAACTCGACGCACACGGGTAGGGACACGCCCGTGTCCCAACCCGTGTCCTACTTGGGACACATTTTCTCGAGAACCACTCGACACCTCTCGAGAACTTGACTCCTCTCTAGAACTCAACGCACACAGGTAGGGACACGCCCGTGTCCCCACTCGTGTCCTACATAGGCCCAACCTCTCTTTTCCCCACGAGTGCGCGCCTGATCGCCTGCACTGTCTGAGCCTAAATCAGTTCTCCTGACTCAAAAATGCGCATGAGGGGCCTAGCACAAATCAAGACGTTACAAATCCTATAAACAAAATAAAAGATTTCATCCCTGAAATCAGGTTAAGGCTACGGGGAGAGAAATGCATACAAAAACATAAAATGAAATATGCTTTTAAAGATTACCTTGATGAAATAGCTCCGGGTTGTGCTTTTGCATCAACTCCACCGACTCCCACGTATACTCCTCTTTCCCATGATTTGATCACAACACTTTCACTAGCAGAACACTTTTGTGACGCAAGGTCCTTGTTTCGCTGTCTACTATCCGCACAGGCTCTAGTCGCACCGACCTATCAGTCGCAACTGCTCCATCAGTGGTTGGAACATTTTATTCAAGCCGCAACAACGCCTTTTGGAGTGACGACAAATGGAATACATCATGAAGATTCTCTAGCTCTGGCGATAACTCAAATCGATATGCAAATGGGCCAATCCTTTCCAAGATGACGTAGGGCCCAACGTACCTTGGGCTAAGCTTCCTCACACCACGTACCCGAGATACTCCATGTATCGGCCTGATCTTAAAAAATACCTTGTCTCCCACTTAAAATTCCACCATCCAGTACTTTGCATTATAATATTTCGCTTGATGACTTTGAGCCTTGAGCATGCAGTCCCGTATTAGCCTCACAGCCGCATCAGTATTATCTATGTATTCAATTCCCAAAGCCTTCGGATCTTCATCCTATACCCAAAACAAGGGTGTTCTACACCTTCTTCCGTAAAGTGCTTCATGGGGCGCTATCCCAATGCTAGCTTGATGGCTGTTATTGTAAGAGAATTCAACCAAGGGTAGGATCCTTTCCCATGACTCTCCTCTATCCAACACACACAACCTCAATAAGTCTTCCAATGTCCTAATAGTCGTTTCAGATTGCCCGTCGGTCTGAGGGTGAAACACTGTGCTGAAGGTAAGACGCAAACCCAAATATGCCTGCACCGCCTCCCATTCCCTAGAGGTAAACCGACCATCTCGGTCAGAAACAATTGTCTTTGGCTCACCATGATACCGTACGAATTGTTCCACAAAAAGGCGTACCAAAACATCCACGTGTGCATCCTTCTTCATAGGTATGAAACGGGCTACCTTCGTCAAGCGATCAACGATTACCCATATCGAATCATTCCCTGAGTGGGAGCGAGGCAAATCGTGGACAAATTCCATGGAAACATCCTCGAACATCCACTCGGGGATGGGCAATGACTGCAATAATCAACCGGGGCTCCTGCATTCTGCCTTCACTCTTTGACAGGCCTCACAATGCATAAAAAAATACCTGATGTCTTTCTTCAACCCCGGCCAACACATGGTCTTCCGCAAGTCGGCGTACATCTTAACAATCCCAGGGTGCAAAGAATACTGAGAGCAGTGCGCTTCTTTAAAGATATCCTCCCGAATATTACCGCCCTTGGGAATGTAAAGCCGGCCACGGAAATGAACGAGGCCATCCTTTAGAGAGTACTCGCTAGTTGTCCCACCTTCAATTGAATTTATTGCGGGGCCAGAGCCTCATCCCTTCCCGTCTCTGTACGGATCTGGTCTCGCACGTCACAAACTATATTCATTGCGATCAAGTACTCCGTATACCCATCCGGTTGGTCCTTATACACCCAGGTGATCTCCCTCTCCTCAAGCATCCGAGCTAACTCCATACGCACCAACCGGGACTCGAAACTTGCTTCTGATGCCTTCCTGCTCAAAGCATCGGCTACAAGAATTTACTTTTCTGGGGTGGTAGTTCAGGTTATATTCATAATCGCACAAAAACTCCAACAACCGTCGTTGTCTCAGATTTTATTCCTTCTGGGTATGGACGTACTTTAAGTTCTTATGATCTGAGAATATTTCGTAGTGAACGTCGTATAGATAGTGCCTCCAAATCTTCAAGGCAAACACTACTGCCCCTAATTCCAAGTCATGTACTGGGTTGTTGATTTCATGCTTCTTCAATTGTCTTGAAGCGTCGGCAATCACATGCCCGTGTTTCATCAATACCGCTCCCATTCCTTGATATGATGCATCAGTGTAAACTTGAAATCCTTCCTTCCTAGAGGGAAGGGCTATGATGGGTGCGGATGTAAGTATGTCCTTCAGTTCCCGGAACATAGCATCACATTGGGGTGTCCACTCATACGACGCACCTTTCTTTGTTAGGGAAGTAAGAGGAAGAGCAACCTTTGAGAATCCCTTATCGAACTTGCGGTAGTACCCGGCAAGTCCAAGGAAACTCCGCTTGTCGGCCGCTGACTTCAAAGGAGACCACTCCTTCATGACACGCACTTTGGCGGGATCCATAGCTAGCCCAGCCCCTCTGATCACATGACCTAAGAAGGAAACCTCCTTAAGCCAGAACTCACACTTGCTAAACTTGGCGAACAGGGCGTGCTCTTTTAACTTCTTCAGTACTAAGGCCAGATACCCGGCGTGTTCTTCCTCCGTATTGGAGTAGACCAAGATATCGTCGATGAAAACAATAACGAAAACATCTAGGTGGGGCTCGAACACTTTGTTCATTAAGCTCATGAAAGCGTATGGGGGCATTAGTGAGCCCAAACGGCATAACCGTAAACTCATACAAGCCGTACCTTAAGCTGAAAGCCGTTTTCTGAATTTCATCCTCTTGTATTCTCAATTGATAATACCCCGAGCGGAAATCTAGCTTGGAAAACCAATGCGCTCCCACCAGTTGATCGAACAACTCATCGATCCGAGAAAACGGATAGGTGTTCCGTACCGTTAGTCGGTTGATCTCCCGATAGTATATGCATAATCGCAGGGTTCCATCCTTTTTTTAATGAATAAGATAGGGGCTCCCCAAGGTGATGAGCTGGGGCGAACGAATCCTGATTCTACAAACTCTTGCAATTGAATCCTAAACTTTGCGAGTTTCTTTGGGGCCATCCGATAAAGAGTCCTAGAGACAGGCTTGGCACCTGTTACTAGCTTGATTTGAAAATCTACTTCTCTGTGCGGGGGTAATCCTGGTAATTTCTCCGGAAACACTTCGGGGAAATCACGCACCACCCGCACATCCTTGATATCCAAGGACAACTCCTTCAACTCGAAATAGATCATGAAAACTTCATCCCCCTTCATGTGGGCTTTTAAAGCCTGGACTGAAGATAATATCATACGAGGCGCAAAGTTAATACCTTGAAAGATGACCTCCGAGTCCCCATATCTCAACGAGATCCTTTTCTGCGCAAAGTCAATCTTCGCATAGTGCTGATCTATCCATACCATGCCCAAAATAAGGTCGAACTCTGGCATTCCCAAGACTATGGCAAGGGTGTCGAAGAGCTTTCCTTCAAGGAGAACCTCAAACTCGCACTTTGCAGTTTCCGTCATCTCCGATCTGTCTGGAAGGCACACCCTTCGAGCAATACCATTGAAGTACTGCACTTCATCTATATCTTTGATGAATTCTTCAAACAAAAAAGAGTGTGAGGCATCGGTGTCGAATAACGTATAGTTCGGTTTCCCGCCGACCATTACGGTGCCTAAGTGTCAATAATAATTCTCAAGCTAGGTGTCTAATATATTTTAAGCAACTTGAGGATATTAATTAAAATAGAATGAGTAACTGTAATCATACCTGCAATGACCTCCTGAGGGTTCCGCTCTTGAGTCATGTCAAACGCATACATCTGATCCCGAGCGGGCCCGGGGTTTCCTCATCGTGGTCCTCGTCCTCGACCACGCATGTGCCACCGCCCTCGAGGATCCGTCGGAGGGAAAGCGAGAGGCGCATTTCCAAATAGTTATGGTCAGTATCGTCGAATGTGGCTCGGTTTGTTGTATTCGAAGCACACTCGCTCCTGTCTCCAACCGGGTTCTAGAAATTGTTGAGGTGGAGGCAATGCTGGCAGTTGTGGAACCGGGCGCTCCATCCTAAAATTCTAGGGGAATCATCCACCACCTCTTCGATATCCTCTTCCTCTTTTATTATCAAATCTCCTTCTATTGCTGGGGCCGTCTTCCATCACCCCTTCAGCTGGCCTCTTACAACTTTCCAAATGGTCCGCTTCCAACCTCTTCGTCATGTCAATAATCACGGCTAGACTAGAGTCTGCTATAAACAAAAGGGCTTTCCTCAGGGTGTCTCGCAAGCCTTTGTAAAATCATTTTGTGTATCCTCTATCGTTCAACTCATAAGAGTCAGCAAATCTAGCCAAGTGCTTAAACTCCCGTTGGTATTCTGTCACCGACTTGGACCCTTTCTTCAGTTGCAAAAATCTCTCTTCAATATTATCCCAAGCTGCCGAGGGGATGAAATGCTCTAAAAAGGCTTCAGAGAATTCGCTCCAACCGATATCCGTGTACATCCGTCCTTGAAAAGTGGAGCCCATGAGGGACTTCCACCACCTTTTGGCATGCAGCTCTAAGAGTGTCACTACAAGGGTCACCGCCATATTGTTTTGGCACCTTATTCCTGCTAACAATTTTATCGAATCTTTTGGCCAGCAAGCTCATCAATTCTTCATTGCCTATGACCTTGTCTTCAGGCTTCTCTTCTATGGCTTTGAAATCTATGGTCTTCTCCTTTCTGATGACTGGAGAAGTAGTCTTTTGTTCTTCTTCCCTATTCTTAATGAGCAGCTCATAAGATTTGAGCGTGCCCAAAAGAGCTTTTGTAGTTATTTCAGTTAGACTTCTGGCATCTTTAATTTGCCAGATTCTTGAATCCCAAGTGCAGGGGAAGCACATTAGGATTTTTGTCATTTAGTTCAGTGAGTGTGATCTCCTTATCAAATGTATTCAACTTATTAACTATATGACTGAGCCTGTTATACATATCTGCAACTGACTCAGCTTCTCCTTTCTTGAAATTCTCATATTGACTTATGAGATGGGATCTCCTGTCCTTCCTTTCATCAGCAGATCCTCAGACAATTTCAGATAACTTGTCCCATATCTCTTTTGTTGAACTGCATTCAGACACTTTTTGGAATATCTCATCAGACATGGTCTGAGCAAGAATATTCATAGCCTTTGCATCTGCAACTTTCCATTTCATTATTTCTGCATCTGTTCCTGAAGGAGGTGGAACAGCACTTGTACTTTTGATCACTTGAGGTCTTGGACAAACTGTCAAAACAGAGTTAAAAATGTCCTCATCAATAGAATTCATGTAAACCTTAATCCTTGCCTTCCAAAGTGCAAACTTAGAGAGGTTGCACACTGGAGGTCTGGTGCTAGCATAATCTTTGTTCTGTGCCACGGTTTTGTATGAAAATAAATATAAAATAAAAAGTAATAACTATCCTCTATAGAAGGTTTATCTTATCATGGATCTTTTGGTTCAGGTGTTAGCCTGTTCAACCAATCTATTGAAAATTCAGATGTTGAATTAACCAACCTGGCTCTGATACCAATTGAAAGTGAGGAAAAGATCTACCTTAACTCTAGAGGGGGGGGTGAATAGAGTATTTTAAAATACTTCACAATTAAAATAGTACAACAGTGGAAGACTTAAATTTATGTATATGTGTAAGGTGCTTGTAGTGAAGTAAAAACTAAAGCAAGAAATAAAGAATCACACATCACACAGCAAAGACAAACACACAGCAACTAGAAGACACAAGGATCTATAGTGGTTCCCCAACAACCTGGGTACATCCACTCTTCTACTACCCTAGGTAGGAATCCACTACAGGAAGGGTTGATCAGGTGTCCTGGGCACCAATGAGCTTTTGATAAGGTGATCAAAAACCAAACCAGATTTTTTTTATCAGGTGTCTTTCCACCACTGAGTTTTGATCAGGTCTCAGAAACCAAGAGTTCACTTTTGAAGGGAGAGATAACCCTGTACAGATGGTGGTAAAATAAAAAGGTGATGATGTCTTCTCTGTCTCAAATCACTGAGAGAAGACTAGTGGATTGTTGATGTTGTCAAGCTCCCCCTGAGATGTAGAATGGTTCAGGAGTGAAAGCTTTGCTAGGGTGATAGGTCTTCAGATGCTTCAGATCTCCAGCAGAAGATGATTCCAGCAGATACTGAAATGTTTGGTGTCTGGAGTCCTTGATGTTGAAGCTTTTGAACACTTGAAGATTTGGAGGAGTTGAGTAGCAGAAGATCTCCTCTACCCCAGAATTTTCTCGTGTTCTTGAAGATTCAATAGATTTGAAAATCACAGAAGATGAACTGTTGATCAGAGAAGTTGTATTGTTCAATCTTCTGTATTGTAATCTAATTCTTCTGTATCTCTTTGTATTCTCTGTATATTGTTGTTGTTGTTGTCTCTATTCTCTTCTGCAGGAGTATATCAAAAATCTGACTTAGATGGACGTTATTCAGTCTTAAATGGCTCCCATAATTGACAACTGTATCTGGGGAAAGTCCTAAGCAAAATTCCATTTAGTCCTTCCTTGAAACTTGCATCAGATTGCTTGAAACGGCTAGAAAATCCTTTGTAATAAATGCAGAAAATAACTCTGAAAGAATTTGAACTAATTCCATAACTGTTCTTGAAATTGAATTCTGAAAGCGTCGATCTCTCACAGAAATCGTCGATCCGAGCTCTACGATCGTTGAGCTCAGCTCAGAGATTGGATTTTCACAGCAGATAGAAAACGTCGACCTTAGCTCTACGATTGTCGAACTGAGCTCAGCGACTTTGAAAATAGCTGAAGACAAAACGTCGATCTGAGCTCATAGATCGTCGACCGGAGTTCGACGATTTTCAGAATTGAGCTCAGAGAACGTCGAACGGAGTTCGACGTTTTGTCGAACTGAGCTCGACGAAAATTGTCTTGTCTCAGTACTTAGTCCTGATCTCTGAATGGTCCTGGTGGCAGCTCCAAACCTAAGTTCTAAGCCCTAGACTCATTCTAATTTGACCTTTTCAACTATACAACTAGGTCAAACAATTTTCCTAATAACATAGTAATCCTTGCCCAAATTAGTAATAGGGTGTTCCGACAATCTCCCCCTATTTGGGTTAGGATTACTATTTACAGGACATAATCAGGAAATACAGAATCATACATACAGAAATAAAAGCTAAACTAATAATGCAGAAAAGAAAATCAAAGCAGCATTGCAGAACTAAAAAGGAAATCAGCAAATGTTGAGAAATAGATGTACAGTCTGCTTACAGAATTCATTTCCTTTCACTGCCTTTCTTAAATAAAATCTCCCTGTTGAGATTGAGAGCATCTTTCTTTGATCTTCTGTCATCTTCTGCACCTAAGGAGGTTTGGGATCTGGGCCTTGGAACTACAGCCTCGGGATGCAGTTTCATGTAATCTTCTGGATCAAAGAACTTTCTTGAAGCATATCTCTCCAGTTCTGTCTTTCTTTTTTCTGAAAATGTAGTGATGTTAGAAGTATCTTTCCCTTGTTCTCTAGCCTTTTTCAACTGATCTAGAGCAGCAAGCTCTTTCATCCTGGCAGTCCATGATACTGGATTGTTTTCTGGATCCTCAGAAGGAATTAAAGGTTCATATTTTTTTATCGTTTCTAAAGCAGTAGATGTTCTTGTAACAACAGTATCTTTGAGTTTGTAAGGAAAAGGACCTTGAGTTGAATCCATATGCCCTTGTCCTTCCCTTTGCTGTTTGGAATAGGTTCTATATTCTCTCTGACTTCCTCTGTGTTGTCCTCTTCTTGAATGATAACCTTTTTGATACTGTCCTCTGGGCTGATATCTTTGAGAGGGTTGAGAGGAACTTTGCTTTGAATCTGAAGATTGAAATGCAGAGCCTCCACCAGATCCTGAATCTGGAGGAGGAAGAGGAGGAGGTTGATACTGAGAGGATCCTTTCTCATACTTGTCCAGTTTCCTTTTCTTCTTCATAGCCTTTAACTAATTTTTTGAATATTGCATCCAGGGCTCTATAATCTGGCAGTCATGCAGAATATAATATGGTATGTCATTTGCATCTTTGGCCTTGGCAGGAGGAACTCTCATCATAATTTTGCTTCTATCTTTCCTCTTTTGGCAATGGTGCCAGTAGAGTAATCAGATTCAGTATTGAATTTGTCACTGTCAGAGCTCTGTGGTCTGTCATAAAGATCATCAATTTTTTTTATGTATTCCTCTTGATATTTGGATTTCTCAAAATCAGCAGGAGCAGGAGGTGTTGGAACAGCAGCAGGAATCTAAGCAGGAGCAGTTGGAATAACAGACACTTGTAGAGCAGTTGCATCAACAGGATTCTCAAAAACTTGTTCTTCCAGAGAACTTGCCAGTTCTTCAACAATAGAAGTATCAGCAGACATCATCTTAATATCAGTAGATTCAACAGAAATATTAGCAGCTGCAGCAGCACTAACAGTAGCAACAGCTTCCTTAGCCTTAAGATAATTGACATAGGATTTGATCAGGCTGGGATCACATACAGAAATAGGCACAATGGCCTTGGTGAGGTCTTCAACTCGCTGAGTTGGCAAGCTTCTTCTGTAAGGAATATCAAACTCAAACAACAGTGACCTGAGGTCCACTGTAATCACTGGTACTGGAGCAGCAGTAGGGATGATTGGCAGCAGTAGATCACTTGGAGCAGCACTTGGAGCAGGCAGTTCCTCAGCTTCATAAGGCATCTCCCCCTGCCTCTATTCATTCATGACCTGATCAAGGCACTCCATATAAGGAATTTCCTGAGGAGAGGCAAAAGAGGTCAGCCTGTCAGATAGCTCCTTTATTGATTGCAGGAGTGGAGCCATGGTGGTCTCCAGCCGGCTTACTATCTTGGGGGCCAGTATCCCATATAGCCTATCTGCTAAAAATGATAAATCCAATTGCTCAAGTGGGACTTGAGTAGAGGAGGAGGATGGAATTGCTTGAACTGATGGTGAATGGGCTGTAGTTGATGCTGTGGTGGATGGTAGAATTGATGGTTGAGAGATAGGGATTGTGGAGATGGATGGTATGGGTGTGGAGATGGATGGAGTGAAGGATGGTTGGGAGGGAATATCAAGAAGAAGTTGTTGGTATGAGGAGGTAGAGGGAAGCTCAGGAGGAGAGGAAGGGGAATCATCAATGAAGGAACCTTCCAATATGTTGAAAGATGGAATGGTAAGAGGTGGATAGTAGTGGAGTTGATGGAATGATTCTGAGGTGGCTGGAGGTGAAAGAGGTGATGAGATGGTAATGGGGAAGAGATGGTTATGGTTGTGGAGATTGTTGTGGTTGATGTGGAGGTGGAGGTATAAAAAAGAGGTGGAGAAAGAGGAGCAGAGGTGGAGGCAGGCAGTTCTTCCATGAGGGCTGGAGCCTGAGCGGAAGTGACTACAGGAGTCCTTGTGCCTCAAGCTATAGTAGTCCTGGCAGGTTTGATGATCTGTCTGTCCCATTTCCAAAATAGGGCACAGGTTAATCTTTTAGATGCATTAATGTGCATCCCATTGGAAACCAGCAGCTCTGGGCACCTAGAGTGCAGGAAAACACTTAAATCCTCCCAAAATTGACAAAACTTTTATTAATTTTCTTCTTGATCAAATCAAAGAAGATTGTTCCCCAATTCAGATGTTCCTTGTCCACTAAGGCTCCCATCAGACAGAACTGATGCATGGATATGGTATCATGTGCTGAGTGCTTAGACAGCAGCACTTTCCCCACAACATAAGCCAAAAATCGAAATTTAATGGATAGATTTTTTTCAATAACTTATTAGGGTTTGCAGCAGAGTGACCAATTCTATCCAACATAGAATCAAATTCTTCTCCAGACATATCAATAGAATCATCTCCAGTTCTTAAATTAAATACCTCATTCAGAAGTGTAGGGGACAATTGTACCTGAATCCCGCGGATAGTACCGACTATAGTATTCTCATCCAGATTGTTTGCAGTAAATACCCATTCCTTTTTTTCGTCAGCCGCAATCTTCATTCTGGTCGACATAATATCCACTAACAGTTGTTCCTTGAATAGTTCCAGGATATCCTTGAAGATTTGATCGCTGCCGTCGAATGAATCCATATCAATATCAAACCCGGTATGAAACTTCATCTTCGCGAGAGCCGCAATATTCACCACCATTGAAGACCTGCAAAAAATTACCAAACACAACCAAGTGCAGTAGAGTTTGGAGGGAAAGAAAGAAATTGTAGAGAGTATGAATGCGCAATCGAAGAACGACGACGAAAAATGATTTTTATATTAGGGTTCGACGGCGGAAAGGAAAAATCGTTGAACTCTGTTCGACGATCTGGGCTTCTAATAGAATCTGAAGAGTCTTCAATAACGTCGATCTCCGTTCGACGATACTAGAGAGCGTCGAACTCCGTTCAATGATTGTTGACCAGAGGAAGATAGCCTAGCGCTGCCTGGAAAACGCTGAACTCCGGTCGACGCTTATTGGAAAGCGTCGATCTCCGTTTGACGATTTTTGGAAAAATGTTGAGCGGAGTTCAAAGACAAAATAGAACCTACAGACACTAGAAAATATAAGTTTTTATCCTAATCTTGGTCTGTTTTTAGATTTAAAAATCTTGGGATTTATTTTAGGCTGCCTCCATCTAACATTCCTAACTGATTTAGGAAGAAGGTATGTTTCTTTTAATCCAAAGGTTTGGTAAAAATATCTCCCCTTTGCAAATAAGTTGGGATATACTGAAGTTCAATTTTATTTTTGTCTACATTATCCCTTAGAAAGTGATGCCCAATCTCTATATGTTTTGTCCTACTATGGAGGACTGGATTTTGTGCCATAGAAATAGAACTAGTGTTATCACAAAATATTTTTGACCCTTCTAAGTTGTATCCATAGTCTAGGAGCTGGTTTTGAATCCACAGAATCTGTGAGCAACAACTGCCTGCTACCATGTATTCAGCTTCAACAGTTGAAGTGGACATAGATGTATGTTTCTTACAGAACCAGGAGACAAGTCTGTCACCATGGAACTGGTAAGTTCCACTGGTGCTTTTCCTGTCTCCTCTACATCCAGCATAATCAGCATCTGAAAATCAAGTTAATTCAAATCCTGAGTCTTTTGGATACCAGAGTCCTAGATTTTGACAACTTTTCACATACCTGAGAATCCTCTTTACTAAACTTAGGTTTGACTCTCTAGGGCTTACTTGGAACCTAGCACATATGCATGTAGCAATCATTATATCAGGTCTACTAGATGTAAGGTACAATAGAGAGCCAATCATTGCTCTATATGTTGTCTGATCAACATGTTTTCCATGTTCATCAGCATCTAATACAGTATTAGTAGGCATATGTGTTTTCATACAAGATGCTTAAGACATACCAAATTTCTTAACCAGTTCCTTTACATACTTAGTTTGAGAAATGAATATGCCTTCAGCATGTTGTTTGACATGCAATCCTAAAAAGAAGGAAAGCTCACCCATGCTACTCATTTCAAATTTAGAATGCATTAGGTTGGAAAACTTCTTGCACAAATTTGAACCAGTAGAACCAAAGATAATATCATCTACATATATTTTTACTAGTAGGGTATGGGACTTATGGGTTCTAATAAAAAGAGTTCGGTCTACTCTACCCCTTATAAAATCATTTTTCAGAAGAAAGCATGCTAAGGCTCATACCATGCTCTAGGAGCTTGCTTGAGACCATATAATACTTTATGCAATTTGAAAACATGGTCAGGATAAGTTGAAGAGAAAAAACCTGGAGGTTGTCTAACATAGACTTCCTCTTTGATGTCTCCATTGAGAAATGCACTCTTCACATCCATTTGGTAGACCTTGAATCCTTTGTGAGCAGCATAAGCAAGGAATATTCTTTTGGCCTCTAACCTTGCCACTGGTGCAAAGGTCTGGTCATAGTCTATCCCTTCTTCTTGAGAGTAGCCTTGAGCAACTAGCCTTGCCTTGTTCCTTACAATAACTCCTTGATAATCCAACTTGTTTCTGAACACCCACTTTGTTCCAATAATTGAGTGATCCATAGGACTTGGCACTAGTTCCCAAACTTGATTCCTCTCAAATTGATGTAGTTCCTCTTGCATAGTAATGATCAAGTGTGGATCTTATTCTGCATCTTGAATGGATTGAGGCTCAACTTGAGATAAAAAGCAAGTAAGCATCAGGTTTTGGTTGACTTAATTTCTAGTTTGCACACCAGCTAAGATGTCTCCAATCACTTGGGAGATTGGATGATCTCTTGTTGTTACTAAATCAACAGGGGGTGTTGATTGTTCACCAACCATTGTTGTTGTTTCCTCTTGTGGAACAACCACTAGCTCTTTTAGATGTTGCACATCCTCTTAATCATCACTGCTCTCATCCTTTTGCTGGATAGGTGGAGGAGCTGTATCCTTTTCTTTAACCTATAATCTATCGATACTTTCTGAAAGAGAGTGTACATGCATAGGTTCTATGATAGAAGCAGATTTTTCCTTATAAAACATGTTAGTATCATCAAAAGAAACATAAACAGATTCTTCAATTTTAAGAGAAGTTTTATTATAAACCCAATAAGCTTTACTGATCATGGAGTATCCCAGAATCACTCCTTCATCACCCTTAGCTTGAAATTATGCTAAGTATTTTTTTTCATTATTGTGTATATAACAAATACAACCAAAAATTTAAAAATACTTTACTTTAGGTTTCTTCCCTTTGAGCAATTCATAGGGTGTCTTGCCCTTCAATTTATATATTTGACTTCTGTTCAACACATAGTTGGAGGTGTTCACTACCTCAGCCCAAAAAGATAGAGATAGGTGAGCATCTGTCAACAATATAGTAGCAGATTCAATTAGGGTTGTATTTTTCCTTTCAGCTACCCCATTTTGTTGAGGAGTTCTAGGAGCTGAGAAAGTATGCCTGATCCCTTCACTCTGACAGAACTCTTGCATAAGAAGAGAATCAAACTCTGTCCCATGATCACTTCTGATCAGGGCAATGTGAGTATTGAACTCAATCTGTATACATTTGAGAAACGTGTCAGACACTTAAAGTTATCAGACTTCTTCCTCAAAAAGAATACCCAAGTGAATCTGGAGAAGTCATCTACAATCACCAAAGTATAAGATTTCCCTCCTAAGTTTTGCACTGTAATGGGTCCAAAAAGATCCATGTGTAACAGATACAAAATCCTAGGTGAATCACTCTTATTAAGTGACTTAAAACTGTTTTTAGTTTGCTTTCCTAATTGACAGGCCCTGCAGAGTCCTTCCTTCTTGTAGGGGCTAGAAGGTAGTCCTCTAACAAGGTTATCCTTGGACAGCTTAGCAATGGTTCTAAGGTTTAAGTGTCCTAGTCTCTTATGCCATAAATCATTTGGTTTGTAGACTGAATTAAATAAGCAGATATCAATGTTGGTTGAAAGGAAATCTACAAGATAATGTTACCTTTCCTTTTACCTGTTAACACTGTTGTGTTATCCTCTGACTTGATCTAGCATAAGGATTTGTTGAATGTCACTTAATATCCTTAATCAAAGAGTTTACTGATGCTGATTAGGTTGTGTTTCAGTCCTTCTACATAAGACACCTTCTTGAATGTGACTGAGCCAATCTGAACAGCACCATATCCTTTTGTTTAACCAAAGTTTGAATCTCCAAAGATCACTTTGGGTCCAAGTTTGGCTTTGAAGGATGTTGGATTGTCCTTACTCCCTGTCATGTGCTTTGAGCACCCCCTATCCAGATACCATTGTTGGCTCATTGCTGGATAGGTCTTTACCTGCACATAAACAATTTATATGTTTTTGACCAAGTTTACCTTGGGTCTAGGTTGATAGCCTTTAAATTCAGAAATGAAAGACATCCCTGCTTGACTCTTATATCCTTCAGGATGGTATCTCTTAGGAGGTACTATCCATTCAGTATAAGGGTTGAAGCTTTGGGATGAGGGACTTCTAGGATTGACTTGAGATTTACCTCTAAAAGAAGGTTCAAAGTTCTGAGCTCCGTTCGACGATCGTCGACCTGAGTTTGACGATCTTGGGTCAGATCGTCTAACTCCGTTCAAAGATCGACTATACCAGAGTTCAGAGTTCAGAAGTCGTCGATCTGAGTTCGACGATCCAGCCTTGGATTGTCGAGCTTTGTTCGACGATCGTCGAGCTCTGTTCGACATTTTCTGTTGAACTTGATTTTCCTTAGGAAAATCTGGATTCTTCCTAGCTACCTCTACAACACCCTTTCCTTTATCAGAAATAAATTTAATTGGGATTGTTAATACTGTAGGTTGGCTGGATGAATCACCCAAGCCCAGTGTACTGTTGAATCTTGAGTTCACTGTGCTTGTAATGTCCATCAGTCTGATGCTTCTGCCATTAAGGGATTCTTCAAACTGTTTGGCCTTGGATACTTCACTTTTCAGTGCAGCTATCTGCTCCCTATAGCATTCTAACTCCTCAGAGAGTTTGAGGTTATTTGACTTTAGGATACTGTAGTCAGATAATTGATTTCTGAGAGAGATTATCTCTTTCTCGGACTTTAGCAAATCTAAACACAGTGTCTTAAATTCAATTTTAAAGTCCTAAGAAGTAAAATCAAAAGAGTTTATTACCTCATCCTCTTTAGATCCAGTTTCAGCTTCAGAATCAGACTCTTGTTCTGCATCAGAGTTTTGCTGGGAGGCATTGATTGCCATCATGCAGAATTCTTTTTCCTCAGCATCATCCTCATCATCACTTCAGCTGGATGAGGCTTCTGATTCTTCTTCTGTATCACTCCAGCTTTCAGCTAAAAACCCCTTCCTTATATGTTTATTTTTGCTTGAGGAGGATTTGTTGAAGTTGTTTCCCCTAGAGTCCTTGACTTTTCTCCTATCTTTCCTGTCCTTCTTGTCCTTGTTCTGATTTTCTTTACAGTCAGGCACAATATGGCCTGGTTTCCTACATCCAAAACAGATTATTTCTTTATTATTTGATTTGTCATACCTTTGCTTCTCATGCCCTCTTGATGACCTCTTTCTGAAATCTTTCCTAGCAATTTTATAGAATCTTTTGGCCAGCAAGCTCATCAATTCTTCATTGCCTGTGACCTTGTCTTCAGGCTTCTCTTCTATGGCTTTGAAATCTATGGTATTCTCCTTTCTGATGACTGGAGAAGTAGTATTTTGTTCTTCTTCCCTATTCTTAATGAGCAGCTCATACGATTTGAGCGTGCCCAAAAGAGCTTCTGTAGTTATTTCAGTTAGACTTCTGACATCTTTAATTTGCCAGATTCTTGAATCCCAAGTGCTAGGGAAGCACATTAGGATTTTTGTCATTTAGTTCAGTCAGTGTGATCTACTTATCAAATGTATTCAACTTACTAACTATATGACTGAGCCTGTTGTACATATCTGCAACTGACTCAGCTTCTCCTTTCTTGAAATTCTCATATTGACTTATGAGATGGGATCTCCTGTCCTTCCTTTCATCAGTAGATCCTCAGACAATTTCAGATAACTTGTCCCATATCTCTTTTGTTGAACTGCATTCAGAAACTTTTTGGAATATCTCATCAGACATGGTCTGAGCAAGAATATTCATAGCCTTTGCATCTGCATCTTTCCATTTCTTTATTTCTGCATTTGTTCCTGAAGGTGGTGGAACAGCACTTGTACTTTTGATCACTTGAGGTCTTGGACAAACTATAACAATAGAGTTAAAAATGTCCTCATCAATAGAATTCATGTAAAGCTTAATCCTTGCCTTCCAAAGTGCAAACTTAGAGAGGTTGCACACTGGAGGTCTGGTGCTAGCATAATCTTTGTTCTGTGCCACGGTTTTGTATGAAAATAAATATAATATAAAAAGTAATAACTATCCTCTATAGAAGGTTTATCTTATCAAGGTTCTTTTGGTTCAGGTGTTAGCCTGTTCAACCAATCTGTTGAAAATTCAGATGTTGAATAACCAACCTGGCTCTGATACCAATTGAAAGTGAGGAAAAGATCTACCTTAACTCTAGAGGGGGGGGGGGTGAATAGAGTATTTTAAAATACTTCACAATTAAAATAGTACAATAGTGGAAGACTTAAATTTATGTATATGTGTAAGGTGCTTGCAGTGAAGTAAAAACTAAAGCAAGAAATAAAGAATCACACAGCACACAACAAAGACAAACACACAGCAACTAGAAGACACAAGGATCTATAGTGGTTCCCCAACAACCTGGGTACATCCACTCTTCTATTACCCTAGGTAGGAATCCACTGCAGGAAGGGTTGATCAGGTGTCCTGGGCACCAATGAGCTTTTGATAAGGTGATCAAAAACCAAACCAGATTTATTATCAGGTTTCTTTCCACCACTGAGTTTTGATCAGGTCTCCGAAACCAAGAGTTCACTTTTGAAGGGAGAGATAACCCTGTACAGATGATGGTAAAATAAAAAGGTGATGATGTCTTCTCTGTCTCAAATCACTGAGAGAAGACTAGTGGATTGTTGATGTTTTCAAAGCTCCCCCTGAGATGTAGAATGGTTCAGGAGTGAAAGCTTTGCTAGGGTGATAGGTCTTCAGATGCTTCAGATCTCCAGCAAAAGATGATTCCAGCAGATACTGAAATGTTTGGTGTCTGGAGTCCTTAATGTTGAAGCTTTTGAACACTTGAAGATTTGGAGGAGTTGAGTAGCAGAAGATCTCCTCTACCCCAGAATTTTCTTGTGTTCTTGAAGATTCAGTAGATTTGAAAATCACAGAAGATGAACTGTTGATCAGAGAAGTTGTATTGTTCAATCTTCTGTATTGTAATCTAATTCTTCTGTATCTCTTTGTATTCTCTGTATATTGTTGTTGTTGTTGTCTCTATTCTCTTCTGCAGGAGTATATCAAAAATCTAACTTAGATAACTGTTATTCAGTCATAAATGGCTCCCAAAATTGACAATTGTGCCTGGGGAAAGTCCTAAGCAATATTCCATTTAGTCCTTCCTTGAAACTTGCATCAGATTGCTTGAAACGGCTAGAAAATCCTTTGTAATAAATGTAGAAAATAACTATGAAAGAATTTGAATTAATTCCATAACTATTCTTGAATTTTAATTCTGAAAGCGTCGATCTTTCACAGAAATCGTCGATCCGAGCTCTACGATCGTTGAGCTGAGCTCAGAGATTGGATTTTCACAGCAGACAGAAAATGTCGACCTGAGCTCTACGATCGTCGAACTGAGCTCAGTGACTTTGAAAATAGCTGAAGACAAAACGTCGATCTGAGCTCGAAGATTGTCGACCGGAGTTCGATGATTTGCATAATTGAGCTAAGAGAACGTCGAACGAAGTTCGACGTTTCGTCGAACTGAGCTCGACGAAAATTGTCTTGTCTCAGTACTTAGTCCTGATCTCTGAATGGTCCTGGGGGCGGCTCCAAACCTAAGTTCTAAGCCCTAGACTCATTCTAATTTGACCTTTTCAAAAATACAACTAGGTCAAACAATTTTCCTAATAACATAGTGATCCTTGCCCAAATTAGTAATAGGGTGTTCCAACACACACCAAGCAGATAGTCCATAATATAAACAACAATAGAGAAGCTTCAAGAAGCTTCTAACATCAGACTTCGTAAATAGTCTTCCCAAAAATGGGTACAACAAAAGCCTCTCATACTAACATCAGTAACCGACGGTAACGACAGTACCGTCCCCTCAGGCCCTATCGTCCTGGCCTGGCTGTCCGGCTGCATAACTAGCTGCTCCACCTGTGGGGTTTCCTCCTAAAAAGGAAGACGTAGCAACCGTTTGTCTTGAAAACTAATGATATAATCGATTTCCAGATAACCCAAACACCTAGAGGGGGGGGGGGGGGTGAATAGGTTTTTGTTCTTTTTTAGTTAAGGCAGAATAAGAATTCAATTCTTTAAATAGAATCTAACTATTCTACAGCTAACACAACAATCACAACACAGAATACACAATCACAAACACATCACAGATTGCACACTGGTTTATAGTGGTTCCCCAAGGTCTGGGTACATCCACTTTCCCCCTTCGCTTATCCAGCTGTGTGCTAGATTCGGCCTAACTTCTTCCTTCTTCTCAGATCCTCAGATCTTACAGCTCAAAACCCTTAAAGGGTCCTACAACTCAGAATGTATCCACACTCCTACAACTCAGGCTAACAGCCCTACCTCAGCCTTGTCATAAGACCTACAACTAAGAGAATGATTTCTCCTACACTAAGACTCAAAGTCCTACCACTCAGAGATCTATATCTCTTACACTCAGCCTTTATATAATAGGCTTACAACTCAGATCTTGAAAGATCCTACAAGAAAATATCTTATATATTGACTCTTACCCTTGTTGAGAGATAAGGGATCAAAGGATTCTTGATCAGGTCTTGATAAGACTGATTGTTGAGATAAACCTGTTCTTAGATTTCTTCAAAGCTTCTTGAATCTGAACTAAGTAGGGTTGATCTTCTTTGAAGTTGACTGGCTACCAGCTCCCTTCTTAGAATTCAAAAATAGATCTGAATCCTTCTTAGCAGATTAGTTCAAGATCTGCCTCTTAAGAGACCTGTAATTTTCTCCTTCACTTCAAACAGTTGGAGCCCTCTCTCACTCTCCAAACCTTCTGAAGTTTCTTATGAATTCTTGTTTGAATTCTCCTTAGAAAAATTCTGAGTAGATTCCCACTTCAGACTGTCTTCTTAGATCTTCTCACGAAAATCTTCTTTCTCTTTCTTTATCAATGATCAATACTTCAATAGCTGTTCGTTTGTGTTCTGTATATTTTTGATTTGACAGTCTCCGTCTTTATATAGACTTCATCCATGGTAACCGGCTGATCCGGTTTCTAACAGACTTCTTTTAGTTCTGTTAGCTTCAACAAACATGTTGGAATACACAGCTGTCAAGTCTTCAGTAATTTCTTGAACCTTTGTCTTTGTCAGCAAAGCATTGAGACTGATCTTCATTATGTGTCGACATAAGTAGATTAAGTGTCGACACAAGCTTTGGTGTTGTCGACATAGCTCCTTTGGTGTCGACACTGCTTCTTGACGCTGCATCTGTAGAATGTGTCGACACAGCTTCTTTGTCTCGACACAGACACTTCTTCTCTTCACAACAATCAACATTGTTGAAACTCTGCTGTGTGTCGATACAAGTCATGTGTGTCGACATAGTTGATATAGTCTCAGAATTTGTGTGTCAACACTGCCTCCAGGTATCGACATAGTTGATGTCGACTAGAACTTCTGTGTGTCGACACTGCCTCCTAGTGTCGACACAGTTGATGTCGACTAATACTTCTATGTGTCGACACTTCCTCCTTGTGTCGACACAGTTTATGTCGACTAAAATCTTCTGCGTGTCGACACAGTTTCTTCTGGTGTTGACACTGCTTTTCCAAGTGTCGACACGGGCTTTCTTAAGTGTCGACTCATGGACTTAGAAACTTTTTCTGCATTTTAGCAAATTTTTAACCTGCACATATAAACTCAAAATAACATCAAATATACTTTGATGTATATCATTGAGCTAAGTGTGGCTTCTTCAAATCAGGTACATATTTTCCTATATACCCAACGATCTCCCCCTATTTGGAGAAGTCATAACCATTTAGTCAATGATATACACCATTTATAATAAACAAACATTATGATGTATATAAGCATCATATGACAGGGCAACTTATAGACAAAACATATACCAATATGACATTGCAGAATAATAATACAAACTCAATGAACAGGAAACATTGTTTTATTTATACTTATCAAAAATTTCTTAACAACTGATTACATAGATTTCTTTTAACACTAAAGATTACATTGTTCTTGTAAAATTTAGTAAATCTATACTAAGGCTGATCAGGCTCCGTAATGACTATGCCTTTTTCTGGCTTAATCTGAGCCTGTACATTAGGTTCTGAATCATCAATGAGCTTTTTTCCTTTCATTTCTGATTTCTTCTGTGCTTCAGCCTTAATCCTCTGCCTTTCAAAATAATGAAAAGGCTTAGGAAAGTATTTGCTAGGCTCTTGAGCATTAGGAGGTAGTTTCCCAATTTTCTTCTATACTGCAGAATGACTTCTTGCCTTGTTTTATATTTCTGCCACTTTTGTTCATTATACCATTTTCCCCTTTCATGGATCTGATCTTTCACAACTTTCCAGGCAGTCAAAATGATATTCCTGGAAGTGGGGCTCCATTGCTCAAAATCAGGCTTTAACTCAGCCTATTCTCTGAACCTTTTCTTTGACAGTTGTGCTTCCTGCTGAGCTTTCAAGGCAGCTTCTGGAATTTCTACTTTCTCAATAACAACATTATCAATTTCCTGTGGAGGACTGTACATTGACTGAACCTGTTGCTGAATCATATCAAAATCTGGTGGAGGATAGATGACCTGAGAAACTTAAGGTTGATCACCTTCAACATAAGCAGGTTGCACACCTGACTTAGCAACATTATCATCATCACAAAGGGGTGGATATCCCAGAGTGGCTCTGATGCTATTGGATATCCATTTGGCATGATCTGAGCTAGCTTTGACTAACGCTCTCTCCCCCTTTATGACGTCTCTTTCAATATGATCTCTTAAGTAATCTTTCTGAAATCTTACTTTTCCATCAAGAAAATTAACACCATCTTTATAAAATGATTTTAACTTGAGAAGCTTGTCAAATATTGATTTCTGAGAAGTAGTAAATTTTGTCTGAAATGAGTCTAAGGCAGCTTGTAGCTTCTTGTCAAACTCCTCTTTCTCTTTAGCTCTTTCTTCAGTCAGTGCAGTGACTAAATTCTTTATGTTTGTTACTATCTCATTATGAGATTCAGTCAGATTGTCATTCATTCTAATCTGATTCTCAAGGACATATTCTTGTTTAATAGCAATGTCATCCACTTTAGCCTTTACTTCTGCTTGCTGCTTAGCAAGAAATACTACAACATTGCCCCATTTGTGGAAGAAATCTATCATCTCTTTCTTATGTAGATTTACTTCAAACCTTATGGATTTGATTTCCTGAGCCAGATCAAATTGAAGTGACTAATTGCTTTCATCCACATACTTTTCTAGAGCCATTCTCCGCTCATCTAATTTCAGTTGCCAGGCCACCAATAATGAGCTGTAATATGCCTATGGGGCAGGTTGTGTAGCAGCAGTTTGCAATGCTTGCTTGTAGCTTTGGCTCCTCCTCTTAAAAATCATCAGTTTTCTCCTTTTTTTAACTTGTGATTTCTTCATCTTCTGAAGCAGATGAAATTGTAATGTGTACTCTTTCCTTAGGAATAAGAGGGAGCTCCTTTTCAGTCCTATTCTGCTCCACCTCAATGTCAGCCTGCTCCCCCTATATCGTTACTTGCTCCCCCTTACTTGGTGCTCCCTCAATATCAAGAAACAACTCCTCAAGAGTAAACTCCTGTTGAGTGTGGAATGGTGGTACTTTTTTCTCAAGAGCATCAACAACTACAGATGTATCCTCCATGATAACATCTTGTGCTTGACTGTTGACATGAGGTCTCTCAAGAATAGTTTGTGAAGCCATCTCACTTGCCAAGTGTGTTGACTCTTCTTCCAGTACCTGTGCAGTATTTAGCTCCCCCTTTTCTTGTGCATTATCAGTATTGTCCTGTGCCTGTGTATTATCTGGCTCCCCCTGCACCTATGCAGTATCAGTAATGTCCTGTACAGGTGATTTCTCTGCAGCTTCTTGGCTTTCTATATCAAGTATGTCCTTTGTTAGGACCCTATCCCATTTGGAGATAATCCTGATGTCCATTTATCTCATATGATTAATTTTAGAACCAGAAATCAAGTGCATTACTTCTAGAATTGCTCCAGCCAAGTATAAGCTCATCAGTCTAGCCAAATAAGGCTTCTTTATGCCTTCCTTAATCTTCTCAAATTGTACTATAGACCAATCTGTGTTTAGTCTAAAAATTATCCTTGTCATTAGGCTAAACATATAGGCTGAAATCCTATCATGTCCCCCTGGCTTACAGAGAATTACCTTTCCAACCACTTCTGAGAGGAATTTCCCTTGCTGATTCATCCCTTTTCTGTTTATAGCTGATCCAATCTTCATGGTGGGATCCAATCCACACCATTGCAGCGCTTCCCTTGTCTTAGATACGTGTACCTCCTCTTTATCCTGAGTCCTTGGAAGATTAAGAATTTTCCTCAAACTCTTCAAGGTCACTTTGACTCTTACGCCATGAACCATCAATTTAATCTTAAGGCCAGATGAATCAACTACAGCCGCGCCATAAAACTCAAGTATCTCTTTCTTCCATATCTTGGTGGGTTCGGAAACGAAAAACTCCAAACCATTATCAGTAATTAGGGTAACTACTCCTTTAATCTCTGATTCTGCACCATCAAAGGCATGGCGAACCAACTCTTATCCTTCGTTGATGTTATCTTCTACCTTTGGCGCTATTAGAATGGTGAGAAAGCTTGGATTGAGAGAAGAGAGATTGTCGACACAAGGTTATGGTCTCGAAAATCTGGAGAGTGTGTCGACAGAGATTGTTCTTGACCTACTTATACCCTTTTAAACAAAGAAGGTCAAAAGGCGGGCAAAAAATGTCTTAATGTGTTGACATTGTTGAAATGTGTCGACACATACTTCTAATGTCTCGACAACGGTGTTGACTTCTATGTGTCGACACCAAGTGATGATGTGTCGACACTTGACATACTTAGAAGTTCATAAGAAATTCTGTGTCGACTCTTATTGTAAGTGTCGACACAATTTCTGGATGTGTAGACACTACTACTCTAGATGTGTCGACACCACTTACTGAAGTGTCGACATCACTTCTCTTGATGTGTCGACACATATTTACTTAGCCAAATTTGTTAAACTAATCTATGTTAAACATTCCTAATTCAATTTTAAATTTATTGAATTTAGTTTCATCTAGAGGCTTAGTAAACACATTTGCAATTTGATAATCTATTTTGACAAATTCTAGTGAGATGTCCTTTTTCTCTACATGTTCTCTAAGAAAATGGTATCTAATTTCTATATGATTAGTCCTACTATGTGAAATAGGATTATTAACAATAGAACTAGCATTAGTAGAATCACAAAACAAAGTTGTTCCACTTACCTGAATACCATAGTCTTCAAGCTGGTGCTGAATCTACAGCAGCTGTGCACAGCAACTTCCTGCTGCCACATATTTAGACTCAGCTATGGACATTGTCACACTAGTCTGCTTCTTACTGCTCAAAGACACCAATCTTCCTTCTAGAAATTGACAGGTGCCTATTGTGCTTTTTCTATCTTCTTTGCAACCTGCAAAGTCTGCATCTTAATAGCCTGTCAGTAAAAAATCTTCATTCCTAGGGTACCAAAGGCCTAGATTAGGTGTGCCCTTTAGATATCTCAAAATCCTTTTTACTACAGTGTAATGATATTCTTTAGGGCGTGATTGGTACCTAGCACAGACACATGTTTCATACATAATGCCTGGTCTACTAGCAGACATATATAGAAGAGAACCTATTTTTCGTCTATACAAAGACTCATCCACAGGCTTACCTGCATCATCTTTGCATATAGGCATACTTGTTCCCATATGAGTTCTCATGGTGGAGGATGATTCCATACCATACTTCTTAATTAACTCCTTCGTGAACTTAGATTGGGATATGGACAAGCCATCATCAGTCTATCTTACTTGGAGTCACAAGAAGAATTTAAGTTCCCCCATGCTGCTCATCTCTAACTTCCCTTGCATAAGTTTAGCAAACTTTTTGCAAAGGTTGTTTTCTGTAGACCCAAATATTATTTCATCTACATAAATCTGGACAAAGATTATCTTTTCTTTGGACTCTCTTAGGAATAGAGTTTTGTCTATTTTCCCCCTTGAGAATTTGTTCTCAATAAGGAAAGTAGACAGGATTTCATACCAAGCCCTTGGGGCTTGCTTTAACCCATATAAAGCTTTCCTAAGTCTATAAACATAATAAGGTTTGAGAGAATTAATAAACCTTGAGGGCTGCTCTACATAGACTTATTCTTTTAGATTTCCATTAAGGAATGCTGATTTTACATCCATTTGGAATACATTGAAGCCTTTTGCATAGGTAAGGAACATCCTAATTGCTTCCAGTCTTGCTACTGGGGATAGGGTTTGATCAAAGTCAATACCCTCTTCCTGCCTGTATCCTTTTGCAACAAGTCTTGCTTTGTTCTTCATAATGATCTCATTTTCATCCAGTTTGTTCCTAAAGATCCACTTTGTTCCAATGATGTTGTGGTCTTTTGGTTTAGGAACTAACTCCCAGACCTTGTACATTCTGAACTGATTCTGCTCCTCTTACATGACATCAATCCAATGTGGGTCTAGAATAGCTTCTTCAAATCTCTTTGGCTCCAGTTGAGATAGGAAGCTTGAGCAAAGAACTATGTTCAAGTTCCTGCTTCTGGTTTTCACTCCATGTCTTAGATCACCAATTATTTGATTTGCTGGATGATCCTTTAAGTGTCTAACGGCTGGAGGTAGACTATCTTCAGGTTGAACATCTCCTATCTCTTCAATATGCTGCACCTCTTGGTTTTCAATAGCTTCTAGGGAGTCTTGTACTCCCCCTGTACAGTAGCCACCATTTTCCACTTCCTGCTCTGTAGTTGACTCTTTTATAATGGTAAGCTTGTCGATTTTCTCATTTATACCTGTAGAACTGCATGAGCTACAAGGCAACTCACTGTTAATCAGTCTTGTTTCATCAAAGACAACATGTACAGACTCTTCTACAACTTGAGTAATCAAGTTGTAGACTCTATAAGACTTACTATTGTTATTGTACCCAACAAATATCCCTTCTTGGGATTTAGAAGAAAACTTAGTTAGATAAGACTTGCCATTGTTAAGGACATAGCACTTGCAACCAAAGATCCTAAAATAGGATAAGTTTGGTTTTCTACCCTTCATGATCTCATAGGGAGTCTTTTTGTGGCATTTGGTGATAGAAGCCCTATTGATCACATGACATGCAGAATTTACTGCCTCAGCCAAGAAATATTCTGGGAGAGAAGTGTCACTCAATAGAGTTCTGCCAACCTTAATCAATGTTATATTCTTCCTTTCATTAATACCATTTTGCTGTGGTGTTCTAGGTGAGGAGAATTCTTGAAAAATCCCAAATTATTCACATAGTTTTGTCATACTCTCAGATTGAAATTCAGTGTCATGGTCAATTCTGATTTTGACCACTGTACTGTCAAGTTCATTCTGAATTTGCTTGAAAAAACTATATAAAACACTTGGGGTTTCTGATTTTTTTCTCAGAAAGAACCCCCAGGAATATCTAGAACAGTCATCTACCACCACAAAAGTGTAGACGTTCCTACCTAGACTATGAACTGGCATAGGACCAAATAGATCCATATGCAAGAGGTATAGACACCTCACTGAATCCTTGATTTCAAGGCTATGAAAGGAGGATTTTGTCTGCTTGCCTTTTTGACAAGCTGAGCATATCCCATCCTTTATACACTTAACTTTAGGACCATTCCTCACTAACTTTTTGCTAAAGAGTTGGCCAATTGTTTTGTAGTTAAGATGGGCAAGCCTCTTGTGCCATTTGACATAATGAGAGGCTCTCTCATCAGCTACAAGATAAATAGGACAACCTTTGTTCTCACACTCAAAATTAAGACATTACACATTTCTTTTTCTATATCCTGTCATTATGACCTTATGATCACTTGACCTTTTGATATGGCATCCATTCTTAATAAATGAAATGTCATATCCTAAATCACTCAGCTGATTTATGCTTATAAGGTTGTGTTTCAAACCCTTTACATAGGCCACTTGAGTGATAGTAATCTACTTACTAGAAATGTTACCAAATCATTTGATGATTCCTTTTTCAGAACCACCAAAGATTAATTTAGGCCCATTTATGATAGTTAAATTCTCCTTCAGCAATCCCTTTATTCCAGTCATGTGCCTGGAACATCCACTGTCCAAGTACATATAGGGGCATGGTAACTTGGGCTCACCTGCAATAAAGAATTTCCTTCCCTTAGAGCCCAAGTAAGTCTTGGGTCCTTGGTTCAAGTTAGCTTCATACTTAACAAATCTACCTGCTGCTCTTATAATAGGTATACTGATGTTCTTCCTGACACTAATGTTGTGCCAGTAATCTAAGGCATAATGGCCTGTCTTACCACATCACCAGCATTCATACTTATTGTATCTATTTTTAGATACATTCTTGGCAGTCATGTTGACAGCAAATCTTTTGTTTTGTGCTGGTGCTGCTGCAGCTACACCCACTGTTTTCTTAAGAACATGGGGTTTATTGATATGGGCTGCCTTTTTGACATAAACACCATTGTCAGTCAGAACTTCAGTCTTACTATGACCATGAGTATTTACAAGGTCATACTTGTTAGAAGGCACTTGTTCCTTTCTAAAAACTACAGGGACTTTAAAGTTCAGTGGTTGGACTAAGGCTTTGCCCTTTCTCTTAAATTGCACAGCACTGGTGTCACCTTTAAAGCCAATTCCAGCCTTACCCTTTTGAGCCACAAACTCATCTATTAAGGGTAAAACTGATTTTTTCTTTGAATAACTAGCCACCAAATCTTTTTCCTTTTGAATTCTGGCTTCCAGACTTGTAATTAGATCATTTTTCTATGTGATTGTGCCCATCTGAATAACAGTTATAGTTTTTAGTTTGGCAATCTCATTCAATTTTTGATCCAACTTTTTCTCTAAATCAGATGCAGCCATCTTAAGATCTACAATTTCCTTAGCCTGAGTTTTGGCCAGGTTTTTACTTTTCTTTAGTGCCTGCAATAAGTTCCCATATTCATCTATCAGCTGATGAATATCACCTTCAGACTCAGACCCATCCACATCACTTGATTCAGATATCGCTGACTCTGTACCATTACTACAATCTGAATTCTTAGAAATACATTGTACCTTACTAGGACCAGGCTGATCCTGGCACTTGTCTTCTTCTGACACAGCCATCAGTCCCATGCACTGATGGTCGTCTTGTTCATAGATAGAGTTCAGCAATTGCATAAACTCATCTTCTTCATCTGCTTCATATAGACCAATGTATGCCTCAGCTTCAGATTCATACTCTGAAGTTGATTTGTTTGTCAAGCTCTTCTCCTTCTTAGAAATAAAGGATTTCTCCTTCTTGCTCTTTTGTTGAGTCTTCCTTTTATCAGCAGACTCCTTTCTTTTGTCTGAACACTCAGCCACAACATTTCCAGGCCTATTACAGCAGTAGCAAACTATCTTTAATGTTGTATATTTGATAGGCTTAGACCTGCTCCTGTCCTTCCTAGATGACTTCCTCTTTTGATAATAGTCATCCATAGGCTGAGATGTGGAGGGCCTAGACTTCCACTGCTTCTTCTTCAGGAATCTCTGAAACTGCCTCTTGAAGGAAGCAAAGTCTTTATCTGAGTCACTGCTGTTTGAACTTTGGTTGTCTCAATTATCTGAAGTAATTTCAGCAATAATCTCAGGAGGTGATGGAAACATCCTCCTATTCTTCCTAGTGGCTTCCACCTTGAAGGCCATAGACTTTTCTTTATGCTCCCCTTTTGAACTTTTCTCTTCCTCTTTCCTAGCCATCAGCTGCATCTCATATGACAGCAATTTTCCAAACAAAGTTGGAGGAGAGATATCTGCAAGTTTGGCCACTTCCCTAATGGCACAAATCTTAGTGTCCCAATCCTTTGTCAAGGACCTTAGAAATTTATCATTCAGTTCATATGTACTGAAGATCCTTCCAAAGGACATCAGCTCATTTACTATTCTATAGAACTTTTTATAACACTCAGTTATACCATCTGACTTTCCTTGTCTGAAACTCTCATATTCCTGGTTCAGCATAGATTTTCTATGTTGTCTGACTTCTTCAGAACCCTTCATGTAGACTATCAAAGTGTCTCACATTTCCTTGGAGGTCTTGTAGTGAATCAAATTTTGAAAGGTTGAATCATCTATGACACTTACTATGATATTCTGGGCTCTTTTATCCATAGTTGCCAGGATGATCTCTTCCTTAGTCATCTCTGAAAAATCCTTGGGAGTTCTTTGATTTGCATCTAGAACTGACAACTTCATTGGAATATAAGGACTTTCCTTTACTCTAATGTAGATACTTAAATCAGAAGCCTCCATGAAAAGCCTAAACTTTTCTTTCCATATTCCAAATATCTCTTTCCTGCATATGGGTAATTTCATAGAACCTAGTTCCTTATGATTTTCTCTTGAACCCATTTTTTTGATCTTGAATCTGCCTTATGGATCTAACTCAGACTATTAAGTCCTTCTTTGAGTAACATCCCTCTGATACCACTTGATAGAATCGATTTCAAGATAACCCAAACACTTAGAGGGGGGGTGAATAGGTTTTTATTTATTTTCACTTAAGACAGAATAAGAATTCAATTCTTTAAATAGAATCTAACTATTCTACAGCTAACACAACAATCACAGCACAGAATACACAATCACAAACACATCACAGATTGCACACTATTTTATAGTGGTTCCCCAAGGTCTGGGTACATCCACATTCCCCCTTTGCCTATACAGCAGTGTGCTAGATTCGGCCTAACTTCTTCCTTCTTCTCAGATCCTCAGATCTTACAGATCAAGACCCTGAAAGGTTCCTAAAACTCAAAATGTATCCACACTCCTACAACTCATGCTAACAACCCTACCTCAGCCTTGTCACAAGGCCTACAACTCAGAGAATGATTTCTCCTACACTCAGACTCAAAATTCCTACCACTCAGAGATCTATATCTCCTACACTCAGCCTTTATATAATAGGCTTACAACTCAGATCTTGAAAGATCCTACATAAAAAATCTTATAGATCGACTCTTACCCTTGTTGAGAGAGAAGGGATAAAAAGATTCTTGATCAGCTCTTGATAAGACTGATTGCTTAGATAAACCTTTTCTTAGCTTCCTTCAAAGCTTCTTGAATCTTAATCAGTAGGGTTGATCCTTTTTGAAGTTGACTGGCTGCCAGCTCCCTCTTAGAATTCAGAAATTAGATTCTCTTAGATTAGTTCAATAATCTGCCTCTTAAGAGACTAGTAAATTTCTCCTTTTTTCAAACTGTTGGATGGAGCCCTCTCACTCTACAAACATCTTAAGTTTCTTATGAATTTTGGTTGAATTCTCCTTACACAAATTCTGAGTAGATTACCACTTCAGACTGTCTTCTTAGATCTTCTCACGAAAATCTTCTTCTGTGTGACGTGCTCTTTCTTGATCAATGATCAATACTTCAATAGTTGTTCGTTTGTGTTTTTTATCTTTCTGATTTGACATTATCCGTCTTTATATAGACTTCATCCATGGTAACCGGCTGATCCGGTTTCTAACCAACTTCTGACAGTTCTGTTAGCTTCAGCAAACATGTTGGAATACACAGCTTTCAAGTCTTCAGTCATTTCTTGAACCATTGTTTTTGTCAGCAAAGAGTCGATACGGATCTTCATTATGTGTCGACATAAGTAGATTAAGTGTCGATATAAGCTTTAGTGATGTCTACATAGCTCCTTTGGTGTCGACATTGCTTCTTGACGCTGCATCTGCAGAATGTGTCGACACAGCTTCTTTGTCTCGACACAGACACTTCTTCTCGTCACAGCAATCAACATTGTTGAAACTCTGCTATGTGTCGACACAAGTCCTATGTGTCGACACTGTTGATATAGTCTCAGAATTTGTGTGTCGACACTGCCTCCAGCTGTCGACACAGTTGATGTCGACTATAACTTGGGTGTGTCGACATAGTTGATGTCGACTAATACTTCTGTGTGTCAACACTTCCTCCTGGTGTCGACACAGTTGATGTCGACTAAATCTTCTGTGTGTCGACACAGTTTCTTCTGGTGTCGACATTGCTTTTCCAAGTGTCGACGCAGGCTTTCTTAAGTGTCGACTCATGGACTTAGAAACTTTTTTTTTCATTTTAGCAAATTTTTAACCTGCACATATAAACTCAAAATAACATCAAATACACCTTGATTTATAAATTTGAGCTAAGTGTGGCTTCTTCAAATCAGGTACACATTTTCCTATGTACCCAACAACTAAGTGGATTCACATCCGCTCCCCCGGCGTCTCCTCGGCACCGGGAGGAGAAAGGAACAATGTACAATATAAATGAAACTTAGGTACAAGCAGGTGGTATATCTCTATGTAAATAAAACAGTGTAAGAAATAAGCAACAACTTACTCTAGCAGTTCTATCATCTAAAGCAGCATGAGAGTATAGTAATATAATAGAATGTAACTCAACTTATACGAATGCCCATACAAACATATGAGTTGAGGATCGTTCAGCAGCAAGTAACTCATCATTTAGGAGTGCCCATACAAACTTATACGATGAGGATCTTGTGTATGCAATGGAGTGTAATGACATGTATGCAATGTAATGACTCACCCATGAACACGCACATGCACTCGCTATGTCGACCAAGACTTGAAGTTCTTACTTTTTGAGCAGGTAGCTAACCTCTCAGGCATCAACCATCGTGGCCGGACGGTGACAGTAGATCGGGCATCTCCACTACTAGGATTTTCTCCACACTACCTAGCCTAGGCCTTCGTACGCCTTAACGCTAGGAATACAATAGCGGAGCTCACATGCGTACTACGGCTCAGCGGGTGTCTCGGGTAGATATGCACCGAGATCCTAGCCCCAAACTGGCCTATGCGTGACACGGAAGGAACCTCAGAAAAGATAATGAGGTCCAAGCCCAACCGTTCACTTGGCACGGAAGGAGCCTCGGGACATGAACACCGAGGACCAAGCCCAACCGCCCAAGGTCTAGCCGTCGACTCCCATCGGTGTGACGATTGGCGAGCCCGTAGACCTGCCACACTATCCTTAACCCGAGATTATGACACTACGTGTCGACTCATGCCGCGAGCTGCTCAACCACACTGTGGTACGGAAGGAGCCTCGGATACGAGCACGAGTACCGAGCCCAACCGTACATTCATGACTCTTCTCACGGCACCAACAACATTTAGTTTACCAAGCGAATCACTCGTGAGCACATGAGTTACTCATCCGATTATCACAACACATGATCATATCAATCAACACCGACCGAATACACAAGTTCTAGGATTCTCGTGATTAGACCACAAATTATCATTTGCTCGATATCCCCCACAGAGTCACTTCATTCAATATCATGCCATTTCACCATTCGCTTAAGTGGGGCCTATCCAATAGTTTCACCATGCATTGAATTATCACAACCATGCATATTATGATTTACCTACGACTTAACGTCGGATTTTTACCAAGCCTCTTCCTCCGATCAACTTAAATTATAAAACTAATCCAGGAATTTCAGGTGCAGAACACTTGCAGGACAACAACTTCAACAGAAGATTCCTGCGGATACAAAAATTCGATGAGTGTGTGTAACCCCTCGATGGAAAGATCTTTCCATGGGCTATAACTTATATGTTCAGACTGCAACCCAGATCAGACCGTATCCCACATAAAATCGGCTCCAAAGCCTGCTGCGTATAGAATATAATTTCTGTGCGCTTAGCTTACATCCCGTACTTCGATCAGGCATTCCTGTGGCTACAAACTTCACCCGAAGGCGTGTAACCACTCATTGGAAAGGTAATGTCAAGGGATGCAACTTTTATGTTTAGTCAAAATTCCAGATCTGAACTTTTCTTTCCTGAAAATAGCCAAGAAGGTCCCTGCGTGCATAATACAAATTTCTGCACACATCTTGAAGCGGAATGAACAGCATCGGTTCATCTTCCTCCTCAAGTCGGTCTTCCCAAATTGCAACCAGAAGTTCATCCACCCTTATTCACCCTCTTAAGGCCATTCCTCTTCACGAATCCACCCCCATCATCACTTTTAAGAAGGGGGTGGTTAAGATGACTAAACATTAGAACACAAGTTCTAGAAAGGCCCTCCTAGAAATCTTCTTCTCACACATCAAGACTCATTTGAGTCGATGTCTCTCCTAAGAATAACTATAGATATAGCCCCAAGGGAGAGGGGAGAAAGCTCACATCATTTCTAGTGGTTCCGCCATTTCCGTCCATGGATCTTGTCATCCTTCTCGTTGGCATTGTTTTTCCCTTGGCGGCGGTGGCATTTCCTCACGGGGTTGGTTGGCTCCAGCAAAATCTACCTCCTCCAGAAGTTCCTCTTAAGAAAATAGGGTGTGTAAGAGAATGAGATGGCTAGGGTTCACTTTTTCTCTTTTATACAACAGTGTCACGGGTAGGGACACGGCCGTGTCCGTACCCGTGTCCTGCTCGGGTGAAACGGCGTCGACGGTTCGAGTGTCGCTTGGACACCAACACGGGTAGGGATACGCTCGTGTCCACTACCCGTTTCCCATGACATGGTCGTATTCATGCACGTGTTCTCACCCGTGTCCTGCCCCGGATGACACGGCTGACCTCTGAAGATGTGCACACGGGTCGTGACATGCCCGTGTCTATACACGTGTCCTACTCGAGCCACACTTTCACGAGAATCACTCGAAACCTCTCGAAAACTCGACACCTCTCAAAAACTCAATGCACACGGGTGGGGACACGCCCGTGTCCCCACCCGTGTCCTACTTGGGACACATTTTCTCGAGAACCACTCGACACCTCTCGAGAACTTGACGCCTCTCGAGAACTCGACGCACACGGGTAGGGACAGGCCCGTGTCCCCACCCGTGTCCTACTTGGAATACATTTTCTCGAGAACCACTCGACACCTCTTGAGAACTTGACTCCTCTCGAGAACTCGACGTACATGGGTAGGGACACGCTAGTGTCCCCACCCGTGACCTACACAGGCCCAACCTCTCTTTTCCCATGAGTGCGCGCCTGATCGCTTGCATTCTCTGAGCCTAATTCAGTTCTCCTGACTCAAAAGCGCGCACGAGGGGCCTAGCGCAAATCGGGACGTTACAAATCCTATACAAAATAAAAGATTTCGTCCCCGAAATCAGGTTAAGGTACGGGGAGAGAAAAGCATACAAAAACATAAAATGAAATATGCTTTTTAAAGATTACTTGATGAAATAGCTCCGGGTTTGCGCTTTTGTATCAATTCCACCGGCTCCCACATATACTCCTCTTTCCCATGAATTGACCACAACAATTTCACTAGCGGAACACTTTTGTGACGCAAGGTCCTTGTTTAGTTGTCTACTATCCGCACAGGCTCTAGTCGCACCGACCTATCAGTTGCACCGACCTATCAGTCGCAACTGCTCCGTCAGTGGTTGGAACATATTGTTCTGGCCGCAACAACGCCTTTCGGAGTGACAACAAATGGAATACATCATGAAGATTCTCTAGCTCTGGCAGTAACTCCAATCGATATGCCAACGAGCCAATCCTTTCCAAGATGACATAGGGCCCAACGTACCTTGGGCTGAGCTTCTTCACACCACGTACCCGAGATACTCCATAAATCGGCCTGATCTTCAAAATTACCTTGTCTCCCACTAAAAATTCCACCATCCGGTTCTTTGCATTATAATATTTCGCTTGACGACTTTGAGCCTCGAGCATGCGGTCCCGTATTAGCCTCACAGCCGCATCAGTATTATCTTTGTATTCAATTCCCAAAGCCTTCAGATCATCATCCTGCACCCAAGACAAGGGTGTTCTACACCTTCTTCCATAAAAGGCTTCATGGGGCACCACCCGATGCTAGCTTGATGGATGTTGTTGTAAGAGAATTCTACCAAGGGTAGGATCCTTTCCCACGGCTCTCCTCTATCCAACACACACAACCTCAAAAAGTCTTCCAATGTCCAGATAGTCCTTTCAGATTTCCCATCGGTCTAAGGGTGAAATGATGTGCTGAAGGTAAGACGCAAACCCAAAAATGCATGCACCGCCTCCCATTCTCTAGAGGTAAACTGACCATCTCGGTCAGAAACAATTATCTTTGGCACGCCATGATACCGTACAAATTGTTCCACAAAAAGGCGTACAAAAACACCCACGTGTGCTTCTTTCTTCATAGGTATGAAACGGGCTACATTCATCAAGCGATCAACGATTACCCATATCGAATCATTCCCATAGTTAGAACGAGGCAAACCATGGACAAAGTCCATGGAAACATCCTCGAACTTCCACTCGGGGATGGTCAATGACTGTAATAATCCCCTAGGGCTCCTGCATTCTTCCTTCACTCTTTGACAGGCCTCGTAATGAGTAACAAAATACCTGACGTCTTTCTTCATCCCCGGCCAACACATGGTCTTCCGTAAGTCGGCGTACATCTTAGCAATCCCAGGGTGCATAGAATACTGAGAGCAGTGTGCTTCTCTAAAGATATCCTCCCGAATATTACCGCCATTGGGAATGTAAAGCCGGCAACAAAAATGAATGAGGCCGTCCTTTAGATAGTACTCGCTAGTTGTCCTACCTTCAATTAACTTTATTGTCGGGGCCAGAGCCTCATCCCTTCCTTGCTCTGCTCGGATCTGGTCTCACACATCGCAAACTATATGCATTGCAGTCAAGTACTCTGTATACCCATCCGGTTAGTCCTTGTACACCAAGGTGATCTCCATCTCCTCAAGCATCCGAGCTAACTCCGTACGCACCAACCAGGACTCGGAACTTGCTTCCGATGCCTTCCTACTAAAAGCATCTGCTACAGAATTTACTTTTCTGGGGTGGTAGTTCAGGGTATATTCATAATCGCACAAAAACTCCAACCACCGTCGTTGTCTCAGATTTAATTCCTTCTAGGTATGGATGTACTTTAAGTTCTTATGATCCGAGAATATTTCGCAGTGAACGCCGTATAGATAGTGCCTCCAAATCTTCAAGGCGAACACTACTGCCCCTAATTCCAAGTCATGTACTGGGTAGTTGATTTCATGCTTCTTCAATTGTCTTGAAGCGTAGGCAATCACATGCCCGTGTTTCATCAATACCGCTCCCATTCCTTGATATGATGCGTCCGTGTAAACTTGAAATCCTTCCTTCCCGGAGGGAAGAACTAGGATGGGTGCGGATGTAAGTCCGTCCTTCAGTTCTTGGAACGCAACATCACATTGGGGTGTCCACTAATATGGCACACCTTTCTTTGTTAGGGAAGTAAAAGGAAGAGAAACCTTTGAGAATCCCTTAACAAACTTGCAGTAGTACCCGGCAAGTCCAAGGAAACTCTACACGTCGGGCACTGACTTCAAAGTAGACCACTCCTTCATGGCACGCACTTTGGCAGGATCCATAGCTAGCCCAGCCCCACTGATCACATGACCCAAGAAGGAAACCTCCTTAAGCCAGAACTCACACTTGCTAAACTTGGCAAACAGGGCGTGCTCTTCTAACTTCTTCAGTACTAAGGCCAGATGCCCGACGTATTCTTCCTCCGTCTTGGAGTAGACCAAGATATCTTCGATGAAAACAATTACAAAAACGTCTAAGTATGGCTCGAACACTTTGTTCATTAAGCTCATGAAAGCTGATGGGGCATTAGTGAGCCCAAACGGCATAACCGTAAACTCATACAAGCCGTACCTTGAGCTGAAAGCCGTTTTTTGAATGTCATCCTCTTATATTCTCAATTGATAATACCCTGAGCGCAAATCTAGCTTGGAAAACCAATGCGCTCCCACCAGTTGATCGAACAACTCATCGATCCGAGGTAACGGATAGGTGTTCCGTACCGTTAGTCGGTTGAGCTCCCGATAGTCAATGCATAATCGCAGGGTTCCATCCTTCTTTTTAACGAATAAGACAGGGGCTCCCCAAGATGATGAGTTGGGGCGAACGAATCCTGATTCTACCAACTCTTGCAATTGAATCCTAAACTGCGCGAGTTCCTTTGGGGCCATCCGATAAGGAGTCCTGGAGACAGGCTTGGCACTCGGTACTAACTTGATTTGAAAATCTACTTTTCTATGTGGGGGTAATCCTGGAAATTTCTCCGGAAACACATCGAGGAAATCACGCACCACCCGCACATCCTTAATATCCAAGGCCAACTCCTTCAGCTTGAAATAGATCATGAAAACTTCATCCCCCTTCATGTGGGCTTTTTTAGCCTGGACTGAAGATAATATCATACGAGGCACGAAGTTAATACCTTGAAAGATGACCTCCGAGTCCCCATGTCTCAACGAGATCCTTTTCTGCGCGCAGTCAATCTTTGCATAGTGCTGATCTAGCCATACCATGCCCAAAATGAGGTCGTACTCTGGCATTCCCAAGACTGTGGCAAGGGTGTCGAAGAGCTTTCCTTCAAGGAGAACCTCAAACTCGCACTTCGCGGTTGCCCTCATCTCCGATCCGTCTGGAAGGCACACCCTTCGAGCAATACCAGTGAAGTACTGCACTCCATCTATATCTTTGATGATGTCTTCAGACACAAAAGAGTGCGAGACACCAGTGTCAAATAACGTATATGCCGGTTTCCCGCCGACCATTACGGTGCCTAAGTGTAAATAATAATTCTCAAGCTAGATGTCTAATATATTTTAAGCAACTTGAGGATATTAATGAATATAAAATGACTAACTGTAATCATACCTGCAATCACCTCCTGAGGGTTCCGCTCTTGAGTCATGTCAAACGCATACATCTGATCCCGAGCAGGCCCGGGGTTTTCTCTTCGTGGTCCTCGTCATCGACCACGCATGTGCCCCCGCCCTTGAGGAGCCACCGGAGGGAAAGCGAGAGGCGCATTTCAAAATAGTTGCGGGCAGTAGCTTCGAATGTGGCTCGGTTGGTTGTATTCGAAGCACAATCACTCCTGCCGCCCACCGGGTTGTGGAAATTATTGAGGTGGAGGCAATGCTTGCGGTTGCGGAACTGGGCGCTCCATCCTAAAATTATGGGGGAATCGTCCACCACCTCTTCGATATCCTCTTACTCCTCTATTATCAAATCTCCTTCTATTGCTGGGGTCGTGTTCCATCACCCCTTCAGCTGGCCTCTTAGAACTTTCCAAATGGTCCGCTTCCAACCTCTTCGCCATGTCAATAATCTCGGCTAGACTAGAGTCCGCTATAAACAAAAGGGCTTGCCTCAGGGGGTCTCGAAAGCATTTATAGAATCGTATTGCGTATCCTCTATCGTCCAACTCATTAGAGTTAGCAAATCTAACCAAGTGCTGAAACTCCCGTTGGAATTCTGTCACCGACTTGGAACCTTGCTTCAGTTGCAAAAATCTCTCTTTAAGATTATCCTGAGCTGCCGAGGGGATGAAATGCTCTAAAAAGGCTTCAGAGAATTCGCTCCAATTGATATCCGTGTACATCCGTCCTTGAAAAGTAGAGCCCATGAGGGACTTCCACCACCTTTTGGCGTGCAACCCTAAGAGTGTCACTACAAGGGTAACCTCCATGTTGTTTGTGCACCTTATTCCTACTAATAGTTCTTGTACAGTGTCGAGCCATTCTTCCGTACACACTGCCGACTCCATCCCAAGGTAAGCAGGAGGGGAGAGAGCTCGGAAAGTGCTTAACCAAGTGGATCTCGGACCCTGCTATTGTACGGGGGCTTGCTGAGATTGGGACCTGAAGGCGTCCAGGATAGCTGTGAGCGTCTACCCTAGCTCGGATTGTTGGAATTGTGTAGGTACGGACGGGGAGGGGGTGCACCTCACCGGCTCAACATGTTTCTAGGATCTACATGTAAGGTACAAATTTGAGGTTAGTTCGGCTAATCTAAGGTCAAAGATGGACAAACTTAGTGTGAATTACATATGGGCACACCACTACTTCCGCTAAGTCAGTTTGCCCAAAAACTGACCAACCGAACGATGGTGGCACCATTGTTAAATGACTTCTTCAGTTCAGGATCGTAGCAAGCTGATATCATTTGTAAGACACCCCCTCCCGGAACACAACACGCGGCACGAGAGGGGTCTTATGCCAAGAACAGCCGCCTTGCGGTAGCACTAACACTCAGGCTAGTCTGTACCACAAGACACCTATCCTGCCGGCCATAATCAATATCATACATTGCCAACCCAACCAAATATAATATAGAAGTCAAATCCACACCAAGTATATATTCCATAATATAATCAACAGTAGAGAAGCTTCAAGAAGCTTCTAACATCAGAGTTAATAGTCTTCCCAAAAATTGGAACAAAAAATGCCTCTCATACTCACATCAGTAACCAAAGGTAACGACGGCACCGTCTCCTTAGGCCTTATTGCCCTGGCCTGGCTGTCCGTCTGCAAACCCTGCTACTCCACCTATGGGGTTTCCTCCTAAAAAGGAAGACGTAGCAACCGTTAGTCATAAAGACTAAGTGGCTTCACATCCGCTCCCCCGACGACTCCTCGGCACCGGGCGGAGAAAGGAACAGGGTATAATTTAAATGAAACTTAGGTACAAGTAGGTGGTATATCTCTATGTAAATAAATCATTGTAAGAAATAAGCAACAACTTACTCTAGCAGTTCTATCATCTAAAGCAGCATGAGAGTATAGTAATATAACACAATGTAACTCAACTTATACGAATGTCCATACAAACATATAAGTTGAGGATCGTTCAGCAGTAAGTAACTCATCGTATAGGAGTGCCCATACAAACTTATACGATGAGGATCTTGTGTATGCAATGGAGTGTAATGACATGGATGCAATGCAATGACTAACCCATGAACACGCACATGCACTCGCTATGTCAACACAGACTTGAAGTTCCAACTTTTTGAGTAGGTAGCTAACCTCTCAGGCATCAACCGTCGTGGTCGGACGGTGACAGTGGAGCGGGCATATCCACTACTAGGCTGGTCTCCACACTACCTAGCCTAGGCCTTCGTACGCCTCAATGCTAGGAACACAACAGCGGAGCTCACATGCATACTACGGCTCAGGGGTGTCTCGGGTAGATGTGCACCGAGATCCTAGCCCCGAACTGGCCTATGCGTGACACGGAAGTAACCTCGGAAAAGGGCACGAGGTCCAATCCAAACCGTTCACTTGGCACGAAGGAGCCTCGAGATAAGAACACCGAGGACCAAGCCCAACCACCCAAGGTCTAGCAGTCGACTCTCATCGGTGTGATGATTGGCGAGCCCGTAGACCTCCCACACTATCCTTAACCTGGGATTACGACACCGCATGTCGACTCACACCACGAGCCGCTCAACCACACTTTGGTATGGAAGGAGCCTTAGATACGAGCACGAGGACCAAGCCCAACCGTCCATTCATGACTCTTCTCACAGCACCAACAACATTTAGTTTACCAAGCCAATTACTCGTGAGCACATGAGTTACTGATCCGATTATCACAACACATGATCATATCAATCAACACCGATCGAATACACAAGTTCTAGGATTCTCGTGATTAGACAACTAATTATCATTTGCTCGATATCCCCCACAGAGTCACTTCATTCAATCTCATGCCATTTCACCATTCACTTAAGTGGGGCCTATCCAATAGTTTCACCATGTGTTGAATTATCACAACCATGCATACTATTATTTACCTACGACTTAACGTCGGATTGTTACCAAGCCTCTTCCTCTGATCAACTTCAATTATAATACTAATCCAAGAATTTCAGGTGCAGAACACCTGCAGGACAACAACATCAACAGAAGATTCCCGTGGCTACAGGAATTCGGTTAGTGCGTGTAACCCCTCGATGGAAAGATATTTCAATGGGCTACAACTTTTATGTTCAGTTTACAACCTAGATCAGACCGTATCCTACATGAAATCGGCTCCAAAGCCTGCTGCGTACAGAATATAATTTCTGTGCGGTTAGCTTACAGCCCGTACTTCGATCAGGCATTCCTGTGGCTACAGACTTCACCCGAAGGCGTGTAATCACTCGTTTGAAAGGTAACTTCAAGGGATACAACTTTCGTGTTTAGTCGAAAGCCCAGATCTGACCTTTTCTTTCCTGAAAATAGCCAAGAAGGTCGCTGCGTGCAGAACACAGATTTCTGCATCCATCTTAAAGCGGAATGAACGGCATCGGTTCATCTTCCTCCTCAAGCCGGTCTTCCCAAATCGCAACCAGAAGTTCCTCCACCCTTATTCACCATCTTAAGGCAATTCCTCTTCACGAATCCACCCCCATTATCACTTTGAAGAAGGGGGAGTTGAAGATGACTAAACATTAAAACACAAGTTCTAGAAAGGCCCTCCTAGAAATCTTCTTCTCACACATCAAGACTCATTTGATTTGATGTCTCACCATAGAATAACTATAGATTTAGCACCAAGGGAGAGGGGAGAAAGCTCACTTCATTTCTAGTGGTTCCGCCATTTCCGACCATGGATCTTGTCATCCTTCTCGTTGGCATTGTTTTTCCCTTGACGGCAGTGGCGTTTCCTCATGGGGTTGGTTAGCTCCAGCAAAATCTACCTCCTCCAGAAGTTTCTATTTAGAAAATAGGGCTTGTAAGAGAATGAGACGGCTAGGGTTCACTTTTTCTCTTTTATACAGAAGTGACACGGGTAGGGACACGACTGTGTCCTTACCCGTGTCCTGCTCGGGTGAAACAACATCGACGGTTCGAGTGTCGCTTGGACACCAACACGGGTAGGGACACGCCGGTGTCCACTACCCGTGTCACATTACACGGCTGTGTTCATGTACGTGTTCTCACCCGTGTCCTGCCCCGGATGACACGGCCGGCTTCTGAAGATGTGCACACAGGTAGAGACATGGCTGTGTCTCTACCCGTGTTCTGCTCGGGCCACACTTCCTCGAGAATCACTCGAAACCTCTCGAGAACTCGACACCTCTCAAAAACTCGACGCACACGGGTAGGGACACGCCCGTGTCCCCACCCGTGTCCTACTTGGGACACATTTTCTCGAGAACCACTCGACACCTCTCGAGATCTTAACTCCTCTCGAGAACCCGACGCACACGGGTAGGGACACGCCCGTGTCCCCACACGTGTCCTACTTGGGACACATTTTCTCGAGAACCACTCGACACCTCTCGAGAACTTGACTCCTCTCGAGAACTCGACGTACACGGGTAGGTACACGCCCGTGTACCCACCCGTGTCCTACACAGGCCAAACTTCTCTTTTCCCCACGTGTGCGCGCCTGATCGCCTGCACTCTCTAAGCCTAAATCAGTTCTCCTGACTCAAAAGCGCGCACGAGGGGCCTTGCGCAAATCGGGACGTTATAAATCCTATAAACAAAATAGAAGATTTCATCCCCGAAATCAGGTTAAGTCTACGAGGATAGAAAAACATACAAAAACATAAAATGAAATATGCTTTTAAATATTACCTTGATGAAATAGCTCCGGGTTGCACTTTTGCATCAAGTCTATCGTCTCCCACGTATACTCCTCTTTCCCATGATTGGACCACAACACTTTCACTAGCGGAACACTTTTGTGACGCAAGGTCCTTGTTTTGCTGTCTACTATCAGCACAGGCTCTAGTCGCACCGACCTATCAGTCGAACCTGCTCCGTCAGTGGTTGAAACATATTTTTCAGGCCGCAACAATGCCTTTCGGAGTGACGACAAATGGAATATATCATGAAGATTCTCTAGCTTTGGCGATAACTCCAATCAATATGCCAACGGGCCAATCCTTTCCAAGATGACGTAGGGCCCAACGTACCTTGGGCTGAGCTTCTTCACACCACGTACCCGAGATACTCCATGCATCGACCTGATCTTCAAAAATACCTTATCTCCCACTTGAAATTCCACCATCCGGTGCTTTGCATTATAATATTTCACTTGAAGACATTGAGCCTCGAGCATGCAGTCTTGTATTAGCCTCACAGCTGCATCAGTATTATCTTTGTATTCAATTCCCAAAGCCTTCGGATCTTCATCCTGCACCTAAGATAAGGGTGTTCTACACTTTCTTCCATAAAGAGCTTTATGGGGCGCCATCCCGATGCTAGCTTGATGGCTGTTGTTGTAAGAGAACTCTACCAAGGATAGGATCCTTTCCCACGGCTCTCCTTTATCCAACACACACAACCTCAATAAGTCTTCCAATGTCCTGATAGTCCTTTTAGATTGCCCATCGGTCTGAGGGTGAAACGTTGTGCTGAAGGTAAGACGCGAACCCAAATATGCCTTCACCGCCTCCCATTCCCTAGAGGTAAACTTACCATCTCGGTTAGAAACAATTGTCTTTGGCATGCCATGATACCGTACGAATTGTTCCACAAAAAGGCGTACCAAAACATCCACGTTCGCTTCTTTCTTTATAGGTATGAAACGGGCTACCTTCGTCAAGCGATCAATGATTACCCATATCGAATCATTCCCTGAGTGGGAGCGGGGCAAACCGTGGACAAATTCCATGGAAACATCCTCGAACTTCCACTCCGGAATGGGCAATGACTGCAACAATCCACCGGGGCTCCTGCATTCTGCCTTAACTCTTTGACAGGCCTTGCAATGCGTAACAAAATACCTGACGTCTTTCTTTATCCCCAGCAAACACATGGTCTTCCGCAAGTCAGCGTACATCTTAGCAATCCCAGGGTGCACAGAATACTGAGAGCAGTGTGCTTCTCTGAAGATATCCTCCCGAATATTACCGCCCATCAGAATGTAAAGCCGGCCACGGAAATGAACGAGGTTGTCCTTTAGAGAGTACTCGCTTGTTGTCCCACCTTCAATTGACTTTATTGTCGGGGCCAGAGCCTCATCCCTTCCTTGCTCTGCACAGATCCGATCTCGCACGTCGCAAACTATATATATTGCGGTCAAGTACTCTGTATACCCATCCGGTTAGTCCTTGTACACCAAGGTGATCTCCATCTCCTCAAGAATCCGAGATAACTCCATACGCACCAACCGGGACTTGGAACTTGCTTCTGATGCCTTCCTACTCAAAGCATCGGCTACAGATTTTACTTTTCCGGGGTGGTAGTTCAGGGTATATTCATAATCGCACAAAAACTCCAAACACCGTCATTGTCTCAGATTTAATTCCTTCTGGGTATGGACATACTTTAAGTTCTTATGATCCGAGAATATTTCGTAATGAACGTCGTATAGATAGTGCCTCGAAATCATCAAGGCGAACACTACTGCCCCTAATTCTAAGTCATGTACTGGGTAGTTGATTTCATGCTTCTTCAATTGTCTTGAATCGTAGGCAATCACATGCCCGTGTTTCATCAATACCGCTCCCATTCCTTGATATGATGCGTCCGTATAAACTTGAAATCCTTCCTTCCCGGAGGGAAGGGCTAGGATGGGTGCGGATGTAAGTCTGTCATTCAATTCCTGGAACGCAGCATCACATTGGTGTGTCCACTCAAACGGAACACCTTTCTTTGTTAGGGAAGTAAGAGGAAGAGCAACCTTTGAGAATCCCTTAACGAACTTACGGTAGTACCCGACAAGTCCAAGGAAACTCCGCACGTCGGCCGCTGACTTCAAAGGAAACCACTCCTTCACGACACGCACTTCGGCCGGATCCACAGCTAGCCCAGCCCCACTGATTACATGACCCAAGAAGGAAACCTCCTTAAGCTAGAACTCACACTTGCTAAACTTGGCGAACAGGGCGTGCTCTTTTCACTTCTTCAGTACTAAGGCAAGATGCCCGGCGTGTTCTTCCTCCTTCTTGGAGTAGACCAAGATATCATCGATGAAAACAATGACTAAAACATCTAGGTAGGGCTTGAACACTTTGTTCATTAAGCTCATGAAAGCTGATGGGGCATTAGTGAGCCAAAACAGCATCACTATAAACTCATACAAGCCGTACCTTGAGCTGAAAGCCATTTTCTGAATGTCATCCTCTTGTATTCTCAATTGATAATACCCCGAGCGCAAATCTCGCTTGGAGACATAGTTTTTGGAGAAGAGCCTTGTCTAACATACTGTTAGAAAGGCGGAGAGGGAAAGTGGATGTACCCATACACTAGGTAACCACTATAAAATCTGGTGTGCCATGTATTTAGTGTTGTTGTGCTGAGTATTGTTTTCTTGAAAGCTGAATTAAGTATATACAGTAGGACTTAAGTCATAGAAGATTTTAAAGAATCTCAAAAAGACTGCAATAACCTATTCACCCCCCCTCTAGGTCATTATCTACCCTTGTAATCAAAGACTTTCAAGAGGTATCAAAGGGGGGTTCCTCAAGAAAAGGCTTAATAGTCTGAGGAGATCTCTAGGGTAGCTGTCAAAAGGTTAAGATGGGTTCAAGAGAGAGTCATAAAGAGCTTGGATCCATGAAACTTCCTCTCTATAGGAAGGAGAAATTTGCCATATGGAAAGAGAGGGTCAGATTGTTTGTGGAAGCATCTTATCCTAGGATCTATATCATAGTTTAAGAAGAACCCTTCATCCCAATGAAGATATCTGTCCTTGATGCAAATCTTCAGACTCCAAAGAAGTACACTAAAAAGATTAAGGATGAAGTCATCTTTGAAACAATGGATAAAAGGGCACAAAACATCATAGTTAGTGTCATAGATGACTCCACCTTTCAAAACCTGGTGCACTGCAAGACCTTAAAGGAAATGTGGGACACCTTGATAGTGTATATGGATGGCACTGAAGAAGTGAGAGATGATAGAAAGTCAATGCTAAATCAAGATTATGAAGCTTTCAGACAGATCAGGGACGAGACCATAACTAGCTGTTATGATAGGTTCTTCAGGACAGTTATTGAGTTAAAGACCTATGGCAGGGCCTTTAGTAATTATGACCTAAATGATAAGTTTCTTAGGTCTCTTCCTAGAGACTGGGACACTGATATATGTGCCATTAGAAAAGTGTCAAAGCTGGCTGATACTCCACCATCCATACTATTTGGTAAGCTTCTTTCATATGAGATGCAGCTGATAGTAAGGAATGAGGAAAAGAAGACTAGTAGAGGCATGGCCAAAGAAACTACTGTGGCCTTCAAGGCAGATAGCTCCAAGAGGAGAATGGAGAAGAATCCTTCTCCCTAAGAAGGCCAGCTGAGTCAGAAGATTCAGATCAAGAGAACTCAGGCTGTAATATGTTTGATGAGGAGTTCGCTTCTTTCTTAAAGCAGTTTATGAGGCTCCTGAAAAAGAAGGGGTGGAGGAGCAAACCTACCTCTTCTTTCCAGCACAAAGAGGACTACTACAGAAATAAGAAGAAACCCTCCAAAGAGGGCAGGTATGATCCAAAACCTGGTAAATTTTTTTCTAAAAAGGTTGTTTGTTTCTATTGCAGAAGCCAGGTCATGTTGTGGCTTATTGTCAAGAGAAGAAAGAAGTTGGCGAAAAGAATCATCACCACAAGAGAAGTAAGAAGGAGAAAACCTTCATTGCTAAAAGGGAGAAAAGCTGGACTGATTCTTCCTCATCATAATTAGAAGAGGATGATGAAGCCTACATTGGGCTGATGACAAGATCACAAGAGGAATCCTGCCAGGATCAGCCTGGACCATCTAAGGTACACTCTTCATTTAAGTCTTCATCTAAGTCCAAGTACGTGACTGTTTCAGATTCAAGTGCTTTTTCATTGAAAGATGTAGATGGCTATGAATCTAAGGAAGACATAAATCAAATGATTGAAAGATATAGTGAATTTCTGGAAGCATTCAGAAGGAGTAAGCTACTGACCAAATAGTAGGCTCTGGATATTGCATCTCTGAACCTTGCTACTTCCCAGCATTCTAAAATAGCAACTTTGCTAGAGCAGAAAATTAGGGAAGTTAGCCAGCTGAAGAACATTACTGTTATTCAGATGAGCACCATAACTTTTTAGAATAATCTTATCAAGAATCTAGAAGGTATACACCAAAATGAGAAGGAGCTAGTGGCTAAGTTTTTAAAAGCCATGTACTGTGTTGCCTTTGATAGATTCCTTCTTCTCCCAAAAGGATAAGAAAGGGATAAGCTTCAAAGGGAACACTAGAGCTGGTAATTCCAATATGAAGAATAAAGCTATTCACCACTATGGTGGAAGGAATTGCATGGGTGCTAGTGGCTATAAGGTAGACCATGAGGAGGTTCAAATGGCCCATCCTGTACCATTTAGGTTTGGTGTACCAACCCCAAACCTCTAGAAAAGGTCTGTTATTGTATTTGCTGGACTAAGAGCTACTGATAGAAATGCTGTTAAACCAGCCCTTAAAAGGAGGTACACCATCTATGAGTGTTGGTATTATGGCAAAGTGGGTCACTATACCATTGATTGCTGGCACAATAATAGTGTACAAAGAGCTAATACATGCTTACCTGTCAAAAGAGCTGCAGGGAGGCATGTTCATTTTCAGACTAACATGCACCTAGGACCCAATGAGAATTGGGGTCCTAAGGATAAGTGAAATATTTCTTGCAGGTTAGCCCAAGATGCCAAACTCCTATTTGGTACTTGGACTGTTGTTGTTCCAGGCACATGACTGGAACAAAGTGCATCCTAAAGGATTTTATTCCAGTAGAGGATGGACCTAAGGTGATATTTGGTTGATCAGATAAAGGGATCACCAAAGGTTATGGTAAGATCACTAATAGCTTAATCACTTTCACAAAAGTGGCTTATATGGAAGGGTTACAACACAACCTTATAAGAATAAGTCAACTATATGATCTTGGTTATGTCATTTCTTTCCATAATGATAAGTGACATATAAGAAGATCAAGTGATCAAGAGGTCACTTTGACTAGCACTAGGAGTGGAAATGTCTATTGTCTTAATTTTCATTATTTATCATAAGACTCTCCCATTTGTCTAGTTGCAAATTAGAAAGCGTCATTTTGTGTCAAATGGCACAAGAGGCTGGCACATTTGAATTATAAGACAATAGGAAAGCTCTATAGTCAAGAGTTAGTTTGGAATGGTCCTAACATGAAATGCTCTAAGGAAGGTATTTGCTCTGCATGCCAAAACGGTAAGCAGACAAATCTTCCTTCAAAAGCATTCAGACTAAAGATTCTGTGAGGTGTTTATACCTCTTGCATATGGTCTTGTTTGGTCCAATGCAAGTTCATAGTCTTGGTAGGAAAGTCTACACCTTTGTGGTGGTTAATGACTTTTTTAGATTTGTTTGGGTATTCTTTTTGAATAAAAAGTCTGAAACCCCAAATGTCTTCAAGACATTTGTCTTTCAAATACAGAATGAGTTGAACTGTACTGTGGTTAATATCAGTAATGACTATGGGACTGAGATTCAGTCTGAATGCTTGATAAGAATCTATGAACACTATGGGATTCAACAAGATTTTTCCACTCCAAGAACACCATAATAAAATGGGATAGCTGAGAAGAAGAATAGAACTCTCATAGAGGCTGGTAGAACACTACTAAATGACACTTCTCTCCCAGAATATTTCTGGGCTGAGGCTGTAATACAGCTTATCATGTCCTTTATAGGACTTCTATCACCAAGATCCATAATAAGACTCCCTATGAGATTATGTAGGGTAGTAAACAAAACCTTGCATATCTCAAAATTTTTGGGAGCAAGTGCTTTGTACTCAAAAATGGGAAATCCTATAAATCTAAGTTTGCGGCCAAAGCCTATGACGGAATATTTGTTGGGTACAACAATCATTGTAAAGCTTATAGGATCTATAACTTGACAAGTCAAGTTATAGAGGAGTTAGTTAATGTAGTGTTTGATGAAACAAATATGATTAACAATGAGCTATCAAGCTCTTCTTTTAGTTCTACAGGTATTGAACTAGTGATGAAAAAGCTCACTCTCAAGAGAAGTGAAGAAGATGCTCCAACAATGCAAGACCAAGAAGATTATGTGTGTATTCTAGAGGAAGCATAAGGACCACAGGAAGTGGATGAAGATCAACATTATGAAGAACATGATGTTGAAGCAATGCTGCCTCCAGCAGTAAGAAATCTGAGGGATCATCCATACCATCAGATTATTGGAGATGCAAGACAAGGAGTAGTGATAAGGAGTAGATATTTCAACACAGTAATTTACTCTTGCTTCTTATCACAGGTAGAACCTAAGGAATTTGAAGAGGTTAACCATGACCAGTTTTATATTAGAGCTATGCAATAGGAATTGAACCAGTTTAAAAGATGTAAGGTCTGGAAGCTAGTTCCCAGACCTCAAGAACATAATATCATTGGAACTTAGTGGATCTACAAGAATAAACTTGATGAAAATGACATTATAGTTAAGAATAAAGCTAGACTGGTTGCTTAGGGGTATAAACAAGAGGAAGGTGTTGACTTTGATCAAACCTTTGCCCCTGTAGCAAGACTAGAAAATATTAGGTTATTCCTTTCATATGCTATATTCCAAGGGTTCAGAGTCTATTAGATGGATGTAAAATCAGCATTTCTGAATAGAGATTTGAAAGAAGAAGTCTATGTGGAATAACCTCCAGTTTTTGTTGTTCCTTACCGTACTGATTTTATTTATAGACTAAGGAAAGATCTATATGTGCTAAAGCAAGCCACTAGAGCTTGGTATGAAACATTGTCTAGCTTTCTCATTGAAAATAAATTCTCAAGGGAGAATATAAGCAAGACTCTATTCCTTAGGGAATCTAAGGGGAAGATCATCCTAGTCCAGATATATGTTAATGGCATTATCTTTGGGTCTACTTATGATAACCTTTACAGCAAGTTTGCCAAACTTATGCAAGGGAAGTTTGAGTTTGAGTCCAGATATATGTACAATGGAATATGCATATCACAGTCTAAGTTTACCAGGGAGTTAATTAAGAAATTTGGAATGGAGAATGCTTCCACCATGAAAACTCACATGAGATCAAATATATCTTTAGACAAAGATGAGGCAGGTAAACTTGTTGATCAAACTTTGTATAAGGGATAATTGGTTTTCTTTTATACCTCACTGCTAGTAGGCCAGACATCATGTATGCTACATGTGTTTGTGCTATATATCAGGCATGCCGTAAAGAGACTAATTTCTTTGTTGTTAAGATAATTTTGAGATATTTAAAGGGCACACCAGATCATGGCCTATGGTACCCTAGGAATATGGATTTTAAGCTAATTCGTTATTCAGATGCAGACTTTGTTGGCTGTAGAGAGTATAGGAAAAGTACATCTGGTTCCTGTCAGTTTCTGGGTAGAAGGCTACTGTCCTGGAGCAGCAAGATGCAGACTAGTGTATCTATTTCTACGGTAAAATCAGAATACATAGTTGCAGGAAGCTGTTGTGCTCAGTTGTAGTGGATTCAATATTTACTCCAGGATTATAACCTCCATGTTGGTACCCTAGGTTTGATTTGAGTTCAGTCCTCTCTTTCTGTCTCTTGACCCAAGATTTATCTATGGTCAAAGGTTAGTTGATAGGTTAGACTCCTAGTTGTGTAGAATTGCTTTTCCAGATGAATATTTGGTTAAGTAGTTTTTCGTTCGACTATAGTCGAACGTTGCACGACTCTCTTTGGGCTGATCGACGATCGTCTATCAGTTGGTCGACGTTCTGTCTGCGTTGATAATTCGACTATCGGTTGATAGGTCGACTATCTGCTTGTCTTTGATAGTTTGATTATCTATCCTGATAGTTCAACTATCTGATAGTTCGACTATCGTGTATATCGACTCGATCTGTTTTTTGCTTTGATAATTCGACTATCTGTTGATGGGTCGACTATCTATGTTGCCTTGATAGTTCGACTATCTGCTTGGATAGTTCAACTATCTGATAGTTCGACTATCTGTTTTGTTTTGATAGTTCGACTATCTGTTGATAGATTGACTATCTGTTTTCTGTGATAGGTCGACTATCTGCTTGATAGGTCGACTATCTGTGTTTGTTTGGTAGTTCGACTATCTGTCAGGATAGATCGACTATCTGATAGCTCGACTATCTATTCTGATAGGTCGACTATCTGCTGTGGTAGTTCGACTATCTTCTTTGATAAGTCGACTATCTGGATCGTTCGACAATCTGTCTGATAGATCGACGATCTCCGTGCGCCGTTCGACGATCTCTGAAGGTCGTTCGATGTTTTGCTGTTCGCTCTTATTTAGTTTGTCGTCTTCTGTGATATGACTAATTTAATATCTATTTTGGCATATTTTATAAAAGATTATCTGAATAATTTGTGACATTATTTCCATGCAATATCAGTTCTATTCTATATGCATGAGCTAATCTTTTCTGATAAAGTTGTTTGTCTTATAGCTGAGATATGCAATCTGCTTTATCTGCTAGGCTGTCCTTTATAGCCGTTAGACTCAAAAAGTCTTCCTTGGCCGTAAAGAGTTCTTTCTGATGTGAATTTCTCTTATATTATTTCATCAGAAGTATTTGCAGCTTCTTAGAAAGCTTTATCCTTTTATAGGATATCTGCCTGCTGTAGTTTGTTTTTGCTTTATGCTTTTTGCAGCCCAGCTTGCAGAGTTCAGAAAATGACAAGATTCAAACTCAATTAGAGTCGTTGCTGCTGCTGATATATAAAGACTTCTTTGAAGAAGAAATCAACTAGTACACAGAGACAAAAATTTCATTTCAGCAAGCTTACAGCAAGAACAAGTTTAACTACTCTCAGCAATCTTCACTCAACTGAGAAGTGTTAGCTCTTCTGCTCTTCTTCAACCTGAGTTCTCCTGTTCCAGGAAGTTCTAACTCAGAGATCTTTTGAAGAAGAAGAAGAAGAAGATAGCTGCTAGAAGATTTTCATTTCTTATTTTATATCTTCTTGTAGCTCTTTTTCCTTCAGTACTTACTGAAGAGTTTCTGCACTGAAGCAAGACTTCACCTGGACGTTCTTTGAGCCAGGGGGATCCTTGATTCTTTTAGAGCTGTCTAGCTCAGTGCAAGTTATTGTGCTTCTCTAATATATTGTAAAATAGAGAAGACACCTTAACCCCCTTTCCCCCTCCTGTATAGGGTTATTACTCCCTTCAAAAGTATCCCTTGGTGGCAGGGCACCTGATCAAAAACTTGTGTGTCGTTTTTAGACACCTGATCAAAAGTCTAAAGGGTCTCTTGATCTACCTGAAGCAGATCTTATTGGTGGCAGGGCACCTGATCAAAAACCTGAGTAGATTCCTACCTTGTTGGTAGAAGAGTGGACGTACCCAAGTTGTTTGGGGAACCACTATAAATTCCTTGTGTCATCTGGATTGCCTTGTTTAATTACTTGCATTGTGGCTGTGATTAGATATTAACTAGGTTTGCTAGTTGCTGGATAGGATCCAAAGCTAAACTGTAATTACAGTTATCTGTAGTTTGTGCACAACACTTGTGTTAGGCTCTAAGGTTTAATCTTAAATATCTATAACTTTCATTCTGCATTTAACTCCAAGGGAGTTGAGTAGAAAGTCAACTTTGCTAAGTGCAATTTTTGATTACTCTATTCACCCCCCTATAGAGTAGTATCTATCCCTTCTCTTTCAATTGGTATCAGAGGGAGGTTGACTGACTGAATAGGTTAACACCTAAGTCACAAGATCCTGATAGATACCAAAGTTTATAGATATTCACTGTCACTATCATGGCCCAGTCCAAGGATTATTCTAGCACCAGACCTCCAGTGTAACGGTCCAGGCCCGCCAACCCGCGGGACCCAGCTGGCACCGCCGCCCACCAGTAGTCCAGACCCGGGCCCACTACTGGCAGTAAGCCTATCACATTCAAGCCTGCAGGCCATGCACCCCAACCCCTCTCCTTCCACAGGGGGGTTGTTGAGGCCGGGGATCGAACCCAAGACCTCCTTGATAAGGAGTTCTCAAACCACTCCTCATCACCAACTGATCTGCAGATCAGTTGGTGATGAGGAGTGGTTTGAGAACTCCTTATCAAGGAGGTCTTGGGTTCGATCCCCGGCCTCAACAACCCGCCTGTGGAAGGAGAGGGGTTGGGGTGCATGGCCTGCAGGCTTGAATGTGATAGGCTTACTGCCAGTAGTGGGCCCGGGTCTGGACTACTGGTGGGCCGGCGGTGCCAGCTGGGTCCCACGGTTGGCGGGCCTGGACCGTTACAAAAAGTGCACTTTTTGTAACGGCCTCCCCAGCCGCCGGCACCCCCAGCACCACGCTCGAAAGGGTTCAGCCTAACCAGGTCTGCAGACCATGCACCCCAACCCCTCTCCGCGCCTGTTTTTCAGCAGCGGTGGGTTGTTGCCACTGGGGATCGAACCCAGGACCTTGATAAGAGACTCTTTACCACAGCTCTCATCACCAACTGGCGCGGAGAGGGAGCTCAGTTGGTGATGAGGAGTGGTTTGAAAACTCCTTATCAAGGAGGTCTCGGGTTCGATCCCTGGCCTCAACAACCCGCCTGTGAATGGAGAGGGGTTGGGGTGTACGGCCTGCAGGCTTGATGTGATAGGCTGACTACCAGTAGTGGGCCCATAACCCACAGGTCGGAGGATCGAAACCTCCCTCTGATACCACTTTGTAAGACCCCATTTTTTTTTTTTGAAAACCCGGGGTCTTATGCCCAGAACCGCCGCTTTGCGGTGACACCTTCGCACCCGGGAAGGTCGCCACTACAACGCGCCGATTCTGCCGGCCTTTTCGATCACAATAAGTAGCAAGCAAGAGAGAAGCAAGTCCACCAAAAGAGAATATCACATAAAATAAAACTCCACGAAGGGAGTGTCCACAGAAAATCATCAGAGTATAAATAGTCTAGAAATAAAAAGGGCTCATGCCCGGTACATCAAGTCCTCACTACAAGATCACTCAATGCGGAAGCAAAACTAAATCTCTACTAAAGGGCCGGGACTCACAGTCCCCGTAGTCTGGTTTGATGTGGGCAACCAAAATGGTGTCTGACCTAGCCTAAGGACACCTTCCACCAAACTGAGTGCTGAGGTCAGCACAGTTATCCAAATTGGGTGAAATCAATTTTAAAATAAAGTAGATTCAAAGGGCTACAACTTTCATGTTCACTACTTTTTCTGTAGAGGGCTCTAGGTATTTTTAATAAATACAAACATTAAGAGGTAAAACTGTGACAGAAATACAAATAATATATCCCAACTATACATCATGATTTTCACTATTTGCACGAATCTTGAAGCGTTTTGGATGGCATCCCTTCATCTCCTACCTCCAGCCGACGGCGGCGATTCACCCGACCTGGGTGATATTGCGGGAGGTTTTCCCGGCCACCCGGCCACCTCCCCGGCCGAGCACCACCACCACCACCTTCGGGGAGGTGGGGGCTACCCCTAGCCGGCGGCACGGCCGCCGGAGAGCCCTTTTCCGGCGATCCCGCAAGCCATTTTTTTGGCAAAAACCGTGAAAACCAAAGCTATGGATCGGGCTCAATTGAGCCTGATTCTTGTTCTAATGGATTCCTAGGATCTACACATGAGTAAAGAGGAGGAGGAGGACCTGAGTTGCGGCTTGTAGACGGGCTGAACTCCTCCTTGCCATTTTCGGCCACCAAGCTTGAGCTCCTCTCCAACTTCTACACCAACCTCTCTGGAATTGGAAAAGGAACGGGGGAAAAGCTTGCCCTTGCTCTGGTGAAGCTTCTTAATGAAGGAATTTGGGAGAGGAGAAGTGTAACTCCCCAATTTTGAATTTCCACATTAATGGCCATTAAGCCTATTTTCAGTTTTTCCTCCAATTGGTGGGGCTGAGCCACCCCCTTAGCTGGCCACCTTAGGGAAACTCTTCCCCTCCACCAGAAGAGTAAAAGCCCCATGATGGTGGGGGGTTATGGAGCCTCCATGGCCATGATGGCCATTAAGCCCCTCTTTCTCTCTCCTCCAAATTGGGGAAAATTTGCATTCCTCTCTCCTAGTCACCCCTTTCTGAATTTGGTGGGCCCAAACATGTCTCATTATTTCCTAAAACTCATGGGCCATACTACATGGGCTTAGCCCACTTGAAATGGGCTAGGTTAACCTTATAAAGCCACTTTCTCTCTCTTAAATAATGGGGAAAATCCCATTTTTCTCTCTCCTAACCATCATGGATGATATTGCTGGTGGGTCCAGCCTAAATACACCCACTTTTAAACTCATCAAACAAGGTTAGCCCAAGTGGATTGAGCTTGGACTTGAGTTAGCCTATTTGGGCTAGATTTGACCTAACCTAGCCTAGGGTTGACCTTGGTCAAATTGGCCTTTTGGGTCACCACCAATGGGTCCTTGGTGACCTATTAGCCTCCCCTAAAGTCTAGGTAGGGGTGGGTAGGGTTGTTAGGGCATCTTGGAGGTCACTTGCCCCTTAGTAAGGGCACTTTGACCATTTTAGTGCTAGAGTTGACTTTGGTCAACATGACCATTTGGGTTGACCCCAAGGGGTCCTTGGTGACTTATTGAGCCCACATTAGGTCTAAGGGGATTTTTAGAGACAAAATGAACCTACTAGGCCACCCAAAATCAGAGTTTTGAAAATTGCTATTTGCAGACCGAGTGAGTCTCAACTAGGTTTTTAGGTCACTTGGTCTCCTGGGCTCACCTAGGTTAACTCATAGGACCTAGTCATGCTCAAGTCACTCCTAGGGGGGGTCCAATTTGAAAATGGGATGTTACATCCAGCTTGCAACTTGGCTAAGTTTGGCATCTGGAAGGCAAGGATCAAATTATATATGAATTCTATTGATGAAAGTATTTTTGCTTCTATTTTGTCAGGACCACCAAGAGCACCTGCTGCTGCTACTGCCTCATCATCTGATATGAGTGCAGTGCCTCCTCCAGACTACAATGATGAGTACAAAAAGGCAAAGATAGTAGATGCCAAGGCAATGAACATTCTGGCTCAGACAATGTCTGATGAGGTATTTCAGAAGGTTGCTGACTGCTCCTTAGCAAAAGCTATGTGGGATACACTAAACCAGATTGTAGCTGGTTCAGCTGATAAAAGGAAGGACAGGAGGTCCAACCTTATCTCACAATATGAGAACTTCAAGAAAACTGATGCTGAATCAGTTGAAGCCATGTACACAAGGCTTAGCTCAATTATCAATAAGCTGAGGACCCTTGACAAGGACATTTCATTGACATAGGTCAATGATAAGATTCTTATGTGCTTCCCCAGCACATGGGATCTGAGGATCTGGCCTATCAAGGAGGCCAGAAGCACAAATGAAATTTCAACAGAAGCCCTTCTCGGCAAGCTCAAGTCTTTTGAGCAAGTGCTGAAGTCCAGGGAAGCTGAAGCTGAAGCAAAGACACCAACTCCTACAAGAAAAGAGCAAACTCTTGCTCTTAAAGCTGATGACACTTCTGAAGGCAGCCAGTCAAATGAGGAACTAATGGCATTATTTGCCAAAAGATTTCTCAAGATGGGAAGGAAGGAGTTCAGAAAGAAGTCTTCAAAATATGAAGAAAAGCCAAGGTATGATCGCACCCCTTCTAAAGAAATTATCTGCTATGGTTGCAGGAAGCCTGGACATATCCTTCCAGATTGCCTAGAGGAAAAGAATAAAGAAAAGAGGAAAGATAAAGATTAGCACAGGAAGCACTCCAAGCCATCCTCCTACAAGAATAAAAAGAAGGAGAGAGGCTTTGTCGCTGAAACCTGGAGTGATTCTGATGAGGAATCCTCTTCCTAAAGCTCCAGTGAGGATGAAAAAGAAAAGAAGGCAAAGGAAGTTTGCCTAATGGCAATTGATGCCTGCAGCAATCACTCAGCTGTAGAGATTTCAGATTCAGATGAAGAAATGCCAACAGAAGATGAGGTACTATCTTCTTATGATTTTACTTCTACAGAATTTAAATTAGAATTTAAATCTTTGTGTTTAGATTTAATTAGTTCTGAAAAAGAGATTAAAGAACTTAGACATAGGCTAGCTGAATCAGAAATCATATCTAATGAAAACATTAAGTTAAAGGAAGATCTCACTAATTCTAGTGAAGAAATTAAATTTCTTAAGAATGAGTTAGCTAAATCCAAAAGGTTAGAAGAGTCTCTAAATGGTAGAAGCCTTAAGCTACTTGAAATAACCAACATGTCTAACACTAGGACAGGCAATAACAAATTAGTCTTAGGAGCATCTTCTAGTGAACCCCCAATCATCCTTAAAAATCAACTTTCAACTCCAGTGAACTTTATCTCAGCTGATGGGATAAAGAACACTGAGCAAGTCAATCAAGTAAACAGAGCTTTAAATAAAGCTAAAAGAGAGAAAAGAAAACAGAAATTTAAAGAATTACAAAGAATGTCAAACGCTGCTCGACGATCTCAGGCTTAGTGGTCGAACGAAGCTCGACGATCTGAGCATCTATCGTCGAACGTCGATTGACGATCGCAAGCTCAGTGGTCGAACGGAGATCGACGATCTGAGCAGCCATCGTCGAACGCTGGTCGACGTTTCCAATATGAATTTCAAAATTACACCCAGAACCTTAGAAACCCGAATATGAATAGAAACCCTAGGTTCATTGACCCATCATCTGCATGGAGAATCCCACCTAGGAGATCTTACCCATTAGGTTATCACCCTCAGCCTGCTTACTCTTTTATTTCCAGTTTTTCTTATGTGAAAAACAAGGGACCCAAGGTTACCTGGGTCCACAATGTTTAAATTGTTTTAATTGCAGGTGAAGACCTATCCTATCACTCAAAATAAGTGGTATTTGGATAGTGGTTGCTCCAAGCACATGACAGGAAACAAAGAACATCTGTCAAAGTTCAAAGCAAAGCTTGGCCCAAAGGTAATCTTTGGAGATTCAAGCTGTGGTCAAACTGAAGGCTATGGCAGGATGACCATTGGAGCTGTTACATTCAAGAGAGTTGCTTATGTGACTGGACTGAAGCACAATCTAATTTCAGTAAGTCAATTATGTGATGCTGGATACCAGGTATCATTCTCTAACTCTCTCTGCAATATTACTTTAAATAATAGTGTTGTATTGGTAGGCATTAGACAAGATAACATTTATTTAGTAGATTTTAATTCAACTGATTCTGAAATCTGCCTGTTTAATGAAGTAACTAATAATAATACCTTGTGGCATAAAAGGCTTAGCCATGTTAACCTCAATAACATATCTAGGTTATCTAAACACAACCTTGTTAGAGGTTTACCTTCTTGCCCCTACAAGAAGGAGAGCCTATGCAAGGCTTGTCAACTAGGCAAGCAAACCAAGAATTCTTTCAAATCAGTAAATAAAAGTGATTCTCCTAGAATCCTGTATTTATTACATTTGGACCTATTTGGCCCAATAAATGTACAGAGTTTAGGAGGGAAGTATTACACCCAATTCATTGTAGATGACTTCTCTAGATTCACTTGGGTGTTCTTTTTGAGAACTAAGGCTGATAACTTCAAAGCCCTTACAGACTTTCTATTATGTGTGCAGACTGAGTACTCTACTCATGTGGCCTTGATCAGAAGTGATCATGGTACTGAGTTTGACTCTCTTCTCATGCAAGAATTCTGTGAGAGAGAAGGTATCAAACATAACTTCTCAGCTCCTAGAACTCCCCAACAAAATGGGGTAGTTGAAAGGAAGAACGGAACACTAATTGTAGCTGCTGGCACATTGTTGGCAGATGCAAATATGCCTCTTTCCTATTGGGCAGAAGCTGTTAGCACAGCCAACTATGTCTTGAATAGAAGTCTGATACACAAGCTTAAGTGTAAAACTCCTTATGAGTTACTTAAAGGAAAGAAACCTAAAATAAACTATTTTAGAGTTTTTGGCTGTGTAGTTTATATTCATAATAATAATAAAGAATATCTTAGAATGTTTGAAGCAAAGGCTTAAATGGGAATTTTTCTAGGATATTCCCAAGTAAGCAAAGCTTATAGGGTATTTAATAAATCATCTTTTAAAATTGAAGAGTCTGTTCATGTGTCCTTTGATGAATCCCAAATGTTTTACAAGGAGAAGGAAACTTCCCCTTCCTCAAGTTCTTTACAGGTACAAGATTCTTCCAAAGATGTCACTCAAGATATCCTCCATCTTTCAACTCTTCATATCACTGAATCAGACAGTGATGAAGACATTGCTGAAGCTGTTGTTGTTCCACCAACAGTAGATCAAATTCCTCCTGAGGAATTAATCCCAACTGTTGCTGAAGATCACATCCCACCTGCTGATATTGTCACACTTAGAGATCACCCCACATCTCAAGTGATAGGAGATATATCAGCTGGTGTTCAAACAAGACATCAGTTAAGACAGGATGTGATGCATGCTTGTTTCCTCTCATAGATTGATCCCCTCACCATTAAAGATGCAGAGCTAGATCCCCACTGGATCATTGATATGCAAGAGGAACTCAATCAGTTTGAGAGATGTAAAGTTTGGACTTTGGTTCCAAGACCTAAAGGCTAACTGATCATAGGCACCAAGTGGGTGTATAGAAACAAGTTGGATGCAAATGGCATCATTGTAAGGAATAAAGCTAGGCTTGTAGCTCAGGGCTACAGACAGGAGGAAGGTATAGATTATGACCAAACCTTTGCTCCTGTTGCAAGGCTAGAAGCAATAAGGATCTTCTTGGCCTATGCAGCCTACATGAAGTTTAAGGTTTTTCAAATGGATGTCAAAAGTGCTTTTCTTAATGGTGAGCTAAAGGAAGAGGTGTTTGTTGAACAGCCACCCAGTTTTGTTTCTTCAACTCAGCCCTCACATGTATTCAAGTTGCAGAAAGCTCTTTATGGACTAAAGCAAGCTTCCAGAGCCTGGTATGAGACTTTAGCTAGTTTCCTGTTAGAGCACAAATTTACTAGGGGAGTAGTTGATAGAACCCTCTTCGTCAAGCACCACAAGGACACAATCCTGTTAGTTCAGGTGTATGTAGATGACATTATTTTTGGTTCCACTGATCCCAAACTGTGCAAAAAGTTTTCTAACTTGATGCATTCCAAGTTTGAGGAGTAGTATGGGTGAGCTGTCTTACTTTCTTAGTCTCCAAGTAAAGCAAGATGCTGTTGGTATCTTCATATCCTAATCCAAATATGCCAAGGAATTGGTAAAGAAGTTTGGGATGGCAGATGCTTGAGCAATGCATACACCTATGGTTACTAATGTAGTTATTGATTCTGATGATCAGGGAAAGCCTGTAGATCAAAAGAATTATAGGGCCATTGTTGGTTCCCTATTGTATTTAACTACAAGTAGGCCAGACATAATGTTTGCTACATGCCTTTGTGCTAGATTCCAGGTCAACCCCAAGGAATCTCATCTGATTCTTCTAAAGAGAATTTCGAGATACCTGAAGGGATGTCCAAATCTAGGACTTTGGTACCCAGCTGAGTCAGAATTTGAATTAATTGGATATTCTGATTCTGATTATGCTGGTTGTCGAGTTGATAGGAAAAGTACCTCAGGAACTTGTCAGTTCCTGGGAGAGAGATTGGTCTCTTGGTTCTGTAAGAAGCAGGCCTCTCTATCAACTTCAACTGCAGAAGCTGAATATATAGTAGCTGCCAGTTGTTGTTCACAAATCTTGTGGTTACAAAATCAGCTTTTGGATTATGGGTACTGACACAAGAACACTAAAATCATGTGTGACAGTACAAGTGCTATCTCCATTGCACAAAATCCAGTGCACCACTCTAGAACGAAGCACATTGAGATTAGACACCATTTCCTGAGAGATTGTGTGGAAAAGAACAAGATTAGCCTTGAGTTCATATCCACAGACCTTCAGAGAGGTGATATATTCACCAAGCCCTTAGATGAACAGAAGCATCTGTTCTTTTTAGTTCAACTAGGCATGATTAATGGACGAGACTATGTGTGACTATCTGCCTTGTTGAAACCTGCTTGAAGATCGTCGAACGATGCTCGAAGATCGTCGAACGGATCAAGACTATCGTCGACCTATGGTTGATGATAGCTTATCTATTTGAAGATCGTCGACCGGCGTTCGAAGATCGTCGAACAGGTTGAGCTCATCGTCGATCCATGGTTGACGACAGCTTGTTGTGTGTGAAGACAGAAATATTCGAACGATTGATCGACTACTCTGCTTCAGGACCGATCGTCGAACGACCGTTCGACTATCGTCTCCAGTATCTTTTAAATAGATCGACGATCGCTGTTTTAATATAAAGCCGATAGTCGACCTAGGTTAAAAGATAGTTGCTTTTATCGTCGACGGAGAGCGTCTTTTCGCATTCCGTCTTCCCGCTTGCTCTTCGTCTTGCTCTCTGTATTGCGCTCCGTCCTCGCCGTCTCTCTCTCGACTTCTACAGCATTTTCAATGGCGATTGCTCCAGCGCTGCTTGCAGTGGTAAAGTTTGATGCCGAGTTCAGCGTTGATTTCGACGCGTTTAGCAGTTGCGAACCAGGGATTGTAGAAATTCTAAATCTGTGCAGAGAACAAGGACTAGAGAGGCTCATGTCCTACAGAGTAAAGATAAACATTCAGGAAATCAAGGAATGGGCTTTCACTTCATCGTCGACTGACGAATCGATGTCTGGAACAATCAGCGGTGAAGAGGTAATTTTGACTCCTGCTGTTCTGACTGAAGTTTTTGGTTTAATTAATGGTGAAGAAGAATATGAGCAAGATGCTCCTGAATTCGGAAGAATGTTAATAGAGCTGGGACATGCCGAAGGCATTCCCTCCAAGCTGCTCAAGGTAAATTTCCCCTTCAAGATCAAGTTTCTTGCAGAAATAGTTGGAAAAGTGCTTCTAGGAAAGCACTCAGCCCATGATAATATCACCAGACAACAATTTGCACTAATGTGTGCAATTGTTAATAAGAAGCAAATAAAATGGGCTGGTGTTCTGTTTGATTTAATAAGAAAGAAGAATGGAAAGAAAGAGGTTACCCTAGGAAGGGTTGTTGGTATTTTTCTAAAGGAGAAATACCCCCAGTTGCTTGTGTCTGCCGCCACCTCCATCAACGCGAGTAAGAAGATGGATCCCTCGCTGTTCTCAAAGTGGAAAAGGACATTCCTGAAGCCCGCTCCCACAGGGGTTGCTCTAGTTATATCTGAGAGCACCAGGACTGCTGCAGTCACTCCCCCCCTTTTAGCAGGTGGCTCAGCTGATCTCTCTCTTCCATCTCCCTCTGCTATGCTGTCTACTGCAGTTGAAGTTCCTTCAACTTCAACTGAAGTATGACATTCTGCCTCTCCTCCTGTATCTTCTCACCCAACTGATCTTGCTGGGAATCCTCAACCCAGCTTTAATTTGTTGGCGTCTGATATTTCTTCTCCTGTTCATTCTCCAATTCCAACTCCTCCTCACTCTCCAATTCTATCTTCAGAACATGTTGATCACCCTGCATCAACCCATGCATCTCCACATCATTCTCCAGCTCAAACTCCAGCTCATTCTCCAGCTACATCTCCACATCATTCTCCAGCTCATATTGCACATACCACCCCTGCTGTTCTTCCACCCTCAGAAATTCCATCATCATCATCTTCTTCATTTGATATATCTCCAGCATTTATTGCTAGCATTGTGGAGTTAATTACCCCATCAATCAAAACTATGATTGATGAGGCAATTGCTCCCCTTGTTTCTTCCATATCTGCTTTGACTGCTGCTATTCAGGCACTCTCAAAGCCTGTTGAGCCCTCTTCTTCTAGGGGCCTGGTTTCAGTCTCTACTGAAATCAGGCAGGGGGAGATGCTTGATGAAGATATCGCAGAGCAGCCTTTGGCCTCCCCTCCAGCAGCTCAACTTGCAGTAACAGAGATAGTAGCAGAAGATTTAGCTCCTCCTCCTCCTCCATCTGAAAAGGAAATATCTGATGCAATAATATTGACTGAATTTGTTGTAAAAGTTTACCTGGAAGAATCCTCAACTCCCTTGGTTTCCCAATACCTAAAAGGAATAATCACCTCCTTTCTAGATGATTTATGGGAGTTAGGTCACCCTGAAGAAAATCCTGAAGGTATGTCTCTTTCCCAATTTGTAGATTACTTAATTGATATGTTAGTATGGGAATATCTGGAAGGGATGACTATATGTCATTTAGCAAGATTTTATTCCTAATCCTACAGATATAATGGAAGAAGTAGTTGTTGTCAAAGAGCCAGAACCTGAACCTTAACCTGCTATAGAGATTTTAGATGCTAAAGAGCCTGAACCTGTATCTGCTCCTGATGTTCAAGTGGTTGTAGAACTAGTAAGTGAACCTACTTCTGAAGTTCAACCTGAACCAGAAGTAGCTGTTCCAGCTTCTGAGGCTTCTGAGCAAGCAGTGCAAATTGAACTGGTCCCCACGACAGTTCCTGAGCTTCAAGAAATGGATCCTGAAAGTCAAGTTGAAAAATCTACTGTATGGGATGATTCCCCAGGATTGGACTTGGATACTCTCCTAGCACAAGATGCCATAGAAGAAGAAATGGAAAAAGCTGCTATAAAGGAAAAAGAAAAAGCTTTAAAAGAGGCTATTGATTCCTATGATTTGCCTATCTCTTCAAATTCTGAAGAAGAAAGTGATTCTGATGAATCTGTTGATTCTAAGAGAAAGAGGATTGCTAAAAGGAAAAGAAAGGCTGTAGCTCCTCCTCCAGCAAATCCAGACAATGACACTCCAAATTATATACTGAAAGGGATTGATCCCAAGTCTAAAGAATTCCAGCATTGTATGTGGTTTTCTAAAAATCAACAAAAGCAAAGGAAAAAGACTAAGAGGTATGACCCTACTGCTCCTAGATGGAATCCCAGAGGTCCTCCTCCTCCATCTCCCGGTGCAGGAGCCTCAGGAAATCTATCTTCTAAATCTGCCTCTCAATCTGAAAGATCAAATCCATCCCAGCCTGCTCAAAGGAAAAGTTCTCAAAGTTTTCAAGGTAAAAGCCAATCTGGCTATCAAAGAACTGATACAGTTAAGGAACAAGTTAAGGAGGTAGTTTATCAAAGACCAACCTTTTCCCCTCCTCCTTCTCCAAAGAAAAAGGTTCCATCTCCAAAGCCAGTACATTCTGAGAAAGTTGTTCCAAAAGGTAAGTAGTTTATTTTGTTTAAAAATTCTAGCAAGAACTTTGCTAAGTCTGCTCCCCTATCTTATCTAGTTAATCAAGATGAAGAACCAGATGATACTCCTTCTAAGACTGTTTATGAAAGCCCTGAGCTCTATCCTAACTTTAGGATAGCTCGTTTTCTAGAACTAGTTGGAGCAGCGCAGATAAGGAAAGCTAAAGAAGAAGGAAAGGACACTGCCGGATTGACTACTATGTCTAAATTCAGAAAGAGGGAGCTCGAAAAGTTCCAGGTTAGACCTGAGATGTTTGACCCTTCAAAATATATGGAAAAACATCCAGAGGCAGTGGTCCCAAGAACAACTGAATTAAAAATTATTGGAGAACAAGATTTGAAGCAATCAAAGAAAGAAGCTCTAGATCCTACAAGGAAAATTACTTTTGTTTCTAGTTCTTCTAATCCTGAATCTAACTCTAAAGCACCTTAAATTAGTCATTGATTGACAGTTATTTTTATCTGATTGATTGATGATATCTGCTTTGTTATTTCCCTTTTTGCATTTTATTTACTTTCTGTAATTTGTGCTATTTGTTTTATTTGTTGAGAGACTTAACTCAAATAGGGGGAGATTGTTGGTACCCTAGGTTTTGATTTGAGTTCAGTCCTCTCTTTCTGTCTCTTGACCCAAGATTTATCTATGGTCAAAGGTTAGTTGATAGGTTAGACTCCCTAGTTGTGTAGAATTGCTTTTCCAGATGAATATTTGGTTAAGTAGTTTTTTGTTCGACTATAGTCGAACGTCGCTCGACTATCGTCTATCGGCTGATCGACGATCGTCTATCAGTTGGTCGACGTTCTGTCTGCGTTGAAAGTTCGACTATCGGTTGATAGGTCGACTATCTGCTTGTCTTTGATAGTTCGACTATCTGTTGATCGGTCGACTATCTGCTTGTGTTTGATAGTTCGACTATCTGTCCTGATAGTTCAACTATCTGATAGTTCGACTATCTATTGATAGATCGACTATCTGTTTTGCTTTGATAATTTGACTATCTGTTGATAGGTCGACTATCTGTGTTGCCTTGATAGTTCGACTTTCTACTTGGATAGATCAACTATCTGATAGTTCGACTATCTGTTGATAGATCGACTATCTGTTTTGTTTTGATAGTTTGACTATCTGTTGATAGGTCGACTATCTGTTTTCTGTGATAGGTCGACTATCTGCTTGATAGGTCGACTATCTGTGTTTGTTTGGTAGTTCTACTATCTGTCAGGATAGATCGACTATCTGATAGCTCGACTATCTGTTCTGATAGGTCGACTATCTGCCGAGGTAGTTCGACTATCTTCTTTGATAGTTCGACTATCTGGATCGTTCGACTATCTGTCTGATAGATCGACGATCTTCGTGCGCCGTTCGCCGATCTCCGAAGGTCGTTCGACGTTTTGCTGTTCGCTCTTATTTAGTTTGTCGTCTTCTGTGATATGACTAATTTAATATCTATTTTGGCATAGTTTATAAAAGATTATCTGAATAATTTGTGACATTATTTCCATGCAATATCAGTTCTATTCTATATGCATGAGCTAATCTTTTCTGACAAAGTTGTTTGTCTTATAGCTGAGATATGCAATCTGCTTTATCTGCCAGGCTGTCCTTTATAGCCGTTAGACTCAAAAAGTCTTCCTTGGCCGTAAAGAGTTCTTTCTGATGTGACTTTCTCTTATATTATTTCATCAGAAGTATTTGCAGCTTCTTAGAAAGCTTTATCCTTTTATAGGATATCTGCCTGCTGTAGTTTGTTTTTGCTTTATGCTTTTTGCAGCCCAGCTTGCAGAGTTCAGAAAACGACAAGATTCAAACTCAATTAGAGCCGTTGCTGCTGCTGATATATAAAGACTTCTTTGAAGAAGAAATCAACTAGTACACAGAGACAAAAATTTCATTTCAGCAAGCTTACAACAAGAACAAGTTTAACTGCTCTCAGCAATATTCACTCAACTGAGAAGTGTTAGCTCTTCTGCTCTTCTTCAACCTGAGTTCTCCTGTTCCAGGATGTTCTAACTCAGAGATCTTTTGAAGAAGAAGAAGAAGAAGATAGCTGCTAGAAGATTTTCATTTCTTATTTTATATCTTCTTGTAGCTCTTTTTCCTTCAGTACTTACTGAAGAGTTTCTGCACTGAAGCAAGACTTCACCTGGACGTTCTTTGAGCCAGGGGGAGCCTTGATTCTTTTAGAGCTGTCTAGCTCAGTGCAAGTTATTGTTCTTCTCTAATCTATTGTAAAATAGAGAAGACACCTTAACCCCTTTTCCCCCTCCTGTACAGGGTTATTACTCCCTTCAAAAGTATCCCTTGGTGGCAGGGCACTTGATCAAAAACCTGTGTGTGGTTTTTAGACACCTGATCAAAAGTCTAAAGGGTCTCTTGATCTACCTGAAGCAGATCTTGTTGGTGGCAGGGCACCTGATCAAAAACCTGAGTGGATTCCTACCTTGTTGGTAGAAGAGTGGACGTACCCAAGTTGTTTGGGGAACCACTATAAATTCCTTGTGTCGTCTGGATTGCCTTGTTTAATTACTTGCATTGTGGCTGTGATTAGATATTAACTAGGTTTGCTAGTTGCTGGATAGGATCCAAAGCTAAACTGTAATTACAGTTAGCTGTAGTTTGTGCACAACACTTGTGTTAGGCTCTAAGGTTTAATCTTAAATATCTATAACTTTCATTCCGCATTTTACTCCAAGGGAGTTGAGTAGAAAGTCAACTTTGCTAAGTGTAATTTTGATTACTCTATTCACCCCCCCCCCCCCTCTAGAGTAGTATCTATCCCTTCTCTTTCACTCCAGATAATGCAAAAGCCCTTTGTTTTGTGACTCTGCAAGTGTAATCACTATAGCTAAAAATACTGTATCAAATAGCAGTACTAAGCAAATAGAGATTAGATATCATTTTATAAGAGAGCATGTGGAATGTGAGGATATTAGTCTTGATTTTGTCCCAACAGACAAGCAAGTGGCTGATATTTTCAACAAGCCACTAGATGAGTAAAGTTCAACACCTTCAAATTTGAATTAGGTATGTTGAATTTGTTATAGCATCTGTTCTTCTTATTTAGGGGGAGAAAGATCTGCTCTAGGTGTCTCTCTGCTCTCATATAGGGAGAGTAGATAACATGCTGCTCCTAAGCTATTTAACAGAAGTCAAAAAAGGGGAGAAGTAGTACAAGAACAAAATAGTAAGGGGGAGTAGCAGCAATAAAGAAGCAGCTTATAGCAGTAGGATGCAGCAAAGTTGGGGGAGAACAAGGGAAAATGTGTGGTAAACTTATCAATGTGGTAAATCTTGTTTCTTTAATATTTTTTCTACTTATGTTAGTGTATATATTTTTGATGCTTATATTAGTGTTTATCATTGACAAAGAATTCTCAAGTGGTGTTTTGACTTCTTCAAATAGGGGAGATTTTGGGTCCATTGATCCCAATGTCCTAGGTTTGTAAGAAGTCAAATAGGTCAATTGTATACACATAATATTATTTGATGTATATTAAAGTTCATGCATACAGGTTAATCTTTGTCACAATGATTGGACATATATTTCAAGAGACAATGACAGGTGGACTCAAAGTGATAGGCTGGAAAATCAGGAAAATTCCTAAGTCTAGATGCGTTGATTTTGGCAAGCACACTCAACGCCATAGAACTAATAGTGCTGAGAGAAGGCTGGTAGTCAAAGCTTATAGTAATTACAAGGCATAAATGTTGCTAAGTCCATAGGCATTGAGTGAGCTCAACTCACTCAACGCCATATGGCCAGCATCATTGAGTCAAGGATATCATGGCAAAGCCTAAGCAGTGGAAGCCAGAAAATCGACTAACTCCAGAAGCGTTGAGTGAAGCTTCATCACTCAACTCCATGTTGAGTTTGTCAACGCCAAAATTCATCAAGAAGGCAAGATAGTAGAAAATCTGGGTTAGTATAAAAGCGTTGAGTGAAGCTTATACACACAACACTCTCAACACCATTAGGCAGAAAGCTGAAGAATATGGCAAAGGCAAAAAGCGTTTAGTGAGGCATATACACTCAACGCTCTCAACGCCTAGTAGAGCTGAAATATTTTTAAGTCCATATTCATTGAGTATGGCCTATTCACTCAACCCCACTCAACGCCTAGTAGAGCTGAAGAAAATTCTAAGTCCAGAATCGTCGAAGTGTTGCTTATCAATTTTTCATCGAGCTGAGCTTTGATTTCGTCGAACTGAGTTCAGATTTCATCGAATTCAGCTTTCACCTGTTCGTCAACTTGAGTATTTCTTGAATGATCTTGATTTCATCGAGCTGAGCTCTAGATTCGTCGAACTGAGTTTTGAGTTCTTCGAACAAAAGATTTTTTTGAAATGATGCTTGATTTCGTCGAGCTGAGCTCTGGTTTCGTCGAACAGAGATTTGAGTTTGTCGAACTGAAGATTTCTGAAATAATGCTTGCTTTCGTTGAGCTGAGCTCTGGGTTAGTTGAACTGTATTTTGAGCTCGTCGAATTGAGGTTTTCTGAAATATTGTTTGATTTGGCTAAGTCCGGAATGATGCTAACGTCTGCAAAGTCAACAAGTCAACGACTTTCTGATTCATTATTTAATTGCTGCAAATCTACATTAACGTCATCGTCAGTCTATAGTGGATCTCAATTTGATTAAGCTGAGGTTTTAACCACCGTTAAAATCGGGACACGTGTCAAACATCCCACAAATCAATGGGATTATAAATAATAGCTGTGGTCAAGATAAAATAAGTTTTTCTAATTAACATTATAAAAAATGAGAAGCGGGAGTTCGTCATATTCATCCTCCATTATTATAGAACCAAGAACTTCAATTGTTAAATCTAAAGGGTTTCTGAGTTTGTTGGTATAATCAACATCTGCTATAGTAAGAAAAGAGGATCTCTCTGAGGAAGAAGCATCAGTCTAGGCAATCCCTAGCTGAAGTTGATTCACCATCCAAGCCGAGTGATATCTGAAGATCTTTCACTGGATCGTTGAAGAAGGAGGAGATATCTATACAGAGTTTTCTCTAGATAGAAGGAGAGATAGAGCAATTCATTTAATACTAATAAAGGTTAGCTGATTGAAGACATTCATTCTTAATCTTCCCCCTTCTTCAATAAGAACAAGATCAAGGTCCTGAAGAACTTCCAGCACAAGCCGTCGATAGTCGAAGATTGTCATTCTTGTTGCTGGGAAGCATATAGGGCTTAGATTTACTTAGCCCAGGAAGAAATTGATTCAGAGAATAATTTCTCTTGAGTCAAATCAACAACTCTTTCAAATCAGTGGATCTGTAAGATTTTTGTTGAGGCCTAGATTGAATAGGTTGTGGGAGAGAACTGTGAGATCTTATTGTAAAGCCTAAATTATAAAGGCTGTGTGAAAAATCTGTATGAATAAGTGTGAGGCCGTTTATCCCAGCCTATGTAAACAGCATTTGTGGCTGTGTTCTTATCAGGTGATTACTGTGTGATGGCTGTGAACCAGTATTGTAAGTGTCAGTGGATACTGACTGATCTAGTGGGATTGTGCTGTAATCTCTGAGGTGCCATTGTTTTTGGAGAAGAGCCTTGTCTAACATATTGTTAGAAAGTGGGAGAGGGAAAGTGGATGTACCCATACACTAGGAAACCACTATAAAATCTGTTGTGCTGTGTATTGTGTTTTGCTGTGCTGAGTATTGTTTTCTTGAAAGCTGAATTAAGTATACACAGTAGGACTTAAGTCATAGAAGATTTTAAAGAATCTCAAAAATACTGCAATAACCTATTCACCCCTCCCCCCTCTAGGTGATTAGATACCCTTGTAATAAAAAACATTCAGACACAATTGTCAGGGGGCACGGTAAGTTTCACCCCACAGGATGGAGGCAAGGTTAGAGTCCTCCTCTTCCCGATCAGCACCAGGCTATGATAATAGCCATGCAAAGGAGAAGAGGCCAGAAGAGGAGGAGGAGGGAACTTACTATGGAGCTACCAAATTGTGCCTTCCACTAGGATGAGGGGTACACTACAACCACATGCCCGGAGTTCCTTGAGATGAGAGGAAATATGGAGCAGCAGTAGCAGCAAGACCCCCGACAACTACGGATTGATGAAGTTGTGCCTCGAGCATAGGAGGACAGGTGTGGGGACCAGGCAAATGTTGGGGCCCGAGGGGGAATCAGAGTGATCCAGATGGGGGTTAGGGTCGAGGCTTCCTGGAAGGCAAGTCTAAACACCATGTACCGTCGGAGCATTGGCTCCATATCCCAGACCCCTCCCAGGAGGAGAAGATCATCTTTTTAAGGAAGGACATGCTAGATCACGAGGACCCTTTCTGCGACGCGTTGGTCATCCAGACCGTGGTCGAGAACTTCACCATCCCTAGGATTGTCATCGACAACGGGAGTTCAGTCAACGTCATCTTTAAGAGGGCATTCGACGCGATGAAGGTGGAGGCTAAGAGAGTGCTGGCCTCGGACGGACCTCTGTTTGGGTTCTTTGGGGAGATAAAGGAGGTTAAAGGAGGAGTGGGGCTCCATGCCACCATGGGGGGGGGGGGGGGGGGTGGGGGGGTAGTTTCGGAACCGCACATTCATCATTGTTGATGCCCCCAGCAGTTAGAATGCCATCTTCGGGCGGCTTCTCATCAGTGCCTTCCGTTTCGTCTCATCATCCATTCACCTGTGCTTGAAGTTTAATGCCGAGGGGATCCAGGTACGTGTCCGAGGAGACCCCAAGGTAGCGAGGGAGTGCTACATCACTATGGTAAACTCCATATCTTTGCAAGAGGGGCCCAAAGAGATGGAGCGAAGGATGGAGGAGGCGGAGCAGGAAGTAGGTGGGTGGAGATGGAGGTGGAGGAGAGCCGCACCTAGGTGGAAGTGATGGAGGGAGTCTAGGAGGACCTTGCCGAGGTAATGGCTGTGGAAGAGGCTGTGAAGGATGCCCTTGTCTCAGGAGAGGGGGACATTGGAGAATGGGGTGAGCAATCTTGTCTAGAAGTTGCAGAGGAGGTGGTGGAGATGGAGGTTCTCACCCTAGGAGGTAAGGTGGAGAAGGTGCGCATCAGCGGGGGGCTTACCCCAGTGGACCAGGAGAGGATGCTGACATGCATCCAAAAGAATGTGAATGTCTTTGCGTGGAGCATCACGGAGATGCCGGGGATCGATGCGGACAATGCCTGCCATCGCCTCAACTTGGACCCAAAAGCTCGCCCCATCTAGTAGATGAAGAGGTCCATTAAATACAAGCTGGCTGAGCCCATCAGGGAAGAGGTGGCAAAGCTCCTGATAGCTGGCTTTGTATCCGAAATCCAATACCCTGAATGGGTATTCAATGTAGTAATGGTAAAAAGGAGACGGCCAGTGGAGAATGTGTGTCGACTTTTCTTTACTTATAAATAATGCCCCAAATATTATTACACCTTGCCTCTAATCGATGTGTTGGTTGACTCAGCCGTCGGTTTTCTTGTAATGAGTTTCCTAGATGCTTTTTAAGGTTATCATCAGAAAAGGATGCACCCCCCATGATGTGAAAGACGTTTCATTCATCACTAGGGACTGATGCTACTATTATAGGATGATGCCTTTTGGGCTGAGGAATGTATGGGCGGCATACCAAAAGATGATGGATCGGGTCTTCTATGAGCCAAAGGGGAGGAACCTGGATGTGTATGTAGATGATCTGATGATTAAGATCCGGGAGGTGGACTCCCACCTCCAGGACATACAAGAGACCTTCGGCACCATGCGAAAATAGAAGATGAGGCTGAACCCCTTGAAGTGCATCTTCGGGGCAAGCATGGGCAAGTTCTTGGGCCATCTTGTCACCCCAATATGGGTGAAACCGAACCCTGACAAGGTCAAGGCGATCATGGAGTTGGGGTCTCCTCAGAATGCTAAGGAGGTGTAGTGATTGAGAGGGAAGTTGGAAGGGCTAAGCAATTTCCTTTTCTAGGCTGGGGAGAAGTTCTCTCCCTTCTTCAAAGCATTTAGGGGAGGCAAGAAGTTTGAATGGACTGGAGAATGCGAGGAGGCATTCTAGGCCTTGAAGAGGCAGTTAACTAAGGCCACCCTGCTCCAAGGGCCAAAAGAGGGGGAGGATCTATCTTTGTATCTCGGGGTCGGAGTAGAGGCCTTGAGCTCTGTCCTTGTTCGGGAAGAGGGGAAGAGGCAGCTACCATATACTAAATAAGTAGGATTCTGAGGAAGGCTGAGCTCCTATATCCCATCTTGTAGAAGCTGGCCTTTGCTCTGGTCATCTCGGCTCGGAGGCTCAGACCCTATTCTTAGACACACTCCATCCGAGTGGTGATTGACCATCCCCTCCGCAACATCTTCGAGGGGGTTGAGAATTCAGGCAGGTTGTCTAAGTGGTCAGTGGAGCTGAGTGAGTTTGATAACTCCTTCATCCCATGCCACTCGATTAAGGCCCAAGCAATGGTTGACTTTAGGCTGATTATGTGGTCGAGGTGGCAGAGGCAGAACTCACTCGCCCGGTTCCCTGGAAGTTGATTATGGACAACGTTTTTGGAAGGTATTCAATGGGGGTGGGTGCGATCTTGGAGATCCCCCATGGAACAAGGATCGAGTGGACGGTGGTGGTTACTTTTCCCATTACTAATAATCAGGCCGAGTACGAGGTCGTGATAACAGGGTTGTGCCTAGCCAGGGAGCTGGGGGTGCGTGATGTTGAGGATCTCTCTGACTCCATTGTGGTGGCCTCCCTAATCTATGGGGAGTTTGAGGGAAGGTAACCTACTCACCAGTTGTACTTACCAAAGGTGAAGGGTGTCATAGGTATGTTTCAGACCTTCTCCATCCGACATGTGCCGCGGGAAGAGAATGAGCAGGCTGATTAGCTAGCCAAGCATGCTCCTCGGGTGGGGGGTACCATGACAGACCTATTCCGTCCATCCATTTAAGAAGGAGAGCAAATTGAGGTGGATCAACACCACTCGTGGATGGACCCCTTCGCAACATTCCTATCCATAGGGGTGTTCCCGGATGGGATGGATAAGAAGAAGTTCATTCACAAGTAGGCATATTATCTTATACGCGATGGGTAATTGTATAGGAAGACTCTCTCGGGGATGTTGGCATGTTGAGTTGCCGAGGGGGAGGCCCAGAGGATTCTGGAGTGGGTGCATTCAGGGGAGTGCAGAACCCACTCATGGAGCAGAACCTTGGATGGGAGGATAGTCCGACATGGGGTACTTCTGGACGACCCTAAGAAAGGATACAGCGGAGTTCGCAAGGAAATGCCACAAGTGCCAGCTGTTTGCCCTCCTCAAGCTCCAACTAGCTCAACGGCTCAGGAATATCACAGCCCCCTGCCCTTCGCCATTTGGGAATGGATTTGGTAGGGCCTTTCACCAAGACCAGCGGGCATGGGAGGTTCCAGCTAGTGATGTTAGATTGTTTTTCTAAGTGGTTGGAAGTGAAGGTGCTAGCCAATGTGACCTCCTAAGTAATTAGGAATTTCATTTGGGGGAGATCATCTGCCGGCATGGCCTGCCCCATGCCAATATCACGGACAATGGGCCTCAATTCACCAGTACCAAGTTCATCAATTTTTGTGGACTACTCAGGATCGACCTCAGGTTCGCGTTGGTCCACCATCCCAGGATCAACGGGCATGTGGAGGTGGCGAAAAAAATCATCGTCAATCTCATTAAGAAGAAGCTGGAGAATTTGAATGGTTGCTGGGTGGAGAAGCTTCCTTCAGTTCTTTGGGCCCTTAGAACCACTACCAACACAGACATGGGGGTGACCCTCTTCAGGCTCTCCCATGGGTGCGAGGTCATGCTCCCAATAGAGTTTTAGGTCCGGATGCTATGGGTGGTTGATGCAGATGTAGGAAGGGAAGAATAGCGAGTTGAAAATGAGTAGTTGCTACGACTCTCCCTTGATAATGTGGAAGAATTGCGTGATATCTCCGCCATTCGACAGGAAGAGGTAGAGCGAAGAATGGCTAAGTACTTTCACAAGCACGTCAGGGTCGAACAGTTCGCGGAAGGGAACTTGGTCCTAAAGAAGTTAGATGTAGAAGGGAGGTCGACTGTAGTGGGGAAGCTCAACCCCAACTAGGAAGGCTCGTATATTTGTCAGGAAGCTCTTAGGTTAGGGGGTACCGTCTCTGAAATGTGGAGGGCGAGATCCTAAGTCACACCTGGAGTGGGGATGACTTGAAGCATTTCTATACGTGAAAATATGTATGTCCAACTCATTTGCTCCAATAAATATGATATCTTTTGATGCTCCAACTCATTTGCTGATCATGTTTCTTACTTGAAAAGTGATTGGTTAAAACGAACAGGTTTCTTTTTTATTTATTTATGAAAGTGGAGGTGATTTTTATTTTATAAAAAAGAAGATCGTTTTATTTTATTAGAAACCGAGTTGTAACGAGAGGGAGGCAAGTGCACCTATCGCGTGTAGTATAGGATATTCCGGTGTGGAATATCGGGGTCGTATTATTCTCGGGGCCGGCTTAGCTATTTCTACTCTTTCCCTGAAAGCCTATTATTCTACCGATAATATTTTAGTTTGTTAAAAAAAAAATGACAAAAAAAAACATAAAAACAGCATAATAATAATAATACACAATAATAAAACATGAAATAAATGCGCAGAAAAATAAAGCAGAAAAAATGAAGAGCAGAAAGCCGATGAAGAACTCAGCGCGACGATATCAAAAAGTGAATTGAACTAAAATAACTTTTAATATAAAAAGATCCTTAATTTCAATTAAATTAAGGCTTAGACTCGGCCGTGGAGGTTCCACAAATATGATCACACCTATCTCTGGGTAATATTGCTCACCTGAACTCTAAGACTATTCGACCGATCGCTAGACCGACGAAGGATTCCTATTAATGCCCGCATTATGCTAAGAACCCCGTTATTGGGTGGGAACCCAATCCGGTAGAGTCACGCGCCTCCTCTCTCGAGGGTTAGGACAGAGCTCTCTTTGCCCAAGGGTGATCGGTCTATACGCACGACCTCTCGGCGTTGCTTATGGATAACGGAAATAGAGCCCGCAAATCGATATGCCGTCCTACGCGCCGTTAACCCGGGGTAAACCGTAAGAAATTTTAATTAATTAGAAAAACGGGACCTTTAATTATTTAAAGCTACTAAATCTGTCCCAATGCTCTTTGATATTGAGGGCTAAGGGCGGTTAGCCACTCATCGAAATGGGGACACTTATGCTAGAAAGTTGAAAATGAAAGCTCTAAAGAATGCAGTAAATAAAGCAGTAAAAGAAAAGCAGAAAATTGCAAGTCCTACTCAAACGAGTAGGGCTGAAGAAAGCAGTAAATGCAAATCCCGACTCAAATGAGTGGGCGGGGGTAAATTTATCTCATACACGCACGCACTCTACTTGAAAGTAAAACACACACACGCACTCTACGTAAATGAAAACACACGCACGCACACAAAGTTTTCCTACTCAAGTGATTAGGAAGAAAATGAAAGCAATAAAAAGACAAGTCCCACTCAAACGAGTGGGCGGGAAATGAAAGCAGAGCGCCATTTAACTCTTAACGAGTAGGCGGAAATAAATGCATACGCACACACACACTCTACAGAAATTGAAATAAAGCAATAAAACTAACTCATACACGCACGCACACGTACAAAAAATCAAGAAAAACAAAGTGTATTAAAAATTAAAACAACTGCATTTCTACCGCTAGAATGCGGTAGAAATGCGTAAAAAGAGAAAATAAAAATTAAAGGAGCGAAAAGTCTTGCAAATAAACGCAAAAGTGAAGTTGGCAAAAAATTAAAACGACGACATTTCTACCGCTAGAATGCGGTAGAAATGCGTAAAAAGACGAAATAAAAATTGAACGGGTAAAAAGTTTTGAAAATAAAATGAAAAGCTAGGTTGGCGAAAAATTAAAATAACAACTTTTTCATTCTTATGTTTTTATAAAAGCTCCTAAAAAGGGAAAATAAAACTAAAAAAGGACAAAAAGTTTTACAATCCTAAAAAGTCCTAAGTTAAAGAAAATAAAAATAACACTTTTTTAGGTGTTTTTATAAAGGCCTAAGAATGAAAATAGTAAAAAAAGAAAGAAAAAAAGCTAAACCTAAACATCCTACATGAAAATAAAATCGCCGGCATAACGGCTAGGAAATGCGGATAAAATCTTAACTAAACTAAGTTATGAAAGCTTTAAAATGAAAACATAAAGAGAAAGACACAAAAAAGGGAACGAAAAATTGCATAAGATAAGGCTTTCAAATGGATTTTTCATACTACGAAAGAGGAGAAAATGATGAATTTCATTAAAATTATAAGCGATTACAACAAAGTTAAAGTAGAAAATCTAATAAAAACTAAGAGAGGGGGGGGGGGAGCTGGGGTAAAATTCCCTTACATAGCATTTGGATCCATTTGGGAAGCACCTCCCCTAAGCAAAATGGTCAAAAAATTGGACCAGAAAATCTTTCTGAAAGCTTTTATTTATAGACAAAATTTCGAGTGTGACACGCCCTAGGTCACGGGCGTGACAGGGGGCGTGTCGGTCAAAACGTGGTTGACTTGGCTTCTTCTGCCTGGCTGGCAAAATTCTTGGAAGGTCGGGGAGTGACACGTGTCGGTCACGGGCGTGACAGGCATGGTCATGGGCGTGACATGGGGCATTACATGGACAGCTTGCAGTCCTGATGTCGGAAGCTTTGAGTGTTGAAAAGGCGTTGAGTGTTGACATCGATACGGGCTTGATGGGTCTTAGACACGGGCGTGACTAGGGCGTGACTAGACGGCGTTGAGTGTTGAACAGTTAAATCGTTGAGTGTCGACTGGCTGAAGGCGTTGAGTGCCTCACACGCCTGTATCGGGCAAGGTCACGGGCGTGACAGGTCAGAAAAATAATTTTTTCTGCAAAAAATTCAAAAAATATAAAAGGTTAAGTTAGAAATAAAAATTACAAAAAAGAAGTATTTTATTAAATTAAACAAACAAAAAAAGACAAAAATAAACAAAAATAACTTAGATAAAATACGAAAATATAAGTATATTTACAACTCATCAAATACCCCCATACTTAAGCTTTTGCTATTCCAGAGCAAAAGTTGGAGATGAACCTATAAGTAATTAAAAAGAATCCTAAATTTAACTAACGCCTAACTTAATTGTAAGAAAGATCAAAATGAATTTTCGGGGTTTTGAAATTAAATCCTAAATTATGAAAATGTTAATAAATTGAGGAACTGTTTCAAAAAATACTTTTAAACGAGAAAAATGGAAAGCGAAAATAATTTTTGTTAGTTTAACAAAAATAGATTGGAATTTATTCCTAACTAACGCTTAACTTTAGCTGAAATTAAATTAATAGGAAATAATTCAATTTAAAAATTATGCTCTCAAAAAGATTTAAATTAATTCTAGAATCATGAAAATAGGCTTAGTGGTTTGGCGGTTATGAAGAGGGCTTTGATTTTTGAGGCGAGGTAATTTTTTCTCAAACCTCCATAATAATTTTTGAATAATTAGGAAAATGAAATCTTATTTTCCTAACAATTTTTTTCTTTCTTCATAAATATAAATAAACCCAATGTATATGTATAGGAGTAATTAATTTTATCCTCTTACTCCGTAACTTATAATCTTTTTAATTATTGGGTGCCTATGTTTACGGGACGAAATCTTATGCCCATTGACATAAGATCTTTTAAAGGTGAGTGGGGAATCATACCAAGTAAGGCATGAAAAAAAGGTTGATGATTTAATTTTTTTTTTCTAAAAAAAACTAGAGTTTAATAAAAAATTTTGTGAGCAACCTCTATAATTTGAACGTTCCTACGTTTCTAAAAGCATAAGTACAAATAATATAAAATCCGTAAATATTATTTTCTAACATAAAAACATACTTTTATTAAAAAATCAGAAGTGAAAATGAGAAACATAAGTTTCCTATAATAAGAAAAAGACATAAAAAATTCTTTAAAATCTTAACCCCAGAAATCTAAGTCTATCGAGCTACAAATAATAAACGAATAGTAAATAAAAAATTAATTAAAATTCACTTATAAATAAACTCGAAACAATTATTTTGGAGAGCAAAGAGGTTAAGAAATGAGGTAGTAAAATTATTTAATTCATGTTAAATTTTTTTGATTTTTTGGAGATTTTCTAATTTTTTTGATATTTTTGGGGTTATTTTCATTTTTTTGCGATTTTTTAAAGGTTATACAAATCTTTTTTTATGTTTTTTGAGTTATACAAATTTTTTTGTAATTTTTGATTTACAAAAATATTTACAAGAAGAGAGAGAGAATTTTTACAAGATACGAAAGAGAAGGGGAAAAAGACGAGAATATTTACAAAATATTTACAAAGTAAAAAAAAGGATCGCCCGCGAACAGACTCTTATTTGTGGTTGGTTTGATAAGTCGAACGTCGCTGAGCGAATGTTTTTATATATATATATTTTTCGAAAAGTTCTTTTATTATTATTAAGGCATGAATTTTTTTTTTTGAAGTTTTAAATTTTTGCAAAATTTTTGGAATTTTTTATTTGGTGTAGAAAATAAAAGAGCAGAAAATTGGAAACACACCCATACTTATGTCCAACATTGTTCTCAATGTTGCACTAAGTATGAGGAACAATATATATATATATATATATATATATATATATATATATATATATATATATATATATATAAGAAACTAAGCAATTATGTACAAAAAGTAAAAACAGGGGTTTAGAAATCTTTCCTAAAACGCGTTCGGGGAAGCCCGTTAAGTATAGCCATGCAAAAGTTAAGTAAAAGAAGAAAAAAGAATAAAATAGAAAATATGAAAAAAAAGAAAAATATAAATTCGGCGAAAATGTGCGGGTGATAGGGGGAGCGAGTGAGTGTGACTCATAAGCTAACGTCTTAGCTAAGAGCGTGACCGATATGCGATCCCCTAGCGCTTTCAATAGTGAAGCGCGCCAAAATGACAAAATTAAATTTTTTTTTATAAAACCTTTTTCTTACTTTTTTGAAATTTTTATTTTATTTTTATTTTTTGTAGATTTTTAAGTTTATGTTTTTTTTTTAGTTTTGATTTTTTTTTGAAAATAAAAAATAAAATGAAAATAAGTTAAAGGTTAAATAAGATAAAAAATTTGAAAAAAAAAATTTTGTTGAATTTTTATTTTTTGATGAAAATAAAAAAAATTTCATCGTTTTTTTTAAAGTTTATGTTTTTTTTAGTTTTTGATTTTTTAGATTTTTAAGTTTTTCAGTTTTTTTATATTTTAATTTTTAAAGTTATTATTATTATTAATATGATTTTTTTTTGTTGGCCAAAATTTTTTGTATAGAAATAAAAGGTAAAATTAATAGGTTTCAAGAATTCAAAATAGTAAGTCAAAATTCTCACCGGCAAAGGCGCCAAAAACTTGATTGGTTAAAACGAACAGGTTTCTTTTTTATTTATTTATGAAATTGGAGGTAATTTTTATTTTATAAAAAAGAAAAGCCTTTTATTTTATTAGAAACCGAGGTTTAACGAGAGGGAGGCAAGTGCACCTATCGCGTATAGTACAAGATATTCCGGTGAGAAATATTGGGGTCGTATTGTTCTCGGCGCCGGCTTAGCTATTTCTACTCTTTCCCTAAAAGCCTATTATTCTACCGATAATATTTTAGTTTTTTATAATAAAGAAAATGACAAAAAAACATAAAAAGCTGCATAATAATAATAATACACAATAATAAAACATGAAATAAATGCGCAGAAAAATAAACAGAAAAAATGAAGTACAGAAAGCCGATGAAGACTCAGCGCGACGATATCAAAAAGAGAATTAAACTAAAATAACATTTAATAAAAAGAGATCCTAAATTTCAAATTAATTAAGGCGGAGACTCGACCGTGGAGGTTCCACAAAAATGAGCACACCTATCTCTAGGTAATATCGCTCACTTGAACGCTAAGACTATTCGACCGATCGCAAGACCGATGAAGGATTCCTCTTAACGCCCGCATTATGCTAAGAACCCTGCTATTGGGTGGGGAACCCAATCCAGTAGAGTCACGCGCCTCCTCTCTCAAGTGTTAGCGTAGAGCTCTCTTTACCCCAGGGTGATCGGTCCATACGCACGACCTCTCGGCGTTGCGTATGGATAACAGAAATAGAGCCCGCACATCGATATGCGGTCCTACGCGTCGTTAACCCGGGGCAAACCTTAAGAAATTTTAATTAATTCGAAAAACAGGACCTTTAATTATTTATCTGTCCCAATGCTCTTCGATATTGAGGTCTAAGGGCGGTTAGCCACTGATCAGAATGGGGACACTTACGCTAGAAAGCTGAAAATGAAAGCTGCAAAGAATGCAGTAAATAAAGCAGTAAAGGAAAACAGAAAATTGCGAGTCCTACTCAAACGAGTAGGGCTGAAGAAAGCAATAAATGCGAATCCCGGCTCAAATGAGTGGGCGGGGGTAAAGTTATCTCATACACGCATGCACTCTACTTGAAAGTAAAACACACACACGTACTCTACGTAAATGAAAACACGCGTACGCACACAAAGTTTTCCTACTCAAATGAGTAGGAAGAAAATGAAAGCAATAAAAAGACAAGTCCCACTCAAACGAGTGGGCGGGAAATTAAAGCAGAGCGCCATTTAACTCTTAACGAGTAGGTGGAAATAAATGCAAACGCACACACGCACTCTACAGAACTTTAAATAAAGCAATAAAACTAACGCATACACGCACGCACACGTACAAAAAATTAAGAAAAACAAAGTGCTTTTAAAATGAAAACAACTGCATTTCTTCCACTAGAATGCAGTAGAAATGCGTAAAAAGAGAAAATAAAAATTAAAGGAGCGAAAAGTTTTGCAAATAAACGCAAAAGTGAAGTTGGCGAAAAATTAAAATAATAACTTTTTCATTCTTATGTTTTTATAAAAGCTCCTAAAAAAGGGAAAATAATACTAAAAAAGGACGAAAAGTTTTACAATCCTAAAAATTCCTAAGTTAAAGAAAATAAAAATAACACTTTTTTAGGTGTTTTTATAAAGGCTTAAGAATGAAAATAGTAAAAAAGAAAGAAAAAAAAGCTAAACCTAAACATCCTACATGAAAATAAAATCGCCGGCATAACGGCTAGGAAATGCGGAAAAAATCCTAATTAAACTAAGTTATGAAAGCTTTTAAATGAAAACATAAAGAGAAAGACACAAAAAAGGGAATGAAAAATTGCATAAGATAGGGCTTTCAAATGGATTTTTCATAATATGCAAGAGGAGGAAATGATTAATTTCATTAAAATTATAAGCGATTACAACAAAGTTAAAGCAAAAAATCTAATACAAACTAAGAGAGGGGGGGGGGGGGGGTAAAATTCCCTTACATAGCATTTGGATCCATTTGGGCAGCACCTCCCCTAAGCAAAATATTAAAAAAATTGGACCAGAAAAGCTTTCTGGAAGCTTTTATTTATCGACAAAATTTTGAATGTGACACGCCCTAGGTCACGGGCATGACAGGGGGCGTGTCGGTCAAAACGTGGTTGACTTGGCTTCTTCTGGCTGGCTGGCAAAATTCTTGGAAGGTCGGGGAGTGACACGTGTCGGTCACGGGCGTGACAGGCATGGTCACGGGCGTGACATGGGGCATTACATGGACAGCTGACAGTCCTGTTGTCGGAAGCATTGAGTGTTGAAAAGGCATTGAGTGTTGACATCGACACGGGCTTGACGGGTCTTGGACACGGGCGTGACTAGGGCATGTCGAGACGGCATTGAGTGTTGAACAGTTAAATCGTTGAGTGTCGACTGGCTGAAGGCGTTGAGTGCCTGACACGCCCGTCGGGCAAGGTCACCGGCGTGACAGGTAGGAAAAATAATTTTTTCTGCAAAAATTCAAAAAATTAAAAAGTTTAAGTTAGAAATAAAAATTACAAAAAAGAAGTATTTTACTAAATTAAACAAACAAAAAAACACAAAAATAAACAAAAATAACTTAAATAAAATACGAAAATATAGGTATATTTACAACTCATCAAAAAGCCGAGTCCTGAGATGCTCCCACTTCCAGGCTTCCGCCTAGCTAGCAGGGATGGGGAATGATGACAAGTTATCTCGCCCTGGGGTTAGGTTTTGGGATGCTCCAGCTGTCATTCTTCCACCTAGATGGCAGGGCCGGGATCCCCATTAGATGACGTTATGACCCTTGGACTGAGGCAGGTTGATGCTCCACACCCGCCGCCAGGCTCCCACCTAGCTTATTGGGCTGGTAGTAGGGCTCAGAGGATAAGTGATTACAAGTTATCTTGATCTGGGGTTAGGTCCCGGGATGCTCTTGCTGTTAGGCTTCCACCTAGCTGGCAGGGCCGGGATCCCCATTAGACGTCGTTCTGACCCTAGGGCTATGTCCAGTTGATGTTCAACACCGGCCGTTAGGCTCACAGTTAGCTGATTGGGCTGGTGGTAGCGCTTGAAGGTTGTCCAAAGGAAAGTTATCTCGCTCTGGGGTTAGGTCCTGGAATGCTCCAACTGTCAAGCTTCCACCTAGCTTACAGGGTCGGGATCCCCATTGGATGTAATTATGACCCTGGGGCTAAGTCTGGTAGATGCTCAACACCCGCCATCAGGCATTCACCTAGCTGATTGGGCCGGTGGTAGCGCCTGGAGGTTAACCAAAGGATATTTATCTCGCTCTGGGGTTAGGTCCCGGGATGCTCCCATGGTCAGGCTTCCAACGAGCTGGCAGGGCCGGGATCCCCGTTGGACTTCATTATGATCCTGTCGCTGATTCGGGAGGATTTTAGACACCCGCCGTCAGGCTTTCACCTAGCTGATTGGCCCGGTGGTACCACCCGGAGGTTGGCCATGGAAAGAAAGATTCTGGCTATTCCGACACTAGGGCTTGGCCCCAAGATATTCCCGCTGCCAGTCCTTCATTTGGATGGTAGAGCCGATATCCTTGGTGAACATCCTTTCTCATTCTAGAACCAAGGCCTTCGATGGAGGAAAGACAATGTTCCAAGAGGATCTAGCCAAATAAGGGAATCTCGCCGAAGTGAAGGGTATCGCTAGAATATATATATAGAAGGAGACACGAGGAGGGCTTGGAGATATGGAAAAAAATGCGAACGTGGGTTATCAAAATTTGCCCCCACAGGTCGAAGACATACAAGCCCGTAAGCCTAAGGGGGGGAATGGTGTGCGTTCTAATTCTAAGCGGATAGTCGGACTAAGGTCTCGCGAGATATCTCAAATACATACTAAGCAAAAGCACTAGCCAGATGAATTTCTAGGTATCGCGTCACTTTACATTAAAAAGAAAGAGAGGTGAACACTTTATAACATTTTTCATTCATCAAAAGTATTAGATTGACAAAAGGGACAGGGCCAAGAAGAAAAAAGAAATAAAAATTGAAAAAGGCGAGAGCCTCAAAGGGACGAGGCCGAGGGCCCACTCTCGCCAGACACATCATCCGCACTTTCCGATGGCTCGGGAATAGGCTGGAAGAGTGCTGGCATCAGGATCTCTGCAGTCATCTTTTAGCCCTCTCTATTTAGAAAGTCGGCCTCCTACATCATCTAGAGTGCATGCCTGGCTCCGAAGATGGCGTACTCTTGCATCATCAGATCGATCTCGTGATATGTATACAATAGAGCCTTCTTCTTCTCTCCCAGGGGAGGAGGGGCCAGAGAGTCTATCCACTATTTATTCTGAGCCCTTATGCACCAGTTCTCATCCTCAAGGCGGGTGATGCACGTGTCCTTCTTGATGATAGTCGTGGCATCCTGCAAGATAATAAGGGGGTCAGGGAAAGAGTAAATTATGGTAAGTGTGCAATAGGAGAGAAGATACTTACCACTCCAACTTCCTGTGGGGCGAGATCCCTCTTGGAGGCCACGAGCTCCTCCTTCAGCATTTAAACCTCCAAGCGGAGAGCGGATCGCACCACACGAACATCCGCCAGTTGTCGCACAAGGCAGATGCTACGACGTGCTAAAATCTATGTGAGCTCGAGGTCGCTTAATTGGGCCCGCGAACTCTTGTAGGTGAGTGATTTTGTTAACGCCCTGTTGTAGTAGGCGGCATTGTCCCGCCAAAAAATGCCAAAGGCCAATGCATAGTCCTAGCTCGAGACCGTATTGCCCTCTTGCTAGGAGGGGAGTACGGTAGTGATGGAGGCCATGTTTGCCTTTCGATCCCACACCAACAAGGGGTCTGTAGTATCGTTCAGCATATCCTCACCCAAGCCAAAGTTCCTGTGGCCCCTAAGTTCCAGCTTCTCTTGTGCTGAGGTCAAGCCGGTCTCTCTCCCCCTCGCCTACACTACACCACCAACCTTATTTATAGGAGAGTCCAAGACAATCTCCTCGCCCTTACTGGAATCAGCGGCAGCTGAATTCTCGGCACTTTTTGGCTTCTCGGTAGCTAGGGGCTTCTCAGCCTTCTATGAATTATTGGAAGGGGGAAGGTATGGTGGCACGTCAGGCATCCTCTTTTTACCGATGGATCCCAGTAGCGGATTTGAAGAGCTCCTATAGGCCGCTGCGGAAGCCTCATCACGCGCCAGCTCAGAGAAGGTTACCGCGCTGACGATGAATTGAGGATTAAGGGGAAGATCTCATACCCCTACATGAACATTATAAGTTAGAAAATTTTCCAAAGCTGATGGCCCTTGAAATGTCAAATGCGTTCCTTACCTTCCCCGGCAAAAACTGGTAGACGTTTGTCAACGTTCCTCCTCAAGAAAACAACGTCGAAGTCCTTCCCCAAGAGAAACTGGTGGAAGTTGGACTCGTGGTGCCGAGACTGGGGGGCGATAGGTGGAATCTTCATGCTGAAATGGCGAGAGGGTAAGGTTGTCGAAGTCACCGGAGATAAAATTAAACTTCTTAACCCAGATATGGTTCTTGTTGGCGATACCTTTCGCCTTTATATTGTTGCCGGAGAAAAAGGAAATCTCGTCCTTCTTGTAGCGAAAATTGGACAATTTGAGGAAGACCGAGAGGCTTAACTCCATTCGCTCTAACCATATATAGTAAGCGAATGCAACCAATAGGTCTATGGAGTTAGGATTCAACTGTACGGGAACAACCCCAAAGTAGCGTAGGGCCTACCGGACCTCAGAAAATAGTGGGAGGCAGAGTCATACTTCGAAATGCTCAGCGAGGATAGCGAGTTTGACAAGCGAGAAGTGGATGATGGCTTTGCTGTCTGATGGATATGGCCCGGTGAAACCTGGCGTGATGTAGGGGGAATGGTATTCTTCCGCAGTCATATTGCAGCTGATGAAAGGGTAGTCCACGAATGCCATCGCGCACTTATTCCTACCATCTCCTTCTGCTGACATCTTGCCTAGAAGAGTAACAAAGAGTGAAAGCATGAGTGTGAAAAGAATAAGAAGTGGCAAGTAAGAGATATTGAAGGCGACAATTAATGTGGTAGGTGCATGCCCTATTTATAGAAAAAGTTTTGGCGGGAAACAATCCTAACATGGAAACGGTGTGGATAGAACATTTGTTGACTCTCGCCTCATGTCTCACCTTGGCCCTTGGCGAGATCCTATAATATCTCGCCAACACTAGATATTTAAGCATAGAAGGTGGCACAAATAGAAGCAGGTGTATTGTTGGGTCCACTAATCCTATTGTCCTAGATTTGTAAGAAGTCAAACAGGTCAATTGTATACACATAGTTGTATTTGCTGTATGTTTAAGTTTATACATACAGGTTGATCTTTGTCATAATGATTGGACATATAGTTCAAGAGACAATGACAGGTAGACTCAAAGTGATAGGCTGGAAATACAGGAAAATGCTTAAGTCCAGAAGCGTTGAGTGAGGCAAGCTCACTCAACGCAATACAACTAATACCGCTGAGAGAAGGATGGTTGTAACGCCCCCGATTTTTTCTGTGATTTGTATAATCCTTGTTTGGCATTACGTTGACGCGTTTTCGGCCTTTTTGCCATTGTTAGAGCATGGTCTTAGCTCTTTAGGTTCTTGAGTCGCTTGTTTATAGGATGTTTGTAAGGTTCCCCAGCTAGTCGGAGTCTGTTTTGGTGACTCGGCGTAGCCTCTCAGGGAATGCTTGTGCTTTGGCATTCGGGAGTTGTTAGCCAGAGTTTTGATCATCGGATGTTATTTTTGACTTCGCCATTATTTTCGTAGCATGGGTGTTTAGCTACGGTGTGAGTTTCATCGAATTCCAAGATCATTTGTTTTCGCGTCGTTTCGACGTTTTTTATGTTAGCTGGTAGTGTGTTACCAAGCTTTTGTTGTTGCAATGTTGGGCGAAGTGGCAGAGCTTAGTTATAGCAGGTAGCTGGTTTTTGTTTGGCTTAATTTAGGCAAAGATTGTTAGCTGGTTATATATATATGTATATATATTTGTGTGTTTGAGCTTGGGTCTAATCTTGAGTGCTGGAGCTTATTTTAGCTGTTCTTTTTTTTTGGTGTGTTGATAGCTATTGTTTAGTGGCTGATTCTGTGAGCTAGCAACTAGCTGTTCTTATATGCATAAGTATATATGCTATCTTTATACTATAAGCAAAGGTAAAAGTGTTTATGGTGTAACATTTTGAGGTCTAAAATACCCTCAAAAAACATACCTTTTTGAGGCTTTTTTTGTGGCTTTTTGGTCTTTCTCTCATTTTCAGCCACTTGATTTTTGTCTCCACTCTCTAAAAAAGAGGAGAGAGCTAAGTCGACCTTTTCTGATCCGTCACCTCCTCCAATCAGCTCGTACCGTCAGTTAATCTCCCGCCAGAAATTTCACCCATTCTTCTCAAGCCTGCTGCCTCTCCTCACATGTCTCCTCAGTACCTCGACTGTCATCCACTGCTAAAAGCACATCTCCTCTTTCATGGTTCCTCAACACTCCCCCCTCCATTGTTACTATAGACACGCCTCCCGCCATTAACAGAGCTCCTCGGTGCTTGATCTTCCTTTTGTGACTGCAATCCTTGCAGCTCTCTTGCTCACTGCTCTCCTCATTCTACTCCCTGCTCGCGGCTCACGATTCTTCATCGAGGTAAATACTCCTCTTCTTTAAAGCTTTTTTTTTGACGATACTTTTTGTTAGATTCTCCTCTCCTTATTCTACTCCCTGCTCTACTATTCTACATTTTCTTCTGTTTTGTTCAGTTTTTTGTTCAGTTCAGTTTTTTCTTCATTTTGTTCTTTTTTTCCTCTGTTTTGAATTTTTTGTTCAATTTTTTTTTCATTTTCTTCAGTTTTTCCTCTATTTTGTATTTTTTTCATTTTGAGTTTCTAAAATCGCATAATGTTTTTTTTTCTCTTCTTCTACCGCAGAATGTTTTGTTCGGCTTTTTTATACTGCAACTGCATTTGAGTTCAGAGTAATTGATGTTTCGTACCGTAGAATGTTCTGTTTTGTTCATTTTTTTGCCGTTCATTTATTTTGTTGTTCATTTTTTTGCCGTTCATTTTTGTTGTTGTTTTGTTCAGTTTTTTACACTACAGTTATCCATGGAGTTTGCTTATATCCATGGAGTTTGCTGCTAGAACATTCGTTTATTTGAGTTTAGTTGTGATGTTGTTCTGTACCGCAGAATTCAATAAGCACCTATAACATACAGCAAGGTTTATATCACTTTTCTTCAGTAGCCATCATCTCATCTTTGGTATTTTTTAGAGTAGTTTTTGATGTTTTTGCAATTTTAAAGTTGTTTCTTTATGCTTCTGCAGTTTTAGAGCATTTTTAGAGTAGTTTTTTAGAGCTGTTTTTTTGCTTCTGCTTTGTTCCCGACATTTGTCGGGTGCCTGAAGCTTTTCTTATTCATTCAATTTTCTTTTTTATATTTATGCTGTGCCGAGCTATTTTTTTATGCTTCTGTAGTGGAGTGAGGAATTAGCAGAAAAAAAAATTATGTCGCCGATGTAACGAGTTTTTTCATACTGATTGAGCCAAGTGAATTTTTAGTTTTCAGGTGTATTTTACAGCAGTATGTTTCTATGTTTGAATTGTTCCATTCAAGTGATGTATTACAATCTTAGCAGCTGCATAATGCACTTTGCTTAGATTTTCCGTGAATCTAATAAGAGACTATGGTTCTATTTTTTGTTTCTACAGTTTTAGAGCCCTTTTTATAGAGATGTTTTTTCATACTTTTTTTAGTACAAAAAATTTAATTTCCTTAATTTTACAGCGGTATGTTTCTATGTTTGAATGGTTCAGATTTTGTGCGATGTGTGCAGGATATCACATATCAATTGAGGTTTCTCCAGGCTTTGTTGCAACCATCATCTCATCTTGGGTAATTTTTTGGAGCCGTAGTTTTAGAGTAATTTTAAAGCAAATTTTTAATAACAGTTTTTTTATAGCAGTTTTTTTGTTTCTACTGGGTTCCTTAATCTAATTTCCTTGAACTGCTACATTCAAAGATGTATTTCTGATTTAAATTGCATTGTCCAAGTAATTTCAGTGCATTTTTTTGATCTACTGTTTATCAATATGGCCTAAACTGCTGTCAAATTTGTTTTGAAGATGTGTTTAGGGTTTTTTATTAAAGATTCAACTTAAGATGACATTTCACATGCTTTCTTTAGCTGTTTGCATTTGAATTTTTCCATTATTACAAAAAATGCTTGAATAGAACGTCTACTGGGAGCATTTCTTATTGTGATCTCTATATAGTGTGAACATTTCATTTACTATCATGCACCTCTTTTTCTCTACTCATTTTGCAGTAGCATTTATGTCATCGTTTTGCAGTAACATCTATGTTTCAGATTTACTTAGAGGCCCTCTTTTAATTAACACTTATCTACTTGCCATTCAAATCACAAGATTGCAAATAAATGATTCTTAGAAATAATGTCCATATCAATACTAATTCTTAAGCGATAACTAATTTCCCTTGCTGGCCTGGTACGGTCGCGCTTGGCCGTAGGGGCATTGCCCCGTGTACCCTGTATGGAAATAAATTATTTTACTTTTAACCAAGTGGTACTTCATCAAACACAAAAAACGATTACATGTCTGGAAGAAAATAGATAATTCAAGAGTTAATTACATCGCATCGCAGACACTTGGAGATGGTCAATCAAAAACATGCTAAGGCACCGTCATCATTGCCAAACCAGGGTGTGCCAGTCAAACGTAAAAGAGGGCCTCCTTCAACTTCGGCGGCAACTGCTGAGCAAACACGAGAGTCAACCCGAGTACGTGTTAGTAAGTGGAGACGATCATTGACTGCAGAACAACAGAGTGCACTGAATGCAAGGCGAACACAATCGTGCTCAACGATGACTTTACCATCCGTCGTGGAAGTCCAACCAACACATCCAGAACATCCTAATCAACCGAAAGAAATTGAAGTTGACAGATCTGTGCTAACTTTCCGGACAGGATGTCGTAATATTGCAAGAAATTACCGTTCCTCCTACAATGTTCGCGTCTACCAACTCCCACAACCAACCATTTGCCCTCACTGTGCAGCTCAATTATTCCACAAAGAAACAAAAAATTTATGTTGTAAACTTGGGAAAGTAATTTTACCTTCCATTTCAATCCCCCAACGGTTGTTGGCTCTTTACACCGATCATAGCACAAAAGGGAGTCATTTCAGGCAAAATATACGTGCATATAACCACGTATTCTCTTTCACATCCATGGATGTTACACTTGAGGAAACACTTCCAGCTTTCAACCAGGGTTTGTACACTTTCAGAGCACATGGGGCTATATATCACAAAATTGGATCTCTTCTTCCTACTCCGGGGGACAGAACACGATTTTTACAAATGTTCATCTACGACACCGAACATGAGACATCACATCATTTGGCGGAAAATAATTGACTCGATATGGAAATATTGAATGAGATCAAATATATCCTTGTTACACACAACCCATATGTCGTAACCTTTAGACAAATTGCTCAACACCAACAGTTACAGTCGTGTCAACTACTTATTCGCGAACGACCGTCTACCGACTGACAATATATCCTTCCTACCGCATCTCAGGTAGCTGCAATGTTGGTGGGAGTTTAAGATTTCACTGAGTCTACCGATAGGGACATCAAAATCTATTCTATAGGCGGGCATTTGACTACAGTCAGGGAGTACACAGGTTTTTATGATCCACTACAGTACCCACTTCTGCTCTCGCACGGTACTTTTGGTTAGGATTTAGCTTTTCAGACCGATCAGGGGTTACGTGTTAGTTTTTATGACTACTACGCATGCTTGCTCAAGGTTATTAATTTCACGACTATTAATTAAGAGATTCGTGAAATAGATTTTTAATTTCTTTATTTCGTATAGTTTGTGGCCTAATAAAGATACGCACGAATAATTCAACAATACTTCTTTATGGAGGACGACTTCTTCAACAATACGGTGCGGATAATTACATCAAGATTGAGACTCAAAAACTAAGATGGATTAGCCTGATTCCAAATAAAATTCATGCGGGGCTATATCAAGGATTACAAGATTGCTTAAATGCTGGTGAAAATGATGCAGGTATATTTACTTTCTTATTCATGCTCCTCAAACTGTTGTAATATGTGCAATTGTTGATTAACGTCTTTCATTTTTCTTTCTTAATTCTTTCTTAATTCTTTCATAATTCTGTTTGCTTAGGAAACATTGGGTGACGAACCATCCTTCCGTCTTCCTTCATTGGCAGCCCTCGGGATATGTATCAGAAGTACCAAGATGGAATGTCAATCGTGCAACACTACGACAAACCAGATATATTTTTAACAATGACGTGCAATCCTAACTGGAGTGAAATCAAAAATGAACTTTATCCAGGACAACTTCCGCATGATTATCCAGATCTATTTACGAGAATCTTTCGAGCTAAATATGAAAACTTAAAGGATGTGATCTTTAATAAAGGTATCCTAGGAAAGGTGATTGCGCACGTTCACATTATTGAGTTTCAAAAGAGAGGTCTACCACACGTACATATGTTGGTTATTTTTGATGTGGAAGATAAATAAAATACTCCAAATGAGTAAGATTCTTTGGTTAGCGCTGAGATACCCAATCAAGAGGTGGATCGCCCTTTATATGATGTAGTTCTAAAACATATGATACAAAGACCATGTGGTCACTTCAAACCGAATGCACAATGCATGAAGAATTTTGTGTGCAATAAGGGGTATCCTAAGCCTTTTGTAGAGTATATTGTTCAAGGGAATGACTCCTATCCTGTATATCGACGTCGGAATGACAATAGTAGAACTATTACAGTTAGTCGTGGCATTGTGGTGGATAATAGATGGGTCGTTCCATACAACCCGTTGTTACTCTTAAGGTATGATTGTCACATCAACGTGGAAATATGTAGTAGTATTATGAGTATTAAGTATTTGTTAATGTATGTATACAAGGGACATGATTGCGTGTCGTTTTAAGTTCGCCCTACCCCTAATTATGATGAGGTGAGCAAGTACGTTGACGGTCGTTGGGTTTGTGCACCAGAGGCAATGTGGAAAATTTTTATGTTTGAGATGACGAGGATTTATCCTTCTGTTTCGAGATTGCAAATTCATTCACCAAATCAACATCAGGTTCACTTCGACAGTGAGGAAATGATTTCAAGTGTCTTGGCAAATGAGAGAAACTCCAAATCGATGCTAACTGAATTTTTTCGCATGTATAATGTCGATCAAGAGAGTGAGAAATACTTATATAAAGATTTTCTAAAATATTACAGATATCTATCTGCCGAGCGCAAGTGGATACCGAGAGTATCAAATCAAAAGGTTATTGGTAGAATATATGCAGTCAACCCAATTGAAGGCGAAAGGCTTTACTTACGACTTTAACTTAATCATGTTAAGGGTCCAAAATCGTTTGAGGATCTAAAGTGTATGAGGGGTGTTCAATGTACAACCTTTAAACAGGCTGCAGAGCAACACGGACTTCTTGAACAAGATAATAGCATTCGAGATTGCCTGGCTGAAGCAAGATGTTTTAGAATACGAATTCCATTGAGAAGACTTTTTGCAACGATTTTGTTATACTCTGAACCAACCTCTGTACAAGATCTGTGGGATGAGAATTTTGACAGTATGACTGAAGATTACACATCAACCAGCACTTCAAATAGAACTTATAAAAAAGACAAGTTGCTTCATGTTTTAGATGACATTCTACAACAACATAAGAAAACAATAAAAGATTTTGGTTTGCTGGCTATAAGTGAAGGTTTTGAGGGTTTGCACATCTTCTCAAGCCTAATAGAACATGAACATTCGTTCTCAATATCTGATGAAGACTTAAATTCAGTAAAGTACTTTAATCCAGAACAGCTGTCAGCTGCATTCAACATCATCAGTGCATCTATACGAAAACGACAAAATGCAATGTTCTTCTTGGATTGTCCAGGAGGTACGGGAAAAACGTACCTTTATCGGGCATTACTGACAACTTTTAGAAAGGTAGGGTTAATTATACTAGCAACAGCTTCATCGGGGATCGCAGCAAACCTACTCCCGGGTGGGAGGACTACACACTCAAAGTTCAAAGTACCTATAAGATATGAAATTATGTCGACCTGCAGATTTAATAAGCAGTCTGATTTGCGTGAATTGATACAACAAGCCGGGGAAATTATTTGGGATGAGGCCCCAATGATTCATAAAAAGGCATTCGAAGCTGTGGATCGATCTTTCAAGGATGTCCTTGACGTAAATGAGGCCTTCGGCGGTAAGGTTATGATCTTTGGTGGTGATTTCTGTCAGCTGACACCATTCGTCGTAAATGGAACAAAATCTCAAATTATTAGCGCAAACATCGTTGAATCATATTTTGGGCGAATGTTCGCATTCTTAGCTTAACAATGAACATGAGAGCTCCTGACGATCCACATTTCTCAGATTTCTTACTGCACATGGGTAACGGTGATGAGCCAGCCGTTCTAAATGATATGATTCGGATTCCAACCTCCATGGTCATACCTTGGGTAGATGAACGCTTTATAAATATATTGATCGATACGATATTCCCTGAACTTGGCTCCCCAATAGATGTCAAATACATGGAAAACAGAGCAATAATAACGCATTTGAATGAAGATGTCAACAAAATAAACGAAAAATGTCTTGAAATATTTTCGGGAGAATGCAAAACTTACTTTTCTTTTGACTCAGTAGTGGATGACACTCATAATTTATATTTTCCAAAATTCTTAAATTCAATAAATCCGAAAAATCTACCACCTCACGAGCTCAATCTCAAGAAAGACTCACCGATAATGCTTCTTAGAAATACTGATCCAAAAATTGGGTTGTGCAATGGAATAAGGCTTATATGTGTAAACTTTTCAAGAAATGTTATTAAAACTGAAGTATTGAGCGGGGAGTTTAAATGACACAAAGTATTTCTACCACAAATTCCATTGAAGAGCGCATAAGAGTTAAGATGACCTTCGAGCTCACCCGGAAGCAATTCCCAATATGATTGAGCTATGCTCTAACCATCAACAAATCACAGGGCCAAACAATTTCAAATGTTGGAGTATATTTACCAAATGATTTTTTTAGCCATGGACAACTGTATGTGACATTGTAAAGTGGAGTTTCTGAATATAGCACCAAAGTGATGGTTAAAAATGATACATTGGAGGAGCAAAGAGTGTACACTAAAAATGTGGTGTTCAAAGAAATATTCACAAAATTACATGCATCGAGCAAAATTACATAGATTGTATGGATCAACGTAACATTTGTAATATTCAAGAACTCTATTGTTTCTTCTGTTTTTGTATTCATTGTAGTTTTATTCTCCAGGTGCGATTTTTTGTTCTTATTCCTTTTTTAGCTCAAGTATGTGTATCATCCTTTTCAGCAGAAAATAATATATGTTGGACATTTTTGTGTTTTCAATTTCTTGTGTTTTCATATAGATTTTTTGTGTTTTTAGATAGATTTTTGTTTAAATAATATCCAAATCACAACTGTGAAGTTTTAATTTAAGAATATAATCCGAATCAGGCGAAGACATCGGTCGTATGGTGCCACCCGCAAGGCCCAGTCCCACGACAAATGTTGCCTGCACTGGAGAGCCATGTTGTGTTATGCCATATTTCTCTCTGCAGATCCATTTTTGTAAGTCCTGGGTTTTAACACATAAATGTTCTTCTCCTAGCAAATTGTTTTACTATTCAGTTCCATTTTATCATCATTTGAAAATCCCAACACCTTATAGCAGGTATTTGACATACCACTCTAATCAGATTAGAAGATGACACCTCATACTCCTTTATAACTTAAGCATTTGAGATTTTTCATGTGATTCAAAAGATAACTTCTTCAAATGATTCTGAATTGAATTTCTATTGCCCTCATCATCATCATTGGTCTTCGTTTTGTTTTCTTTTTTAGTTTTCAGGATGTTATTAAAGCCATATGTATGTGGTAGCAATGGCGGATCAAGAAAATTAATAATGGGGGTTCATAAATTGATAATGAGGGTGCACATAAAATTTTTTTGAATGTGTCCCTGGGTTCTAAAAATTTTAACATGGGAAGTCAAACATAAACTTTCGTCAGATAAAAAAAATTATTCGTTTCAATCTTATTAGTGTCGTTTCTCCCTCATCTGACCGCCGTTTTTGATGAATAAGTAGTCAAAATTCATTGTCTCGATGAGAGGAATCCAAATACACTAATCATTTTTAAAAATGATGGGGGTGCCAGTGTCCCTCGGGCTCCCTCTGGATCCGCCCCTGTGTTGTAGGTTTTGTCTCTTAATCTACCAATCTTATTTGCAAGTTCAAAATTATTATTATCTGAATGGCTACAACATCTTCAAATTCAAATCTCTAATAATGTTTTTGTAGTTATATTTCAACTACTATTGAATTTTCATTTCCTCGCGCTAAATAAGTAGAAATGACAAATGTTGTCCACACGTTGTTTCCCCGGCAGCAAATGTTGCAAACACGACAATTGTTGCATACACGACAAATGTTGCCCCCACAATAAATGTCGCACCCACGACAAAGGTCGTCTCCACGACAAACGTGGTCCCCACGACAATGTGACCCCCACGGTAAATGTCGCCCAAACGACAAATTTACCACCACGACAAATATCCCCCCATGACAAATGTTGCACCCACGATAATTGTCGAACTCATGATAATTGTCGCCACACGACAAGTGTCGGCCCCACAAAAATTGTCGCCCCCACGACAAATGTCGAACGACAAGAGTTGCATGCAGGACAAATGTTGCCCCCTCGACAAATGTTGTCCCCTTGACAAATGTCGCATCCTCGACAAATGTCGCACCCACGACGAATTTTTCCCGTACGGTGTCCCCCGTGCACGACTGCTTGTTTATATATATATACATATATATATATGTATATATATATTAGTGGCTGGATTTCTTTTGCTGCTAGTGGTCGAGCTTTCCTAGTTTTGGGATTATTTTATTAAGCTATGGCCGAGTGAGTGGGGAGGGTAGATAAATAAGGTCGGCTGGGTTTTATTCTCCTCATTTCTCTTTTCCCAAGCCATCTTCTAGCTTCCAGCAGAAGGCATCAGGAGAAAGAGGTACTGGAGCTCTGTCCGGCGATTATTCGAGGTTTAGAGCTCGTTTTTCTCGAGTAAGAGCGAATTTGGACCGCTCTCACCCGGATCTTCCTCCCTAGGTATGTATATTTTATTTTAGGGTTGTCTTTATTATCTAGGGTTTTTAGGGTTTGTTCTACTTCCTCTAAAAGCTTTAGGTTTGCCTCTTAGGTGGCCGATCTTGCCTCCGATGCCGAATTTTGGAAGGCAGCTGCAGTTTCCTGGAGGTAGAGGCAAGTGGCGCTCTTTTCTCTTGCCAACCTTGATTTTACTCTAATTAATCTTGTTCTAGTAGCTCATTCTTTCTTTTTCCTAGAAGCTAAAGCTAGGGTTGCTCCAATTTTCATCCCAGCTAGATCTTGCTCGATCTTCTCCAGTTTTAATTTATTCTCTCTCTCTTCTTATTCACTATTTTGTGTCCAGGTAGTGGCTGGAGGTAGGATTTTAGTTTGCTAGTTTTAGCCCAGCTTGGTTGGTAGCTGTAGCCTGGTAGAAGGGGTAGGAGAGAGGAAATTAAAATTTTTTTAGTTCTCTTGATGGGAGCATTGAGTGAGCCTAGGGCAAAGATTTAGATTTTAAAAACTAAGTCAAAAGCGTTAACAGTGTTGAGTGAGTGGAGCTCACTAGACATCGTTTGGCAAGGAAGTTTTTCTAAGTCAAAAGCGTTGACAGCGTTGAGTGAGCTGAGCTCACTCAACGCGGTCCAAGTTTGGCTTAGGCATTGACAACGTTGAGTGAGTTAAGCTCACTCAAAGCCGCCAACTTGGCTAGATTTTTCTAAGTGTAAAAGCATTGACAGCGTTGAGTGAGGTGAGCTCACTCAACGCCGTCTGCCTTGGTAGATTTCTTTCTATGTCATTTGGCATTGAGTGAGTGGAGCTCACTCAATGCCATCTAGCATGAAGAATTTTTTAAGTATTTTGGCGTTGAGTGAGTGGAGCTCACTCAACGCCGTCTAGCAGACAGTTTTTTTAGCTAAGTCTAAAGCATTAAGTGAGGGGAGCTCACTCAACGCTTATAGCTATTTGGCATTGATAGCATTGATTGAGTTGAACTCACTCAACGCCGTTGTAACATCCCATTTCCGGCTAGACCCCTAGGAGTCGGTTGGTCGTGATAGAACCCTAGGAAGCCCAAAAAAACTGAAATAAATCGACCGAGATTTCGGGTCACGGATTGGTCACGCCCGTGACCTACATGTCACACCCGTGACATAGGGCGTGACCACGTTCGACGATCGTCGATTTCAGTTCGACGGTCGTCGACCCAGAATTAGTCACCGGTCATGTCACGCCCGTGACCCACAATGTCACGCCCGCGACATAGGGCGTGACCACGTTCGACGGTCATCGACCCAGAATTGGCCACATGGGCCTGTCATGCCCGTGACACAGGTGTCACGCCCGTGACATAGGGCGTGACCACCTTCGACGATCGTCGATTTCAGCTCGACGGTCGTCGACCCAGAATTGGACACACGGACATGTCACGCCCGTAACCCACAATGTCACGCCCGTGACATAGGGCGTGACCACGTTCGGCGATCGTTGATTTCAGTTCGACGGTCGTCGACCCAGAATTGGCCACACGGGCCTATCACGCCCGTGACCCAAGTGTCACGCCCGTGACCACCATTCAACGATCGTCGATCTCAGTTCAATGATCGTCAAACCCAGAATTGGCTAAACCGGGCCTGTCACGCCCGTGACCCATGTGTCACGCCCGTGACCAAGGCCGAAATGTCAGCCAGACTGGAAATTTCGGTAACCGATGTCGTAATAAATTCTGACTATGGGAATGAAAACCAAGAGTATTTATGGGCCGTTTCCTACTTTAATTATTTAAATAAATAAGGAAATGTTGGTACAATAGGAAATCTCCACCTGGCAAACATCTCTTCGTTCCCAGCTATTCAATTCCCTGCATTATAACCGAAACGTTATTAAGAAAAAATATTAATGGCCAAGAACGTTTCATCCTTTCCCCTCCCCACTTGCTTATCTATAAAAGGCTCTTAAGGGCAAGAGGAAAAGGTTACACGCTCCATCAAACTAATTCAGATTCCTTCCCTTACTGTTGAAGAATTTCCGGCGACGCCACCACCGCGCAAATGGCTTCCCGACGCTCTACACGCCTCCAACCCGCGAACAAGGTCCTCCCCTCCCTCTTCTCCTGCGGATAGATCTTAGAAATTGTTAGGAGAGATATCGGGCTCAAAAGAGCCAGATCGGGTGAACGTTTTCATGGTTTTCCAAAATTTTCATGGTGGCGGGTTCGCCGGAAACCGCCTCTCCGGCGGCCGTGCCGCCGCCCGACGATAGCCCTCACCTCAACAGAGGTGGTGGTGGTGGTGGCTGGCCAGGGAGATGGATGGATGGCCGGGAAATAGCTTGGAAAAGCTACAGGAAATTAAGTTTCAGGGCTCTGTTTTCGGGCTGTAGAAGAAGATGAATAGTGCCATTAAATTAGATTTTATTTTTAAAACAATTTCTGAATGTAATATCTATCATTTTAAATAATTTGGGAAAAATACCTAGAGGCTCCTACAGGAAAAATGGTCAACAACAATATTGTACATCTTGGAGTCTAGGGTATTTTAAAATTTGTTTCAAGCATTTTGGACCACTGGATAGACCTCGGCACTCAATTTGGTGAGGTCCACCCATAGGGTAGCCTGACCTTAGAAAAATTCCCTACTCCAAACCAGTCATCAAAATGACTTGAAATTTAGGGTGTGGCCTAATCTTATCTATATCTAGATGCTGTCCAAAAATTAGGATTTTTGGGAAATATTTTTCTATAGTTTTTTCGAAAAATTCAATAATCCTAGCATAATTTAATTATATGGTTAATAATTCCCAAACCCTCCCAAATTTTGGTGGGTGGTCCCTTGGTTCACCATAAGGTTCTGTATAATTTTTCATCTCATTTGGAGATGGTTTGGATTAGAAATGATCAAACCTAAGTTTTGCCCTAATAAGGGGTCTTAGGTTAAAGGTGCACTTTTGAGATTTGAGTGGTCAGATCACCTCAACAGAGGCTGAGATTTTTACCACTAGCTAGTAATATTCTCTAGCACCCCCTCATAGAGTTTGAAGTGGATCGGGGTAAGTTTGCCCTAAGAACCAAGGCCAAACCCTAAGGATGGATCTTGGTGGCTTGTGAGGGTCATGGGGTCAAATGATCATGGAGTGACTCGAAATTTGGTGAAGTGGACCATAGGGCCATTATAGTTCTCTGGATGAAATCTTAGTAGATTTGGAGACCGTTGGGATACCTAAAAACCTAACCCTAGTTTAGGGTGCAAAACTTGTAGAGATTGGGTATGACACTAAATCATATTGAAAAGTGATGAGATTTGGGTAGAGTGATTTATAGGGATGGTACAAGCTCTGGATATTTTACTATGAATTTTAAGATCATTATTTTGGGTACTTGTTAACGATTTAGTAGCTTGTATGATTTGCTTAGAAAATTTATTATGGAATACACATTTTCTGGAAAATGATGAAATTTAAGCAGAGAACGTTTATTATGATTTTAAATCTCTGTCAAGTTTTATGGGATTTTTGGAAGTTTAATTCAAAGGCTTGCTTCATTAAGTATGTTTTACCTCGAATATTTGATTAAATCTTGAGTGGTGTTTAGCAAGCTGGTAAAATTATGATTCCTTGCACAAAGATCTTTTCTAAATCATACTACTGATTAGTAATTTTTCTATAATTTTCTGATGAATAATTTCAGTACTTCCTTCTTTACGTAAGATTAACATGATTATACTGGATAAATTAATTAGAGGCTAAATACTTTCTATAAAATTCTGAAAATTTGTATTTGAGGTTATCTTGCTGTTATTTAATGATCATGATTTTTGGGTAGCCATTACTTAGGAGGATCATGTAGTTCATGTTTAAAATGACCCATGGCCCGTCCTTTGGGAAAATTAAATAAATATCAGATTAATTAGGAAAATTATAAGTTTTTGGATTTAGACAAATTATGATATGGTAGACCTCCAGTAAATATTATAGGAGATTTGGAAGATAATTTGGTGTACCACCCCTTGTGTACCACTCCTTGTGTACCTCATATAGCTTAGGATGGTCTGCATATAGTAAAACCACCGAAACTGAACTAGAGTAATAATGAACTTGGGAAATGGAATTTTGGTAGTTGCTGGTTGGTAGGGCAAGCTAAGATTAAGTTCATCATTGGAAGTCAGGATAAGTAGAGTGTGAGACTGGTTAAGGTTAAGTGGCGTACGGGAACGACGAAAGATCGTCCATCCCGGGAAGAAGAGGAAGAGTCATAATACTCTAGGGTTAGATCTAAAGTAACTAAAAGAGGATCGGGTTAAGGGAGATCAACCAATAACAATAAGTGCCTTGCGAAAGGGAACTTCGGGCCGTAATGCCGCCGTCTTGGTTCCTAGTGCTCCTTGAGAGCCCTTAACGGGGTATGCCGGGGGCAGTCCTGGGCTAACGTAAACCATAGGAATAATAAATTAAAAGAGCAACTAGTATAACTAGTGTTGCACACACACACACACCTCGGTAGCTAGGAAGGTAGAATAATTGGTTTGGTTGCCATTCAGACGGTAGCTCTGAAGGTAGATGCACGGACGGGACAGTCCGGGGGGCCGAGTGCTCGAGGGTTGGAGTACAGAATAAAGGTGGTGGGTCTACGATATCTGATAGTCGTTCACACCGACATCGGTACGTCGACTCGGCGGTGTGGGACACTTAACCAAAGAAATTCTGGTGGGTACAGCCAGCAGTAGTACGCGGATACTCTAGGTTGTGTTCTTCTAGGGGCGTACAGAGGGCTATACCTGGTAGTGTGGATACCCACCTAGGAGTGAGGGGGCCCGACCCACTGTCTCCGTTTGCCACTACGGAGGTTCCTGGGAGTGAAGCTAGCTGCCCAAACACGGGGAACTAAAGGTCTATGCGCATAGAGTCGTGTGCGTGAGTTGCACTTGCATGAATCATGTCATAGCATATCACTATACTCATATTTGCATACAACCGACACCCCAACGTATATATCGGTATGGGACTTTTTATACGATGGGAGCCTTATAGAAGACCCCTTAACTTATAAGTTTGTATGGGCATTCATAAAAGTTAAGGTTACATACTTGTTTACTTGCTTGTTTACTTACTGTTCTCTAGCTGCCTTTTTATACAAATTGCTACTTATTGATTGCTCTCCTTATTACTTACTGCCGTAGGATTGTTAGACCTATTTCATTCTAAATAACCACTAGATTATCTTCCTTGTCACCTGCTTGATTATTCTCCACTTTTGTAGCTTTCCTTTCCTCCTCTCCGCCCGGTGCTTAGGAGCCGTGGTGGGAGGGGTAGGGGATGATAGGGATTAGTCTTTATGACTAATGGTTTTCGAACCACAACATTACAGGAGCTCCGGATGGGAGACAGGGACCAGCAGTCCAGGGACCAGCACCAGCAGAGTACGTTGCGCTTGGAGGTGGGACAGTCTAGCACCGGTGCACCTGAGACCAGCTCCGTGAGTGATTAGTAGTTTTATAGCTTCCACGATGAGTGAATTGTAGTGAGGACTCTGATGTACTGGGCTCGAGCCCATTTATCTATTTCCTGTTTTTATCTATTGATGGACTGGATATGATTTCACTCTTATTTACATGTTTCTGTGGACTTGTTTGCATTTTATAAGTAAATACTTCTCTCTCTTGTGATCGAAAAGGGCCGGCAGGATTGGCATTTTGTAGTGGTTGCCTTCCCGTGAGTCGGTGCCACCGCAAAGCGGCAATTCTAGGCTAAGACCCCGGTGGTTGAAGAAGAAAAAAAAAGGGGTCTTACAAGTGGTATCAGAGGGAAACCTCGATCGGGAGAGAAGTAGTCCACAAAACCTTGGGTCACTCCCGTGCGAGCTTAGTTTGCGGACAAACTAGCAGCGGAAGCAGTGGTGTGCCCATAAGGGAAATCACATGTGAAAGTCCATCCTAACTCTTCTTAAATTCCATTCATTCTCTCTCTAACAAATGGAATTTTTACTTGTAGCCTGCGACGAACCCTACATCGCAGCAGGGGACACCCCAGGCTCTGAATGTGGTCCCGACTCCACCAGCTCCAGCTCCATTCCAGCAGACGGAGATGGGGCAAACACTGACGACCATACTGGAGGCCTTCAGAGCTCAGCAAGCCCCGGCCCTACAGCCAAACCCCGGGGCCAATTAGATGACTGTCATCCGGGGACTTTTCCCCCCCATGCTACCAGGGGACGGAGTCTACAGTACGTACGGAGGAATGGTTGGACACCATTTACGAGATGCTGGCAGGGATCCGATGCCCCACGGAGGAGGCAGTCGCTTTGGCAGTCTCTTGCTTAGAGTCACACGAAAAGAGGTGGTGGAAATCTCAGTTGGACACCACCTTTGTGGGGATGGACTGCGCTGATATTACATGGGAGGAGTTCAGAGCAGCGCTCTTGGGACATTTTGTTCCTCAGTCGGCGAGGGATGACCTGGAGGATAGGTTCCTGCGGTTGAGGCAGGGGAACAGGACTGTGGTGGAGTACTAGCAGGAGTTCACTCACCTGGCCCACTATGCGGACGCTTACCAGTTAGATGATGCTGGCTATACCCGGAGGTTTTATAAGGGGCTGCAAGATGATATGAGACAGGCCCTCCTTTTCGTCTCGGAGGGGAGTCTGGCCAGGATTCTGGAGATGGCTAAGAAGAGAGAGGCGGATCAGCTTACAGTGAGGAGCCGGAAGAGACCGGCATATGATACAGTGATTGGAGGACGTAGAGATCGTCCTCGAGGCCAGGTTATTGGAGAGAGAAGGAACGGGGATCAGCCTCGTCAAGAGTTTGGGCAGGAGCAGAGGAGTCAAGGGGTATTGGCTCCCTAGCCTATATAGATGCTGGAAATGCCAAGGACGGCAGAGCAGCCACCGGTATGCTATTAGTGCAACTAGCCGGGGCATATCAAGAGGAACTGCCATGTGAGGCGAGAACCCCCACCAGCACATCAGGGCGCTCCACCTCCCCGATAGTTTGGCGGACGAGGACAGGACCGAGGACGAGGATTTCAGGATCGAGGCCGCAGGACAGAGAGGGAGCAGATGTATGCTCTAGACCTGACACAGCCCCGGAACCCGGAGCAGGTTATCACAGGTATGGTAGTACTTGTAAATTTTTATCATATAAACTAGTGTTCTAGACATAACCTGGTTAGAAATTAAGTAAAGACAACTGCAACAAGAATACTAAGACAATTAATTACCACAGGTATAGTCTTCGTTAGTGGCAAGCCCGCTCACACCCTCTTCGACAATGGTGCGTCGCAATCGTTCGTGTCGGAGGATTTCGTGAAAGGGCTGGCAGGTGTGGAGCCATTCACCGGGAAGATGATGAGGGTGCGCCTACCCGATGGGTCAGAGATATTGACCTCTGCTCACTGTAATATGGAAGCGAGGATTGGTGGAAAGGCGTTTGTGGTACCAGCGATGGTTCTGAAGATGCCGGACTATGACTTGATCCTTGGCATCACTTGGCTGTATTGGAATCATGCCCAGATCGATTGCGTGGCGAAGAGGATCACTGTGAGGCACGACGACTCCTTCATTGTCATCGAATGTATTATACAAGCACCCCGTACCTTACTATCGTCTGTGCAGGCCGTTAAGGCCCACCTACAGGGGAAAGAAGTTTATCAGGTCCTTTTTGATGCGGTCGTGGCCAAGGACTCCATTGCAGATATTCCAGTAGTGCGGGACTTCGCCGACGTGTTCCCGGAGAAGCTACCAGGGCTACCCCCGCATCGAGAGAAGGACTTCCAGATTCAGCTCGTACCAGGGGCTAAGCCGGTATCCAGAGCTCCCTATTGAATGGCCCCAAAGGAGTTGGTGGAATTTCGGAGCCAGCTTCAGGAGTTAGTGTAGGCCGGGTTCATTCGGCCTAGCTCTTCACCATGGGGAGCTCCGGTGTTGTTCGTTAAGAAGAAGGACGGGACCCTTCGACTGTGCATCGATTAACGGGCTCTGAACAGGTTGACAGTCCGGAATACTTATCCCTTACCAAGGATAGACGAGCTATTTGACCAGCTGGAGGGAGCCCATTGGTTCTCAAAGCTGGATCTGAGGTCAGGGTACTACCAGCTTCGCATTCGGGAGGAGTACATCCCGAAGACGGCCTTCAGCAGCAGATACGGCTTGTACGAGTTTATAGTGATGTCGTTCAGACTCACGAATGCACCCTCCGCATTCATGAAATTGATGAATCGGGTGTTCGAAGAGTATCTGGACGTCTTCGTTATCATATTCATCGATGACATCCTTATCTATTCAAGGACGGAGGAGGAACACGCGAGACATCCGGCCTTGACCTTGGAGAAGCTGCGTGAGCATGAGATGTATGCCAAGTACAGCAAGTGCCAGTTCTGGCTAAAGGAGGTGGCCTTTCTAGGCCATGTCATCAGTGGAGCAGGTCTGGTAGTGGATCCGGCGAAGGTCCAGGCAGTACGGGATTGGCCACCACTAAAGTCGGCCTCGGATGTTCGATGTTTCTTGGGACTGGCCGGTTACTACCGGAAGTTCGTAAAGGGGTTCTCTCAGATTGCCCTCCCTCTTACGTCTCTGACAAAGAAGGAGTCCCCTTTTATTTGGATGCCACGATGCGAATCTGCCTTCCAGGAGCTGAAGGATCGTCTCACCTCGGCTCCCATCCTTGCTCTTCCATCAGGGAAGGAGGGATTCCAAGTGTATACAGATGCTTCCTATCAGGGGATGGGTGCCGTTCTGATGCAGAACGGGCACGTAATAGCCTATGCCTCCCATCAGTTGAAGCAGCACGAGCAGAACTACCCCGTGCACGATTTGGAGATGGGGGCAGTCATTTTTGCTCTTAAGATCTGGCGGCACTATCTCTACGAAGTACATTGTGATATCTTCTCCGACCACAAGAATCTGAAGTACGTCGACACCCAGAAGGAGTTAAACATCAGACAGAGACGCTGGGTGGAGTTTCTGTTAGACTACCAGTACACCATGCACTACCATCCGGGGAAGGCGAACGTGGTCACAGATGCTCTGAGCCGGAGAGCGAGCACGACAGGAGTAGGCCCGCAGCTGATGGCCTTGGAGTTGGTTAGATCATTCGAGTAGATGCAGATTTCGCTAGTGTCTGAGGATGACCCGGAGCTGTATATGGAGTACCTGGGGTCGATGGCTACTACTGATGACATTCGAGACCGCATCAGAGATGGACAGATACTGGATGAGAGAGCTGAGCCGATATTCCGAGCCTTGGAGGAAGGCACGACGGGAGATTACTCTTTGAGGGATGGGCTCCTGTGTTTCCGGGGCAGAGTCTACATACCAGCAGGAGGGCGGATCCGGGAGGACATTTTGACGGAAGCTCACTGCAGCCGGTATTCGGTACACCCGGGGATCACCAAGATGGTAAAGGATTTGAAGAGGACGATGTACTGGCCGGGTATGAAGAAAGATATTACGTACTTTGTGACGCATTGCGAGGCCTGCCAGCTCGTGAAGGCGGAATGTAGGAACCCGGCAGGCTTGCTGCAGCCGCTTCCGGTGCCGGAGTGGAAGTTTGAGGATATAGCCATGGACTTCATACATGGGCTGCCTCGATCCCGTGCGGGGAATGACTCAATCTGGGTGATAGTGGACAGACTAACAAAGGTGGCCAGATTCAATCCAGTGGCAAAGGACACACCGGTCAGAGTATTAGTGCGGAGGTTCGTTGAGTAGTTTGTGCGTTATCGTGGGGTGCCCAAGACTATCATTTCAGATCGGGATGGGCGGTTTACATCCAGGGAATGGAGGTCAGTCCAGGCCCATCTGGGTTCTTGGTTGACATTCTGCACAGCTTTTCACCCTCAGACCGACGGACAGACAGAGCGCACCAACCGTACACTAGAGGATCTATTGCGACTGTGTATTTTGGACCGTGGCGAGCCTTGGGAGAGATTGCTGCCACTGGTCGAGTTTTCGTACAACAACGCTCATCAGTCCAGCATAGGCATGGCTCCATACGAGGCATTGTACGGAAGGAGGTGCAGGACCCCACTATCATGGGTTCAAGATGAGGATCCACAAGCACTAGGCTCGGAGTTTGTGGGAGATACAGATGCTCAGATTAGATTGATCCGAGACAGGATGTTGGAAGCCCAGAGCAAACAGGCGAAATACTACGATGCGAGGCATCGTCAAGTGGAGTTCCAGGTGGGAGACCGAGTTTTCTTGAAGATACAGTCGATGCACGGCATTTCGCGGGTGCGTGGGCGGAAGAAGCTCAGTCCGAGATATATGGGGCCTTATAGGATCTTGGAGCGGATTGGCCCCTTAGCCTATAGACTGGAGCTACCGCCGGAGTTAGCGGGATTGCATGACGTCTTCCACGTCTCCTCACTTCGGAGGGCTCTGCTACGCCCTGAGCAGCTGATTCCCTCGGCAGATGGCCCGGTGGCCTCGGATCGGTCAGTTAACTTGGAGCCTATCAGGATTGACGATACAGCAGTGCGTGTCTTGCGACGAAAGAAGGTCCCGTTAGTCAAGGTTCTGTGGAACAATCATGGGCAGGAGGAGCATACATGGGAGCCACAGGACTTGATGCGGCAAAAATACCCGGAACTTTTTCGTCTGGTATACCTCACAACCCCTCTGGACAATCAATTTGCCTTCCTGTTTAAAACCAATAGGACGGAAATTTCAAGAATAGGGGCTAATCTTTTGTTTATTGGGGTGTATAAACCTAGTTAAGTGGGCGAATTAATCTTAGATTTGAAACCGCACAAAGCAAACATAACGTAGAGAGGTAATCTTTCAATTCACATGGGATGTTACAAGCTTATTTTTTCCCGATTAGAGTCCCGTAGGCTTAACCTTGATTTCGGGGACGAAATCTTTGTTTTGTTTATTGGGATTTGTAACATCCCATTTCTGGCAAGACCCCTAGGAGATGGTTGGTCATGATAGAACCCTAGGAAGCCCAAAAAAACAGAAATAAATCGACCGAGATTTCGGGTCACGGGTTGGTCACGCCCGTGACCCACATGTCACGCCCGTGACATAAGGCGTGACCACGTTCGACGATCGTCGATTTCAGTTCGACGGTCGTCGTCCCAGAATTAGTCACCGGTCATGTCACGCCCGTGACATAGGGCGTGACAACGTTCGACGATCGTCGATTTCAGTTCGACGGTCGTCGACCCAGAATTGTCCACATGGGCCTGTCACGCCCGTAACACAGGTGTCACGCCCGTGACATAGGGCGTGACCACCTTCGACGATCGACAATTTCAGCTCGACGGTTGTCGACCCAGAATTGGCCACACGGGCCTGTCACGCCCGTGACCCACAATATCACGCCGTGACATAGGGCGTGACCACGTTCGGCGATCGTCGATTTCAGTTCGACGGTCGTCGACCCAGAATTGGCCACACGGTCCTGTCACGCCCGTGACCCAGGTGTCACGCCTGTGACCACCCTTCGACGATCGTCGATCTCAGTTCAACGATCGTCGAACCCAGAATTGGCTAAACCGGGCCTGTCACGCCCGTGACCCATGTGTCACACCCGTGACCAAGGCCGAAACATCAGCCAGACTGGAAATTTTGGTAACCGACATCGTAATAAATTCTGACTATGGGAATGAAAACCAAGAATATTTATGGGCCGTTTCCTACTTTAATTATTTAAATAAATAAGGAAATGTTGGTCCAATAGGAAATCTCCACCTGGCAAACATCTCTTCGTTCCCAGCAATTCAATTCCCTGCATCATAACCGAAATGTTATTAAGAAGAAATATTAATGGCCATGAACGTTTCATCCTTTCCCCTCCCCACTTGGTGATCTATAAAAGGCTCTTAAGGGCAAGAGGAAAAGGTTACACGCTCCATCAAACTAATTCAGATTCCGTCCCTTACTGTTGAAGAATTTCCGGCGATGCCACCACCGCGCAAATGGCTTCCCGACGCTCTGCACACCTCCAACCCGCGAACAAGGTCCTCCCCTCCCTCTTCTTCTGCGGATAGATCTTAGAAATTGTTAGGAGAGATATCGGGCTCAAAAGAGCCAGATCGGGTGAGCGTTTTCATGGTTTTCCAAAATTTTCATGGTGGCGGGTTCGCCGGAAACAGCCTCTCCGGCGGCCGTGCCGCCGCCCGACGATAGCCCTCACCTCAATAGAGGTGGTGGTGGTGGCCGGCCAGGGAGATGGTTGGATGGCCGGGAAATAGCTTGGAAAAGCTACAGGAAATTAAGTTTCAGGGTCCTGTTTTCGGGCTGTAGAAGAAGATGAACAGTGACATTAAATTAGATTTTATTTTTAAAACAATTTCTGAATGTAATATTTGTCATTTTAAATAATTTGGGAAAAATACCTAGAGGCTCCTGCAGGAAAAATGGTCAACACTAATATTGTACCTCTTGGAGTCTAGGGAATTTTAAAATTTGTTTCAAGCGTTTTGGACCACTGGATAGACCTCGTCACTCAATTTGGTGAGGTCTACCCATAGGGTAGCCTGACCTTAGAAAAATTTCCTACTCCAAACTAGTCATCAAAATGACTTGAAATTTAGGGTGTGGCCTAATCTTATCTATATCTAGATGCTGTCCAAAAATTAGGATTTTTGGGAAATATTTTTCTACAGTTTTTTTAGAAAAATTCAATAATCCTAGCATAATTTAATTAGATGGCTAAATAATTCCCAAACCCTCCCAAATTTTGGTGGGTGGTCCCTGGGTTCACCATAAGGTTCTGTATAATTTTTCATCTCATTTGGAGATGGTTTGGATTAGAAATGATCAAACCTATGTTTTGCCCTAATAAGGGGTCTTAGGTTTAAGGTGCACTTTTGAGATTTGAGTGGTCAGATCACCTCAACAGAGGTTGAGATTTTTACCACTGGCTAGTAATATTCTCTAGCACCCCCTCATAGAGTTTGAGGTGGATCGGGGTTAGTTTGCCCTAAGAACCAAGGCCAAACCCTAAGGATGGATGTTGGTGGCTTGTGAGGGTTATGGGGTCAAATGATCATAGAGTGACTCGAAATTTGGTGAAGTAGACCATAGGGCCATTATTGTTCTCTGGATGAAATCTTAGTAGATTTGGAGACCATTGGGATACCTAAAAACCTAACCCTAGTTTAGGGTGCAAAACTTGTAGAGATAGGATATGACACTAAATCATATTGAAAAGTGATGAGATTTGGGTAGAGTGATTTATAGGGATGGTACAAGCTCTGGATATTTTACTATGAATTTTAAGATCATTATTTTGGGTACTTGTTAACGATTTAGTAGCTTGTATGATTTGATTAGAAAATTTATTATGGAATACACATTTTCTGGAAAATGATGAAATTTAAGCAGAGAACGTTTATTATGATTTTAAATCTCTGTCAATTTTTACGGGATTTTTGGAAGTTTAATTCAAAGGCTTGCTTCATTAAGTATGTTTTACCTCGAATATTTGATTAAATCTTGAGTGGTGTTTAGCAAGCTGGTAAAATTATGATTCCTTGCACAAAGATCTTTTCTAAATCATACTACTGATTAGTAATTTTTCTATAATTTTCCGATGAATAATTTCAGTACTTCCTTCTTTATGTAGGATTAACATGATTATACTGGATAAATTAATTAGAGGCTAAATACTTTCTGTAAAATTCTGAAAATTTGTATTTGAGGTTATCTTGCTGTTATTTAATGATCATGATTTTTGGGTAGCCATTACTTAGGAGGATCATGTAGTTCATGTTTAAAATTACCCATGGCCCGTCCTTTGGGAAAATTAAATAAATATCAGATTAATTAGGAAAATTATAAGTTTCTGGATTTAGATAAATTATGATATGGTAGACCTCCAGTAAATATTATAGGAGATTTGGAAGATAATTTGGTGTACCACCCTTTGTGTACCTCATATAGCTTAGGATGGTCTGCATATAGTAAAACCACGGAAACTGAACTAGAGTAATAATGAACTTGGGAAATGGAATTTTGGTAGTTGCTGGTTGGTAGGGCAAGCTAAGATTAAGTTCATCATTGGAAGTCAGGATAAGTAGAGTGTGAGACTGGTTAAGGTTAAGTGGCGTACGGGAACGACGAAAGATCGTCCATCCCAGGAAGAAGAGAAAGAGTCTTAATACTCTAGGGTTAGATCTAAAGTAAATAAAAGAGGATCGGGTTAAGGGAGATCAACCAATAACAATAAGTGCCTTGCGAAAGGGAACTTCGGGCCGTAATGTCGCCGTCTTGGTTCCTAGTGCCCCTTGAGAGCCCTTCACGGGGTATGCCGGGGGCAGTCCTGGGCTAACATAAACCATAGGAATAATAAATTAAAAGAGCAACTAGTATAACTAGGGTTGCACACACACACACACACACCTCGGTAGCTAGGAAGGTAGAATAATTGGTTTGGTTGCCATTCAGACAGTAGCTATGAAGGTAGATGCATTGACGGGACTGTCCGAGTGGCCGAGGGCTCGAGGGTTGGAGTACAGAATAAAGGTGGTGGGCCTTCGGTATCTGATAGTCGTTCACACCGACATCGGTACGTCGACTCGGCTGTGTGGGACACTTAGCCAAAGAAAGTCTGGTGGGTACAGCCAGCAGTAGTACGCGGATACTCTAGGTTGTGTTCTTCTAGGGGCGTACGGAGGGCTAAGCCTGGTAGTGTGGATACCCGCCTAGGAGTGGGGGGCCCGACCCACTGTCTCCGTTTGCCACTACGGAGGTTCCTGGGAGTGAAGCTAGCTACCCAAATAGGGGGAACTAAAGGTCTGTGCGCATAGAGTCGTGTGCGTGAGTTGCACATGCATGAATCATGGCATAGCATATCATTACACTCATATTTGCATACAACCGACACCCCAACATATAAATCGGTATGGGACTTTTTATACGATGGGAGCCTTGTAGAAGACCCCTTAACTTATAAGTTTGTATGGGCATTCATATAAGTTAAGGTTACATACTTGTTTACTTGCTTGTTTACTTACTGTTCTCTAGCTGCCTTTTTATACAAATTGCTACTTATTGATTGCTCTCCTTATTACTTACTGTCGTAGGATTGTTAGACCTATTTCATTCTAAATAACCACTAGATTAGCTTCCTTGTCACCTGCTTGATTATTCTCCACTTTTGTAGCTTTCCTTTCCTCCTCTCTGCCCGATGCTTAGGAGCCGTGGTGGGAGGGGTAGGGGATGATAGGGCTTAGACTTTATGACTAATGGTTTTCGAACCACAACATTACAGGAGCTCTGGATGGGAGACAGGGACCAGCAGTCTAGGGACCAGCACCAGCGGAGTACGGTGCGCTTGGGGGTGGGACAGTCTAGCACCGGTGCACCTGCGACCAGCTCCGTGAGTGATTAGTAGTTTTATAGCTTCCGCGATGAGTGAATTGTAGTGAGGACTCTGATGTACTGGGCTCGAGCCCATTTATCTATTTCCTGTTTTTATCTATTGATGGACTGGATATGATTTCACTCTTATTTACATGTTTCTGTGGACTTGTTTGCATTTTATAAGTAAATACTTCTCTCTCTTGTGATCGAAAAGGGCCGACAGGATTGGCGTTTTGTAGTGGTTGCCTTCCCGTGAGTCGGTGCCACCGCAAAGCGGCAATTCTGGGCTAAGACCCCGGTGGTTGAAGAAGAAAAAAAAAGGGGTCTTACAGCCGTCATCCCGAGAGTGAGTTTTTTTGCGGTTAAGTCATTTGGCGTTGAGTGAGTAGAGCTCACTCAACACAGCGTCGAGTGAACTTGACGCCTTCCCCGCTGGGTGTTGGCGTTGAGTGAGTGGAGCTCACTCAACGCCGCGTCGAGTGAACTCGACGCTTTTTCTTTGGGATGGTGTTTTCTCCAGGATTGTTAATGTGGTTTTTCCCATAGGGGTTTTTTTGTTATCGGCTAGTTTTTTAATGCTGACTCGTGGATTATGGCAAGTGGCATTTCTGGTGGCTCTATAAGTGATGAATGGTGTGTGCTGAGCTATGACCACCACCAGTTAGGCCGTTTTGGGCTGGTATGGTTTGGTGTGTGGACCCTATAGCTTCCACTGGTTGTTTTTTTCACCCTTGAATATTTTTGGGTCTTGTTGTTTGGAAGAGGGCTGTTTTTTTTGCCACCAACCCAGACCCAAGGTTTTACCACGACCAATAATTTGCAAAGTTAGGACTATTAGTTCCTTTCCTTTCATATGACAATTTCTATTGGCATATGTTTGACTTGTTGCTGCTGCAGGTGTTTGGTAGAGCATGTCGTTATTCAGTCTTGCATTTGGTGTACCTTGATTGCTCTTTAGACAGTGTTTCTTTTTGCTGTCTTGATTATTTCCTTCTGCTCTTTTTGATAGCATTTGTTGCAGGGTTGGTAAACCCCTTCATTTATTGCTTATGAATCTAATGCTCCACTTCTTTTGATTATATTCTTTGTGAGGTATTCTTTCTTTGAATGCCTCAGGTTCAGGTTGTAGCCGATTGAGCGGCTAGTTTTCTTGTGGAGCTTTCTTATGTCCTGATGGGTAGCTGAGATTGCTGTTCCTTATCCTTGTGAGGTAGTTTTATTCCTTCTGTATAGACATGCATACTAACTAGTTGGTTCGTGTCAGGTTGTTGATGCCCACTAGTGGAATAATTGTGATGCTGGGTATGAATTGAAACCGCTATTTTTTTTCCTATTTGGAGGTTGTTTGCTTGCTTTCTGGGAATGATTTATGCTAGGTTGCATGTTAGGTATTTTTAACCCTAAAAGCATTACTATATGTACCTCATGCACGTCATGTTTATAAAAAAAAGCACTACTTTCCAAGTAACGTAAAGGCTATTTTTTTATAATAGATTAAATTTAGAGTTGTGCATACCATGAGTCGTCCCTCGGGGACACTTATGCTCATTTAGAATATCAACTTAACCAAAGTATTTTCCGCTGCGTATAATTATATTTTCAATTTTGGACTAGCTGATTCACTGTGCCGAGGGATACGACCATCAAATTTAACAAGTTTTCTTTCATATTAAATTATGATTTTCTTTAAAGATATTGAGTCTGGAGTTTTGCCTAAACGTGTGCAGTTATACCCTGCACGACGTGGCATCATGGCACGTACTATCTCTTACTCTGATATGATTTAATTGTTGAGAAAATGCGGGCCGTGACAATTGGTATCAGAGGGAGGTTGCTTGATAATTGGTCGGGCAACCTTTCCCTTGTTAGCATTAGTGGTTTAGTGTCATATCATACACACACCGATATGTCATCAGTACGTATTGGCTGAAGCATGAACACTACACTCATAAGCATGAATAGAAGTATACGGGGCATATTATGTAGTATGGGATGCATAATATGTGTCTGTATATGGATCAACCATAGGTGGGAACATGTGAGAGTTATATAGTATGGGATGCATAACCTCACCACATAAATGCCCATTAGCATGTTTTCTTTTTCGTTGCATGCAATGTTATGTAGTATGGGATGCATAATATTTCCATGCACATGATCGCTCATGACATGCATTAAGGATTTTTTTAGAATGTATAGCACAACATGCATAGCATAACATTGCATAAGCACAATGTGCCAATCTAAAGATTTGCATGATGACATAGGTACACACTTGGTTTTGAGTCAATAGAGATACAAATTCATGCATTCATGGTCTAAGCACATGAGTTAGTATGATGGTGGTGAACCATCGTAGGTTAAGCACAATATCATTATTATAAATTCCCCGAGAAATTTAGCAATTGAAGTTCATATTTAAGTATGTTTGTTTGTACCGGCTAGTTTTTTTCTAGCAGTTGGGCCAGGTTTTAAATAGTGATAATATGATTATAGGATGTCGAGGCGTCCTTTGACGAGACTGACTCCCCAATCTGAGGGTGAGTCTTTAGGAGCGCAAAATAAGGCATTGATTGAAAGTATGCGGCAAAGTAATGAAGCTTTGTCCAGACAGACTGTGGGTATGCAAACTCAGATCCAGTATCTGTTAGCAGTTGTGGCAGGATAGCCTCCGAGAGTGCCGAACCCTGGTATAGGCGTACCTATTCCTGTTCCTCCTGCTCCCCTGGTACCTCCTGCTATGTTGCCCCCGGAGATGACGTTTATATCGCACTTCGAGCGATTAGGACCTCCTACTTATGATTGAAAGGCAAACTTTATGGTTTTGGATGATTGGCTTATAACCATCGAGGAGATGTTCTCCTATTCTGGAGTTACCCCTGATCAAAGGGTGATGATCGCCTCCTATCATCTTAAGGGATTAGCGAAGAGTTGGTGGCTGAGAGAGAAGGAGAGCTTGAAAGAGGGATGCTCTTAGGAGACCTTCAAGGAACTGTTGCTAAGGAAGTTTCTGCCTTCGGTCATGTGCGACCGCCTGATGAATGATTTCCTACATTTGAAGCAGAGGCAGCTCACAGTTAGTGAGTATGAGATCGAGTTACATAAACTGAGTCGGTTTGCCCCCAGCTCGGTAAGCTCTGAGGCGGATCGAGTTAAGCGTTTTCTTAGCCTAAGAAGTAATGTTAAGCAGTTATCAAGTGCTTATGGATCAGCGAACTATGCTTGAGTGATGCAATCTGCTTTGAAAGTTGAGGTAATTGAGAATGCTAAGCAAAGAGGGCAGCAGATGAGAAAAGATAAGAGGAAATTGGTTGAAAGAAAGAGCCCTCGGTACCCGGTGCTGCTTTAAGAAAGAAGAGCAAGGAGGTTTGTAGCTTCTATGGCAGGTCAGGCCACTCCTTTGAGAGATGTTTCAAAAGGATAGGAGCTTAGAAGAAGGAGCAGGTGCTTGCAATTCAAGGTGCTCCCAGGAAATATTTATTCTATTCAGCAAATAAGCGGCCAAGGCATGATGTTGCCCATTGCTGGGGAAAGGATAAGATTAAGGCAAGAAGTTTTTTTCTATGCGCTCAAGAAGGGCACATTAAGTCTAAGTGCCCACAGCTATAGAATGTGTTGTAGCCACTGCCACACTTGGCAATGCCACCGCCTTAGAAGGTGAATAAAGGGAAGGGAAGCTGAATGTGATTTCTTCAGAGGAAGCACAGACTTCGAATTAGGGTTTTTAAGGTTAGATTTCTCCCTAGCCTGAATGTTTTTATTCTTAGCGATCATTTAGCATTTGTTTTCCTTAGTTGCGTGTGCAATCTTATAGGAATATTTAAGTTGAAGAACTGTTGGGCGCGTGTTCTCTTCGACTCTGGCGCTACCCACTCAGTTGTGGCTAGAGCCTTCGTGGATTGGTACTGTTTGGATCTAGATCGAGTTGGGGAAGCCTTTTGCATCAAGTTCCCTTCCGGTGATTCTGTGGTTTCATATCAGGGCATTAAGGATTGTCTGATTGTGTTAATGGATTTTCTAGCAAAGGCAGATCTGAAGGTGATCGACCAGGAATACTTTGATGTTATCATAGGCATGGATTGGTTCTCCAGGTATGATGCAGTTATCCAGTGCAAGGGTAAGCGCTTGGACTTTGTAAAGGACAACGGTCAGCCTGGGAGTGTTTATATTAATCCGCACCTTGATTCTCCAATTATTTCTACGGTATGTGTTTGGAAGCTGCTTGATTCTGGCTGCATTGCCTGTTTTGTCTCAGTTGTGGGGACTATTGTTAGTGTACCGCGCTTGGAGGAGATTCCTGTGGTGTGCAAGTTTTCTGATGTTTTCTTGATAATCTTCATGGTCTTCCACCTGATAGAGGGGTTGAGTTTGTGATAGATTTGGAGATAGGTACACGTCTTATTGCAAAGGCGTCGTACCGGATGGCCCAACGAGCGCTGGAAGAGTTGCGTATCCAGCTGGATGAGTTATTAGAGAAAGGTTTTATCAGGCTGAGCTCATCGCCTTGGGGAGCTCCTATTCTGCTATAAAGAAGAAAGACGGATCGATGAGGCTTTGCATCGACTATAAAGAGTGGAATAAGGTTACTATTAAGAACATGTATCCTTTGCCAAGGATTGACGATTTGTTTGATCAGCTGCACGGTAGTGCAGTATTTTATAAGTTTGATCTTCTTTCTGGATACCATCAGCTCAGGATCCTCGAGTCAGACATTCCGCGGAATGCTTTTCGATCCAGGCATGGGCAATTTGAATTTCTGGTTATGCCATTTGGTTTGATCAACATGCCCTCAGCCTTTATGGATATGATGAACCAGGTGTTCAAGGACTTCCTGGATAAGTTCGTGGTCATGTTTATCGACAATGTTCTGATCTATTCCCGCAATGCTGAGGTGCAAGACCAGCATTTGCGTTTGGTTTTATCTGCTTTGAGGGACCGTAAGCTATTCGCCAAATTGAGCAAGTGCGAGTTTTGGTTGCCTCAGGTTTCATTTCTAGGCCATGTGGTTAATAAGTGTGGGATTTCCGTTGACCTAGAAAAGATAGCTACTGTGATGGATTGGAGTAGGCCGGGCACACCCAAAGATATTAGGAGCTTCCTAGGGTTGGCTGTCTATTACAGGAGGTTTGTGGAGGGTTTTTGTACCTTGGCTGTACCTTTTACTGGATTGACTCAGAAGAATGCGGCTTTTGTTTGGAACAAGAAGTGTGACGAAGCCTTCTTATAGCTCATGAACAGATTGTTCATTGCTCCCATTTTAACTCTCCCTACAGAGGGCATGGATTATGATGTTTATGTGGATGCATCGCATGTTAGTCTTGGTTGCGTGTTGATGCAAGATGGGAAAGTGATTGCGTATGGGTCTAGGCAACTGAAGAGTCATGAGAGGAACTACCCTATTGATAATACGTTTTGTAGCCTAAACTATTATTGTATTTTATATTTTATATTGTACAAATTTTGTCTATTATTAGTTTATTTTTATCCTTTTTATGTAAATTTTATTGCCACTAACTTTTTCCTGTCTTTTTGCAGGTTTCAGAAAAATTGCCAAAATGGCCTGTCACGCCCCCCTGTCACGCCCTCCCTGGGCGTGACCTTGGGCGTGTCACCGATCCCGAGGACACCTGCTGGAAGGGACAGATAACGGTCAAAATGCTGTCACGCCCCCCTGTCACGCCCTCCCTAGGCGTGTCACCGGTCGTGACATGGGGTGTCGCCCTCTGCCGCAAAGCCTGCCGCCGCATTAAATGCCGTTCCGTCTCAGCACGCAAATAGTACTGTCACGCCCCATGTCACGCCCGTGACATGGGCGTGACACCCTCCTTTTTCGGTGACTGACGGATTTCCGACCAATGATTTGGACATGACATGCCTGTCACGCCCCCCTGTCACGGGCGTGACCTAGGGCGTGACCACCGACGTACCGAAGCAATCATCCCTCCCGCCAGAATCCAGAGCCCGAGGTCAACATAGTACTGTCACGCCCCCCTGACACGCCCCCCTAGGGCGTGTCGGAGGGCGTGACCAACGAGAAAAAATCTATAAATTGAGCCCCCCCTCCTCCCCATTTCAGCAAGCTTTGGTTGAGTGGGGGAGGTGCTGCCCCTTTGTTTCTTGATCCTTTTTCATGCTTTCTCTCTCTCTCTCTCCCCCTCTCTTTGTACTTTTTGGTTAACCTAGTTTAATCATAGTTTGTGCTAGCTTTTAATGTAATTTTTTCTTGCTTAGTGCTTAATGTAGGGCTAGAATAGGGTTTAATTTTCATGCACTTGTAACTTTAATTTTCAATAGTGTAACTTGCCTTTTTATTAATAAAAAGTGTTTTTTTTTTTAGTTTGTGTTCTTCTTATGCTTTTCTACTCATCTTCCCCCCTCCACTCCATTATGATTAACTAATCCTCCTTGTACTCGATCTTGATGATCCGAGATTAGAGCGATTATGTTATGATGTTTTAATTAATCTTTTCTTTTTAGGTTAGGGCTTGAATTACTCTTGATTTATCACGGGTCGGAGGTATATTTTCGATATATACTCTCCGCCTTTGCTTTCATTCTGGGCTAGCGAGAGGCCGAAAGAATGAAGTGAGCATTCAAGAGTAAAGGGAGTTGTACGCACCCCTCGAGAGAGGCAGACGTCCAAATCTCCCGGATTGGAGTAAAATCCAATAGTGGGGTTCACGCGTAAAGCGAGTTTTAGGCCTCCGATTTAGACGAGAGTCGGTCGGACCTTCCTAAACTCAGTTGGGCACGACTTCGAGAGAAGCGTGTTCAAGCTTTAGGAACCTCCACGGTCAGGACCCTTATCCTATTAAGTTTAGATTTTTATCGCATTTTCTTAATCGTCTTTAGCCGAGGTGAATCTCGATCGGGTGCATTTCCATTTCATATTGTTCTACCTTTTGTAGTAATCTCATATATTGTGCTCTTTTATTAACTGCAGTAGTTTCCTTTCTAGCTTAGTTGTTTACTTAATAGCCCTCTTAATTGCAGTGTTTCTTTTTCTAGAATAGCTTTACTTTCTCCCCTGCACTTAGATTTTCTAAAACCCTAGTTTTTCCGTCGATAAGATAATAGCGTTCGTGTGAGTAAGCTTAGCCAACAGTTCCCGGATCTTAATACGACACTTGTGTCCCCTTGCTACAATTCGATAGGTATACTTGCCTCATCGGGTTGCTAGTTCGGTTGCGTTTATTTCTTCGAACCCTAGCGCGCAACAAGTTTTTGGCGCCGTTGCCGGGGAGCCAACTTCCGTTGATATTTTGAAAACACGAACCTATTAATTTTATCTCTTCTCTTTCTCATCCCCTTTCTTTAAAGTTTTAAAAAAAATCAAAAAATTATCACCGCTCTTAATAGAAACCAACCTCACAATTTTTCTACGCCACTAATTCTCTCGAAAAGGGCAAAGGGCTTTAAGCGCCACTGTCTTGTCTAGTACCTTGCGAACCCTTCACGGGGTAGTCCTTGGGAAGTTCAGGAGTTAATCTATAAAAAAAAATCTATTTCAAAAAGAAAAAAAAAAATTTTAATTTAATTTTCTAAATCTAGTTTTTCTTTCTAGTTTATCTTTTTCTCTTTCTGTTCTTTTAGTGCATGACCCGCAGGAGTCCGTCGGTTATTTTGGACTTGGACCACGAAATTGAGCGTACTCTTCGGAGAAGATCGCGATTTCAAGGTCCTACTATCCAAGTGCCGGTTGAGGACTCCGAGTCATTTAATACTTTAAGAATGGAAGAACCCAACGTAGATGAGGCCGTGCAAAGGACTATGTCCTATTATGCACGACCGAACCTCGAGGGAACAGAATCGAGTATAGTCCGCCCTACTATAGCAAACAATAACTTTGAACTAAAGCCTAGCATAATTCAAATGGTGCAGCAATATGTGCAATTTGACGGACTTCAAGATGAAGATCCGAACGCACATATAGCTAGCTTTCTTGAAATTTGCGACACCTTCAAGATAAATGGTGTCACAAATGATGCGATCAGGCTAAGACTCTTCCCCTTCTCTCTAAGAACTAAAGCTAAGCAGTGGCTTAACACACTTCCGAAAAATAGCATAACCACTTGGAATGAATTAACTGAAAAATTTTTGGCGAAGTATTTTCCGCCAGCTAAAACTGCAAAACTTAGGAACGACATCTCTGCCTTCGGACAAATAGACTCTGAAACCCTTTACGAAACCTGGGAGAGATTTAAAGAATTATTAAGACGATGCCCACATCACGCGCTGCCTGTATGGTTACAAGTGCAGACGTTTTATAACGGGCTAAATCAAAGCACGAAGCAAATGATAGACGCAGCTTCTGGCGGTACTTTAAATCATAAGACCCCGGAAGCCGCTCTTGAGCTTTTTGAGGACATGGCCATGAACACTTATCAGTGGAATGTGCCTAGGTCCCGCCCGAACAAGCCTGCAGGTATCTATGAAGTGGACAACGTCTCCCAGCTCGCTCTGCAAGTAGAAATCCTAAGCAAAAAAATCACGGAGATGACTGCTTCCTCCGCCCCTCAGGTATGGGAATCTGCAACCCCTACTCCAGAACATTTAGATTATGTTAATAATTTGCCTAGAACTGCTTTTAATAATTTTTCTGCTGCGAATTTTCATCCGCCTGGTTTTAATTTTCCGAATAGTTATAACCCCGCTTTAAGAAATCACCCGAACTTTTCATGGAGTAATCCATCGAATGCGATGCGCCCACCTCCGCAAAATGATTTTTCTGCACAACCACCACCACCACCACTTCTTCAAAATTACCCAAAACCTCCAAGCTTGGAGGAATTACTTTCTAAATATATCACCACAAATGACGCCACTATAAGAACGTTAACCGAAGCGTAAAAAGTCTAGAAAATCAGGTAGGACAGCTCGCGAAAATAATTTCTGAGCGACCCGCAGGGTCTCTTCCTTCCAATACCGAACCCAACCCGAGAGAGCAAGCGAAAGCTATAACTCTTCGGAGTGGGAAGCAAGTCTCCGGTATGGTAAGTGAAGAGCCCGAGGCAAGCTCCGCTCCTGCTTTTAAAAATCAAAGCTTCGCTCCCGCTTTAAAAATCAAAGCTCTGCTCCGCTTCCACCCTCTGCTGAAGAAGTAATCACCCCCACTTTAGAAAATAATCTCACTCCACCACCCATCTTCAAAAATAATTCAACTCCTCCATACCCCTCTGAACTTAATAGACAACGTCAAGATGATCAGTACTCCCGCTTCTTAGAAATCTTCAAACAAATCCACATTAATCTTCCCTTCCACGAGGCTATTTCGCAAATGCCGAAATACGCCAAATATCTTAAAGACCTCCTCACAAACAAGAAGAAGTTAGAGAATCTTTCGCACGTCACGCTTAACACCGAGTGCTCCGCCGTTTTAACAAACGGTTTGCCGAAGAAAATCAGTGACCCGGGTAGTTTCTCTATCCCGTGTGTCTTCGGTGATCTCTTTGTTAAACACGCGTTAGCCGACTTAGGCGCAAGTATAAACCTGATGCCCTTTTCGTTGTTCAAAAAGTTAGGGATTGGTAGCCTTAACCCCACGCGTATGAGTATCCAGCTAGCCGATAGATCCGTCAAGTACCCGTTAGGAATAGTGGAGGACGTTTTAGTGAAAGTCGACAAGTTCATCTTCCCGGTGGACTTTGTCATTTTGGACATCGAAGAAGACGTCGAGGTTCCCCTGATCCTTGGCCGACCCTTCCTTGCCACCTCCCGAGCCATCATTGACGTAAGCAATGGTAAGCTCTTTCTTCGAGTAGGCGACGACGAAGTCACATTTCCGATCACCCCTTCGATGAAGAACACCTTAGCGAACGATGACTCATGTTTTTTCATAGACGCCGTGAGTGATGATTCTTCCTACTGCCTCTCCGACTTTGAAAAAGAATTTTCTACTTTTTGCTCCTCTTCTCTTACAACAGAATCTCTGCAAGGAAGTGATGAATCTTCTTATTGTCTTTCCGACTTTGAAAAAGAGTTTTCTGATTTTTGTTCTTCCTCTTTTCTTACCACTGAATCTGTACAAGAAGCCGTCTTGGCTGCTAGCCCCACCCCTTATTACGTTCCTTATAAAAAAGTTTATGAAGATATTATTTTTGAAAAAGAAAGAATCTCAAAATCCTCTTATGAAGAACCCCCTACCCTAGAACTTAAAGAACTTCCCGAACACCTTAAGTATGCTTTCTTAGAAAAAGACTCCAAGTTACCAGTTATCGTTTCGGCCTACCTCACAGATACGCAGAACGATAAACTTCTTCTAGTTCTACGTAAGCATCGCCGGGCTATTGCTTGGCAAATTTCTGATATCAAGGGCATAAGCCCATCTTTCTGTACACATAAAATTTTAATGGAAGATAATTCGCGTAACTCTATCCAACCTCAGCGCCGTATAAACCCGAATATGAAAGAAGTAGTTAAGGGCGAGGTTATGAAACTATTAGACGCAGGAATTATCTACCCTATATCAGACAGTAAGTGGGTTAGCCCCGTTCAGGTAGTTCCAAAAAAGGGAGGGATAACCGTAGTTAGTAATGAGAATAATGAATTAATCCCAACACGGACGGTGACGGGTTGGCGTATGTGCATAGATTACCGTAAGTTAAATGACGCCACCCGTAAGGACCACTTTCCTCTACCGTTTATCGACCAGATTTTAGAACGTCTCTCCGGCCATAGCTTTTATTGTTTTCTAATCGTCCTTTTTAATTATGTTTCACAAGTAAAATGTTGGCCATGCTGTGTTTCTAATTCGCGGTAGCATGTTAAGGTGAAATATTTTTCTAAAACTCGCATTTCTATTATGGTTTTTTGTTTTTTTTATTTCCTTTACTTTCTCAAAAATTCATCATCCACTATTTTCTTTCTCGTTTTTGAATAACTTTTGTAAAGTCAACTTTTGAATAACGTAGTAGATGTGAACGATCCAAGTCACCTATTATTTCTATTTTCAAGATAATTTCATCAATCTTCTTTTATTATCTAGGACTCGCTTTTTGAAAAATTTTCAAACCTTTGTTTTAAATAAATTCAAAAGCGTGAAAATGATTTAGGCCGTTTTTGTTTTCGTTTGAGCTTTCCTGCCAACCTAAAAACTTTTACCACTAGTTAGCCGTTTTTGAGCCTTTTTCCGATTTCATTTGATAGCTCCTCTCTTCATTTCAGTTTCACCAAAGCCAAAATTTCCAACCTATCGAATCGCACTAGCCTTTTTGAGTTTCATAAATTATTTTGACGATTTTTGATAGGGTATTTTGTGATTTTTGTGGAGAAAGGTTTTCAAAAAAAAAAGGAAGTATGTTCAAAAGTGATGTTTATTTTTGTTTGGCCAACTCAAAAAGGAAAATAAAATATTTATGGCCTTTGTTTTGAAAAAAGAAAAAAAATGAAAAAGAAAAATGAAAAAGAAGAAGAAAAGAAAAAAAATGTGTACATATTTTTATGAAAGTTTTTGAAACTCTTTGTTTTGGTTTAGTGTGATTTTAAACCTTCACGTTTATCTTTGAATTCCACTCCTAATCATTTTCCTAAACCAAACGTTTCTGTCCTATTTAAGCCCTTTTGATTCACGCTTTTTGTTTTTTATTTAACAACTAAGAAAAGAAAAACAGTAAATCAGTTTTAGTTTTGGATTTAAACCTAGATTTTTGATAATTAAATTGATATAATTATAATGCGTTGCTTGGATCTAGTAACAACTCAATGCGTGTTTTTTCATTTTCGTTGCTTTACTTAAGTCCATTTAAAAAAAATCTCGTTAAAATTTTGGATGATTTGTTTTTATTAAGTAAAGTTTATAAAAGTTTTACCATACCTAAATAATTGTTTTAGACTTACATTTCACCTTTTCCCTACTAAGAATTTCGCATAGTACTTGTGTAGGCATAATTAGAACTTTTTGATTAGTCCTTTTTATAAATATCTAGTTTTTTATATTTTTGCTTGGGGACAAGCAAAGCTTAAGCTTGGGGGAATTTGATAATACGTTTTGTAGCCTAAACTATTATCGTATTTTATATTTTATATTGTACAAATTTTGTCTATTATTAGTTTATTTTTATCCTTTTTATGTAAATTTTATTGCCACTAACTTTTTCCTGTCTTTTTGCAGGTTTTCAGAAAAATTGCCAAAATGGCCTGTCACGCCCCCCTGTCACGCCCTCCTTGGGCGTGACCTTGGGCGTGTCACCCGATCCCGAGGACACCTGCTGGAAGGGACAGATAACGGTCAAAACTGCTGTCACGCCCCCCTGTCACGCCCTCCCTGGGCGTGTCACCGGTCGTGACATGGGCGTGTCGCCCTCTGCCGCAAAGCCTGCCGCCGCATTAAATGCCGTTCCGTCTCAGCACGCAAATAGTACTGTCACGCCCCCATGTCACGCCCGTGACATGGGCGTGACACCCTCCTTTTTCGGTGACTGACGGATTTCCGACCAATGATTTGGACATGACATGCCAGTCACGCCCCCCTGTCACGGGCGTGACCTAGGGCGTGACCACCGACGTACCGAAGCAATCATCCCTCCCGCCAGAATCCAGAGCCCGAGGTCAACATAGTACTGTCACGCCCCCCTGACACGCCCCCCCTAGGGCGTGTCGGAGGGCGTGACCGACCCGAGAAAAAATCTATAAATTGAGCCTCCCTCCTCCCCATTTCAGCAAGCTTTGGTTGAGTGGGGGAGGTGCTGCCCCTTTGTTTCTTGATCCTTTTTCATGCTTTCTCTCTCTCTCTCTCCCCCTCTCTTTGTACTTTTTGGTTAACCCTAGTTTAATCATAGTTTGTGCTAGCTTTTAATGTAATTTTCTTCTTGCTTAGTGCTTAATGTAGGGCTAGAATAGGGTTTAATTTTCATGCACTTGTAACTTTAATTTTCAATAGTGTAACTTGCCCTTTTTATTAATAAAAGTGTTTTTTTTAGTTTGTGTTCTTCTTATGCTTTTCTACACATCTTCCCCCCCTCCACTCCATTATGATTAACTAATCCTCCTTGTACTCGATCTTGATGATCCGAGATTAGAGCGATTATGTTATGATGTTTTAATTAATCTTTTCTTTTTAGGTTAGGGCCTTGAATTACTCTTGATTTATCACGGGTCGGAGGTATATTTTCGATATATACTCTCCGCCTTTGCTTTCATTCTGGGCTAGCCGAGAGGCCGAAAGAATGAAGTGAGCATTCAAGAGTAAAGGGAGTTGTACGCACCCCTCGAGAGAGGCAGACGTCCAAATCTCCCGGATTGGAGTAAAATCCAATAGTGGGGTTCACCGCGTAAAGCGAGTTTTAGGCCTCCGATTTAGACGAGAGTCGGTCGGACCTTCCTAAACTCAGTTGGGCACGACTTCGAGAGAAGCGTGTTCAAGCTTTAGGAACCTCCACGGTCAAGGACCCTTATCCTATTAAGTTTAGATTTTTATCGCATTTTCTTAATCGTCTTTAGCCGAGGTGAATCTCGATCGGGTGCATTTCCATTTCATATTGTTCTACCTTTTGTAGTAATCTCATATATTGTGATCTTTTATTAACTGTAGTAGTTTCCTTTCTAGCTTAGTTGTTTACTTAATAGCCCTCTTAATTGCAGTGTTTCTTTTTCTAGAATAGCTTTACTTTCTCCCCTGCACTTAGATTTTCTAAAACCCTAGTTTTTCCGTCGATAAGATAATAGCGTTCGTGTGAGTAAGCTTAGCCAACAGTTCCCGGATCTTAATACGACACTTGTGTCCCCTTGCTACAATTCGATAGGTATACTTGCCTCATCGGGTTGCTAGTTCGGTTGCGTTTATTTCTTCGAACCCTAGCGCGCAACACCTATGCATGATTTAGAGTTTGCAGCCGTGATTTTTGCGCTGATGTTGTGGAGACATATGCTTTATGGCGCACAGTGCATGATTTTTACCGATCATAAGAGTTTAAAGTACGTATTCTCCATGAAGGAATTTAATCTTCTCCAGCGGCACTGGTTGGAGTATGTTGCCTATTACAATATTGATTTATAGTATCATCTGGGAAAGGCTAATGTGGTGGCTGATTCCCTAAGTCAAAAGACGGGGAAGATTTTTAATCTCTCCGCCGAGATATTAGTGTAAGAATTTCATTTGATGGATATTTCTGTGGGGAGCTGTGACTTGCATAGTAGTTTGGTTTTAGCAGAGCCTTCTAGGATTGCGCTTACGAGATTACATCAAAAATATTATCCAGATCTATTGCATTTATATCTTATAGCTGAGAAATGGGAGTTTCCAGATTTCTCGATTGATGATGTGGGTACTTTGGAGTACCGCGATAGATTTTGTATCCCCGCCATTATGGATACTTGAGTTATGTTGTGCAGAGAGGCGTATAGTTTTAGCGTTGCCTACCATCCAGGATCCACCAAGATGTATCATGACTTAAAGCAAATTGCCTTGTGGTATGGGATGAAGGGAGACATAGCTAGGTTTGTTTCTGAGTGTTATACTTGCAAGCGTGTTAAGGCCAATCATGGATGGCCTGGTGGCAAGTTGACTCTGTTGGAGATTTTGACTTGGAAGTGGGAGAGAATTTTGATGGATTTCATCACGGGTTTACCGAGATCTCCTAGAGGATATGATTAAGTTTGGGTGATTGTAGACAGATTAACGAAGTGTGCTCCCTTCGTACCTTATAAGATCGACTATCCGATGAAGAAAATAGCTGAGCTGTATTTGAATGAAATCATCTGATTGCATGGTGTTCCAGTAAGCATTATTTGAGAGCGAGACTCCCGGTTTACATCTCGCTTCTGGAAGAGTTTTTTAGAAGGTTTCGGTACGGATTTGAGATATTCTACAGCATACCACCCGCAGACCAATAGTCAGACAGAGCGAGTTAATCAGATAGTGGAGGACATGATCATATACTATATTTTAGACCATGGAGGAGCGTGGGATGAGAGTTTGAGGCTTATGCAGTTTGCTTATAATAACAGTTATCAAGAAAGCTTGCAAATGGCTCCTTTCAAACCTTTGTATGGGAGGCGCTGCAGGACTCCCTTATTTTGAGCTGAGGTTGGCGAGAGAACTTTATTGGGTCCGGATTCGGTCGAAGCGATGGAAATTGCTGTGAAGCTTATTCTGGAAAAGATTTATATAGCCCAAGAGTGATATGAGAAGAATGCCAACCGGCATAGATCTGATCTGGTGTTTGCTGTGGGGGACTTGGTATTTCTAAATGTTTCCCGATGATTGGAATCACGAGGTTTGGTAAGAACCAGAAGTTAGACCCCAGGTATGTGGGGCCGTTTAAGATAATTTAGCTATTTGGTGTAGCAGCTTATAGGCTGGATTTGCCCGCGAACTTTCCTGGTATGCACGATGTTTTTCACGTTAGCCAGCTGCGGAAGTGTGTGCTGAGCGATAGGAAGGTTTTGGATTTTGTGCCTCAGTTAGGGCCAAATCTTTTTTTTGTGGAGATGCCTGTCCGCATTCTGGATGCTCAAGATTGCGTGTTGCGGAGGAAATCTATTCCTATGGTTAGGGTTTTGTGGAGAAATCAGGGCATGAAAAGCGCGACTTGGGAGTTATAGTCAGCTATGAGGAACGCTTACCCTCATCTGTTTCCCTGACTTGTGTCTGGTATGTTTTTCATTTTCTATTATAGCTTTTGCTTGGATATTTCTTTTTCCTTCTTGATAGAAGTGTTGTGTGTAAAGTTTCGGGGCGAAACTTTCTTGTAGGGGGAGTGGCTGTAATGCCCCCGGTTTTTTCTATAATTTGTATAATCATTGTTTGACATTATGTTGACGCATTTCCCGCCTTTTGCCATTGTTAGAGCGTGGTGTTAGCTCTTTACGTTCTTGAGTGGCTTGTTTATAGCCTATTTGCAAGGTTCCCCAGCTAGCCGGAGTTTGTTTTGGTGACTCGGCGGAGCCTCTCAGGGAATGCTTGAGCTTTGGCATTCGGGAGGTGTTAGCTTAAGTATTGATCGTAGGATGTTATTTTCGACATCACCGATTTTTTCGTAGCATGGGTGTTTAGCTATGGTGCGAGTTTCGTCGATTTCCGAGATCATTTGTTTTTCACATCGTTTAAACGTTTTCTATGTTAGCTGGTAGTGTGTTACCAAGCTTTTGTTGTTGCTATGTTGGGCTAAGTGGCAGAGCTTAGTTATAGCAGTTAGCCGGTTTTTGTTTGGCTTAATTTAGGTGAAGATTGTTAGCTGGTTTTATATATATGTATATATATATTTGTGTGTTTGAGCTCGGGTTTAAGCTTGAGTGTTGGAGCTTATTTCAACTATTCTTTTTTTTGGTGTGTTGATAGTTGTTGTTTAGTGGCTGATTCTGTGAGCTAGCTGCTAGCTGTTCTTATATGTATAAGTATATATGCTATATATATATATATAATATATATATATATATATATATATATATATATATATATATATATATATATTAGTGGCTGGATTTCTTTTGTTGCAAGTGGCCGAGCGTTCCTATTTTTGGGATTATTTTATTAAGCTATGCCCGAGTGAGTGGGGAGGGTAGATAAATTGGGGCCGGCTGGGTTTTTTTCTCCTCATTTCTCTTTTCCCAAGCCATCTACTAGCTTCAAGCAGAAGGCATTGGGAGACGGAGGTGCTGAAGCTCCGGTCAGCGATTGCTGGAGGTTCAGAGCTCGTTTTTTCTCAGGTAAAGGCAGATTTGGACTCCACTCACCCGGATCTTCCTCCCTAGGTATGTATTTCTTATTTTAGGGTTGTCATTGATAGCTATGGTTTTTAGGGTTTGTTCTCTGTTGGATCCCTTGTTGGATTTGCGCTAGGTTCACAAAGTTAGTCTGAGTCTGACCCACATTGTATAGCCAGGGTCATGTCTAGTAGTCCTAGTGTTGTAGGTTAAGTCTTTTTAGTTGTACCATCTTAAACCAGCCAGCAAAGGACCTCAGAGACTCAGACTTACCAGTTTTCAGAAGACAGTGATCAGTTCAAAATTCTTTGAACTTAGATCTACGATCGTCAATCTACGATCGACGAACTCAGAGTTAATTCTCTGAGCTGAGCTCGACGATATTTGAGCTCAGGTCGACGTTTAGTTTTCTTCAGACAGATTCTCAGCTCGACGAACTCAGAGTGAAGAATTGGAAAGTATTTCTCAGTTAGCAGTTCGCAGAGCTCAGGTTGATGAACTGGATTTTTTTGGTCGATGATCTTGGATCTCAGGTTGACGAATTCCGTTCAGCGTTCGATGTTTTCTGTTATGTTCCAGAATGAGTGTTTACTTCTTCTGTTCCTTATTTTTTCTATTTATTTGCAGTATTACTCCGAGTATTTAATGCAAATATTCTCCAGAATATAGCTGTTATTTGCTGCATTAAATATGGCATTGATCAGAATAATTATTTGCTTATTCTATCAAGGATAGTTGGGGAAACAACTTAATGCTTTTATTCCAGCCATTTTCAATTCTCAGGGTCAGCCAACATTTCTGGAAAGAATTCAAAATTCAACGAGAATTTTTAATTGGCAGTAGAATAAAAGAGATCCTCTCTTTTTCGAGATATAGAGTTACAAAGAAAGAGAGAAGATATTAGAAGCACGGACAGAGAACTTTCATCAAGCAGTCGACTCTTTCATTCTTTCTCAACACTTTTCTTACTCTGCCAATACTCAAGACCGAAGAAGAACAAAACATCAAAATCAAGAGTCTTCTTCAACTTTTGTCCCAGAAATCTATAGACATCTTTTTCAACATCAGTCATTGGATTTCTTGGACCTTGGGAGATCAAGCTGAAGACCTACTCACCCTTAAGCAAAGCTCATTATCCCTGAAGCATTCAACTTATTAGAAGGAGCTTTGACAACAAAAGAATCCACATAGTCTTCTCAAGTTACTACACCATATCATGCATATGGTAGCGCTCAAAATCTGCTACTATATTTGAAAAAACTGCTACTGTAGGGCTACGGTAGCGGTTCCGTGTGTGTTGCATCCACTGCTGTGGTCGTAGGGTATGGTAGCGGTTACCCAATGTATTGTGCCGTCTTTGAAATCGCTACTAAAGATGCATCTATTATAGAGGTTATGGTTTTCAATAGTAGCAATTATTTCATTTTACAACAACGGTTACGAGACTCTATGGTAGAGTTTATTCTTTCCTTTGGAAACATTTTTGTTTTTCTATGGTAGCGATTATCCTCATATATAGCAACGATTTTTATTGTCAATGTCAACGATTAAGATGATTAATAGTATCGGTTTTTAGTGGTAGCTAATATTATGCCTAAGTATATATGGCCGGTCACGATTAATATTCATCCATAAAATGTATCCATGCTTGCATTTAGATTCAATATCCATCTATGCATTCAGATTCAATATCCATATATATATCATCATATATACATATATGCATCAAATTAAAAAATGGACACAATCCAAAAAGTACAAACAAATCTTAATATATAACTCTCCAACTTATTAATATCATCCATACATATTAATATCAATCCAATTACTACAATATATGCACAAAAAGAAAAAAATATCATCAATCTCTGGCTTCACCCAAGCTCTTACACCAAAAGCTAATGAACTTATATAATATATATAATAAGGTTTGTTGATTTGCATTCATTTCATTCTAATTAAATTAGCCAAGCCACTGCTGCACTAACACTCTCCACTACCTCTGACTGAATGTCATATGCTTATCTTCTCATGGGCATATTTCTCTTGAAGCCATTCGAAGGTGTTCTTCATGTCGAGCTTGCTGGTTATGGTTTTTCTTGATTCCTCCTCAATTTCCTCGCTCTTTTATGGAGGTACAGAGCCTCTCGATTGCATCCCGTTGTCGCACGTAGAGTGAATCCGTTTACGTGGCCATCAAAAGCGTGCTTTGCAAGGATGTCAATGGTTGTCTAGCTCCTTGGAAGAAGGAGACTACATTAACACAACATATATACTGTCCATTCATCATCATAATCATCCATATTTTTTTAGACAATACCTTAGCATAGAAATAGTTATGACCCCCACAAAAAAACAAATTTTGAACATATAAGTTAATAGAGTTCCTTAGTTGAGGCTGCGTTTATAACCACCTCGTTCACAAATATTGCCACAACTGCGCTAACTGGAGAAGTTATGTGAAAATCAATGAGATAAATTAAATAAAGCTATTGAGAGTGAAGTAAATAGGGCACCACTTGCCAGCTTAAAATGTATAGATTTCTAAAGTAGTATATTATGAGCATTAAGTAATTGGATTCAATCAGCAGCCAAAGATTTAGACACAGAAGAATCAATTGGATCCATAAAAATTTAAAAAATCATAAAAGGGCCCAAATTTATATGCATGGCTTATCACAAACACTAACATACAAAATAAAAAAATCATAACACAGTGCCAGCTTTATGTACAGACATTAGCCCTATTTAGTAGGGTTTAGGGATCACTGACTTCATCAAACATCTAAAGTCTAATTTGGGCAACATTTGGCTCAACAACGGCTCATACCACCTCGTTGATGACCGCCACCGCAATGCCAAAAAGACTCTTCATCTATTATCTGTACTAACTAGCTGCTAAATTGGATTCTTGTTGAACACAAGCAAGAAATACAACAAATAATGCAGCAAACTCTGATGAGTCCTATCAACCAAAGCTGGCAATGTATAGTGTGTAACATCCCATTTCCAACTAGACCCCTGGGAGTGGTTTTGTCTTAACAGAACCCTAGGAAGCCCAGGAATCAAATTTTGTCGACCAAGATTTTAAGTTAAGGGGTGGTCACGCCCGTGACCTAGGGCATGACCCCCTTCGACGATCGTCGACATCAGGAAGACGATCGTCGAGCTCAAAAAATTCAACATAGGTCAGACATGCCTGTGACCGATCTGTCACGCCCGTGACCTTAGAATGGCATTGATTGAGCTAAGCTCACTCAACGCCGTAGTCTGGATGGCGTTTATTGAGCTTAGCTCACTCAAAGCCATAAGCGGAATGGCGTTGAGTGCATTGAGTGCACTCAACGGCATAAGCAACGCCATCTGGTGTCGACAGGTTGGCGTTGAGTGAGATGAGCTCACTCAACGGCGTATACTGGATGGCGTTGAGTGAGCTTAGCTCACTCAACGCCGTAGTCGGTCAGACGAGATGGCGTTGAGTGTATTGAGTGCACTGACCGCACTCAACGCCATTTGGTGTTGTATGGATGGCATTGAGTGAGCAGAGCTAACTCAACGCCATAATCTGGACGGCGTTGAGTGAGCTAAGCTCACTCAAAGCCATAACCTAGACGGCGTTGAGTGAGCTAAGCTCACTCAAAGCCATAACCTTGACGGCATTGAGTGAGCTAAGCTCACTCAACTCCATAATCAGGACGGCGTTGAGTGAGCTAAGATCACTTAATGCCATAACCTAGACGGCGTTGAGTGAGCTAAGCTCACTCAAAGCCATAATCTGGACGGCGTTGAGTGAGCTAAGCTCACTCAACGCCATAACCTGGACAGCATTGAGTGAGCTAAGCTCACTCAAAGCCATAATTTGGACGGCGTTGAGTGAGCTAAAATCACTCAACGCCATAACCTGGATGGCATTGAGTGAGCTAAGCTCACTCAAAGCTATAATCTGGACGGCGTTGAGTGAGCTTAGCTCACTCAACGCCATAATCTGGACGGCATTGAGTGAGCTAAGCTCACTCAATGCCATTGCACTTAGAATTTTTCTGGCATTTTTTTTTTGGCTGTGTGCTGGTTCAGCTGAACCAGGACGGTCTAAGAAGTGGGCCAGAATGCATTAGTGGGCCGTTTCCTTTTAATAAAACCCAATTAAGTCTTATTTTAAAGAAGGTTGACCGGTAAAGTGAAGCTGTGCCACGTGGACCGTCAGTTTTGGCAAAAGGAGCAGTGACGGCCATGGCCGAGAGCTAGGCATCATGGCCATCAATGGTATTTGATGTCATGGCCTTCCCCCTTCCCTTTCACGGCTTGATTCAACTCCTCTCAAAGAGAGGAGGAGTTTCCAGCCCTCCTCCAGCTGTTACAAGCCGTTTCAGCTCCCCTCCACCATGGCTGAAGCTTGCATGTAAGAGGCACTAATGGCTGGACCATTTCTACTCCCTCCCGTAGCCTTGTTCTCCTATAAAAGACTCCCTAGACTTAGATAGGAAGGTTTCACCCTTTCCAGATAAATCTAAAGCTCATTATCTTGCTGTTGAAGAATTCTGGCAATGCCACCACCGCGCCAATCGCATCTCGACGACCGGCTCGACTCCAAACCTCGAATAAGTCCTCCTCTACCTCTTTTTCTATTGATAGATCTTAGAAATCATTAGGAGAGATATCATGCTCAAAAGAGCTGGATCGGGTGAGCGTTTCCATGGTTTTTCTGAAATTTCATGGTGGCGGGTTTGCCGGAAACCGCCTCTCTGGCGGCCGTTCCGCCACCTAACGGTAGCCCTCACCTCAACAGAGGTGGTGGTGGTGGTGGCCGGCTAGGGAGATGGCTGGGTGGCCGTGAAATAGCTTTAGAAAAGCTACAGGTTTTAAGCATTTTAGGTTGCTGGTTCAGGCTTTTTGAGAATATGAACAGTAACCTATAATACTAAATTATTATATTTATATATAAATGTAATGTTTTTATCAAGCTCTCTTTTATGCTATTTAATGAGGTACTTAAAGGATTTTTATGTAGAAGTGACAAACATGAAATCTGTAGCCCTATTGGTCTACTACATTTCAAAGTTAATTTGGGTCAATTTAGTCAACTGGTTTGACCAGGGCACCTCTTTTGGTGGGATCTAGACCTAGAGATAGGCAGAGACAAAAAGGTTTGCCCACCTTTCATCTTTTGCCCAAATGTTCTGAAATTTTGGCAGGGAGTCTATCCTAACTATACCTAAGGCCTGTCCAAAAATGAGAATTTTTAGAGAATATTTTTCTATAGTTTTTTGTAAAAATTTAATAATTCATGTATAATTTAGTTACGTGTCCTAGACACCTCAAAATCCCCCCAAATTTGGGTGGGAGATCTTAGGGGGAATGTTGGAACTCTGGTAAAATTTCCACCTCATTTGGAAGTGTTTTGATTGAGTTTTAACTCGACCCTAGGTTGGCCCTTATAGGGTTAATTAAGTTAATTCATTCCTTTTTGGATTTGAGTGGTCAAACAACCTCAATAGAGGCTGATATTTTGTCCACTGGCTGTTTGGGGGCATGACACACCCTCTAATATAATTTGGGGTGGTTTGGGATAGGGTAGCCTTAGAACCCTAGGGTATGTCCCTTAATGGGGATTTTTAGGGTTGTGAAGGCCATGGGGCCAATGACCTTGGAATGACTTTAAATTTGGTGGAGAGGACCATAAGGTCATTATAGTTCTCTGGACAAAATTTTGTTGTATTTGGAGACCTTTAGCCCACCTAAAACCCTAACCCTAGTTTAGGTCACCAACCTTAATTTGAACTATAATGCTATCAAATGAACTTTAAATCACGTAAGATTTGGGTAGGGTGATTTTATAATCCAAGTGGACATAATATAATTTTGTTGAGATTTTTGGGTTAACTTATACAGTACTTCATTCACAACCTTAGTTGTGCCCTATATATTTATTTTGTTGATTCTGGAATTTATGTTCACTGGAATATTATGAAATCTTGGATTAAAGCATCTTATAGCATGTTATACCTTCTGTATTTTTCTTGGAATTTTATCTTATTATTTTGGGTACTTGCTTCTTTAACGTACCAATTATGATATGTAGTCAAAAATACAAACAATGCCCATTTATTATTTATAAAATTCTGAAATTTGGTCAGTGGGTGTTTTAGACTATGATTGTCATTCTGTAAATTTCTCTAGATTTTTGGATAATTAAAAATAGTACATCCTTCTTTAAGATAGGAAAATTAGTGTTTTACATTAAAATAAATTCAGAGCCCAAATATTGGAGAAAAATTATGGGACTTAGTTTCTGATGGTTTTAGCTCACCATAGAGCTTCTATAATTTTCTTGTTATTGTTGGATATATATTTACAGTACTTGCTTCACAATATATTAAAAGTGGCCTTAAATGGTAAATTAGGAAATGTAGGCCTAAACAACTCTGAAGTTTCTCAAAATTGGGAATTACTTCTTAAATGCCTCATTGGATTTTTATTGATTTTATGGTGATTTATTGTTGGCTCATTAGTGCACTTCATGTTCATACTAGGGCATTGGGAGGCTGAGAATAAATAAATTAAATGCCAGATGAAATAGGAAAATTATTATTTTCTGGATTTCGACTAATTATGTTGTGGTAGACCTCCAGTAAATATTATAGGAGATTCAGAAGACAATTTGGAGTACCACCCCTTGCATACCTCGTAAAGCTTAGGATGGTTTGCGTTTAGTAAAACTGCAGAAGCTGAACCAGAGTGGGTAATGAACTTTGGAAATGGAATTTTGGTAGTTTGCTGGTTTGAATAGGGTGAGTTAAATCAAGTTCATTATTGGAAGTAAGGATGGGTAGGGTGTGAGATTGACTAGTGTAAGTTCTGTTCGGGTTCGACGGAAGATCGTCCTCCCCGAGAAGAGGAAGAGTCAAAGTCACCCTAGGATTAGCCCACTGTAATATGAGAAGGAAATGGGTTAAGGGAACCAATCAATTACAATAAGTGCCTTGGAAAGGGAGTTTTGGGATTCACCCCATCATAGCTCCTAGTACCGCTGCGAGCCCTTCACCGTGTAAACCTCGGGAAGTCCAAGGTTAACCTTAAATCTTAGGAATAAAATGATCAAGAGTAACCCTAATAATAGTTGCACCTCACACCTACACTTGTACACTTAGGAAGAAGAATTGGTATGGAATGGGTAAAGTAGGTCCGTGGTCTAAGGGCCTACTAGTAATGTCAATGGTCTGGTTTGTGATTGGGAAGTCCGGGGACCTGGATGCTCGGGGACTTGGTATAAATTTAGAAGTCAAGGGAGCGGGATGCTAGGAGACTTGGTATATGCATGGTAGCCTAGAGAGCTGGAAGCTCGGTAACATGAGAACTTGTACAAATAAAACTGTCATGATTGCATGTGCATAAAAGTGGTGGGTCATCGGTACTGGACGATCGATCACACCGACGTCGGTACATTGACTCAACGGTGTGGGACACTTAGCCAAAGAAAGCCTGGTGGATATAGCCAGCACTAGTGCGCAAATACTCTAGGTTGTGTTCTTCTAGGGGTGTACGGAAGGGCTAGGCCTGGTAGTGTGGTTACCTGCCTAGGAGTGGGGGGCCCGACCCACTGTCTTCGTTTGCCACTACGGAGGTTCCTAGGAGTGAAGCTAGCTGCCCGAACAGGCGGAACTAAAGGTCTGTGCGCATCGAGTCCTGTGGGTGTGTTGTACTTGCTTATGCATTCCATAGTATATTTGCGTGTCATAGCATAAAGATTGCCACCTATCATATAAGATGGTATGGGACGTTTTATACGATAGGCCCTGCAAAACGACCCCTTGGTCTATAGGGGTAATCCCTATAAATCAATGGTTATATTTCTTGTGCTTTTACTTACTTGCTACTCCTTGCTGTTTGATAACCGACACCCCAACGTATAAGTGGTATGAAACACTTTATACGATTGGAGCCCTACAAAAGATCCCTTGGCTTATGCGTTTCCGCATAAGTTAAGGTTACATCTCCTACTTTCTGCTTTTGTCATATTTAATATGGAATTGCTAGCATAGGTCTGTTGTCACCTGCTTTTGACTTATTCTCCACCTTCATGTCCTTCCCTTTCTTCCTATCCGCTCAGTACCTAGGAGCCATGGGGGAACGGGTAGGGGATGATAGGGCTTAGTCTTTTAGACTAACGGTTTTCGAACCACAACATTTTAGGTGTACCATATGAAAGGGTCACGAGTTTTGCAGTTTCTGACAGAGTTGACCCCGCGACCGTGTTACCATTGTCACCATCCGGGACATACATGGGTCAAATGCCCCTTGATGGGTGGGATCCCACCAGCTCAGCAGCCAGGAGGCTGAAGATGTAGACGCAGAAGTGGATTGCGAGGCGGCGAATGCAGGTCGAAAAGGAAGAAGCACCCAGAGATGCAGCACCAGCAGAGTACGGAGTCGGTGGAGATGGGCCAGTCTAGCTTGGGTGCTCTCGGTACAATGACAGTTACGGTGACACTTAGTTTTGGTTTTGCTTCCGCGAGTGACTTGTAGTGAGGATTACATGTACTGGGCTTAAGCCCTCCTTTTGTATTCTGATTATTTTTATTGTGGACTCTCCCTTCGTGGAGATTTATTTATATACATATGGTTATGGTGGACCAGTTTATAATTACTTATGCTACTGTTCTGCGATCGATTTGGCGGCAGGATCGGCGTTTTGTAGTGACGACCTTCCCGGGCGTGATGGTGACACCACAAAGCGGCGGTTCTGGGCATAAGACCCTATGTTTAAAAGAAAAAAAATGGGGTCTTACACAGTGCAAGGCAAAAAACTTACCCTAATACAGAAAAAATGCATTAAATGTGAATGCTTGAAAAATTATGGCAATCAACAAATCAAACCAGCATATGCAAAAGTTCTAGGCTCTACGACCGCATGAATCAGACCTTATTACCGCAAAAGTTCAAGGCTCGAATAACTCAAAGTATGGGGCAGCATGTTGACTAGAAAATTTACCCTAATTAACTTCAAGATTACACATTTTTATTCATTTCTAATCTCTTCACATGACTCATTCACTAATTACGACTTCTCCTCTGCTTTCCCCGAACCAAGTTCAGCAGTGATCAAAGAGATTAATTAATGCTAATATCCCCATCCCCACAACACCAGAGAAACACAACTTTGGCATTCATACAAGAAATATCACTGATCATGTAGAATCTGATTTAAGTACAGAAGGTGCATTTGAACAAATACTATAATGTAATCTATTATCCCATAATATTCTACATTGCCGACAATAGGGTTTTTGTCCCTGGAGCTAGAAAAACTTTGAGTTGATATTGTAAGAGTAACTCCACTATTTTGAGTCTTGCTTTTCCCATCTCGTTCCCTGATATAAAATTTATAACCATTAATACAATAGCCTTTATATCTCCTTGACACTGGATTTGGAAATTTAGAAAGCTAGCTTATGTAATTAGGAACTTGTTCATTAGTTACTCTAGTTTCAAACCAATACACAAATTCTTGACTATGCATCTTTTCTTTATCCCATTTACTCGATCCACGTCTACTATCAATCAAATTTTTATGCTCTCTGCATTTACGTGAAATGAAGTTAGGATAAATAATTTGACGAACTTTTCCCTTCAGTTAGACTCGTTTGCCAGCGGTCAACTTCCTTTTTGAGTGCAGGATGGCATGTAGGAGATGCGGTGGATGCCGAGCGAGGGGGATCCGCGTGCCCTAGCAGTGCTTTTGGAAATAGACGAGAATGGGAAAAGCAGGCAGCGCGGGATAAGATTTTAGGCTGGAAGTTTTTGGGGGAAATTTTGGGGAAGTGAGAGAAATTTTTGCGAAAAATTAGGGTGCAGTAGCGTTCAAATGATATAGTAGCGGTTGTAAAAGTAATCATAAATTGTTATTGGTAGCATTTTTTAAAGCGCGACAAAATAACTGATAATATATGTATGATAGCTTATGGTAACGGTTATTTATCTACAGTTGCAGTTATAAACGCTACCATACTCTACCATAAAAATCTAATGGTAGCGTTTACTTAACCGCTACAAATTAAGTGATACCATATTCATTATATGGGGTAGGGTGATGCATTGAGTGAACTGGCTTCACTCAATGCTTATGTACTTAGCCGCAACTTTCTTTATGGATGCGTTGAGTGAGGCTTCATCACTCAACGCTTCTGCCTTTGCCTTAATTTTTGATGAGGCGTTGAGTGAAATGGCTTCACTCAACTCTTCTGTACTTAGCAAATCTTCTTGATGAGTTTGCGTTGAGTGAGCTATCCTCACTCAACGCATATGGAGTTAGACAGATTTTCCTGTCAATCTTTCCTTAGGCATTTACTGATTATTTCTCCGTCGATGCCTTCTTTTTTGGGCTTTGAGTGAGTTGTCCTCATTCAACGCTTTTGGACTTAGCCATAATTCTTGACAGATACTTCAAAGGATTTGACTACTTGAGCTTAAATTAACGGTTCTTTCATCAGGCGTTGAGTGTGCTATCCTCACTCAATGATTCTGGACTTAGTCGATTTTTCTGCTTGCCTACGCGTAGGCTTTGACAGACTCAGCTTTACTCGACGCCTCTTATAATATGGCATTGAGTGAACTGCATTCACTCAACGCCCGTCGACTTAAATGATTTTCAGTCATTCTAGCATCGTTACTTGGCATTTGGCGTTGAGTGAACTGGCTTCACTCAACGCCTATGGACTTAGACTAATTTCATTCTCTCTACCTCTCTACCTTGTGACCATCTATCACAAACACTTAGACAACTTGTCTAAACTTGTTCCATGGAACATCCTGCACATAATGAACTTGAACAACATCAAATACAATTATGCTCTTAGTGTTGATCGTGAGGCCTCTTCCAATCTAGGGAACATTGAGAGAAATATTCCCAACAATCTCACCCTATTTGAAGAAGGAAAAACACACAATAATACTAAGAAATATTTTCACATAAAGAAAATAAATTTAGAAGCAGGTGTAAGCTCCCTGATACTACTTGAAAATTCAAAGTAGCTTACAACACTCCTCACTACTTGACAGTTAAGTGGAGGACTTTCCTAAAACCACTTAAGGGTGGAAACATACTATGCAATGGCTCAACATTGCTCTCTTCATATTACTTGAATGTTTCCAAGTAACATGCACTTACTTAACATGACTTGGTCATGTCAATTATTGCTTCCATATCTCCACCTAAGCATGTATTGCACACCATCTCCTCTTTTGATATGCCTCTGGAATTACTCAGTATTGCGATTTCTCTACTCAGTATTGCTTAACTCCTCCCTTTAGGGTAGAGGGTATTAGTGTATTGCCCACATCTCATCAATTACATAGCGATTGCTCTAAACCCTTTAGGCTTGTATTGCACTCATCTCCCCCTTTCTGGCTTCTTACAAAAATATCCTAATTATGGAGGTGAGGGGATCATGTACCAGAGAATTTATCTTTCAATCCTAGCCAAAATCTTGTGTTGATACCACTTGAGAAATTATCCTAGTGATGAAACTAGTTTACTAAGAGTCATACCTTTGGTGTAGATACACTGATACAATACATCACTGCAGCCACTTGAGCTAGTTGCTAACATTGTTCCACTTGAGCCGAAGCCACTCCTTATATCACTTAAAGCTTCTGCAAAATGTAGCTGTAGTAAGGGAGATGCTGGATTTTCTTCTACCCCCGCATCCGCATATCTTTTTAGCAGTAGTAGTGACTTCACAATAGCAACCATTCACTAGGGTTAATCTCACCCTCAGACTATGCATAGTACTAAGGATGTGCTGATCAACAGTGACAACCTTTGATTCACTATTGCTACTGCTGGCTGCCACTTAATAGGAAGCTGAACTTGTTCCTGTAACTTGCTGGATTTGCTCCCCCTCGATAGGAGCATCTGATATCTTCTCTTTACTAAACACTTGTGTCCATCTTAGTCTTGATACCACTTTATATCACTTTAGATTCTTGATGTCAAATTATAGACTTGAAGGTCTTGATACTACTTTGGAGACTTATCTACCTGTAAGAGAGGTGAATCCTGCAACAAAACACAATTAGGAGCAACTAGAGCTAAACTAAGTTCATCATACCCAACTCAAATTTTAAGGAGTTGAACTTGACTTCATCTAGTGGCATTGTAAAGATGTCTATTGTAACACCCCAAAACTCAAAAAAGAACGGATAGCATTTTAAGACCAATTTGGTGCCTGAATAGCTTCACACCGCCTATGACACGGGCAAGTCCAGAGCCATGTCCTTCTCTGTGATTTGCCGGCCTATGTCGATTGATGAACACGGGCATACCCGCAGCCATGTCTGGAACACGTCCTGTAACACGAGCATGTTACATGGCCATGTCCTGGTCGGGACTCGATGGTTTCCTGTGTCGCTTGAGGAACACGCCGTGTGATACGGGTGTGTCATAGGCTGAAACGGGCTTGTTAGCAGTAACACGGGCGTGTTAGAGCCCATGTCCTTCTCTGTGTTCGAAGATCATGGTCAAAACGTGAGACATGGCCTATGACACAAGCGTGACCGTGTCACAGGCCGTGTTCAGCCCAGGAAAATGATTTTCAGGGCAAATCGTGGCCGTTCATTTCCTTTTAATAGGATCCAACGGTCCAGACATCTCCCTGCTTTTATATGCCAAGGAGTTGATGGTTAAACCCTCATTTCTCTTAAGTAATTCTCTTTCTAAAAGATTTAGAGAGAGGGGAGAGCAAGGAAGAAGAAGAATGAGGAATCCGACCACCGGTGGTGCTTCAGAGACCCAAATCGCGAGCCGAGTGTAGATCTGTGGAGGCTAGGCCGTTGCGGTGCTTTTCATCCGTCTAGTTTCTTCTCTTCTTCATGGCGCCAAAGCGAACCACTAGGGTAACGATTCTCTTCTTGGACATTTGAAGTCCTCTACATTTTTGCATAGGAAACCCGCTCTCGCGAGTGTGCTGTGAGTGTGAGGTATTCCTTCGGGTGGACATGAATAATCCCCATAGTTTTGCATATAGAGTCCAGAATCGAAGTACGGACATAGACATGGTGTGTGAAGCCTACCCGGACAAGTTTGTCTTAATCAGTTATGTTTCATTATGCATGTATTGCCGGAGAAGACTCTTTGGCAATGGTTGTTTTTCGGGTTTTCTATGTGGTAAATTGCAACAGGGAGTTTTTGGGATTAACTCCAAGGTACACCCGGAAATCTGGGCAGAAGCGAATTTCTACTATTTTGGTGGCCTGGGAGCCAGCCTTTTACATAGCTGGGCTATGTACTGTTGAATGATCGATACGTTGGGATTCAGAGAAGCTTATCCTAAACAGATGGATAAATGGCCATGCCGAGGTGAGCAACGTGTTGGTGGAACCTTACCCACTCCAAGTGGTTTGGTTAAAGATGGCTTGGAGAGCGATTCTAGGCTTCGGTTGAAAGGATTTTAATGCTCACATGTTTGCCATCTTGGTGGCGGTGGTGGACCGCATAATGGACTGGGTTCAAGTCGGGTTCACCGAGTAAGTGCCCTGAGAGCACGGGGTGTGTTGCCCTCCATGACTATACCTGTGGTGAAGTGTTTAATTGTTGTACTTTCACTATATTATTTGGTTATGCTACTAAATTACAGGGAAGGAGCACCGCCACCCCAAGTAGGGGGTGGGGTCGTTATAATTTGGTCAGCTTTAGCTGACCATTGCTTTTGTTTGCCACCACTACGGTGGAATGTTGATTGCAGGTGCTGCGGAGCCAAGTTGCAAGTAGCGGGCTGAAGCCCTTGTTGTTGAGCCGGCCTTTGAAAGCTAAAGCGAATGTTTATTTTTATTCTCATGTGTGACCGGCCTGCGTGCCGATGTATGGAAGACATTTATTGTTAAAGCAAACACTTGTAAGGCCATAAGGACAAGTACTATTTTGTGTATTTGTTCTGTCATTCCTACTTTAGATTTTAGTGGACATTTATGCTGGTGTTTTGGTTCTTTACTCTTTAACCTTTAACATACTTTCGCTAGAATGTACTATGTGTAGGATGCATTATCTTGGTTAGATGGTTTCATTTTGTAACCCTTCAGTCTATCTGTTGTATATGGCGTCGGGCCCCGACCATACCTACTGTTATATGCCATCTGACGGATAGGGGTGTTATAATTTGGTATCAGACTACGGGTTTCGGTCTTGCTTATTTGAAATCATGGGAAAATTCTTTTAAGGGGTGGTGAGAACATGTTTGTGTGTCATCGTTATAACATAAAAAGAACCCATGAATGTCCACTTAGGAATTAAAATACACGTGTTTGAGGAACCTGCGTGTTCCTATAATTGCTTTCTGCAATTTTGTTTGGTCACTTAATGGTGTTTTGTATGACTATAAGTGACCAGGAGTGGCGCAGGGCCGTCAAAACGCTCGCTTTCTGAGTAAAGTAGTGCACTCAGTGATGTGCCTGAGACCCCTCCTTCTATTGGATCCATAAAAAGAGTAGTTGAAGTGGTATTCGCTATGACTAATGTACAACATGGAAGGAATGTGCAACCCTTTGTCCCTGAGGTGGCTTCAACACCGGTTGGTGTGATGGAGCAAATGGCATTTTGCAGACCATTGGGTCAGCCGTTGAACTTGCTTTTAGTGCAAGGTATGCACTCAGTGGATGAATGTTTGCAAGCATTTCTTATGATAAAGCGCTACCCAGGGTTTGAATTGGAGAGCGAGCAGTCTATGGTCGATAGATTTTATGACGGCCTGCGCAGTGAGTTACATGTTCTATGGCTAGGACCAAAATTAATTGGATTCCGAGCCTTGGCGGAGTCGGCTAGATCTTTGGAAGTAGATTTGGAAAAAGTCAACCAAACGTCAGAGTTCAGGGTACAAAACTCTCCAGGTTCTGCAAAGTCTAAATATTGAAGGGGGAGGAAAAAGAAGTCTAAAATATCAGCTAGTCAGGCTCCATATGATTGTTTTAATTGTGGTAAATTCGGCCACCATGCACGTAATTATCGTGATGATGGCCAGAAGGCAAAGAAAGCCATGACGGGAGCAATTATAGGACTTATTGTGTGAGAAAGTAGTGGTACTCCAGGGGAAAAGAAGACAGGACCAGGAGAAGCCATTGCGCGAGACCCGAATTTTAGTTACACTTGTGGGAAGTCGGGACACTTTGCCCGAGATTGTTGGAGCGGACGTTCGAAGTCCGAAAAAAAACCTGGATCAACCTACGAGGAGAAGGGCAAGGGGTCAGAGGCAACCACATCGCATTATGCCCCAACCCAGCCTAAAGTGTACAACCTTGGCTAGCTAGAGGCCATGAAGCAGACTGACGTGGTGACAAGTATGGTTTAATTTATAGCAGTTTAGCTTTAAATACTTTTGCCCTACGCGTGTTAGCATATGACTTGTTGTGTTAGGCTTTGTTTTGATTTTTGATTATCTAGCGAGAGCACAGTTCGATATGGGATCTTTGCATTCTTTTTTTTTCTAAAGGATTTGTATCGCGCATTGGAGTACCTTCTTCGATGGCAACACAAAAATTCGACGTGTTGTTGCATAATGGGTGTTCAATGAGCGCGAATATAGTTTGTTGCGTAAAGATATGGATTGGGAGTCAATTGTTTGACTTGCAAGCATCGTTACTGCCGACAGTGGTGTTCGACATGATCTATGAAATCGACTGGCTCTTGTAGAAGCGGACATACATTGATTGCAACCGCAAGGAGGTCAAATTGGTAACTGATCATGAGAAGACATTTGCGGGCATGAAGGGGGTTGAACAAGACGTTGAAGCCTACTCTCCAGGTGGTTTAGGCATTTCGGAGTTGTGCAAAATCGGTGTCATGCTCTCAATATCGGTTGGCTCCTAAGGAGAGGGCAGAGCTGAAAATACAGCCTCAAGAGTTGTTGGAGCAAGGTTATTCGTGTCCAAGTTTGTTGCCTTAGAGCGCGTCGGTCCTCTTGGTTAAGAAGAAGGATGGAAGCATACGTCTATGTATTGATTAACAGGAGTTGAATATGCCAATGGAGAAGAATAAGTATCAAATCCAAAGGATTGATGATCTGTTCGTCCATCTGGTGGGGTCGACTATGTACTCAAAATTGAACCTAAAATCCGGATACTATCTGCTGCGGATAAGGGAAAGTGTCATCGCAACGATGGCTTTCACCACACGATATGGGCATTATGAGTTCACCGTCATGCCTTTTGGGCTATCGAATGCGCCATCCGTGTTTATGGATTTGATGAATAGAACGTTCAGAGAATATTTGGACCTGTTCGTGATATTCTTTATCGACGATATACTGGTGTACTTGCTGTGCGAGGAGGATCATTTCAAGCATCTGCATGTGGTGTTTGAGACATTGAGGAAGAACCAACTATACGCCATGTTCTCCAAATGCGAGTTTTGGTTGTCCTCGGTAGCGTTCCTTAGTCATATAGTTAGTGGAGAAGGGATTGCGGTAGATCCGGCAAAGGTAGTTGCTATACGGGAGTGGCCTGTGTTGTCTGTGATGGCAGAAATCCGGAATTTTCTAGGGCTTGCCGGCTATTACAGCCACTTTGTTTAGAACTTCTCACGGATAGTATTGCCCCCACATTACTTTGACAAGGAAGGATCAGAAGTTTGTTTGGATGCCTGAGTGCGTACACGCTTTCGAAGAACTAAAGTGTCGTTTGACCACGACAACTGTCTTAAGTATGCCTTGTTGTTCTGAGGGCTTTGAGTTTTTTAGTGATTCTTCAGGCAATGACATAAGTTGTGTACTTCCAAAGCATGAGTGTGTAATAGCGTATGGTTTGTGCCAGCTGAAGGTTTACGATAGAAATTATCCGGCTCATGACTTGGAGTTAGCAGTCGTGATATTCACCCTTAAATTTAGGAGGCATTATGTATACTGTGTGAAGGTCGATATCTATACCAATCGTATGATCATGAAGTATATTTTTGATAAAAAGGATTTAATTGTGCAACAACGGAGGTGGAGGAAGTCCTGGGGGAATACACCTTAAAGGTACAATACATGCCTGGATAAGGTAATGCAGTTGTAGATGTGTTAAGTCGCAGAGCTCGCACGCAGGTTGGTTGGTTTTCGATGAATGACGAGCGTTTGGTTGGTGGGTTGTAGACCTTGGAAACATCTTGAGCTGACTCGAAGTTTAGTGCCAAAGCACAATTGTTCTGGACAGAAGTGCAGTGCGACCTCGTTGATAGGATTTGGTGAGCCCTAGTCTTGGATAACGTCGTGAAGCAGATCATGGATGAGACTTTGGATGGTCAAATTCCCAATATATTGTTAACGATGGACTGTTATGGAGGGACAGTCGTCTGTGCGTCCCAAGTGTGGGTAAACTATGGGAGGAATTGAGGTACTAGGCTTATCATGCTAAAGTCCTTGATACGCCCAGGGAGCACGAGTATGTGTAAAGCCATGAAAAAGTTGTTCTGGTGGCCAGGACACAAAAAGTACATAACACTGTATATGGCAAAGTGTCAAGCGTGCACCTTGGTGAAGGAAAATTCCAGAAGCCAGGTGGATTTCTAATGTCCATGCCTATACCAAAGTGGAAGTTTGATGACATCGCTATGGACCTCGTGCATGGTCTGCCGAGATTGCACAAGGGTTAAAATGATGCCATCTGGGTGGACGTTGATCGTTTAACGAAGGTATCATATTCCTTACCCAATAGGAAGGATGATTCTGTGGAAAAGGTGGCGAAGCTTTATGTGGATATTGTAGTCCGTTTGCAGGGTGTGCCCTGAGCATAGTAAGTGACCGATACGGTCGGTTCACGTCAAATGATTGGAGTCTTATTCATCATATGTTGGGCACCATGTTGAACTTCAGCACTGCTTTTCACCAACAGACTAATGGGCAAACTAAAAAGGTAAACAGGACAACGGAAGACATGCTTCGTATGTGTGTATTGGATTTTAGGAAAAGGTGGGAAGACAATATTTACATGATTGAGTTTGTATACATTAACAGCTATCAAGGCAGTTTTGAGTTGGCGCCTTTTGAGGCTCTTTATGGGAGGAAGTGTCATACGCCGCTGTCTTGGGTAGAAACGGGAGAATCGAAGCTGTGCAAGCGAAGGGACGTTGAAGGTGCTACTTCAACGATATGGTTGATCTGAGAATTGCTACTAATTGCTCAAGATAGATAGGCCAAGTACTACAACGCCAAACATCGAAACGTGGATTTTGCGATGCGCGACTGGATATACCTCAAGTTAAAGCCGTTTAAAGGCGTATCAAGGATTCTATGCTTGAAGAAGCTTAGTCCGAGTTACCTTGGACCATTTGAGATTCTAGAGAGAATTAATGAAGCCGATTATCGACTGAGTTATTAGTGGAATTGAGTGGTCATTCGACGTATTCCATATATCGTTGTTGCGGAAGGCAGTGCAAGAGCCTTTACACGTCATTGTGGTCGATCAGGTACCTTTTGATAATGGGTTGACGATGAAGGTCAAGCCCATTCGCATTGAGAACTTTGAAGTCAAGTGACTTCGTAACAAAGTCATCAGGAAGGTCAAAGTCCGTTGGGACAACTGCGGTCGGGAGGAGCTTTCGTGGGAGCGAGAGAAGACAATGCTTGAAGAGTATCGCGAGCAATTTCACTCAGGTACCATTTAATTTTGTATACCTTTCCATTCTTTAATTTCGGGATGAAATTCATTAAAGGGGGGAGAATTGTAATGCCCCAAACCTAAAAAGGAACAGATAACATTTTAATACTAATTTGGTGCCTGAATAGGTTCACACTTCCTATGATACGGGCGTGTCCAGAGCCATGTACTTCTCTGTGATTTGCCATCCTGTATCGACTGATGAACACGGGCATGCCCACATGTTGAAGCCAAAATTGACCTCAACGACTGTTCACAAATCAAAGTGCAACCGACGCCTACTTCTCTCAAATCTCGACCCCTAACAAGCTGCTAAGGTCTAAAGACTCACCCAAAGCCTCCCACCTCACACCCGGAAGATCTCTGAGAGCTTACCCTCCAAAACCAAAAGCTGGACTGGGAGCTCTTCAGAAAGCACTGGAGTTAGAGAGTAAAATGAGAACCCTGCCTTCCAAAGAGCCCATATGGGTCTTTTTATAACCTTCTCTTGACCTGAAAATACTGAAATACCCCTGATAGGTCTGCCAATAGCCAAATCCCACTGTCATCCCAGGGGCATATAGGTAATTGAGCCCGAGGATAAAGAAATAATAAAGTAATCTTTTCCTGGGCGCCAGGACCTACCACATGGACCCACCTGGCGAGAACTCCGGCCGAGAAGGCTCTCGCCGGGTCCCAATAGAACCTACCTTGGCGAGAGCACCGGCCAAGAAGGTTCTCGCCCGTGGCGGTCTTAATGCTATTGCCGCTGAAGGCTCACCCAATGTCCTCCCTCCTACCTTTAGGCAGGAGCTCCCTCAAGGCAGAAGCTCGTCTAGCCTGAGGCTCGAATCCTGGCGCGAAAGGTCTCGCCCATAGCTAGGCGGGAGCCCCTTAAGAAGCGGGAACTCTGCTGATTTGCCCTTGGGCTAGCCCGAGGCTAGCCCAACTCAGACCATTGAAGCCTCTGGGTTCTACCTAGCGAATATGGGGTTTTACACAATCCCTGCTCTTTTCGAGCTAGCCCTGCGCTCGACAAGACAAGTCCAACCCCAAAATATTCGCTGGATACGTGCCTGTCAGCCAAGGGAATCTTTTGGCGGGCCCTACTGCGGCTATAAATATATGCCGACGGGTGACCATAAGTCTTGCCTCCAAACTACTGTTTTTTCACTGAGCTCTCGCCCGAGATTTTATGCGCGATACCAAGATGTCTGCTAAGCGTGCTGGCAAACCCCTTCCGCAGGACCTTCAAGATCGGTTAAATGCGGCTCAAGCGCGAGCCTTAGCAAATAGTGCTGCGGTAGCGCCTTGGCTATCGAGGAAATCTTCAGACATCGGCCCTTATGAGCCGAAGAAGAAAAAGGGGAAGAGGAAAGCGAAGGTGGTCCGACGAGATCTTGCTCGCGAGAACAGGGATTCACCTTCTCCCACTCCCATCCCTACGGGGGACCCCTCCCCTCAAAAGGTATGCCTTCCGACCCTGCTTACCGAGCTGATTACGCTACAGGCCTGATTGTTAACGCGACCTCTCGCAGAAATCCGCCCTAAATGACGTCGCCGGGTCTTCCCCGATTCCCCCAGATTCGTCAGCCCTCTCTCCTGAGGATCGAACGAGGGTCTTGGAGACAATTCCTCCAGCCGAGACCCCGGTGATAGGTATCCTTTCCGCCACTTCTCAATACTTCAACCGTACCTTTCCTTTTCTGAGCTATCTTCTCGCAGAGCCAACTTCCGCCGTCCCGGGTCTTGTCACCCGGGAAGATGAAGCGAGAACCGGCAAGATGCTTCCTTCCGCGGTAAATCCCGACCTGTAGGAGGGAGGTGTGGCCTTTGACTCTTCCGCTACTAAGGATGCTGATCATCCCTTGAGAGATGACAACTCTCTCCCTGCTTCCGTCCAGGCAGGGACCATTGTGCGCGAACCCTTCTGCCCAGGGCGAGGAAAGCCTCTCCACCTCCTTTATGGAACTGACCGAGGGGTCGGGCATTATCACCCGACGCCAGTCAATGGCTCTCGCCAGACTGCAGGTATGCGAGACATTCTTGTCGGCTGATCGCTATGCCTTAATCAAAACCTTGGGCGCACTTTTCGCAGGGGATCCCAGCTCTCGGTCGGAAGCCAACGAGGAGAGAGAAGAAGAAGAAGAAGAAGAAGAAGAAGATTCCCTTCCTCCTTCGCCCGGCGAGATAGAAGAAACCTTGAACGGTGCCGGGAACGCGAAGGAGCGGAGGAGGAAGATCTCGGCCATTCTGGCCAAGCTCATCCGGCGAGACCGCGCCCCTGCTGCCGCGGCGAGAGCGTTCCGCGAATCCGTGGAACAAAGGCTGGAGGCCCTGGAGCGTGATTTCTTCTTGGGCGAGACTGATCGACCGGGAGGGCCTACTGCCGAGTCTTCGCCAGGGAGATGCATCGCGCAGATCCGGGATCATGCTAGGCAGATCAACATAGGGTGTACAACCCTATCATCTTACTTCAACCCGCTGGTGCCTCCGAGAAATAGGCGGCAGGAGCGAGGGAGATGGCGCTGGGAACCGTATTAGTTCATCTAGGTCTCGCCCCTTCTCCCTTATTAGCCTTCCCTTCCGTCATATACCTTTATGCCTTTGTAATAATTGTTATTAACTTTATTCAGCTCTCGGCGGCGAGAGCAAATTACTATCCTTTTCTTCTTTCATTGTGCTGTGAATTTTAAGAATGTGTTGAAATTAGGATGCTTGCGCCGAAACTAGAGATGATCGTCGACTGCCGTCATCCCGCAGGGGAAAACCGAGGCGTCGCCGGCCCAGATCGTGACAGCTGTACTCCGCCGTCATTTTCTCTCTCTATCGGACGGAGCCGTAACGACCACGGTTCCCTATAAATAGAGAAATCTACCAACCGCATTTACTTCTCTGATCCAGAACCTCAACTCCCCCTCCTTGCTCTTGCCCAATTGCTTCCGCTTCTTCCTCTCTATTGTTCTCGCTATTAACCCCAAACTCAAAATACCGAGCGAGAACGAGGGTCGCGCTCATTGCGCGGAAGCATTCCGCAAGCATCTCTTCCCCTCCTGCACGCTCACCTCGGACGAGTACAACCTGATCATCAACCGCTTCATTCCCACTGGCTTCTCGTCGCGGAACCTGGGTAATCACGACAAGGTGAATACCCCAGAAGCAGGAGAGCTCGCCATCCCCCTCGAACATTTTGAGGTGGGTTTCCGCCTACCCCTCTGGCCGGAGATTCGGCAAGCCCTCCGCTACTATGGGGTGGTTCCCGCCCAGCTGAACCCGAACTCTGTCGCGATCCTTGTGGCATTCATCTGCTACATGCGATCTGAGAGGATCGAGTTTAGTCTACCGATCTTCCGCAAGCTGTTCAACTTCCGCGCCAAAGGCGGCGTGGTCTTCTTCTCCGGGCAGCTGCTCAAGACCACCGGCCTCGCCAATAAACATCACCATTGGGGCGAGAAGTTTGTCTACGTCACCGGGGACTTCGGCAACGTCCCGCTCCGACCCATCCAGTACGAGAATGCTGCTGACAAGCCGCCCATTCTGGGGTCGCGCGAGAGCGCACTCCTGGAGTTCTTCGGAACAAAGGAGTTTGACGTTCTCTTCCTCCGGCGAGACGTCGACTCCCTTCCTCCCGTCCACCCGGGCGAAGGTATGGTCTCGCCTTAGATTTGATCTTTCGTTAGGATCTTCTTGTGTTGAATAGCGCTAACTTTGCAGGAGAGTGGGAGGTCCCTCTACGCCAACCTTTCGCTGTGGCCCCGGGTGTCGGGGATCGGGATGCGAGAGGCTCTCTCGCTCTAGCGGAGGCCAGCGCTCGCGCCTGCTGGGAAGAGCCCGTTCAGCCTTCGGCGCCCGAAGCTAAGAAGCGAAAAGGAACCGCTCCCGCCTCGCGATCGCTGAAGGGGCCAAAGCCATCCGCTGCGGACAAGGGCAAGGGCTTGGCCGTCTCGCCTGCCAGACATCCCGCCTTGGGCAAGTCTTTCGAAGGGCTGCTCCAGATGGCCAGCGAGATGGGTGCTGCCGCCAGGAGGCGTACCGAGGCTACTGCTGAGAACCCTCCGGCCGCAGACATGGCTGGAGGAGAGGGAGTCGTCGCCGAGACCTCTGCCCGGACCCCGCCCAAGGAAGTGCCGAAAGGGCACAGAAATTATGGCTTCGGTGTGAAGCACGTCGACGCGGAAGGGAAGCCTCTGCTCCAATGGGATCCTGAATCCAATAGGGTTGGGGTTTCAACGCTCCTCCCCAGCTGGTCGGAGCGGGATGAGGTTACTGGCGAGGCCTTCTCGATGGGCTATGTCCTCTATAGCTGAGAGGGCGCCAATGTCTTCGACCAGACGCTCACCCGACTCCTGGCTTTCGACGCTACCCGGGCCCTATTTCGCGGGTTCGAGCTTGCGCACTTGTGCGCGCGTCGAAGCATCAACATCGACAAGAACTTCGCCGATATGTACAAGGCGAGGGAAGAAGCGGGGGCCAGAGTACGCTCCTCGGAGACAGAGCTCGCGAGTGCTCGGCAGGAGTTGGCGGATGCTCAACAAGCGTTGTCCCTACGCACCGCAGCCGAGGTAAGCGGGATCTTCCTGGACCCTTGCTCTCACTACTCGAACTCACGCTTGCGCAGCATTTACTGAGTTGATCTCTTCTCCACAGGATTCCGCCCAAGCCATGGTGCTCCGCGCGGAGTTGGCTGACGTACGCTGCGAGAACGTCCTGCTGAGGGACCAACTCCTGCATGCGGAAGCAGTGAAAGGCCCGCCTCCGACGCTTGATGAGAGACTAAAGAGTCGTCACTTCTCGGTGTACGACATCGACAAGCTTCTCCAGGCGAACGCTCAGGCTACCGTCAGGCTGACGTTCGAGACACTGCGAGACGCGAAGCTGCTTTGGGAGGACGGCGTAACCATCGACGCTCGCCAACTCCTCCCCTGGCTATTCAATCCAATCCCGAAGCCTCCCGGCGCGCCCGACTCTCCTCCTTCGGATATCCCGAAGTGTTCCTCCGCTGCCGGCGAGACGTCTGGGGCAAGCTCGGGCGAGGACTCCGGCGAGGATTCGGGCGAGAGTACTAGCGGGGATTACAGCGCGTCCCCTTGAAGTGCCTTTTCTTCTTTTTCTTTTGATACACTTTTGTAATGAGCGAGAAGCTCCAAACCGCTGTAACTATTTTATATAATGCAATATTTTGTTTTTCACTGCCGGTGTTTGCTTGAACGAATAGGTTAGAGAGCCAGCGGCTTCTGCGCGAGCTTCAGCCGAGACCCTTAGTCTCTTTAGGGTCACCTTCCCTAGAGATTGACTAGGCGGGAGCCTTGCGCCATCGATTAGGTCATTATGCCCAGGTCTGCCGGGGGCCTCCTTCAACGAGATCCCCCCAGCCGAGACCTTTTGGCCGAGACCCCTATTGTCCGAGACCCTGACTGGCCGAGACCCCTACTGGTTGAGACCTTTAGGGCTGTCTCTGATCTAGGCCAGGGTCATGACAAGATACCTTCCCACAAACTGGATCTACGTTCCACCGGCGAGCCTTCGGACCTGCCAGCTAGATGGGAGCCTGCGCCGCGAGTCTACCGGGGGCTGAGCCGGGCTTGTTGTAACACTGAGTAACCATAAATCAAGAACCAAGGAACGCGAGTCAAGGACCCAACCTATCCCCCACAGGCGAGCCTGCGGACCTGCCAGCTGGATGAGAGCCTGCGCTGCGGGCCCACCTAGGGCCGAGCCGGGCTCGGGGTGTTGATGAAGATCAAGCCAAACCTCTCCCCCACAGGCGAGCCTTCGGACATGCCAGCTAGATGAGAGCCTGCGCAGCGGGTCTACCTGGGGCCGAGCCAAGCTCGGGGTGTTGATGAAGATCAAGCAAAACCTCTCCCCCATAGGCAAGCCTTCGGACCTGCCAGCTAGATGAGAGCCGCGCAGCGGGTCTATCTGGGGCCGAGCCGAGCTCGGGGTGTTAATGAAGATCAAGCCAAACCTCTCCCCCAAAGGCGAGCCTTCGGACCTGCCAGCTAGATGAGAGCCTGCGCAGCGGGTCTACCTGGGGCCGAGCCGAGCTCGGGGTGTTGATGACGATCAAGCCAAACCTCTCCCCCACAGGCAGCCTTCGGACCTGCCAGCTAGATGAGAGCCTGCGCAGCGGGTCTACCTGGGGCCGAGCCGAGCTCGGGGTGTTGATGACGATCAAGCCAAACCTCTCCCCCATAGGCGAGCCTTCAGACCTGCCAGCTAGATAAGAGCCTGCGCAGCGGGTCTATCTGGGGCCGAGCCGAGCTCGGGGTGTTGATGACGATCAAGCCAAACCTCTCCCCCACAGGCGAGCCTTCAAACCTGCCAGCTAGATGAGAGCCTGCGCAGCGGGTCTACCTGGGGTCGAGCCGAGTTCGGGGTGTTGATGAAGATTCCTTCAACCAGGCTTATTCTATCATCAAGATGGGGAGACATAGTCGGTTAAAGCAAAAGCATTTTAGGGTAGAAAAGACCTATTCTTATGATAGCATTTTTTAGAGAGTCAACATTCTGAAAAGACTACTTTGAAATGATAATATTTATTCACCATATGACAACACCTTCTCTCCCTTCAAGGGTAGAAACATTTTAAGTCATCACCGTTCCAGGTGTGGCTTAAGGTCCTTCCCTCCACATCCTGGAGGTAATAACCCCCGTTAGCCAAAACCTTCTCTATTATGTAAGGTCCTTGCCAACTGGGGTTGTGCTTGCCCACAGGGGCCGACCTTCCTGCTGCGTCGACCTTTTTCAGCACTAGGTCCCCCTCGGCGAATTTCTTAACCCTGATGTGTTTATCGAAGTACCTGGCCATTCGCCTTTTTATCTCTTCCTGTCTGATGGCAGCAACATCCCGTAGCTCTTCCACCATATCCAACGAGAGGCGCAATCCCTCCTCGTTCTCCAACCTCCAAGCTTCGCTTCCTTCACCCACGGCTGCGACCCGTGGAGACCGAACCTCGAACTCCACCGGGAGGATAGCCTCACACCCATGAGAGAGCTTGAAGGGGGTCTCCCCTGTGGCCATGTTCGGAGTTGTTCGCAAGGCCCACAGGACGGAAGGGAGTTGCTCCACCCAATTGCCCTTCAGGTTCTCCACCTTCTTTTTGAGCAAGTTCACGATGATCTTGTTCGCCGCTTCCACCTGGCCGTTGCTCCGGGGGTTATGGACAGAGGCAAACCTGAGGTCAATCCCCAGTTGGGCGCAGAAGCTGATGAACTCTTTACTGGCAAACTGAGGACCGTTATCCGTCACTATTGCTTGGGGTAGCCCATGCCTGCATATGATTTCCCCCCAAACAAAGTTCCTGATGACCTGGGAGGTAACCTTGGCTAGGGCCTTGATTTCTAGCCACTTTGAGAAGTAGTGGATCATGACTAGGAGGAACCTCCTCTGCCCGCTAGCTGGAGGAAAGGGTCCAACTAGATCCATTCCCCAAATGGCGAAGGGCCATGGGGCCATGATGCTCCGAAGCCTTTGTGCGGGTAAGAGCTGGAGGGGGGCGTGTACTTGACATTTCAGACATCTCTTTGCAAACTCGACTGTATCCTTCCTCAAGGTCTGCCAGAAGTATCCTTGTCTTATCACCCTTGCCTCCAACATTCTTCCTCCCGAGTGACTTCCGCACTCTCCCGAATGCACCTCTTCTAGGATTCTCGGGACCTCCTCCTCGGTCACACATCTCGCGAGGAGCCCTGATAACATCTTCCGGTGCAATCCCCCTTCCAACATCAGGTAGTGGGCTGCCTTTCGCCTAAAGCTTTTCGCCTCCTTAACCCCCTCTGACAGCTTGCCTGTGGTAAGGAAGGTCACCAATGGGTCCACCCATGAGGATCGCCAACCCACCTCCATCGATTCCCCCTCTTCAATCGCTGGTCGGAAAAGTTTAGTTACGGTCCCTCCTCCCCGAGGCCCAAACTTTGCCAACCGATCAGCTGCTGCGCTTTCCTCCCTGGGAACGTGTTGAATAGAGAAGGAACGGAACCCTCCGATGATTTCCCTTACCTTGGATAGATACTTCACGAGGGTAGGCTCCCGAGCCTCAAACTCCCCTCTGATCTGCGACGCTACCACCATCGAGTCAGTGAAGGTCTCCACATCCTGGATTTCCAATTCCTGTGCCAATCAAAGGCCGGCTATCAAAGCCTCATACTCCGCCTGATTATTGGTAACAGGGAAGTGGAAAATCACCGCCTGTTCTATGGTAACCCCTTGAGGACTCACCAATACTACACCCCCTCCCAGGGAGTGCCTTCCCGAGGCCCCATCGACCTTCATCTTCCTTGATTCGTCGGACTTCGGCTCCTCATTCTCAGCCTCAGTGATATAGTCTGCCAGAAAGTCCGCCACGGCCTGAGCTTTGATCGAGAGCCTCGGGACGAACGAGATGTCGAACTCGCTTAGTTCGATAGACCACTTTGCCATCCTTCCCGAGTGCTCTACCCCCTCAAAGATCTTACGAAGAGGATGGTCGGTGACCACCCTAATCGAGTACGCTTGAAAGTATGGATGGAGCTTCCTTGCCGAAACAACCAAGGCATGAGCCAGCTTCTCCAGGATGGGGTAGCGGAGTTCCGCATTTTTCAGGATTCGGCTTACGTAATAGATGGGAAGCTGCTTCTTCCCCTCTTCCCTAACCAAGACGGAGCCCACAACCTCCACCCCCACCCCGAGATACAAGGCCAGGTCTTCCCCTTCTTTGGGGCTTTGGAGCAGCGGAGCCTGGGAGAGTTGCCTCTTCAGCCCCTGAAAAGCCTCTTTGCATTCAACCGTCCATTCGAACACCTGATTACTACGGAGCACTTTGAAGAAAAAGGAACAAATATCCCCGGACCGAGAGAGGAACCTGCTTAGCCCGGCCAACTTTCCCGTCAGGTGCTGGACATCCTTGGCACTGCGAGGTGACTCCAAGTCCAATATAGCCTTCACCTTGTCCAGGTTAGGTTCTACCCCTGCCGGAGTCAAGAGGTGTCCGAGAAACTTCCCGCGACTGGCCCTGAAGACACACTTCAAGGGGTTCAACCTCATCTTGAACCTCCGCAGGGTGGCAAACGTTTCTTCCAAGTCCCGCAAATGGGAATCCACGCATTTGCTTTTGACCAATAGGTCATCGACGTAGACCTCTAGATTCTTCCCCCTTTGGTCTCGAAAGACTCGATCCATCATGCGTTGGTATGTTGCCCCTGCGTTTTTCAATCCAAAGGGCATCATCTTATAGCTGAAGCATCCCTCTCTCGTCATGAAGGAGACATCCTTGACATCGGGAGGGTGCATCCGGATCTGGTGGTAACCTGAAAAAGCATCCAAAATACTCATAACAGAAAAACCAACGGCTGAATCAACCAGCGCGTTGATTCGAGGCAGGGGATAGCAATCCTTGGGGCATGATTTATTTAACAGGGAAAAATCGATACACATACGCCACTTTCCTCCCCCTTTCTTTACCATTACCACATTGGAGATCCAGCCTGGATATTGGATCTCCGAGATGAAGCCTGCCTCCAGAAGCTTCCTGACCTCCTCTCGGCTGGGCTCCTCCAGCTTGGTGGCGATGGCCCTCATCTTCTAGCGCATGGGGCGAGTCCTCGGGTCCAGGTTCAGGCGATGACAAGCTACGTCCGCATCGATACCCGGTTTGTCTACCGCGCTCCAAGCGAAGATGTCGATGTTGCTCTGGATGCAGCCTAGCATCCGCGCCTGGTCCTCGAGGCTTAAGCCTCCGCTGACCCGCACCTTCTATACTTGCCCTGCTCTGGTGAGTACCTCCATCTCCACCACTTCCTCGGCCGGCTCCAGCCTCGACCGCTCCCATCCTGCCCTTGCCTCCTCCTGCTCAACTTCTTCTCCTCCGACCTCTTCAACCCCCATTGCTTCCACCAGGCCTTCTTCTTGCCTCTGCTCTCCTTCCCTTGCTTCTTCTAGGCTCTTCTCTTCCATCTCTGCTACCTCCTCCATCATCAAGTCCTCCGCCTCCTGCGGGCTTGCCTCCTCTACTTCTATACCTCCTTCCTGCCCTGCCATCTCTTTCTCCAGCTCCTCCGCCTCAGCCATCCACGACACGGTGTTTACCGCCGTCACAAAGCACTGCCTTGGCACCTTCGGGTCCCCCCTGATCCTAACCTGCACCCCTTCATTGCTGAACTTGAGGCATTGATGAAATGAGAAGGGGACACAGCGAAAGGCGCTGATGAGAGGACGCCCAAAGATGGCGTTGTAGCTACTTGGGGCGTCTACAATCACGAACCTACAATTCTGTGAGACGCCCCCAAGCTTCACATGCAGGCCCACTCCCCCTTCTACCTCCTTACTCTCTCCAGAAAAACCAAAAAGCGGTCCATCAGAAGCCAGGACCCTTTTTCCCTCCACCCTCATCTCATCGAAGGCCTTTTTGAAGATCACGTTCACGGAGCTCCCGTTATCCACCAGTATCTGGGAGACTGTGAAATTCTCCACCACTGTCTGAATCACTAGTGCGTCGAGGCGACCCCTCTGCGGAACATGGTTTGAAGGCTCCCCTTGTGGGTTGCCTCGATGCCCACTCCCCCATGGATCACTCTGATCCCCCCTCAGGTTCCCACATCGACCTTATCTTCACATCTATCCTCAGCCTCTCCGTGTCGACCTCGACGATCCTTGTAGGCGGGTCTTGCCTTCCCGCTCCTCTGGCCTCCCTCACCTCTAGAAATTCTGGGCAGGTGGCCGTTGCGTGACCTTCCTCCTGATGGAAGTCACAATAGGGCAACGCCACCCTGCCCCCTCTTCCTTCTCCTCCTCCTCTTCTCCCTGCTCCTCGATTTCTTCTTCCTCTTCCTCTCCCTACCTCCATGGCCTCCTGCGGTGGTGTGGGGTGACCTCTCGGTCCCTGCCTCCATCCTTCTTGCTCGAGTCTTCTCGGCTCCCGGAAGTTGTCTCTTCCTTGAAAACCCACTTGGCCATGGGGGCGGCCTTCCTGAGGCCTCCAACCCAATCGGTTGTTCAGCTCCCTGGCCCCCCCATGCTGCTATCCCTGCCCTCGGGGTTCTTCCCTCCTCCTATCTTCCCTTGGCTCCCTCTGCTCTCTCACTTCTCTCTGCCTCACTACTGTCGGCTCTTTCACATTATCCTCCGCCAACCTGGCCAGCTTCCTCGCAAACGCAGGGTTTGCCCTCTCGAAGTCTATCTCCTTTGTCGCCCTCTCCATGAGCTCCTCAAAAGAGAGGGGGCACTCTCTTCAGCTCCATGCTAAAAAACCCCGGCCTCAGCCCCAGGGTGAAGGCAAGCATCAGTGCAGAACCCGGGACCTCCTAGACCAGGAGAATATCCTCTTGGAACCGGTCAACATAATGACCCAACGTCTCCTCCGGCTTCTGCCTCACCACAAACAGGCACTCAGCCTCCTTCTTCCGCTTCTTCGAAGTCGAGAACCTCAACAGAAAACCCCTGCGCAGGTCCTCAAAACTTTAAATCGAGCTCGCCGGCAACTGGTGGAACCAGTCCCTGGCCTTCTCTTTCAGGGTGATGGCGAAAAGCCTACACTTGAAGGTATCCTACATCTGCCTTATTGACACCACATCCTCAAACCATTGCACGTGCTGAACCGGGTCATCCTTCCCGGTGTAGTAGGTCATATCCGGCTCCATGAACCCCTCTAGTACTGGGGCCGAGACGATGAGCTCACTAAAAGGGGTCTCGCCCCCTGCCTTGCGAGAGGGCCCGTCCCATGACCTCGGCTAGCTGGACCGGTCCGCGAGACCGTGCCCGGGGAAGAGCTCCTGCACTGTCACCTCCTTCTCGCCCAGATCCACTAGAACCTCCTTTCCGGGACACTGGCCTGGGAAAAGCTCCAGCGCAGCCATATCCCTCTCGCCTGCCTCCACCAGGACTTCCTTCCCGGGGTGCTGCCCTGGGGCGTTCTCGCCTAACAGCGGAACTGCCTCCATAGGAGCCTGCGGCGTCTCCCACTCATTCCTTGCCGAGAAGGCCAAGCTGATCGTCTGCATGACCTCTCGCTTGAAATCCTCTAACATCTTCCTTGTCGCCTCTTCTCCCTGGGTGGGTGATCCTCTTGTGCCAGATCCTTCACCTTCACCTCCTGCCATAGGACTCGACTCAAGATTTTCTTACACCGATTGCCTCCACGTTCACCGCACCAGAACTGTTGAAGCCAAAATTGACCTCAACGACTGTTCACAAACCAAAGTGCAACCGACGCCTACTTCTCTCAAATCTCGACCCCTGACTAGCTGCTAAGGTCCTAAGACTGACCCAAAGCCTCAGCTGGGAGGTCCCACCTCACACCCAGAAGATCTCTGATAGCTTCCCCTCCAAAACCAAAAGCTGGACTAGGAGCTCTTCAGAAAGCACTGGAGTTAGAGAGTAAAATGAGAACCCTGCCTTCCAAAGAGCCCCTATGGGTCTTTTTATAGCCTTCTCTTGACCTGAAAATACTGAAATACCCCCGATAGGTCTGCCAATAGCCAAATCCCGTTGTCATCCCAGGGGCATATAGGTAATTGAGCCCGAGGATAAAGAAATAATAAAGTAATCTTTTCCTGGGCGCCAGGCCCTACCACATGGACCCACCTGGCGAGAACTCCGGCCGAGAAGGCTCTCACCGGGTCCCAATTGAACCTACCTTGGCGAGAGCTCCGGCCAAGAAGGTTCTCGCCCGTGGCGGTCTTAATGCTATTGCCGCTGAAGGATCACCCAGTGTCCTCTCGCCTACCTCTGGGCGGGAGCTCCCTTAAGGCAGAAGCTCGTCTAGCCTGAGGCTCGAATCCTGGCACGAAAGGTCTCGCCCATAGCTAGGCGGGAGCCCCTTAAGAAGCGGGAACTCTGCTGATTTGCTCTTGGGCTTGCCCGAGGCTAGCCCAACTCAGACCATTGAAGCCTCTGGGTTATACCTAGCGAATATGGGGTTGTACACCACAGTCATTTCTTTCACATGGCCTGTGACACGAGCATATTACATGGCTGTGTCCTAGTCAAGATGCGACGGTTTCATGTGTCGCTTGAGGAACACACCCTGTGACACGGGCATGTCAGAGGCTGACACGGGCATGTCAGCAGTAAAACGGGCGTGTCTGTGCCCATGTCTTGATCTGTGTTCGATTATTGTGGTAAGATCGTGAGATACGACCTAAGACACGGGTGTTTCACAAGCCGTGTTCGACCCAGGAAAAAGATTTTCAGGGCGAATCATGGTCGTTCATTTCCTTCTAATAGGATCCAATGGTCAAGAGATTTCCCTACTGTTATATGGCCGGGAGTTGAGGGTTAAACTCTCTTTTCTCTTAGGTCATTCTCTTTCTAAAAGAGTTAGAGAGAGGGGAGAGCAAGGAAGAAGAAGAATAAGGAATCTGGCCACCGGTTGTGCTTCGGAGCAACAAATCACGATCTGAGTCCAGATCTGTGGAGGCGAGGCCGTTGCGGTGCTTTTCATCCATCTATTTTCTTCTCTTCTTCATGGCGCCAAAGCGAACTACTAGGGTAACGATTCTCTTCTTGGACATGTCAAGTCCTCTTCCTTTTTGCATAGGAAACCCGCTCTCGCGAGTGTGCGGTGAGTGTGAGGTATTCCTTCAGGTGGACAAGAAAAATCCCCGTAGTTTTGCATATAGAGTCCGAAATCGAACTACAGACATAGGCATGGTGTGTGAAGCCTACCCGAACAAGTTGGTCTGGATCGGTGATGTTTCATTATGCATGGATTGCCGGATAAGTCTCCGTGTCGATGGTTGTTTTTCGAGTTTTCTACGTGGTAGATTACAACAGGGAGTCTTGGGGAATAAATCCAAGGTGCACCCAGAAATCTTGGCAGAAGCAAAGTTCTGCCGTTTTGGTGGCCTGGGAGCCAGCCTTGTACATAACCGGGCTATGTACTGTTGTATGATTGATACGTTGGGATTCAGTGAAGCTTGTCCCGCGCCGATGGCTAAATGGTCGTGGCGAGGTGAGCAATGGGCTGGTGGAACCTTACCCACACCAAGTGGTTCAGTTAAAGATGGCTTGGAGAGCGAGTCTAGGATTCGGCTGAAAGGACTTTAATGCTCACGTGTTTTCCATCCTGGGGGAGGTGGTGGATCGCGGAACGGACCGCGTTCAGACATGGTTCACCGAGTAAGTGCCCTGAGAGCACAGGGTGTGTGGCCATCCATGCCTACACTTGTGGTGAAGTGTGATTTTGTTGTACTTTCACTATATTGTTTGGCTATGCTACTAAATTACAGGGAAGGAGCACCGCCACCCCAAGTAAGGGGTGGGGTCATTATAATTTGGTAAGCTTTAGCTGACCGTTGCTTTTGTTTGCCACCGCTGTGGTAGAATGTTGATTGCAGGTGTTGCGGAGCCTAGTGGCAAGTAGCGGGCTGAAGCGCTTGTTGCTGAGCCGGCCCTTGAAGGCTAAAGCGGATGTTTACTTTTATACTCATATGTGACCGACTTGCGTTCCGATGTATGGAAGACATTAATTGGTTAAGTAAACACTTGTAAGGACATAAGGCCTTGTACTATTTGGTGTATTTGTTCTGTCATTCCTACTTTGGATTTTTGTGGACATTTATGCTATTGTTTGGGTTCTTTACTCTTTAACCTTTAACATACTTCCGCTAGAATGTACTATATGTAGGATACATTATCTTGGTTGGATGGTTTCATTCTATAACCCTTCAGTCTATCTGTAGTATATAGCATCGTGCCCTGGCCGGACCTACTACTATATGCCATCTGATGGAAAGGGGTGTTACATCTGCAACTTGCATGTCTGTGGGGACAAACTCAAGATAGATGAATTCCTTTTCCACATGCTCCTTAAAAAAATGATTCCTAATCTCAATATGCTTAGTCCTGCTATGAGAGATAGGATTCCAAGCATTTGAGATTGCACTAGTAGAATCAAAAAATATGGGGGTTCTACTTATTTGGAAGGTGATTGTCATGTAGAAGATGATTGATCCATAATAACTATGCACAACAGCTACCTGATGAGATATACTGAGACTCAGCTATTGAGATTGCAACATTGGTCTACTTCTTACTGCTCCAAGACACTAGTCTTCCTCCCAAGAACTGATAGGTTCCTAAGGTGCTCTTACTGTCCTCTTTGCATCCTGCAAAATCTGAATCTGAATAGCCTGTAAGTTCAAAATCCTTATTTCTCGGGTACCAGAGGCAATGATTTGGTGTGATTTTAAGATACCTCAAAATCGTCTTTATAGCAGAGTAGTGAGTTCATTTAGGGCTTGCCTGATAACTAGCACAAACACATGTGCCATACATAATATTTGACCTACTAGCAATAAGATATAGAAGGGAGCCAATTATCCTCCTATACAAAGTTACATCAACAAGTTCCCTACCTCATCTTTGATTATTGGCATACCTTACCCTATGGTTGTTTTCATGGTGGAGGCATTCTCTATACCAAACTTCTTGATAAAATCCATTGTTAACTTAGACTGTGAGATGGTCAGTCCTTCTTTAGTCTGCCTTACTTGGAGACCCAAGAAGTACTTAAGCTCACTCATACTGCTCTTCTCAAACTTCCTTGCATAAGTTTGGCAAATATCCTGCAAAGGTTGTCATCATTAGACCAAAAAATTATGTCATCTACATAAATTTGGACTAGGATGATCTTTCACATAGATTCCCTTAGGAATAGGGCCTTATCTATCTTCCCCCTTGAGAATTTGTTCTCAATGAGGAAGCTAGACAATGTCTCATACCATGCTCTAGCAGCTTGCTTTAACCTATATAGGGCTTTCCTAAATCTAGAAACAAATTCTAGTGTGTTAGAATCAATACAACCTGGAGGCTGTTAAACATAGACCTCTTCCTTTAAGTCATCATTCAGGAAGGCTGACTTCACATCCATCTGGTAGACTTTAAATCCTTTGAATGCAGCATATGCAAGGAATAGTCTGATGGCTTCCAATTTTGCTACAGAGGCAAAGGTGTGATCAAAGCAAACACCTTCTTCTTGTATGTACCCCTTAGCTACTAGCCTAGCCTTGGTCTTGATTATAATGCCATTTTCATCAATTTTATTCCTATAAATCCACATGACTCCAATGACATTATGTCTTTGTGGTCTGTGAATCGGCTTCCAGACCTTACATCTCTTAAACTTGTTCAATTCCTCTTGCATAGCTACAATCCATGACTGATCTATGTTGTCTTCTTCAAATCTTTTGGGCTCAACCTATGACAGGAATCCTGAATACAAAGCTGTATTAAGGCTCTTACTTCATGTCACCACTCCTTGGTTTGCATCACCAATAATCTAGTGTCTTGGATGATCTCTCAGATGCCTGACAACTAGAGACAATCTTCTTTCAGCATCAGCTTTAGTGACAGCATCTTCTGATCTTCATCCACTTCAAGTATGCCTTGCCCTTTTCTGGAATGTCCACTCCATTTTGGACTAATGGAGCAGTATCTTTGATGGTTTGCATGTCCATCAATTGCTCTGTACCTGCAGTACTAGAAGAGGACTTGGCAACTTACTGTTAATTATTGTTGAATAAAAAAAACAACATTAATAGACTCTTCTACAACATAACTTTCCATGTTATAGATGCCTTATTATTATTATTTTACCCAACAAAGACACCCATTATAGGATTTGGCAGAAAACTTGTTCACATAGGACTACCCATTATTCAGCTCATAACACTTTCAACCAAATATCATGAGATATGCAAGGTTTGGTTTCCTGCCTTTCATAATCTCATATGGAGTGTTCTTGTGGCTCTTGGTTGTATAGGCTCAGTTAAGGACCTAACATGTAGTATTTTCTGGCTTAGCCCAGAAATATTCTGGGAGAGATGTGTCACTTAGTAATGTCCTGCCAGCCTCTACGAGTGTTCTATTATTCCTCTCAATAGTCCCATTTTGCTGGTGTGTTCTTGGAGAAGAAAATTCTTTATGAAGTCCTTGCTCTTCACAGAACCTTGTCATGCTATCAAACTGGAATTCAATCTTATGGTGACTTCTGATTACCACAGTACTGTTTAACTCATTCTGAATCGGCTTGGCAATGGTCTTGAATACATCAGGCATTTCAGACTTTTTCTTGAGAAAGAAAACCCAAGCAAACCAAGAATAGTAATAAACCACCATAAGGGTGTAGAATTTCCTATCTAGACTTTGAACTGGCATAGGACAAAACAAGTCCATGTATCAGAGGTATAAACACCTCACAGAATTTTTGGTCCCAATGCCTTCAAAGGAAGCGTTGGTCTGCTTGCCCTTTTGGCATGCTGAGCAAATGCCTTCCTTGGTGCATTTCATCTTAGGACCATTCCTAACTAGCTCTTCACTTAAGAGCTTACAAATAGTCTTGTAATTCAAAAGAGCTAGTCTCTTGTACCATTGCACACAATATAGGACTTTTTCATTTGCAACAAGGCATATAGGAGAGTATTTACCTAAATATAGAAAACTTAAGCAATAGACATTTCCACTGCTGGTTCCTATAAAGATGACCTCTTGGTCACTTGACCTCTTAATGTAGCACTGATCCTTGTGGAAAGAAATGACATAGCTAATATCACAGAGTTGGCTTATGCTTATGAGTTTGTGTTGCAACTCTTAAACATAAGCCACTTTTGAGATGGTGACTATGTTATTGGTAATCTTACCATAGCCTCTTGCCACTTCTCTTTCTAAACTACCAAAGATTACTTTGGGTCCATCCTTCACTAGAGTGCACTCCATTAAGTTCCCCCTTGTTCCAGTCTTGTACTAGGACTAATGTAACACCACGAAACTCAAAATGGGGACGGGTGGCATTTTTAAGCCAAGACGGGGTTTTGAAGCAGGTGACACAGGTCCCGACACGGGCGTGTCGGAGGCTGAGTCAGGGTGTGTTCGACCACGGGTCGTGCGGTCGCCGTGTTGGCGGTCGTCGAGTGTCGAGTGGTGGGACACGGCCTAGGACACGGGCGTGTCCCAGGCCGTGTCACTCAAGGGAATCGACAAAGTGGTACACGGGCCGTGACACGGGCACAGACACGGGCATGTCACATGTGATACGGGCGTGTCCTATGCCGTGTCGCAAGGCCGTGTACCTATCTGACTGCGAAGTGTTGGCCGATTGCACACGGGGGGCGTGACACGGGTACCAATATGGGCGTGTCACATGTAACACAACCGTGTCATAGGCCGTGTCAAGGGCCATGTGCTGGTTTTCGAATCGGTCGAGACGCCGAATGGGTGACACGGCCAGGCACACGGCCGTGTTGCAACCCGTGTTCAGCCCCAGATTTTGTATTTTGTGGCCTAATCGTGGCCGTTCGTTTCCTTGGCTTGGGATCCGACGGCTGGGAGTGGTTGTTGGCAGCTTAAACCCGAAAATAGGGTTTGCAAACCCCATTTTCACTTAGGTTCTCTCTCTCTAAAGTCTAGAGAGAAGGGAGAGCTTGGAGGAGGAAGAAGGTGGTCAACTTCGGCCGCCGGTGGAGCTTCGGAGCTCCGATTCTCGATCCGAGTCCGGATCTGCGGAGGCAAGGAGATTGCGGTGCTTTTCATCCGCGTAGATTTTCATGGCGCCGCGAAAGAATGCCAGGGTAACGATTTCTCATCCTTATGCATGTGAAGCCCTTTTTCCCTTTGCATAGGAAGCCCTCTCTCGCGAGTGAGCGAAGAGTTGGAGCGTTCCTTGGGGTAGATATGTAAAGTCCCCCTTGTGTAGAGTCCGTATGCGAGAACGGACATAGGCATTGTGTGTGAAGCCTATCCGGACAAGTAGAGCCGGATCGGTGGTGTTGTATTGCATATGAACCGGGGAAGACTCTGGGTGTTTGGGCATTTTTCGAGTTTTCTACGTGGTAGATTGCAACAGGGAGCCTTGGAGATTAACTCCAAGGTGCACCCGGAAAACTGGGAAAAAGCGAGTTTTGCCAACACGGTGGTCGGGGATCCAACGTGAACATAACCGGGTTATGTGAGTGTTGTGGTGGAAACGGGACTCGATGAGTCTTGACCTGCGCATATGGCTTAAATTGCCGTTGCGATATGAGCACGGGTCAGGCGGAACCGTACCCGGTCTATGTTGTTCGGTAGGACCGTTGGCATGGATGAGGGTCTTCGGCGGTCTATGGATTAAATTGCTGTGACCAAGGCCAGGAAGGCAAAAATGCTAATATGGTTGGCCGTCCAAGAGGCGGTGGTGGAACGGGAACGTCTATGGCTTGAATTGACGTGACGTTGGTCGGTTCACCGTGAATGTGCCCTGTGTGCACGAGGTGTGTGGCCGTGCGAGCCTACGCCTGTGATGATGTGTGATCATACTATTAAATTGGCTATACTAATAAAGTGCAGGGAAAGAGCATCGCCGCCCCGATTTTGGGGGCGGGATCGTTTTAATTTGGTCAGCATAGCTGACCGTTGCTTTTGTTTGCCACCGGGCGGTGGTTTATGCTTGTAGGTGCTGAGGAGCCGAGCAGAAAATAGCGGGCTAAAACCCATGTTGCGGTGTTGGCCCTCGAAGGCCTAACCCTTTTATGCTTTCCATTTATTTCATGTATGGCCGGCCTGCGAGCCGAAGTATGTAAGACATGTTTTGTTAAGCAAACATTGTAAGGCCATAAGGCCGGTACTTTTGTATTATTCATTCCTATTGTTGTTTATGTAGTGGACATTCTTGCTTGGCAGGGTTCTTGTATTTGCGCAACTTAATAAATTGCTTCCACTAGAATAACTCTGTGTAGGACTTTGGTGATTGGTTGTATGGTTTCAATGCGTAACCAACAAGTCTGTCCGTAGTATATGGCGTCGGGCCCCGGCCGGACCTACTACTATATGTTATGCGACGGATAGGGGTGTTACAAATTGGTATCAGACTACTGGTTTCGGTCAAACTAAAATGAATTCGTGGACGAATTCACTTTAAGGGGTGGTGAGCACATGTGTGCGTCATCGTTATAACAGGAAAAGAACCCATGAATGTCCACTTAGGAATGAAAATACACATGTTTGAGGAACTTGCGTGTTCCTATAATTGCTGTTTGCAGTAATATTTGGTCGCTTATCGGTGTTTTGCACGATTATAGGTGACCAGGAGTGGTGCTGGGCCGTCAGAACGGCCAGGTTCTGAGGCAAGCAGTGCGCCAAGTGAAGCGCCTGCAACACCTCCGTCTGCCGAGACCATTAGATTGGTGGCAGAAGCTGTCTTTGTTATGATTAATGTGCAACCTGCAATACAGGTGCAGCAGGCTGCTCCTGTGGGGGAGCAATTGCCGCTCCAAGCGGCGGAGCCTAGAAGGGTTGAGCAGGTGGCGGTGGAGCCGGAGTTACCTCGGAGAGCAACTGAAAGACAGTTGAAGCATGTGATGGGCTTCCACCCACCGGTGTTCTCGGGAACGGGAAACCCGACCCAGGCTGAAGATTGGCTCTCAAGAGTCAATAGGGTGATGACAGCTACTGAAACGGAAGAGTGGCAAAAGACCACGATAGTGACGTTCCTTTTGGATGGGGATGCAAGGTTATGGTGGGAGGCCTAGAGCTACACCAGTTGAGGGGAAGGTCGTTGACCGAAGTTCCTATGGCAGAGTTTTCGAGATTGTTCATGGCTCGATACCTCCCCTCAGCGCAGAGGATCGCATTGGAGAACGAGTTCCAAAAGTTGGTGCAAGGAGATAGCACTGTAGACGAGTACCTCCACGAGTTTACTCGGTTGGGGAGATATGCTAGCTCTACCTATGCCGATGAGGAGCGAAAGACTAACCGCTTCTACGAAGGGTTAAGAGATGAGCTGAGGTTGCTACTGTCAGGGCCCATGACGCAGGGTTTCCTAACCTTGGTCAACTCGGCCCGGTCCTTAAAGAAGGACATGATAAATGTGCAAAGCGCCGGCTATCGAAATCTCAGCTAAGAAGGAATCTGGCGGGAAGAAATCGGAGTGCAAAGCGCCGACTACGTCGAAGTCGGGCTATCGAAAATTCTTCAAGAAGACTAGGATGTCAGGTCCAGCTCCTTCTGTAGGTGCCTCGGGGACAACTACCAATCGAACCCCGGGCGCTTGTTTTACATGTGGAAAGACGGGGCACTTTGCCCGTGATTGCTGGAGTGGACGCTCAAAGTCTGAAAGGAAACAAGGAGTTACTTACGAAGAGAAGGGCAAAGCGGTGGAGTCGACCGCGTCCCATTATTCTCCGACTCAGCCTAGAGTCTATAACTTGGGCCAGCAGGAGGACATCAAGCAAGCAGATGTGGTGACAGATATGAGTTAATTTATAGCAAGTTGACTTTAAAATACCATTACCTATTGCTTGTTAGGCTAATGTCTTTTGCTTAGGCTTTGTGGTGATTAGCGATAGTCCGGCACGGGCACTGTTCGATACGGGAGCTTCACACTCCTTCTTGTCCGAAAATTTTATATCACGCATCGAAGTCCCTTCTTCGATGGCGAAGGACAAGTTGGATGTGCTGCTACCGAATGGGTGCTCGATGTGTGCGGACAGAATGTGCGCCATAAAGGTTCAAATAGGGAGCCAAGAGTTCGACTTGCTGGCGTCATTGCTGCCGCTAGTAGAGTTCGACGTTATCTTTGGGATGGATTGGCTTTCGGAGCAGAAGGCTTGGATTGACTGCAACCGGAAGGAGGTCAAGCTGGGTGTTGGGCGGGGGACAACATTCGAGGGACTCAAGGGGTCGAGCAAGACGCTGATGTCTGCTCTTCAGGTGATAAAGGCAGTTCGTACTGGTGTAGAGCTGTTCTTCGCAATAGTGGGGGCTGTGGAGTCAAAGTCCACGTTGGATAGCATCCCCGTGGTTTGTGAATACCCCGATGTATTCCCGGATAGTCTTCCCGGGGCCCCACCGCAGCGAGAGATTGATTTCACCATCGAGCTCGTACCGGGGGCCAAACCGGTGTCACGTGCTCCGTATAGGTTGGCGCCTAAGGAGATGGCAGAGTTGAAAGTTCAGCTAGAGGAGCAGATGGAGCAAGCTTATGTGCGTCCAAGCTTGTCGCCTTGGAGCGCACCGGTCCTCTTCGTTAAGAAGAAGGACGGGAGTATGCGGTTGTGTATCGACTACAGAGAGTTGAACAAGCTGACGGAGAAGAACAAGTACCCGATCCCGAGGATTGATGATCTGTTCGATCAGTTAGTCAGATCGTCGGTATATTCTAAGTTGGACTTGAAGTCGGGGTACTATCAGTTGAGGATCAGGGAGTGTGATATCTCGAAGACGGCGTTCAGCACAAGGTATGGGCATTTTGAGTTCACGGTCATGCCGTTTGGACTGACAAATGCGCCATCGGTATTTATGGACTTGATGAACAGGACGTTCCGAGATTTCCTGGATCAGTTTGTGATCATCTTTATTGACGATATATTGGTGTACTTACAGTGCGAAGAAGATCACTTCAAGCACTTGCATCTAGTGTTGGAGACTTTGAGGAGAAATGAGCTGTATGCGAAATTTTCCAAGTGCGAGTTCTGGCTACCCTCAGTAGCGTTCCTTGGTCACATTGTTAGTGGGGAAGGTATAGCGGTGGATCCGGCGAAGATTGTTGCGATACGGGAGTGGCCTGCGTTGTCTTCTGTCGCAGAAGTTCGTAGTTTTCTCGGGCTTGCCGGATATTACAGGCGCTTCGTAGAGAACTTCTCGCGGATAGCGCCACCTCTCACGAAGTTGACAAGGAAAGATCAGAGATTCTTGTGGACGCAGGAGTGCGTGCAAGCTTTTGTGGAGCTGAAGAGACGGTTGACCACGGCGCCAGTGCTTAGTTCACCGAGTGGGACCGAGGGCTTTGAGGTGTATAGCGACGCTTCTGGTAGTGGTTTGGGCTGCATGTTGTTGCAGCATGGAAGTGTGAGTGCGTATGGATCGCGTCAGCTAAAGGTGCATGAAAGGAACTATCCGGTCCACGACTTGGAGTTGGCGGTAGTGATATTTGCACTTAAGTTGTGGAGGCACTACCTATACGACATAAGGGTCGATATATACACCGATCACAAGAGCCTAAAATACTTGTTGGATCAAAAGGACCTTAATATGATGCAGAGGAGGTGGATGGAGTTCCTGGGGGACTATACCTTCAAAATACATTATGTACCCGGGAAGGGCAACGCAGTTGCGGATGCGCTGAGTCGCAGGGCTCCCGCCCAGGCCAACTGGTTGTCGGTGCATGATGAGCGGCTAGTATGGGAGTTGGAGGAGCTTGAGATCTATTGTGTTGACAAGCAGACGAGCGCCAAAGCAATGTTGAACTGGACAGAAGTTCAGTATGACCTGGCTGACCGAGTTCGGCAGGCATTGGAGTTAGATGACTCCATGAAGAAGCTTATGGAGGCTTCTCTAGATGGGTCAAATTCTCAATTCTCGGTAGTAGATGGTTTGCTAAGGAAGGATCATCGGTTGTGCGTCCCAAGCGGGAGTAACCTACGGGCGGAGTTGTTGTACGAGGCTCATCATACCAAGTACTCGATCCACCCCGGGAGCACAAAGATGTATCGTGATCTCAAAAAGTTGTTTTGGTGGCCGGGGCTCAAGAAAGACGTGGCGTTGTACGTGGCTAAATGCCAAACGTGCGCCTTGGTGAAGGCGGAGTGCCAAAAGCCGGGAGGATTTCTGAAGTCCTTGCCAATACCGGAGTGGTAATTCGACGACATATCTATGGACTTTATGCATTGGTTGCCAAGGTCGCAGAAGGGGAACGACGCCATCTGGGTGATCGTAGATCGGTTAACAAAGGTGTCGCACTTCATTCTGCATAGGAAGGACGATCCAGTGGAGAAATTGGCGTAGTTGTATGTTGACAATATTGTTAGGCTGCATGGCGTGCCCCGTAGCATTGTGAGTGATCGCGATGGGCGGTTCACGTCAAATGATTGGAGATTGGTGCAGCAGATGTTGGGAACAAAGTTAAAGTTCAGCACAGCCTTCCATCCACAGACGGATGGGCAGACCGAGAGAGTCAATAGAATGATGGAGGACATGCTACGCATGTGTGTTCTGGACTTCGGTAAGCATTGGGAGGACCACCTGTATTTGGTGGAGTTCGCGTACAACAACAGCTACCAGGCGAGTATCCAGATGGCGCCCTTTGAGGCCCTATATGGTAAGAGGTGTCGCACACCGTTGTCTTGGTTAGAAACGGGTGAGGCAAGGTTGTACAAGAAGCAGGAGGTGGAAAATGCTACTTCTTTGGTGCGGATCATTCGAGAGCGTTTGCTCATCGCTCAGGATAGGCAAGCTAAGTACTACAATGCCATGCATCGGAATGTGGAGTTCGCGGTGGGCGATTGGGTGTACTTGAAAGTAAAGCCATTCAAGGGTGTTTCGCGGGTGAGACGCTTGAAGAAGCTGAGCCCAAGATACATTGGACCCTTTGAGATTCTGGAGCGGGTCGGCAAAGTGGCTTATCGTTTGAAGTTATTGGTAGAGTTGAGTGGACTACACGATGTGTTCCACATCTCTGTATTGCGGAAGGCGGTGCAGGAGCCTTCGCAGGTGATCGCAGTTGATCAAGTGCAGGTGGACGAAGGATTGACGACTAGGGTCAAGCCCATTCGTATCGAAGATGCTGAGGTCAAGAGACTCCGTAACAAGGAGATCCGGATGGTTAAGGTCTGGTGGGATAATTGCGGTCATGAGGAGCTCTCTTGGGAGCGGGAGCAGACCATGCTGGAGGAGTACCCAGTGTTATTCCGCTCAGGTACCACTCTTGGTTTTTTGTTTACTTTCCTTTAGTAATTTCGTGGGCGAAATTCTTTTAAGAGGGAGAGAGTTGTAACACCCCGAAACTCAAAAGAGGGACGGGTGGCATTTTTAAGCCAAGACAGGGTTTTAAAGCAGGTGACACGGGTCCCGACACGGGCGTGTCGGAGGCCGTGTCAGGGTGTGTTCGACCACGGGTCGTGCGGTCGCCATGTCGGCGGTCGTCGAGTGTCGAGTGGTGGGACACGGCCTAGGACACGGGCGTGTCCCAGGCCGTGTCACTCATGGGAATCGACACAGTGGTACACAGGCCGTGACACAGGCACAAACACGGGCGTGTCCTATGCCGTTTCGCAAGGCCGTGTACCTCTCTGACTGCGAAGTGTTGGCGGATTGCATACGGGGGGCGTGACACGGGTACCAACACGGGCGTGTCACATGTGACATGGCCGTGTCATAGGCCGTGTCAAGGGCCGTGTGCTGGTTTTCGAATCGGTCGAGACGCCGAATGGGTGACACTGCCAGGCACACGGCCATGTTGCAACCCGTGTTCGGCCCCAGATTTTGTATTTTGAGGCCTAATTGTGGCCGTTCGTTTCCTTGTCTTGGGATCCGACGGCTGGGAGTGGTTGCTGGCAGCTTAAACCCAAAAATAGGGTTTTCAAACCCCATTTTCACTTGGGTTCTCTCTCTCTAAAGTCTAAAGAGAAGGGAGAGCTTGGAGGAGGAAGAAGGTGGTCAACTCCGGCCGCCGGTGGAGCTTCAGAGCTCGATTCTCGATCCTAGTCCGGATCCGCAGAGGCAAGGAGATTGCGGTGCTTTTCATCCGCATAGATTTTCATGGCGCCGCGAAAGAACGCAAGGGTAACTATTTCTCATCCTTCGGCATGTGAAGCCCTTTTTCCCTTTGCATAGGAAGCCCTCTCTCGCGAGTGAGCGAAGAGTTGGAGCATTCCTTGGGGTAGATATGTAAAGTCCCCCTTGTGTAGATTCCGTATGCGAGAACGGACATAGGCATTGTGTGTGAAGCCTATCCGGACAAGTAGAGTCAGATCGGTGGTGTTGCATTGCATATGAACCGGGGAAGACTCCGGGTGTTTGGGCGTTTTTCGGGTTTTCTACGTGGTAGATTGCAATAGGGAGCCTTGGAGATTAACTCCAAGGTGCACCCGGAAAACTGGGCAAAAGCGAGTTTTGCCAACACGGTGGACGGGGAGCCAACGTGAACATAACCGGGTTATGTGAGTGTTGTGGCGGAAACGGGACTCGGTGAGTCTTGACCTGCGCATATTGCTTAAATTGCCGTTGCGATATGAGCACGGGTCAGGCGGAACCGTACCCAATCTATATCGTTCGGTAGGATCGTTGGCATGGATGAGGGTCTTCGGCGTTCTATGGCTTAAATTGTCGTGACCAAGGCCAGGAAGGCAAAATGCTCATATGGTTGGCCGTCCAAGAGGCGGTGGTGGAACGGGAACGTCTATGGCTTGAATTGACGTGACGTTGGCCGGTTCACCGTGAATGTGCCCTGTGTGCACGAGGTGTGTGGCCGTGCGATCCTACGCCTGTGATGATGTGTGATCATACTATTAAATTGGCTATACTAATAAAGTGCAGGTAAAGAGCATCGCCGCCCCGATATTGGGGGCGGGATCGTTATAATTTGGTCAGCATAGCTGACCGTTGCTTTTGTTTGCCACCGGGCGGTGGTTTGTGCTTGCAGGTGCTGAGGAGCCGAGCGGAAAATAGCTGGCTAAAGCCAATGTTGCGGTTCTGGCCCTCGAAGGCCTAAACCTTTTATGCTTTCTGTTTATTTCATGTATGGCCGGCCTGCGAGCCGAAGTATGTAAGACATGTTTTGTTAAGCAAACATTGTAAGGCCATAAGGCCGGTACTTTTGTATTATTCATTCCTATTGTTGTTTATGTAGTGGACATTCTTGCTTGGCAGGGTTCTTGTATTTGCGCAACTTAATAAATTGCTTCCGCTAGAATGACTCTGTGTAGGACGTTGGTGATTGGTTGTATGGTTTCAACGTGTAACCAACCGATCTGTCCGTAGTATATGGCGTCGGGCCCCAGCCGGACCTACTGCTATATGCTATGCGACGGATAGGGGTGTTACAACTAACAACTGTCCAAGTACCAGATAGGTGTATGGGCACTTGGACTAACCTGCAAAACATTATTTATTTTACCTTAGGACCCCAATATTTATGGGGTCCTAGGTTCTGATTAGCTTGAAAAGGAAACTTTCTTCCTGCAGATTTTCTTACAGGAGGACTAACACTAGGTCTGGGCACAGTAGGGTTGTTCCAGCAATATAAGGCAAAAGGCCCCACTTTTCCACAACACCAGCACTCATGAATGCTGTATCTCCTTTTCTGAGCAGTTCATATAGTTTGGTTAACTATTGACTGTACAGTAGGAAGAGGAGTTGAAGCCTTCTTCAACTTCCTTTCAGCAAGGATCTGACTGACAGTGAGCATTTCAGCATTCTTTCTTGGCTTGCTCTAAAAGCCATTTACAGCAGTCTTCTTAGCAGAGGATATGCTATTTATAGCATCATTGATAGCAAGATCAGCCCAACTGATAGACTTACCCTTGGTCTAAGTCTTTTCTGGACATTCTTGAGTGAAGGCCACTGCCTTATTCTTTAGTGAGGGAGGTGGGGCAACAAAGATAAATGGTCCATGATGGGCCATTTGAATTTCCTCAAGGGGATCCTTATAGGCACTCATTCATCTACTATATCTTCCACCATAGCTGTGAATATCTTTGTTCACAATAGTGGATCTATTGTTCATCCAGTGACCATAGATGCTTTGTTGGTCATACCTGTTTGAAGACAACTGAACTTTTCTAAAAGAAATGGGATGCTTTGATGCTAGAGGCTGAATTGGAGCTTTGCCTTTCACTTTAGAATAGGAAACACATTACTTGGCTTAGAATAACTAGACACTATCATTTTTCCCTATAGAGCTTCTCTTGAAGATCCCTTATGAGACTATTCTTGAACTTGATGGTGCCAATCTGAATAAGAGAGATATTATTGAGTTGGTTGACTTCCTTAGCCTTCCAATCCAGCAAGGATGCTATCTCAGCCTGCTGGGAAGCAGTTAGCTGAAGGGAGGTTATCTCTTCATCCTGCTTCTTAGTCAACTTCTTGCTTTTCTTAAAGAAATCCAGAAGTTCACCACACCTATCAATCAATTGATCGACATATTCTTCAGATTAAGAGTCATCTTCACCCCTAGATGAAGAAGCTTCTGAACTGGGACGAGTCTTATAGCCAGACTCAGAAGAAGAACTAGGTAGGGAATGTAGCTTCTCTGGACTAAGCTGATCTTGGCTGGGTTCTTCATCTAACATTGCCATCAACCCTTAGCAGCTGTAGTTTTCTTCATCCTCATCATCCTCCTCTGAGTCACTATCTGAATGTGACAGAGGGGCCTTGTTACCTACCCTAACATCAGGATAGACTTTAGCTTCATTTGCTATTACATCCAGAAACTCAATGAAGGCTTCTTCTTCATCAGAGTCCTAAGTAGATGAGTAACTCTCACTCCAGCACTTTTCCTTCTTTGCAATGAAGGTCTTCTCCTTCTTGCCATTATGCTGGTGGACATTTTTCTCACCAGCCTCTCTTCTCTTCACTGAGCAGTTAGCAATAACATGCCCATGTTTTTTGTAGCAATAAAAAACCACTTTAGAGGAAATATGTTTGCCAATTTTAGAATCATACCTATCTCCCTTGGAGTGATTCTTCCGGTGATGAGAAGAGGAGGAAGGATTTCTCCTCCACTACATCTTCTTCAACATCTTCTGGATCTGCTTGGAGAAGGCAGTAAAGTCTTCATCTAACAAGCTACTATCAGAAGAGCTTGGCCCTGTGCTATGTGAATCAACCGGCCTTCTTCTTCGAGAGGGAATCCTCTCCTTGCTTTTCCTGGTGCTGTTTGCTTTGAAGGCCAAAAAATATTACTTGGTCTGGGACTTTCTAATGGTATCCTCCTTTTTCCTAGTAGCCAGCTACATCTCATATGAGAGCATCTTTCCAAACAGTGTATGAGGTGGAGTATAACCGAGCTTTGCCACTTATCTGATGGCACAGATCTTTATATCCCAGTCTCTACTTAGAGACCTGATAAACTTGTCGTTTAGCTCATAATGGATGAAGATCCTCCCATAGGTCCTCAGATCATTCACTATTCTGAAGAATCTTTCATAGAAAATAGCTATGCTCTCTCCCTAGGTTTTTCTTGAAAGCCTCATACTCCTGGTTGAGCATGGACTTCCGGTCATCTCTGACCTCTTCAGTTTTCTCCATGTAGACCACCAAAGTGTCCCACTTCTCCTTGGAGGTCTGTTAGTGAACAAGATTCTAAAAGGATAAGTGATGGTATGCAAGGCCGACCCTTATTTTGGTGGTTGGTTCGATTGGTCGAGCATCGCGGGCGACTAAAAAGCGAGTTTTTAACGAAAGGAGGCAAGTGGACCTATCGCATGTAGTACTCGATATTTTGTTGGAATATCGAGGTCGTATTGTTCTCGGGGTCAAATTGATTATTCCTACTTCTTTCGGAGGGACTATTATTTTCCCGAAAATAACTCGTTGGTTTTAGTTAATTAAAGCGGTAAAAAAGGGTATGTTGTAAATAGACTTAGAAAATATTCGATGAAGGGTTAACGCTCGGCATCGAATCAGATCGAAACTAAAACGACTCTTAATAATAATAGAACTTAGTTTTCAAATTAATTAAAGGCAACATGGCCGTGGATTTTCCGTAAATATGAGCTCACATATAAGGATATCGCTCACCTGAACATTAAGACTATTCAACAAAACTCTCGTCCAACGAAGGATTCCTCTTAATGCCCGTTTTATGCTAAGAACCCTAGTACTGGGTGGGGAACCCAATCCAGTAGAATGACGCTTCTCCTCTCTCGAGGGTATGCACGCAACTCTTTTTACCCAAGGGTGATCGGTCAATACGCATGGCCTCTCGGCTAGCTAGCGCATGGATAACGAAAATAGAGCCCACACATCGATATATAGTTTTATGTGTTGTTAACCCGGGGCAAACCTTAAGCCCTTTAATTATAGTGAGAAAAAGATTCTTTAATTATTTAGAGAGATTTTATATGTCCTAATGCTCTTCGATATCAAGGGATAAGAACGATTAGCCACTCATCGGAATGGGGATGACTTATTAGTTTGGTGAGGCGCGAGTTCTAAATTAAACGCGGAAGGGTTACAAAAAATAAGAAGAGATAAGGTTACCTAATATTAGAAAGAGAAAAGATACTAAAAAGTAAAACGCATGCACTCAACCAAACTCATAATAAAGGAAAAAAAGCTTAGTTACAAAAAAGGAAAAATTGCATAATTGAAATGACAAGTCCTATTCAAATGAGTAGGAGGGAAATTGCAAGTCCAACTCAAACGAATAGGCATGAAATGACAAGTCCTACTCAAACGAGTAGGCGGGAAATTGCAAGTCATACTCAAATGAGTAGGCGGGAAATTAAAGCGAGTCCTACTCGAACGAGTAGGAGCAAATAGATGCAAACACGCACAAACTCTACATAATCGTAAGAAAGAAATAATCACTAACACATACACTCACACACACAAGTAAAAATAGATAAAAGCAAAGTGATCGAAAAATAAAAACATTTACATTTTTACCGTTAGAATTTGCTGGAAATGCATAAAAAGTGAAATAAAAATTGTTCGAGCAAAAGAGTTTTTAAGTAAATGTGAAAATCAAAGTGGTTGAAAAATTGAAATAACACATAATCCATTCTTATACCTTTGTAAAAGGGTTTAAAAATTGGAAGAAAGTTAAAAAGAAGCAAAAGTTTTACAACCTAAAAAAGAAAATCTAAGTAAAAGAGTAATCAAAACCACTTTTGAAATCATTTTACAAATTCATATGGATGAATATAAAAGCATAAAAATCCCAAATCTAAACCCATCTAAGGAATAAGATACAAAAAACAACTATAATAACGACTAGTAAATTTGAGAAAATCTTAGAAAAAACTAAGTGATTTTTTTTCATTTGAAAGCATAAATTCCACAAATCTAACTCATACACACACATACACATACGAAAATGAAAAAATAAAGATACATAAGATTGCTGAAAGAGAGGCACTCAGAGACATTCAAGAACAATATAAGGATGAAAAACTATCAAATTTTATTAAGTAAAAGGATGGATTACAAAAGCTAAAACAAACACAAAGAGGAGGGGAGGTGAAATTATCCTTAAATAACACAAAGGGTCTTTTATTAGCAGCCCAACAACTAAATGGATCAAAGGATTGAACCCTTGTTCATTACAGAAAAGTTCTATTTATAAGCAAAATTTTGGGGGTGAAATGGCCTGGACACGGGCATGTCGGGGGGCGTGTAATGCTGGCTTGCTGAAGATGGGAATTTTCTTGTGACTGGTCAATTTCTAAGGGCTGCAGGAACAGGACACGTGTTGGTCACGTGCGTATCAGGGGTGACACGGGCATGCCAAAAAGGGATGACTGGTGAAGGCGCCGACCGTCGATCGACGAACATTGAACGGGATGGACATGGGCATATCAATAGGGACACGGGCATGTTCGGCAAAGCATTGAGTGTTACTAGAAGCATTGAGTGTTGAGCTGGGGTCGACGAACGTCGAGCTGGGCTGGACACGAGTGTGACATTTTGGGACACAGGTGTGTCTTGATGGTTTTGACGAAGGTCGATCTTGGAACGTCGAACTGGGATCGACGAAGGTTGAAAGTTTAGGGCATGACACGGGCGTGTCGGGCGTTGGATACGGGCGTGCCTTATGATTTTTTAAGAATTTCCTGAAATATTTAGGGAAATAAATTAAAGTTAAGTTAGGAAATTATATACAAAAAGAAAACATTTTATTGAAGAAAAATAACTAAAAACAACGAAAATAAACTAAAACCACTGAATAGAAGTACTGAAAAATTAGTATATTTACAACTTATCAAATACCCATATACTTAAGCTTTTGTTATTGCAGAGCAAAAGTTGGAGATGAACTTATAGGGAATTAAAAGAAATCTTAAATTTAGCAACTGCTTAAATTAATTAAAAGATAGATCTAAATAAACATACAAGGCATATGAGTTAAGTCCTAAAATTATGAACATGATTTAAATAGAGGAAAACATTGGCCAAAAGACTTCTTGATGTAATCAAATAGAAGAAAAATTTTGTAATCGTTAGCTTAACAAAAATAGTTTGGAATTATAGAAACTTTAGCTTATGGGAGTTTTACGGGAAATAATGCAATTTAAAAATTATGCTCTCAAAATGATTTTAAATTACGTCTAGAATAATTGAAATTGGCAAGGGGGGATTTTGGTTTATGAAGAGGGCTTAGATTTCGAGGTGAGGCAATTTTTTCTCGATCCTCTAATAATAATTTTTGGATGTTTTAGGAAAATGAAATCTTATTTTCCTAACATATAAATTTTTGGAACAACTTCAAATTAACCTAATGTATATGTATAGGAGTAATGAAATTTATCCTCTTACTCTATAACATTTAATATTTTTTAATATTAGATGCCTATATTTACGGAACAAAATCTTATTCCAATTGACATAGGTTCTTTTAGGAGCTATCATGCCAAGTAAGGCATGATAAGGGGAGAAATGGTTTTCAAAGAGAAAATTAGATTTTAATGAAAAAGTTTGAGAGCAACCTTTATAAATTCAACTTTCCTGTGTTTTAGAAAGCTAGAAGTAAACTTAATAGAACCCTATAGTTGTTTATTTCTAACATAATACACATGCTCTATTTATGATAAATTAGAAGGAGTGCTAAAAATTAGTCCCCTATTTTTAGAACAAAGTATAATAAATTCTTTAAAACTTAATCCCAGATATTTCAATCTATCAATCTATAATTAATAAATGAATAGTAAACAAAGAATTAATGAAATTCACTTATAAATAAACTTGCATCTATATTTTATGAGAGAAAAAATGGTTAAGAATGGAATATTGGATTTATAATTTTTTGGATTTTTAAAGTTATCACTTTTTTTGTGTATTTTTAATTTATTTCTTTAATATATACATAAAAAAAGCAAAAAAGATATATATAATATATATATTTATATTTTATGTTTGTTTTCTAAATTTTTTTTTTGTATTTTTGAGCAAATATTTACAAGAGAGGGAAAAAAGGAAAGTTTTTTTTACAAAGAGGAGGATGAAAGAAAGAGGGGAGAGAGAAAAGAATATTTATAACAAATATTTACAAAAAATATATACAGAAAATATTTACAAAGAAAAAATATTTACAAAGTAAATCTAAATATATATTTTATGTTGAATTTCTGTTTTATAAATTTTTTTGAATTTTTTTTATGATAAAACAAACAAAAAAATTAATTTTTGAGTTTTCATTTTATAATATTTTTTTTTATGTTTTTTTTACGTTTTTTTTTAATTTTTTTTATGTGCCGAAAATGGAAGTGCAAAAAGGTAAGCACGAAAACACCCACATACTTAAATCCAACTTTGTCCCCAATATTGTTATATAAGTATGCGGAACAGAAAAGAAAAGAAATGCAGTATGTACAAAAAATAAAAAGGGAGGGTAGGAACTTCCTTGAAACTTGTTCGGGGAGGCCCATTAAAAAACCCTGCATTATTAGAACACGTAGGAAACAAAATAAGGAAATAGGGAAAAAGGTAGACGTGGGGTGCATCCCACGAGCGCTTTGTTTATAGTCGTGTAGCTTGACTATTATGGTGGGGTTATAATGATGAGGAAAGTTATGGTTTCGTTAAAACCGATCTCTGGATTGCCCGCTATGTATGACTTTAACCGATGAAAGTTTACTTTAAACGAACCTTTTTATTAGTGGTGATGAGTACGGTCCCATATGGCCCAACCTCTTAGACTTTGAAGGGGCCGGACCATCGTGACATTAGCTTACCCGGAAAAATCCTCAGACGTGAATAGTAAAGAAAGGCAAGATCTCCCGGAGAAAAAAAAATTGGGTCTTGATTTTTCGATTATGATTGAACATAGAACGGTCCTTATAGAACTTATTAATCTTGTAAGCATTTGAACGCCATTCATCGAGCTCATTTAGTTGAAGTTTTCTATTTTGAGCGGCTAAGTTAGCATCGAGCTTTACAAGTTTTAAAGCCCAAAGAGTGCGATGCTCAAGTTCTACGGGGAGATAACACGCATTGCCATAGACTAACCAAAACGGCTTACAACCAATTGCGGTTTTGTATGCCGTCTGATACACCCATAACGCATCGTCAAGTTTGATGGACCAATCTTTCCTTTTAAGTGAAACGGGTTTTTCAAATATACTCTTAATCTCTCAATTTACTACCTCGACTTGGCCACTAGTTTGCGGGTTGTAGGAGGTGGCAAGTTTGTGCGTGACTCTTTATTTAGCTAACGTCTTAGCCGTTTGGGCGTTACAGAAATGTGTTCCCCTATCACTTATAATAGCGCGAGGTGTGCCGAAGCGAGAAAATAATTTTTTAAGGAAGGTAACAACGACTCGCTCATCGTTGGTGTGGGCAGCTTGCGCTTCCGCCAATCTTGATACGTAGTCTACTGCCACTAAAATATAAATATTTTTGAAAGGAGGTAGAAGGTCGACAAAATCGATGCCCCATAAATCGAAGACTTCGCATTCTAAAAATAATTTTTGGGGCATCTCGTCGCGACGAGAGATGTTACCCGACCGCTGGTAGCTATCGCAGGAGCGCACAAAAGTGTGCGCATCTTTGAAAAGAGTTGTCCAAAAGAAGCCCGCCTCCACCGCCTTTCACGCGGTCTGATTAGCTTAATAATTCCCACCGGCCAGACCCTCATAGTAGTGACTAAGTATTTACGTGCACTCCACTCCCGCGACGCATCTTCGGACCGCCAAGTCCACGCAGATACGAAAAAGAAAAGGGTCCTCCTAAATGAAATTTTTCAAGTCAGAAAAGAATTTCTTCTTTTGTTTGCTCGAAAATTCTTTTGGGAGCACTCGCGTAACTAAATTATTCGCAAAATCTGTGAACCAAGGCAGAGAAGACAAAATTATATTTATGGCTAGGAGGCATTCCTCGGGGACTCTGTCATTTATGTCAGATTCGACGAGCTCTTCCGCACCCGGATTTTCTAAACAGGAGAGGTGATCGACAGCAAAATTTTCCACGACCTTCTTATCCAGGATCTCCAAATCAAGTTCTTGAAGGAGGAGAACCCATCGAAGAAGACGAGGCTTGGCGTCAGTTTTAGCGAGTAAATATTTAAGGGCGGAGTGGTCGGTAAATATGATAACTTTAGATAGCATTATGTGCGAGCGAAACTTATCAAAAGACAAAACGACGGCTAAGAGTTCATTTTCTATTGTTGCGTAATTTACTTGTGCAGAAGTGAGTGTCTTGCTAGCGTAATAAATTGGATGAAAGTGTTTGTCTATGCGTTGGCCAAGAACAACACCTAAGGCAATATCACTAGCGTCGCACATAATCTCGAACAGAAGGGAGCAATCGAGCGCCACTAAAATGGGTGAATTGATAAGTTTTGGTTTTATAAAATTAAATGTAGACTCGCATTAACTACTAAAGACAAAATTTGATTCCTTTTCCAAGAGGCGAGTAAGTGGCTTTGTTATTTTTGAAAAATCTTGAATGAAACGTCTATGAAAGCCCGCGTGGCCTAAGAAACTCCTAATGGATTTTGCATTGGTTGGCGGCAGAAGTTTTTCTATAACTTCTACCTTGGCCTTATCTACCTCCATCCCCTTAGACGAAATCATATGGCCGAGAACTAAACCTTCTCGAACCATGAAGTTACACTTTTCCCAATTTAAAACGAGATGCGTCTCCTCGCATCGCTGGAGGACACGATCTAGATTTTGATGACAAGACGAGAAAAAGCATCCGAAAAAAGAAAAGTCATCCATAAAGACTTCCATAATCTCTCCTACCAGCTCACCAATGATTGCCAGCATACATCTTTGGAGTATAGCTTGCGCATTGTAGAGGCCAAATGGCATTCTTCGGTAGGCGAAGGTGCCAAACGGGCACGTAAAAGTTATTTTCTCTTGATCATTGGGGGAATGGTGATTTGGAAAAACCCTGATAAACCATCAAGAAAACAATAAAATGGATGACTGGATAAATGCTCAAGAACTTGGTCTAAAAATGGTAGTGGAAAATGGTCCATACGGGTGGCATCATTTAGTTTTTTATAATCGATGCACACTCGCCAACTCGTAACTGTACGAGTTGGGATGAGTTCATTTTGCTCATTTTTCACTACGGTTAGACCACCCTTCTTGGGTACGACATGAACGGGACTAACCCACGCACTATCTGAAATGGGATAAATAATCCCAACATCTAATAATTTAATTATTTCGGCTTTAACAACGTCTTTCATGTTTGGGTTAAGACGTCGCTGCGGCTGAATGGTTTTGCGTCAATTATTGTTGAGGAAAATCTTATGAGTGCAAAAAGAGGGGTTAATCCCCTTAAGATCATAAGTTTGCCACGCAATTGCGTGGCGATGTTTGACCAAAACTTCTAATAAATTGGAAGTCTCCGAATCACTTAAATGCGAAGAAATAATAATGGGAAGGGTATCATTTTTTTCCAAAAAAAAGCGTATTTGAGAGATTCGGGTAGGCGTTTGAGGTCTAGGATGAGCGGTTCTTCTAGCGAGGTTTTGATTCTAATGTATTTCGGACCAATTGGTTCGAAAGGCAAACCTATAGTTTTATCCTCTTCGCAATTAAAAGTTTCGAGCGGAAAAATATCGCGGTTAAGAAAAATTGACTCGAAAATGGGAGAAGAACTATCTACTAAAAAAGTGTCTAAATTATAACAGAAATCATCGCTCGATAATTAGTCCTCCATCGAGGGATTAATAGAAAAAGCAACCTCATCGTATCCCACCCAAAGGAGGAGACGACCGTTACTCACATCAATTAATGTGCGGGAGGTGGCGAGAAAAGGGCGAACAAGTATAATTGGTACATCGGTGTCCTCCTCGATGTCCAAGATGACGAAGTCTACCGAAAAGATAAACTTGTCAACTCGGACAAGAAAGTCCTCCACTACCTCGATGGGAAACTTAACCGAGCGATCCGCTAATTGGATACGCATATAGGTAGGGGCCGGAGTTCCTAAACCTATTTTTTTAAAGAGCGAGAACAACATTAAATTAATGCTCGCGGCTAAATATGCAAGAGCGTATTTTACTAATATATTGCCAAAAAGGCACGGGATAGAAAACCGTCCCGTGTCATTTTATTTTGGGGGCAATTTATTAATATGTGTCGCTGAGCAGTCTGTGTTGAGAGAGATATGCGAAATATTTTCTAATTTTTGTTTATTAGAAGGGAGTTCTTTCAAATATTTCCCATATTTAGGCATCTGCGAGATCGCCTTGCAGAATGGAACATTAATATGAATTTGTTTCAATAGTAAAATAATTTTTTTGCATTGCGCGTCCTTACTCTCATTATCTAACATATGCGGATACGACAGGGACTTTTTTAAAATAATTTTTACTTTTAAAATAGGTAAAGACGGCGTAATCGAAGAAGGGGGAAGAAGGGTCGGACGGGAAATATGTACCTGCGGATCGATCCATTTTGGTTCGACAACCTCCTTACCTCTACGGAGGGTTATAGCATTGGCGTTCTCTAGAGGGTTGGGGTCTTTGTTTCCCGACAGTGCCCCGATCGCGCGCTCAGACATCATTCTCTCCAGTTGTCCAACCAGTGGTTCAAGGATTTTTAGCGATCCCGTGAAGTTCCGGATATTTGATTCATTGGACGCTATGTATTTATAAAAAATTTCTTCAACCGAAGAAGGTTTCGGAGGAGGAGGCTTGAAAAATGTGGGCGCAAAAGAATTAGGGGGGCACTGCTCATTGTTCGGGGGTCTCCATGAGAAATTGGGGTGATTCATCCAACCTGGGTTATAGTTATTACTATAGGGGTTATTGTTAGGGTTGAAGGAAGGACGACCCGAATTTCCTATGAAGTCCACGAACTCCTCAGCCACGCAGACATTAGGGGGAATAAAACAAGGAGGAGTGGAGGAGGCATTAGTCATCTCCGCCACCTGCTTTGTTAACCTTTCAACTTGAAGGGTTAACAGAGCAGTGGCTTCCACTTAAAAATGGCCGGCCCCCTTCTTTGGGCGTCACCACATGACGTTCCATTGATAGGCATTCATAGCCATTTCTTTGAATAAAGCCTGGGGGGCCTCGGGGGGTTTGTTGTTTAATGTGTCACGGATGTCGCGTTAATCATTTGATGCGTCTAAAAATTATGACCATTATAAAAAATTTGTACCTGTAACGACGTTTGCAGCGCGTGGTGCGGGCACTAGCAGAGGAACTCCTTAAACCATTCCCAAGTCTCGTATATAAACTGTAGATTGTTTTGCACAAAAGAAGAAATGTCTGCCCGCAACTTTGCTGTTTTTGCGAGCTGAAAGTACTTTGTTAAGAACCGCTCCGTCAACTCAGCCTAGGTGGTGATATATTGTCGCGGGAGGGAATTCAACCATGCCTTAGCTTTGGATTTAAGGGAAAAAGGAAATAAGTGCAAGCGAATGGCATCATCAGTGACACCATTAATCTTGAAGTTGTCGCATATTTCCAAAAAAATTGATAAGTGGACATTCGGGTCCTCATTTGGCAGTCCATCGAACTGCACGACATTTTGGATCATTTTAATGACACTTGACTTTATTTCAAAATTAATATTTGCCACCGTAGGGCGAACAATACTAGACCGAGTATCATCCATGTTAGGTCGGGCGTAATAAGACATAGTACACTCTACCGCTTAGGCAGGGTTAAGTTCGACCATAACAACAATAGAGGGTTCTCGGGTAGATTATTCGGGGTCTAAAAAAGGAATTCGGCATTAAGATCGAATACGCGCAAGAGAGTGTTCGATCTCATGGTCGTAATCAAAATCTTTAGACTTTGAATGTTTTCCACGGGTCATACACCCTAAAATATAACCTAAATAAACTCTTTCTTTTTTTGGATTTTTAAATATAGTTTTTATGTTTTTTTTAGTTTATATAAAATAAGTAAAAGTTATAGACTCTTATTTAATTAAAGCGGTAAAAAAGGGTAAGTTGTAAAAAGACTTAGAAAATATTCGATGAAGGGTTAACACTCGGCATCGAATCAGATCGAAACTAAAATGACGCTTAATTATTATATAACTTAGTTTTCAAATTAATTAAACGCAACTTGTCCATTAAGGTTCCACAAATATGAGCTCACCTAGCTATAGGGATATTGCTCACCTGAACATTAAGACTATTCGAACGAACAATCGTCCGACGAAGGATTCCTCTTAATGCCCGCTTTACGCTAAGAACCCCGTTATTGGGAGAGGAACCAAATCTGGTAGAATTATACATCTCCTCTCTCGAGGGTATGCACGCAACTCTTTTTACCCAAGGGTGATCAGTCCATATGCACGGCCTCTCGGCTAGCTAGCGTATGGATAACAGAAATATAGCCCATACATCGATATGGGGTTAAACGCATCGTTAACCCGGTGCAAACCTTAATCCTTTAATTAAAGTGAGAAAACGATTCTTTAATTATTTAGAGAGATTTCATATGTCCCAATGCTCATCAATGTCGAGGGCTAAAAACGATTAGCCACTCATCAGAATGGGGACGACTTATTAGTTTGGTGAGGCGCGAGTTCTAAATTAAATGCTAAAGGGTTACAAAAAATAAGAAGAGATAAGGCAACCTAACATTAGAAAGAGAAAAGCTACTAAAAAAGGAAAATGCACGCACTCAACCAAACTCATAATAAAGGAAAAAATTTTATGTTACAAAAAAGGAGAAATTGCATAATTGAAATTACAAGTCCTACTCAAATGAGTAGGCGGGAAATTGCAAGTCCTACTCAAATGAGTAGGCGGGAAATGACAAGTCCTACTCAAATGATTAGGCGGGAAATTGCAAGTCCTACTCAAATGAGTAGGCCAAGAATTAAAGCGAGTCTTATTCGAACACGTAGGAGGAAATAAATGCACACACACACACACTCTACATATTTGAATGAAAGCAATAAACACTAACTCATACACTCACACACACAAGCAAAAATAGAGAAAAGCAAAGTGATCGAAAAATTAAAACATTTACATTTTTACAGTTAGAATTTGCTGGAAATGCATAGAAAGTAGAAATAAAAATGGTTCGAGCAAAAGAGTTTTTATGTAAATTTGAAAATCAAAGTGGTTGAAAAATTGAAATAAAACATAATCCATTCTTATAACTTTGTAAAAGTGTTTAAAAAGTGGAAGAAAGTTAAAAAGAAGCAAAAGTTTTACAACCTAAATAGGAAAATCTAAGTTAAAGAGTAATCAAAAACACTTTTGAAATCTTTTTAAAATTCATAAGGATGAATATAAAAGCATAAAAATCCTAAATCTAAACCCATCTAAGGAATAAGATAGAAAAAAGAATTATAATAACGACTAGTAAATTTGAGAAAATCTAAGAAAAAACTAAGTGATTTTTTTTCATTTGAAAGCATAAATTCCACAAATCTAACTCATACACACACACACACACTCATACAAAAATGAAAAAATAAAGATACATAAGATTGCTGAAAAAGATACACTCAGAGACATTCAAGAACAATTTAAGGAAGAAAAACTAACAAATTTTAATATGTAAAAAGTTGGACTACAAAAGCTAAAACAAACACAAAGAGGAGGGGAGGGGGGAAATTATCCTTACATAGCACAAAAGGTCTCCTAGCAGCAGCACAACAGCAAAATGGATCAAAGGATTGAACCCTTGGTCGTTACAGAAAAGTTCTATTTATAAGCAAAATTTCAGGGGTAACACGGCCTTGACATGGGCATTTTGGGGGGCGTGTCTTTCTGGCTTGCTGAAGATGGCAAAATTTTGGTGACTCGTCGATTTCTAGAAGCTGCAGGAACATGACACGTGTTGGTCATGGGCGTGTCAGGGGTGACACGGGAGTGTAAGAAAGGTATGACCAGTGAAGGCGTCGTGCGTCGATCGACGAATGTTGAACGTCGAACAGGATTGACACGTGCATGTCAATAGGGACATGGGCGTGTTTGACAAAGCATCGAGTGTTGCTGGAAGCGTCGAGCGTTGAGCTGGGGTTGATGAATGTCGAGCTGGGCTGGACAAGGGTTTGTCATTTTAGGACACGGGCTTATCTGGCAGGTTTTGATGAAGGTCGATCATGGAATGTCGAGCTGGGATCAACGAAGGTTGAAAGTCGAGGGCATGACACGGGCGTGTCGGGCATTGGACACATGCGTGTCTTGTGATTTTTTGACAATTTCCTAAAATATTTCAGAAAATAAATTAAAGTTAAGTTATGAAATTATATACATAAAGAAAACATTTTATTGAAGAAAAATAACAAAAAACAGCGAAAATAAACTGCTTTCACGGTTTAAGTACTGAAAAATACATATATTCTTAACATATCATTGAGTTATCTATGGCACTAACAATGATGTTCTGTGCCCTCTTATCCATGGTTGACAAAATGACCTCATCCTTAGTCATCTCTAAATATTTCTTTGGTGTCTGGACTATTCCATCCAGAACTAAGACCTTCATAGGGATGAAAGGTCCCTCTTTGACTGTCACAAAGATCCTTGGGTCAGAGGCTTCCATGAACATTCGACCCTCTCTTTACATATTCCAAAGCTCTCCTTACTATAGATAGGATGCATCATGGATCCTAGCTCCTTATGGTTCTCTCCTGAACCCATAAGTATACTTCTTTTAGCTACCCTTTGAGATCTACTCAGACTATTAAGTCCTTCTTGAGAAACAACCCACTTGAAAGTCTTTAGTTTCAAGGGCAGCTAAACACCTAGAGGGGGAGGGGTGAATAGGTTTTTGGTCTCTTTTAAGTTTTCCTTCTTAAAGTGTGTTGTGAGTTAGTTATTTCCTGATTTCAAGACACACAACAAAAGCACACATAAGGTTTATATTGGTTCCCTAGATTATTTATACATCCCCTATCCCTCACAACTCTCTAAAAGTTTATTAGATAAGGTACTTCCCCAAATCTCAGCTCCTTAGAGCTTACAATACAGATCCCTCAACATCTCTTAGTATCCTCCAAGATTACCTTAGGAACAAAGCCCTACCTCAAAGACAACAACTCCTACAGCTCAGTGATCAGAATATCAACTACCTCAATTAAGTTAATGTCGTACACAAAGGCTAGGAGGTTAGCTCTACACTCAGAGAGTAAAACTCTCCTAAAGCTCAGATCTGAACCAGATCCTAGCTTAGGAAAAAAGCCCTACCTCAGGCACACATGCCCTATAACTCAGATCCACACAGGTTCCTACATCAGGTTAAACTGCCCTACCTCAGATCCAAAACTTAATCCTACCTCAGCCTTCATAAATAAGGCCTACACTTGGATCTGTTAAGATCTTACTGAAAAGAAAGTGTTTTGTTGCTATTGATATGACTCTAGAGAAGTTCTATGAGTCTACTACTTCTTGAGCTGAGTTATTTCATCTCTAACCTCTTCTCAGTAATAAGAGAGCTGATCTTCAATAAGCTTCTGCTTGTGCTGGAAGTAACTCAGAATCCAATTATCTGAACTTTTTGTTGAAGACAAAGATTTGATAGTTCTATATGCTCTTCAAACAGCTAACCTTAGCTGCAGAAATTTGAAGGCTCTACTCAGTCTTCTTTCTCAGAAGGCTTTTCTAAACTTGTTGCAGCTTGTGAAAACTACTACAACTAACTGTAAGAACTTTTAGTTCAGCAGGTTTGAAAGTTCAGCTTCAAGCTCTGACAACAAGGGTGAAGATGAATACGATGAAGTTTTGCCTCTTTGCAAAATGATAAAACCCTTAAAGTTATCTTTGTCTCTACCGATCATCACCATTTTATCTTCTGCCGTCCAATGACTATTTGACCTGTGGGCCCCACTGATGTTGTTGGCTGCAACTTCTCTTTATCTGCCAAAGTCATACTGTAGACCTGTGTTGCCATTTATCATCTACTGTAGCTTTACTGCAACAATTTGAAACTTTATTGACTCATGTTAATGTCAGCAACTGTGGACTTAGAAATTTTCTCAGATTCATCCCAAGCGCTGAGCGCGTTGAGTGAATAGCCCTCACTCTGGAAAAAAACACCAAGCCAAATTGTCATGCACTTACATGCAATGAGTGAATGGCCTTCACACAATGCTTTTGTCCGTAGACAATCTTTCTATCAATTAGGCATTGAGTATGTTTAGTGAGCCTTCATCACTCAATGCCAACTTGACTTGGCCAATTATGCCCTGCTAGGCGTTGACAGCGCTGAGTGAATCTTCATCACTCAACGCTTCTTGACTTAGCCAATTTCTCTGAATGCTTGCCTTCTTGCTGAGGCGTTGAGTGAACTTGCTTCACTCAACGCTTGGATTCACTCAATGCTTATGTACTTAGCAGCAAATATCTTTTTGAATGCATTGAGTGAGCCTTTATCACTCAAAGCTTTTTACTTTGCATGTCTTTTTGATATGGTGTTGAGTGAACTGGCGTCACTCAACGCTTCTGTACTTAACCAATCTTCTTGATGAGCTTGCATTGAGTGAGCTGTACTCACTCAATACATCTGGACTTAGACAAATTTTTTTGTCTATCTTTCTTTAGGATTTGACTAATCATTGCTCTATCGACGCCTTCTTGTTTATGCATTGAGTGAGCTGTCCTCATTCAACGCTTCTAGACTTAGCTAGAATTTTTGATAGATTCTCCAAAGGCTTTGACAGCTTGAGCTTGACTCAACACTTCTTTCATCCAGCGTTGAGTGAGCTGTCCTCACTCAATGATTCTAGACTTAGTCGATTTTTCTGCTTGCCAATGCTGAGGCTTTGACAGACTCAGCTTTACTCGATGCCTCTTGTTATATGACATTGAGTGAACTGCCTTCACTCAACGTCTGTGGACTTAGATTATTTTTATTATTTTCAGCATACTTCCATGGCATCTAGCATTGAGTGAACTAGTTTCACTCAACACTTATGGACTTAGATAGATTTATGTCTCTCTACCTCTCTACCTTGTGACCACCTGTCACAAACACTTAGAAAACCTGTCTAAACTTGTTCCATGGAACATCCTGCACATTATGAACTTGAACAACATCAAATACAACTATGCTCTTAGTGTTGATGGTGATGCCTCTTCAAATCTAGGGAACATTGGGGGCAATATTCCCAATAGAGGTTACTCAAGGTGAGAGTTATGTTAATGACTACTTGCATGAGTTTACTAGATTGGGGAGGTATGCAGGCTCTAGATTTGCAGACTAGGAGCATAATACCAAATGATTTTATGAAGTTCTGCATGATGAATTACAGATGATGCTAGCAGGCCCGAAGAACCATGGTTTTCTTGCCTTGGTCAATACTTCTAGATTGTTGGAACAGGACATGAAAAGGTTCCATGGCACGAGGGACCTTGTTATGAGAAAGCATGAGTTCAAAGTGCTGAGTTCCTCAAAATATGGGTTTTGAATCAAGTGGAAGAAGAAGTTTAGGCCATCTAGGCCAGCTCCTTTTACTGTTTCTAAAGCTACTATGGGGAAAGGTTTGCTTACGTGCTACAATTGTGGCAATGTGGGACACTATGCTCGAGACTGTTGTAGTCGTCCTCCAAAGACATAAAAAGGAGGGTGTGTCGAATGCCAAGAAAGAGAAAATAGTGGATTCGTCTGCATCCCACTATACCTCAGTGCAATCCCAAGTTTACAATCTAGTCCAGCAAGAGACCATCAAACAAAATGACGTGGTGAAAGGTATGAGCTTTATGCAGCTTATATAGTTTAAGTATTGTATACCTTGCGTACATTTGTTATACTTAGGTGTATACCTTAGGCTTTGTTCTAATCATTGACTATCCAGCGAGACCACTTTTTGACACGGGAGCGTCTCATTTGTTTCTATCTAAGGAATTCTTTCTGTGTATAAGGGTTCCTTCCACCATGTCAAAAGATAGATTGGATTTGATTCTTCCTAATGGGTGCATTATGTGCGCATGTAGGTGTTGTTTTGTCAAGGTGCGGATAAGAGATCAAGAGCTCGACTTGGAAGCATCGATAGTACCAATTTTGGACTATTATTTTATCTTTGGCATGGACTAGCTCTCGAAGAATCTTGCATGCATCGATTGCAATTTTAAGGAGGTCAAGCTAGGGCAGAATACTGATCATGTGACTACCTTCTCTAGTATGAAGGGATCGAGCAAGAAACTGATGTCTGCTCTGTAAGTAGTAAAGGTAATTCACAATGGCACATCATTATTCTTAATGCTAGTGGAGGCTTCAAATCCTAAGTATGGTTTGAGTAGCAGTCAAGTAGTATCGAAGTTTGCTGAAGTATTCCCCAAAGATTTCCTTGGACCTCCACCTCAGCGATAGATCGATTTTACTATTGAGCTAGTACCATGTGCCAAGCCTATATAATGCTCCCCGTACCGATTGGCGCCAAAGGAGATGGCAGAACTAAAAGTTTAGGTTCAAGAATTGTTAGAGCAAGGATATGTGTGACTGAGTTCGTCATCTTGGAGTGCACCGGTCCTTTTTGTTAAGAAAAAGGATAGAAGCTTGCGGTAGTGTATTGATTACTTTGAAGCGAATAAGTTGACAGAGAAGAATATGTATTCGATTCCGAGAATCGATGATCTATTCGATCAACCAATTGGGTCGATTGTGTATTCTAAACTAGATTTGAAGTAAAGTTATTACCAGTTGATAGGGAAAGTGACATGCCCAAAACGGCATTCAGCATGCTTTACGGGCATTACGAATTCACGGTTATGCCATTCAGCCTGACGAATGATCCTTCAGTGTTTCTGGATTTAATAAATAGAACATTTAAGGAGTATGTTGATCTATTCGTAATAGTTTTCATTGTCGATATACTAGTGTACTCTCAATCGGAAGAAAATCATGTAGATCACTTACAAACTATTTTTGAAACTCTAAGGAGGTGTCAGGTGAATGCGTAGTTCTCGAAATGTATGTTTTGGTTGTCATCAGTTAAATTCCTTGGTCATGTGTTTAGTGTAGAGGGAGTTGCGATGTGTAACACCTCTACCCGTCAAAAAGAATATAATAGAGGGTTCGGTCGGGGCCCCACACGATATTCCACAAACAGGCGGAGACGCTACTAAATAATATCAACACCAACGCATCCTAACACAGAGCATTCTAGCGGAAGCTTCACGGTTGAAAACTTGAACTCAAGAGTTACAAGAACTGCCCACTATAATAAAATAGGAATGTTTATACCCAAAGTAAATGGCCTTATGTCCTTACAGGTTTCTCTTAACAAAAGTGTGTTTTCAAAACATCAGCGCGCCGGTCGGCCACACATGAACAAGAAGAAATAAAATAAATCCTTCGAGGGCAGCAATGCAGCTTGGGCTTTAGCCCGCCAAGTCCCGCTCGGACAAGAACCACCTGCACCTGCAAGAACCAATCCACCAAGCGGTGGAAAACATGGCAACGGTCAGCATTCAGCTGACCAATTATAACAACCCTGACACTGGCACGGGGCAACGGAATTCCTTCCCTGCACAGCATTTTACATCTCATACATATATATCCAACCACCAAGGCAATACATATCACAAATGTCGGCACGACAGCCCGACATTCCGTGCACTCAGGGCACATTCTTGTGTACCGGAAACACCGGGTCCCACCACCGTTTAGAGGTCCCAGACATGACGGTCCAATTTGAGCATTTCTATTCTGATCGGCATGCAAGCCATCGACTCTCGCTATGTGATCCTAACAGGGACTAAAGTAACCAAGGTTATACAACCATAACACGGGTATAGATCCACCTTTCCTGTTGCTCAAAATCGTCAGACTCAAGACTGGACTGATGCGGGTACAACTTCACTTTGCCCGTCCGACACCAAGGCATTCCTCCAGTTACAGCCTAACGGCTCAACTTCATAACATATGGCACTCACGACCATAAGAGTTGAACCCAACTCTCACTATTTCCTGGAATTCCTCAAGTACTTCCTACGGCACCAAGCCACAGGTATCCACCACGTATTTCATGCATACAAGGAATACTCACGGAGTCTTCTCCGATGTGCAAATAAGCATCACCAATCCAGACCAACATGTCCAGATGGGCTTCAGACAGCATGCCTAACCGTACTCACACTTCCGGTTCTAATGCAATACAACAAGGGACGTACCGCCAACCCAAGGGTATAACTTCGCCATCCACCATTTTGTGGAGGATTCCTATGCAAATGCAGGAAAGAAGGACTTCACTTGTCCAAGAAGGAATTTGTTACCCTTGAAGGACGTTTTTGCACCATGGAGAAAAGTACACGGTTGGAAAGCTTCGCAGCAATCAAGCCTCCGCAGAGCTGAACTAGGCTCGCGATTTGGACCACCGCAGCACCACCGACAGCATGCTTTCCCTTCTTCTTCCTCCCCTTGCTCTCCTCTCTCTCTTCACATAGGAAAGAGAATGGCACAACTCAAATGAGTTTTCTCCATCTAAAATCCGGCCTTATAAACCCAGGGAACAACCTAGACCATTGGATCTTGGTCAAAGAAAATGGACGGCTAAGATTAGCCCTGAAATTGAATTTCCTGGGCCGAACATGGGTTGTGACACGCCCGTATCATAGGCCGTGTTCTTAAAGCGGTGCACAACCGACTTAAAATAAACCAGAACACGGGTATCAACACGCCCGTGTCAAGCCTGACATGCCCGTGTCACCCAGTACACGGAAGTTTACCTGGTCGTGTCACCCCTATAACACAAGCCCAAAATCACCTGAGCAGGACACGGCTAAGGCACATGCCTGTGTCCATGGTCGTGTGCCCAACACGCCCCTGTGACATGCCCGTGTCACAGGCCGTTTTCCACACTCAATGCCACTCAATATTCTCTCGAGCAGGATACGCCCTGGGACACGCCCGCGTCCCAGGCCATGTCGCCTCTCGATGATAAGTTCTCGAGAACTCGAGTCGACGTCTCGAGAAAAGGGGAGACGCCCTGGGACACGCCCATGTCCCTGGTCATGTACACTTGATATGCCCTGAGACATACTTGTGTCTCAGGCCGTGTCAGCCAACCTGAATCCCAATTTTTGCTTTTGATATTTCTGGGGTGTTACAATCCTCCCCTCCTTAATAAAATTTCGTCCCGAAATTTGGACATAGTAAGGAAGTGCAAGCATTACACCATATGTGACACTTTACATATAAGGTTTAACAATATACAGACGAGCTAACAACTTTACATAAAAAACTTGGGAAACTCAGCTCTCATGGTCTGCTCCCGCTCCCACGTTTGCTCTTCTCGGCCACAATTGTCCCACAAGACTTTGACCATCCCGATCGCTTTGTTCCGTAGCTGTTTCTTGGCTCGATACTCTATCTGAATGGGTCTAATTTTCAACGTTAGCCCATAATCAACTAGAACTCGGTCACTCTCAATTTCTTGAGTTGAATCTTTGACCACTTTCCGCCACACTGAGACATGAAATACATCATATAAACCACTCAGCTCTATCGAAAGTGCTAACCGATAGGCGGCTTCACCAACACGTTTGACCATTTCAAACGGTCCCAGATACCTCAGGCTAAACATTTTCAGACACCGTATCCTGGACACACCTTTGAATGGTTTGATTTTCAATTACACCCAATCACCCACCGCAAACTCCACGTTTCGGTGCTTGGCTTGGTAATACTTAGCTTGCCTGTCTTGAGCCACTATCAGCCTTTCACATATCAACTGTATGATAGAGTTGGCATCATCTAACTCTTTTCGCTGGTACAACTTTGTTTCACCAGTCTCCTCCCAAGCCAAAGGTGTACGACATTTCCTACCGTATAAAGCTTCAAAGGGCATCATCTGGATGCTAGCTTGGTAGCTGTTGTTGTAGGCAAATTCAATCACATCGAGATGATCTTCCCAATTCTTTCTGAAATCCAGCGCACACATTCAGAGCATATCCTCTAATGTCCTGTTGGTTCTCTCGGTCTGACCATCTGTTTGAGGATGGAAGGCTGTGCTGAAATGCAATTTCGTACCCAACAATTCTTGGACTAACCTACAACCGCCCAAAGTGAAACGCCCATCTCGATCACTAATGATGCTACGGGGCACACCGTGCAATCGTACAATAATATCCACGTACAACTTTGCAAATTTATCCACTGGATCGTTCCTTCGGTTCGGGATGATGTGCGACACCTTTGTTAACCGGTCCACAATCACCCATACCGCATCATTTCCCCGCTGAGACCTCGGCAATCCATGCACAAAGTCCATGGAAATATCATCAAACTTCCACATAGGGATAGGCAACGACTTCAGTGAACCACCCGGTTTTTGGCATTTTATTGCGCGCTAGGGTTCGAAGAAAATAAACGCAACCGAACTAGCAACCCGATGAGGCAAGTATACCTATCAAATTGTAGCAAGGGGACACAAGTGTCGTATTGAAATCCGGGAACTGTTGGCTATGCTTACTCACACGAACGCTATTATCTTATCGACGGAAAAACTAGGGTTTAGAGAAAAACTAATTGCAAGGAAGGAAGTAAAGCTATACTAGAAAGAGAACTACCGCAATTAAGTAAAGCTATTATGCAAAGAACTATGCTAGAAAGGAAACTACTGCAGTTAATTAAAGAGCACAAGATAGGCAATTACTACGAAAGTTAGAAAATATGAAATGGAAATGCACTCGATCAAGATTCACCTCGGCTAAAGACGATTAAGAAAATGCGATAAAAATCTAAACTTAATAAGATAAAGGTCCTTGACCGTGGAGGTTCCTAAAGCTTGAATGCGCTTCTCTCGATGTCATGCCCAACTGAGTTTAGGAAGGTCCGACCGACTCACGTCTAAATCGGAGGCCTAAAACTCGCTTTACGCGGTGAACCCCACTATTGGATTTTACTCCAATCCGGGAGATTTGCACGTCTGCCTCTCTCGAGGGGTGCGTACAACTCCCTTTACTCTTGAATGCTCACTTCATTCTTTCGGCCTCTCGGCTAGCCCAGAATGAAAGCAAAGGCGGAGAGTATATATCGATAATATACCTCCAACCCGTGATTAATCAAGAGTAATTCAAGGCCCTAACTTAAAAAGAAAAGATTAATTAAAACATCATAACTTAATCGCTCTAACCTCGGATCATCAAGATCGAGTATAAGGAGGATTAGTTAATCATAATGGAGTGGAGGAGGGGGGGATGAGTAGTAAAGCATAAAAAAAATACAAGCTAAACAAAGAACAATTCTATTAATGAAAAGGGGAAATTTACACTAATTGAAATTAAAATTACACGTGCATGAAATTGAAATCCTATTCTAGCCCTACAAGTAGCACTAAGCAAGAGCAAAATCACAATAAAAGCTAGAACAAACTAAGGTTAAGCTAGGGTTAAACAAAAATTACAAAGAGAGGGAGAGAAAGAGAGAGAGAAAGCATGAAAAAGGATCAAGGAACAAAGGAGCAGCACATCCCCCACTCAACCAAAGCTTGCTGAAATGGAGAGGGGGGGTCTCAATTTATAGAATTTTTCTCGGGTTGGTCACGCCCTCCGACATGCCCTAGGGGGGGCGTGTCAGGGGGCGTGACAGTACAATGTTGACCTCGGGCTCTGGATTCTGGCGGGAGGGATGATTGCTTCGGTACGTCGGTGGTCACGCCCTAGGTCACACCCGTGTAGGGGGGCGTGACAGGCACATCATGTCCAAATCATTGGTCGGAAATCCGTCAGTCGTCGAAAAGTTGATGTCACGCCCCAAGTCACGCCCGTGACGGGGGGGCGTGACAGTACTGTTTTCATGCTGTGGAGAAACGACATTTAATGCGGCGATAGGCTTTGCCGTAGAGGGCGACACGCCCATAGTCATGCCTGGTGACACGCCCAGGGAGGGCGTGTCAGTGGGGCGTGACAGCAGTTTTGACCGTTTTCCTGTCCCTTCCAGCAGGAGGCCTGTGGATCGGGTGACACGCCCTAGGTCACGCCCAGGTAGGGCGTGACAGGGGGGCGTGTTAGGTCATTTTTGACAAATTTTCTGGAAACCTGCAAAAAGACAAGAAAAGTCAGTGGCAATAATATTTACATAAAAATGATAAAAAATAAACTAATAATAGACATGATTTGTACAATATAAAATAGAAAATACGATAATAGTTTAGGCTACAAAACATATTATCAAATTCCCCCAAGCTTAAGCTTTGCTTGTCCCCAAGCAAAAATATAAAAACTAGATATTTATAAAAAGTACTAATCAAAAAGTTCTAATTATGCCTACACAAGTACTATGCGAAATTCTAAGTAGGGAAAAGGTGAAATGTAAGTCTAAAACAATTATTTAGGTATGGTAAAACTTTTATAAACTTTACTTAATAAAAACAAATCATCCAAAATTTTAACGAGATTTTTTTAAATAGACTTAAGCAAAGCAACGAAAATGAAAAAAACGCATTGAGTTGTTACTGGATCTAAGCAACGCTTATAATTATATCAATTTAATTAACAAAAATCTAGGTTTAAATCCAAAACTAAAACTGATTTACTGTTTTTCTTTTCTTAGTTGTTAAATAAAAATCAAAAAGCGTGAATCAAAAGGACTTAAATAGGACAGAAACATTTGGTTTAGGAAAATGATTAGGAGTGGAATTCAAAGATAAACGTGAAGGTTTTAAAATCACACTAAACCAAAGCAAAGAGTTCCAAAAACTTTCATAAAAATATATACACATTTTTTTTCTTTTTCTTCTTTTTTTTCATTCATTTTTTTTTCTTTTTTCAAAACAAAGGCCATAAATATTTTTATTTTCCTTTTTGAATTGGCCAAACAAAAATAAACATCACTTTTGAACATACTTCTTTTTTTTCGAAAACCTTAACATACTTCTTTTTTTTCGAAAACCTTTCTCCCACAAAAATCACAAAATACCCTATCAAAATCGTCAAAATAATTTATGAAACTCAAAAAGGCTAGTGCGATTCGATAGGTTGGAAATTTTGGCTTTGGTGAAACTGAAATGAAGGGAGGAGCTATCAAATGAAATCGAAAAATGGCTCAAAAACGACTAACTAGTGGTAAAAGTTTTTAGGTTGGCAGGAAAGCTCAAACGAAAACAAAAACGGCTTAAATCATTTTCACGCTTTTGAATTTATTTAAAACAAAGGTTTGAAAATTTTCAAAAAGCGAGTCCTAGATAATAAAAGAAGATTGATGAAATTAACTTGAAAATAGAAATAATATGTGACTTGGATCGTTCATATCTACTACGTTATTCAAAAGTTGACTTTACAAAAATTATTCAAAAACGAAAAAGAAAATAGTGGATGGTGAATTTTTGAGAAAGTAAAGGAAACAAAAAACAAAAAACCATAATAGAAATGCGAGTTTTAGAAAAATATTTCACCTTAACATGCTACCGTGAATTAGAAACACAGCATGACCAACATTTTACTTGTGCAACATAATTAAAAAGGACGATTAGAAATATTATAATTAACTAAGTTGTTTATAGGAGATTTTGAGTAAAACAAAAATAAAAACTTGGGGTACTATTGAAATACCAAAATATCTAAACTATTCAAAAACACATATATTTTTTTAATTTTGAGAAAATTCTCTTTTTTTTTTGAATTTTGGAATTTTTTTTTCTCTTTTGGAATTTTAAGATTTTCCTTTTTTTTATTTTGGAAATATTTAAAATATATACAAAAAGAAAAATATTTACACTAAGAAAAAATGAAGGAGGAAGTCCTCCCCCAAGCTTAGAACAGACATTGCCCTCAAAGGCTAAAGAAGGGGATTGGAGAAGGAGAGAAAAATAAAGTACAGAATTGAAAGACAGAATTGAAAGACAGAATTGAAATACAGGTACTTCCCCAGATTTATTTGCTACGAAAGCTGAGTGATGCCGCTCCTCCGAATGTCTTCTTTGGACTTCGTGATGGATTCAGCAATGTTGGAACAGGCGATCGCAGAAGCTTCAGCTTGTCGGAGCCGTCCGAGGCAAAAATTGTAAAATAAAGAAAACAGAAAAAGATAACTTGGGTTGCCCCCCAAGAGTCCCCTTTGGTTAAAGCGTCGTTGAGCTCGACGCATCAAAAAAAATAATTTTGTCCAAAAATATTGTTGTCCAGAAATAAAAAAAAATTTTAACAAAAATTAAGAGTTCAAAGTTAGAGTTCATGAAGCAGAAACTTAAAAATGTTTGGACTGACATCATCATCACTAGAAAAGTAGAGTTTAAGACGCTGACCATTCACTTTGAAATCACCCTTATCAGGGTGAGAAATTAAAACAGTTCCATAAGGAAATACTTCTAAAACAGAAAACGGGCCAGACCAGCGAGATTTTAATTTGCCCGGAAATAAACGTAAACGAGAATTATATAAAAGCACTTGGTCACCCGACTTAAAGTTTTTAGGGTGCCTTAAGTGTTTATCGTGTAAACGCTTCGTCCGCTCTTTATAAAGTTTATTATTTTCATAAGCATAAGAGTGCCACTCATCAAGTTTATTTAGTTGAAATTTTCGAAGGTCACCGACTGAGTGGGGATCGAAGTTTAAAAATTTTAAGGCCCAAAAGGCGCGGTGTTCTAACTCTACGGGCAGATGACACGATTTTCCATAGACCAGCCGATACGGCGTACATCCGAGGGCGGTTTTGTACGCTATTCGGTAGGCCCATAAGGCATCGTCAAGTTTGGCTGACCAGTCTTTTCTAGAAGTTGAAATAGTCTTTTCTAAAATTCTTTTTATTTCTCTATTAACTACTTCGACTTGTCTGTTAGTTTGGGGGTGGTAGGCAGTGGAAAGCTTATGCGTAACGCCGTATTTGGTAAGGATTTTTTAAAATTGCGCGTTATAGAAATGGGAACCCCTATCTCTAACGATTGCGCGAGGCGTACTTATAAGGAATTAAAGAAATCCTAAGTATAGGTACTGCTTGAATTAATCAAAAGTAAGATCAAAATAAACATCCGGGGTTAACGGATTAAATCCTAAATTATGAAAATGTTATAAATAGAGGAGCGTTTCAAAATGACTTCTAGATAAAACAAAGAGGATGCAAAATTTTATTTTTGTTTGTTTAACAAAGATAGATTGAAATTATATAAAAAAACTTTAGCTTAAAAGAAGTTAAAGAAAATAATGCAATTTAAAAATTATGCTCTCAAAAAGTTTTAAAATAATTCTAGAATCATTGAAATAGGCTAAGTGGTTTGGTGGTTTATGAAGAGGACTTGGATTTTAGAGGCGAGGTAATTTTTTCTCGAACCTCTAAATATTTTTTTGAATGTTAAGGAAAATAAAATTTTATTTTCCTAACATATAATAATTTTTTTCTTTTTTTCTTTCTTCATAAAAAATAAATAACCCAATGTATATGTATAGGAGTAATGAATTTTATTCTCTTACTCCGTAATATATAATCTTTTTTAATATTTGGTGCCTATATTTACGGAACGAAATCTTATTCCCATTGACATAGGATCTTTTAAGGGATGAAATTGGGGTAATCATGCCAAGTAATACATGAAAAAAGTGGAAATGGGTTTATTTTTTATTTTCAAAAAGAAAACTAGATTTTAATAAGAAAAGTTTTGAGAGCAACCCTTTTAAAATGAACGTTCCTATGTTTCTATAAGCATGAAGTAGAAATAATTGAAATCCATGGTTGTTATTTTCTAACATAAAAGACGAGCTTCTATTTACAAAAATTAAAAGTGGTGGTGAAAAATAGATTTCCTATTATAAGGAAAAGAAATAAACAATTCTTTAAAACTTAACCCCAGACACTTAAATCTATCAAACTTTAATTAATAAACGAATAGTAAACCAAAAGTAAGTAAAATTCACATATAAAATAACTCAAAACTAGATTTTTTGGAAAGCAAAAAGTGTTAAGATATGACATATTCGATTTTATTTATTTCATAATAAACAATTATTTTGATATTTTTGGGTTTTTAACTTTTTTTTGTGTTTTGATTATTATCTTTTTTTATATTTTTAGAGTTGTTCTTTTTTTTTCAATTTTTGGATTTTCAAAATTTTTTTTGATTTTTTAAGTTATTTACAAGAAAGGGGGAAGAAAGAGGTGTTATTTTTTAAAAAAAAGAAAGGGAAAAAGAAGAGGAAAGAAAGTATTTTAAAAAAATTACAAAGTAAAAAATTTTATCGCCCGCGAACAGACTCTTATTTAGGTGGTTAGTTCGATGAGTCGAACGTCGCGGAGGTTATATTTTCTTTTTTTTTAGCTTTTTTATTTAAAACATGAAATTATTTTTGAAGTTTTTTATTTTTGCAATTTTTTTGGTATTTTTGATTGGGTGCAAAAAATAAAAAAGCAGTATAAGAAAACACCCCCATACTTAAATCTAACATTATCCCCAATGTTGAACTAAGTATGAGGAAGGATATATAAAGATGCAGATATGTACAAATAAAGGAAAAGATAGGGGGGAGGAAACTTCCCTGAAACGCATTCGGGTAGGCCCGTTAAGAAATGACCCTACAAAAATTAGAAGAAGTAGAAAAAATATAACAGAAAAAATGAAAAAGATAAATTCGGCGAAAAGTGCGCGGGTGATAGGGGGAAAGTGAGTGTGACTCGTAAGCTAACGTCTTAGCTATATTAGTGTGACAGATATGCGTTCCCCTAGCGTTCACAATAGTGAAGCGCGTCGAAGTGACAAAATAAATATATAATTTTTAGTTTTTAGTGTTTTTTAGTTTTTTAGTTTTTTATAAGTCTTATATTTTTTTTAAAAAAAAATTTGGTTTTTTTTTTATTTTTAGTTTTTTAGTTTTTGATTTTTAAGGTTTTTAAGGTTTTTAAGTTTTTTGATTTTTTTAAATTTTTAAGTATTTATTATTATTATTGATATTATTATTATTATTACTAATATAATTTTTTTGGTTGGCCATTTTTTTTATATAAATAGAAATAAAAGGTAAGATTAGTAGTTTTTAGGAATTCAAAATAGTAAATCGAAAATTTTTCGGCAACGGCGCCAAAAACTTTATGCGTGCCGCGAGCGCCTTTATTAAAAAGATAAGAGAAGGGAAGGTTTTTATTTATAAGATATAAGAGGGCGGAGCTCGCGGGCGATATTTCGTTTTAAACGAAAGGAGGGCAAGTGCACCTATCGCGTGTAGTACATGATATTCCATTGAGAAATATCGGGGTTGTATTGTTCTCGGAGTCGGTTGTATTGCTCGCGGTCGACTATCTGTTGTCTTTGATAGTTCGACTATTTGTTGATAGGTCGACTATCTGTTTTCCTTGATAGTTCGACTATCTGTTGATAGGTCGACTATCTGCTCTTCTTGACAGTTCAACTATCTTCTTGGATAGTTCAACTATCTGATAGTTCGACTATCTGTTGATAGGTCGACTATCTGCTTTCTTTGATAGTTCGACTATCTGTTTGATAGGTCGATTATCTGTCTTCTTTGATAGTTTGACTATCTATTGATAGGTCGACTATCTGCTCTTCTTGATAGTTCAACTATCTGTTTGGATAGTTCAACTATCTGATAGTTCGACTATCTGTTGATAGGTCGACTATCTGTTTTGGTTGATAGCTCGACTATCTGTTTGATAGGTCGACTATTTGTTTTCTTTGATAGTTCAACTATCTGTTTGATAGGTCGACTATCTGTTTTTCTTTGATAGTTCGACTATCTGTTTGATAGGTCGACTATCTGTTTTGCTTGGTAGCTCGACTATCTGCCTTGATAGATCGACTATCTGATAGCTCGACTATCTGTCCTGATAGTTCGACTATCTGCTGTGGTAGTTCGACTATCTTCTTTGATAGTTCGACTATCTGTATCGTTCGACTATCTGTATGATAGGTCGACGATATCTGTGCTTAGGTTGACGATCTCCGAGGGTCGTTCGACGTTTTGCTGTTTGTCTTGAGTAATTTTGTCATCTTCTATGATGTGATTTATTTCATATTTATTTTGGCATATTTTATAAAAGATTGTTTGAATAAATTTATGATATTATTTCCATGCAATATCTGCTCCATTCCTTATGCATGAGCCAATCTTTTTCTGACAAAGTTGTTTGTCTTATTAGCTGAGATATGATTTCTGCTTTATTTGCCAGGCTGTCCTTTATAGCCGTTAGACTCAAAAAGTATTCTTTGGCTGTAAAGAGTCTCTTCTGATGTGACTTTCTCTAGTATTATTTTATCAGAGTTACTTGTAGTTTCTTAGAAAACTTTATCCTTTTATAGGATTTCTGTCTGCAGTTTTTGTTCCTGCTTTATGCTATTTGCAGCCCAGCTTGCAGAGTTCAGTAGAAGACAAGATTCAAACTCAAATTAGAGTCGTTGCTGCTGCAGCTATATAGAGAATTCTTTGGAGAAAGAAATCAACTAATTCATAGCCAAAAACCAGTTCAGATATACAAAAAGCTAACAGCAGCATTCAAGCTTACAACTTACAGTTTACAACTGCTCTCAGCTCGTTCACATTCAACTGAGAAGAAGTTTTAGCTCTTCACTCTTCTTCAACCTGAGTTCTCCTGCCTCCAGGAAGATCTTGACTCAGAGCTTTTTGAAGAAGAATAAGAAGATAGCTGCCTGAAGAAGAATTTTCAATTCATATTCTTTATCTTCTTGTAGCTTTTTCCTTCAGATTTTCTGAAGTGTTTTCTGCACTGAAGCAAGACTTCACCTGGATGTTTTTTTAGCCAGGGGGAGCCTTGACTCTTTAGAGCTTTCTAGCTCAGTGCAAGTTCATGTGCTTCTCTAATATATTATAAAATAGAGAAGACATTTTAACCTCCTTTCCCCCCTCCTGTAAAGGGTTATTACTCCCTTCAAAAGTATACCTTGGTGGCAGGGCACCTGATCAAAAACCTGTGTTGGTTTTTAGACACCTAATAAAAAGTCTAAAGGGTTTCTGGATCTACCTGAAGCAGATCTTGTTGGTGGCAGGGCACCTGATCAAAAACCTGAGTGGATTCCTACCTTGTTGGTAGAAGAGTGGACGTACCCAAGTTGTTTGGGGAACCACTATAAATTCCCTTGTGTCATCTAGTTGTTTGATTCATTACTTGTGTTGTTGGAAGTGATTAGTCTTAACTAGGTTGCTAGTTGCTGTTTAGGATTCTAAGCCTTAACTGTAATTACAGTTGGATGCCTTTTGTGCACAACACTTGTGTTAGGCTTTAGGGTTACTTCTCAAATATCTATAACCATCATTCCGCAATTAACTCCAAGGGAGTTGAGTAGACAGTCAACTTTGCTAGTGCAATTTTTGATTACTCTATTCACCCCCCCCCCCTCTAGAGTAGTATCTATCCCTTTTCTTTCAATTGGTATCAGAGGGAGGTTGTCTGACTATATAGGCTAACACCTAAGTCACAAGATCCTGATAGATACCAAAGTTTATAGATATTCACTTTCACTATCATGGCCCAGTTCAAGGATTACTCTAGCACCAGACCTCCAGCATGCAACTTAGCCAAGTTCAGCATCTGGAAGGCAAGGATTAAACTATATATGAACTCTATTGATGAGAGTATTTTTGCTTCTATTTTGACAGGACCACCAAGAGCACCTGCTGCAGCTACTGCTTCATCATCAACTGATATGAGTGCAATGCCTCCTCCAGATTACAATGATGAATACAAAAAGGCAAAGATAGCAGATGCTAAGGCAATGAACATTCTGGCTCAGACAATGTCTGATGAAGTATTCTAGAAGGTTGTTGACTATTCCTCAGTAAAAGCAATATGGAATACACTTAACCAGATTGTAGCTGGTTCAGCTGATGAAAGGAAGGACAGAAGGTCCAACCTTATCTCCAAGTATGAGAATTTCATGAAAACTGATGTTGAACCAGTTGAAGCAATGTACACAAAGCTCAGCTCAATCATCAATGAGCTGAGGACTCTTGATAAGGATATTTCATTGACAGAGGTCAATGATAAGATTCTTATGTGCTTCCCTAGCACATGGGATCTGAGGATCTGGCCTATCAAGGAGGCCAGAAGCACAATAGAAATTTCAACAGAAGCCCTTCTCGGCAAGCTCAAGTCTTTTGAGCAAGTGTTGAAGTCCAGGGAAGCTGAGGCTGAAGCAAAGACCCCAACTCCCACAAGAAAAGAGCAAACCCTTGCTCTCAAAGCTGCTGATACTTCTGAAGGAAGCCAGTCCAATGAGGAACTGATGGCATTATTTGCCAAAAGGTTTCTCAAGATGGGAAGGAAAGAATTCAGAAAGAAATCTTCAAAATATGAAGATAAACCAAGGTATGATCGTACTCCTACTAAAGAAATAATTTGCTATGGTTGCAGGAAGCCTGGACATATTCTTCCAGACTGTCCAGAGAAAAAGAATAAAAAGAAAAGGCATGACAAGGATCAATATAGGAAGCATTTCAAGCCATCCTCCTACAAGAACAAAAAGAAGGAGAGAGGTTTTGTTGCTGAAACCTGGAGCGATTCTGATGAGGAATCTTCCTCCTCAAGCTCCAGTGAGGATGAGGAAGAAAAGAAGGCAAAGGAAGTTTGCCTGATGGCAATTGATGCCTGCAGCAATCACTCAGCTGCAGAGAGTTCAGATTCTGATGAAGAAATGCCAACAGAAGATGAGGTATTGTCATTATATGATTTTACATCTGCTGAATTTAAATTAGATTTTAAATCTTTATGTTTAAATTTAATTAGTTCTGAAATGGAAATAAAAGAGCTTAGAAATAAACTAGCTGAATCTGAATTAATTTCTAATGAAAACATTAGGTTAACAGCAGAACTCACTAATTCTAGTGAAGAAATAAAATTCCTTAAGAATGAATTAGCTAAGTCCAAAAGGTTAGAAGAATCTCTGAATGGTAGAAGCCTTAAGTTGCTTGAAATAACCAGCATGTCTAACACTAGGTCAGGCAATAATAAATTAGGCTTAGGAGCATCTTCTAGTGAACCCCCAATCATTCTTAAAAACCATCTTTCAGCTCCAGTGAACTTTATCTCAGATGATGGGATAAAGAACACTGAGCAAGTTAATCAGGTTAATAAAGCTTTGAATAAAGCTAAGAGAGAAAAGAAAACAAAAATTTAAGGAAATACAAAGAGCATCGAACGCTGCTCGAAGATCACAAGCTCAGTGGTCGAACGGAGATCGACGATCTGAGCACCCATCGTCGAATGCTGATCGACGTTTTCAACATGAATTTCAAAACTTCAACCAGAACTTTAGAAACCCGAATGTAAATAGAAACCCTAGGTTCATTGACCCATCATCTGCATGGAGAATTCCACCTAGGAGATCTTACCCGTTAGGTTATCACCCTCAACCTGCTTATTCATTTATTTCCAGTTTTTCTTATGTGAAAAACAAGGGACCCAAGGTTACCTGGGGCCACAATGTTTAAATGATTTATTTGCAGGTGAAGACCTATCCTATCACTCAGAATAAGTGGTATTTGGATAGTGGTTTCTCCAAGCATATGACAAGAAATAAAGAACATCTGTCAAGGTTCAAGGCCAAGCTTGGCCCAAAGGTAATCTTTGGAGATTCAAGCTGTGGTCAAACTGAAGGCTATGGTAGGATGACACCTGGAGCTGTAACATTCAAGAGAGTTGCTTATGTAACTGGACTGAAGCATAATCTCATTTCAGTAAGTCAATTATGTAATGCTGGATACCAGGTATCATTTTCTAACTCTCTTTGTAATATTACTTTAAATAATAATGTTGTGTTAGTAGGTATTAGACAAGGTAACATTTATTTAGTAGATTTTAACTCAACTCACTCTGAAATCTGCTTATTTAATGAAGTAACAAATAACAATACATTATGGCATAAAAGGCTTAGCCATGTTAACCTCAAGAATATATCTAGGTTATCTAAACACAACCTTGTTAGAGGTTTACCTTCTTGCCCCTACAAGAAGGATAGCCTATGCAAGGCTTGTCAATTAGGCAAGCAAACCAAGAATTCATTTAAATCAGTAAATAAAAATGATTCTTCTAGAATCCTGTATTTATTACATTTGGACCTATTTGGCCAATAAATGTACAGAGTTTGCGAGGGAAGTATTACACCCTATTCATTGTAGATGACTTCTCTAGGTTCACTTAGATGTTCTTTTTGAGAACTAAGGTTGATAACTTCAAAGCTCTTACAGATTTTCTATTATGTGTGCAGACTGAGTACTCTACTCATGTGGCCTTGATCAGAAGTGATCATGGTACTGAGTTTGACTCTCTTCTCATGCAAGAATTCAGTGAGAGAGAAGGTATCAAACATAGCTTCTTAGCTCCTAGAACTCCCCAACAAAATGGCGTAGTTGAAAGGAAGAACAGAACCCTGATTGAAGCTGCTGGCACATTGTTGGCAGATGCTAATATGCCTCTTTCCTATTGGGCAGAAGCTGTTAGTACAGCCAACTATGTCTTGAATAGAAGTCTGATACACAAGATTAAGTGTAAAACTCCTTATGAGTTGCTTAAAGGAAAGAAACCTAAAATAAATTATTTTAGAGTATTTGGTTGTGTAGTTTATATTCATAATAATAATAAAGAATACCTTAGAAAATTTGAAGCAAAAGCTTCAATGGGAATTTTTCTTGGATATTCCCAAGTAAGCAAAGCTTATAGGGTTTTTAATAAATCTTCTTCTAAAATTGAAGAGTCTGTTCATGTAACGACCCCATCCGTTAAATGACGTATAGTAGAAGGTCCGGCCGGGGCCCTACACTATATGCCACAAACAGATGGTGAGGTCACAGGATAATACCAAACCATACACGAATCCTAACTCAGAGCATTCTAGCGAAAGCTTTAAGTTGTAAATTGAACTCTAACCAGGAATGTCCAATATATAAACCACCTTTATATATAGCCACGGAATGTACAACAAATACATAGAGTTTGGCCTTAAGCCTTACAGTTCCTCTTTCTACACCGTATGGTTTACAAACTTCGGCGCGCAGGCCGGCCATAAATGAGTAAAAGAAAACAAGCAAAAACATTCGCTTAGCCTTCAAGGGCTAGATGGAGTAGCAGTAGCAACAGCAGTAGGGCTTCAGCCCTTCATTTACCACTTGGCTCTCCAGCACCTGCATAGGGACAATCCACCCAAACGGTGGCAAACAATGCAACGGTCAGCATTCAGCTGACCCAATTATAACAATCCTACCCCTTTATCGGGGCATTAGCATTCTTTCCCTGCATAGCATGGCATCATCATATAGCAACTATGTGCGCGCAGGCACATTCAAGGCATCACAACCATCGGCCACACGGCCCGACAGTCCGTGCACTCAGGGCACATTCTTGGTGTACCGGAATACCAGGGTCAACACCACCGTCTACACGGTATTTGAGCATTCTAGTCTTTCTGGCGCGCGGGCCTAAGACTCTCATTAGGCGCTCTAACAAAACCCATAACCAGGCTTCCAAGTCGGACGGTCCTAATGCAGGTACGGATCAGCCACCCCCCGTTGCTCAAGTCACCGTTCCACCTCGAATACGGAAGTATCCATGGCAATTTATAGGCGCGGGTCGGTTTCACCTTTCCTGTTCGGCAATCTGCCTTTTCATCGAGTTGCAGCCCAACGGCTCAACCGCTCAGAAAGTGGCAACGCACTACCACAAGAGTTGCATCCAACCCTATTCATTTCCTGGACATCATCCAGTACTTCCTGCTGCACCAAGCAACAGGTAGGCTCAAGGCAACACAAGCCATAATCACGGAGCCTTCTCCGATATGCAAACAAGCATCACCAATCCAGACCATGTCCAGATGGGCTTCACACAGCATGCCTAGATCCGTACTCCAATTCCGGACTCTAACAAGGGGGACTTCACATATCTACCCCATGGGATACCACAACCCACCGCACACTCGCGGGGATGGGTTTTCCCTATGCAATGCAGAAAAGAAGGACTTCACATGTCCAAGAAGGGAGATCGTTACCCTTGTCGATCTCTTCGGAGCCATCGAAAACTAGCCGGTGAGAAAGAACCGCAGCTGCTTTGCCTTCACAACACTGGCCTCAGATCACGAATCGGACCACGGGAGCTCCGCCGGTGGCTTGATCTTCTCCTCCTTCTTCTTCCTCCTCTCTCTTTCTCTCTTCCTTAATCAAATGAAGAATGAATTCTTCCTCAGCCTCTACTGATTAAATCAAGCCAGGAATCACCTGAGCCCTTGGATCCAAAGAGAGAAATTAAACGGCCACGATTTTCCCAAAACCCCATATTTTTGGCTGACACGGCCTGTGACACGCCCGTGTCACAGGCCGTGTACCCTTAAGCGGCACACGCGGTATTCGTACCGACTGAACTTTACCAGAACACGGGCATCGACACGCCCGTGTCGAACCTGACACGCCCGTGTCAATCCTAAGACACGCCCGTGTCACCCCTGCCTCATCGAGCTGCAAGTAGTATACGGGTAGGCACACGGCATCGGACACGCCCGTGTCCAACCTGACACGCCCGTGTTCAAGACTTGGTTCCAGGCCGTGTAATCTTCTGACTAAAAACGCATTTTATTTGAGTGACACGCCCTGGGACACGCCCGTGTCCCAGGCCGTGTACCCCCGACACGCCCTGGGACACACCCGTGTCCCAGGCCGTGTAAAATGACCTGCACCTCAAAACCATTTTTGAGTCTTTTTTGGGGTGTTACAATCCTCCCCCCCTTAACAAAATTTCGTCCCGAAATTTGCACGGTAAGGAAACAATAACCAACAATGCTATAACTTGATAACTCTGTTATAACAAAAGGTACACGGTCTACAGCTTATACAAACAACTCGGAAAATTCAGCTCGCATGGTCTGCTCTCGCTCCCATGTTAGCTATTCACGGCCACAATTGTCCCATCGGACCTTGACCATCCCGATCACTTTGTTCCGCAACTGTTTCTCGGCTCGATCCTCGATCCGAATGGGTCTAACCCTCGTCGTTAGCCCATACTCGACCGGTACCCGATCATTCTCCACTACTTGAGCTGGATCCTTCACCGCCTTACGAAGGTCTGAGATGTGAAAAACATCATGTAATCCACCCATGTCTGCTGAAAGTGCTAGTCGATAAGCAGTTTCCCCAACTCGCTCCACCACCTCAAATGGACCAAGATACCTCAGACTTAGCTTTTTCAAACGCCGAATCCTGGACACGCCTTTAAAGGATTTGATCTTCAAATATACCCAATCACCCACCGCGAACTCCACGTTCCGGTGTTTGGCATTGTAGTACTTTGCTTGATGATCTTGGGCTATCAATAGCCTCTCCCGAATAGAGCGTATGAGCGAGGTAGCTTCTTCGACTTCCTTTTTCCCACTCAGCTTAGATTCGCCTGCTTCTGCCCAAGCTAACGGTGTACGGCATTTACGACCATATAAAGCCTCAAATGGTGCCATACCGATGCTCGCTTGGTAGCTATTATTATAGGCAAATTCGACAAGAAATATATAATCTTCCCATCTTTTACCAAAGTCTAGGGCGCATATCCGGAGCATGTCCTCCATCGTCCTATTGGTTCGTTCAGTCTGGCCATCCGTTTGGGGATGAAAGGCCGTACTAAATGCTAATTTTGTACCCAACATTTGATGAACAAGCCGCCAATCATTCGATGTGAACCGCCAATCACGGTCACTAACGATACTCTGAGGAACACCGTGCAGTCGAACAACCTGCTCCACATAAAGATTGGCCAAGGTTTCCACTGAATCGTCTCTTCTGTTTGGAAGGAAGTGCGCCACTTTTGTTAACCGGTCCATAATCACCCAGATTGAATCATGACCGCGTTGAGATCTCGGCAACCCGTGCACGAAATCCATCGAAATGTCATCGAACTTCCACTCCGGAATAGGTAACGACTTCAGGAAACCGCCAGGCTTCTGGCATTCCGCTTTCACCAACGCACAGGTATTGCATTCCGCCACATAACGTGCGACATCTTTCTTTAGTCCGGGCCACCAGAATAGCTTTTTCAGATCTCTATACATCTTTGTGCTCCCTGGGTGAACTGAGTACTTTGCAAAGTGAGCTTCGTACATCAACTCTTCCCTCAATTTACCCACACTCGGGACGCACACTCGACCATTTCGTCGTAACAAACCGTTATCCCAAGAGAATTGGTCATCTGGCCCATCTTTTGCATAGCGCTGGAGACTTTCATCAAGCTCCGTTGCTCGCCGAACTCTGTCCGTAAGGTCATATTGCACCTCCGTCCAGTTCAAGCATGCATCGGTCGACGAACCCTTGTCAACACAAGATATCTCCAATGCTTCCAATTCCTCGATCAAATGCTGATCATGCCTCTGCAACCAGCTTGCCCGTACCGGAGTCTTCCGACTCAAAGCATTAGCGACCACATTTCCCTTCCCGGGAGTATAGTGAATCTCGAAGGTGTAGTCCCCAAGGAACTCCATCCATCTTCGTTGTCGCATATTCAGATCTTTCTGATCCAACAAGTACTTTAGGCTTTTGTGATCTGTATAGATATCCACTTTAACGCCATAAAGGTAGTGCCGCCACAACTTGAGCGTAAAGATTACCGCCGCCAACTCCAAATCATGGACGGGGTAATTCCGCTCATGCACTTTCAACTGGCGCGAGCCATAAGCAATCACTTTACCAAACTGCAGAAGAACGCAGCCTAAGCCGCTCCCAGAAGCATCACTATAGATCTCATACCCATCGGTGCCACATGGCGATGTCAACACAGGCGCCGTTGTCAAACGACTCTTCAAGTCTTCAAAAGCTCGCGCGCACTCCGGCGTCCAAATGAACTTTTGATCTTTTCTCGCCAGCGTGGTCAGAGGTAAAGCAATCCGTGAGAAGTTTTCCACAAACCGTCTATAGTAGCCCGCAAGTCCAAGGAAGCTCTTGACCTCGGCCACTGAAGACATCACTGGCCAATCTCGAATGGCACTTATCTTACGGATCCACCGCGATACCTTCTCCACTTACCACATGGCCTAAAAAGGCTACTGAAGAGAGCCAGAACTCACACTTTGAGAACTTGGCATAAAGCTTATTCCTCCGCAGGGTATGCAAGACCAACCGCAAATGATTTGCATGATCCTCTTCTGACTGAGAGTATACTAAGATATCATCGATAAACACAATCACGAACAAATCCAAGTACTCTCGGAACGTTCGATGCATTAGGTCCATAAATACCGAAGGCGCATTATATAGGCCAAACGGCATTACCGTGAACTCATAATGATCGTAGCGTGTTCCAAACGCCGTCTTGGGAATGTCACCATCCCGAATCCTCAGCTGATAATATCCCGATTTCAAATCCAACTTGGAATAGACCGTTGATCCTGCCAGCTGATCGAATAGGTCATCAATTCGCGGAATCGGATATTTGTTTTTCTCCATCAGCTTATTCAATTCACGGTAGTCAATACATAACCGTAAACTACCATCTTTCTTTTTCACAAATAGAACAGGCGCGCTCCAAGGTGATATACTTGGGCGTATGTATCCCTGCTCCAACAACTCTTGCAATTGGACTTTCAACTCAGCCATCTCTTTTGGCGCGACGCGATATGGTGAGCGGGCCACAGGTTTCGCACCTGGCACCAACTCAATAGAGAAGTCAATCTCCCGCTGGGGTGGTAACCCAGGAAGATCTTTAGGAAACACATCGGCAAACTCTAACACAACCAGTACTTCACCGACACTGGCCTTTGGCTTAACAGCCTGAATTAGAGTGAAGAATAACTCCGCGCCCTTCCGAACAGCATTGACGACTTGGAGTGCAGACAATAGAGTTCTGCCAACTCCTCGCATACCAACGAACTTCGTCACAAGTCCGGTATTCTGGCCCAGTGTAATCTCCTTGGAGTTGCTATCAATAAAGGCACGCTGCTCCGAGAGCCAGTCCATACCAAAGATCACATCAAACTCCAATAACGGTAGCACAGCTGCACTCAGACCGAAATCCCGACTTCCTATTTGCACATCCACATCATAAGCCCTATCCGCAAGCATCACACAGCCATTCGGCAATAGCACCCTTGTACTATCCACCGTCACATGACTCGGTACCCCAATGCGAGATACGAAATCCTTAGACAGAAAAGAATGCAAAGCACCCGTATCAAACAGGGCTCTCACCAGATTATTCCGAATCAGGACAAAGCCTGCAGCACACACATCATGCACAAACTATACATAACCACAAACAATTGCACGTAAGAAAGTAAGCTATCTCAACTCGTACATGTGACGACGTCACTTTGCTTAATCGCTTCTTGTTGGCCAAGCTGATAGATCCGGGGCTGTGCCTAGGACGCAGAGGAATCAACCACCGCTTTGCCCTTCTCAGCATAATACGCACCCATCTTCTTTTCCCCTTTGGGCTGAATAACCCGACAGTCACGAGCTATATGCCCCACCCGGCCACAGTTATAGCATGTACGAGAATCCAGCCTTGATGTCGCCCCCGATACAACGGTCGTAGTCACTTGCCCAGACGGCTTGGACCTCTTGCCCCCTTTCTTCTGGTAAAACGATTTGCTCGGGCGAGGTGCTTGAACCTCGGGCTTTGACACCACCGAGCCCTTGTTCCCTTGCACCCGCCGCATGTCCTTCTCCAACGCACATGCAGTATCAACCAACGCCTGAAACCCTTGGTTCACTGAACTCGAAAGCAGGAACCTCAACTCATCCCGCAATCCTTCATAGAACCGATTCGTTTTCCTTTGGTCATCCGCGAAGATTGTTCCCGCATACCGCCCCAACCTGGTAAAGTCATGCAATTAGATATCCACGCTATCTTCTCCTTGCTTTAACCGTTGGAACTCATTTTCCATAGCAATGCGTTGCGCCGCTGGGACATGCTTTGCCAGAAATATTCGAGAGAACTCCTCAATCGATACTTGCGTTAATTGCCTGCCCGCCAAATGGTGTACCTCAACCTCGTCCCACCACAACCGCGCCTCTCCTTCAAGCATGAAGGTGGCCAAGGTGACCTTTAGAGTTTCCTCCGCCCTGATCGCTGTCATTATCCGCTTGACACGCGATAACCAATCCTCTCCTGCGTTGGGGATCCCATTCCCGTAAACGTAGGTGGACTGAAGCTCATGAATTGCTTCAACTGTCGGTCAGCTGCTCGTGGATCTACAGCCTCAACCGGTTCGGGTCGTACAACAACACGAACTGGTTCTACTGCCGGCTGCGCTTGCCCGGTCAGCTAAATCATGGTAAATAGAGCCTCAGCAACTATACGAACAGTTTCCGCAGGGGGAGGAGGTGTTGGCACCTCAGCTGGTGCTGCACTCTCATCAGAGCGCTGGGGCTCAGACTGCCCAGCACCACTACGCGTCACCTATAGGTGGACAAGACACACATTAGCGAATGTATGCAAGCAAAACAACACAAAAAGGAACGCGCAGATTCCTCAAACAAGATTTTGTACATTCCTTAGTGGACATTCCAGAGTTCATTAGCGTTACAGCAGGGCGCATAAACACGCGCTCGCCACCCCATAAAAGAATTCGTCCACGAATTCGATAGAGGAAGACCGAACGAAGCTGATACCAAAATGTAACGACCCCATCCGTTAAATGACGTATCGTAGAAGGTCCGGCCGGGGCCCCACACTATATGCCACAAATAGACGGTGAGGTCACAGGATAATACCAAACCATACACGAATCCTAACTCAGAGCATTATAGCGGAAGCTTTAAGTTGTAAATTGAACTCTAACCAGGAATGCCCAATATATAAACCACCATTATATATAGCCACAGAATGTACAACAAATACATAGAGTTTGGCCTTAAGCCTTACAGTTCCTCTTTCTACACTTTATGGTTTACAAACTTCGGCGCGCAGGCTGGCCATACATGAGCAAAAGAAAACAAGCAAAAACATTCGCTTAGCCTTCAAGGGCTAGCCGCCGCAGCAGCAGCAACAGCAGTAGGGCTTCAGCCCTTCATTTACCACTTGGCTCTCCAGCACCTGCATAGGGACAATCCACCCAAACGGTGGCAAACAATGCAACGGTCAGCATTCAGCTGACCCAATTATAACAATCCTACCCCTTTCTCGGGGCATTAGCATTCTTACCCTGCATAGCATGGCATCATCATATAGCAACTATGTGCGCGCAGGCACATTCAAGCCATCACAACCATCGGCCACACGACCCGACAGTCCGTGCACTCAGGGCACATTCTTGGTGTACCGGAATACCATGGTCAACACCACCGTCTACACGGTATTTGAGCATTCTAGTCTTTCCGGCGCGCGGGCCTAATACTCTCATTAGGCGCTCCAACAAAACCCATAACCAGGCTTCCAAGTCGGATGGACCTAACGCAGGTACGGATCAGCCACCCCCCGTTGCTCAAGTCGCCGTGCCACCTCGAATACGGAAGTATCCATTACAATTTATAGGCGCGGGTCGGTTTCTCCTTTCCTGTTCGGCAATCTGCCTTTTCATCGAGTTACAGCCCAACGGCTCAACCGCTCACAAAGTGGCAACGTACTACCACAAGAGTTGCATCCAACCCTCTTCATTTCCTGGACATCTTCCAGTTCTTCCTGTTGCACCAAGCAACAGGTAGGCACAAGGCAACACAAGCCATAATCACGGAGCCTTCTCCGATATGCAAACAAGCATCACCAATCCAGACCATGTCCAGATGGGCTTCACACAGCATGCCTAGATCCGTACTCCAATTCCGGACTCTAACAAGGGGGACTTCACATATCTACCCCAAGTGATACCACATCCCACCGCACACTCGCGGGGAAGGGTTTTCCCTATGCAATGCAGAAAAGAAGGACTTCACATGTCCAAGAAGGGAGATCGTTACCCTTGTCGATCTCTTGGGAGCCATCGAAAACTAGCCGGTGAGAAAGAACCGCAGCAGCTTTGCCTTCACAACGCTGGCCTCGGATCACGAATCGGACCACGGGAGCTCCGCCGGTGGCTTGATCTCCTCCTCCTTCTTCTTCCTCCTCTCTCTTTCTCTCTTCCTTAATCAAATGAAGAATGAATTCTTCCTCAGCCTCTACTGATTAAATCCAGCCAGGAATCACCTGAGCCCTTGGATCCAAAGAGAGAAATTAAATGGCCACGATTTTCCCAAAAACCCATATTTTTGGCTGACACGGCCTGTGAGACGCCCGTGTCACAGGCCGTGTACCCTTAAGCGGCACACACGGTATTCGTACCGACTGAACTTTACCAGAACACGGGCATCGACACGCCCGTGTCGAACCTGACATTCCCGTGTCAATCCTGAGACACGCCCGTGTCACTCCTGCCTCATCGAGCTGCAAGCAGTACACGGGTAGACACACGACATCGGACACGCCCGTGTCCAACCTGACACGCCCATGTTCAAGGCTTGGTTCCAGGCCATGTAATCTTCTGACTCAGAACGCATTTTATTTGAGTGATACGCCCTGGGACACGCCCATGTCCCAGGCCGTGTACCCCCGACACGCCCTGGGACACGCCTGTGTCCCAGGCCGTGTAAAATGACCTGCACCTCAAAACCATTTTTGAGTCTTTTTTGGGGTGTTACAGTTCATGTATCCTTTGATGAATCTCAAATGTTTTACAAGGAGAAGGAAACTTCCCCTTCCTCATGTTCATTGCAGGTACAAGATGTCACTCAGGAGATTCTCCATCTATCAACTCTTCTTATCACTGAATCAGACAGTGATGAAGACCTTGCAGAAATTGTTATTGTACCACCAATAGTAGATCAAATTCCTCCTGAGGTATTAATCTCAACTATTGCTGAAGATCACATCCCACCTGCTGATATTGTCACACTTAGAGATCATCCTACATCTCAAGTGATTGGAGACATATCAGCTGGTGTTCAAACAAGACATCAGTTAAGACAGGATGTGATGCATGCTTGTTTCCTTTCACAGATTGAGCCCCTCACCATTAAAGATGCTGAGCTAGATCCCCACTAGATCATTGCTATGCAAGAGGAACTCAATCAGTTTGAAAGATGTAAAGTATGGACTTTGGTTCCAAGACCTAAAGGCCAACTGATCATAGGCACAAAGTGGGTGTATAGAAACAAGTTGGATGCAAAGGGAATCATTGTAAGGAACAAAGCTAGGCTTGTAGCTCAGGGCTAAAGACAGGAGGAAGGTATAGATTATGACCAAACCTTTGCTCCTGTTGCAAGGCTAGAGGCAATAAGGATCTTCTTAGCCTATGCATCCTATATGAAGTTTAAGGTTTTTCAGATGGATGTCAAAAGTGCCTTTCTAAATGGTGAGCTAAAGGAAGAGGTATTTGTTGAACAACCACCTGGGTTTGTTTCTTCAACTCAGCCCTCACATGTTTTTAAGTTACAAAAAGCTCTTTATGGACTCAAACAAGCACCCAGAGCCTTGTATGAGACTCTAGCTAGTTTCCTGTTAGAGCACAACTTTGTTAGGGGAGTAGTTGATAGAACCCTTTTCGTCAAGCACCACAAGGACACAATCCTCTTAGTTCAAGTGTCTGTGGATGACATTATTTTTGGTTCCACTGATCCCAAACTGTGAAAAAAGTTCTCTAACTTGATGCATTCCAAGTTTGAGATGAGTAGTATGGGTGAGCTGTCTTACTTTCATGGTCTCCAAGTAAAGCAAGATGTTGATGGCATCTTCATCTCCCAATCCAAATATGCCAAAGAATTGGTAAAGAAGTTTGGGATGGCTGATGCTTCAACAATGCATACACCTATGGCTACTAATGTAGTTATAGATTATGATGATCAGGGAAAGCCTGTTGATCAAAAGAATTATAGGGCCATTGTTAGTTCCCTATTGTATTTAACTGCAAGTAGGGCAGATATAATGTTTGCTACATGCCTTTGTGCTAGATTCCAGATCAACCCCAAGGAATCTCATCTGATTCTTCTCAAGAGAATCTTGAGATACCTTAAGGGATGTCCAAATCTAGGACTTTGGTACCCAGCTGAATCAGAGTTTGAATTAATTGGATACTCTGATTCTGATTATGCCGGCTGTAGAGTTGACAGGAAAAGTACCTCAGGAACTTGTTAGTTCCTGGGAGAGAGATTGGTCTCTTGGTTCTGTAAGAAGCATGCTTCTGTCTCAACTTCAACTGCAGGGGCTGAATATATAGCAGCTGCTAGTTGTTGTTAACAGATCCTGTTGATACAAAACCAACTTTTGGATTATGGATACTCACACAAGAACACAAAAATCATGTGTGATAGTACTAGTGCTATCTCTATTGCCCAAAATCCCGTGCACCACTCTAGAACGAAACACATTGAGATCCGACACCATTTCCTAAGAGATTGTGTGGAAAAGAACAAGATCAGCCTTGAGTTCATATCCACAGACCTTTAGAGAGGTGATATATTCACCAAGCCCTTAGATGAACAGAAGCATCTATTCTTTTTGGTTCAACTAGGCATGATTAATGGAAGAGACTAAGTGTGACGTCTGCCTTGTTGAAACTTGTTTGAAGATCGTCGAACGACGCTCGAAGATAGTCGATCGGATCAAGCCTATCGTCGACCTATGGTTTAAGATAGTTTATCTTCTTGAAGATCATCGACCGACGTTCGAAGATAGTCGAACAGGTCGAGCCTATCGTCGATCTATGGTTGACGACAGCTTGCTGTTTGTGAAGACAGAAATAGTCGAATGATTGATCGACTACTCTGCTTCAGGACCGATCGTCGAACGACCGTTCGACCATCGTCTCCAGTATCTTTTAAATAGATCGACGATCGTTGTTTTAATATAAAGCCGATGGTCGACCTTGGTTAAGAGATCTTTCTTTCTATCGTCGACGGAGAGCGTCTTTTCGCATTCCGTCTTCTTGCTTGCTCTTTGTCTTGCGATTTCTGCCGCTTCATCCTCGCCGTCTCTCCCTTGTCTTCTCCAGCCCTTTCAATGGCGATTTCTCCAGCTCTCTTGACAGTAGTGAAGTTCGATGCATGCTTCAGTGTGGATTTGGATTCTTTCAGTTGCTGCAAATCCGGAATTGTGGAAATTCTCACCTTATGCAAAGATCAAGGTTTGGAAAAGCTCATGTCCTCCATGATAAAGATAAACATTCAAGAGATTAAAGAATGGGCATTTACTTCATCTTCAAATGATGATTCTATGACCGGAACTATTGGTGGAGAAGAGGTAACTTTGACTCCCGCCATTTTAACCTAAATATTTGGATTAATAAATGGGGAAGAAGATTACGAGCAAGATACCCCAGAGTTTGGGAGAATGCTGACAGAGCTGGGACATGCCGAAGGCATTCCCTCTAAGTTGCTTAAAGTAAATTTTCCGTTTAAGATTAAGTTCCTTGATGAACTTGTCGGAAAAGTGCTACTGGGAAAGCACTCTGCCCATGACAATATTACAAGGCAGCAGTTTGCACTGATGTGTGCAATTGTGAATAAGAAAAAGATTAATTGGGAAGGAGTATTGTTTGATTTAATCAGGAAAAAGAACAGCAAGAAAGAAGTCACCCTGGGAAGGGTGGTTGGGATTTTTCTAAAGGAGAAATATCCCCATTTTTTAGTATCAGCTGCTACTTCCATCAATGCCAGCAAGAAGATGGACCCTACCTTGTTCGCCAAGTGGAAAAGGACTTTTCTGAAGCCCGCTCCTGCAAGGGTTGCTCCAGTTGCATCTGAGAGCACCAGGACTGCTTCTGTCACTCCTCCCCTACAAGAAGCTAGCTCAGCAAACCTCTCCCTTCCATCTTCTTCATCTGCATTGCCGTCTGCTTCAGTTGAAGTTCCATCAACTTCAATTGAAGTACGACCTTCTGCCTCTCATCTTACTGATTCATCTATAATTCTACATGCATCACCTCCTGCATCTCCTCTACCCTCTCATCTTGCTAGGATATCTCATCCTAGTTTTGATTTGTTGGTCTCTGAGATTTCTACTCCTCCTCATTCTCCAATTCCGTCTTCAGATCACATTGATCATCCTGCATCCACTCATCCAACTCCAGTTCACACTCCATCTCCAGTTCACTCTCCATTTCATCAAGAATACACCATTCCTGCTGATCATCCATCCACTGAGATTCCCCCTTCATCATTTGAAATCACTCCAGAATTCATTTGTAGCATCTTGGAGTTAATTACTCCTTCGATCAAAATTATGATTGAAGAGGCAATTGCTCCCCTTGCATCCTCTATCTCTTCTTTGACTGCTACCATCCAAGCACTCTCAAAGTCTGCTGAGCCCTCTTCCTCTAGGGGCCTGGTTTTAGTATCTACTGAAATCAGGCAGGGGGAGATGCTTAATGAAGATGTATCTGAGCTGCCTTTGGCCTCCCCTCCAGCAGATCCTCCTGCAGTTGCAGAGAAAGAAATAGAAGAATCAGCTCCTCCTCCTTTATCAGAAAAAAGAAATTTCTGATGTTGTAATGAAGTCTGAATTCATTGTCAATGTTTGCCTAGAAGAATGTTCTACTCCCCTGGTCGCCCTATACCTAGAAGGAGTTATCACTTCCTTTCTAGATGAATTATGGGAGTTAGGACACTCAAAGGACAATTCTGATGGTATCCCTTTTACTCACTTTTTAGACTTGATAACTGATATGCTTGTATGGGAATACCTGGAAGGGATGATTCGATGTCATTTAGCAAAATTTTATTCATAATACTACAGATAAAATTGAAGAAGTACTAGATGTTCAAGAGCCTGATCACCAACTAGCTCCAGAAGTTCAAACTGAACCAGAACCAGTTGCTCAAGTTTCTGAGGCTGCTCAGCCAGCTTAGCTAGCAATGCAAGTAGAGCTGGTCACCATGACAGTTTCTGATCAACAAGAAAAGGCTTCAGATGCTCAAATTGAAAAGTCTACTGTATGGGATGATTCCCCTGGATTGGATTTAGATGCTCTCCTGGCACACGATGCCATGGAAAAAGAATGAGAAAAAGCTGCCTTAAAGGAAAAGGAAAGAACTGTGCAAGAGGCAATTGATCCATATGATCTCCCTATTTCTTCAAATTCTGAGGATGAAATTGATTCTGATGATTCTAATGAGTCTAAAAGAAAAAGATCTGCTAAAAAGAAAAGGAAAGTTGTGGCTCCTCCTCCTCCAAATCCAGATAATGATACTCCTTATTATATCCTGAAAGGCATTGATCCTAAATCAAAAGATTTCCAGCACTGAATGGCATTTTCTAAAAATCAGCAGAAGCAAAGGAAGATGTCAAAGAGGTATGACAATCCTGTCCCAAGATGGACTCCCAGAGGTCCTCCTCCTCCACCTCCCAGTGCAGGAGCCCATGGAAACCTATCTGCAAATCCAGCTGCTCAGTCTGACAGGTTCAACCCATCTCAGTCATCACAAAGGAGAAGCTCTCAAGGATATCAAGGTAAAACTCAATCTGGCTATCAAAGACTTGATGCTGTTGTTAAGGAACAAGTAAAGGAGGTGGTGTATCAAAGACCAACTTTTTCTCCTCCTTCTTCCAAAGAAATCATGAGCTCAACCTCTCCAAAGCCAGATCATGCTGTGAAGGCTGTTTCAAAAGGTAAGCGAATTATTTTCTCTGAAAAATTTAGCAAGAAATTTGCTGAGTTTGCTCCTCCTTCTTATTTAGTTATTCAGGATAAAGAGCCAGTTGATACATCTTCTGAAAATGTTTATGAAAGCCCAGAGCTTGATCCTAATTTCAGGATGGCTTGTTTTCTTGAACTTGTTGGTTCAGCTCAAATTAAGAAAGCCAAAGCTTAAGGCAAAGACACTGCAGGATTGACCACTATGACAAAATTCAGAATGAAGGAGCTTGATAAATTCCAGGTTAGACCTGAGGTATTTGATCCTTCAAAATCATGGAAAAGCATCCTGAGGCAGTTGTCCCAAGAGCGTCAGAATCGAAAATCATTAGAGAACAAGACCTGAAGTTGTCGAGAAAAGAAGCTCAAGATCCTTCTAGAAAAATAACTTTCATTCCTAGTTCTTCTCAACCTAAACCTAACTCTAAAGCATCTTAAAATTTCATTGATTAACAGTTAATTGCTTATCTGTTTGATTGATGTTATCTGCTTGGTTATTTTTTTTCATGCATTTTATTTACTTTTAGTAATTAGTTTTGTGTGTTTTAGTTGTTGAGAGACTTAACTCAAATAGGGGGAGATTGTTGGTACCCTAGTTTTTGATTTGAGTTCAGTCTTCTCTTGTAGTCTCTTGACCCAAGATTTATCTATTGTCAAAGGTTAGTTAATAGGATAGATTCTCTAGTTGTGTAGAATTTCTTGTCCAGATGAAAATCTGGCTAAGTAATTTCTGGTTCAACTATGGTCGAAGGTCGCTCGACTATCGTCGATCAGCCGATCGACGATCGTCTTCCTGATAGCTCGACTATCTGCTTGATAGGTCGACTATCTGTTGTCTTTGATAGTTCGACTATCTGTTGATAGGTCGACTATCTATTTTCCTTGATAGTTCGACTATCTGTTGATAGGTCGACTATCTGCTCTTCTTGATAGTTCAACTATCTGCTTGGATAGTTCAACTATCTGATCGTTCGACTATCTGTTGATAGGTCGACTATCTGCTTTCTTTGATAGTTCGACTATCTGTTTAATAGGTCGAGTATCTGTCTTCTTTGATAGTTCGACTATCTGCTCTTCTTGATAGTTCAACTATCTGCTTGGATAGTTCAACTGTCTGATAGTTCGACTATCTATTGATAGGTCGACTATCTGTTTTGGTTGATAGCTCGACTATCTGTTTGATAGGTCGACTATCTATTTTCTTTGATAGTTCGACTATCTGTTTGATAGGTCGACTATCTGTTTTTCTTTGATAGTTCGACTATCTGTTTGATAGGTCGACTATCTGTTTTGCTTGGTAGCTCGACTATCTGCCTTGATAGATCGACTATCTGATAGCTCGACTATCTGTCCTGATAGTTCAACTATCTGTTGTGGTAGTTCGACTATCTTCTTTGATTGTTCGACTATCTATATCGTTCGACTATCTGTCTGATAGGTCGACGATCTCTGTGCTTAGGTCGACGATCTCCAAGGGTCGTTCGACGTTTTGCTGTTTGTCTTGAGTAATTTTGTCATCTTCTATGATGTGATTTATTTCATATTTATTTTGGCATATTTTATAAAAGATTATTTGAATAAATTTATGATATTATTTCCATGCAATATCTGCTCCATTCCTTATGCATGAGCCAATCTTTTTCTGACAAAGTTGTTTGTCTTATTAGCTGAGATATGATTTCTACTTTATCTGCCAGGCTGTCCTTTACAGCCGTTAGACTCAAAAAGTCTTCTTTGGCTGTAAAGAGTCTCTTCTGATGTGACTTTCTCTAGTATTATTTTATCAGAGTTACTTGCAGCTTCTTAGAAAGCTTTATCCTTTTATAGGATATCTGTCTGCAGTTTTTGTTCCTGCTTTATGCTATTTGCAGCCCAGCTTGCAGAGTTCAGTAGAAGACAATATTCAAACTCAAATTAGAGCCGTTGCTGCTGCTGGTATATAAAGAATTCTTTAGAGAAAGAAATCAACTAGTTCATAGCCAAAAACCAGTTCAGATATACAAAAAACTAACAGCAGCATTCAAGCTTACAACTTACAGTTTACAACTGCTCTCAGCTCGTTCACATTAACCTGAAAAGAAGTTTTAGCTCTTCACTCTTCTTCAACCTGAGTTCTCCTGCCTCCAGGAAGATCTTGACTCAGATCTTTTTGAAGAAGAAGAAGAAGAAGATAGCTGCCTGAAGAAGAATTTTCAATTAATATTCTTTATCTTCTTGTAGCTTTTTCCTTCAGATTTTCTGAAGTGTTTTCTGCACTGAAGCAAGACTTCACCTGGACGTTCTTTTAGCCAGGGGGAGCCTTGACTCTTTAGAGCTTTCTAGCTCAATGCAAGTTCTTGTGCTTCTCTAATCTATTGTAAAATAGAGAAGACATTTTAACCTCCTTTCCCCCTCCTGTAAAGGGTTATTACTCCCTTCAAAAGTATACCTTGGTGGCAGGGCACCTGATCAAAAACCTGTGTTGGTTTTTAGACACCTGATAAAAAGTCTAAAGGGTTTCTGGATCTACCTGAAGCAGATCTTGTTGGTGGAAGGGCACCTGATCAAAAACCTGAGTGGATTCCTACCTTGTTGGTAGAAGAGTGGACGTACCCAAGTTGTTTGGGGAACCACTATAAATTCCCTTGTATCGTCTGGTTGTTTGATTCATTACTTGTGTTGTTGGCTGTGATTAGTCTTAACTAGGTTGCTAGTTGCTGTTTAGGATTCCAAGCCTTAACTGTAATTACAGTTGGCTGCCTTTTGTGCACAACACTTGTGTTAGGCTTTAGGGTTACTGCTCAAATATCTATAACCTTAATTCCGCAATTAACTCCAAGAGAGTTGAGTATACAGTCAACTTTGCTAGTGCATTTTTTGATTACTCTATTCCCCCCCCTCTAGAGTAGTATCTATCCCTTTTCTTTCAAAAACAGTAAATAAAAGCTGTAAAGAAAGCAGTAAAGTTCGAGTCCTACTCAAATGAGTAGGCGGGAAATGAAAGCGATAAATGACTAATCCCGGCTCAAACGAGTGGGCGGGAAATGAAAAATGAAAAAGCTATCTCGTACACGCACGCACTCTACAGAAATTGAAACATACTCACGCACTCTACATGATTAAAACGCACACACACAAATTCCTACTTAAATGAGTAGGAGAAAAATTTAAAGAACGCCATTTAACTCTTAATGAGTAGGCAGAAATAAATGCTAGCATGCACACACTCTACATAAATTGAAAGAAAGCTATGAAAATTAACTCATACACGCAGTCACAAGTACAAAAATGAGAAAAACTAAATTATCGATAAATTAAAACGACTACATTTCTACCGATAGAATGCAGTAGAAATGCATAAAAAGAGAACATAAAAATTAAACGAGCAAAAAGTTTGGAAAATTAAAATAAAACGCTAAGTTGGCGAAAAATTAAAACGACAACATTTTCATTCTTCTATTTTTATAAAAACGCATAAAAAGTTGAAATAAAGCTAAAAAGAACGAAAAGTTTTACGATCTTAAAGAGCCTATGTTAAAGAAAATTAAAACCACCTTTTAAAACACTTTTATAAAACATATAAGGATGAAAACTAAGAAAGAAGAAGAAAACAAACTAAACCTAAACAAGTAGGATGCAAGAAGAGTAAACAGGCAACATAACGGTTAGAAATTTGATAAAATCCTAAATCTAAACTGAGTTATCAATGATAAAAAGAAACATAAAAAAAGATGAACGAAAAATCGCTTAAGGTAGGGAGCTTTGGCGGATTTCAATATAATGTAAAGGAGAAAAATGTGCATGTTTATTAATTAAAAAGGAGTTATAATAAAACAAAAACAAACACATAAACGGGAGGGGGGGGGAGAAAGTTCCCTTACATTGCATGAATAGCCCCCAAGAACAGCCCTAAACCTAAGTGAAGTGGCCCAAAAGGTGGAACAAGTGAGCTTACAGAAAGCTTTTATTTATAGGAAAAATTTCAGGTGTAACACGCCCGAGTCACGGGCGTGACAGGGGGCGTGTCATGAAGTGTTATCTAGGGAAGGCAAAATCTGGCGATCTGGCATCATTCTTGAAGCAGCGGGTCAGGACACGTGTCCAACACGAGCATGCCGAGCTTGGACACGGGCGTGTAGGAGGGAATGACTCGACAACTTGGTGGAGGAAGTCAAATTGATTTTTGCTAGCTGGAGGCGTTGACTGCCGACATCGAATCGGGTGTATCGGGTCTTCGGACACAAGGGTGTCGTGCTCGGGTTGATGAAGGCGTTTAGTGTTGACTAGTGGGAGGCATATAGTGGCTCTGTGAGGTGAACAGTGAAAGCGTTGAGTGTTGTCTTGCGGGAGGCGTTGTGGCTCTGAGAGGTAAACATTGAATGCATTGAGTGGCGTTGAGTGGATTTTATCTCAAAGGCATTGAGTGGATGACACAGTCGTGTCGAGTCTTCGGACACAGGTATGTCCTGCTCTGGTTGATGAAGGTCGAATGTCGACCGATAGGTTTAGGTGAACGATTGTCGAGGGCGTGACACCGCCGTGTCGAGTTGAGTGACACGGGCGTGTATGGTAATTTTGGGCAGTTTTCTAGAAAATTACAGCAAAACAAAATAAACTAAGTTAGAATCAAATTTTACAAAATATGAAAAATTTATTGAAGGAAAATGACTAAAAACAAAGAAAGTAAACAAAAATGACCTAATTAATATACATAAAAATAGGTATATTTACAACTTATCATCAACATTTAATCCCTAGTCAAATCAACCATTTTTCCTCTCACCTCAAAGCCTTTGACCTTGAGATTACTTCCCTCATCCGAAGAACCGAGCTTTACCAGTAAGCTGACCCCTTTCCCTTAGATGAACAAAGCACGGAGCAAGGTCGCCAGAAGTCAAACACCATCATGTTGCCAAGGAGGAAAACATGATCCATGGCTGCAAATCAGGAGTGCTTCCTACCCTCTCCCATGGTGATAGATCTTTAGATCCAAATTTAGGAGAGACATTGGGCTCAAGAGAGCTTGATTTTGGGGAGTTTTATGGGTTTTTATAGGAAGTGACCACACTAAAACTTTCATTCTAAGGTTTCGCCCACCATGAAAATGTCTTCGATCATTTCCTCTCTTCATTACAAAGATTGCGGAAATGATTTCGTGAAAAATAGTTGTCTAATGATGGAGAAAGGGAGGAGAGAAGTTGAATTCTTTTGTACGTTAACTGGAGGAAAAACATAAACAGATGCTGAGGGAGAAAATCCCAGAGGTTTTTTATGAAAGAGAGAAGATGAAGATGAAGATGATGTTCTCTGAATCTATATTCAATAATGGAAAGTAGACCTTATCACTTATAATATAGGATATAATATCATGGTCGTATTAGAACCAAGGCGTGTCGATTACTTCTACTTCAAAGAGATTTTTGTTATTTTATCAATTAGATAATTTGAGTTGATTTGTAAATAAGAGAAAGGTTATACGATAAAAAAGGATTATTAAGTGATAATTAAAAGGTTAGTACTTGATCTTGAATAACCTTGGAATGAAAATGATCTAAAATAGATAAAGCCTTAATTCACTTTAATGAAGATGCATGGACCGTGGAGTTTCCAAAAATATGAACGCACATTTTTCAATGCTTTTCCCAACTGAGTTTAGGTTGATCAACCGAACTTTCATTCTATAATTGAAACCCCTAAAACTCGCTTTATTTAGTGAACCCCTCTATTGGATTTGACTCCAATCTGGGAAATTTACGTCGTCCTCTTTTAAGTTTTGAACTCAACTCCCAATACACGTGAGTGATCAATCCGTACGCATGATCCTTTCGGCTACTAGAGTATGGAAATAGAAGAGAAAATCATATATCGATGATATGACCTCTCTATAGATTAATCAAGGGTAAATCCTAAACATGAGTTAAAAGAGAAAGAGAAGATAGGGATTGAGAAAATGAGATCATTTTATTCCTTGGATCATCTCGATAAAGCACTAAACAAAGTTTAGTTACTCATAATAGTGTAGGAAATAAAAATCATGTAAAGAATATGCATAATAAAAGAGAGAGAGGGAGAAAATGAATAACAAACTATTTTATTTCTTATTAAAAAGAAGTTACAAAAAGGGCATAAAGACATTACCAAGAGAGATTGCTAAGAGACTACAAGTACGATAAAAGAGATTGCAAGAACATTACAGCATGAAAACATTAAGCTAAAATACTCAAAAAATAAACTCCTAACAGCTATCTAGAAGGCTCAAATAAAGGAGGAAGATGATGACTTCCCCCTCTTACTTCATGCCTATTTATAGGGTCAAAACCAAGGAGGTAGAGGTGGTAGATGTCTTGAGAATAAAACTTCCATTAAGCTTCCCATGGTCAAAAGCACATGTTGGTTTAAAGGTAAATGACGACTACTCCTTTTCACACTTGTCATGAGACACATGCTTGAAAAGCATGGTCAAAGTTGGCTAGCTTTCTCTCTTTTCAAGAAGCTTCCTTTAAGAACACATGCTTAATTTAAAGTCAAAGGTTGCTAGCCACTTTCATACTTAGGAGAAAATATCTGATCGGACCATTAGGATTTCATTCTCTTCTTGAATATGATTCAGTAACACGGTAGCATGACTCCAATCGACATTTAGGTTGGTACACCTTAATTGAAGCCATGTTCTTTAGAATTGATAATGCAACTGGTCCTGGGATCCTACAAAATAGAAAAATAGTTGTTGTTAGGATATAATTATAAAAAAGATATGGTTTAACCGATAAAATTAACAATATCTATATATTTATATTATATTATTTAGATTTTGTATTAATAACTTATGTCAAATTATGGATCATCAAATTCCCCCAGACTAATTATTTTGCTTGTCCTTAAGCAAAGACATACGAGCAAGGAAAAATAAGAAAAACCAACCAAACAAATTCGTTATGCCAAACACGAGTACGATGCGAAATTAAGGTAGAGGAATAATGAAAAGAAAACAAAACATTTTTACTTAGTCTTGGCCCAACATTTACAATTTTCACTAGCATAAAAAATAAATCATCCCATGTTTTAAAACAAAACTAAAAATTGAGAAATGTGATAAATGAAAAGGATATTGAGTTGCTACTAAAATCTAAGAGACATTTTATAATCATATCAATCTAAATCAAAGATCAATACTGCTACCTAAGAACTTACTCAATTTACTTTCTCGCTACTGTACTAAAAATAAACCTAGCAAGCATGAATCAAAAGAACTTTCATTCGATGTAGATTTTCGGCTTAGGTTTAAGGGTGTGGAGTTCAAAAAATAAACATGATTGTTAAAGCACACTTAAAACAAAAAGAAGAGCATTATAAAAAAAATTTGTTGCTAGAAAATAAAATTTTGACACCCAAAGTAATTTTGCAATATAAAGTTGGGGTCCAAATAACATTGATAATCATAAATATATTTCTTTTTTCTTTCTTTTATTTGTAGAGATTAACTTTTTTGTCTCCTTTTTTATAGTAATGGAGATGCAATACAAATCTCCAACATTTTCACAAAATGTTGTACACACAAGTGACATAAAGCTCAAAAGGTTTTAAGTGTGCAACACGGGTAAGCTATATGGCTTTGGCAAAAAATAAGTGGGGCTTATAGAAAGAAAATGGAAGAGGCACAACATGGCTAGCAATGGTTAGGAATTTAAGGTTCAGGATACAAAAGCTCAAACTAATCAAAAAGTTGCCTAGATCATCTTCATTTTCTTAAGTCTACTTAAAGCAAGGTATTAAAAAATTCAAGAGACGCAAATTCCAAATAGAAAATAAAGATAATTGACTATTCATGAAAAATGAAGATAATAAGCGTCTTAGATTAGTTCACATCTACTATACTTAACACTAATCAATCATTTCAAAGATTTTTAAAAGAGAAAATAAGGGATTGTAGATTTTATAAAAGTTAAAAACATTAAAAAGGCTATTAAAAAGTTCAAATATTTAATAATTTTTTTCAAAAATAACATATTACCTTAATTAAGAACACTATGTGAGTCAACATATTACTAATGAAACAAAGACAAAATGAAATTTAATTTAATTTATTTCAACTAAACAAGTACATAAATGATTAAAACGCGAAAATGCAAGTCTTTGGGCACTAAATGATTTAGCAAAGATTAACTCAAATTATTAATTATTTTATAAAAGTTTTCTCCTTCTTCTGGATATATATATTTTTTACATATTAAAGACAAAGGAAAGAAATATATATGTATGATTATATATATTAATTAAGGAAATATACCCCCATAATTAAAGTTAAACATTGTCCCCAATGTTTAAAACCAAGTATGAAGTAATAAAATTGCAATAAAAGAAGAAGAAAGGAAAGAGGACATCCTGATGGTGAAGTCAAGGAGGCTGAAAGGAAACCTACAAAAACATGTTAAAACAAAGAAAAAATAATATGAAGATAAAGTTTAAGGTGCCTCCCAAAAGTGCTTTATTTACCGTCTCGTAGCTTGACTAATTGGCACAAAAGATTATATGAAGAGGGTCTCAATATTGGTGACAAAAGTATCATTAAAAAAATAAAATTTTAGCCGGTGTCCGTTCACTTTAAAGGAGTCGAGTTCCGGGTGGGAAATAAGAACGATCTCGTATGGCCAAACTTGTTTGACAACAAAGGGGCCGAACCATAGAGATTTTAATTTACCCGAAAAAAGACGAAGGCGTGAGTTGTAAAGAAGGACGAGATCCCCCAGTGAAAAACTTTTAGGAATTTTAATATTTTTATCATGATAAAACTTATTATTTTCATTGGCGTTACCACGCCATTCATCTAGTTCATTCAGGTGGAATTTTCTTTGCTGGGAGGCCAAAGTAAAACCAATATTATGGAATTTGAGTGCCCAATAAGCGCAGTGCTCTAACTCAACTAGAAGGTGGCACACTTTACCGTAGACTAATCGGTACGGTGTACAATCGATGGCAGTCTTGTATGCCATCTGATAAGCCCACAGAGCATCATCGAGCTTTAATGACCAGTCTTTCCTATTTATGGAGACAGACTTTTCCAAAATCCTCTTTAGCTCGTTGTTCACCACCTCTACATGGCCGCTAGTTTGTGGATAGGTGGTGGAGAGTTTGTGTGTAATTCCATATTTTGCTAAAATTTTAGCAAGATGGGTTTTATAGAAGTTTGTGCCCCTATCACTAACTATAGCGCATGGTATGCCAAAATGAGAGAATAATTTCTTTAAAAGTTTGATTACAACTCTCGCGTCATTGGTGGTGAGAGATTGCGCTTGCGCCCACCTCGACATATAGTTGACCGCAACGAGAATATATTTATTTTTAAATGAGGGAGGAAGAGGGCCTTTGAAATTGAAACCCCAAAGATCGAAAATTTCACACTCCAAAAAGGAGTTTTGGGGCATTTCGTCTCGACGAGATATGTTACTAGACCTTTGCCATTTGTCGCATCCACTCACAAAAGTGTGAGCATCCTTAAAATTTTAGGACTAGTAGAAATCGACCTCCAGCACTTTCCTTGCGGTCCGGTTTTCTTGGTAATGTCCGTCGATTAGTCCTTCATGGCAGTGCCGCAAAATTTGCAAGCTTTCCTAACTCAAAACACATCTTCTCACCACTTGATCCATGTAGATACGAAATAAGAAAGGTTCCTCCCAAAAGTAGTTCTTCACATCAGAAAAGAATTTCTTCTTTTGCTGACTTGAAAACCTTTTTGAAGGACCCGAGCCACTAAATAGTTGGCCAAATATACAAGCAATGGGGTACAAGAATTCGTTAATTTTTGATGGCAGGGTGCCGCTCTTCAGGGAAGAGGCGCTCTTTAGGGAATTTATCATCAATGTCAGCTTCCTCCAACATATCAGCAGTATGGTTCTCTAAGTGGTAAAGATGATCAGCCGCCAAGTTCTCCGCTCCTTTCTTGTCCCGGATATAGAAATCAATTTCTTGCAGCCGAAGGATCCATCTTAATAATCGGGGATCGGCATCTGTCTTGTTTAGTTGTTACCTAATAGCAGAAAGATCGGTAAACACAATGAGTTTAGAGAGAGTAATATAAGACCTAAACTTATCAAATACAAAAAATAATGCCTGAAGTTATTTCTCTCAAGTGGTGTAGTTGGCCTGTGCAGATGTGAGTGTCTTGCTTTCATAATAAATTGGTTGAAAATACTTATTCTTTCGTTGGCCTGCCTACAACAATGTCACTTGCATCACAAATTATCTCGAATGGAAAAGACCAATCTTGTGCTATTAGAATTGGCAAGTTGATAAGCTTTTCTTTGATAATATTAAAAGCTGCTAAACATTCATTAACAAAAATGAAAGAAGACTATTTTTCTAACAAGTGGGTTAACGGCTTTGTAATTTTGGAAAAAAATTGTATATACCGTCGAGAAAAACCTGCATGACCAAGAAAACTTCTAATAGATTTTACATTTGTTGGAGGGGGAAGTTTCTCAATGACCTCGATCTTGGCCTTATCAACCTCGATCCCTTTACCAGATATTTTATGACTGAGGACCAACCCCTATTGGAACATGAAATGGTATTTCTCCCCGTTGAGAGCCAAATTTGTGTCTTCACAATGTTGAAGAACACAATCAAGATTAGCTAAGAAGGATTTAAAAGATTTTCCGAATAATGAAAAGTCATCCATAAAGACTTCCATCACATCCTCAACTAACTGATCAAAGATTTCCAACATACATCTTTGGAATGTTGCTGGTGCATTGCAAAGGCCAAACTACATCCTTCTATAAACAAAGGTGCCGAAGGGACAAGTAAAGGTTATTTTCTCCCGGTACTTGGGTGAGATTGGGATTTGGAAACATCCCGATAAACAATCAAGAAATACATAGTAGGAGTGACTGGAAAGGCGTTCTAAAATTTGAACAATGAATGGAAATGAAAAGTGGTCTTTTCGGGAAGCATCATTTAATTTTCTATAGTCGATGCACATCCGCCAGCCCGTAACAGTACGAGTTGGAAATAATTCATTGTTCTCATTAACCACTACCGTCATATTGCCTTTCTTTGGTGATACTTGCATGGGGCTAACCCACGGGCTATTCAAAATCTGGTAGATAATTCTCGCATCTAACAACTTAATTACTTCAGCCTTAACGATGTCTTTCATGTTGGTACTAAGTCATCGCTAAGTCTGTACATTGCTGTGAGAATTATCTTATAGTAATATTTTGTTTATGTAGAAGGAGGGGCTATCCCATTAATATAAGATATTTGTCAAGCTATGGCTCGACGGTGGTTTTTTTATATTTGAATTAATTCAGAAATTTCGAAATCACTCTAAGTAGAAGAAATGATGAAAAACAATTTAGAGTCTTTTTCTAAAAATAAATATCTTTGGTGCTCTGGAAGTTGCTTTAGCTAAAGAGTGGGTGGTACTTCGTAAGAGGTTGTGTTGGTTCCATTGATTCCAATGCCCTAGATTTGAATAAGGCCTAGCAAACAATGTATACACATGTGGTAATCTAACTTATGTTTAATTTGAGTGATTGCAGAATGAATAATTTGCATTGATTGGACAAGTTACTTATATAGCCAAGTCAGGTAAACACTTACCTAAGGTGTAGGCTAACAGAAATCTGTCTTAATCCACAGGCATTGAGTGAAGGTAAATCACTCAACGCCAGATGAATTATGGCATTGAGTGAAGCACATATAGTCAAAGCCAAGGCAGTGGAAAGCTCAAAAAATGGTTAAGTCCACAGGCATTAAGTGAAGTCAACTTACTCAACGCGATACAGCAAAAAGCTATGAGATAGACTAAAGCAGTAAAAGCCAAAGTTGAAATGAGTTGAAAAGTGGCTAAGTCAACTCGCGTTAAGTGAACTCAACTAATTCAACGCCATGATGCTTAAAGCAGAAATATGTCTAAGTGTTTTGGCATTGAGTGATGGAGACACACTCAACGCCATTCTATAAAAAGGCTATAAGTTGAACTGATTGAACTAAGTTCGGAATATGTCGAACTGAGTTCAGAGTTCGTCGAGCTCATATCACCTTTCGTCTAGCTAAGTTCAGAACTTGAAATTTTGAGTTCGTCGAGCTTAGTTGAGAATTCATCGAACTAAGTTTAAAGTTCATCGAGGTTAGTTAACCATTCATTGAACTTAGTTCAAAAGAAGACAATCTAAGCCCAGCAGTTTTAAACACAAAAATTTGGCTAAGGCAAAAAGCGTTGAGTGATGCTTTCTCACTCAACGCTTTAAACGCCTTAGTTGCAAAAAAATTTGGCCATTCGTCGAGCAAATCTAGCCATTCGTCAAACTCAGTTCAATTCTTCGAACTAAGTTCTGGATTCTGGCCAATAAAAAAGGCGTTCAGTGAGGCGTGCTCACTCCACGCTCTCAATTGCTTTATGCAGAAATGAGTTAAAAGGAAATAGTGTTGAGTGAGGCATGCTCACTCAACACTCTCAACGCTTCAGTTGCTGAAGGAGAAGAAATATGGCTATGGCAGATGGCGTTGAGTGAGGGTTTCTCACTCAATGTTCTCAGTGCCTAGAAATAGATTTATATTCCAAGTAGTTTGGTGTTGAGTGATGGTTGCTCACTCAATGCCAAGAGATAGTAAATCTATCAAAAGGTTTTGGCGTTGAGTGATACTTACTCACTAAACGGCTATTGTAATGTTGCTTGATTTTCGGCTAAGTCTATAGATGGTGATGTCTGCCAGTCAATATATTTCAAATAAGTGGCGGGATGGCTACAGTACGCGACAAAGGTTGTCGCAGACCTACTATACGACAGTATGCGTTAAAGGAAAATTGCAGCCAGCATTAAAAGTGTGGGACCAACTTCTAAATGAGATGTTGGATTTCAATAAATAAAAGGAAGTGCTCTTTACAGGAAGAGACAACTGTGAGAGTAGTTCTTCTCCTCCATTGATGTGGAGCTAAAGAATAAGAAGCTTAGGTTAGAAAGGCAAAGAGCAAGTTAGCTATTGAGATCAACATCTTCAATAGCAAGATTGCAGGTGCCATCTTCATCTTCTCCAGATAGCAAGCTCAAGGTGATTATCTGAGAAAGAGATAGAAGCAAGAACCAACCCGTTCTGTAGGAGCTTCAAAGATCCAGCCAATACTTTCTAAAGAACATACACTTGAGGAGCTGTGAAGAAGAAGTTGGAGCTGATACGTTTGCTCAGTTCAAAAAGGGGCAGAGAAACATATCTGCTAGTTACTTCCAGCATAAGACAAAGCTTCTACATCATTGTTGTTGTGAAGAAGAGATAGTTGAACCTTTTGTTCAGTTCTGAAAGAGGCAGAATAGTATTCTGTAAGTTTCTTCCAGCCCAAGTGAATAAACTTATTGTTGTGAAGTAGTTGGGACTAAGGTGAACTTAGTCCAATAAAGTTGACACAGGAAAACTTTACTAGTGTCAGAGTGTGGGGGGGGGGGGGGGCTGAGTTTAACTCACCCAAGGCTGATTGTCACAGAGGAATTCCTCTTGTGTTTAATCAAGAACCTCATCAACCCATTTCCATCTTATAGGATCCTTCTGAATCTGAGCTATAGGTGTATTGCAGCACTCTGAGACTAGGTCCTTGTGCCTGAAATTGTGGGGCTGAAAAGCTTGAGATGTAGGGCTTAGAGATAAGGTTGAGGTTGGTAGTTTGAGGACCACTGAGATGTAGGAGCACTGGAGGGCTCTAAGGTAGGAACCTTTGTGGTTCTGAGGTAAGGTTTTGAAGAGAACCTGAGTGTAAGGCTGAGGGCCTGAGGTGTAAGCTCTTTAGATTAGTTTGGAGAAGTGCCTAGTAAAACAAGACAGTTGGATAGGCAGGAGCGAAAGTAGATGTATCTAATTTGGGAACCACTATAAATATCTGTGTGCTTTGCTGTATTTTTTTCTCTATCCAGGATAAATCATCTTGAAAGCAGAAATTAACCCACCACTCAAGGAGCAAACTAAAAGAAAATAAAATAACTAATAAAGAGACCAATAACCTATTCAACCCCCCCCCCCCTCTAGGTGATTTAGCTATCCTTGAAATTAAAGACTTTCAAGTGGTATTAGAGGGAGGTTGCTCAAAAAGGACCTAACAGCTGAGTTGACCTCCAAGGATAGCTAAAAGGTAAAAATTTTGGGTTTAAAGATGAACCATAAGATGTGGAACACTATTGATCAGCCTGCCGAGAAGATAAGATCTGCATTGGGTTGTTGGCTGCTCTTGTGAAGACAAAGTCCTTCCAGATGCAAGAGCAAGAATAAGGGCCCCTCTGTCACATTCAGAGGGTGACATAGAGGTGGATAAAGCTGAAGAAGGGGAATGCAGAAGCCTTGGAACAATAGCTACACCAGAAAAAGAATATTGCTGGGATCAGCCTGGTCAATATAAGGTCTATTCCCCATCCAGCTCATCCTCAGAGTTTTGATATGAATCCTGTACAAACTCTGATTCCTTCTCATCTAGTGATGATGAGGGTTCTTTGTCAGATGATGATATCAATAAATTGATTGAAAATCATGCTGCCCTTCTGAAAGCTTTCAAGGAAAGCAAGCTGCTTGTTAAGAAACAAGCAAAGCAAATAGCCTCCCGATAGAATACTGCTTCCAAGCAAGATTGTAGGATCAAGCGTATACCCAACTGTTCCAAAAGCCATGACCGTTGGAAAGGTCGGTACATAATTTCTTAAATAAGTAGCAAAGCGTCACAGGTCAAGTGAAGGAAAGCCGGACCAAACAATCCACCCCGGCATCCAGCACAACCCATCGGCTCAGAGGTGGGGTTACCATATGGCCCACATTGCTCAGAGGTTGGGTTACCACATGTCCATGGTTTGCCTGACCTACCGGACCCACACAGGTAGAAGGGAAAAATAGGGATTTAATAGCGCCCCCCCCCCCCCCCCCCCCCCCCCCCCGCGGTCTTGAACCCGTGACATCCTCCTATACCTAATGTAGGATCAAGCGCATACCCAACTGTTCCAAAAGCCTGGACCATTGGAATGGGCGCTATTTAATTTCATAAATAAGTAGCAGAGTGCCACGGGTCAAGTGAAGGAACGCAGGACCCAAAAAAGATGAAGCATCATCATTTCTATGTCTAAAAGTGAGGGAAACAGCTCAATTGAAGATCATGGTAGATATCCATGTTGAGTCCCTAAAATACAAGGACTCTATTTTCAAGAATCTTGAAGATAAACTTGATAGGGAGAAGAGATTTGTCGTTAACATCTCTAAAATAGATTCTATCAAGAGAAGATCTGAATCTGTGTGGATTTCTAAAGTGATCCAATCTTAGAAAAGAGACCAAGTTCCTGTCAGGACTCAGCCTACCTTTCACAAGGTCATTCTCTCTTCCAATAGGTATGGTGAAGACCCTTGGGATGGTCACGAGAGGAATGTGAATCTTCCTTGTAAGAATACAAATGTCTTCTACAATGGAATAAGAATGGACATGGTTCTTAGTGCTCAGAAGGCTCCCCATGAAGAAGTGCAAAAGGAACTTGCTGGACCTTTTGTATTTAATGCACCAGCACCATCTCTCTTGAGCAAGGCAGTGTCCTTTTCTCAAAATCTCCATGCTCACACTTTGACCAAGGGTTAATCTGCCAGGATGCAAGACTTGGAAACTTCTAAGGGCACCAACAACATGTCCTCTGCAAAGAGTAATACTGCTGATAGACCTTGTGAAAAACCAAGCTCTTATCATGTCAGACCCACTATCAGTCAAACTGTGGATAAGAGAATTTGGAATAAGGAATCTTCTCTTCCTTCTATTTAGTCTGCAGTCAACCATGCTGCCAGACCTGCTAAGAAAATAAGATACAATATTCATGAGTGATGGTGCTTTGGTAAAGTGGGCCACTTTGCCATAGATTGTTGGCATAACCCTAGTGTGCCAAGGGCAAGAGAAAGTCTTCCTATCAGGGCTCCTGTAGGAAGACATTTGTATTTTCAAGATAACAAGAACCTAGGACCCAAGTCAGCTTGGGTTTCTAAGGCAAGGAAATTCAATCTTGCAGGATAGTCCAAGTGGCCATAACTATTTAGGGTTCTTGAACAAAATTGTACCAGACCCAAGTCTGGATACAAAAGATGATTCAACTTATCATCATGCACTAAATGTTAATGACATGTTCAAGTTTTAAGGAGGAATTTACAAAGGAAAGACAGATGAACACCAAAGGCTAAAGCTCAAAAGCAAGGTTGCTGGTGTGCTTAGAAATTGTGAATCCAGCATGGACTTCAAGTCTACATAGCAGAGATAAGTAGAATTCACCTTTCTTTAATTCTACTATTTTATGTTAAAATTATTTACACATGTATGAGATAGGGTAATTGAAACAAATGACTAAGAAGATGTAAAAACTATAATCTAAAAACTCTTCTTAATATTTACGTTAGTGGATTACATATTCACCTTGCCACAAAATTTAACTTGTCTCAACATACCCAAAGACATATTGCAAATGGAATACTAAGCTAGATAAGTATCAAAACCTTGCTGAGCCTATTAAGGTTGAGGGGGGGGGGGGATAAAACACTCTCAGTTAAAATCAATGTAAGGATATTGCAATTTTGTCTAATTGAACCCCAAATAAAACACATTTTAGAATGTGTACTGTAAGTCTATATAACCCTGCAAGTTTGGCCAACACAGTTAGGGGATAGTTAAAAATTTAATTACTAAAGAGAACAAATGTTAAGCTAAATAAGCTCACTCAACAAATATTTGAGAAAAGACAGACTATGGATATGTGTCGGGATTCAATCCTGCCAATGATCAAGATTAAACAACAAATATGGATTACTTACTTTCCACCTTCTTTTTAGGAATACCTATAAATAGAAGTGCTTGTGCAATAAGCCAAGTCACTGTTCCTTAACATCTCCCGCCGGCATTCGCTAAATCGACGGGAAGCCTCTTTCGCTACCATTCTCAAATTTCTCCAGAGAAATGGCGCCCAATGGACCGGATTTCCTCTTCGAAGGAGCAAAGGTGGTTCAAAATGGATTCGTTGATGCTCTAGAAGAAGTTCAGCATGTGCTTAATCTTCTACATAAATCTAACCTAGCCTTCGTCCTGACGGAACCCTGTCTTCTGTGGAAGAGGGAAATGCTGGAGTTGTTTGCCAATGCCAAAGTGGATGCTTTGGCTTGTAAAATTAAGACCACAGTAAGCGAAAAGAAGATCAAGATAACTCACGGAAGTCTCAGCAAGGCTCTGTAGTTACCAAAACTCTTTACAACCGAGGACGAAGAGGAGCTATTACTAGACATGGCTAAATTGACAATGAAATGGTGTGGACTTTCCAAGCACACAATCGTATCAATTCAAAGGAAACAACTTTACCTAAGAGGCACGTTTCTAGCCGATGTAATTGGGAAAGCTCTGATATGAAAAACAGGCTCCCATGACTAATCTCAAAAAGGATGTTTGAACTAATGGCTAGGGTCATACTATCCAAGAAAACTGATTGGGGATGAATGGTGTTTGAAAGAGTAGTGGATTGCATGGCTGCATCTAATTTGGGGAGAATCCTATCCCTATTTCTACGAGAAACTGCTCCAGAAATTATGAATCTTAAACTTGGTACAAGAATACACCACATGAGAAGGATGAACATCATGATGCTTGAGAGATGGGACAGGGTCCTTTAGCCTCGGGGTCCAAAAGTTGTGGAGAGGAAAGGAAATAGAATTGAAGATACTGAACCCAGCTCCTTTAGCAGCGCATTTGAGGAAGAAGAGCCTCATAATCCCGATCTATCTTAATCTGCTGAAGTGTCTAGGAGGGATATGAATATTCAGGTATCTGCCTCCACTGAACTTACTCCCCTTGGTCGTGTAAGCAGACAATGGTCAGATACTATCCCAGAAGATGATGGGGCTGCCGCTGAGATGGCTAGATCTATTGTAAAGGAAGCTGTAGACCAAATATCTACACGAATGGATGAAGATGCCTCCAAAATGGATGCTATAGATATGCATTTACCTATGTCTAATAAAGATGATGCTCCTAGGCATCAGAGTGAGGGGGAGATCAAAGTAGTCTCAAACAAAGAGAATGTTATGTCTGAAGATGAGGAACTACAGGTTAAAATCTTGGAAACTCCAAGTGCTGAGGAAAGGAATGCTCTAATTGAGGGGGAGCAGTTGATGCAAGAGGTAATACATGATGAATTATTTGTAGGGGAGAAACCTAAGGTTCCTCAAATAGAGGATGTTGTTGCTAACCTACATGCAAACAAAAGCATGGCAGTGATTGAGGGGGAGAAACTTTTTGATCTTCCTAGTCATGAGGTACATGATCTAGTGTCATCCGAATATGTGGAAGAGGAAGACAATCATAAGAAAGCACACTCCTCACCACATCCAGAAACTGAACAGCACAAGAGTGGCACAACTCAAGGAACATGGAGCAAGCCTGTATAAGGAGAAACTGAAGTCGAGGATAAGGGCACATGTGCCAGATTTGAAAAGATGCCACCTACCTTCATGGCCCGACTAAAGGGTTTGCTAGATGAGCTGAGAAGGGCATTTGAAAATTATGTTGATGAAGCCCTAAAAGATGTTAGAAATGATCTTGTAAGTGAGACCAAATCAATAAGGTTTGAACTGAATCTCCTGAAAGGAGAAACAATAATATTCTTTATAAGGGCTGCTCCTGCTGTATATTACACTATGGAGAAACTAGATGTGTCAAGCCAGAATATTGCTATTATCATTGAGAATCAAAATATTCAGGCTAGGAACTCTGTGACCATTCATGAGAATGATAAAATTCTGAGAAAAGAACAGAACACTGAAATCTTCACAAAGATCGATGCCTACACCAAGATGCTTAATGACCACATGTTATAAGTTAAAAATCATGTAACTGCTGGAGTAAACTACCTGGAAGTGGAAGAAGCCTGGCAATCAGCTCTGAGACCACTAAGTTAATTGGAGATTCCAAAAAGGGGGAGAGAGAAGCCATAAGGGCCAATACTAAAAAAATGGTTTGGGAAACAAATGTTGTGAGAGGGTCATTGGGATTAGAGCCAGTGCAATATGACAATATCCAAATAATGCCTACTCAAGTACTAGAAATCTTAAACTGAGAGCCTGCCCAAGATCATCAAGAATATGTGATGTATATGGAAGATCATGATAGTGTTGGTAATTAGTGGGGAGTGCATCCCACTGATGCTGAAATTCCTTCTTTCAGCCCTACTTTTGACCAGGTACTACAGACAAAGGAAATTACTGGTGAAACTACTGAAATAGAGGAAGATTTCAGGATGAGAAAGAGAAAATATAGAAAAGAAATGGAAAAATAGTCTGATTTAGAGCAATGGAGTCCAGAGTCCAGATCCATCATCTTGCTTGTTTGGGATCAGGTCAAAAATAAGAAATTATAAAGAGGTAAATGGTATAGCAAGACTGAATGGGATAAGATGGAAAAGAGAGACACAGAGAGAAGGATTTTCTGGAGGAACAAAAAGGCAAATCTTCTAACTCCTGATGTTATGAAACCATCTAATTCCTTCCCAAGGCCTTTCAGCTATTTTGAGAGACAAAAAGATAAAGCTGAAGCTAGAGCTACTAAAGATAAGGCTGTTGATGAAACTTATAGTAATGGAAAGAAGATCGTTGTAGATGAAGACAAGCCAGCAAGAAATCCAGAGGCAGTGGAATTATGATAAGGGAACTAGAAACTTAAAATGTTTCCGGTTCTGCTTACAGGGCTAAGGGATGTGATATTTTGTTTAATTACTCAAACATTTATTCTGTATATGTTAAATTGAATATCATTTGCTATAATTATGATTTGTCTGAGTCATCAGTTACTATGATTTTAACTTATCTATTACATCATTTGTCATGTACGTGATTTATATGAGTTATGCTGTGATGATATGTTCTGTATATCTAGCATAAGTGTGTTAGTGTATACATTGTGTTACAGTTTTGACTTCTTCAAATAAGGGGAGATTGTTGGGTCCATTGATCCCAATGTCCTAGATTTGAAGAAGGCCTAGCAAACAATGTATACACATGTGGTAAACTAACTTGTGTTTAAGGCTCTATTTGGTTGAGCGTTTTGATACTCCGTTTTGAGCAAACGCCGCCGGAAGGAGGGTAAACAAATGAATCTCCGACAGCGTTTGCTCCGTTTCCACCCGCCCGCCTTGAGAAACGCCCCAAAAAGCTCTGTTTGGAGCAGCCACCTCCACCCTCCGGTTCGAACACTCCGTTTCCACCCGCCGGATCGATCCGCCACCGCCGAACCAAATGAAGCCTAAGTTGAGTGATTGCAGAATGAATAATGTGCATTGATTGGACAAGTTACTTATATGGCCAAGTCAGGTAAATACTTACCTAAGGTGCGGGCTGATAGAAATCTGTCTAAGTCCTTAAGCGTTGAGTGACGGTAAATCACACAACGCCAGATGACTTATGGCGCTGAGTGAAGCCTATACACTCAAATCCAAGGCAGTGTCAAGCAGAGAAAATGGCTAAGTCTACAGGCGTTGAATGAAGTCAACATACTCAACACCATATAACAAAAAGTTATGAGATAGGCTAAAGCAGCAAAAGCCTAAGTTGAAATGAGCTGAAAAGTGTCTAAGTCTACTGGCTTTGAGTGAAGTCAACTCATTCAACGCCTTGCTGCTAAAGGCAGAAATATGGATAATTGTTTTTGCATTGAGTGATGAAGACACAGTCAACGCCATTCAGCAAAAAGACTATAAGTTGAACTGATTGAACTAAGTTCAGAATTCATCGAACTGAGTTCAGAGTTCTTCGAGCTCAGCTCACCTTTTGTCAAGCAAAGTTCAGAGCTTGAGATTCTGAGTTAATCGAACTAAGTTGAGAATTCATCGAACTGAGTTAAAAGTTCGTCGAGCTCAGTTCACCATTCATCGAACTCAGTTCAAAATAAGACAGTCTAATCCCAGTGGTTTTAAACACAGAAAATTGGCTAAGGCAAAAAGCATTGAGTGACGCTTGCTCACTCAACGCTCTCAATGCCTTAGTTGTAGAAAGATTTTGGCAATTCATCGAGCTAAGCTAGCCATTCGTCGAACTCAATTCAGTTCGTCGAACTAAGTTCAAGATTCTGGCCAAGGCAAAAAGCATTGAGTGAGGTGTGCTTACTCAATGCTCTCAACGCCTTTAAGCAGAAATGAGTTAAAAGAAAATAGTGTTGAGTGAGGCATGCTCACTCGACCCTCTTAACGCTTCAGTTGCTGAAGGAGCAGAAATATAGCTAGGGCAGATGGCGTTGAGTGAGGGTTGCTCACTCAATGCTCTCAGCGCCTAGAAATAGATTTATATTCTTAGAAGTTTGGCGTTGAGTGAAGGTTACTCACTCAACACCAAGAGACAGTAAATCTGTCTAATTGTTTTTGCATTGAGTGATGTTTACTCATTCAATGCCTATGATAATGTTGCTAGATTTTTGTCTAAGTCCACAGTTGGTGACGTCTACAAGTCAACAAGTCATCATATTTCAAATAAGTCGCGGGATGGCTACAGTATGCGACAAAGGTTGTCGTAGACCTACTGTCAGACAGTTGCCATTAAAGCAAAATTGCAACCAGCATTAAAAGTGTGGGACCCACTACTAAAAGAGTCGTTGGTTTAAATAAATAAATGAAGTGCTCTTTACAGGAAGAGACAACTGTGACAGTAGTTCTTCTTCTCCACCATTTTTGTGGAGCTAAAGAACATGAAGCTCAAGTCAGAAAGACAAAGAGCAAGTTAGCTATTGAGATCAACATCTTCAACAGCATGATTATAGGTGTCATCTTCATCTGCTCCAGCTAGCAAGCTCAGGGTGATTCTCTGAGAAAGATATATCAGCAAGAACTAACCCTTGCTGTAGGAGCATGACAGATCCAGCCAATACTTTCTAAAGAACATACACTTGAGGTGTTGTGAAGAAGAAGTTTGAGCTGAGATGTTTACTCAGTTAAGAAAGGAGAAGAGAAACTTATCTGCTAGTTACTTCCATCATAAGCCAAAGCTTCTACATCATTATTGCTGTGAATAAGACAGAGTTGAACCTTTTGTTCAGTTCAGAAAGAGGTAGAATAGTATTCTGCAAATTTCTTCTAGAACAAGTTCATAAACTTATTGCTGTGAAGTAGTTGGGATTAAGGTGCACTTAGTCCAGTAAAGTTGACACATGAAAAATTTCCTAGTATCAGAGTGTGAGGAGGGGACGGGCTGAGTCTAACTCACCCAATGCTTATTGTCACAGAGGAATTCCTCTTGTGTTCAATCAAGAACCTCATCAACCTATTTCTATCTTATAGGATCCTTCTGGATCTTAGCTGTAGGAGTGCTGCATCACTCTGAGAATAGGGACTTGTGCCTGAAATTATAGAGTTGAAATGCTTGAGATGGTTGCCTTAGAGATAAGGCTGATGTATGTGGTTTGAGGACCACTGAGCTGTAGGAGCTCTATAGTGCTCTGCGGTAGGAACCTTTGTGATTCTGAGGTAGTGTTCTAAAGAGAACCTGAGTGTAAGGCTGAAAGCCTGAGGTGTAAGCTCTTTGGAGTAGTTTGGAGAAGTGCCTAGTACAACAAGATAGTTTGATAGGTGGGAGGTAAAGTGGATGTACCAAGTTGGGAAACCACTATAAATATATGTGTGCTTTGCTGTGTTGTTTTTTTTGTGCAGGATAAATCATCTTAAAAGCAGAAATAAACCAACCACTCAAGAAGCAAACTAAAAGAAAAGAACTAATAAAGAGACCAATAACTTATTCACCCCCCCCCCTCAAAGTGATTTAGCTATCCTGTAAATTAAAGGCTTTCAGGTTGTAATTTTAATATTCTCTAAGCCAATGGGCTCAGAAGGCAAAGGACGGGATATCTTCTTAAAACAAAATAATTCGGCAAGTTCTTCATCTTCAAAAGATGTGGAACCTGAATCAGAAAATGAAGAAAAATCTTCTTCATATGATGTGTCTAGATGATAACAAAAATCATCATTTGAAAGAAAATTTCACATGGAGGGATTAATATTGAAAGTAACTTTATCATCTCTAACATGAAGGAGTAGCTTTATGTTACTCACATTTATTATTGTGCGGGAGGTGTCAAGGAAGTGACAACCGAGAATGAGGGTACTTCGGCATCCTATTCGATGTCAAGAATAACAAAGTCAACCAGAAAGATGAACTTATAAAACTTGACTAGTACGTCCACCACTACCCCTACTAGATACTTAACAGAACGATCCATTAGTTGTATACTTATTTTTGTTGGGATTGGATCTCGTAATCCTAATTTCCTAAACAGAGAGTAGGGCATTGAATTTATGCTAACACCTAAGTCGGCGAGGGCATGCATTACTAATAAATTTCCAATGAGGCACGAGATAGAAAATCATGCCGGATCATTTATTTTTTGAGGCATTTTATATATAAAGCTATATGGAATTCTGCGTTGAGGGAAACACGCGAGAAATCTTCAAGTTTCTTTTTATTGGAGAGTAACTCCTTGAGATATTTCGCATATTTAGGCAGTTGAGAGATTGCATCCCATAAGGGTACATTTATATGAATTTCCTTTAACATTTCAGAAATATTTTTGTAGTGTTCCAATACTTGCTCATTTTTAATTTTAGATGGAAAAGGTGGTGCAAAAGTAGAAATAAGCGGAGATTTTGAGACATTTGGATAATTATAAAATAAAACTGGAGGGGGTAAAATAGAAACAGGTACCTCGGGCTCGATCCTAATTGGAGAGGTTACCTCCTTTCTGCTGCGGAGGGTGTTGGCATTTGCATTCTCCCTTCGATTCGGCTCTGTGTTGCCCGGTAAATCTCCATGCGGGTGTAATATGTAATCATTTTGTCAAGCTGGCCAATTTGATTATCTAAGTTCTTTACAGATCAGGTAAGATTCCGGATGTTGGATTCATTCGAGGCAACATATTTAGAAAATACCTCTTCAAGTGAAGAGGGCTTTGGTGGTGGTGGAAGAATACTAGGTGGGTTCATATTAGGCAGATGCTGGGAATTACCTTGGTTTCTCCATGAGAAATTTGGATGGTTCCAATAAACCAGATTGTAAGCATTATTATACGGAGCGTTGCTTGGTTTAATGGAAGGCTAAGGAGGAATTCCCTTGTAATCAACCTGTTCGTCAATAAAAGTATTATTATCATTAGCCCAATAAGGAGGGGCGAATGAAGAAGACATCTCTGCCACTTGATTTCTTAAACATTAAATTTGTATGGATAAATTAGATGTCACATCAACTTCATAGAGCTCGGATGGCTTGTTTGGGCGCGAACAGGGCATATTCCCCGGATAGTCATTCATGTCCATTTCCACAAAAAGAACTTGAGCGGCCTCTGGGGTTTTATTATTGAGAGTACGCCAGGATCCCGCATCAATCATATGCCTTGTTTGGAAATTTAAACCATTATAAAATTGGTACTTGTTGGCAAGTAGGAAGTGCATGTTGAGGAAACCTAGGCAAAAGTTCCTAGAAGCACTCCCGTGTATCCTAGAGAGTCTTCGAGTCTATTTGCATAAATGAAGAGATATAAGTACGTAACTTGGCGGTCTTGGACAGAGGAAAATATTTTGTTGTGAATTTTTCCGCAATTTCGACCTATGTAATGATTGATCCTCTAGGAAGAGAGCCAAACCACTTCTTGGCCTTTGAACGCAAAGAAAATGAAAATACTCTTAATCGAATGGTGTGATCAGTTACACCATTGATTTTGAAGGTATCATAGATTTCAAGAAAATTTGAAAGATGTGGATTTGTATCTTCGTCTGGTAAACCATCATAAGTAACCAATTGTTTCACCATTTAGTTGATGCTAGACTTGATCTCAAAATTATTATTAGCTATTGTAGGGTGAACAATACTAGATTTTTGTCCCATCCAAGTTCGTCCACGCATAATGGGACATGGTCCGTTGCTGGGCTTCATTAGGATTAGGGTCACCCATAGTTACTATATTAGTATCTCTGATAGATTCTTCGAGAATAATTGGTAAATCGTTTTCACGAAATTGAAGGCGTTGCCTAAAGGTGTGCTCAATTTCTGGATAAAAATGGAATTCAGGATTATTTGAAGAACTTGCTCGGGTCATGTACTAGAAGAGAAAAGAAGAGAGAGACAAATGATTAATGATGAGTTAAAAATTATTAATGGAAATTTTGTTTTTTTAGGCAATTTTATGTATCTTATTAAGATATATATATATAAATATATATAGAAAAGAAAAATAGTAAATTAATAGTTATTTTTTAAAAAAATATCAATGCAACTCCCCGACAACAGTGCCAAAAACTTGATGGAAAAATCCCGGAGGTGTTTTATGAAAGGGAGAAGATGAAGATGATTTTCTCCGAATCTTTATTCGATAAAGGCAAGTGTACATTATCACTTAAAGTATATGATATAATATCAAGGTCGTATGAGAACAAAGGCACGACGATTACTTCTACTTCAAAGAGATTTTCGTTATTCTATCTATTAGATATTTTGAGTTGATTTTCAAATAAGAGAACGGTTATACGATAAAAGAGGTTGGTTAAGTGATAATTAAAAGGTTAGTACTTGATCTTGAATAACCTTGGAATGAAAATGACCGAAAAAAATAAAGTCATAATTATCTTTAACGAAGATGCTTTGACCATAGAGGTTCGCAAAAATATGAACGCACCTCTTTCAAGGCTACGCCCAACTAAGTTTAGGTTGATCAACCAAACTTTCGTTCTATAATCGAAACCCCTAACACTCACTTTATACAGTGAACCCCTCTTTTAGATTTTACTCAAATCCAGGAAATTTACATCGACCTCTTTTAAGGATTGCATTCAACTCACTTTACACGTGAGTGATCAATCCAGATGCATAATCATTTCGGCTACTAGAGTACGATAACAGAAAAGAAAATCATATATGGATGATATGACCTGTCTATAGATTAATCAATGGTAAATCCTAAACATTTTTTAAAAAAGAAAGAGAAGATATGTATTAAGAAAATGAGATCATTTTATTACTTGGATAATCTCGATCAAGCACTAAACAAAGTTTAGTTACTCATAATAGTGTAGGAAATGAAAATCATGTTAAAATATGTATAATAAGAAAGAGAAAGGAAAGGAATAACAAATTATTGTATTTCTTATTGAAAAAAGTTACAAAAAGTGCATAAATACATTACCAAGAGAGTTTGCAAAAAGATTACAAGTGCGATAAAAGAGATTGGAAGAACATTATAGCACGAAAACATTAAGCTAAAAAACACAAAAAATAAAATCCTAACAGCTCTCTAGAAGTCTTAAATGAAGGAGGAAGGATGATATCTTCCCCCTCTTCCTGCATGCCTATTTATAGGGCCAAAACCAAGTAGGTGGAGGTGGTAGATGGCATGAGAATTAAGCTTCCCTTGGTCAAAAAGCACATGTTGGTTTAAAGGTCAATGACGAATACTCCTTTTCACACTTGTCATGAGACACATGCTTGAAAAGCATGGTCAAAGTTGGCTAGATTTCACTCTTTCGAAGAAGCTTCCTTTAAGAACACATGCTGAATTCATAGTCAAAGGTTGCTATCCACTTTCATACTTAGGAGAAAATATCTCATCGGACCATTGGGAATTCATTCTCTTCTTGAATATGGTTCAGTAACACGATAGCATGTCTACACTCGACATTTAGTTTTGCACACCCTAACTGAAGGTGTCTTCTTTAGAATTGATAATGCAACTTGTCTCGGGATCCTACAAAATAATAAAATAGCCGTGGTTAGGATATAATTATAAAAAAATACGATTTAATGGATAAAATTTACAATATCTATATATTTATATTATATAATTAAGATTTTTGTATTAATAACTTAGGTAAAGTTATGCATCATTAGATACTATCCATCAGTTTTTAAGATTCATGCAAAAACTATGTTATAATAAAAGACAAAAAAATGTTTTGTACGTTTTACGAATTTCAATCTATTTTTAGTCATGTTCCAATCAGATTCATGTCTTTGGCTCCACAAAAAAGTAGTAGCCCTCGAAAATAACATTCCAATGAGTGGTTGTACATTTTTCGGAGAGCTCTGCGTCTCCCTAAAAGTAAAATCAAAGTTTCTATCCTAAAATAATTATCTACATGACAGATTTTGTCAAGGTTTGCACGACCGAGTTCAAACCCGATATTAGGCATGATAGACTTATATCTTATCATAACCTGTATTTTCTCAATATATAAATATATTATCAAAGAGAGAAAAAAATATGCGTCATGATGCCACCCCGTACAAGGGACAACTATAGACTCTCAAACAACTCCGTCTCTTCATTTATTTTCATAAAAGTCATATATTTTATGTTGAAAAACATGATTTATGTTCAAAGTTAAAATACAATGTCCCTCGGTTCAGCGGATCAGCTAGTCCACAAGTAGAAAAGTATATACACACATGAAAGATATAAAGTTTAATTCATTTTATCCAATATGAGCATGAAGACCTAACAATATGTTAATGATCTGCGCATTTATAAATTTATTATAAGTAGAATAAGAATTTTTACGATCTTCAAAATAGAGTGACATTTAGTTGAAACATATGTTATGAGTGTGAGCAGGTGCAGATTTTTATGTGTATTAAAATAACTAATATTCATCCTAACATAAAACCTTCCCAAAGAGCAATGCATCAATATCAAAAAGTTGTAGTCGAAATAGCAAATTAACAGTCTACACATGAAGAAACCACGGTATTTACCCCAACAAATTGGCACGAACCCATAGCACTAACAGAAAGTTCTAAAATACACCACAAAGTGACAAAAACAGACTACCTCACTCTAAAGAGAATAAAGGGAATCAGCTAGTGCAGCCTGGAAGAATCAAACTTAGACACCTTTAATTACTACTGGTCTGAACCTGAGGCATTCAAAAAGAAAAAAATTCCTAAGCACAAAGGCTCAAAAGGTGGCTCAAGAAGAGTTTAAAAAGGTTAATAAGTTTAACAAGTTACCAACCCAATAAGAGTTGCTGTGAAACAACAGCAAACAAAGATCATATGAACAGTAAGTATAAATAATTCTATACAAATTAGCTATATAATAGAAGGACTTACACTAAGTACGATAAGTATTGAAATAAATAATCATATATATAGATACATATAGTAAAAGAGACTTATTGGCTCGAATAGTTAATCCTTAAAACCAGACTTAAAATAGTACTAAGGCAGTGACATTCTTTCCAACACAAATCATCAGACCAAAACATCCAAGAAAAAAGCATTATGGTTATAGTCATCCATTCCAACCCAACCCAACTGTCCATAACAATACCATCTGGTGTAATGATTCACAAACAGACACTATGATGGTGGTCATCCATTCCAACCCAACCAATAGTATAAAAATATCATAACAAAATCTTGCACCACACAAGACATGTTATAGGATCCCCATGACAAAACAAGGAAAAACCCAAAAATTCTAAGTAAAAACAACCCTCAAGACGAATTCGTCGAGACCATACGTTGAATTCGGTGTGGTCACTCAACAAATCGCTGTAATAACTCGACGAATATTAGAAGAGCACTCGACGAACTTTACATAACCACTCGATGAATTTGTCTTAACTACCTGACAAATTTGGCTCAACCACTCGATGAATTCGACTTAACCACTCGACAAATTCGACTTAACCACTTGACAAATTCGACTTAACCACTCAACAAATTGACTTAACTACTCGACACACTCAACAAACTTCTCGGCGAACTCGATGAACCTCACGCAACTACTTGACGAATTTGACATGACAACTCAATGAATTATACATGACTACTCGATGAATTCTACGTGACTACTTGACGAATTATACGTGACTACTCGATGAATTATACATGACTACTCGACGAAGTATACGTGACTACTCAACGAAATTTTTTAACTACTTCACAAATTATAACAAAAGACAATCAAATATCATTATCACTGGAAAATACAACCACTTGGAAAACGAAATCAATATCACAGAGTCTTGGAATTTTAAGGAAAAACAGAACTAAAAGAATACTAGAAAGAGGGATAGTCCACCGCTTACCTCCAATCTAAATATTTCTGGCCCCCTAAGTACTATACGTCAAGGATCGGCCAAAGGAAAACCAAGACAACAAATTTTTGAAAGGAATGGATGAAAATGAAAGTTAGGGAAACTCGCTCAAATGCTAAAAATCCACGAATTTTGAAAACTCACCGCACATATGTAGATATCGGCGAGGGCTTTACAAATCTATGCTCTGACGAAGATTCCATACCCTAGAGCTCTTAAAGCATCAGTCAAAAAGCTACCAGAAGTATGCCTCCTCCTCTCTCTCACGTGCTCTTGTTCGGTAGAATAGGAAGAAGGAAAAAAATTCGGAAAACCTAAATTCTAAAGTTTGGCTGACTTTTTAAAAAGAAATTATATATATATATATATAATATGATATTTAAATAATTTTTTTACATTCCATTTGAAGATTTGGACTAAGGATAACTTGGTTTTCAACAAAATTTGCACCAAAGGTAAATAGCGGTCGTACGAACCTAATGACGAAATCAAAATCAGAGTTTGACAAGAAGATAACGAGTTATGAATTATTTCCATAGCTTACGACAACAAAACTTTATTATCGCTATTAAAATTAAATTCTTTAATTTTTTATAGGCAAAAAAATTCTACACTCCGACAAGATCGAACTTCAGTCGACTTGACGAAACGGACACGAAAACGCTCTAAAGACGTCGCACTGATAACTTTGTGTTAACATAACGTCCTTACGTAACTATTATGTCAAAACAAGAATAAAATATATCATCAAAATTTCAGGGGCATAACAGCCACCCTCCTAAAGGGATGTTTCGTCCCAAAATTTGAAACGCAATACGAACCTAAGAGATATAAAGGGGCAAAGCATAATTTTGCTGGATAGAAAAACTTACCGAAGAAAGTTAGGAAAAAAGATATGGATGAGATTCCTTCAAGGTAGATTCTAATTCCCAAGTCACACTCGATTTTGCCAAAGATCTTTAACTATGAGAAAGGTCTTCCTCCGCAATACCCGATCCTACATCTCAAAAATACAGACATGATCTTCGACATAAGAAAGATTGCGCTACAACTGTGGCACGGAGTCAAGTACATGACGATCACCCGACACACACATTCGCAATTGGCTCATATAAAACACATCATGAACATCAGGGAAAGTAGAAGGCAAATCCAGACTATAAGCAGACACTCCAAAGAGCTCAATAATCTAGAAAGATCCTACATACATGAGATTTAACTTGTTATTCCTTTCAAATCTTTTAACACCTTATATCGGAAAAACTTTCCAGAAAACCATGTCCCCAACTACAAACTCCAGATAAACCCTTCGCCGATTTTCATACTTCTCATAACTATCTTGAGCCGCACGAAGCTTCTCATGAATATGTGATATGACGATGATCATCTCTTCCAAGGCTTCTAGAACTAACAATTGCCTCTCACCAACCTCATCCCAAAAAATGGGATTTCAACTATGCCTCCCATACAAAGCTTCAAAGGATTCTATCTGCCGACTCTCCTGATAACTGTTGTTATAAGCAAACTCCATATTAGTCTGCAGATGATAAGTGGTAGAATACCTAAGATCAATGTACATGGCTCCCTGCAAGCTTCGCCAAAAATGAGACATATATCTGGAATCCCAATCTAACAGAATACTTAGTAGCACACCATGCAATATGATGAACTCATCCAAATAAAGCTCTGTTATTTTCTCCCTAGAATAGTCAATCTTAAAGGGCATAAAGTGAGCACACTTCGTCAATCTATCAACAATAACCCACACAGAATCATGCACTCAGGGAGACATTGGCAGAACGGTAATAAAATCCATAGAAATACTCTCCCACTTCCAACTCAGAATATCCAAAGGTGTCAACTTACATCCAGGCATTCTATGATATGGCTTAACATGCTAGTACGTAAAGTATTTTGATACGAACATTGCGATATCATTCTTCATACCTAACCACCAAATAATTTATTTCAAATCTCGGTACATCTTCATAGAACCAGGATGATAGAGAATGCTAGAATCATGCGCTTCATCACTGAATAACCTCAATAATGGGAATGGAATATCTACCCCGCTACTTTAAGATACCCTCACCATTTATAGAAAAATTCGGTAGTTCTCCGCTTTTAGCTCTACTCCGAATATGCTGCCAAGAATATCATCTTTCTAATTTAACCTCGTAAGAGTAATCCATGTAGGCTCTTCAACTTTTAAGCTAGTCGACATAGAGCTACTTCTGACGGTTATGTTCATCAATAAGATCTCCTCCAAAGACTGCACAAAAAGACCAAAGACATGAGCGGCTTTTCTCCTCAAGATATCGGCTTCCACATTAGCCTTGCACGAATGATAAAGGATATCAACCGCATAGTTCACGATATACTCTAACCATCTTCATTGGCACAAATTCAACTCCTTCTGAGTGAAGAAATATTTCAGAATTTTGTGATACGTATAAATCTTTTATGACATCATGTACAATAGATATCTCCATAACTTTAGAGCATAAATGACTGTTGCAAACTCTAGGTCATTTGAAGGGTAATTCCTTTCGTGAACCTTCAGTTGTATTGATCCATACACGATCACCTTTCCTTCTTGCATCAAGACACACCTAAATGCAACTTGTGATGCGTCCACATAAACAACATACTCAACTCCTTTGGTAGGTAAGGTCAAAACAGAAGTAATGCACAATCACTTCTTCAATTCTTGAAAATATTCTTCACAAGAATTGCTACAAATGAAGATTGCATTCTTGTGTGTAAGTTTGGTCAAAGGTGCAGACAACACTGAATATTCTTGCAAAAATCTCCTATTGTAACCTACCAACCCTAAGAAACACGTTATCTCCTTAGGCATTATAGGGTTCTTCTAGTCCAAAACAGCAGCTATCTTCGTTGGGTCCACAGATATCCCATCTTTGCTCATAACATGACCTAGAAATGATACTCAAGAAATCCAAAATTCACACTTGCTCAACTTTGTGTACAATGTGTGCTCCCATAGAGTATAAAATACTAAGTGCAAATTTAAAGCATGCTCCTCAGAACTTCTAGAACACACCAGAACATCATCGATGAACAAGATCACAAAATGATCAAGAAAATTCTTGAATACATGATTCATCATGTCCATAAAAGCAGAGGGTGCATTCGTAAATCCAAAGGAAATTACAAAGGACTCAAAATGCCCATATCAGGAATGAAAAGTAGTTTGCGGAACATCCGACTCACGAATTCTCAACTGATGGTAGCTTGAACGAAGGTCAACCTTCAAGAACACAGAGCTACCCCATTACTTGTCAAACAAATAGTTAATCTGAGGCAATAAATATATGTTTTTGATAGTTTTCTTATTCAGCTCTTTATAATCTATGCACAATCTCATCCAACCATCCTTCTTCTTTATAAAAAGGACTAGAGCACCCAAGCACGAAGAACTAGGCTTAATAAAACCACACTACAACAATTTGTCTAACTGAGTATGCAACTTTTCCAACTCATACAGAGCCATAAGATACGGTTCCTTTGCAATATGACAAGTACCAGGCTCAAGGTATAAAACGAATTCTACATCTCTATCGGGAGAGAGATAAGGAAGACTAACAGGGAAAATAACCGGAAACACTCACACCACATAAATATCCTCGATACGCTGAAAATCACGAGTAGCTTCCAAAATAGAAACAAGATGACCATTAAAACTGGACTATAAAAAATTTTGAGCACATATCGCAGATATGATTATGGAGTCTTGAGGAGGAAAGCCAAACACACTCATTGGTTTGCTGTAGTCCGTTTTGAAATCCAAAAGCTTGACTTTGAATTAAATGACAGCATCGTATCTGGATAACTAATCCATACCCAATATCACATTGAAGTCTTCCAAATCTAGCACCTTCAGATTGGCATACACTAAGAATCCACTTAAAATAATAGGGAAATTCTGGATACACTGATTCGACACCACCAAATCACCAGATAAAAACTTAACATGAAGCAGATCTCCAACTCGATCGAATGCCAAACGATGTCGGTCTAGAAAATTCCTAGGCACAAAAGAGTGAGTGGCACCCGAATCAAAAAGAATGCCCACCCAATTATTCCTTACCTTAAACCCGCCTATAAAATCATACACATAACTAACATGGTCGAATCTTAATCCACAATTACAAGTTAACAACTAGAGCAAAGTCTAACCTGAGATCACCTGAGTGGAAGACTAAGCTTCTTCCATTGTCACTACGTTTAGTTTACCTCTTTCCATATCCAGTTGGTACAGATGTACCATTGCCAAATCCTGAAGTGTAACCGACTCTATTGTGGGCTGGGACTTAGGGCACCTAGACTTCATATTCCCCTTATTCCCATACTGGAAGCAAGTCTTATCCTTTGATCAATAGTGGGCAACATCATTCCCCTTACACTTATACAAGGAATAAGTTAAATCTCCCTTGGATGCGCTCTAAATCGCAAGCACCTGATGTTGCTTTTAAGCACCCAAACTCTTGAAACACATTTCGAAAGGGTGGCTTGGATGACCATAAAAACTACATGCCTCTTTACCCCCATGCTTTATAGCAGGGCCAGATGTCCAAAGGCTTCCCATATCCTATGCCTTTCTCTTTTCCTACCTTAGCAACATGCCACAAATCTTAGCATTGTCGATAGCCAGGACCTATAAGGCAGCTTCAACTACTTACACATAACTCTTAGATCGATAAGCGTTGGCTAACAACTGGATATCACTTAGAAGACCACCCAAAAAATGCTAAACTTTGCCCTCCTTAGTGGCGACCAACTCTGAAGCAAACCTTCTCAACTTAATGTACTCGAGATCAAACTCGCCAATTGTGAATTGCATTTGCTTCATATGTAGAAAATTGTTCATCAGCTTGTCTAGTTCAACCGAAGGCAACAACTTCTTCCACAACATCCCCTTGAACCTTTCCCACGAGCACCCATGTGCGAGACATTCATTTTCCCTGATCCACCAGCCTTTAGTAAGGTCCTTGAACTAATATGCATCGACTATAACTCTTTGGTACACAAAGATCCCCGAATAAGAAAACATCTCCACAATAGCTACGATCTAGTCATCTAATGCCACCAAATATGCCCTCCCATTGTTAGATCGGGGGTCTTAAGCACTGGAAATGAGAGATGAAGTTAATCTTAAGTGGTAATAGGATAGGAGGAACTAGGGGAGTTGGAGGGACAGGTAAAACCTCACCCATCACAGGGTCCTGCACCTCAGGTTGCTGCCTTAAAGTGGCATTTAACCACCCATGCATCTGTGCTTAGAGTCTCATTGCTCTGACGTAGTTTATTGATCATTGCCTCACTATGCACACCCAAAGAATCACCCTCAAACTGAGGTGCTGAACTTAACGTATGATTCTTTAGAGCCATTCTCTATGAATACGAACAAACATCTCATTAAAACTTAGCTTAATGCTAATTACACAACTTAAATAAACTTAAAATGCAAAGACAATTGCTCTTGCTACTACCTTGCTCTGGGATTTTCTATGAATGATGTTATTCTTAAATTAGGATTATATGCCATCATCCCTTAGCTCTTGTGCATATAATATGAATGCAAGAATGCTTAAAATCTTCATTTTAAATTATGTGTGTATGAGTGTCATCTTAGAGATCTTAACATGGCATGCGTGCTAATGTTATGTTATGTTGTGTATGTTGTACTATGCATTCTAAAAATGCGTTAATGCATGTCGTGAGAGGCGTCCACATGAAATATTATGATACTAATATTACATAATATCATATGTAGCATAAAAATAAAATCTAATAAGCATCCAAGTTATAATGTTAATTTGACAATTTCAAATTAACAATCACATGGTTTTTTTCCTATGAGAATCCTTATACAAACACATATTATGTATCTCAAACTACATAATTTTCCACGTATACTTTTGTCATGCTTATGAGGGTAGTGTTCATGCTCTATTCAAGAAATATTGATGACACTTTAGTGTGGTATGCGATGAAATATGATTCTAAAACAAATAGCCATTGGACTAGTCTGTCTAACTAACAAAACCAACCTGGCTCTGATACCAACTATCATAACCCGCATTTTCTACATATATAATTATATTATTAGGGAAAGAGAAAAAAGGCGTCATGATGCCACGCCATGCAGGGGATAACTGCAGACGCTCAGACAACTCTGTCTTTTCATATATTTTTATAAAAGGCATATTTTATGTTGAAAACAAGATTTAAGTTTAAAGTTCACAGACCATGTCCCTCGGTTCAGTGGATCAGTTAGTTCACAAGTAGAAAAGAATATCCACAGCAAAAAAAGATAGAGTTTAATTTTTTTTATCCTACAAGAGCATGAAGACATAACCATATGCTAATGATGTGCACATTTCTAAATTTAGTATAAGTAGAAAAAAACTTGTACGATTTTCATAATACGGTGAAATTTAGTTGAAATAGATGTTATGAGTTAGCAGGTGCATATTTTTTTAGGTATTTAAATAACTAATGTGCATCCTAACATAAAACCTTCCCAGAGAGCAATGTATCAAAAACAAAAAGTAGTAGTAACAAAAATATAAAATAAACAGTCTACACATGAAGAAACCACGCTATGAGCGCCAACAAATTGACACGAACTCATAAAAATAATATAAAGTTCTGAAATACACCATAAAGTCCAAAAAAAATAACAGACTACCTCTCCCTGAAAAGAGGAAAGGGAATTAGCTACTAAAGCCTAGAAGAATCGAACTCGGACAGCTCTAACTACTACTGGTCTGAACTCAAGGCATTCAAAAAGAAAAAAATGCCTCAGCACAAAGTCGCAAAAGGCAGCTCAAATAGAGTTTAAAAAGGTTAATAAGTTTAAGAAGTTACCAACCCAACAAGAGTAGCTGTGAAACAACAACACACAAAGATCATATGAATAGTAAGTATAAATAATTCAGCACGAATTGGCTATATAAGATAAGGACTTGCATTATGTGTGATAAGTACTCGTATAAATAATCATATATATATATATATATATATAATAATAATAATAAAAGAGACTGACCGGCTTGAAGGGTTAATCATTAACACCAGGCATAAAATGGTAATTAGGCAATGACATTCTTTTCAACACAAACCATCAGACCAAGATATTCAAGAAAAAGGCAATGTGGTAATGGTCATCCATTCTAACCCAACTCTGCAGTCCATAACAAAACCATCGGGTGTAATGATTCATAAATGTAAGACCCCCCCTCCACTTACCAAGGAGGTAACCCGATCTTATGCCCAGAACTGCAACCTTACAGTGACACTGACACACGGGCTAGTCGACACCGCAATCCACCGATCCTGCCAGCAAGTACGATCATTCAACCTGACGGCCAATCGAGAATGAAAGTATACAAGTAGTAAGTAAAACTAGCAAGTCCATAATATCACAGTACAAGATCAATATATATATGAAATTGAAAAGTACAATAGTCCACAATGAGTACAAAAATGTGACAAGGGCTTATGCCCTATACATAACAAATCAAATCTCTCTCTCACAAAACAAAACTATGTGGAAGCAAACTCTATCACAAGTACACTCATCCTCACCTAACGGTGAGCTGTAGTAGTAGTAGGTGGTATCAGCTCCTCATGCCCTATAACCTCATCCTGCTGGTCGTGCTGGTTCTCCAGCTCCTCAAGTTGCTATGGTCACAACCGACCATTAGTCATAAAGACTAAGCCATTTTGTCCTCACCTCACCCCCGCAACTCCTAGGTACAGAGTGGGAGGATGAAGCGGAGAACAACAAGGGGTATAAAAAAAGAAAGCATGTGACAGTGGATCTATTCTATCATGGTATAGATTAGCAGTTGTATCTCTACACTAGCAGTTCTATAAGGTACAAGTAGAGAATGTACAAACTGTACTGAAAAGGAGTGCGGTGGCAGAAAGTAATCAAACTACTACTAAGCTATTATCACATAATTACCTTAAATTTTATGAATGCCCATACAAACTTATAAGTTAAGGTTTCACAAATATAACTTATCATCTAAAAGAGCCCATACTAATTTATATGATAAGGATCTATGGTGCGTATGTTCTATATATGTATGTATGTTATGGTGTGAGGGTTAGATTCACACAAGTGCAACTCACTCACACGACTCTGTGATCACAGACCTTTAATTTCCACTTTTTGGAGTTAGCTTAACTTTCGGGTACCACCATTGTGGCTACAACAACAGCAGAGTGGGCGTCTCTCCTTCCTAGGTGGGTATACACACTACCAGGCCTAGACACTTCATATGCCTCTGAAGGACACACCAGAGTCACCACATACTAATGCTAACAAACTCACTAGTCTTTTTGGTCGAGTGTGCGCTTTCGGGTATTGTCCTCCAGACCGCAGTATAAACCACTTGCTGGCCCCTCAAACCTTCACACCTCACTAGAGTCACTGTATTTCCATCGGTGTGATGATTGGTCCAGTACCGCATGACCCGCCACTAATATGTTTATGCATATGCAAGTTATTTCCAATCCATGACTCCAGCTCGAAGGATCGAACCCGTCCTGTAACGAAACATTCGAGCCTCCAGCTCACAAAACTAAAACCCATCTTGTATCCAAACATTCAAGCCTCCATCTCGAGGACTAAAATCCATCCACATCCAAACATCCGAGCCTCCAGCTCACAGGACTAAAACCCATCCTGTATCCTCCCAACCCCAAATGGATGAGTTTATCACTTTTTTGCTCCATTTCTCAAGAACACATATTTTTGTTAAGGTTTACCCATTATTAATACCCAACTCTCAAACAACTCACAACTTTTTCCAGAGATATAAAATGTCCTATTAGGGATTTTATCAAAATTACTGAATTTTATAAGATTAGTAGCCATATTTCTCATTTTTATTTCTGAATGAGAATCTTTTCAAATAATTCAAATTAATGCGATTTTTGATCCCAAAAATCCCAATCTTTCCATAGGAGCTATATCTCAACCCTATGAGCCTCTATCAAACATCCCATGGACATGCATTGAGCCAAATGACTAATTTCCAATTTTTACAGTTTGCACGTCATTTACTAATCTACCCCCACCATACAGGTTGGATTTATCCAACATGTAGAGGTCCAAATGGTTTGAAACTTTTACCATTGTCATATAATTACGCAATGGCCTTGCCACCCAAATTTAGGGGCATTTGGAAAAGGGAATCCCCCTATATTCTTTTTATTTAATAAATGAAATTTTTATATAAACTATAAAAAACACCCCCCCCCCCAAATTATGATTTTTGGGAAGGGACTCAGTCTGACATAGACACATGCATGACCTAAATTTCACTGCATGTGGACTTAGGATTTGACTTAGGCATCCATTTAAAATTCTGCCCCAACCTAAGAGCTGTCCTAGGAGAACTGTCCTGCATGGATCTATAGTGCTCCAAATTACAAGTTTAGGGTGTCAAATTAAAGGGGAGACCTAGATCTAACTTTTTCATGTTGATGGTTTTCTCTGAATATGCTTTTACATTGCCTAAATTTGGAATGAAATAGTGTTGTATAAAAGTAACAATAAATTAAATAACCTATAATTAAATGCACATTAAATGGACCACATCCATTCATCTTCCCCAACCAGCCGTCTGCACAGATCATCCAGACTTGGAGCACCTTGATCTCCTATTTCGCTACCGGTGGGCCGCCGCCACTGCCGACGAATATCGCCACCACCTCCATTGAGGTGGTGGCTAGCGTTTCCCGGCGACAAGGTTGCCGGAGACAGCTCCTCCGGCAAACCTGAGCAAGAAGAAAAGATCGGTATTTCTCCCTCTTCCTCTCATGGCATTAGGCTCAATTGAGCCCGATCTCTCTACTAATGAACTAGATGGATAGAACCAAGGGAAAGGAGGAGAAATGGACCTGTATTCCCTCTTGGCGGTGGGTTTGGTGGAGGCGAGCCATGGAAGACACTGTCTCCGGTGAATTAACTTGTTTCCTGGTTTCTCCGGCTATCTGCTTGCTCCAGCTATTGATTTACACTCTTCTTGGTTCAGTGAAGGTGATGGTGGCTGTGGTTTAAGGACTTTGAATAATGGGAGTTTCTGGGAGTGGCGGGGCATGGATGGTCTTCCTTGAGCATGGTCCCTCCTTGCCGCCACATGTTACCATAATATTGGACTGCCCAATTATTTCTTTTATTAGGTCTTGATTGAAATGACCGGGTCCAATAGGTCAATTGGCTCTTATCTCGAACCTGGTTCAGCCCGTACACTGAACCAGCAAACATAGTTTGGAATGAAAATCCTATAAGTCAAAAGCATTGAGTTGCGTTGAGACCACTTAACGCCGTGTTGGTTCCACTTAACACCAACATCATTCAATAGGTTCTAACTCAAAAGCATTGGGTGGCATTGATACCACTCAACGCTAACATCATTATGTAGATTCTAAGTAAAAATGTTGAGTGGTATTGAGACCACTCAACGACGCGTTGAGTGGCTTTGAGACCACTCAACGCCAACATCATTCCGCAGATTCCAAGTAAAAAGTGTTTAGTGGCGTTAAGACCACTCAACGCCGCATTGAGTGTCATTAAGAACACTCAACGCCAACATCATTCCCTAGATTTCAAGTAAAAAGCGTTGAGTGGGTTGATACCACTCAATGCTGCGTTGAGTGTCATTGAGACCACTCAAAGCCAACATAATTCCATAGATTCTAAGTAAAAGGCATTGAGTTGCGTTGAGACCACTCAACGCCGACATCATTCCACAAATTATAAGTACAAATAATTGAGTGGCGATGATACCACTCAACACCGCTTTGAGTGGCATTGAGACCACTCAACACCATATTGAATGGCATCGAGTGCATTCGATGCTTCGTCGAAAGGCATCAAGACCAATTGACGCCTACAATTTCTACAATATTTTCTAAGTAAAATTCGTCGAGTGGAGTTGAGTCCACTCAATGCACTCGAAGCTTTGTCGAATGGCGTCGAGTTCACTCTACTCTCTCGACACTTCCCAAGCCTAAGTAAATTCTCTTGACTCAAAACACAAGCGGGTGGCCTAGCGCAACGTGGGATGTTATAAATCCCAATAAACAAAAAATAAAATTTCTTCCCCAAAATTCAAGTTCGGGTCTACGGGGATTCTATGCACAAGAATTTTTAGAACTTTAAGCATAATTAAAATATACCTGAGGCAAAAAGCTTTGGGTAACGTTAACGCCTTATATCCATCATCTCCCAAGTGTGCTCCTCCCATCCGTGGTTAGACCACAACACCGTGACCAAGGGAACCTTCTTCTTTTGCAGTACTCGAGTTATTGTATGATCGATCCGGAATGGCTCTGAACGGACTGATCTATCATGTGCTACTAGGCCTATTATAGTGGTAATATGCTACTCCCACCAAAGGAGAGCTCTCCGAAGCGATGACACATAGAAGATGTCATGCAAAGTCCCTAACTCTAGCGGCAGCTCCAGCCTGTAAGACAAGGGACCCATCTGCTCCTGGATCAAGTATGATCCCATAAATCGAGAGCTGGCTTCTTGTGCCTCCGCACCCGCGAGACACCATGCACCGAACGTATCTTTAAGAACACCATGTCCTCAACCTAGAACTCCACCTTCTGATGCCTCACATCGTAGTACTCTGCCTGCCTACTATGTACCTCCAGCATCTGATCCGTGATCAGCCGTATCTGAGCATCTGTATCCTAAATATTGTTTGATCCAAGTGCCCTGGGGTCCTCATCCTGGACCTACGATAGTTGTGTCCGACACCTCCTTCCATATAAAGCCTCATATGGTGTCATCCCAATGCTTGCCTCGTGACTGTTGTTGTAGGATAATTCAACCAGGGACAACAGTCTCTCCCAGGGCTTCCCCGTATCAAGTATACATATACACAGTAGATCCCCCATAGTTAGGTTGGTTCGCTCTGTTTGGCCATCGGTCTTCGGATGGAAAGCGGTGCGAAAAGCAAGCTAAGAACCTCAGTACCCATGCACTTCTCTACAATCCCTAGAGGTGAACTGACCGTTATTGTCCGAGATAATCGTCTTTGGGATCTCGTGGTACCTGGCAAACTGCTCCATAAATAACCTCACCAAAATAGCAACAGGGCTATCCTTCCTTATTGGTATAAATTCGGCCACCTTGGTCAGTCTATCGACAATGACCCATATAGAATCGTGCCTAGAGTGAGAGCGAGGCAATCAATGCATGAATTCCAAAGCTATATCCTTGAACTTCCACTCTGGCACCGACAATGACTATAGTAGTCCTCCTAGTCTTTTGCACTCTACCTTTACCCGGTGGCAGGTCTCGTAATGTGTCACATAATATATGATTTCCCTCTTAATCCCCGGCCAGTACAAGCTCCTTCGCAGATATGATGTCATCTTGGAGATACCGGGGTGCACTGAGTACTAACAACTATGTGCCTCCCTAAGTATATCCTCCGGGATACCAACTCCTGCAGGTATATAGACACTGCAACTGAAATGAACGAGGTCATTACACAACGAATAGTCCTCCGACTTGCCCCTTAAAGGGCTATGAATACTAGCTCCAAATCCGCATCCAGCCTCTGTTGTGTCCTGATGCACTCCTTTATGTCACACATGATGACCAAGGAGTTCAAGTACTTCCTATAAACATATGACTTAGCTCTGGAAACAATGGTAATGTTTATATCCTCCATCATCCGTACTAGCTTCATAGCCATCATCCGAGGCTCCGGTCCAGTAGTGTCGGCTCTCTTGCTGAAGGAATCCGCCACGTTATTCACCTTCCTTGGGTGATAATGCATCTTGTAGTCATAGTCACACAGGAACACAAGCCATCTCCGCTGCCACAGATTTAGATCCTTCTGCGTGTCAATATACTTATTGTTCTTATGATTTGAGAACATATCACAATGAACCCCATACAAGTAATGCATCCAAATCTTCAACGTGAATACCACTGCCCCGAGCTCCAAATCATGTATGGTGTAGTTCTACTCGTACTTCTTCAGATGTCTCGAATCATAAGCGATGACATCTCAATTATGCATCAGGACTGCACCCATCCCCTGATATGATGCGTTGGTATAAATGTGAAATCCTTCCTTCCTAGATGGAAGTGCAAGGATGGGGGAAGAGGTGAGCCTATCCTTCAACTCCTGGAATGATGCTTTGCACTTCTTGGTCCAAATAAAAGCTGCATCCTTCATCGTCAAGGACATGAGGGGGAGTGCTACCCATGATAACCCCACAACAAACTTGCGATAATATCCCGACAGTCCCAAGAAACTACGTATATCTTAAGCTAACTTTGGTCGCGGCCAATCTCGAACAGCCTGTAACTTGGCTGGGTCCAAGGCCAACCTGGATCCACTGAAAGTATGCCCCAAGAATGCTACCTTTTGCAGCCAGAACTGGCACTTGGAGAACTTTGTGTACATCTAATGCTCTGTCAGCTTTCCCAACACCAGTGCCAAATGTTGGGTATGCTCCTCCTTCGTCTAGGAGTAGATCAGAATGTTGTCCATGAAAACAATAACAAATCTATCCAGGTAGGGCTCGAAGACATGGTTTATCAGACTCATGAATGTGAAAGGTGCATTTATGAGCCCGAAGGGCATCACCAGGAAGTCTTATAAGCCGTACTGAGAACTAAAGGCTGTCTTTGGTTTATCCTCCTTCTGAATGCACATTTGATAGTATTCGGACCTCAAATCCAGCTTGGAGAACAAAAAGGCTCCCTATAGCCAATCAAAAAGCTTCTCGATACGGGGCAATAGATATGTATTCTGGACTGTCAATCGGTTCAGCTCTCAATTGTCGATGTAGAGCCGCAACAATCCATCCTTCTTCTTAACGAATAGAACCAGTGCACCCCACAGTGCTTAGCTCAGTTTGAGAAATCCTGACTCCACCAGCTCTCACAACTGGGTCATGAACTCCGCTAGCCCTTTGGGGGCCATACTATGCGGTACCCGAGATACAGGCCTCGCTCCTGAAACCAACTGAATCCAGAAGTCCATATCCCTAGTCGGTGGCAATCCGAGCAATTTCTCCCGGAATACGTCAGAGAAATCCCGAACCACTGGGATATCAACAATAGAGGCTTCTGCTCTCGGCATCTCAAATAAGATAATTTAAACCTCCTCCCCTTGCTCATAGGCCATGACAGCTTGTACAGTTGATTATAGAACATAGGAGACAGGTCTAATACCTTAGATGATGATGTCAGTGTCCCCATGCCATAAGGTGATCCTCCATGATGGGCAATCAATCCAGGTATGGTTATAGTGCAACCAGGTCATACCCAAGATTAGATCGAAGTCCGACATTCTCAAAATCATCGTCGGCGCATCGAATGTCTTTCCTCCAATTTATGCCTCCATATTACACTTGGCAAATTATATTAGTTTTGGTCCCTCTAGCATATGCACCCTCCTGGCTACACTTGTGAATCAGTCTATGCCCGTTAGTCCCTCCAAGAAGGCTTCTAATACAAACGAGTGTGAAGAACCCATATCGATCAATGTATGAGTGGGCTTGCCGCTTATAAAGACTATGCTTGAGGATTTAGTTTGATTTATATCATGTTAGATGTTTTACTGAGGTTGGTATGGTACTAAAAAATGAAAACCAGATTGCAATTAATTTTAAGTACCTGTAATAACCTCCTTGGGGTTCCTTGGCTCGGCGAAATCCAAAGCATATATCTACTCCTATCCTCATCCCCTACCATAATGTCATCGACCTAAGCCTCGACCTCATCCTCGTCCTCGTCCCTGCTGTACTGGAGGGGCTGCTGGAGGTAGAGGAGGAGGTGGTAGATAGAACTGCTAAGGGAAGTCAGCTATTACATGCACCGGCTGTTGGCATCTATAGCAAATCACGGGTCAGTGGCTACGGTCATCCTCTCTCCTCGGGTCATATATCTGTAGTGGCGGGGGATCTTGTACTGTAGGAGGCCCCTGCTACTTCCTGAATTTGGGATAATAATGTGACCCACCCTTCTTGTAGCAAATCACTCTGCCTCTTTTGGAGCCCCTACTACTGTCCCCGTGGGATGACTCATCCAATGGTCTCTTTCCCCTACTCTGTACCATCAGCTGGTCTGCTTACAACTTATTACCTATCTCTATAATCTGCATCGAAGTGCCATGGGAAATGAATAGTAGAGCCTGCCTGGTAGAGTCTCTAAGCCCCCGGTAGAACCTCTTGGCATACCTCCTGTCCTCCAAGTCGTGAATCTCCGTAAACCTGGCCAGATGGGAAAACTCCCTCTGGTACTCTATGACTAATCTGGTCCCTTGCTTGAGGTTCAAGAACCTCTCCTCTAGCTCATCCCTATCCATGGTGGACCCGAAGTGCACCAGGAATGCCTCGCTGAACTCATCCCATGAAATATCTGACAGAGCCCAATCTACATATGTGAAGTCCACCATGGACATCCACCAGCTCTTCGCATGAACATCTAGTACAGAAGTCGCCAAAGGAACTGTCTGGCTAACTGCGAAGCTGATACCGCCAAGAATCTCTTGTATGGCCTCGAGCCACTCCTCTATTTTTACTGCATTCTCTATCCCGTGGTACATCGGCAGGGACAAGCTCTTGAAGGCACTCAGCCAATTCTCTTCTTGATTTGTCTGCTGGGTCGAGGCCTGCTGACATCTAAAAGCCTCAAGAATGTCCATCAGAGTTTTCCCCATCTTCTTTTGCCTAAAAAGAATTGCAGCCGGAGGGGGAGGAGCCACATCCTGCGGTGCAGTGACCTGTGGAGGCTGCATAAAAGTAAGGTTTATATTAGGATTGGACTAACTCATTTCTTAAATGGAGTATTTTCTGTGACTTTTAAACATGGGCAAACCATTGCTTCTGCTGCGTAGTTTGTCCGCAAAGTAATCCTCGACCGGGGTGTCCCAGTGTTGTGGACTTCTTTCTCATATGATCGTTTGTTGAATCAAGGCTTGTTTGTAGGACACCCCTCCCCTTACCAAGGAGGTAACCCTGTCTTATGCCCAAAACCGCCGCCTTACAGTGACACTTACATACGGGCTAGTCGACATCGCAAAATGATGATCCTGCCGACTAGTATGATCATTAAACCTGTTGGCCAATCGAGAACAGAAGAATGCAATTAGTAAGTAAAATAACCAAGTCGAAAATATAACAGTACAAGATCATAATATATATGAAACTAAAATGTACAATAGTTCCCAATGAGTACAGAAATGAGAGAAGGGCTTATGCCCTGTACAAATAAAATCAAATCTCACTCTCACAAAACAAAACTATTCAGAAGCAAACTCTATCACAAGTACACTCGTCCTCACCTAACGGCGAGCTGTAGTAGTAGTAGTAGTAGGTGATGGTATCAGCTCCTCATGTCCTTCCACCTCGTCCTGCTAGTCGTGATGGACCTCCAACCCCTCGAGATACTACGATCATAACTGACTGTTAGTCATAATGATGGAGACGGCGACCACCCCACATGTTGAAGATGATGACGACATGCTTGCGGAAGACCCTTCTTCGTCTCCAACAAAAGACTTGTGACGCCGTGGTGACCGTGTAGAGCGATACTACTATCTCAGCCCTCGGTGCAAGATGGCTTAATAAAATTTATTTGAATTCCTATGATATTTTTTAGTTGTAATTTAATATCATGTTATTTCAATTTATGAACTTTGTTTTTTTTTTCCATTTGGACTGAATGTACCAGATTATGTTGTAAGCCTATATAAGGCCTTGTTATTGTTAAATTCATTAAGTTTAATGAAAAGAAAAATTGAAAGCCTACCTCTCTCCCTATTGAATATATCGGCCCTCACCTCTCCCGTTTCTCCAAAACCGACGACCACCTCTTTCTCCCTCTCAAAATTCCGGCCACCACACCTCCTCCTCCTCCTCCCTCCTGAAGAAATCGACCACCTCCCACTCCCTCCAAAATTGAGCAGCCTTCTTTCCTCCTCCAACCCGACGAAGTCCTTTCTCCCCTCCTTGGTCGCCCCCTTTCCTCTCTCTTCATTCTACACCAAACCGACTAGCCCCTACCTTCTCCAAAAAAAACCGATTAGAACTTCCCCACCCATAAAGATTTCGGCCAAGGCAACTCAATGCGAATATGGTGGAATCAAAATCCGGCATGACGCAAGGAAGGAGGACGAGCTTCCCTCCATTTGGCACGACTCTAGTGGATCCGGTGACGAGCGATCCAAGTCTTGGAGAATATCAATCTCCGAGTGGGGCAATGAAAAATTCTACTTTCTCTGAGTGATTTTACTTTCCCTCTAGATAATTTCTGTGGTGGAATACTTTTGCGTTAATTCATGATAGCATTGAATTAGTCGTTGTTTTATTTGATCGAATTGTTGACTATCTTGATTTATTAAATTTCGAGAGGATTTGTGAACCTCATTTTCTTTTTGTTGGGAGAGATCTACCGTTTCCAAATCATAATTTTTGATGGATCTCTTTTGGTACAACAACCGCTCGATCAGACCGGGTGGGTCTATATTCGTTGTTCAATCTTAAATGGTTTGGCTACCCATACTTTATCATTTAATTGATAAAATTGAATAACGCGTGTGTTGCGCTTAAATTTTGTGCGAATGTAGAATTTGGGCGTGGAGAGGACTTCGAGTTTTGTCCGTAAAATCCGTATCTGCATACAAGCCTGCATCAATTTAGTATCAGAGGAAGGTTTGTGTCAATTTCCTAATTGTCACCCTCACCCATTTCTTAGGACGTCGATACTCACTTGTCTTGCACGTTTATTTGTCAAAATTAAAAAAAATCTTGTTTTGCCAATAGCGGCCTAAAATTTATATTTTTCTACAGAAAAATCAAAATTTTTTTTAATAATCTCTTTATTATTTTAATTAAGAAAAAAGAAAATTCCATCCTTGTTATTAAGCGGGAAAAATTCCATCTGTTGTATTTTCCTTGGGTTAGAACCATTGTTTTGTTTTCAAGTCCACTAGATTAGGAACTAATTACTCCCCGTCTTCCTCCCACATGGCGGACGAGCGAGATGCGGGTCACGTTCCCGCATCGATTGATGAACTCTGCCAGGAGTTCACAGATCAGTTGACGAAGATTCAGGAGATGCTTCACGAATTAAGATTAATTCAAGCGGCTCCCCGTAATCAAGCCGCCAACAAACGGAATTAAGGGATTAACCATAACAATAACAATAATAATGATCATGAACCGTGTGCACCGATTCACAATAACCATGCACCTTTTGAGTTTTATATTACTAGGGCAGTGCGATTCGAACCACCAACATATGATTGATTGGGTGAACTCAATGTCTTCTTAGACTGGGTTATGGAGATAGAGTGCTACTTTGAATGGTATAAGCTGACTGATGTTGATATGGTGCGATTTGCTAGGATGAAACTATTAGGTAGAGCAAAGATTTTTTGGTTAAATGAGAAACGTTGTCTTGGTACCGTGAATGGCTTACCACCCATTTGTTGGGAAGGCATGAAGGCCATACTGACAGACTAGTACGTCACTGCACTTCATCGAACAAAGACGTTTGATGATTTAGCTACCCTTTAACAAGGGAATAGGTCGGTCTCTGAGTACATGAGCCTTCTCAAGGACATGATGGTCAGGTGTGATTTTGGGGAGATGCCAGAGATCACCCTCTCCATGTTCCGTAAGGGGTTAAACCCAGATATTCAAGGTAAACTTTTGCATTATGGTCACACCGACCTCAACACCACTTTCAATGCCGCCTTGAATATTGAGAAGCACAATGTTCTCAAGTCTAAGACTCGCTCATTTTAGAAGGGAAAGTCCCTCTTAGGACCACCCCTACTTCCACCTATAAGGATAAGGGTAAGTTTCAGTCCACTGACTCGAACTCCATTGTCGTGACTGCTAGGAATATTAGAAACCCAATGGGTGAGAGAGTTCCTGTAGGAAGGGTAAACAAAACGAATGCTACTTGTTTTGCTTGTGGAATTCCGGGCCATTACGCTAGTGAGTGTCCTACCAAGCCCAAGCCCCTAGCCCTTTTAGATTCCTCGTCTGAGTAAGTCGAGCTTATATTTGAGGCAGGAGAAGATTGCGAGTCAGAAAGAGTGTCGATCGATATAGATGATGATGCTAATATGATGGTCATGCGGTGTATTCTGGCTAATACACGTGCATTAGATGACTGGAATAGGACGAATATTTTTTTGTTAAATTTTAAGAGTGGAGAGAAGTGGTGTAAGTTGATCATTGATAGCAGTAGTTGTATTAATGTGATATCTAAAAACACAGTGTCCTAAATGTTACTAGCTACTGAACCGCACCCTCACCCCTATAAGGTGGCATGGGTAAATAAGACATCCCTCCCAGTTTCAAAGCATTATTTGGTTCCTCTTACCATCAAGGCTTACTCTGAAAAGGTTTGGTGTGACATCATCCCTATGGATGTGAAAGTATCAAGTGTCGACTATGTCCACCTATGGGGGGGGGAATAGGTGTCGTGAAGTCTTTTGCGGAATTAACTTTACCTGCACAATTAAACAAACACAGCACAGAAAACACACAAGAAATTATAGTGGTTCCCCGATTTTTGTACGTCCACTTTCCCCCTTCAACCTATCCCACCAAGGGACGACTCGGTCACTTCTCCAACCGGATTGAAATCCAATCCTCACACTACGGAAGAAACCCTTCCAACAAAAGGAGTCACTACTTCTCCACCACGGATTGCACCCAATCCTTACAACTAGGAATAAAAATTCCTTTACAATAATTCAAAGTTGAATGTAAAAGAAAATACAAACAACTCTTTTGGAGTTTCCGATGTCCTTCTTCGATCGTTGAAGCTTTCTTGAAAGATGCGAAGAGTCTACAACCGGAGTACTCTCTTAGAGAGGATCTTGTCAAGATCGACGACAGAAAGTGATTGCGGCGGAGATCCTTTGTAGATCCAAACTTCTTGATGAAGCAAGCAAGGTCTACGAACGATCTCAGTCGGATCAGTCGTCTCAATCGATTCGGAATGAAGAACTAACCTCGTTCAATGAATCGATAGACAAGAGATCTCAAGAGAGATGCGTGAGATGCTCTTCTTGCCTCGGTACTGTCGTCGGAAGATCAGAGAACCTCTGAGGTCAGCGGCGGCGACTAGCTTGCGAGCGGTGACAGCGATCAACGACGTTCCGCGATCTACTAGGGCACGCGTCAGCTACTTCAGATTTTCCGTCAATATCGATCGTCTTAATGTTCAAAATACGCGACTATATATACCAGAGCCAACCCTAATGACCGTTGTGGGGCCCACAAGGAGAAACCCTAGCCCCAGCCAAAACAGCACATGGCAAGGCGGTTTTGTCTAGCGAACGAGAAAAATTGCCTAAGGCAAAATCGGCGAGAATCGTTGGTGATTCCCGTCGAAGTCAGCGAGAATCACTCACAGTTCTCGTCAATTCTGCCTTGGCCGAATTCAAGTTGGAAACCTTGTCAGCCAGTGGGAATCGGCGGGAATGCAAACTGATTCTCGTCGAATCGGCGGGAATCACAACGATTCTCGTCGAAATCGGCGAGAATCACTTGGTGATACCCGTCGATTCTGCCTTAGAAGAATTCTTGTAGGAAAAAAGTCATCCGAAAGAGGTCGGCGGGAATGTAGATTGATTCTCTCCAAATCTGCGGGAATTACTAACGATTCTCGTCGAAGTCGGCGAGAATCACTTAGTGATTCCCGTCGATTTTGACTTAGAAGAATTTTCTCTTCCTTCCTTTGATGACTTGGTCTTTGACCCATCTTTTCTCCTTCTGCTCATGATCTGCCTTAATCCTGTACTTGAAAATAAGTACACTCCAATAGAGAGAGCACACGTGAGTGAACACACTGATCTGCTCAACGAGGGATTACGTTGCGCAGACCCGTGTATATTGACCCATTGCACCCTAACATTTGTGTGTACTTAGCATGGAATAGCTGCAAGCACAACTTAATAGAAGATTGTTAAATACATTGTGAATCCATCTTAGCTTGACTGGAGGCTTCTTCAAATCCAGGTCATTGTGGATACAATACCCAACAATCTCCCCCTATTTGAAGAAGCCAAAATCCTATTAGCTAAGATGAATTACACCAACTAGAAATATATACACAACAAATGTGCGAGACAAGAATTCAGAATAATAAAATTTCACGCATTCAGAACAACAAATGAATCAGCATGTTATCATATATATATATATATATATATATATATATATATATATCCAAAAGTTGTTCATTTAAATACAAGAAAAGATATACACGCATATAGAAAATAAAAACAAATCTAGATTCCAAGTTTATCCCTCCTTTTCCTGAGCATCTCTTAGTTATTCAGCCATGTACTTCTTGCTTTGCCTGTCAAAGAATTCCTTCGGCTTCAGGTAATACCGGGGTGGAGGAGCTTTATGTTCCACAGTGTTAGACCTAAAGAATATGTTTCTTTTAGCCTCATACTCTTTATGCATCTCCCACTCATACTGACTGTATACTTCATTTCTATTAAGCTCTCCCTGCTATTATAGCATGAATGTATCTAGTATGATGTTCCTAGACATAGGACTCCATCGTTCATTCTTAACTTCACTTTCCTTCAATCTTAATTTCCTCTCAGCTGGAGTTTCTTTGGAAGTTCCTTCTTGAAGTTTTCTTTTCCCTTTTGAAATGGCCTCTTGATCAAACATAGCACTGTGAGCAGCTTTGGCAGTGGCTTTGGCAGCCTTTCTGGCATCAGCTTCACTCAAAGGAAGCTCCTCAGCACTTGCAACCTCATCAGTAGAAGTAGTAGCAACCTCATCAGTAGGAGCAACCAAAATTTGTATACTAGATGCTTGCTAAACTAGCCAGTGATAGCTTTCAAAAACATACTTATTTGACTGCTTGAAGTTGTCGACCATGATTTTCTCTAACCCTGCAATCTTAGCTGTAAATTACTCCTCCCCCTTTTTGGCTTCTTGAGCAATTGAGTTTGCATACGAATGCAGTGACTCATCTATATGCTTGACATTCCGAGTAAAATCGTCCAGTAGTGATTTCTGATTCGTATTAAGTGTGACCATGTTGGCATCGAACAATTTGATGTTGTTGGCCACAATATGTGCATTTTGATTTACCACTACCAGATTAGCTGTATTTTTCTGTAGCCCTTGCATCAAAAGATTGACGACAGTGCCTGCCTTAGCATACTTAGCATAAAATCTTTGTTCCATCATATCAAGCTTATGATTTATCTCCACAACATTCTTTAGCATCAGATCCTCGGACTGCTAAATTCGTTTAAGTACCTTGTTGTGAGATAGTTCAAAGGAGGCCTTCAGTTCATCCACTATACCTTGAATGATATTTACCGTGTGATTTGCCAGGATAGGTCCTAGCGGATGATCCTGATGAATGGCCTGGTCGTGCTCTGGGGGAATAGGACTCAGTGAGTCAGGATTCTCTTCTTCAGATACACTAGTGGAGCTTGATAGATTCACGGTCTCCTGTGGGGGGAAAGATGCAGCATGGGCCAAGTTTCCATGTATACTCATCACCCCCTTCAGAAAAGTATCAGGTTGTTCCTGAGGCCGGAAGGGCTCCCCTTCAACTATTGCATTAGTCACATCAGGAACCCTTACCTGAATTTGTTTCTCAGAAGGGGGTTCAACATCAATCTCCCTCATGGCCATTTCATTTCCAGCTTGCTCATTATTAAGGTCATAAGCGGTGGTTTGCTCCACATCATCATCAGCAGCAGCAGCATTCTCCATATCCTCCTCAACTTCCTCCTCGTCAGTCTGATAAGTAGCGAGGGTATCCCCTGCATCCTTCACGATGAGGGAAATATCAGTGACAATATCTACTTGATCTGAGACTGTGGAATCCATCCTGATGTCAGTAGAAAAACTGGGTAAAGACTCCCCCTCAGTTCCTGCATACAGCAGATCAGGAACTTCACTGGGCTCATCCGAGGGATTTCTGAACTCCGGTGCTCTATCTTCTTCATCAACATATGTTCCAACTGCACCCCCTTGGGAAATTATTCTTTCCCACCTATCAAAGATGCCGGAGTCCATCTTCTTTAGGTAGTGAAGGGGGACTCCCTTACTCATATCAAATCTATCTCCGTCCAGCTGATTCAGGTATAGACTGATGATTCTCCCGAAGTTAGGAGTACGTAGGGTATCTTTTATCTTCTCAAATAGCATGCCCCCAAGTTGAATTTCTTTCTGCACACTATAGCCATTAGGATCTTAAACATGTCACCAGATATATGATCATGGGAGCCAGGTTTTCATATCAGAACCTTCCCTATGATATCTGAAAGGAGCTTTCCTTCTTTGTTCATGTCCTTGCGTTTGATGGCCTTGGTCCCTGGAGCTAATCCACAGAAAGTAGTGTCCTCGCACGATAATTTTCATCGAGGTAGTCCTCTTGTACAGAGCTGGAGATGATGTGATAGTTTTGCAGCAGTCATTTTGATCCTTAGTCCAGCTATATTACTCTTGATGTAGGCTTGCACATTTCACACTGAATAGAACTACGGTCTAACGCCACGCCACTCTTCGATCCAATCCCTACACTCGCACAACAGCTCTACGCAACACCACGCAATTAGATCTATCAATATTATGCTAGCATACGGGTAGCCAAACCGGTTTGGATCCAACAAGGGCTATAAGGCCAATGTTCGATCGAGCTAAAAGCACCAATATTGGGTCTGACCGAGCGGCATTGTACTAAAAGAGATCTACCAAAAAACTTCGATTCGGAATGGGTAGATCTCTCCCAACGAAAAGATTGCGAAGGTTCGCCAAACCTCTTGACTGAAAAATAACAATAAAGAGAATAACAAACAAGAGAAAATCAACCACGATGAAATCCGAATATTTCAATAGTTAATGCCACGGATAAAAACCACCACTTGAATATTTCTAAAGAAAAGAATCTCACAAAAGTGGAAGATTTTTGTTACCCAATCGGAATGGGTGATTCCGATTAATCTCAACTTGGATTGTTCTCCACGGCTCCGCCGGAGTCGCACAAGGAGATGAGAACCTCGTTCGCCAATTTTGCTTAACGTCGGTGTTGGAGATTTACAAAGGGAGTTTTTTGGAGATGATGTAGGTGGATGGATTTTTGGAGAGGAGGGATGGAGGTGGCTCGGGTTGGTGGATGTCGGCGGCTAAGGGATGGGGGTGGCCGAACATGGTTAGGAGGGAGGAAGTGGTTGACAGCTTTTGGGATGGTTGCCGGAATGGAGGAGGGGATATGGGGGCGGTTTTCTTAACAAGGAGAGGGGGAGGGGAAGAGAATAGGGAGGAGGAGGAGGGAAGAGGCCGATGGCCAAGAGGGAGGAGGGAAAAGGAGAAATTCGGCCTAGGGGAGAAGGGAGAGAGATCTCAAGAGGGAGGCAATTAGGGTTTCAATTTTATTTCATCAATCAATACCTCAAAATGAAAATATCCATGCCTATATATAGGCTTAAATCAAACAACAAGGGAAAAGGCTACATGCAACCCAAAATTAAAATACATCTATTCATGGTTCAAAACATAACCATGACACATATTATGAAAATTAAATAAAATGCTTAAATAAAATAGAACCAAAATGCATAAATAATTAATAATAATTTTAGTTATAATTATTATTAATTATTTAAATATAGGCTTGCGCCGCGGGCGGATATTTGGGCGACGCGCCACATAGTCTTCACGGTGTCACACGTCACAACTTGGAGACGGAGAAATATCTTCCGTAAGCGCACCGTCCTCGTCTTCAACCTGTTGAGGGCCGTCGTCTAGATCAATCCTCCCCCGCTTGAAAATACTCATCACCGATGAGTTGGCCTGAAAGGACCGGCGTAGGAAAGCATCGTCCAATAAAACCTCGGGGCGGCAGACAACACCACTTGGAGAGGAGAGCACAACAACCTGGAGTATCCTGTCAAGCATAAATATGTTCCTACGGAACCTTGGAAGAACATTAGTCAATAAAGGAAAACAAAATTCAGCGTCCACAATCAATGTACCTCCAGAGAAGATCGATTAAGAAAACAATCCAAGTACAATCTCACAACCCATACCCAAAGAGAACATAGTGGACCCACACGGACAGGCAGAAAATTCAAGTGGCGGAGAATCATAGAGCGTTAAATTAGAAACCTCGAAAATAAGGGGAAAACCCCAATCAGTGGATAATTTCAAATGAAATGTGTATTCTCCTAATGTCATTAAGAACCAAAGAGGGTTCAGCTTACCAACTCGCCAACTTTCTAAAGTGCCCGAAGGCATCCGTTCAGGTAAGAGACACACCAAAACTATATCGTCACTCTTATAGTGAGAAACTCTTTTATGTAAGCTAGCATGAATATGATACAAAATAATTGGAATGGCTAGCACTTTACTAGTGTGCTTATATAAGAGGGGATCATAACGAGCATAATCTGGAGTGAGTTTCGCCGACAAACAAAAAAGTAAGTAATTAGACGCCACCAGAGTGATTAATTCAATTAAAATGAGCCTAGATAACTTGCTATCGTGTGGTGTGAACCCATGCGCAATGTGACACACCCAAAATTCAGAGAATAAAGGAGTTAAGTCCGGAGGGATGCGAGCTTTAAAATTAAAGATGATTTTCATAGGCATGAGCGTCGATGTTCTACTTTTATAATTAATATAATCACGCTTGGCATGAAGAAATGCCAAGGGAAATCGCTCATCATAAATACTAGTATAGCTGAACGCTCCCGGGTGTGTCAACATGTGCGAGCGATACAACTCATGTGGCCTAACCGTGGTCACTAACGAGTGGAAAAAAGTGTCATCAAACGGCGGGGGATAAATTCGCGCGATCGAGTGTGGAATATAAGTGTGTGAAAGTGACACCACCTCCAGTGTCAAAATAGTTAAAGAATGAGGAGTATACGTGGGTAGAGGCGTAGCCGGACACGCGGAGAAAAGCATAGTCAAATGTGACGCGTTGTCAGATCTACGCAGATCGGTGAACACACCAGAAACTAGCGCGCTCAACTGACTAAGACTTAAGCACGGAGACATCGTCAATACAGGAGCTAATATAGTGGGTGTGTCACAAAAAATCAGTCTAGGACAACCGATTCCACTACCTAAAACAACTACGAAAGCGGGCACAAAAATAGGAGGAAGGGTTGGTGAAATCAAACCTGGAAATTCTAAATCAGAATCAATTTTATCAATCGAAGATAACTTCAATGAACTTTCAATCGGGGGTAAGACTAAAGAATCGTCCAAAAATACCACTTCCTCGCTTAACATTTCGTCTAACACGCTAGTCTCGTCGATTAATTTAGAATCGGTAATGGTCTAATAAAAGGGGAAAATCAAGCCCGATGGAAATTTTAATTCAGGAACTTCAGATAAAGGTGTTTTCATCAAGGAACTATTATTCGGGCTCATAGTGCTAAAATTATCCAAACATAATTCTTTCACAAACGGTAATTTTTCCAAATCAGTTGGAACATCCAAAACAACAGGGTCATCAGAACAACCTTCAACATATCTCGGTCTAAAGGACCCAGCTCGAGTCTGAACAGATCACCCTCCAAGTCACTACTAGGTAAACTCTCAATGGAAGGTGACTCTACTGACTCCATAATAACCATAGGAGACGGCTCCAAAATATCGTTGACCGGGAGTGGAGAGGATTCCTCAGAGGTGAAATCCTCATCCAGGTCACTAGGGTAACCAATATCCTCATCATCGCTATAATCGTCAGAGGTAACAGCCTCATCCTAAGTGACAGGCACGATTCTAGACATTACCTTAGACTCAATAGGAGAGTCAACAACTAGACTAAACAACTCAGGGGGAGACTCAAAAAGGTCTACAGACATAATCGGTAGAGATCGCTCAATAGATCCAAAATCAGATATGCCACAAGACTCATAAGTAGTGGTCGTCCGAAATGAGGAAACCTTAGGCCTACGAATATGGTGCTTCTCAATTTCCAACGCCGTACAAAAGTTTGGTATGGAACTAGAGCCATAACGATACTCACTAAAAGGTTTGGCATTAGTAGTACGGAGATTGGTGGGATCAAATTGATCCGAGAGGAGGCTACGCATCGCCCACCACGTGTGTTTATAAATGCCAACACGACGCTCTTCATTTATCCAAAATGACTGGACTCGACCTATTAACCGCTCTCGGGCAAAGTGAACCTTTTGGAGGTCAACCCATTCGCGACAGTCAAAATGAAGTTCTATCTCCTTAAGCAAATCCCTAAAATTTTTAGGATACCCTAAACCGTCATAGGTAAGATTAATGTGGTGTTGCCTAGGGGGAGGCTTAACCATGGATTTATCATACCAATAGTCTAAACGGGAAATGTGAACGTCATTGGCCATAATTGTAAGAACCGGAGAGAAAACTCGATCCGATACTTGTGGACATGCAAAGAAAAGTAAACTGACCCAAATAAATTAGGATTGTCGGAATTGTTCCTGCTTAACCACTAGGGTAATACTTATAGAAAATAGATTTTCTTGCTAAAACAAATATGAAGATTATTAATAGAATTTTTTTTATGTTTTGCTAAAAAATAAGAAATTTAAGCCGCTATTGGCAGACCAAAAAAAATAATTTCTGTGTGATTTTGACAACTAACGTGCAAACAAAAGTGCGGGTTAACGTGCCACAAGATAGGGAGGGGTGCTAAATAGGAATTGACGTGAACCTCCCTCTGATACCAAATTGATGTAGGCTTGCACGTTTCACACCGAATAGAACTACGGTCTAACGCCACGCCACTCTTCGATCCAATCCCTACACTCGGACAACCGCTCTACGCGACACCATGCAATTAGATCTATCAATATTATGCTAGCATACGGGTAGCCAAACCGGTTTGGATCCAACATGGGCTATAAGGCCAATGTTCGATCGAGCTAAAAGGACCAATATTGTGTCCGGCCGATCGGCGTTGTACCAAAAGAATCTTACTGAAAAACTTCGATTTGGAATAGGTAGATCTTTCCCAGCGAAAAGATTTCGAAGGTTTGCCAAACCTCTTGACTGAAAAATAACAATAAAGAGAATAACAAACAAGAAAAAATCAACCACGATGAAATTTGAATATTTCAATAGTTAACGCCACGGATAAAAACCACCACTTGAATGTTTCTAAAGAAAAGAATCTCACAAAAGTGGAAGTATTTCGTTACCCAATCAGAATGGGTGATTCCGATTAATCTCGACTTGAATTGTTCTCCACGGCTCCGCCGGAGTCGCGCCGGAAGGAGATGTGAACCTCGTTCGCCAATATTGCTTCACGTCGGTGTTGGAGATCCACAAAGGGAGTTGTAGGAGATGATGTAAGTGGCCGGATTTTTTGAGAGGATGGATAGAGGTGGCTCGGGTTGGTGGAGGTTGGCGGCTAAGGGATGGGGGTGGCCGAACTTGGTGAGGAGGGAGGAAGTGGTTGGAGGCTTTTGGGATGTTGGCCGGAATGGAGGAGGGGATATGGGGGCGGTTATCTTAACAAGGAGAGGGGGAGGGGAAGAGAATAGGGAGGAGGAGATGGGAAGAGGCCGGCGGCCAAGAGGGAGGAGGGAAAAGGAGAAATTCGGCCAAGGGGAGAAGGGAGAGAGATCTCAAGAGGGAGGCAATTAGGGTTTCAATTTTATTTCATCAATCAATACCTCAAAATGAAAATATCCAAGCCTATATATAGGCTTACATCAAACAACAAGGGAAAGGCTACATGCAGCCCAAAATTAAAATACAACTATTCATGGTTCAAAACATAACCATGCCACATATTATGAAAATTAAATAAAATGCTTAAATAAAATAGAACCAAAATGCATAAATAATTAATAATAATTTTAGTAATAATTATTATTAATTATTTAAATATAGGCTTGCACCGCAGGCGGATATTTGGGCGACGCACCACATTGTCTTCACGGCGTCGCACGTCACAACTTGGAGACGGAGAAATATCTTTCGTAAGCGCACTGTCCTCATCTTCAACCTGTTAAGGTCTGTCGTCTCCATAAACTCTTTATTAGGGTGTCCTCTTGACGTAGCTTGGCGTTTGCATAGAACTCAAGAACTTCCATGTCTAGGACCTTGCACGGGTGTTCGAGAATAAAGGAGGGCCCAACTTGCTCTAGCATCAAGATAATGTTCCTAAATTCATCATAAGCATGGGCAAAGCCAGTCCTAAATAACTCACTTCTAGATAGGAGCTCGACCGTTGTTCGAGGAGCCATTATAAACCTAAACAAGTTACACTCAAGGAACTTAACTCTATCTAAATCTATAGTTTGTAGGAACTAAACTAGTAGGAACTAGACAAGTTATAAACGAGCTAAAGATTCAAGGAAGAACAGTCGTTACCTGTTACTCAGAGGGGGAAGGTAGAAAACTCTATACAGGCGGTGAGGGGAGAGAAGCCCTAGTACGATGAGAGGCTTACGTCGGGACGGAATGCTGGCGGTGGATCGACGAGAAACTTGTGTCGAGAAGATGCTGGAGACGGGAACACCGAGCCGAGGGGAGAGGACAGCGGGCGGACTGCACTCGATGGGAGCGACGGTAGCGACGGGAGTCGAAGAGAGGCAGACACGATTTTGCAGGATCCGCGGGGAAGCTATTTCTGTAGAGTCAATGGGAATGCGAAGGGTCGGGATTAGAATTTTTAGCTATTTCTACTATTTATTTCGGAATTTTTCCGGTGGTTGTGGAGGTTTCCGATATTTTCGCTATAGATTTTTCTTCTATTTCCGCACAATTATTATAATCGACAGGAATCCTGTTTATTTCTCCAAGATTTCCTTTTTCCTCTAAACAAAGGATATCAAGTTTTCATGTTATGATAGCTAAGTTGATTTCAAGGAAGGCTAATACTAGAAATAATCCCCGGCTTATCCTTGTTTGATTCAAAATGTAATGTTGTAGTTTCAACTATTGATACAAGTCCCTTGAGAGTCATAGGACCATTTGACACCCCCTTTCTCACCATATCAAAATTTTTGACAATTTATCAGTTTCCACAATATGGATCATACGGATATTAGCTTCTATGTTCTTCCATCAGGTGTGTGTATATATATATATTTATATCTTGAAAGGGAATCTACATATGTGTTTGGATATATATATATATACATCTATGTAAAGGGTTTCAAATTTCAAAACTGAATGCGCGTACCTGGGATCATTAGGTTGATCATTCGGATCCACGATTTGAAGTACAACGGGTGTCAAGTTCAAGTAGGACACTGTAGTTAGCATTATCTCTAGTCTAATATACTTGTTCCATAGCAAGCCTGGAACATCTCTTGTCTAGGTCCCAGCAGGTTCATGGGTGCCTAGATTATCCTGCAAAAAAGAATTACCTTACCTTAGGAACCCAATAGGTATTGGGTCCTAGGTTCTTGTCAGCATAAAATACAACATTCCTTCCTACAGGATTTCTGTCAGGAAGGCTATCTCTTGCCAAAGGATGTGGACATACCCTTGCCCTTGGCACAGAAGGATTGTGCCAACAATCTATGGCAAAGTGACCCACTCTGCCACAGCACCAACACTCATGAATATTGTACCTCCTTTTCTGACCAGGCCTATTAACGGAGTTAGTCATGACCCTAGGTCTGAAAGAGGCAAAGCTGGAACTGCTCTCAGATTTACCCTTTCCACCGAGACTTGAGGGGGGTCTGATGGTGAACATGTGGTGAGTATCATGAGGCCTGGGGGATTGTTCTTTCTTTTCAGCCAGGATACATCCGGGGGCCCCATTGATGTTTACCACATGTTTGCCAACTCCCTTTTCCTTTGTCCTACGGTGGGAGGATGTTTTGTGAGAGCTGGTTCCAGCAATGTCATGAAATGAGGGGCTAAGGACGTAAATATAAACGGTTCATGATGAGCCGTGTGTATTTTCTCATGGGTATCCATCACAGCACTTGCACTATGGGTGTTTCCACTTGAGGGTCGATCATTCTTGCAGTGACCATTGTTGTTCTTATGGTCATACTTGAAGGAATGACGAATGTTATTGCGTGCTAGGGTTAGAAGAAAATAAATGCAACCGAACTAGCAATCCAATAAGGCAAGTATACCTATCGAATTGTAGCTAGGGGACACAAGGGTCGTATTGAAATCCGGGAATTGTTGAGTATGCTTACTCACACGAAAACTATTATCTTATCGACGGAAAAACTAGGGTTTTAGAGAATCTAATTGCAATGAAGGAAGCAAAGCTAAAGCTAGAAAGAGAGCTATTATAGTTAATTAAAGAGCATAAGAAAATCGATTACTATGAAAGGTTGAAAATATGAAATGGAAATGAACTCGATCAAGAATCACCTCGGCTAAAGACGATTAAGAAAATGCGATAAAAATCTAAACTTATTAGGATAAAGGTCCTTGACTGTGGAGGCTCCTAAAGCTTGAACACGCTTCTCTCGAAGTCGTGCCCAACTAAGTTTAGGAAGGTTCGACCGACTCTTGTGTAAATCGGAGGCCTAAAACTCGCTTTACGCGGTGAACCCCACTACTGGATTTTACTCTAATCCGGGAGATTTGGACGTCTACCTCTCTCGAGGGGTGCGCACAACTCTCTTGAATGCTCACTTCATTCTATCGGCCTCTCGGCTAGCCCAGAATGAAAGCAAAGGTGGATGGTATATATCGATAATATACCTCCAACCCATGATTAATCAAGAGTAATTCATAGCCCTAACCTAAAAAGAAAAGATTAATTAAAACATCATAACTTAATCGCTCTAACCTCGGATCATCAAGATCGAGTACAAGGAGGATTACTTTATCATAATGGAGTGGAGGAGGGGGGATGAGTAGTAAAGCATATAAAAGGAACACTAGTAAAGGAAGAGAACTTATATTAATTAAAAGGAGCAAGTTACACTAATGAAATTGAAATTACAAGTGCATGAATTAAAGTCCTATTCTAGCCTTATATTAAGCAATAATAAAAAGCAAGATTACAATAAAAACTAAGGCAAACTAAAAACTAAACTATGGTTAAACAAAAATTACAAAGAGAGAGAGAGAGAAAAGCATAAAAAAAGATCAAGAAACAAAGGTACAGCACCTCCCCCACTCAACCAAAGCTTGTTGAAATGGAAGGAGGGGTCTGAATTTATAGGAAAAATTCTCGGGTTGGTCACGCCCTATGACACGCCCTAGGGGGGGCGTGTCATGGGGCATGACATCTACTAAGTTGACCTCGGGCTCTGGATTCTGGCGGGAGGGATGATTGCATCTGTACGTCGGTTGACACGCCCAAGGTCACGCCTGTATAGGTGGGGCATGACACGCACGTCGCGTCGAAATCATTGGTCGAAAATTCGTCAGTCGTCGGAAAAGTTGATGTCATGCCCCAGGTCACGCCCGTGATGGGGGGCGTGACAGTACTGTTGCGTGATGTGGCGAAACCTGCATTCAATGCGGCTACAGGCTTTGCGGTAGAGGGCGACACGCCCTTGGTCACGCCTGGAGACACGCCCAGGGAGGGCGTGTTAGGGGAGCGTGACAGCCATTTTGTTCATTTTTCTGTCCCTTCCAGCAGGAGTCCTCGGGATCGGGTGACACGCCCTAGGTCACGCCCAGGGAGGTTTTGACAGGGGGCCGTATCAAGTCATTTTTGACCAATTTTCTGGAAACCTTCAAAAAGACAAGAAAAAGTCAGTAGTAATAATATTTACATAAAAATGATAAAAAATAAACTTCTAATAGACATGATTTATACAATATAAAATAGAAAATATGATAATAGTTTAGGCTACAAAACGTATTATCAAATTCCCCCAAGCTTAAGCTTTGCTTGTCCTCAAGCAAAAATATAAAAACTAGATAATCATAAAAAAAAACTAATCAAAAAGTTCTAATTATGCCTACACAAGTACTCTGCGAAATTCTAAGTAGGGAAAAGGTGAAGTGTAAATCTAAAACAATTATTTAGGTATGGTAAAACTTTTATAAACTTTACTTAATAAAAACAAATCATCCAAAACTTTAACAAAGTTTTTTTAAATAGACTTAAGCAAAGCAACAAAAATGAATAAAACGCATTGAGTTGTTACTAGATCCAAGAAACGCATTATAATTATATCAATTTAATTAACAAAAATCTAAGTTTAAATCCAAAACTACCACTGATTTACTTTTCTTCTTTTCTTAATTGTTAAATAAGATTCAAAAGGCGAGAATCAAAAGGACTTAAATAGGACAGAAACGTTTGGTTTAGGAATATGATTAGGAGTGGAACTCAAAGATAAATGTGAAGGCTTAAAATCACACTAAAACAGAGCAAAGAGTTTCAAAAAGTTTCATAAATATATATACATTTTTTTCTTTCTTCTTTTTTCCATTTTTTTATTTATTTTCAAAACAAAAGCCATAAATATTTTTATTTTCCTTTTGAATTGGCCAAACAGAAATAAACATAACTTTTAAGCATACTTTTTTCAAAAACCTTTCTCCCACAAAAATCACAAAATATCCTATCAAAATCGTGAAAATATTTTATAAAACTCAAAAAGGCTAGTGTGATTAGATAGGTTGGAAATTTTGGCTTTGGTGAAAATGAAATGAAGGGAGGAGCTATCAAATGAAATCAGAAAAAAAGGCTCAAAAATGGCTAACTAGTGGAAAAAGTTTTTAGGTTGGCAGAAAAGTTCAAACGAAAAAAAAACGGCCTAATTCATTTTCACGCTTTTGAATTTATTTAAAACAAAGGTTTGAAAATTTTCAAAAAGCGAGTCCTAGATAATAAAAGAAGATTGATGAAATTAACTTGAAAATAGAAATAATAGGTTACTTCGATCGTTCACAACTACTACGCTATTCAAAAGTTGACTTTACAAAAATTATTCAAAAATGAAAAAGAAAATAGTGGATGATGAATTTTTGAGAAAGTAAAGGAAATAAAAAACAAGAAACCATAATAGAAATGCGAGTTTTAGAAAAATATTTCATCTTAACATGCTACCGTGAATTAGAAACACAATATGGCCAACATTTTACTTGTGAAACAAAATTAAAAAGAACGATTAGAAATATTATAATTAACTAAGTTTTTTATAGGAGATTTTGAGTAAAACAAAAACAAAAAACTAGGGGTACTATCGAAATACCAAAATGTCTAAACTATTAAAAAACAAATTTTTTTTTTTTTGGGAAATATTCTCTTGTTTTTTGGATTTTGGAAATTTTTTCTCTTTCTTTTTGGAATTTTAAGATATTCATATTATTTTTATTTTGGAAATATTTAAAATATATACAAGAAGAAAAATATTTACACTAAGCAAAAATGAAGGAGGAAGTCCTCCCCCAAGCTTAAAAGAGACATTGTCCTCAATGGCAAAAGAAGGGGATTGGAGAAGGAGAGAAAAATAAAGTACAGAATTGAAAGACAGAATTGAAACACAGGTACTTCCCCGAATTTATTTGCTGCGAAAGCTGAGTGATGCCGCTCCCCGGAATGTCTTCTTTAGACTTCGTGATGGATTCATCAACGTTGGAGCAGGCGATCGCAGAAGCTTCAGCTTGTCGGAGCCGTCGAGGCCAAAAATTGTAAAATAAAGAAAACAGAAAAAGATAACTTGGGTTGCCTCCCAAGAGCACCATTTGGTTAAAGCCTCATTGAGCTCGACGCATCAAAAAAATAATATTGTCCAAAAATATTGTTCTCCAGAAATAAAATTGTTTTTAGCAAAAATAAAAAGTTCAAAGTTAAAGTTTGTGAAGCAGAAACTTAATAATGTTCGGACTGACATCATCATCATCAGAAAAATAGAGTTTAAGACGCTGACCATTCACTTTGAAATTACCCTTATCAGGGTTAGAAATTAAAATAGTTCCATAAGGAAATACTTCTAAAACAGAAAAGGGGCCAGACCAGTGAGATTTTAATTTGCCCGAAAATAAACGTATATGAGAATTATATAAAAAGACTTGGTCGCCCGGCTTAAAGTTTTTAGGGTGCCTTAAGTGTTTATCGTGTAAACGCTTCGTCCGCTCTTTATTAAGTTTATTATTTTCATAAGCATAAGAGCGCCACTCATCGAGTTCATTTAGTTGAAATTTTCGAAGGTCACCGTCTGAGTGGGGATCGAAGTTTAAAAATTTTAAGGCCCAAAAGGCGCGGTGTTCTAACTCTACGGGCAGATGGCACAATTTTCCATAGACCAGCCGATACGGCGTAGATCCGAGGGCGGTTTTGTATGCTGTTCGGTAGGCCCATAGAGCATCGTCAAGTTTGGCTTACAAGTGTTTCCTAGAAGTTGAAACAGTCTTTTCTAATATTCTTTTTATTTCTCTATTAACTACTTCGACTTGTCCGTTAGTTTGGGGGTGGTAGGTAGTGGAAAGCTTATGTGTAACGCTGTATTTGGTAAGGATTTTTGAAAATTGTGCGTTACAGAAATGGGAACCCCTATCGCTAACGATCGCGCGTGGCATACCGAATCTCGAAAATAATCTTTTTAAAAACGTGACTACAACTCGGGAGTCGTTCGTAGGAAGAGCTTGGGCCTCAGCCCATCGTGAAACATAATCAACAGCAACTAAAATAAATTTTTTTCCGAAGCTAGAAGGAAGGGGGCCAACAAAATCAATTCCCCAGAGGTCAAAAATTTTGAACAATAAGAAATAATTTTGTGGCATTTCATTTTTATTTGAAATTTTGCCCGACCGTTGACAACTATCACACCTACTCACAAACACTTGCGCGTCTTTAAACAGGCTAGGCCAGTAAAAACCCACGCAAAGCACCTTGTGAGCGGTGCGAGCAGCTTGATAGTGCCCACCTATATGACCTTCATGCAAATGCTTTAGAATATCGATTCCTTCTTCATAAGAAACACATCTCCTTATCACTTGATCCGCAGAGATTCTGAAAAGATGCGGGTCTTCCCAAAAGTAGTTCTTCAACTCAGAAAAGATTTTCTTCTTTTGCTGAGAGGAGAACACTTTTGGGAGCACCCGGGCCACTAGATAGTTGGCGATGTGCGCGAACCAAGGAGAAGTAGATGTGTTAACTAAAAGCAGCTTCTCATATGGAAAATAATCATTAAAAGATTTTTCATTTAACTTTTCTATAAATGGGTTATCTAATCTGGATAGATGGTCGGCAGCCAAGTTCTCGGCTCCTCGCTTATCACGGATCTCTAAGTCAAACTCCTGGAGGAGTAAGACCCAGCGAATCAAGCGAGGCTTGGCATCTATTTTGGCAAGAAGGTACTTGAGGGACGAGTGGTCCGTAAAAACAATGATTTTTGAAAGTTTAATGTAAGGGCGGAATTTATAAAATGCGAATACTATAGCTAAGAGCTCCTTCTCGGTTGTGGGGTAATTTTCTTGTGCAGATGTGAGGGTTTTACTAGCGTAATAGATGGGGTGGAAGTTATTAGATATGCGTTGACCAAATACGGCTCCCACCGCAAAACTACTTGCATCGCACATAATCTCGAAAGGAAGGTCCCACACCAGAGCTATCATAATCGGTGCGTTAATTAACTTTTCTTTAATTGATTCAAAGGCAGAAATATAAGAGTTATCAAAAATGAATGAAGCGTCTTTTTTTAAGAGATGGGTGAGGGGCTTAGTGATCTTGGAGAAGTCCTTTATAAAACGACGGTAAAAGCAACCGTGGCCTAGGAAACTTCTTATAGCTTTTATGTTTGTAGGCGGCGACAACTTCTCAATAACTTTTATATTGGCAACGTCTACCTCAATACGTTTAGCAGAAATTTTATGACCCAAAACTAACCCTTCCCTCACCATAAAATGACATTTTCCCAATTTAGGGCAAGGTTAGTTTCTTCGCATCGTTCTAAGACTTTTTCAAGGTTTTCTAAACATCTATCGAAGGAATCGCCGAATACAGAGAAATCGTCCATAAATACTTCCATAATGCTTTCTACGTACTTGTAAAATATTGCGAGCATACATCGCTGGAATGTAGCTGGCGCATTGCAAAATCCAAACGGCATTCTTCGGTAAGCGAAGTTGCCGAAGGGACAAGTAAACGTAGTTTTCTCTTGGTCCTCGGGAGAGATGGGTATTTGAAAGTACCCCGAGAGGCCATCGAGAAAACAATAAAAGATATGGCTGGAGAGACGTTCTAAAATCTGGTGGATAAACGGCAAAGGAAAGTGGTCCTTGCAGGTGGCATCATTAATCTGATGATAATTTATACACATACGCCAACCCGTCACCATCCGTGTCGGGATTAATTCATTATTCTCATTACTAACTACGGTTATCCCTCCCTTCTTTGGCACTACCTGAACGGGGCTAACCCACTTACTGTCCGAAATAGGGTAGATAATTCCTGCGTCTTATAATTTCATAACCTCGCCCTTAACTACTTCTTTCATATTCGGGTTTATACCGCGCTGAGGTTGAATAGAGTTACGCAAATTATCTTCCATTAAAATTTTATGGGTACAGAAAGATGGGTTATGGCCTTGATATCAGAAATTTGCCAAGCAATAGCCCGACGATGCTTACGTAGAACTAGAAGAAGTTTATCGTTTTGCGTATCCGTGAGGTAGGCCGAAACGATAACTGGTAACTTGGAATCATTTTCTAAGAAAGCATACTTAAGGTGTTCAGGAAGTTCTTTAAGTTCTAGGGTAGGGGGTTCTTCATAAGAGGATTTAGAGATTCTTTCTTCTTCAAAAATAATATCTTCATAAACTTTTTTATAAGGAACATAATAAGGGGTGGGGCTAGCAGCCAAGACGGCTTCTTATAACGATTCAGTTGGAAGAAAAGAGGAAAACAAAAATCAGAAAATTGTTTTTCAAACTCAGAAAGACAATCAGAAGATTCATCACTTCCTTGCAGCGATTCAGCGGGAAGAGAAGAAGAAAAACAAAAATCAGAAAGTTCTTTTTCAAAGTCGGAGAGGCAGTAGGAAGATTAATCACTCATGGCATCTACGAAAAAACATGAGTCATCATTTGCTAGGGTGTTCTTCATCGAAGGTGTGATAGAAAAAGTGACTTCGTCATCGCCTACTCGAGGGAAGAGCTTACCATTGCTTACATCAATGATGGCTCTGGAAGTGGCAAGGAAGGTTCGGCCAAGGATCAGGGGAACCTCGACGTCTTCTTTGATGTCCAAAATGACAAAGTCCACCAGGAAGATGAACTTGTCGACTTTCACTAGAACGTCCTCCATTATTCCTAACGGGTACTTAACGGATCTATCGGCTAGCTGGATACTCATACGCGTGGGGTTAAGGCTACCAATCTCTAACTTTTTAAACAACGAAAAGGGAATCAGGTTTATACTCGCGCCTAAGTCGGCTAACGCGTGTTTAACAAAAAGATCACCGAAGACACACGGGATAGAGAAACTACCCGGGTCACTGATTTTCTTCGGCAAACCATTTGTTAAAACAGCGGAGCACTCGGCATTTAGCATGACGTGCAAAAGATTCTATAACTTCTTCTTATTGGTGAGGAGGTCCTTAAGATACTTGGCATATTTCGGCATCTGCGAAATAGACTCGTGGAAGGGAAGATTAATGTGGATTTGGTTGAAGATCTCTAAGAAGCGGGAGTACTTATCATCTTGACGTTATCTATTAAGTTCGGAGGGGTATGGAGGAGTTGAATTATTTTTGAAGATGGGTGGTGGAGTGAGATTTTTTTCTAAAACAGGGGTGATAACTTCTTCAGCAGAGGGTGGAATTTTTAAAACGGGAGCGGAGCTTTGATTTTTAAAGGTGGGAGCGGAGCTTGCCTCGGGCTCTTCACTTACCATACCGGAGACTTGCTTCCCACTCCGAAGAGTTATATCTTTCGCTTGCTCTCTCGGGTTGGGTTCGGTATTGGAAGGAAGAGACCCTGCGGGTCGCTCAGAAATTATTTTCGCGAGCTGTCCTACCTGATTTTCTAGACTTTTTACGCTTCCGATTAAAGTTCTTTTAGTAGCGTCATTTATGGTGATATATTTAGAAAGTAATTCCTCCAAGCTTGGAGTTTTTGGATAATTTTGAAGAGGTGGTGGTGGTGGTGGTGCAGAAAAATCATTTTGCGGTGGTGGGCGCATCGCATTCGATGGATTACTCCATGAAAAGTTCGGATGATTTCTTAAAGCAGGGTAATAACTATTCGGAAAATTAAAAGCAGGAGGATAAAAATTCACAGCAGAAAAATTATTAAAAGCAGTTCTAGGCATATTATTAACATAATCTAAATGTTCTGGAGTAGGGGTTGCAGATTCCCATACCTGAGGGGCGGAGGCAGCAGTCATCTCCGTGTTTTGCTTAGGATTTCTACTTGCAGAGCGAGCTGGGAGACGTTGTCCACTTCATAGATACCTGCAGGCTTGTTCGGGCATGACCTAGGCACATTCCACTGATAAGTGTTCATGGCCATGTCCTCAAAAAGCTCAAGAGCGGCTTCTGGGGTCTTATGATTTAAAGTACCGCCAGAAGCTGCGTCTATCATTTGCTTCGTGCTTTGATTTAGCCCGTTATAGAACGTTTGCACTTGTAACCATACAGGCAGTGCGTGATGTGGGCATCATCTTAATAATTCTTTAAATCTCTCCCAGGTTTCATATAGGGTTTCAGAGTCTATTTGTCCGAAGGCAGAGATATCGTTCCTAAGTTTTGCAGTTTTAGCTGGCGGAAAATACTTCGCCAAAAATTTTTCAGTTAATTCATTCCAAGTTGTTATGCTATTCTTAGGAAGTGTGTTCAGCCACTGCTTAGCGTTATTTCTTAAAGAGAAGGGGAAGAGTCTCCGCCTGATTGCATCATTTGTGACACCATTTATCTTGAAGGTGTCGCAAATTTCAAGAAAGCTACCTATATGTGCGTTCGGATCTTCATCTTGAAGTCCGTCAAATTGCACATATTGCTGCACCATTTGAATTATGCTAGGCTTTAATTCGAAGTTATTATTTACTATAGCATAGCGGACTATACTAGATTCTGTTCCCTCGAGGTTTGGTCGTGCATAATAGGACATAGTCCTTTGCACGGCCTCATCTACATTGGGTTCTTCCATTCTTAAAGTAGCAAACGACTCGGAGTCCTCAACCGGCACTTGGATAGTAGGACCTTGAAATCGCGATCTTCTCAGAAGAGTACGCTCAATTTTGTGGTCCAAGTCAAAAATAACCGACGGACTCCCGCGAGTCATGCACTAAAAGAACAGAAAAGAAGAAAAGAAAGAGAAATAGGATAAACTAGAAAGAAAGCTAGATTAGAATTTTTTTTATTCTTCTATTTTTTTTAAATTGATTTTTTTATAGATTAACTCCCGAACTTCTCAAGGACTACCCCGTGAAGGGTTCGCAAGGTACTAGACAAGATATTGGTGCTAAAAGCCCTTTGCCCTTTTCGAGAGAATTAGGTGGCGTAGAAAAATTGTGAAGTTGGTTACTATTAAGAGCGGTGATAAATTTTTTTGATTTTTAAAACTTTAAATAAAGATGATGAGAAAGAGAAAAGATAAAATTAATAGGTTCGTGTTTTCAATATATCAACGAAAGTTGGGTCCCCGGCAATGGCGCCAAAAACTTGTTCCGTGATAGGGTTCGAAGAAAATAAACGCAACCGAACTACCAATCCAATGAGATAAGTATACCTATGGAATTGTAGCTAGGGGACACAAGTGTCGTATTGAAATTCGGGAACTGTTGAGTATGCTTACTCACACGAAAACTATTATCTTATCGACGGAAAAACTAGGGTTTTAGAGAATCTAATTGCAAGGAAGGAAGCAAAGCTAAAGCTAGAAAGAGAGCTATTACAGTTAATTAAAGAGCATAAGAAAATCGATTACTATGAAAGGTTGAAAATATGAAATGGAAATGCACTCGATCAAGAATCACCTCGGCTAAAGACGATTAAGAAAATGCGATAAAAATCTAAACTTAATAGGATAAAGGTCCTTGACCGTGGAGGTTCCTAAAGCTTGAACATGCTTCTCTCGAAGTCGTGCCCAACTGAGTTTAGGAAGGTCCGACCGACTCTCGTCTAAATCGGAGGCCTAAAACTCGCTTTACGCGGTGAACCCCACTATTGGATTTTACTCCAATCCAGGAGATTTGGACATCTGCCTCTCTCGAGGGGTGCGTACAACTCCCTTTACTCTTGAATGCTCACTTCATTCTATCGGCCTCTCGGCTAGCCCAGAATGAAAGCAAAGGTGGAGGGTATATATCGATAATATACCTCCAACCCTTGATTAATCATAGTAATTCAAGGCCCTAACCTAAAAAGAAAAAATTAATTAAAACATCATAACTTAATCGCTCTAACCTCGGATCATCAAGATCGAGTACAAGGAGCATTAGTTAATCATAATGGAGTGGAGGAGGGGGGATGAGTAGTAAAGCATATAAAAGGAACACTAGTAAAGGAAGAGCACTTATATTAATTAAAAGGAGCAAGTTATACTAATGAAATTGAAATTACAAGTGCATGAATTAAAGTCCTATTCTAGCCCTATATTAAGCAATAAGAAAAAGAAGGATTACAATAAAAGCTAAGGCAAACTAAAAACTAAACTATGGTTAAACAAAAATTATAGAGAGAGAGAGAGAGAGAGAAAAGCATAAAAAAAGATCAAAAAACAAAGGGGCAGCACCTCCCCCACTCAACTAAAGCTTGCTGAAATGGAAGGGGGGTTTGAATTTATAGGAAAAATTCTCGGGTTGGTCACGCCCTATGACATGCCCTAGGGGGGGCGTGTCAGGGGGCGTGACATGTACGAAGTTGACCTCGGGCTCTGGATTCTGGCGGGAGGGATGATTGCTTCTGTACGTCGGTTGACACGCCCGAGGTCACGCCCGTGTAGGTGGGGCGTGACACGTACGTCGTGTCGAAATCATTGGTCGGAAATCCGTCAGTCGTTGGAAAAGTTGATGTCACGCCCCAGGTCACGCCCGTGATGGGGGGCGTGACAGTACTATTGCGTGCTGTGGCGAAACCTGCATTCAATGCGGCAGCAGGCTTTGCAGCAGAGGGCGACACGCCCTTGGTCACGCCTAGAGACACGCCCGGGGAGGGCGTGTCAGCGGGGCGTGACAGCCGTTTTGTTCGTTTTTCTGTCCCTTCCAGCAGGAGTCCTCGGGATCGGGTGACACGCCCTAGGTCACGCCTAGGGAGGGCGTGACAGGGGGCCATGTCAGGTCATTTTTGACCAATTTTCTGGAAACCTTCAAAAAGGCAAGAAAAAGTCAGTAGTAATAATATTTACATAAAAATGATAAAAAATAAACTTCTAATAGACATGATTTGTATAATATAAAATTGAAAATATGATAATATTTTAGGCTACAAAACGTATTATCAAATGCCCCTCCTACTCGGTGTGGGGGGTCTGTAAATAGTTTCCCCATTTCTCCACGATTTTATAATTTGTGAGATCCACCCGTTTTCTCACTTTCTCTTAATAGCATCTACCTTGTAAAAGTTAGATACTATTCTCTTCTCGGTCTCTAGAGAAAACTCTAGATCCGAGATCTTTGAGTCCTTCACCTTGATGGATTCCAATTGGAGGTCCATCTTGGTCCTCAACTGAGCAATTTCCATAGCTTGTTTCTCAACAAGCAAGTTGCTCTTCTTAAGGGCACTACGAAGGGAATCAAGAGTTTCAATCTTTTGATTGAAACTGTCTATTTCCCTAGCATCAAGAGATGGACAAACCTTTGAACTTCTCCTGTCTTCAGGAGATACAAGAGGAAGGGTGCATGAAAAGAAACATACCTGATGCTGATTATGCTGATCAGGGTTAGAGTTATGGTCTGCAGAGACTGAGGTTTCAGCTTCATCACAACTGCTTTCCTCAACCTCTTCTTTAGTCTCAGATAGAGACACAGGAGCCCTGATATTGAGAAGTTGTTCATGACTTTCATCATCAGAGACGAGGACCCCCACATGTGCTTCATCCTCTTACTGGCATTCAGTCCCGGCAGTCTTCTTTCCCTCCAAAAGGTCAGAGATTGTTACCTAAATGGACTGTACAGTCTTGCACTTATCCAATCTTGTAAGAGAAGAGCCTGACAAGATATAAGAGATGATCTGTCGAACCAGCTTATCCAAGTTGAATAGTGAGAGCTCAGTTTCAAACATCTCTGCGGTACTCTTAGGGATTTAGAGATCTTCTCCAGAGTCAGAAGCCTTCATGGGAATGAAGGGACCCTCTTCCACAATGAATAAAGCACGGGGGTCAATGGCTTCCAGATGAAACTGAACTCTCATTTTCCAGATGGGAAAATATTCTTTTGTGCATGTAGGCAGTCTCAGGGGAGAGACATCAGTGTACAGCTCCATGCTTGAGTCTTGTTTTCTTATTGACACTAGACATGGTATCTTACTCAAGGTGTTAACCTTATTTACGAGTAACCTCCCTCTGATACCATTTGAAAGTATCTAGTGTCGACTAAGTCCACCTATGGGGGGGGAATAAGTGTCGTGCAGTCTTTTGCGGAATTAACTTTACCTGCATAATTAAACAAACACAGCACGGAAAATACACAAGAAATTATAGTGGTTCACCAATTTGGGTACGTCCACTTTCCCCCTTCGACCTATCTCTCACCAAGGGACGACTCGGTCACTTCTCCAACAGGATTGAAATCCAATCCTCACACTACGGAAGGAACCCTTCCAACCAAAGGAGTCACTACTCCTCCACCACGGGTTGCACCCAACCCTTACAGCTAGGAATAAAAATTCCTTTACAATAATTCAAAGTTGAATGTAAAAGATAATACAAACAACGCTTTTGGATTTTCCGATGTCCTTCTTCGATCGATGAAGCTTTCTTGAAAGATGCGAAGAGTCCACAACCGGAGTACTCTCTTGGAGAGGATCTTGTCAAGATCAGCGGCGGCAATTGATTGCGGCGGCGATGCTTTGTAGATCCAAACTTATTGACGAAGCAAGAAAGGTCTACGAACGATCCCAGTCGGATCAGTCGTCTCAATCGATTCGGAATGTATAACTAACCTCGTTCAACGAATCGAGAGACAAGAGATATCAAGAGAGATGCATGAGATACTCGTCTTACCTCGGTAATGTCATCAGGAGATCAAAGAACCTCTGAGATCAGTGGCGGCAACTAGCTTGCGAGCGGTGACAGCGATCGGCGACGTTCCGTGATCTGCTAGGGCACGCGTTGGCTACTTCAGATTTTTCATCAATATCGATCGTCTTCATGTTCAAATTACGCGACTATATATACCAGAGCCAACCCTAATGACCGCTGTGGGGCCCACAAGGAGAAACCCTAGCCCCAGCCAAAACAGCGCATGGCAAGGAGGTTTGGTCCAGCGAACGAGAAAAATTTCCTAAGACAAAATCGGCGAGAATCGTTGGTGATTCCCGTCGAAGTCGGCGGGAATCACTCACGATTCCCGTCGATTCTGCCTTGGCCGAATTTCAGTTGGAAACCTTGTCAGCCGGTGGGAATCGACGGGAATGCAAACTGATTCTCGTCGATTTGGCAGGAATCACAACGATTCCCGTCGAAATCGGCGAGAATCACTTGGTGATTCCAGTCGATTCTGCCTTAGCAGAATTCCTGTAGGAAAACAGTCATCCAAAAGAGGTCGGCGGGAATGAAGATTGATTCTCGCTGAATCAGCGGGAATCACTAACGATTCTCGTCGAAGTCGGCGAGTATCAATTAGTGATTCTCGTCGATTTTGACTTAGAAGAATTTACTCTTCCTTCCTTTGATGACTTGGTCTTTGACCCATCTTTGCTCCTTCTTCTGCTGATGATCTTCCTTAATCCAGTACTTGAAAATAAGTACACTCAAATAGAAAGAGCACACATGAGTCAACACACTGATCTTCTCAATGAGGGATTACGTTGCGCAGACCCGTGTATATTGACCCACTGTACCCGGACATTGGTGTGTACTTAGCATGGAATAGCTGTAATTACAAACTTAATAGAAGATTGTCAAATACATTGTGAATCCATCTTAGCTTTACTAGAGGCTTCTTTAAATCCAGGTAACTGTGGATACAATACCCAACAAGATGCATGTCATGTTTTACTAGGACGTTCATGGCTTTATGACCATGATGTTACTCATTAGGGCGAGCCAACACATATGAGTTCAAATTTAATGGCAAGACAATTATCTTAAAACCTACTCCGTGTAAGGATCCTTCGGTCTCTTCTAAAGACACGATTGTGCCTGTAGAGAAGAAAACGTTAAGCTTGATAGGTAAGAAGGAGTTTGAGTACGAGACCTTTATAGACGGTGTCATGTATGCATTAGTATGTTTGCAAGTAAAGGAAGATAGCTCCTTTTTTGAGAACTTACCTCTAGCATTGAAGAACCTTTTAAAAGAATTTAAGGATGTCTACCCAGATGATTTACCGCCCGAGTTACCCCCATATAAGAAATTCAACACGAGATTGATTTCGTTCCGGGTTCATTGTTGCCCAACCTTGCCCATTATCGACTTAACCCCTCCACACACCTTAAACTAAAAAAATTAATTTTGTATTTTCTAAATAAGGGGCTCATCCGTCAAAGTAAGAGTCCTTGTGTCGTACCCAAATTATTGGTCCCTAAGAAAGATGGTTTTTGGAGGATGTGTGTAGATTATATGGCTGTTAATAAAATAACTATCAAATACAGGTTTCCCATCCCTCGTTTGGATGACTTATTGGACATGTTAGCCGGGGCCGCGATTTTTCTAAATTAGATCTTAAGAGTGGCTACCATCAAATCAGGATTACGGAGGGAGATGAGTGGAAGACGGATTTCCAAGTAAAAAGACAAACTTTATGAGTGGTTGGTGCTCGGGGAAGGGCTCACTAATGGCCCGAGTACATTTTTGAGGTTGATGACTTTAGTGTTCAAAACTTACTTAGGAAAATTTGTAGTTATATATATTGATGAGATCCTAGTCTTTAGCACCTCTTCGAACGATCATAAGTCTCACTTAAAGACAGTACTTACCACATTGTGAAAGGAAAAGTTATTTGTTTATCTTAAAAAATGTACGTTCAACGTTCCATCTGTGGAATTCCTTGGATATATTGTGAGTTTGGAGGGCATACATGTTGATCCTAAGAAGGTCCAAGCCATTAAGGATTTGCCAGAACCAACCAATATACAGGATGTTCGGATTTTTTAGGGCCTAGGTACGCTTTATCGCCGATTTATTCGGGATTTTAGTAGTATAATGGCACCGATCACGGAGTGCATGAATAATGGAGATTTCTCGTGGACCAAATCGGCCGCTAAGGCGTTTGAAACAATAAAATCACGAATGTCAAAAGCTCCTCTATTATGATTACCGGATTTTAGTAATGTTTTTGAATTGTCCGGTGATGCATCTGGAGTCAGTATTGGGGGTGTATTGAGTTAAGAGGGTCATCCTATTGGGTACTTTAGTGAGAAGCTCGTTGGGCCGAAATTAAATTATTCTAATTATGATAGGGATTTTTATGCAGTTATTCGATGCCTATAGCATTGGCGACATTATTTACTCTCTAAGGAGTTTGTTATCCTATCTGATCACGAGGCTTTGAGGTTTATCAATTCCCAAAATAAGGTTAACCCAAAGCATGCAAAATGGGTCTCCTATCTTCAGGAGTATGCCTTTATAATAAAACATCTTAAGGGAACTCTAAATCGTATGGCAGATGCTCTTAGTCGTATCTCGTTATTATTTTCTACACTAGAGGTGAAAGTGATTGGGTTCGATAGGATTAAGGATGAGTACGTTCATTTCCCAGATTTCAAGGAAATCTATTATTCCACGCAAAACAACTCTCCCACTACCATTTCAGCATATTATATTCGGGACGGTTATTTATTTAAACATTCAAAGATTTGTATTCCTCTTTCTTCCCTACGCCATTTCATTATGTGGGAATTACATATTGGTGGGTTAGGCTATCATTTCAGGCATAGCAATACTATTACGTTAGTAGAAGACAAGTTCCATTGGCCCGGCCTTAAGTCAACGGTTAATAAAATTGTGGGAAGTTATTGCGCGTGTCAATTAGCTAAGGATAATAAAACAAATGTGGGACTTTATACTTCTCTTCCGATTCCATACATTCCATGGGAAGATGTTAGTATGGATTTTTTTCTAAGCCTACCCATCATGTTTAAACATCATGATTCAATTCTGGTGGTAGTAGATCGGTTTTCTATAATGTCCTATTTTATTACGTGTAATAAAACTAACGACGCATCACATGTCGCAAAATTATTTTTTAGGGAAGTTATTGGGCATCGGGGTGTTCCAAAAACTATAGTGATCTATAGGGACGTGAAATTTAATAGTTATTTTTGGAAGACCCTGTAGAGGATTACGGGTACCAAATTATTGTTTTCTTTGGCCTACAATCCACAGATGGATGGGAAAACAGAAGTTTGGGTAGTTTACTTCGCTGTCTTGTGGGTGACCACAAGGGTACATGGGACATAATCATTCCACATACTCAGTTAGCATACAATAATTCAAAAAATTGGTCCACAAGTTTATCACCAAATGAAATCGTTTATGGATATAAAGCACCTGTGCCACTTGATTTGATTCTATTACATCCATCTTATAAGTCAAGTCAATTTGCACAAGATTTTGCCTCTTATGTTCGCAATTTACATAAGCACAATAATGAGGCACGAACCACACAATATGCATCCTATCAATCTCATGCTAACTTACATAAGAGAGCATCTCACTTTAAGGTTGGCAATTTAGTCTTGGTGCATCTCATCCCTGAATGGATGCCTTCGGGCACTATAAAAATGTTTGCGAATCGGCTAGATGTACCTTTTTGAATTTTAAAGAAATTAGGAGAAAATGCGTATCTTTTGGAGTTACCCACTGATTGGGAAAATTTCCCTATTTTTAATGTTTCGGATTTAACGCCATATATTTCTCCACAACTTGAATTATTTGCCTGTCCGCTTGGGTCCTCTGAGTTTTCTAATGGATTGGGTGGTGAGCTTGTTTTTGGATCACTCTCTCCATCGGTCTCCTCTAGAGGTACGTTGAATGTTGATGTAGAAACTTTTTCTCCTTCTTTCACTAATGCTTTTCCAAAGTTCCCCTGGACCACCTTTTTCTCAGACAGGATCATCAAAGACAAAGTGCTCTCCTCTCCAAGTGGTGATGTTCGTCGTTACTTGATACAATGTCATGATTGTTCGGCCTCCGACGACTATTGCCTTCCTGAATCGGAGGTGGATGTTTTGGATGATGCTCTTCTGCGCCGGTACATACATGTCAACTCATCGGTGATGAGTTATTTTGAGCAGGGGAGGATTGATGGAGATGGCGACACCCCACTTGTTGAAGATGATGACGACATGCTTGCGGAAGACCCTTCTCTGTCTACAACCACAGAATTACGGTGCCGCGGTGACCGTGTGGAGCGATGCTAAAATCTCCGCCCTCGGCGCAAGAAGACTTAAAAAAATTTATTTGAGTTCCTATGATATTTTTTTTGTAATTTCATTTCATGTTATTTAAATTTATGAACATTGTTTTATTTTTCTATTTGGGTTGCATGTAGCCATATTATGTTGTAAGCCAATATAAGTCCATATTATTGTTTATTTCATTAAGTTGAATGAAAAGAAAAATTGAAACCCTACCTTCTCCCCCTCTTGAATATTTCGGCCCTCACCTCTCACCACTCTCCAAAACCGCCGGCCACCACTTTCTCCCTCTCAAAATTCCGATCACCACACCTCCTCCACCTCCCTCCTCAAGAAACTGACCACCTCCCACTCCTCCAAAACCGAGCAGCCATCTTTCCTCCTCCAACCCGACCTAGTACTTTCTCACCCCTTGGTTGCCACCTTTTCTCTCTCTTCATTCTACACCAAACCGACCATCACCTACCATCTCCAAGAGAAACCGATCAGCACTTCCCCACCCTTAAAGATTTCAGCCAAGGCAACTCAACCCTAATCCCGTGGAATCAAAATCCGGTGTGACCCAAGCAACCGGACGAGTTTCCCTCTATTCGACGGGACTCCGGTGGATCCGGTGATGAGCGATCCAAGTCTTGGAGAATATAAATCTCTGTATGGGGTAATGAAAAATTCTACTTTCTCTGTGTGATTTTACTTTCCCTCTAAATAATTTCTATGGTGGAATACTTTGGCGTTAATTCTTGATTATATTGAATCTTCGATCGATTTGTTGACTATCTACATTTATTAAATTTCGATAGGATTGGCGAACCTCGTTTTCTTTTTGTTGGGAGAGATCTACTTTTTCCGAATCGTAATTTTTGGTGGATCTCTTTTGGTACAATAACCGCTCGATTGTACCGGGTGGGTCCTTTTTGCCTGAGAGAATATCGGCCTATAGCCGTTGTTCGATCTTAAAAGGTTTGGCTACCCATACGTTAGCATTTAATTGATAAAATTGAACAACGCGTGTGTTACGTTGAAATTTTGTGCGAACGTAGAAATTGGGCATCGAGAGGAATTTGAGATTTGTCCGTAAAATCAGTGTATGTGTACAAGTAGAGTATGTACAAACATTACCGAAAAGGAGTGCAGTGGCAAAAAGTAAACTAACTACTACTAAGATATTATCATAGAAGTACCTTAACTTATATGAATGCCCATACAAACTTATAAGTTAAGGTATTACAAATGTAACATATCATATAAAAGTGCCCATACTAATTTATATGATAAGGATCTATGGTGCGTATGTCCTAAGTATGTATGTATGTTATGGTATGTGGGTTATGGTTCATACTAGTGCAACTCACTCACACCACTCTGTGATCACATACCTTTAGTTCCCTCTTTTTGGAGTTAGCTTAACTCTCGGGTAGCACCATTGTGGCTACGACAGCAGCAGAGCGGGCATCTCCGCTTCCTAGACGGGTATACACACTGCCAATCCTAGACCCTTCACACGCCTCGAAAGGACACACTAGATACACCACGTGCTAATGCTGATAAACCCGCCAGTCTTTTTGGTCGAGTGTGCATTTTCGGGGTTTGTCCTCTAGACCGCAGTATATACAACCTACTGGCCCCTCAAACCTTTACACCTCACTAGAGTCAGCATACTACCATCGGTGTGACGATTTGTCCAGTACCGCGTGACCTACGATTAATATATTTATGCACATGCAGGTTATTTCCAATTCGAGCCTCTAGCTCACAGGACTGAAGCCCATCAAGTAACCAAACATCCGAGCCTCCAGCTCGCAGGATTAAAACCCGTCCTATATCCAAACATCTAATCCTCCAACTCGCAGGACAAAAACTCATCCTGTATCCAAACATTAGAGCCTCCAGTTCGCAGGACTAAAACTCATCCTTTATCCCTCCAACCGCAAATGGGTGAGTTTATCACTTCCTTACTCCTTTTCTAACGAGCACATACTTTTTTTAGGGTTTGCCCATTATTAATACCCAACTCTCAATGTTGTTCTTGTTTGAACCAAAAGACTTAAGGTATTTATTGGGAGAGCGACAATCTTTCGCCGGTCCCCATTATAGTTATTCTTCTTGGGGTTTGGACTCTAACGCTCGTTGCTAAATAATGACCTACTTGACTCCAACCAGGGTTTCAACTTGCCAACACAGTTCTCAATCTAAGTACCTATCATATCCCCTGTGAGTCCTAGTGTTATATGTTACTTTCGCTAAGCGCAACCCATGACCTAATATTTACCCATATGAGAAGACTTCTTACTCCTTAAGCCAAAGACCCCTAACTATTTATCATGGGTTTATCATATGCATGATATTAACCCTTCAGGATTTCATCAATTTCTTAATTGTGTTGGACCATAAATTAAATCATTTAATTATGCGACCTAAGTCACTTTGCACATGAAATACTATATCCAATGGTCCATGATATCCAAGTAAATTACCTGGAGTACATCTACGTTGATAATGACTGTTCACCAAGTATCCTAATTTTTCCATTTTATTTACCATTCATTTTTTATTTATGATTAAATCCACAATTATTCCATTTTCAAATTGCAGTACCTAAAATATTCATCCAAAAAATCATGGAAAATTACTTGTGATCAACATTACCATAATAATACTCAAGACAGAAATTCATAATCCTAACAAGAGATTTGACATAAAATAATTGCATGTTAAAAATATTACCCAAATGCCACTACTAAGGTTTTAGCATAATTAATAATCCAAAAATTATTAAATAAATATACAGGGGGTTATATCACAGAAATATGTGGCTGGGCATTTTTCCATAATTTTTCAAATAGTATTACCCGTACTTTTTATGTAATCCCAAAAAGAGCAAAATTATAAATCTACTAAATACACAAGATACAACTCTCAAACTAGCTCACAACATTTTCCAGAGATGTAAAATGTCCTATTATGGCTTTTAGCAAAATTACTTTATTTTATAAGGTCAGTAGCCCTATTTCTCATTTTTTTTCTAAATGACCATATTTTTCAATAATTCAAATTAATGGGATTTTTGATCCCAAAAATCCCAATCTTTCCATGGGAGCGATATCTCATCCCTATGAGCCTCTGTCCAACATCCCATGGACATGCTGAGTTCCATGCATGTTGGATTTCCCCATGCATGTTGGATTTCCCCACCATGTTCAATTTACAGTTGACACACCATTTACAAATCTACCCCCACCATGCATATTGCATTTCCCCACCATGTAGACGTCCAAATGATCTAAAACTTTTACCATATAATAACCAAATGGCCATGCCACCCAAATTCGGGGGAATTTGGAAAAGGGAATCCCCATATATTCCTTTTATTTAATAAATGAAATTTCTATATAAACTATTGAAAAACACCGCCCAAAAATTCTGATTTTTGGGCAAGGACTAAGTGTAACATAAACACATGCATGGCCTAATTTTCACTACTTGTGGACTTAGGACTTGACTCATGCATCCATTTAAAATTCTTTCCTTTCGTAGGAACAGTCCTAGGAGAACTGTCCTATAGGGAGATACAGTGCTCCAAATTATATGTTTAGGGTGTCAAATTAAAGGGGAGACCTAGATATACCTTTTTCTTGTTGATTGTACAACCTAGTGTTCGCAGAGTGGGCCAGGCTAGGCGGGAGAGCCAGTGGAATTGGCACACACTAGTGTAGTTGGCGGGCGAGCCCGGAAGGCTGGATCGCTCCCGCCAATGGCAAGCGAGTTGTGCAAACCAAACCCAGCCCACATCTGCCTAGGAGACCTCATTGTCGGCTCACCTCTGTATAGGGTAAGCGAGTCATGGCGGCTCAGCTTGCATTCGTCTAGAGATAGCAGGCGAGCTGCGGGAACAAGGCTGCGTCCCCCCAACAAAGTGGCAAGCTGACCCCCTGATCCTCAGTACCCGCCTAGTGTGGCTTAGAGGCAAATTATCTGGATACCCTTGCAGGAGTTGCAAATATCCTTCTAGAACAGCGGAGTTACGATGTTGGCAGACCCACTTTTGGCTGTATATAGCCGTTTGGAATAGCAGAGGTTGGCTATTTGTAGGCTGCTTCTAGAAAACTATAAATACACCCAAGGGGATACCTCAGAGGGGATGCTGACTAGTGCCCCGGTCTTCTTGTGCTTTCTGAGGTATCCTTAGCTCTGCATTTGAATAGGGAGGGGAAGCACTCTAAGATCTTACGAGTGTGTTGTGGGACCTTCATGCCGATCCCTTGGGTCTATCCCCTATTTATTTTCCCTAGTTTTTTAGCTCGCAGGATAGAAGTAAGTGCGTAATAACCCCTTCCACATGGGTGAACTCCATAGAGACTGAGTTTTTAGTTCCAACATTTCGGTGCGGTGAGCGTATAGTCTGGTCAGCACAAAAAATCTTCACCAAGCCTGATGACTGAAGGAGAAGGGCAAGGTTTGGACAGGGCCGACTCGCCACCCCCTCCCCCTCTTGCCACTATGGGGATGTTCGAAGAGTTCAGGCAGGAGGCGCTTGGGTTCATCAGGTTTGTCCTCGGTACGTGTGTCGAGAGCTAGACTCCAGCGGTTCCAGTAATCACCGCCCTGGCCCTAGGAGAGTGTGTACCCAGTAGGAGAGCCAAGAAGGAGGTAGTAGATGGAGGCAGTGAGCGAGAGTTGTAGTTCGAGTACTCTTCCCCGAGTCGGAGAGCGGAGGATGGTTCGGCGAGTTAGCGGTGCGAGATCCTCCGGCTCGCCCAACAGGGGAAGGCAGCCCCTTTAGTGAGATCATTTCTTCTGCCCCAATTCCAGAGGGGTTTAGGAAGCCGAAGATGTCATATTACACCGAGAAGGATGACCCAGTCTAGAACATCGAGTGGTTCGAGGATTTGGTGTCGATAAGGTAGATGTCGGATGCCTTCAAATGTAGACTCTTTGCCATCACCCTCAAGGAGAAGGTGAGGGAGTGGTTCCATTAGCTATAGGCCAACTCAATTTACTGCTTTGAGGACCTACGTAGGGGGTTCATATTGAGGTTCACCACTTCCAAGAAGAGGAAGAAGGAGTCGGAGTCCCTGTTCCATATCAAGCAGGGGGTGTACTAGACTTTGGGGAGCTATGTGGAACAGTTCGAGGAAGGGGTCAACCAGGTCCAGCAGATTCCAGGGCACACCCTATTGATGGCCTTCACCCTGGGGCTACAACAGGGCTTCTTCAGTATAGAGCTTAAGAGGGTGTCACCTCTCTCCTACGAGGATTTGATGAAGAGGGTGGTGAGGGAGGTCGAGGGGGAGGCGTTAAACCCTGATTTCATGAGAAAGCTGGCCAAGTTGTCCACGGAGGAGAAGAAGGGGCCAGGAGGTTGCCAAGGTCAGGATGTGAAGAGAGATGAACCTCGACAACGAAAATAGCAGTAGTAGGTTCAACAGCAGCAGCCGAGGTATGGGCGTCAGGAGCTAAATAACCGACTCGGTTGGAGGTAGCCAGAGTGGCAGGATCAGGGGCAGCGGAGTGGTTTCCAATGAGAAAATAACCGCCAAGGAGGCCAGGGCCACTTTCACCATCCAGGCTGGAGGCAGGGTCAGAGGTCTCCTCTCTCCAATTAACATCAGGCTATGACAATAGTGATGTAGAGGAAAAGGGGTTAGCAGAGGAGGAGGGAGTTTAGGGTAGAGTTACCCAATTGTGACTACCACCAGGAGGAGGGGCATGCTACAGCTACTTGCCCGGAGTTCCTCGAGGTAAGAGGAAATAGGGAGGAGTAGCAGCAGCAGGAGGACTGCCGGGAGGTACGGATTGAAGAAGTCCTGCCTCGGACAGAGGAGGACAGGTGTGAGGACTGCGCCGATGTTGGGGCCCGAGGAAGGATCAAAGTGAGCCATAGGGGTGGGGGTCGAGGCTTCCCATAAGGAAAGCATTCATATCATATACCGCCGGAGCATTGGCTCTACATCCCAGACCCCATCCCCAGAGGAGAAGATCAACTTCTCAAGGAAGGACATGCCATATCACGAGGACCCCTTCTGCGACGCATTTGCCATCAAGACCGCGATAGAGAACTTCACTGTCTCCTGGATCCTCATTGACAATGGGAGTTTGGTCAACATCATCTTCAAAAAGGCGTTCCACGCAATGAAGGGGGAGGCCATGAGGGTGCTGGCATCGGACGGACCTCTGTTTGGGTTCTATGCGGAGATAAAAGAGGTGGTTGGAGGAGTAGGACTCCATGTTACTCAGGGGGGGGGGGGCAGTCTCATACTTGCAGGTTTGTCATCATGGATGCCCCCAGCAGCAACAATGCCATCTTTGCGGGCCTCTCATCAGAAGCTTCCGTTACATCCACTCATCCTTTTATCAGTGCTTGAAGTTCAATGTTAAGGGGATCCTGGTTAGTGTCAGGTGAGACCCCTAGGTGGCGAGGGAGTGCTACGTGACTGCGGTGAACTCCATTTCTTGGCATGAGGGGGCCGAGGAGATTGAGCGGAGGATGGAGGTGGCGGAGAAGGAAGTAGGCTGAGTAGAGATGGAGGTGGAAGAGGGCCTCACCCATGTGGTGGTGGTGGAGGGAGTTCAGGAGGAGCCGTTCGAGGCAATGGCCGTGGAGGAGGTTGAGGAGGAGGTCCATGTCCCAAGAGAGGGGGCGTTGGTGAATGGGGAGAGTTGTCCAAGCTGGTGTCAGAGGAAGAAGTGGTGGAGATGGAAGTTCTCACCCAGGGAGGCAGGTTGGAGAAGGTTTGCATCAGCAGGAAGCTGACCCCGGTGGACCAGGAGAGGATGCTGGCATGCATCAACAATAATGTGGACATTTTTGCATGCAGCTCGGTAAAGATGTCAGGGATCGATGTAAAAGTTGCTTGCCACTGCCTCAAACTGGATCCAGAAGCCCGCCCCATCCAGCAAAAGAAGAGGTCCATTGTGGACAAGCTAGCCGAGCCCATCAGGGAGGAGGTGGCCAAACTCCTCAAGGACGACTTTGTATCTGAAATTCAATACACCGGCTGGGTCTCCAATGTAGTGATGGTTAAAAAGGAGAAGGATGGTTGAATATGTGTGTCAATTTCTCTTTGCTTAATAAATCATGCTCTAAGGATTGTTATCCCTTGCCTCGGATTGACGTGTTGGTTGACTCAGCTGTCATTTTTCCTATAATGAGTTTTTTGGATGCATTTTAAGGTTACCACCAAATGAGGAGGCACCCTACGACAAAAAAGATGTCTCCTTCATCAAAAGGGATGAATGCAACTACTACAAAATGATGCCTTTTGGGCTGAAGAATGTAGGGGCAACGTGCCAGAAGATGATGGACAGAGTGTTCCGAGAATAAAAGGGAAGGAACTTGGAGGTGTTTGTAGATGATCTTATGGTTAAGAGTCGAGAGGTGGACTCTCGCCTCCAGAACCTGGAGGAGACCTTCACCATCTTACGTGAGTACAAGATAAGGCTGAACCCCTTGAAGTGCATTTTTGGGGCTAGCAGAGAGAAGTTCTTGGGTCATCTCCTCACTCCCGCAGGGGTGGAACCCAATCCTTAAATGGTCAATGAAATCATTGAGTTGCGATCACCTCAAAATACAAAGGAGGCAGAACGGTTGGCGGGCAAGCCGGCAGGGTTGAGTTGGTTCCTTTCTCAGGAAGGGGAGAAATGCTTTAAATTCTTCAAGACATTTGGGGGGGAATAAGATCAAATGGACCAAGGAGTGCGAGGAGGCATTCCAAGCCTTGAAAAGGCAGTTTACTCAGGCTTCGCTCCACCAAGGGCCAAAGGAAGGGGAAGACCTGTCCCTCTACCTTGGAGTGGGGGCCGAGGACTTGAGCTCCGTCTTGGTATGAAGAGGGGAAGAAGTAGTTGAGCGTCTACTATGTGAGTCGGGTCCTGAGGAAGGCGGAGCTCTAATATCCCGTCTTGGAGAAGCTGTCCTTCGCTCTGGTCATCTCGGCCTGGAGACTCCTTCCCTACCTCCAAGCACACTTCATATGAGTGGTGACTGACCACCTCCTCCATAACATCTTCGAGGGGGTGGAGTATTCAGGTAGATTGGCTAAGTGGTCAAATGAGCTGAGTCATTTCGATATCTCTTTCGCCCCCACCTCTTGATCAAGGCCCATGAGATGACCGACTTCCTTGCTAATTATATGGTCGAGGTGGCGGAGGCGGAACTCACCCTCCCAGTTCCATGGAAGGTAATGGTGGATGGTGCCTTAGGTAAGCATTCCTTGTGGGTGGGGGTGATCTTGGAAAGCCCCCAAGGAACAAAGATAGAGCAAATAATAGTTTTCCATTTTCCTATTACTAACAATCAGGCAGAGTACGAGGCGGTGATTGTAGTAATGCGTTTGGCCAGGGAACTGGGAGTTCTTGACATAGAGGTCTTCACCGACTCCATGGTAATTGCTTCCAAGATCAACGGGGAGTTTGAGTCAAGGGAGCCTACCCTTCAGTTATACTTAGCAAAGGTGTAGGGGGTCATCGGCATGTTCCAGACCTTCTCCATCCGACACATGCCCCGAGAAGAAAATGAATAGGCTAATCAGCTGGCAAAGCATGGTCCTCGGGTGGGGGTACCATCACTAACCTATTCCTCCCTTCCATTGAAGAGGGAGAGATGATGGAGGTGGACCAACACCCAATGTGGATGGACCCTTTCACAGCGTTCCTTTCAACGGGGGAGTATCCTGAGGGGATGGACAAAAAGAAGTTCAAGTATAAGTAAGCATACTATCTCATCCGTAATGGGAAGTAGTATCGGAAGACTCTCTCAGGGTTATTGGCTCGTTGTGTGGCCAAGGGGGATGCCCAGAGAATCTTGGAAGAGGTTTACTCCGGGGAGTGTGGGAGTCACTCCGTGAGTAGGAACCTGGAAGGAAGCATGGTCAGACAAGGATAATTTTGGTCGACCCTGGGACACGATGCTACAGAGTTCACAAAAAAGTTCCACAAGTGCCGAATGTTTGCCCCCCTCCAACTGCAACCATCCCAGCGCCTCAGAAGCATCGTAGTGCCCTTGCCCTTTGCCATCTGGTGGATGGATTTCGTTTGACCCTTTCCCAACGCCAGCGGGCAGAGGAGGTTCATGTTGGTAATGATAGATTATTATTCTATGTGGTTGGAGGTTAAAGCGCTAGACAAGGTGACCTCCCAGGTGATCAGGAACTTTGTTTGAGGAGAGATCATCTGCCGACACGGCCTGCCCCAGGCTATTATCAAGGACAATGAGCCTCAATTTTCCAGCACCCAGTTCATCAACTTCTGTGGATAGCTCGGGATCGATCTCAGGTTCGTGTCGGTGTACCATCCCAAGAGAAACGGGAAGGTGGAGGCGGAAAACAAAATGATCGTCAACTTCCTGAAGAAGAAAGTGGAGAACTTTAAGGGTAGATGAGTGGAACAACTTCCTTCGGTTCTCTTGGCCCTGAGAACCACTCCCAACATGGCTACGGTGAGACTCCCTTCAAGCTATCTCAAGGATGTGAGGCCATTCTCCCAATCGAGCTCGAGATCCGGACACCTCGGATTGTCGTGACAGAGGCAGGTAGGGAAGAATGGCAAACTGAGAATGAGGAGAAGCTGCGGATCTCCCTCTATATGGTGGATTAGTTGCATGACCTCTCCGCCATCTACCAGAAAGAAGTGAAAAGAAGAATGTCTAAGTACTTGTATAAGCACGTCAGGGTCAAACAGTTCACGAAGGGGGTTTGGTCCTAAAAAAGGTGGATGCGGCAGGAAGGTCAGGCATAGTGGGAAAGCTCAACCTTAACTGGGAAGGCCCATACATTATTGGGGTGGCTTAAGATCAGGACGGTACTATCTCCGAAATTTGGAGGGCGAGACCCTAAGTCACACCTAGAGCGGTGGTGACTTGAAATGTTTTTTATCTAGGAATACATGTATGTACTATACTTTAATGAATAAAATTCTTTGATGCGCCACTCCACTTGCAGGTAAAGCTTGTGGTATGCACTTATCAGGATAAGTCGTGAGATGCCTCCGCATCCATGCTTCCATATAATATGTAGGGATGAGGATTGGTTGGACAGAGGCAAGATATCTCTCCCTAGGGTTAGGTCCTGGAATGCTACCACTATCAGGCTCCCATCTAGCGGGCAGGGTCGGGATACCCGTTGGACATCGTTATGACAATAAGGCTTAGTTCGGTTGATGCTCAACACCCGCCTTCAGGCTCTCACCTAGCTGATTGGGCCGGTGGTAGTGCCCAAAGGTTGGACAGAGGCAAGTTATATAGCTCTGGGGTTAGGTCCCGGGATGCTCCTGCTGTCAGGCTCCCATCTAGCTGGCAGGACCAGGAACCTAGTTGGACATCGTTATGACCCTGGGCTTGAGTCCGGTTGATGCACAACACCCACAGTAAGGTCTAACCTTGCTAATTGGGCTGGTGGAAGTGCCCGAAGGTTGGACAGAGGCAGGTTATCTCGCCCTGTGGTTTGGTCCCGGGATGCTCTCGTAGTCAGGATCCCATCTAGCTTGCAGGGCTGGGATCCCCGTTGGACGTCATTATGACCCTGGGGCTGATTCTGGTTGATGCTCAACACCTTCTTTCAGGATCTCACCTAGTTGATTGGGCCGGTGGTAGCACCCGGAGGTTGGACAGAGAAAAGTTATCTCTCTGTGGGGTTAGGTCCCGGGATGCTCCCGTTGTCAGGCTCCTATCTAGCTGGCTGGGCCGGGATCCTCATTGGACATCCTTATGAACCTGGGGCTGAGTCCAGTTGATGCTAAACACCCTCCATCATGCTATCAAACATCTGATTTGGCCTATGGTAGCGCCTAGAGGTTGGATAGAGGCAAGTTATCTAGCTTTGGGGTTAGGTCTCGGGATGTTCCCGCTGTTAGGCTCCCATCTAGCTGTCAGGGCTGGGATCCCCGTTGGATGTCGTTATGACCCTAGGGCTGAGTCCGGTTAATTCTAAACACCAGTTTCCAGCCTCTCACCTAGCTGATTGGGCTAGTTGTAGCGACCGGAGGTTGGACAAAGCCAAATTATCTCGCTCTGTGGTTTGGTCCCTGGATGCTCCCGCTGTCAGGCTCCCATCTAGCTGGTAGGGCCGGGATCCCCATTGGAAATTGTTATTACCCTGGGGATGAGTCTAGTTGATGCTTAACACTCGCTATCATGCTCTCACCTAGCTGATTGGTCTGGTGGTAGCGCCTAGAGGTTAGAAAGAGGCAATTTATCTCGCCCTAGGTTTAGGTCTCGGGAAGCTCCTACTGTTATTCTCCCATCTAGCTGGCAGGGCCTGGAACCCCGTTGGACTTTGTTATGACCATGGGGCTAAGTTCAGTTAATGCTCAACACTAGCCATCAGGATCTCACCTAGCTGATTAGGCCGGTGGTAACTCCCGGAGGTTGGACTGAGGCAAGTTTCCCCACTTTGGTTTTTCTGTCCCAGGATGCTCCTGCTGTCAGGCTCCAATCTAGCTGGCAGGGCTAGGATCCTCGTTGTACGTCGTTATGACCCTATGCTTGAGTCCCAAGATTCTTCTGCTGTCATGCTTCCACCTAGATGACAGATGGGATTCTCGATAGACGTGGCAATATATAAAGTGGGGATCCAGACACTCGAACTTCAGAGGAAAAAATCATAGGTATGATAGGGTGTTCTAGACAGGTTGGAGAGCCGGTAGGGGTGAGCCGAGATCTTGGCAGGCCGGCGAGCCGGGAATATGGTTCTACGAGGCGAGCTCTCTGGACTCAATGCTTGGCCGAAGTAAAATATCGATTGGCACTCATCTCATATTGTTAGGCTCCTAATGACTGAAAAAGGGAAGAGAATTAGATGTCCCCAATGGAATTGCATAGCCCCTGAAAAGCGACCAAGGTAACGAGAACTCAGGCCACGCCGTGACTTCATGGAGGCCAAGCTCGAGCGAAGCCGAGCAGCCCGTGTGTAAGTCGATCCGGCCTGCCTCCTTACCCCGCGAGCAGTATAGAGAATCCCTGGGCAGAGGGGATGAGTAGCCATTTGTGGGTCGATCACATAAGATCTTTATGCCTCCTAAGCTACCCTCATGGAACGCGCAATCTCGCCTAAGGGAAACGGGCCCGGAAGCGACGAGTGAGAGAGCAAAATTAAACCACAAGTACGCAGAGAACAGTTTTAAAACTTCGAAGAAAAAAATATCATAACTAAAGATGAGCATTTCAGGAGAGCATGTTTCATTAATCACAATTGTTACCAGTCGGGGACTCAACCCGCATTTACATTGAAACAAACAAAAAAATATACAAAAGAAGAATCTCCGCACAGGGGTTTAGGGAGGCGAGCTCTCAGGCGGCAAGCCCTCCTAAAGTGGTTGGTAGAACTTCTAGCCCGACTTCGGTACCGGAAGGAATAACTCTGGTACCACCTTGCTCGCTGAGAGCCCCGCGCCTTCGCGCGTAATAAGCCTCACATGTTTCACGTCTGGAGAGTGTACTTCGCTGCCTTGGCAGCATTCTTCTACATCATGTCCTCCAGCTCGTACTCGGTGTGATGCGTGAGCTGGCAGCTACTGCTGGATGGCGGCGGAGCAGTAGCTCCGACTTCAAGTTCCCTCACCCGCGCCTGTGATGCCTCCTTTTCCTTATCAAGGGTGGCATTTTGGAAGCCTAGAAGCTTGGTCATCTCCGCATCCTGCGAGAAGAGATAGAGTGAACTTGAGGAAAGAGGAAGCGATCTTAACGCAATTAGTGTGAATCGCGAGACTTAACACCCCTCCCAAGTACCCGATGAGGATGGCATCGGCTTTCTCCGCCCTCTACTTCTGGTGGTCCGCCTCCTCCTATGCAAGATGGCGGGTCTCTTCCTTTTCATCAACAAGCCTTTGGAGCGAAGGGGCATTCTTCTCCTGCTGTATGCACCTCCTGCCCACCATATGGGCCAGCTCTAGGTTGTGGAGCTGGGCCCGCACACTCTCATGAACAAGAACTCGTGTGGCCTCCTCATCATAGATCGCAGCATCTTCTCGCGTATAGAGACCAAACAAGAAGTTATAGGCCTCCCCGCTGATGGATTCCTACTCAATACAACCCGGAAGTAGGGTGGAGATGTACGCCTGGTTTGTCTCCTTGTCCTACTGGAGGAGGGGGATGCCGAGCTCATGTAACGGCCGCTCACCGAGGCCAAAGTTATGGTGCCCTCTCAGCACTGGCTTAACGGTGCCCCTCTCCTCGTGATTCAGAGGTGCCGACTGCCTCTCCAGGGAAGCCGCCGGCCAAGTTGCTTGGTGGGGGGGGGCAGGGTACTCAGTTGGCTGGTCTGACGGAGCTTGCCCTTTTTTTGAGTTGCGGGGGGCGGGCCGCCTGCGGTCTTCAGCTTCTTGGTTGGTGGCGGCGTTAGAGGTTGTTCGCGGGTGGCCCACTTTTGGGTAGTAGAGGCTGAAGTCTAACGATGTGCGGAAGCAGCCGCCTCGGCACGGGCGAGCCCGCCAGGAGCGACTCACACAGTCTCATAAGGAGGGTGCAGGGAAATGTCTCGCTCGCCTGTAGAGAGAGGGTTATAATACAAGAAATAACGGGATAAGTAAAAAGAAGCGCAAGTACTTTTCCTCCTCCGGGCCCAACGGGAGCGAGGCTATCTATGTTCCTGCAGTGGAACGCCACTTCAAATTTCTTCCCCTCGAAGAACCTGTAGAGCTCGTCTTTGTTGCCCCTAGGGGTAGGGGCGGTAGCTCACCTCACTGAGCTGGATTGGAGAGAAGAGGATGTTGTCGAAGTCTCCCATGATGAAGAAGAATTTCTTTAGCCAGTTATTGCTCTTATTTACCGTCTCCCGCACCTTTATGTGGTTGTGGGATAAGTAAGCAGTTCCATCCTTGTTCCCCTAGAAGGAGAATAGCTTGCGGAAGACCGCGGGGCTGAAATCAAACCTTTCCTCCTACAGGAAGCAGGCTAATTCAACCACGACAGCGACTGAGTTTGGGATCATCTGGCCTGGGACGACCCCAAAATACTTCAAGTTCAGGCGGACCCCAGGCCATAGGGGAAGCCAGAGGCCCGCATTAAAGTGCTCTGTGGTGATGGCGAGCTCCCCCTCCTTGAGGTCATTGATCATATCCTCCCCTTTGGGTGCCTCGCCACGAAGCCAGGCAGGACAAAGTAACCAATCATGTCGAGGAAATCGCGTTCAGTAATAGCGGCATAGGAAAAAGGGTGTTCGGAGAAGGTCCAAGCGCACTTACTCCTCCCATCAACATCACTGCCACCGCCACACATCTCGCTCTCAGATTGCTATGCGGGCCTCTGTAGTTCTCGCAAGGAGCTGGCGAGCCGAGAGTCGTAGGAAGTGGAGAAAGGACGGAAGTCTTAAATGTGGTAGGTAGGAAAGGGAGGTAGGGACTATTTATAGAAAGAAAAGGGGCGGGAAAATGTCCCGTCGGCGGAAAAAGTGCGGATAGAAAAAATGTGCCCTGATGCTTCGACTTCCGGGCCAGTGGTAGGTTCCTACCAGCTCACTACAATTGTGGAATAGTTATTCCACAGCGATCTGCGCTCACTTGCGTCCTCTCAAGAGGCGGGTGAGCCGCGACTCACGTCTACCAAAATGAGATGGACGGGTCACTTCGACTCGCGTTCGGCGGATTCCCGGCTTGCTACCGCCAAGACCAGGCATGCAAGTCGAGCGATCCTGACCAACAGTCTCGCGCCCACCTGAGGAAGGGGTAGGTGAGCAAGGATATTTGGTCCATTTTCACTTAGAAGAAGACTAAGAAGGGAAGTTATTGAAATAATATTTAGAAAACATAAGCCCAATAGCGGGCTAGAGATATCAAATAATTACAAGCAAGAATAACATGTCCAGAGAAAAGAAAAAAACTTTGTGGCCCTACCATGCGAGCTGATCGACGATGCAGGTGCGACCCAGGATTAATGATGGGTGGCGAGGAAGGGGCGGGCGGCTCAGTACTGGATCCATTTCCACCTTCCCTGCCCTTGCGTGCCAGACCAGGGCGGCACGCGAGGGTAATGTTACTCGCGAACCGCTGATATTTCTTGCTGGGCCAGGTCAACCTGCTCTGTGGCATGCCTGAGCTACTCCTCCATTCGTGTAATGTGCACGCCATGAGAAGTAGTCCCATCCCCGTCAGCTGAGTGCCTTATGCCCTCCAATACCGCGAACTGCTCCTCTGCCTAAGCATTGTCCTCGTCCACCCTGTCACACACTTCCTATAGCAGTAGAGCTTGTTTATGAAATTACCGCGTCATACGCCTCTTTATCCCCTCACCGTCCTGCGGGTCGCCCAGGTACTTCGAGATGCGATCCGTAGAAGGGGAGACGAGTACCCCTCGCTGATGTTAACATCAGAGGTGGAGAATTCCTGGAAGCCTACAGAAGTAGGAGGGATCATAAAGCAGTAATTATAAGTAAGCAAGCGTATAAACTTACCAGGGTTTGGCACGCCCCTGGCATTGACAAGCGACCGGGAAGTACCTGGGTGCCCCTGAATGGGTACCCCTTCAAGAGCTGCAAAAGATTTTCCTAGTCCAAGAGGGGTCGACAACGTGGAAATTGCAAAAAGGATATGCCTAGGGGACGAGGGGCTGGCGGCCAGCTCAGTCATCAGTTGGGAGGAGTGCCCTAGCCTCCCTTTATCACCTCCATCTTCGCGGGGCATCTCATATAGGAAACGAAATCAGGAGTGGAGCGATGAATCAGAGACGGGACCTACATACCTCATGGGAGACCTTGGCACCGACCGCAAAACTAGACGCAGGTTTGTCGTTTGTGGTAGACCGCCTGACTATTTTCCCATTCTTCGGCCTAAAGCGGGAGCCAGGTGATCTGCGCGCCAGCCACAGGGCAACATCAAGGACCTTCTCCCGCTTACCCTCCCTTGCGGCCTCTAGGCGCGCTCACATCTCTTCAGACATAAGCATCCTTTAGCTACAGTTTGCAGGAAAGGTTAGAGAAGGGCGTGTTTTCCGCCGAAGGCCGGGTGGCATATTTATAACATATTAGTGGGACCCACCAAAAGATTCCCTCCAGCTCAAAAAAGCACTCACCGAACACGTAGGGTTGGATGATTGTTTCTGAGCTTTGCCAAGCTCAAAAAGAGCAGTGATTGTGTACAACCCCGTGTTCTCCAAGTGGGATAGGGTAGGCGGGCGAGCTAGGGGAATCAGACCGCAATAGTGTTGTAGGCGGGCAAGCCCGGAAGGCTGGCTAGCTCCTACAAAAGGAGAGTTAGTCGTGTGGGCCAAACCCGACCCGCATCTGCCTAGGCAACCTTGTCGCCGCCTCGCCTCCATATAGGGTAGGCGAGTCATGGCGGCCTGGCTCGCATTCGTCTGGAGATAGAAGGCGAGCTGCGGGAGCTTGGCCGCGGCCTCCTAGTAGAGTGGCGAGCTAACCACTTGATCCCCGGTACCCTCCCAGTGGGGCCTAGAGGCAAATTACCTGGATACCCTTGTATGGGGTGCAAATATCCTTATAGAACAGCGGATTTACACTGTTGGCAGACCCACTTTTTGCTGCATATAGCGGTTTTTAAAAGCGGAGGTTGGCTATTTGCAGGCCGCTTCAAGAAATAATAAATAGACCCAAGCGGATACCTTAGAGAGGATGCTCACTAGTGCTCCAGTCTTCTTGCAATTTCCTAGGTATCCTTTGCTCTGCATTTGGAAAGGGAGATGAAGCGCTCTAAGATCTTCCGGGTGTGTGGTGGGACCTCCACACCAAGCCCTTGGGTCTGTCCCCTGATCCTTTTCCTTAGTTGTTTAGCTTGTCATAGAGAAGTAAGTACGCGATCACCCCTACACCAAGGGTGAACTCCATAGAGACCGAGTTTTCAGTTCCAACATTGATGATTTTCTCTGAATATGCTTCTACAAGGCCTGAATTAGGCATGAAATAGTACTGTATAAAATCTGATTGTAAATTAAATAACCTATAGTTAAATGCACTTTAAATGGACGACATCCATTCATCTTCCCCAACCAGTCGTCGGCCCAAGTAATCCCTACCTAGAGCACCTTGATCTCCTATTTCTAGGCCAGTGGGCCACCACTGCCGACAAATATCGCCACCACCTACATTGAGGTGTTGGCTAGCGTTTCCCGGTGACATGGCTGTCGGAGGCAGTGTAACACCTCTCCACTACATCAGAGTGGAATATTAGCGAGCATGTTTCCGAGCTGCAGCCCAAGCACCCCAGCTCCTCTCCCTCCACGTGAGGGTTTTTGGTGGCCACAACCTTCCTTTGATGAGCAAAACTTTAAGGTTAAGTGGATAACACAGGGACTTCCCAGGAGTTCACCCACCCTAGTACTAGTCCAGCCCGAGCACCGCTTAATTATGGAGTTTTCTAACTATCTCATCACCAATTGAGCAGCTCAATTGGTGATGAGAATTTGGAAAACTCCATAGTTAAGCGTGCTCGGCTGGAGTAGTACTGGGGTTGGTGACCTCCTAGGAAGTCCCAATGCTATCTGCACTTTTTTATTATAACACCTCTCCACTACACCGGAGTGGACTATTACCGAGCATGTTACCGGGCTGCAACCCAAGCAACCCAGCCCCTCTCCCTCCACAAGCGGGTTGGTGGCGGCCATAGCCTCCCTATGATGAGCGAAACTCTCCGGTTAAGCAGACAGCACGGGGACTCCCCAGGAGGTCACCCACCCCAGTACTACTCCAGCCCAAGCACGCTTAACTATGGAGTTTTCCAACTTCTCATCACCAATTGAGCTGTAGATCAATTGGTGATGAGAAATTGGAAAACTCCATAGTTAAGCGTGCTCAGGCTGGAGTAGTACTGGGATGGGTGACCTCCTGGGTAAACACCGTGCTGTCCGCTTAAGACGTAGTCGTCAAGTTAAGTACCTCTAAACGACAAAGTTACTGACAAGTTTAAATACCTCTAAGCGGTGCTGTTACACGGGGAATGTCAGGACACCGAAAATGTTCCATGAGTTCACAAAGCGTGTGGTCGTGGAGCCTATGTCTTGTATGACCCCCTCCCCCTCCCGAAACACAGAACACGGCACGAGAGGGGTCTTATGCCCAGAACAGCCGCCTTGCGGTAGCACTAACACTCGGGCTAATCTGTACCACAAGACACCTATTCTGCCAGCTACAACCAATATCATTCATTGCCAACCGAACTAGAATATAGAATAGAAGTCAAATCCACACTAAGCATAGAGTCCATAATATAACAATACTAGAGAAACTACAACAAGCTTCTAATATCAGAGTACGTAAATAATTTTCCCAAAAAGGGTACAACAAAAGGCTCTCACACTCACATCAGTAACTAACGGTAGCGACGGTACAATCCCCCAAGGCCCTGTCGTCCTTGCCTGGCTGTCCGGCTACATATTCTGCTACTCCACCTGCGGGGTTTCCTCCTAAAAAGGAAGACGTAACAACCGTTAGTCATAAATACTACGTGGCTTCACATCCCCTCTCCCGGCGACTCCTCGGCACCGGGCGAAGAAAGGAACAGGGTACAATATATATAAATCATAGGTTCAAGCAGGTGGTATATCACTATATATGTAAAGCAGTGTATAAACAAGTAACATGTAGTTCTAGAATTTCTACCATCTACCACAGCATATGAGTAAGGATATAAGAGAAAGTAACTCAACTTATATGAATGCCCATAAAAAATTATAAGTTGAGGATCGTTTAGCAATAAGTAACTCATCGTATAGGAGTGCCCATACAAACTTATACGATGAGGATCTTGTGTATGTAATGAGGTGTAATGGTATGTATGCGATGCAATGACTCACCCATGATCACGCACATGCAATCGCTATGTCTACACAGACTGGCAGTTCCCACTTTTTTAGCAGGTAGCTAACCTATCAGGCGTCATCCATCGTGGCCAGACAGTGACAGTAGAGCGAGCATCTCCACTACTAGGCATGTCTCCACACTACCTAGCCTAGGCCTTTGTACGCCTCAACGCTAAGAACACAATCGCGGAGCTCACAAGCGTACTACGGCTCAGCGGGTGTCTCAGGTAGATGTGCACCGAGATCCTAGCCCCGAACTGGCCTAAGGTGTGATACGGAAGGAGCCTCGGAAGTGAGCATGAGAACCAAGCCCAACCATTCACTTGGTATGGAAGGAGTCTCGGGGCGTGAACACCGAGGACCAAGCCCAACCGCCCAAGGTCTAGCTGTCAACTCCCATCGGTGTGACGATTGGCGATCCCGTAGACCTGGCACACTATCCTTAACCCAGGATTACGACACCGCGTGTCGACTCACACCACATGAATTATATCCACATTGTGATAGGGAAGGAGCCTCAGAAAGGAGCATGAGGACCAAGCCCATCCGACCACTTGGCACGGAAGGAGCCTCGGGACATGAACACCGAGGACCAAGCCTACCGTCCAATTTATGACTCTTCTCACGACACCAACAACATTTATTCTACCAACCTAATTACTCGTGAGCACATGAGTTACTCATCCGATAATCAACACATAAGTTCATATCAATCAACACTGAGCAATTACCCAAGCTTTAGTAATCATTGTTATTAAATGACTAAATAGCATTCGTTCACTAATCCTCACCAAGTTGTTTCGCTCAACCGCATATCATTCACCCTTGGTTTACATGGGTTCTATTCCAATACTATCATCATGCATTGAATTTTCACAGTGTACATATTATGATTCGCCTACATCTTAATGTCGGATTATTACAAGACCTCCTCCGTGTCCCAATTCATTTATACAACCAACCAAGGAATCCAGGTGCAAAATCCTTCTAGATAGCAACTTCAACCGAAGGTTCCCGTGTCTACATGAATCCGGTGAGTGCGTGTAATGCCTCGATGGAAAGGTCTTTCAATGGGCTAAAACTCTCATGTTCAGACCGCAACCCATATCGGATTGTATCCCACATGAAATTTCCTCCAAAGCCTGCTGCTTATAGAATACAATTTCTACACGCTTAGTCTGAAAACCCTCTACTCCGATCAGACATTCCCGTGGCTACAGACTTCACCTGAAGGCGTGTAACCACTCGTCGGAAAGTTATTCCAAGGGATATGACTCTCGTGTTTAGTCGAAAGCCCAGATCTTTCCATATCTTGCCTGAAGATAGCCAAGAAGGTCGCTGCGTGCAGAACACAGATTTCAGCACGCATCTTGAGGCGAAATGAACATCATCGGTTCATCTTCCTCCTCAAGACAATCCTCCCCAAATCATAACCAGAAGTTCCTCCACCCTTATTCACCCTCTTAAGGCCATTCCTCTTCACGAATCCACCCCCATCATCACTTTGAAGAAGGGGAGGTTGAACATGACAAAACATTAGAACACAAGTTCTAGAAAGGCCCTTCTAGAAACCTTCACCTCACACATCAAGACTCATTTGAGTCGATGTCTCGGCTAAGAATAACTATGGATATATCACCAAGTGAGAGGGGGGGGGGGGAAAGCACACCTTATTTCCAGCGGTTCTGCCATTTTCGGCCATGGATCTTGTTATCCTTCTCGTTGGCATCGTTTTTCCCTTGACGGCTGTGGCGTTTCCTCACGGGGTTGGTGTAAGATCCAACTCCCCATTCCGAGGGGTTAACCCGGATCTTATGCCCAGAACCGCCGCCTTACGGTGACACTAACACACGGGTTAGTCGACACCGCAAGTAGCCGATTCTGTCGGCTAGTACGATCATAAACTTGTTCGTCCAATATGAGAAACAGAAGTAAACAAAAGAGTAAAACATCATTGTCCACAACCACAGTACTAATCATATATATCAAATGAAAAGTTCAACAATATGCAGTCCAACAATGAGTACAAAATGAAAGAGAGAAATAAGGGCTTATGCCCAGTACATCAAATCAAATCTCTCACTCTCTCAAATCCAAAAGCAGCGGAATCTAATCATCTAAACTCATCCCACCTGAGGACGCGCAGTAGTAGTAGTAGCCGGTGGTAACGGTATCTGCTCCTCAAGTCCTGCCATCTCGTCATGCTGTTGCTCCATCTCCTCGAGCTCCTAAAATGATATGGTCATCGACTATTAGTCAAAAAGACTAAGTCATTTTCTCCGCACCTCGCCCCATAACTCCTAGGCACCGAGCGGGAGGACAACAAGGGGTAGCAAAAAGGGAAGCAGGTGACAGAAACTAACTAGCAAGTGTATAATATTATTCTATATCTATCAGTTCTAAGCACAAGGTATAAAGAAGTAAAGTGCAGTACAATAAGTAAAAGAACTAAAAGTAAAGCCGAAAGTAAGGCTACACTACCACTATACAATCATCACAGAGTGTACCTTAACTTATAAAAATGCACATACAAATTTATAAGTTAAGGTTTCCAGGAATTGTAACTTATCATTTAAAAGAGCCCAAGCTAATTTATATGATAAGGATCTATGAAGCGTATGACCTAATGAGTATGAATGATTATGTTATGATTATGCAACATGCAAGTGCAACACACGCACGCGACTCTGAGATCCTAGACCTTTAGTTCGCACATTTCGAGAGCTAGCATCCCTCTCAGGTACCACCGTTGTGGCTACGGCAGCAGCAGATCGGGCTTCTCTGCTTTCTATGCGGGTATACACACTACCAGTGTCACAACCCGCATTTTCTCAGTATAAAAAAATACTATCAGAGTGAGAGAAAATACGCGATCGTGATGCCACGCCGTGCAGGGGACAACTGCAGACGTTCAGGCAACCCTGACCTAAACACTAATTTTTATAAAAAAACTATGAGTTATGATTTAAAACATGGTTTTATTATTATGTAAGCTGACCGTGTCCCTCAGTCTAGTGGATCAACTAGTCCACGGGTTAGAAAGTATAGGTTTACACAGCGGAAAACACTAGTTTGATTCATTTATCATCCTATATGAGAATAACAATTCAGCATAAAATACAATGAACATGTGACTTCTAGATTTACTATAAGTAAGAAAACAGTTTTATAGCCATAAAAATAGTGATTTGATCTTTTGAAAAGCAAGTTAAAGAGTCATGCAGAAAAAAAAATGCAGTTTTATCTTATATTAAAATACCTAACATGTATCCTAACATAAATCATTCCTAGAGAGCAAGTACTAGGCTAAAAGTAAGTAAAACAGCACGAGTAGTAAGTAGTCTATCACAGAAGTCTAAAACTATGGGCGTCAACAGCTGACACGAACCCATAGAAAGTCTATAAAGTCTAACAAATGTCTACCTCAAAACCCTGAGGTGGAACTAAAAGCGGTGGCGGCAACCCGCAACACCAGCAACACAACCCTGACAGCTAACTCTGCTCCTGCCCTAGACCTGGGGTATTCAAAAGAAGAACACCTCAGAAAGCAAGTTATAAGCGGTGCAAGAGTAAAAAGAAAGCTAACAAACCTCGAAACGAGTGAGGTAAAACAAACAGCTGCAAAAGGAGTCAGAAATATGGTATAGGAAATCATAACAGGAAATCTAACAAGTCAAAAAACTAGGCTAGAACAGCCTGCTCAAACTATCACATCTACTAACAGAGTTCTACTTTATTCTTTTTCTTCGGTATTCTAGTTATTCAGTATTTTAAATTGAGACAAATCGGCTCATCGGGACAGAGTGCTGTGCCGGGGGAGTAGGTCCACTACGTGCATAAACCCAGCCTAAAGGCACTATGCCGAGGGAGAAACCCCAACGCACACAGTCCTACAGCTAAGGTAACATGCCGGGGATGAAAATCCACCACGCGCACAGACTTCGCCCTAAGGAACTGTGCCGTGGGAGAAACCCCAACGCGCACAGACCATTTCAAGCTTTCTTCATTTCATAAATTTGTGCCGTGGGAGAAACCCCACGCGCACAGACCATATCATAATTTCTTTAATTCATAACGTACGATTCAGTTTCTTTAGTTAAGGTTCGTGTATTGATTCGAATTGAACGGGCAATACGACACGTCGACCGGAACGGTACGACAATGATTCGTGCGACTAAACATTTTGCACAAATTATACTTGTCAAAACAACGAGACGATCGAAACGCCGCGAGCACTACGACATGTCCGTAAACCAGTACGGCGCTTCTGTAAACCGTTACGTTTCCGACGAGATCGCTCGCGAAAATTAATTTATTCGCGAGGCGACACGCGCAATTTTTCTAGACGGCGAAACCTACGGAAACTCGTGACTTCCTAACGAATAATTTTACGCGAAATGTTACGAATTAGGAGCGAAATTAACGACAGAAGAAATTGACGAGGAAAACACCACTTGCCTCGGAATTTGGTCTCCAATCTACTCCCCAACGTAGATCCGCCCCAAAGAAGACACGGGGAGGCGAGATCTACGAAAAACAGACGAAATGAGGTTAGGGCCGAAAAAATCCATGGCGAAAAGGTCGACAAAACGGAAGAAACTTACCACGATCTCGAAGCTCACGCCGAGAGCTTTCCAACGCCGCGCTCGGATCGCAATTTCGTCCACCGGAACGGCGGTGGCGGCCGCCGGAAGATTAGCGAGCGGAAGGGTTTCGCCTCGTTAATGGCGAAGGAATGACAACATCGGGGCTGCTTGGTTTGGGAGATGAGAAGGAGAAGATATTTTATATATAAATATAATAGTATAATAATAAAATAATATTAAATAATAATAATATCATATTATCATTAATAATAATAATTAGCATTATTAAAAAAAAGGGAGTGCTGCTGAATCGGTGGGAATAGCAAGAGGGGGCTGCTGAATCGTGAGAATAGCAAGGGGGGGCTGCTGAATCGGTGAGAATGAAATCTCATTCTCACGGATTCCTTTTTTTTTCTTTCTTTATTATATATATATATATATAATAATATTCATATTAAAAAGTAATAATAATAATTATAATAACAATATAGTATTATATCGTTACGGAGGGCCAAACGCGCGCCGAACCAAACGAAATTCGCACCATAGGCGAATGACGACGCTACGAATCCAACGCGAAGTCGAAATCGAATTCCAACGCACCGTTTTCGAGATAAAAAATTTCTAAAGTTAACGGCGTACGCGAAAATATACAAAACTTCAATCGCGCGCCGAGGCTCCAAAAATGCTCGGAACACGACGAAATTTGACGAGCAAGTCTAAAATTAGCCAATTTAATTTCCTAACGTAAAATTTTCCACTTCCGGCGCAAATCCCAAAATTTGGCCGGTCAAACCTAGCGGACTCAAACGAGCTAACGGCGACGCGTCGTCAACTCGCGGAAACGTAACGCCCTTACGTCAATATGACGTCACCGATGTAACATCCCATTTCCGGCTAGACCCCTAGGAGTCGGATGGTTGTGGTAGAACCCTAGGGAGCCCAAAACATGAAATAAATCGACTAAGAAATCGGGTCACGGCTTGGTCACGCCCGTGACCGACCCGTCACGCCCGTGACGAAGGGCGTGACACGCTCGACGATCGTCGATCCCAATTCGACGATCGTCGAACCAAATCCGGCCACACGGGCCTGTCACGCCCGTGACCCTCCATGTCACGCCCGTGACAAAGGGCGTGACACGCTCGACGATCGTCGATCCCAAATCGACGATCGTCGAACCAAATTCGGCCCCACGGGCATGTCACGCCCGTGACCCGCTATGTCACGCCCGTGACAAAGGGCGTGACACGCTCGACGATCGTCGACCCAATTCGACGATCGTCGAACCAAATTTGGCCACACGGGCCTGTCACGCCCGTGACCCGCCAGGTCACGCCCGTGACATAGGGCATGACACGCTCGACGATCGTCGATCCCAATTCGACGATCGTCGAACCAGAGTTGGCCTCCAGACCTGTCACGCCCGTGACCCAAGTGACACGCCCGTGACCGCCCTTCGACGATCGTCGATCTCAGTTCGACGATCGTCGAACCAAGAACTGCTAACCGGACCTGTCACGCCCGTGACCTATGTGTCACGCCCGTGACCAAGGCCGAAACGTCAGCCAGACAGGAAATTTCGGTAACCGACGCCTTAATAAATTCTGGCTGTGGGGATGAAAACCAAGAGTATTTATGGGTCTTTCCCTACTTTAAGTGTGTTAAAAGAATGAGAAAAGTGGGTCCAATAGGAAAATGCCACCTGGCAAGCACCTCTTCATCTCCAACTTTTCAACTTCCATTCGTCATAACCGAAACGTCATAAGGGGTGTTATTAATGGCTGCCAACGTTTCATCTCCAACGTTTCACCCGTTCCCCTCCCCATTTGCTCATCTATAAAAGATTCCTGACAGCAAGAGGAAACGGTTACACTCCCTCAAACTATTCCAGACTTCCCCTTGCTGTTGAAGAATTTCCGGCGACGCCACCACCGCGCAAATGGCTTCCCGACGCTCTGCACGCCTTCAACCCGCGAACAAGGTCCTCCCCTCCCTCTTCTTCTGCGGATAGATCTTAGGAATCGTTAGGAGAGATATCGGGCTCAAAAGAGCCAGATCGGGTGAGCGTAATGGTGGTTTCCGAAAATTTCATGGTGGCGGGTTCGCCGGAAACCGCCTCTCCGGCGGCCGTGTCGCCGCCCGACGGTAGCCCTCACCTCAGCAGAGGTGGTGGTGGTGGTGGCCGGCCAGGGAGATGGCCGGGTGGCCGGAAAATAGCTTGGAAAAAGCTACAGGATATTAGGTTTTAGGCTCTGTTTCGGGCTGTTGAAAAAGATGAACAGTGGCATGAGAAATATTCTAGTTTTTGAATCAATTTCTGAGTGAGATTCTGTCATGATAAATAATTTGGGAAAAATACTTAGAGGCTCCTACAGGAAAAGTGGTCAACATAGAAACTGTAGCCCTTGAAGTCTAGTTTTATTCAAAATTATTTCATTCAATTTGAAATCCTGGTTAGACCACAGCACCCTTTTGGTGAGGTCTATCCAGAGGGCTGTCTTGACCTTAAAAAAATTCCCACTCCAATCCAGTCATCCAAATGACTTGAAATTTGGGGCGTGGTCTAATCTTACATATATCTAGGTGCTATCCAAAAATGAGAATTTTTGGAGAATATTTTTCTATAGTTTTTAGAAAATTCAATAATCCTAGCCGAATTTAATTAGGTGGCTAAATAATTTCCAAACCCTCCCAAATTTCGGTGAGTGGTCCTGGTTCACCATAAGGTTCTGTATAATTTTTCATCTCATTTGGAGATGGTTTGGATTAGAAATGTTCAAACCTAAGTTTTGCCCTAATAAGGGGTCTTAGGTTAAAAGTGCACTTTTGAAGTTTGAGTGGTGAGATCATCTCAACAGAGGCTGAGACTTTTACCACTGGCTAGTAATGTTCTCTAGCACCCCTCATGGAGTTTGAGGTGGATCGGGGTAAACTTACCCTAAGGACCAAGGCCAACCCTAAGGATGGACCTTGGTGGTTTGTGAAGGTCATGTGGTCAAATGACCTTGGATTGACCCGAGGTTGGGCGATGAGGACCATAGGGCTAACGTAGTTCTCTGGATGAAATCCTAGTAGGTTGGAGATCGTTGGGATATCTAAAAATCTAACCCTAGTTTAGGGCGCAAAACTTGTAGAGATAGGAAATGACACCAAATCACATTTAAAAGTGATGAAAATTGGGTAGAGTGGATTATAGGGGTAGTACAAGCTCTGGATATTTTTCTATGAATTTTATGATCACTATTTTGGGTACTTTTTAATGAATTAGTAGTTGCATGATTTGCTTAGAAAATTTATTAGAGAGTACAAACTTCCTGGAAATTGATGAAATTTAGGCAGAGAACCTTTATTATGATTTCAAACTCAGTGAATTTTTATGGGATTTTTAAAAGCTTAATTCTAGGGCTTGCTTTATTAAGTATTATTTATCATGGTATTGGATTAAATCTATTTTGGTGCTTAGCAAGCTGATAAAATTATGATTCTTTGCACAATGACCTTTTCTGTATCATACTATTAAGCAGTAATTTTCCATAATTTTATGAAGAGTAATTTCAGTACTTCCTTCTTTACATGAGAATAATGGGATTATAATGGATAAATTAATTAGAGGCTAAATATCTTTTGTAAAATCCTGCAAATTAGTATTTGATGATACCTTACTGTTATTTAGTGATCACAATTTTTGGGTGGCCATAACTTAAGTATATCATGTAGTTCATGTTAAAAATTACCCATGGCCAATCCTTGAGAAAAATAAAATAATATCAGATTAATTAGGAAAATTATAAATTTCTGGATTTAAGCTAATTAAGTCATGATAGATCTCCGGTAAAATTTTATAGGAGATTTGGAAGATAATTTGGAGTACCTCCCTTGTGTACCTCATATAGTTTAGGATGGTCTGCATTTAGTAAAACCACGGAATTCTGATAATCGATGGTTGGTAGGGCAAGTTAAGGTTTAGTTCATTATTAGAAGTCAGGATAAGTAGAATGTGGGACTGGTTAGGGTAAGGGAGTACGGGAACGACGAAAGATCGTCCGTCCCGGGAAGAAGAGGAAGAGTCTTAATACTCTAGGGTTAGAACTAAAGCAACAAAAGGGGATTGGGTAAAGGGTAGACAACCATAATAATAAGTGCCTTGCGAAAGGGAACTTCGGGCCGTAATGCACCGTCTTGGTTCCTAGTGCCCTTGAGAGCCCTTCACGGGGTATACGGGGGCAGTCCTGGGCTAACGTAAACCATAGGAGTAATAAAATTAAAGAGCAACTAGTATAACTAGGGTTGCACACACTCACTCCCCGGTAGTTAGGAAAGTAGAATTATAGGATTACTTGCCATCAGACAGTAGCTCTGAAGGTAGATGCACGGACAGTACTGTCCGGGGGGCCGCGGCTCGAGGGTGGAGTACGGAGAAAAGTGGTGGGTCATCGGTACTAGGCGATCGATCACACCGACAGCGGTACGATGACTCGGCGAAAAGTCTGGAGGGTACATCCAGCAGCAGTACGCGGATACTCTAGGTTGTGTTCTTCTAGGGGCGTACGGAAGGGCTAGCCTGGTAGTGTGGTTACCCGCCTAGGAGTGGGGGGCCCGACCCACTGTCTCCGTTTGCCACTACGGAGGTTCCTGGGGTGAAGCTAGCCTCCCGAACAGGGGGAACTAAAGGTCTGTGCGCATAGAGTCGTGTGCGTGGGTTGCACTTGCATGAATCATGGCATAGCATATCACTACACTCATATTTGCATACAACCGACACCCCAACGTATAAATCGGTATGGGACTTTTTATACGATGGGAGCCTTGCAGAAGATCCCTTAACTTATAAGTTTGTATGGGCATTCATATAAGTTAAGGTTACTTACATACTTACTTACTCGTTGCTTACTTTCTATTCTCTAGCAGTCTTTAATGCAATTTGCTATTTATTAATTGTTCTACCTATTACAACATTTATATTGTTCACCTGATATACCTTGCTAGTTAGGTCCACCGTCACTTGCTTGACTACTCTCCACTTTTGTAGCTTCCCTTTCCTCCTCTCCGCCCGGTGCTTAGGAGCCGTGGTGGGAGGGGTAGGGGATGATAGGGCTTAGTCTTTATGACTAATGGTTTCGAACCAAACATTACAGGAGCTCCGGATGGGAGACAGGGACCAGCACCAGCGGAGTACGGTGCGCATGGAGGTGGGACAGTCTAGCACCGGTGACCTGCGACCAGCTCCGTGAGTGATTAGCATTTTCCTAGCTTTCGCGATGAGAGACTTGTAGTGAGGACTCAGATGTACTGGGCTCGAGCCCATTTATCTATTTTCCTGATGTTATGTATTGATGGACTTGATATGATTCTCTTTTAATTACATGTTTTCTGTGGACTTGTTTACACTTTTGTATAAATGCTTCTCTCTCTTGTGATCGAAAAGGGCCGGCAGAATTGGCGTTTTGTAGTGGTTGCCTTCCCGAGATGTCGGTGCCACCGCAAAGCGGCAATTCTGGGCTAAGACCCCGGTGGTTGAAAAAAAAAAGGGGGGTCTTACAAGTGGTATCAGAGGGGACCTCGATCGAAAGAGAAGTAGTCCACAGAAACCTTGGGCCACCCCCGTGCGAGCTTAGTTTGCGGACAAACTAGCAGCGGAAGCAGTGGTGTGCCCATAAGGGAAATCACATGTGAAGTCCATCATAACTCTTCTTAAATTCCATTCATTCGCTCTCTAACAAATGGAATTTTTGCTTGTAGCCTGCGACGAACCCTACATCGCAGCAGGGGACACCTCAGGCCCCGGATGTGGTCCTGACTCCGCCAGCACCCGTTCCGTTCCAGCAGACGGAGATGGGGCAAACATTGACGGCCATCCTGGAGGCCTTCAGAGCTCAGCAAGCCCCGGCCCCACAGCCGAACCCCGGGGCCAATTGGATGACTGTCTTCCGGGGACTATCCCCTCCATCCTACCAGGGGACGGAGTCCGCAGTACATACGAGGAGTGGTTGGACACCATTTACGAGATGCTGGCAGGGATTCGATGCCCCACGGAGGAGGCAGTTGCTTTGGCAGTCTCCTGCTTAGAGTCACACGGAAAGAGATGGTGGAAATCTCCGCTGGACACCACCTTTGCAGGGGTGGATTGTGCCGATATTACTTGGGAGGAGTTCAGAGCAGCGCTCTTGGGACACTTTGTACCTCAGTCGGCGAGAGATGACCTGGAGGATAGGTTCCCGCGGTTGAGGTAGGGGAGCAGGACTGTGGTGGAGTACTATCAGGAGTTCACTCACCTGGCCCGTTATGCGGACGCTTACCAGTTAGACGACGCTGGCTATGCCCGGAGGTTTTATAAGGGCTGCAGGATGACATGAGGCAGGCCCTCCTTTTCGTTTCAGAGGGGAGTCTGGCCAGGATTCTGGAGATGGCTAAGAAGAGAGAGGCGGATCAGCTTACAGTGAGGAGCCGGAAGAGACCGGCTGAGGACACAGTGATTGGAGGACGTAGAGACCGCCCTCGAGGCCAGATTATTGGAGAGAGAAGGAACGGGGAGCAGCCCCGTCAGGAGTTTGGGCAGGAGCAGAGGACTCAGGGGATATTGGCTCCCCAGCCTATACAGATGCTGGAAATGCCAAGGACGGCAGGGCAGCCACCGGTATGTTATCAGTGCAACCAGCCGGGGCATATCAAGCGGAACTGCCCTATGGGGCGAGCACCCCCACCAGCACATCAGGGAGCTCCACCTCCCCGACAGTTTGGCGGACGAGGTCAGGACGAGGACGAGGATTTCAGGATCGAGGCCGTAGGCAAGAGAGAGAGCAGGTGTATGCTCTAGACCTGACACAGCCTCGGAACCCGGAGCAGGTTATCACAGGTATGGCAGCACTTTTAAATTTTCTTCATATAAACTACTATTTTAGACGTAACCTGCTTAGAAATTTAAGAGAAGATGAACTGCAACCAAAATACTAAGACACTTAATTACCCCAGGCATAGTTTTCGTTAGCGGCAAGCCCGCTCACACCCTCTTTGACACCGATGCATCGCAATCATTCGTGTCAGAGGATTTCGTGAAAGGACTGGCAGGAGTGGAGCTGAGCACCGGGAAGATGCTGAGGGTGCGCCTACCCGATGGATCAGAGATTTTGACCTCTACTCATTGTGATATGGAAGCGAGGATCGCGGAAAGGCGTTTGAGGCACCAGCGACGGTTTTGAGGATGCCAGATTACGATTTGATTCTGGGCATGACCTGGCTGTACTGGAACCATGCCCAGATCGATTGCGTGGCGAAGAGGATCACCGTGAGGCACGGCGACTCCTTCATTGTTATCGAAGGTATTATATCAGCACCCGTACCTTACTTTCATCTATACAGGCCGTTAAGGCCCACCTGCAGGGGGAAGAGGTTTATCAGATCCTCTTTGAGGCGGTCGTAGCCAAGGACTCCATTGCAGATATTCCAGTGGTGCGGGACTTCGCCGACGTGTTTCCGGAGAAGCTACCAGGGTTACCCCCGCACCGAGAGAGGGACTTTCAGATTCAGCTCGTACCGGGGGCTAAGCCGGTATCCAGAGCTCCCTATCGAATGGCCCAAAGGAGTTGGTGGAATTCCGGAGTCAGCTTCAGGAGTTAGTGGAGGCCGGTTCGTTCGGCCTAGCTCTTCACCATGGGGAGCTCCGGTGCTGTTCGTTAAGAAGAAAGACGGGACCCTCCGACTGTGCATAGATTACCGGGCTCTGAACAGGTTGACGGTCCGGAACACTTATCCCTTACCACGGATAGATGAGCTTTTTGACCAGCTGGAGGAGCTCATTGGTTCTCAAAAGCTGGATCTGAGGTCAGGATACTACCAGCTTCGCATTCGGGAGGAGGACATCCCGAAGACGGCGTTCAGCAGCAGATACGGATTGTACGAGTTTACCGTGATGCCGTTCGGGCTCACGAATGCACCCTCCGCATTCATGACTTTGATGAATCGGGTGTTCGAGGAGTACCTGGATGTCTTCGTCATTGTATTCATCGACGACATCCTCATCTATTCAAGGACGGAGGAGGAGCACGCGAGACATCTATCCTTGACCTTGGAAAAGCTGCGTGAGCACGAGATGTATGCCAAGTACAGCAAGTGCCAGTTCTGGCTAAAGGAGGTGGCCTTTCTGGGCCATGTCATCAGTGGAGCAGGTTTGGCAGTGGATCCGGCAAAGATCCAGGCAGTACGGGATTGACCGCCACTAAAGTCGGCCACGGATGTTCGGAGTTTCTTGGGACTTGCCGGTTACTACCAGAAGTTCGTAAAGGGGTTCTCTCAGATTGCCCTTCCTCTTACGTCTCTGACGAAGAAGGAGTCCCCTTTTACCTGGACGCCGCGATGCGAATCTGCCTTCCAGGAGCTGAAGGATCGTCTCACCTCGGCCCCCATCCTTGCTCTCCCATCAGGGAGGGAGGGATTCCAGGTATATGCAGATGCTTCCTATCAGGGGATGGGTGCCGTCCTTATGCAGAATGGGCACGTAATAGCTTATGCCTCCCGTCAGTTGAAACAGCACGAGCAGAACTACCCCGTGCACGATTTGGAGATGGGGGCGTCATTTTTGCTCTTAAGATCTGGCGGCACTATCTCTACGGGGTACACTGTGACATCTTCTCGGACCACAAGAATCTGAAGTACGTCGACACCCAGAAGGAGTTAAACATCAGGAAGAGACGCTGGGTGGAGTTTCTTTCGGACTACCAGTATACCATGCACTACCACCCGGGGAAGGCGAACGTGGTTGCGGATGCTCTGAGCCGGAGAGCGAGTACGACTGGAGCAGGCCCGCAGCTGATGGCCTTGGAGTTGATTAGATCATTCGAGGAGATGCAGATTTCGCTAGTATCTGAGGATGACCCGGAGCTGTACATGGAGTACCTGGGGTCGATGGCTACTACAGATGACATCCGAGACCGCATCAGAGATGGGCAGAGAGGCTGGACGAGAGAACTGAGCCGATATTCCGAGCCTTGGAGGAAGGCACGACAGGAGATTACACTTTGAGGGATGGGCTCCTGTGTTTCCGGGGCAGAGTCTACATACCAGCAGGAGGACGGATCGGGAGGATATTTTGACGGACGCTCACTGCAGCCGGTATTCGGTACACCCGGGGATCACCAAGATGGTAAAGGATTTAAAGAGGACGATGTACTGGCCGGGTATGAAGAAAGATATTACATATTTTGTGACGCAATGTGAGGCCTGCCAGCTCGTGAAGGCGGAGTGTAGGAACCCGGCAGGATTGCTGCAGCCGCTTCTAGTGCCGGAGTGGAAGTTTGAGGATATAGCCATGGACTTTATACATGGGCTACCTAGATCCCGTGCGGGGAACGACTCGATCTGGGTAATAGTGGACAGGCTGACAAAGGTGGCCAGATTCATCCCAGTGGCGAAGGACACACCGGTCAGTGTATTGGTACGGAGGTTCATCGAGCAGTTTGTGCGTTATCATGGGGTGCCCAAGAATATTATTTCGGATCGGGATGGGCGGTTTACATCCAGAGAATGGAGGTCAGTCCAGGCCCATCTGGGTTCTAGGTTGACTTTCAGCACAGCTTTCCACCCTCAGACCGACGGACAGACAGAGCGCACAAACCGTACACTGGAGGATCTGTTACGACTGTGTATTTTGGACCGTGGCGAGCCTTGGGAGAGATTGTTGCCACTGGTCGAGTTCTCGTACAACAACGCTCATCAGTCTAGCATAGGCATGGCTCCATACGAAGCGTTGTACGGAAGGAGGTGCAGAACCCCACTATCATGGGTTCAGGATGAGGATCCGCAGGCACTGGGCTCGGAGTTTGTGGGAGATACAGATGCTCAGATTAGGTTGATCCGAGACAGGATGTTGGAAGCCCAGAGTAGACAGGCGAAATACTACGATGCGAGGCATCGTCAAGTGGAGTTCCAGGTGGGGGACCGAGTTTTCTTGAAGATACGGCCGATGCACGGAGTCTCGCGGGTTCGCGGGCGGAGGAAGCTCAGTCCAAGATATATGGGGCCCTACAGGATCCTAGAGCGGGTCGGCCCCTTAGCCTATAGACTGGAACTACCGCCGGAGTTAGCAGGATTGCATGACGTCTTCCACGTCTCCTCACTTCGGAGGGCTCTGCTACGCCCTGAGCAGCTGATTCCCTCGGCAGATGGCCCGGTGGCCTCGGATCGGTCAGTCAACGTGGAGCCTATCAGAATTGACGATACGGCAGTGCGGGTCTTGCGGCGAAAGAAGGTCCCGTTAGTCAAGGTTCTGTGGAACAATCATGGGCAGGAGGAGCATACATGGGAGCCACAGGACTTGATGCGGCAAAAATATCCGGAACTTTTTCGTCAGGTATACCTCAAAACCCCTCTGGACAATCAATTTGCCTTCCTGTTTTAAACCAATGAAATTGAATTTCAAGAATAGAGGCTAATCTTTTGTTTATTGGGGTGTATATACCTAGTTAGGTGGGCGAATCAACCTTAGATTCGAAACCGCACAAGCAAACGTAATGTAGGGAGGTAATCATTCGGTTCTCATGGGATGTTACAAGTTTATTTTTCCCGATTTGAGTCCCGTAGGCTTAACCTTGATTTCGGGGACGAAATCTTTGTTTTGTTTATTGGGATTTGTAACATCCCATTTTCGGCTAGACCCCTAGGAGTCGGATGGTTGTGGTAGAACCCTAGGGAGCCCAAAACATGAAATAAATCGACTAAGAAATCGGGTCACGGCTTGGTCACGCCCGTGACCGACCCGTCACGCCCGTGACGAAGGGCGTGACACGCTCGACGATCGTCGATCCCAATTCGACGATCGTCGAACCAAATTCGGCCACACGGGCCTGTCACGCCCGTGACCCTCCATGTCACGCCCGTGACAAAGGGCGTGACACGCTCGACGATCGTCGATCCCAAATCGACGATCGTCGAACCAAATTCGGCCCCACGGGCATGTAACGCCCGTGACCCGCTATGTCACGCCCGTGACAAAGGGCGTGACACGCTCGATGATCGTCGACCCAATTCGACGATCGTCGAACCAAATTTGGCCACACGGGCCTGTCACGCCCGTGACCCGCCAGGTCACGCCCGTGACATAGGGCATGACACGCTCGACGATCGTCGATCCCAATTCGACGATCGTCGAACCAGAGTTGGCCTCCAGACCTGTCACGCCCGTGACCCAAGTGACACGCCCGTGACCGCCCTTCGACGATCGTCGATCTCAGTTCGACGATCGTCGAACCAAGAACTGCTAACCGGACCTGTCACGCCCGTGACCTATGTGTCACGCCCGTGACCAAGGCCGAAACGTCAGCCAGACAGGAAATTTCGGTAACCGACGCCTTAATAAATTCTGTCTGTGGGGATGAAAACCAAGAGTATTTATGGGTCTTTCCCTACTTTAAGGGTGTTAAAAGAATGAGAAAAGTGGGTCCAATAGGAAAATGCCACCTGGCAAGCACCTCTTCATCTCCAACTTTTCAACTGCCATTCGTCATAACCGAAACGTCATAAGGGGTGTTATTAATGGCTGCCAACGTTTCATCTCCAACGTTTCACCCGTTCCCCTCCCCATTTGCTCATCTATAAAAGATTCCTGACAGCAAGAGGAAACGGTTACACTCCCTCAAACTATTCCAGACTTCCCCTTGCTGTTGAAGAATTTCCGGCGACGCCACCACCGCGCAAATGGCTTCCCGACGCTCTGCACGCCTTCAACCCGCGAACAAGGTCCTCCCCTCCCTCTTCTTCTGCGGATAGATCTTAGGAATCGTTAGGAGAGATATCGGGCTCAAAGAGCTAGATCGGGTGAGCGTAATGGTGGTTTTCCGAAAATTTCATGGTGGCGGGTTCGCCGGAAACCGCCTCTCCGGCGGCCGTGTCGCCGCCCGACGGTAGCCCTCACCTCAGCAGAGGTGGTGGTGGTGGTGGCCGGCCAGGGAGATGGCCGGGTGGCCGGGAAATAGCTTGGAAAAAGCTACAAGATATTAGGTTTTAGGCCTCTGTTTCGGGCTGTTGAAAAAGATGAACAGTGGCATGAGAAATAATTCTAGTTTTTGAATCAATTTCTGAGTGAGATTTCTGTCATGATAAATAATTTGGGAAAAATACATAGAGGCTCCTACAGGAAAAGTGGTCAACATAGAAACTGTAGCCCTTGAAGTCTAGTTTTATTCAAAATTAATTTCATTCAATTTGGAATCCTGGTTAGACCACAGCACCCTTTTTGGTGAGGTCTATCCAGAGGGCTGTCTTGACCTTAGAAAAATTCCCCACTCCAATCCAGTCATCCAAATGACTTGAAATTTGGGGCGTGGTCTAATCTTACATATATCTAGGTGCTATCCAAAAATGAGAATTTTTGGAGAATATTTTTCTATAGTTTTTAGAAAAATTCAATAATCCTAGCCGAATTTAATTAGGTGGCTAAATAATTTCCAAACCCTCCCAAATTTCGGTGAGTGGTCCCTGGGTTCACCATAAGGTTCTGTATAATTTTTCATCTCATTTGGAGATGGTTTGGATTAGAAATGTTCAAACCTAAGTTTTGCCCTAATAAGGGGTCTTAGGTTAAAAGTGCACTTTTGAAGTTTGAGTGGTGAGATCACCTCAACAGAGGCTGAGACTTTTACCACTGGCTAGTAATGTTCTCTAGCACCCCCTCATGGAGTTTGAGGTGGATCGGGGTAAACTTACCCTAAGGACCAAGGCCAAACCCTAAGGATGGACCTTGGTGGTTTGTGAAGGTCATGTGGTCAAATGACCTTGGATTGACCCGAGGTTGGGCGATGAGGACCATAGGGCTAACGTAGTTCTCTGGATGAAATCCTAGTAGGTTTGGAGATCGTTGGGATATCTAAAAATCTAACCCTAGTTTAGGGCGCAAAACTTGTAGAGATAGGAAATGACACCAAATTACATTGAAAAGTGATGAAAATTGGGTAGCGTGGATTATAGGGGTAGTACAAGCTCTGGATATTTTTCTATGAATTTTATGATCACTATTTTGGGTACTTCTTTAATGAATTAGTAGTTGCATGATTTGCTTAGAAAATTTATTAGAGAGTACAAACTTCCTGGAAAATTGATGAAATTTAGGCAGAGAACCTTTATTATGATTTCAAAACTAAGTGAATTTTTATGGGATTTTTAGAAGCTTAATTCTAGGGCTTGCTTTATTAAGTATTATTTATCATGGATATTGGATTAAATCTATTTTGGTGCTTAGCAAGCTGATAAAATTATGATTCTTTGCACAATGACCTTTTCTGTATCATACTATTAAGCAGTAATTTTTCCATAATTTTATGAAGAGTAATTTCAGTACTTCCTTCTTTACATGAGAATAATGGGATTATAATGGATAAATTAATTAGAGGCTAAATATCTTTTGTAAAATCCTGCAAATTAGTATTTGATGATACCTTACTGTTATTTAGTGATCACAATTTTTGGGTGGCCATAACTTAAGTATATCATGTAGTTCATGTTAAAAATTACCCATGGCCAATCCTTGAGAAAAATAAAATAAATATCAGATTAATTAGGAAAATTATAAATTTCTGGATTTAAGCTAATTAAGTCATGATAGATCTCCGGTAAATTTTATAGGAGATTTGGAAGATAATTTGGAGTACCTCCCTTGTGTACCTCATATAGTTTAGGATGGTCTGCATTTAGTAAAACCACGGAATTCTGATAATCGATGGTTGGTAGGGCAAGTTAAGGTTGAGTTCATTATTAGAAGTCAGGATAAGTAGAATGTGGGACTGGTTAGGGTAAGGGAGTACGGGAACGACGAAAGATCGTCCGTCCCGGGAAGAAGAGGAAGAGTCTTAATACTCTAGGGTTAGAACTAAAGCAACAAAAGGGGATTGGGTAAAGGGTAGACAACCAATAATAATAAGTGCCTTGCGAAAGGGAACTTCGGGCCGTAATGCACCGTCTTGGTTCCTAGTGCCCCTTGAGAGCCCTTCACGGGGTATACCGGGGGCAGTCCTGGGCTAACGTAAACCATAGGAGTAATAAAATTAAAAGAGCAACTAGTATAACTAGGGTTGCACACACTCACTCCCCGGTAGTTAGGAAAGTAGAATTATAGGATTACTTGCCATCAGACAGTAGCTCTGAAGGTAGATGCACGGACAGTACTGTCCGGGGGGCCGCGGGCTCGAGGGTGGAGTACGGAGAAAAGTGGTGGGTCATCGGTACTAGGCGATCGATCACACCGACAGCGGTACGATGACTCGGCAAAAAGTCTGGAGGGTACATCCAGCAGCAGTACGCGGATACCTTAGGTTGTGTTCTTCTAGGGGCGTACGGAAGGGCTAGGCCTGGTAGTGTGGTTACCCGCCTAGGAGTGGGGGGCCCGACCCACTGTCTCCGTTTGCCACTACGGAGGTTCCTGGGGGTGAAGCTAGCCTCCCGAACAGGGGGAACTAAAGGTCTGTGCGCATTGAGTCGTGTGCGTGGGTTGCACTTGCATGAATCTTGGCATAGCATATCACTACACTCATATTTGCATACAACCGACACCCCAACGTATAAATCGGTATGGGACTTTTTATACGATGGGAGCCTTGCAGAAGATCCCTTAACTTATAAGTTTGTATGGGCATTCATATAAGTTAAGGTTACTTACATACTTACTTACTCGTTGCTTACTTTCTATTCTCTAGCAGTCTTTAATGCAATTTGCTATTTATTAATTGTTCTACCTATTACAACATTTATATTGTTCACCTGATATACCTTGCTAGTTAGGTCCACCGTCACTTGCTTGACTACTCTCCACTTTTGTAGCTTCCCGTTCCTGCTCTCCGCCCGGTGCTTAGGAGCCGTGGTGGGAGGGGTAGGGGATGATAGGGCTTAGTCTTTATGACTAATGGTTTTCGAACCAAACATTACAGGAGCTCCGGATGGGAGACAGGGACCAGCACCAGCGGAGTACGGTGCGCATGGAGGTGGGACAGTCTAGCACCGGTGCACCTGCGACCAGCTCCGTGAGTGATTAGCATTTTCCTAGCTTCCGCGATGAGAGACTTGTAGTGAGGACTCAGATGTACTGGGCTCGAGCCCATTTATCTATTTTCCTGATGTTATGTATTGATGGACTTGATATGATTCTCTTTTAATTACATGTTTTCTGTGGACTTGTTTACACTTTTGTATAAATGCTTCTCTCTCTTGTGATCGAAAAGGGCCGGCAGAATTGGCGTTTTGTAGTGGTTGCCTTCCCGAGATGTCGGTGCCACCGCAAAGCGGCAATTCTGGGCTAAGACCCCGGTGGTTGAAAAAGAAAAAAAAAAGGGGGGTCTTACAACCGACATGATAAAATAATTTATGAAAACCTGGGGCGTTACAGTCACCCCTCCAAAAAGGAAGTTTCGTCCCGAAACTTGAGACGTGGAACGAAAACAAAAAGATCAGAGGGAGAGACAAGCAAGAAAAATGAATTCTCAAACAGACTACTAACCTGGAAATTCTAGGCGAAAAGCTGAGGATGAGATTCTCTCATCGAGGATTCCAATTCCCAAGTCGCACTTCTAGCATCCTGATTGCGCCAGAGAACCTTGACCATTGGGATTGTCTTCCTTCTCAGCACCCGATCTTGTAATTCCAGAATCCGGACAGGTTCTTCGACATAAGAAAGATTGGGTTGCAACTGAGGCACGGAGTCAAGAATTTGACGATCGCTACGAAAACACTTTCGCAACTGGCTCACGTGAAACACGTCGTGAACACCAGGGAATGAAACAGGCAACTCCAATCTATAGGTAGAAACTCCGATGCGCTCCAGAATCAGAAAAGGTCCCACATATCTGGGATCCAGCTTATGGTTCCTCCCAAATCTCTTAACACCCGACATCGGAGAGACCTTCAGAAATACCATGTCCCCAACTGCAAACTCCAGATCAACTCTACGCTGATTTGCATACTTTTCATATCGCTCTTGAGCCAACTTCAGCTTTTCACGTATATGTGTCACTGAAATGCTCATTTCCTCTAAAGCTTCCGGACCCAGCAACGGCTTCTCACCAACCTCTGCCCAGAAGAGGGGAGTTCTACAATGCCTACCATATAAGGCTTCAAAGGGTGCCATCTGCAAACTCTCCTGATAGTTGTTATTGTACGCGAATTTCATCAGTCCGAGGCGCTTATCCCAAGGTCCACCATGGTCCAGAATATAACAACTTATCATGTCTTCCAAAATTTGATTCACTCTTTCTGTCTGACCATTTGTCTGAGGATGATAGGCCGTCGAATACCTAAGGTCAGTACCTAGAGCTCCTTGCAAGCTCTGCCAGAAACGAGACATGAATCGGGAATCTCTATCTGACACGATACTCATAGGCACACCATGCAGTCTGATAACTTCGTCCAAGTAAAGCTCTGCTATCTTTTCCATAGAATAATCGATCTTGAAAGGCACAAAGTGGGCACACTTGGTCAGTCTGTCCACAATGACCCATACTGCATCATGCCCTCGAGGCGATCTAGGCAAACCGGTTATAAAATCCATGGATATACTTTCCCATTTCCAACTCAGTATATCTAAAGGCGTTAACTTACCACCCGGCCTTCTATGATCAGCGTTTACACGCTGGCAGGTATAACATTCAGATACAAATCTTGCGATGTCATTCTTCATACCTGACCACCAAACAATCTGCTTCAAATCTCTGTACATTTTCGTGGAACCAGGATGATAAGCAACACTTGATCCATGCGCTTCACTGCATATCATTACTCGAATGTTCTCAATAGCTGGAATACAATATCTGCCGCGGTACTTTAGGGTACCTACGTCATCAATTGAAAAGTCAGGTAATTCCCCTTTCTCAGTCCTACTGTGAAGGTGCTGCAAATCAGGGTCATCTTTCTGATGCAGCCTAGTGAGAGTGATCCACGAAGGCTCTTCCACTTCCAAGCCACTTGGCGAAGCGCTATTCCCTACAGTTATATCCATGAGCAAAAACTCTTCTACAAGCGATTGCACCGAGAGATTAAAGATATGTGCGGGCTTTCGGCTCAAGGCGTCCGCTACTACGTTAGCCTTGCCGGGATGATAAAGGATATCGACTTCGTAGTCCGCAACATATTCTAACCACCTACGCTGGCGCAGATTCAACTCCTTCTGAGTGAATACATACTTCAAACTTTTGTTGTCTGTATAGATTTTACACGAAACTCCATACAAGAGATGTCTCCACAACTTTAAAGCATAAACGACGGCCGCAAATTCCAAGTCGTGCGTAGGATAATTTCTTTCATGAATCTTCAATTGTCTCGATCCATACACAATCACTTTGCCATCCTGCATCAACACACAACCGAGTCCAACTCGAGAGGCGTCCACATAAACAGCATACTCCACTCCTTCTCTAGGCAAAGTCAATACTGGAGCAGAACACAATCTTCTCTTGAGTTCCTGAAAAGCTTCTTCACAGACTTCACTCCAAACGAATGCTGCGTTCTTCTGCGTGAGTCTGGTCAACGACGAAGAAAGCACAGAGAATCCTTCCACAAATCTTCTGTAATAACCTTCCAACCCTAAGAAGCTCCTTATCTCCTTAGGCGTCGTAGGCCTCTTCCATTCCAAGACTGCAGCTATCTTTGAGGGATCCACTGAGATACCGTCCTTGCTTATAATGTGTCCTAGGAATGACACTTGAGACAACCAGAACTCACACTTGCTAAGATTTGCATACAGTTTGTGCTCTCTCAGAGTAGCCAAAACCAGCCGCAAGTGCAAGGCGTGCTCTTCAGCATTTCTAGAATATACGAGGACATCATCGATGAATACCACCACGAACTTATCCAGAAAATCTTTGAATACTCTGTTCATCATGTCCATAAAAGCTGACGGTGCATTTGTTAATCCAAACGACATCACTAGAAATTCAAAGTGACCATATCGGGAATGAAAAGCAGTTCGCGGCACGTCCGACTCACGGATTCTCAACTGATGGTAGCCCGAACGAAGGTCAATCTTCGAGAATACAGAACTACCCCGAAGCTGATCGAACAAGTCGTCTATCCTTGGCAATGGATATCTGTTTTTGATGGTCACCTTGTTTAGCTCTCTATAATCTATACACAGCCTCATTGATCCATCCTTTTTCTTCACGAAGAGGACTGGTGTACCCCAGGGGGAAGAACTGGGTCTAATAAAACCACACTGAAGCAGTTCATCTAACTGAGAACGCAGCTCCTCTAACTCACGCGGAGCCATGCGGTACGGTGCTTTCGCGATAGGGCGAGTGCCTGGCTCGAGATCTATAACAAACTCCACCTCTCGCTCAGGTGGAAGTCCTGGAAGACAAACTGGAAAGACATCCGGAAACTCGCACACCACAGAAACGTCCTCAACCCGAGGCACAACAGGTGCAATTTCCAAAACAGAAACAGTGACAAGAAAAGAATCACAGCCCGACTCTAGAAACTTATGAGCACGCACCGCAGAAATGATTGAAGATTCTTGACGTGATATACCATACACACTCATGGGCTGGCCTTTGTCATCTTTGAAATCCAAGCACTTTTGCTTGCACTGAATGACGACATCATAGCTGGACAGCCAATCCATGCCTAAAATCACGTCAAAGTCTTCCAAGTATAACAACTTCAAATCCGCAAAAGCTAGAAAACCACCTAGGAGGATAGGGCATTTTTGGATGCCCTGACTTGACATCACCAACTCTCCTGAAGGGAATTTGACATTCAGAGAAGTGTCAAGCTGGTCGAGATCCCATCGATGTCGGTCTACAAAACTTCTCGCTACAAAGGAGTGAGTAGCACCCGAATCGAACAGAACGCGCGCCCACTTATCTTTCACCTTAAATTCACCTAAACACAATGCGTACAAAACTAAAATACAAGGACTAAAAGACTACCAAAACAGATTACAAGCTGAGATAGAGACTAACCAGAGATCACTTGAGCCGATGATTGAGCTTCTTCCTTTGTCAGCACATTCAACTTTCCTTTTCCCTTGTCCATGAGTAGAGGGGGCGGCGGTAGAGTCTGCAACGGAACTGCATGCAATGCAGGCTGGACCTGCGGGCAATTAGCCTTAATGTGCCCTTTCTGGCCACAGAGAAAACAAGCTCCAGTCTTCTTATGACAATGAGCCACATCGTGCCCGCTCCTCTGGCAATAGGTACAGACAAGGGTTCCTTTCGGTGCATCTTGAATCGCGTGAACCTGAGACTGCTTCTACGCATCCCGCCTCTTAAAGCACCTTTCCATCGGGTGTCCAGGCTTGCCACAGAAGCTGCATACTTCTTTTCGATCTTTCTTCACCACAGGGCCAGACGCCCTTGCACCACCACTGTCATCAGACTTTCTCTTATCTTTTCTTGCCATCATTCCTCGATTCTTTGCATTTTCTATCGACTCAACCTTCAAGGCAGCTTCCAGCACTTCTGAGAAGGTCTCTGATTTGTACGCACTTGTCAATTGCTGGATGTCAAACCTCAGACCACCCAAGAAGCGTTTTACCCTGCTTTCTTCAGACGCTACTAGCTCGGGGGCAAAATGACTGAGCTTACTGAATTCGATCTCGTACTCGCTGACAGTAAGTTGTCTCTGTTTAAGATACAGGAAATTATTCATCAGACGGTCTTGCTCGACCGACGGAAGAAACTTCTTTCGCAATATACTCTTAAACGAATCCCACGTACATCCTTCTGTAAGGTTCTCCTTCTCTTTGATCCACCAACTCTTCGCAAGTCCTTTGAGTTGATAAGCCCCGATCATTACCTTCTGATCAGCGGAGATGCCAGAATAAGAGAACATCTCCTCGATGGCTATAACCCAATCATCTAACGCCACGAAGTCTGCCCTACCATCATAGGTAGGGGGTCCCAAACGCTGGAAGTGAGAAATGAAATTCATCGCTGGAGGCAGTACAACTGGGGGTACTAACGCAGGAGGAGTAGGAACATCTTATTCTACGGCAGGGTCCCGCGCTATAGGCTGCTGCCTAGCAACGACAGCTAATAACGACTGAATCTGTGACTGCATGCCCAACATCTGTCTTGTCAACGCCTCATTACTTTGACGCAATCCTTCGATCACTACTTCACTCTGAGCACCAGAAGACTCGCCCTCAGACTGGGGAGTCGATCTTGTCGCAATACGCTTTGGCGGCATTTCTACAGAACAAACATACTACAATTAATACCTAGTTTAAGACACCTAAGCTAGAAACTCAGATATCCTAACTCAGATCAGACCGGAATAGATAGATACTTACTCTAGCTATTACCTTGCTCTGGGAATCAATAAATGATGCTATGCTCTCACTGACACTTGTGATAATGATATGAATGCAGAAATGATCAATTTTTCCTTTTTTTTAAATCATGTGTGTACATATGTCATCATGTAGATCTTTAACTTGGCACGTGTGCTTATGCAATGATATGTTATGTATGAAGTGCTATGCATTCTAAAAAGGCCCTAGTGCATGTTATGAGCGGCGTACACATACAATATTATGCATCCCATACTATATAATATTGTATGCAACGAAAAGTAAAATGTGCTAATGGGCATCCATGTAATGGTGGTTATGCATCCCATACTACATAACCGTTACATGTTGCCACCTATGGTGGATCCATATACAAACACATATTATGCATCCCATACTACATAATATGCCCCGTATACTTCTTATTATGCTATGAGTGTAGTGTTCATGCTTCCATCAAGATCCACGGATGACATATCGGTGTGTGTATGCAATGAAAAGAAGCTCAACGCTGGAGGTTTTGCTTAAGGGAAAGTTGTTCGACTGTCTTGTCAAACCAACCACCCCTCTTGCAAAACCTCCCTCTGATACCAACTGTCACAACCCGCATTTTCTCAGTATAAAAAAATACTATCAGAGTGAGAGAAAATACGCGATCGTGATGCCACGCCGTGCAGGGGACAACTGCAGACGTTCAGGCAACCCTGACCTAACACTAATTTTTATAAAAAAACTATGAGTTATGATTTAAAACATGGTTTTATTATTATGTAAGCTGACCGTGTCCCTCAGTCTAGTGGATCAACTAGTCCACGGGTTAGAAAGTATAGGTTTACACAGCGGAAAGTACTAGTTAGATTCATTTATCATCCTATATGAGAATAACAATTCAGCATAAAATACAATGAACATGTGACTTCTAGATTTACTATAAGTAAGAAAACTGTTTTATAGCCATAAAAATAGTGATTTGATCTTTTGAAAAGCAAGTTAAAGAGTCATGCAGAAAAAAAAATGCAGTTTTATCTTATATTAAAATACCTAACATGTATCCTAACATAAAGCATTCCTAGAGAGCAAGTACTAGGCTAAAAGTAAGTAAAACAGCACGAGTAGTAAGTAGTCTATCACAGAAGTCTAAAACTATGGGCGTCAACAGCTGACAAGAACCCATAGAATGTCTATAAAGTCTAACAAAAGTCTACCTCAAAACCCTGAGGTGGAACTAAAAGCGGTGGCGGCAACCCGCAACACCAGCAACACAACCCTGACAGCTAACTCTGCTCCTGCCCTGGACCTGGGGTATTCAAAAGAAGAACACCTCAGAAAGCAAGTTACAAGCGGTGCAAGAGTAAAAAGAAAGCTAACAAACCTCGAAATGAGTGAGGTAAAACAAACAGCTGCAAAAGGAGTCAGAAATATGGTATAGGAAATCATAACAGGAAATCTAACAAGTCAGAAAACTAGGTTAGAACAGCCTGCTCAAACTATCACATCTACTAACAGAGTTCTACTTTATTCTTTTTCTTCGGTATTCTAGTTATTCAGTATTTTAAATTGAGACAAATCGGCTCATCGGGACAGAGTGCTGTGCCGGGGGAGTAGGTCCACTACGTGCATAAACCTAGCCTAAAGGCACTATGCCGAGGGAGAAACCCCAACGCACACAGTCCTACAACTAAGGTAACATGCCGGGGATGAAAATCCACCACGCGCACAGACTTCGCCCTAAGGCACTGTGCCGTGGGAGAAACCCCAACGCGCACAGACCATTTCAAGCTTTCTTCATTTCATAAATTTATGCCGTGGGAGAAACCCCACGTGCACAGACCATATCATAATTTCTTTAATTCATAACGTACGATTCAGTTTCTTTAGTTAAGGTTCGTGTATTAATTCGAATTGAACGGGCAATGCGACACGTCGACCGGAACGGTACGACAATGATTCGTGCGACTAAACATTTTGCACAAATTATACTTGTCAAAACAACGAGACGATCGAAACGCCGCGACCACTACGACATGTCCGTAAACCAGTACGGCGCTTCCGTAAACCGTTACGTTTCCGACGAGATCGCTCGCGAAAATTAATTTATTCGCGAGGCGACACGCGCAATTTTTCTAGACGGCGAAACCTACGGAAACTCGTGACTTCCTAACGAATAATTTTACGCGAAATGTTACGAATTAGGAGCGAAATTAACGACAGAAGAAATTGACGAGGGAAACACCACTTGCCTCGGAATTTGGTCTCCAATCTACTCCCCAGCGTAGATCCGCCCCAAAGAAGACACGGGGAGGCGAGATCTACGAAAAACGAACGAAATGAGGTTAGGGCCGAAAAAATCCATGGCGAAAAGGTCGACAAAACGGAAGAAAATTACCACGATCTCGAAGCTCACGCCGAGAGCTTTCCAACGCTGCGCTGGGATCGCGATTTCGTCCACCGGAACGGCGGTGGCGGCCGCCGGAAGATTAGCGAGCGGAAGGGTTTCGCCTCGTTAATGGAGAAGGAAAGACAACGTCGGGGGATGCTCGGTTTGGGAGATGAGAAGGAGAAGATATTTTATATATAAATATAATAGTATTAATAATAATAATAATAATATTTATAATAACAATATAGTATTATATCGTTACGGAGGGCCAAACGCGCGCCGAACCAAACGAAATTCGCACCGTAGGCGAATGACGACGCTATGAATCCAACGGCGAAGTCGAAATCGAATTCCGACGCACCGTTTTCGAGATAAAAATTTGTAAAGTTAACGGCGTACGCGAAAACATACAAAACTTCAATCGCGCGCCGAGGCTCCAAAAATGCTCGGAACGCGACGAAATTTGACGAGCAAGTCTAAAATTAGCCAATTTAATTTCCTAACGTAAAATTTTCCACTTCCGGCGCAAATCCCAAAATTTGGCCGGTCAAACCTAGCGGACTCAAAACGATCTAACGGCGACGCGTCGTCAACTCGCGGAAACGTAACGCCCTTACGTCAATATGACGTCACCGACATGATAAAATAATTTACGAAAACCTGGGGAGTTACAACCAGGCCTAGACCTCTCTTGTACGCCTCTGTACACATAATAAGTGAACTCTAGAGTCTCTGCGTACTAAATGCTAGCTGCCAGCTAGACTTTTAGGTCGGGTGCACGTCTTCGGGGATTGTCTGCCTGACCGCAGTATTAAACAACATACTGGCCCTTCCACCCGTACACCTCACCAAAGTCACCGTACTGCCATCGGAGTGACGATTGGCCTAGTACCGCATGACCAACCACCATTTTCTTTATGAACCTACAATTATTTCTAACTCGATCCTCCATCTCGCAGGACCAACCTTTCCTGATTCCTCCAACCCTATCCGGGTGAGCAAGTAAACCAACCACTTCCTTCCAACTCTACATGAGTGAGCAAGTAGTCAACAGACTCCAAGTCCCTCCAACCCAGCACGAGTGAGAACACACATCAAGTTCATCTCCCTCCAACCCATCAAGGGTGAGCATGTGTACCATTTCCCTTAGCCTTGTATACTACTCTTGTCTACCGATTATAAAACTTAGTAGTTTAGGGTTAATCCCAGGACTGCCCAAGGTATGCCCAAAGAAGGGGTCACGAAGGCACTAGGAACCAAGATGGAATTAAAATCCAAAGTTCCCTTTCGCAAGGATAATTACTTTTAGTTGATGTATACCCATGATCCACACTCAACTCTCCTTATTACTCTTGGGCGATCCTAATGACCTAAGTTGTTATCGGGGAGGGCGACGGTCTTCCGCCGACCTCCACTCCATTTGTTACCCAATGACTTGCACTTAATCTCGTCACTAAGACAACACTACCCACAAGGGTTATACTTCCAATTGTAATCTCTAGCTCAATTGTTGATCTATCCCCCCGGTGGGCATTATGGTTTAACCTTACTTTTACTATGCGCATCCCATGACCTAATAACACCACGAAGTCGAACTTCCAATTCCTTGGGCCACCAACCCCTAATTATTTATCCTAGGGTGGTATGGACTAATGAAATGAGCATGTTGATTTTCATAACTTTCCTAGGTCACTAAGGCTTCTAATTAAATTATTTAAATTAATTCCCTATGTCACTTTACACATGAAGTAGTACAGTTTATAATCCACTGACCTAAGGAATTTTTCCTGGATTGTATATTGATAAAATATTGCTGTCTATAGAGTTTCATAATTTTCCTTTGATTAATTATATTTATTCCTTAATTAATACCAAATTCACATAATTACCATTTTCCAAGTGAAGTATATGAAATACATAAGCCAAAATTCCAGGAAGATTACAGAGCATATATATAATTAATTTAAGACTAATTACAGAGTTTCAATAACCTCTATAGTGTAATGTCCTATCAAATTCCATTCTTAAGTACTTACCAAAATGCCATTATGCTAATTTAAAATTATACGTACATCCAAAAATTTTGAGATAAATACACAAGGCTAATCATACAAATATACAATACTAAAAATAATTCCAAAATTTTCTGATATGTTTTTCCATCAATTCATGAATAAATGCAATAAGGGTAAAATGGTAATTTGAATGTAATTTATTCCAAAAGTTCTCAAACAGAAAGATAAAATTTTCCTAAGTCAAATATAAACTTCTTTTTGACTTGACAAACTTTGGGGATTTTACTTGATCAAAACCTATTTTTCCAAATTATTTTCCAAAAGGGCCTATATTTTTAAAAATTCCAAATAATGGGATTTTTGATCTCCAAAATCCCATAATTAATTTGACGGGTGAAATTTAGCCTAATGAAACTCTGGAATCAATTCCATGATTTTTGCATGCCTCAAATAGGTTGAATGTGCATTATTTCATTTATTGTTATTTGCACCCCAAGGCCATTTTTAGCCAACACATGCAAGTGGATTAACCCAACAAGCAGTGATCCAAATGTACTTAAATTTTTATCAGGCACCAATGTTGTCCCCAAGGACCAGCCACCAAAATTTGGGGCTATTTGGATGCTTATAACTTCAAATATTTCACTTATTTAATTTTTGATATTATGACAAATACTATAAGAAAAAAATATCCCAAAAATTCCCAATTTTTGGCATGGGCTAGATATGCCCTTGTAAAGCACATGCCCAAAATGTTGGGTCATATGGACATCTGGTTTGGCATGGGATAGGTTTTAGTTTTTGCCCTAGCCTAGGAGCAGTCCAAGGAAAACAGCCCTACAGGTCAGACCAATGGACCAAAATTGAAGTTTAAGATGGAAAATTAAATCTAACAGAAAAGACTACACTTTTAATTCAGGGGTCAAGTTATGGTGATGCCTCTAAGTACCCTAAATATCACTTGTAAAGTGTCTGTATTAATGTGACAGATAATTAACTATTCATAATCTTAATAATATAATACATGAATTAATTTTCACGAATCTTAAAGAACTTTGGACGGGATCGGGTAATCGTCCCCAAGCAGTCAACGCCCCAAATCCCTTCTTCCTGGACGACGTTTGCTGGCAGTTTCCGGCAAGCTGAGCCACCACCACGGGCGGCACATGTCGCTGCCACCTACACTGAGGTGGGGGCTTGCGTTTCCCAGCCGTGAGGCCGCCGGAGTTTGCTCCTCTGGCGAACCCGAGCATGAACAAAAACTAAGAAAAATCGTGTTTTCCTCTCATGGCATTGGGCTTAATTGAGCCCGATATCTCCCCTATTTTATCTAGATTGCTAGTACCGGTAGAGGGGTGGCAAAACGGACCTGAGTTGGTGGCTGGCGGCGTGTTTGGTAGCGGTTTGCTATGGTAGAGCTGCTCCGGTGATCTCCTGGCTGAAAGCTCGTTTCTCCACCAATTTCCTTGCTCCATCTATCAAATTCCAGTCGATTCCTCCTTCTGAAGCTAATAGTGGGGCTGGCTTGGACTGAGGTGGCTTATACATGGAGATAACTCCAAGGTAAGCTCAGGCTCAACCTTGTATGCTCCGCCCATGGTGCCATGTGGCAAGCCCAGCTCCAAATCCTTCTGAAATTCTCTCGGCAGTTGGCCAGCAAGCCCTCAGACAGAAAAAGCCAAGGCCAAGTGGCCTCCTTGCCGTAAACCAACTTTCTCTCTCCTTCTTTTAGTGAATTCTCCAAAATTCCCCCTTGCATGCACTCTCTCCACAACCAGAGGGGTGGGGCTGGTCTTTGACTCTTTGGGCTGCTAATGGGCCATATTTGGTGGACTTGGCCCAAGGGAAATGGCTAAGCCATTAATTTTCCACTTTAGGTCCATTTGTTTACTTTGTTGACTTTTTGGGTTGACTTGGTCAACATGGTGAGTGGGCTGACCCCACTTGTTAGTCATAAGCCTAATGGCACCACCCAACTTGGGTTGGGTCAAGGGGGTGCCCTACTTAGGCTAATTGGGCCTATGAGTGTGGGTTTGACCACTTTAGGCCCAAGGTTGACTTGGGTCAACTAGGGTCAAAGTGTTGACCTAGTGACATGCCCTAGGGTCCACTTAGATTGTTTTTAGGGTTAGGGCAATGTGGTGAGGTCATGGTGTGGCTAGGGTCCCTATATAAACTTGTTTGACCTAGCTTTACTTGGTACTATAGTGGGCCCCACATGGCCACAACCCCTACCTAGGGTCAAACCTAGCTAATTTTCCTAACACCCACCCTATGCCTAACCCAATCTAAGTTAAGGGGCCTAGAAGTAACATGGGATGTTACAAATTCTATAAACAAAAATAAAATAATTTCGTCCCCTAAATTTAAGTTCGGGTCTACGGGGTTCAACTTGCAAGAATTATAAGAAACTTTAAAGCATAAATTAAAAATGTACCTGGTGTAAATAACTCCGGGTGTTGCTCCAACATCAGATCCCTCATCTCCCAGGTGTGCTCCTCCCATCCATGGTTGGACCACAGCACCTTCACGAGAGGGACCTTCTTCTTTAACAACACTCGGACGGCCGTATAGTCAATCCGGATCGGCTCCAGTCTAAATGATTTGTCTGGCGCTACTGGTCCGACTATGGTAGTAATATGCTGTTCCGGCCGAAGGAGAGCTCTTCTCAAGGAAGAGACATGAAAGACGTCGTGTAAGGTACTCAACTCCGGTGGGAGCTGCAGTCGGTAAGCCAAGGGGCCGATCCGCTCCAGGATCAAGTATGGCCCCATGTATCGTGGACTGAGCTTCTTGTGCCTCCGCACCCGAGAGACACTGTGTACTGGACAAATCTTCAGGAAAACTCTATCTCCAACCTTAAACTCCACCTTCCGGTGTCGAGCATCATAATACTTTCCCTACCTTCTCTGGGCCCTTAGTAGCCGATCCCTGATCAAACGAATCTAAGCCTCCGTATCTTTAGCAAAATCTGAACCAAGAGCTCCAGTGTCCACGTCGTGAACCCAAGATAGTAGTGTCCGACACTTCCTCCCATACAGTGGCTCATATGGATCCATCCCGATGCTAGCTTGGTGGTTGTTATTGTACGAGAACTCAATTAATGGTAGCAGCCTCTCCAAAGGCTTCCCCGTATCCAATATGCATAGTCTGAGCAGGTCCTCCATAGTCCTATTTGTCCGCTCCATATGGCCGTCGATTTGCGGATGGAAAGCAGTGCTAAAAGTGAGTCTTCAACCCAAGTAAGCATGCACTGCCCTCCACTCCCTGGAAGTGAAGCGACCGTCTCGGTCCGAGATAATAGACCTGGGGATGCCATGATATCTGATGAACTACTCCACGAACACTCTCACAAAAACTACAACTGGATCTTCCTTCCTGACCGGAATGAACCGCGCTACCCTGGTCAGTCTGTCTACAATGACCTAGATGGAATCGTGCCAAGAGTTGGAGCGAGGCAGTCCGTGTACAAAATACATAGTAATGTCCTCGAACTTCCACTCTTGTACTGGCAGTGGCTGTAATAACCCTCCCGGGCTCTTGCACTCCGCTTTCATGCGCTGGCAGGTCTCGCAGTGTGTCACAAAATAGGTGATCTCCCTCTTCATCCCAGGCCATTACATGGTCCTTCGTAAGTCTTCCCACATCTTGGTGATGCCGGGATGCACTGAGTATCCGGAGCAATGTGCCCCTCTGAGTATGTGGTCCCGGATATCATATCCTGCTGGTATGTATACTCGACCACGGAATCGAAGGATACCATCCCGCAGTGTGTAATCCTTATACTTGCCCCCTTCCAGGGCGCTGAAAAAAGGCTCTAGTGCAGCATCCAGTCTCTGATGTGTAATAATGTGCTCTCAAATATCATCATCACTGATCAAGGAGCTCAGGTTCTCTCGATACACCACTGGCTTTGTCTCAGAAACCATGGTCATATGCATATCTTCCATCATGCGTAGAAACTCTATATACATCACCTGAGGATCCGGTCCAGAAGTGCCTCCTCTCCTGCTCAAAGCATCCGCTACTGTATTTGCCTTCCCCGGGTGATAGTGCATCTCATAATCATAATCGCAGAGGAACTCTAGCCATCTCCTCTGGCGCAGGTTCAGATCCTTCTACGTGTCAATGTACTTGAGATTCTTGTGATCCGAGTAGATATCACAATGAATCCCGTATAAGTAGTGTCTCCACGTCTTGAGGGCGAATACCACAGCCCCGAGCTCGAGATCATGTACTGGATAGTTATGCTTATGCTTCTTCAACTATCGCGAAGCATAAGCAATAATATGTCCATGCTGCATCAGGACAACACCCATCTCCTGATAAGAGGCATCTGTATAAATCTAGAATCCTTCACTCCCAGATGGGAGTGCAAGGATAGGGGATGAGGTGAGTCTGTCCTTAAGTTCATGAAATGCTGCCTCACACTGCTCTGTCCACTCAAAAACCGCATCCTTCTTCGTCAAGGATGTGAGGGGGAGGGCTATCCTAGAGAATCCCTCCACGAACTTGCGATAATAGCCTGCTAAACCCAAGAAGCTGCGGATGTCTAACGCTGTCTGTGGCCGTGGACAATCCCGCACTGCCTCTATCTTGGCTGGATCCACTGCCAATCCATCCCCGCAGATAGTATGCCCCAGAAAAGCGACCTCCTACATCCAGAACTGGCATTTTGAAAACTTTGCATACATCTTAAACTCCCTCATCCCTTGTAAAGCCTGTACCAGGTGGTCTGCATGCTCCTCCTGAGTCCGGGAGTAGATCAGAATATCATCGATGAATACTATGACGAAGCGATCTAAATAAGGCTCGAATACAAGGTTCCTAAGCATCATGAATGTCGAGGGGGCATTCATGAGCCCAAAAGGCATCACCGTAAACTCGTATAGCCCATAGTGTGAACTGAACGCCGTCTTCGGTGTATCTTCTTCCCGGATAAGGAGCTGATAGTATCCGGACCGCAAGTCTAGCTTGGAGAACCAAAAAGCTCCCTTAAGCTGATCAAACAACTCGTCTATTCGAGGCAGTGGATAGGTATTCCGAACCGTCAACCATTTCAGCTCTCTGTAATCTATACATAATCGCTGCGATCCGTCTTTCTTTTTCACAAATATAACGGGTGCTCCCCACGACGATGAGCTCGGCCGCACAAATCTCGACTCCACTAGCTCCTGAAGCTGAGTCCTGAACTCTGCCAAATCCTTGGGAGCCATCTTGTTAGGTTCCCGGGACACTTGTCTCGCCCCGGCACCAACTGAATCCTGAAATCCAAATCCCGGGCTGGTGGTAGTCCGGGCAATTTCTCCGGGAACACATCAGAGAAATCCTGAGCCACCGAGATGTCAGCTATGGAACTCTCTACTGCTACCATCTCGAAGCAAATGAGGTACACCTCCTCCCCCTGCTCATAGGCCTTGACAGACTGTATAGAAGACAAGGAAAGGTAGGGGATGGGACGGATACCTTCAATGGTGATGTAGGAATCTCCATGTCTGAGTGTGATCCTCTTCGAGGGGCAGTCGATCTGGGCATGGTTCCAATGGATCCAGGTCATGCCAAAAATCAGATCAAAGTTCGGCAATCTCAGGACCGTTGGCGGAGCCTTGAATGCCTTGTCTCCGATCTCGGCCTCCATGTTGCAGCTATCCGTGGTCCGTAGCTCTGATCCATCAATAAGACGCACCCTCATTTCCAGGCCAGGGAACCTTTCCACACCCTCTAGTTCTTCAATAAATGTGTCCGACACGAATGAGTGGGAGGCACCCGTGTCGAAGAGAGTTTGGGCGGGCTTGCCGCTGATCATAACTATCCCTGGGTTTTGTTTGAGTTCAAAGATAAAGATTATTTCTAAGGTTCTCAAGGTACTATATAATTGAAGAATTAAATAAAATTATCAATAATCTTAAATACCTGTGATGACCTCTTCGGGATTCCTCGGCTCGGCGAGGTCTAGCACATACACCTGCTCCAGGTCTCGTCCTCGGCCATGATGTCCATGACCTCGACCTCGACCTCGTCCTTGGTCTCGACCCTGGTGTGCTGGAGGGGCCATTGGAGGTGGAGGAGGAAGGAGTGGGTGGATCTGATGTGGGCACTGCGACCTGATGTGCCCAGGCTGGCCGCATCCAAAGCACGTGATCTGCCTCTGACCCCGATTGTCTTACCTCATTGGTCCTTACATCTGCAGAGGTGGGGGAGCCAATGGTGGAGGAGGCCCCTACTCTTGCCTGTAGTTAGGATGACGACGTCCCCCACCCCTCCTGTATCCAATAACTTTGCCTCTCTGAGATGCCCTGCTACTTTCTCCGAAAGATGACCCTTCTAGCAGTCTCTTTCCCATGCCTTGCACCATTAGCTAGTCCACCTCCAGCTTCTTCGCCATCTCAATAATCTTTGTAGTGGTGCCATGTGATATGAACAATAAGGGTTGCCTTAAGGAATCTCGGAGCCAATGGTAGAATCTTTTTCACACTTTCGGTCATCCCAGTCATAGAATCCCGCAAATCTAGCCAAGTGGGAGAACTCTCTTTGGTATTCGATCACGGATCTGCTCCCCTGTTGGAGGTTCAGAAATCTCGCTTCCAAGGCATCTATGTCTGTAGAGGATACGTAGTGCTCTAAGAATGCATCACTGAATTCCTCCCAAGAAATATCCATCAGCTCCCTATCAGCATATGTAGAGTCTCGTACAGACTTCCACTACCTCTTTGCACGAGCCTCCAGTACCGTGGTGGTAAGAAGGACTGCCTGTCCGAATGGGAAGCTGATGCCAGCTAACAGCTCCGGAATAGTCTCTAGCCACTCTTCCATATTCACAGCATCTTTTTTCCCGCGGTACACTGGCGGAGACAGACTCTTAAAGGCATTCAACAAATTCGACCCTGGGTTTGGCAGTTATGTCGGGGCTTGGAGGGCTCTGAAGGAATCTAGGATAGCCGTCAGATTTTGTCCCATCTTTGTCTGCATGAAAGGAGTGGCAGCCGGAGGGGGAGGAACCACATTCTGTGGAGGCTGCACAAAGGTAAGGTAAACGTCAAAAATTGGCATAACTCATTGCTTAATGGACTGTTTTATGTGACTTTTGCACATGGGCACACCATTGCTTTCGCTGCATAGTTTGTCCGCAAACTAATGCTCGAGCGGGGTGTTCTAGTGTTGTGGACTTCTTTCTCATATGATCGTTTGTTCAAGTGATACAAGTTTGTAAGATCCAACTCCACCTTCCGAGGGGTTAACCCGGATCTTATGCCCAGAACCGCCGCCTTACGGTGACACTAACACACGGGTTAGTCGACACTGCAAGTCGCTGATACTGCCGGCTAGAACGATCATAAACCTGTTCGACAAATATGAGAAACAGAAGTAAACAAAAGAGTAAAACATCATAGTCCACAGGCACAGTACTAATCATATATATCAAATGAAAAGTACAATAATATGCAGTCCAACAATGAGTACAAAATGAAAAAGAGTAATAAGGGCTTATGCCCAGTACATCAAATCAAATCTCTCACTCTCTAAAATCCAAAGAAGCGGAATCTAATCATCTAAACTCATCACACCTGTGGACGCGCAGTAGTAGTAGTAGCTGGTGGTAACGGTATCTGCTCCTCAAGTCCTGCCATCTCGTCGTGCTTGTGCTCCATCTCCTCGAGCTCCTAAAACGATATGGCCACCGACCATTAGTCAAAAAGACTAAGTCATTTCCTCCGCACCTTGCCCCGCAACTCCTAGGAACCGAGCGGGAGGACGAAGTGGAGGACAACAAGGGATAGCAAAAAGGGAAGCAGGTGACAGAAGCTAACTAGCAAGTGTATAATATAATTCTACATCTATCAGTTCAAAGCACAAGGTATAAAGAAGTAAAGTGCAGTACAGTAAGTAAAAGAACTGAAAGTAAAGCCGAAAGTAAGGCTACACTACCACTATACTATCATCACAGAGCGTACCTTAACTTATAAAAATGCCCATACAAATTTACAAGTTAAGGTTTCCAGGAATTGTAACTTATCTTATAAAAGAGCACATACTAATTTATATAATAAGGATCTATGAACCGTATGACCTAATTAGTATGAATGATTAAGTTATGTTTATGCAACATGCAAGTGCAACACACGCACGCGACTTTGAGATCCCAGACCTTTAGTTCCCACATTTCGAGAGCTAGCATCACTCTCAGGTACCACCGTTGTTGCTACGACAGCAGCGGATTGGGCTTCTCAGCTTTCTAGGAGGGTATACACACTACCAGGCCTAGACCTCTCTTGTACGCCTCTGTACACGTAATAAGTAAACTCTAGAATCTCTGCATACTAAATGCTAGCTGCCTGCTATATTTTTAGGTCGGGTGCACGTCTTTGGGGATTGTCTGCCTAACCGCAGTATTAAACAACATACTAGCCCTTCCACCCATACACGTCACCCGAGTCACCGTATTGCCATCGGTGTGACGATTGGCCCAGTACCATATGACCCACCAAAATTTTCTGTATGCACTTGCAATTATTTCCAACTCGAGGCTCCAGCTCGCAGGACCAACCTGTCCTGATTCCTCCAACCCTACCCGGGTGAGCAAGTAAACCAACCACTTCCTTCCAACTCTGCATGGGTGAGCAAGTAGTCAACAGAATCCAAGTCCTTCCAACCTAGCACGAGTGAGAACACACATAAAGTTCAGCTCCCTCGAACCCATCACGGGTGAGCATGTGTACCATTTCCCTTAGCCTAGTATACTACTCTTGTCTACCGATTATTAAACTTAGTAGTTTAGGGTTAATCCCAGGACTGGCCAAGGTATGCCCAATGAAGGGGTCACGAAGGCACTAGAACCAAGAAGGAATTAAAATCCAAAGTTCCCTTTCGCAAGGATAATTACTTTTAGTTGATGTCTACCCATGATTCACACTCAACTCTCCTTATTACTCTTGGGCGATCCTAATGACTTAAGTTGTTATCGGGGAGGACGACGGTCTTCCGTCGACCTCCAATCCATTTGTTACCCAAAGACTTGCACTTACTCTCTTCACGAAGACAACACTACCCACCAGGGTTATACTTCCAATTGTAATCTCCAGCTCAATTGTCGATGTATCCCCCCAGTGGGCCTTATGGTTAAACCTTACTTTTACTATGCGCAGCCCATGACCTAATACCACCCCGAAGTCGAACATCCAATTCCTTGGGCCACCAACCCCTAATTATTTTTCCTAGGGTGCTATGGACTAATGAAATTAGAATGTTGAAATTCATAACTTCCCTAGGTCACAAAGGCTTTTAATTAAATCATTTAAATTAATTCCCTAGGTCACATTACACATGAAGTAGTACAATTTATAATCCACTGACCTAAGGAATTTTTCATAGATTATATATTGATAAAATATTGCTGTCTACATAGTTTCATTATTTTCCTTGGATTATTTATATTTATTCCTTAATTAATACCAAATCCACATAATTACCATTTTCCAAGTGAAGTATAAGGAATACATAAGCAAAAATTCCAGGAAGATTACAGAGCATATATATCATTAATTTAAGACTAATTTCAGAGTTTGATTAACCTCTATAGTGTAATGGCCTATCAAATTCTATTCTTAAGTATTTACCAAAATGCCATTATGCTAATTTAAAAATTATCAGTACATCCAAAAATTTTGAGATAAATACACAAGGCTAATCATACAAATATACAATGCTAGAAATAATTCCAAAATTTTCTGATATGTATTTCCATCAATTCATGAATAAATGCAATAAGGGTAAAATGGTAATTTCAATGCAATTTTCCCCAAAAGTTCTCAAAAAGAAAGATAAAATTTTTCTAAGTCAAATATAACCTCCTTTTTGACTTGACAAACTTTGTGGATTTTCCTTGATAAAACTTATTTTTCCAAATTATTTTCAAAAAGGGCCTATATTTTTAAAAATTCCAAATAATGGGATTTTTGATCTCCAAAATACTATAATTACTTTGAGGGGTGAAATTTACCCTAATGAACCTCTGGAATCAATTCCATGATTTTTGCATGCCTCAAAGAGGCTACATGTGCATTATTTCATTTATTGCTATTTGCACCCCAAGGCCATATTTAGCCAACACATGCAAGTGGATTAACCAAACAGGAAGTGATCCAAATATGCTGAAAGATTTTTCAGGAACCAATGATGTCCTCAAGGACCTGCCACCAAAATTTGGTGCCATTTGGATGCTTATAACTCCAAATATTTCACTTATTTAATTTTTGATATTATGACAAATACTATAGAAAAATTTGTCCCACAAATTCCCAATTTTTGGCAGGGGCTAGATTTTCCCTAGTCAAGAACTTGCCCAAAATTTTGGGTCTTATGGACTTCTGGTTTTGCATGGGCTTAGGTTTTAGTTTCTGCCCTAGCCTAGGACCAGTCCTAGCAAAACAGCCCTACAGGTAAGACCTCTGAACCAAAAATGAAATTTAAGATGGCAAATTAAAGCTAACTGAAAAGGCTACAATTTTTATTCCGGGGTCAAGTTATGGTGGTGCATCTAATAACCCTAAATATCACTTATAAAGTGTTTGTATAAATGTGACAGAAAATTAACTATTCATAATCTTAATAATATAATACATGAATTAATTTGCACGAATCTTAAAGAACTTTGGACGGGATCGGGTCATCGTCCCCAAGCAGTCAACGACCCAGATCCCTTCTTCCTGGATGATATTTGCTGGCGGTTTCCGGCAAGCTGAGCGACCACCACCGCCGGCAGATGTCGCCACCACCTTCACTGAGGTGGGGACTTGCGTTTCCCGACGGTGAGGCCGCCGGAGTTGGCTCCTCCGGCGAACCCGAGCAAGAACTAAAACTCGGAAAAATTGTGTTTTCCTCTCATGGCATCGGGCTCAATTGAGCCCGATATCTCCCTTATTTGATCTAGATTGCTAGTACAGGTAGAGGGGCGGCGAAACGGACCTGAGTTGGTTGCTAGCGGCGAGTTTGGCGGCGGTTTGCCATGGTAGAGCTGCTCCGGCGATCTCCTAGCCAAAAGCTTGTTTCTCAACCAATTTCCTTGCTCCAGCTATCGAATTCCAATCGATTCCTCCTTCTGAAGCTAATGGTGGGGCAGGCTTGGACTGAAGGGGCTTATACATGGAGATAACTCCAAGGTGAGCTCGGGCTCCACCTTGTATTATCCGCCCATGGTGCCATGTGGCCAGCCCAGCTCCAAATCCTTCTTAAATTCTCTGGGAAGTCGGCCAGCAAGCCCTTGGACAGAAAAAGCCAAGGCTAAGTGGCCTCCTTCCCATAAACCCACTTTCTCTCTCCTTCTTTTGGTGAATTCTCCAAAATGCCCCCTTGCATGCACTCTCTCTCCACAACCAAGGGGGTGGGGCTTGTCTTTGACTCTTTGGGCTGCTAATGGGCCATATTTGGTGGACTTGGCCCCAGGGAAATGGCTTAGCCATTATTTTTCAACTTTAGGTCCATTTGGTTACTTTGTTGACTTTTTGGGTTGACTTGGTCAACATGGTGAGTGGGCTAACCCAACTTGTTATTCATAAGCCTAATGGCACAACCCAACTTTGGTTGGGTCAATGGGGTGCCCTACTTAGGCTAATTGGGCCTATGAGTATGGGTTTGACCACTTTAGGCCCAAGGTTGACTTGGGTCAACTAGGGTCAAAGTGTTGACCTAGTGACATGCCCTAGGGTCCACTTAGATTGTTTTTAGGGTTAGGGCATTATGGTGGGGCCATGGTGTGGCTAGGGTCCCTATTTAGGCTAGTTTGACCTAGCTTGACTTGGTCCTATAGTGGGCCCCACATGGCCACAACTCCTACCTAGGGTCAAACCTAGCTAATTTCCCTAACACCCAGCCTATGCCTAACCCAATCTAATTTAAGAGGCCTAGAAGTAACATAGGATGTTACAGTTGGTTTGCTCCAGCAAGATCTATCTCCTTTAGAAGTTCCTCTCCAAAAAATAGGGTTTGGAAAAGAATAAGACGGCTAGGGTTTCATTTTACTCTTTTATACAGAAGTGACACAGGTTGGGACACGGCCCTGTCCTTACACGTGTTCTGCTCTGGCGAAACGTCATCAACGGTTTGACTGTCGTTTCGTGCTCATACATCGGTACTGATATGCCCGTGTCTGTACCTTTTTCCAGGTGACACCACCGTGGTACTGGCCGTGTCGAGACCCGTGTCCTGCTCGGAACAATTCTCGTCTTGCTTGCCATGGAGCACACAGGTAGGGACAAACCCGTATCTCAACCCATGTCCTTCTATGGTCAGCCATATCTGCCACTCAATGCCATGCCACTCAAAGCCATGGCACTAAACGCCACAGCACACGGGTAGGGACACGCCCGTGTCTCTACCTGTGTCCTCCTCATGGCAATCCATTCAACGCGATGCCACTCAAAGCAATGGCACTCAACGCCACGACACACAGGTAGGGGAACGCCCGTGTCTCTACCCGTGTCCTCCTCAGGACAGTCCACTCAATGCTGTGCCAAAATCACTTAATGCCATGGTCACTCAACGCCACTGAACACGGGTAGGGACACGCCCGTGTCCCTACCCGTGTTATACTCAACACAGGTACTCAACTTATTTCCTTTTCCCCACAAGTGCGCGCCTGATCGCCTGCACTCTATGTGCCTAAATCAACTCTCCTGACTTCAAAAGCGTGCATAAGGGGCCTAGCGCGAATCGGGTCGTTACAAATCCTATAAACAAAATAAAAGATTTCGTCCCCGAAATCAGGTTAAGTCTACGAGGAGAGATAAACATAAAATAAACATGAATTAAAACATGCTTTTAAAGGTTACCTTGATTAAATAGCTTCGGGTATCGCTTTTGCATAAAGTCAACTGGCTCCTACGTAAACTCCTCTTTCCCATGATTGGACCACATCACTTTTACTAGAGGAACACTTTTGCAGCGCAAAGTCCTCATCTCGCTGTCTACTATCTGCACCGGCCTTAGTCGCACCGACCTATCAGTCGCAACTGCTTCATCAGTGGTTGGGACATATTGTTCGGGCTGCAACAGCACCTTTCGGAGTGACGACACATGGAATACGTCATGATGGTTCTCTAGCTCCGGCGGTAACTCCAACCGATATACCAACGGGCCAATCCTTTCCAATATCGCGTAGGGCCCAACATACCTTGGGCCGAGCTTCTTTGCACCACGTACCCGAGATACTCCATGCATCGACCTGATCTTTAAAAATACCTTGTCGCCCACCTTAAATTCCACCATCAGGTGCTTTGCATCATAGTATTTTGCTTGGTGACTTTGAGCCTCGAGCATGCGGTCCCGTATTAGTCTCACAACCGCATCAGTATCATATATGCATTCAACTCTCAAAGCCTTCGGATCTTCATCCTGCACCCAAGACAAGGGTATTCTACACCTTCTTCCGTAAAGGGATTCATGGGGCGCCATCCCGATGCTAGCTTGATGGCTGTTGTTGTATTAGAATTCTACCAAGGGTAGGAGCCTTTCCCATGACTCTCCTCTATCCAACACACATAATCTCAATAAGTCTTCCAATGTCCGGATAGTCCTTTCAGATTGCCTGTCAGTCTGAGGGTGAAATATTGTGCTAAAGGTGAGGCGCAAACCCAAATATTCCTGCACATCCTTCTATTCTCTAGAGGTAAACCGACCATCCCGGTCAGAAATGATAGTCTTTTGCACGCCATGATACCGTATGAATTGTTCCACAAAAAGGCGTACCAAAACGTCCACGTGTGCTTCCTTCTTCATAGGTATGAAACGAGCTACCTTCGTCAAGCGATCAACGATTACCCATATCAAATCATTCCTTGAGAGGGAACGAGGAAAACCGTTTATGAAGTCCAGGATACATCCTCGAACTTCCATTGGGGGATGTGCAATGAATGCAACAATCCACCGAGGCTCCTGCATTCTGCCTTCACTCTTTGACAGGCCTAACAATACGTAACAAAACACCTGACGTCTTTCTTCATCCCCGGCCAATACATGTTCTTCCGCAAGTCGGGGTACATCTTAGCAATTCCAGGATGAACAGAATACTAAGAGCAGTGTGTCTCTCTAAAGATATCTTCCCAAATTTTACCGCCCTTGGGAATGTAAAGCCAGCCACGGAAATGAACAAGGCCGTCCTTTAGAGAGTACTCGTTGGTTGTCCCATCTTCAATTGACTTTTTTGCCTGGGCCAGAGCCTCATCCCTTCATTGCTTCGCCCGGATCCAGTCTCGAACATCGCACACTATGCTCATCGTGGTCAAGTACTCTGTATACCCGTCCGGTTGATCCTTATACACCAAAGTAATCCCCATCTCCTCAAGCATCCGAGCTAACTCCATATGCATCAACCGGGACTCGGGGCTTGTTTCTGGTACCTTCTTGCTCAAAGCATCGGCTACGGAATTTACTTTTCCGGGGTGGTAGTTCAGGGTGTATTCAAAATCAAACAAAAACTCCAACCACCGCCGCTGTCTTAGATTCAATTCCTTCTGGGTATGGACGTACTTTAAGTTCTTATGATCCGAGAAGATTTCGCAGTGTATGACGTATAGGTAATGCCTCCAAATCTTCAAGTCGAACACTACTGCTCCCAGCTCCAAATCATGTACTGGATAGTTTATTTCATGCTTCTTCAGTTGTCTTGATGCATAGACTATCACATGCCCGTGCTGCATCAATAACACTCCCATTCCTTTATATGATGCGTCTGTGTAAACTTGAAATCCTTCCTTCCCAGATGGAAGGGCTAGAATGGGTGCGGATGTAAGTCTGTCCTTTAGTTCTTGGAACACAGCTTCACATTGGGGTGTCTAGTCATACAACACACCTTTCATTGTTAGGTAAGTAAGAGGAAGAGAAATCTTTGAGAATCCCTTTACGAACTTGCGGTTGTACCCGGCAAGTCAGAGAAAGCTCCGCACGTCGGCCGCTGACTACAAAGGCGACCACTCCTTCACGACATGCACTTTGGCCGTATCCACAGCTTGTCCAGCCCCACTAATCACATGACCCAAGAAAGCAACCTCCTTAAGCCAGAATTCGCACTTGGCGAACATGGCGTGCTCTTTTAACTTCTTAAGTAAGAAGGCCAGATGCCCGACATATTCTTCCTCCATCTTTGAGTAGACCAAGATGTCGTCGATGAAAACAATGACGAAGACATCTAGATAGGGCTCGAACACTTTTTTCATCAAGCTCATGAAAGCTGATGGGGCATTTGTGAGCCAAAACGACATCACTGTTAACTAACACAAGCCATACCTTGAGCTGAAAGCCGTTTTCTGAATATCATCCTCTTGTATTCTCAATTGATAATAACCCGAGCGCAAATCTAGCTTGGAAAACCAATGCGCTCCCACCAGTTGATCGAACAACTCATTGATCCGAGGTAACGGATAGGTGTTTTATTCCATCAGTTGGTTGAGCTCCCGATAGTCTATGCACAATCGCAGGGTTCCATAATTCTTCTTAACGAATAGAATAGGGGCTCCCTAAGGTGATGAGCTGGGGCGAACAAACCCTAATTCTACCAACTCTTGCAGCTAAACTCTAAACTCAGTGAGTTCCTTCGGGGCCATTCGGTAAGGAGTCCTGGAGACAGGCTTGGAACACGGTACTAACTTGATTTGAAAATCTACTTCCCTGTGTGTGGGTAATCCTAGCAATTTCTCCAGAAATACTTCGAGGAAATCACGTACCACCCGCACATCCTTGATATTCAACGCCAACTCATTCAGCTCGAAGTATATCTTGAAAACTTCATCCCCCTTCATGTGGGCTTTTTAATCCTGGACTGAAGATTACATCATACGGGGCGCGAAGTTAATACCTTGAAAGATTACCTCTGAATTTCCATGTCTCAACGAGATCCTCTTCTGCGCACAGTCAATCTTTGCATAGTGTTGATCCAACCATACCATGCCAAAAATGAGGTTGAACTCTGGCATTCCCAAGACTCTGGCAGGGGTGTCAAAGAGCTTTCCTTCAAGGAGAACCTCAAACTCACACTTCGCGGTTGCCGTCATCTCCGATCCGTCTGGAATGCTCACCCTTCGAGCAATACAAGTGAAGTATTGCACTCCATCTATATCTTTTATGAAGTCTTTAGACACAAAAGAGTGCGAGGCACTGGTGTCGAATAACCTACAAGCCGGTTTCCCGCCGACCATTACAGTGACTAAGTGTCAATAATAATTCTCAAGCTAGGCGTCTAGTATATGTTAAGCAAATTGAGGGTATAAATGAAAATAAAATGACTAACTATAATCATACATGCAATCACCTCCTGAGGATTCCGCTCTTGAGTCATGTCCAACGCATACATCTGATCCCGAGCGGGCCCGAGCTTTCCTCTTCGTGGTCCTTGTCCTCGACCACGCATGTGCCCCCTCCCTCGAGGAGCTGCTGGAGGGAAAGAGAGAGGCGCATTTCCAAATAGGTGCGGGCAGTAGCGTCAAATTTGGCCCGGCTGGTTGCATTTCAAGCACACTCGCTCTTGCCGCCCTCTTGGTTGTTGAAATTATTGAGGTGGAGGCAATGCTGGCGGTTGCGGAACCAGGCCCTCCATTCAAAAATTATAGGGGAAACGTCCGCCACCTCTTCGATATCCTCTTCCTGCTCTATTATCAAATCTCCTTTTATTGCTGGGGTCGGCTTCCATCAAGCCTTCAGCTGGCCTCTTACCACTTTCCAAGTGGTCCGCTTCCAACCTCTTCGCTATGTCAATAATCTCGGCTAGACTAGAGTCCTCTATAAACAAAAGGGCTTGTCTCAGGGGGTCTCGCATGCGTTTGTAGAATCGTTTTGCGTATCCTCTATCATCCAACTCATAAGAGTCAACAAATCTAGCCAAGTGCTGAAACTCCCATTAGTATTTTGTCACTGACTTGGACCCTTCAGTTACAAGAATCTCTCTTCAAGATTATCCCGAGTGGCCGAGGGGATGAAATGATCTAAAAAGGCTTAAGAATTCGATCAAACTTATATTCGTGTACACCCGTCCTTGAAAATTGGAGCCCATGAGGGACTTCCACCACCTTTTAGCGTGCAGCTCTAAAAGTGTCACTACAAGGGTCACTGCCATGTTGTTTGGGCACCTTATTCCTGCCAACTGTTCTTATATAGTGTCGAGCCATTCTTCCGTACGCACTGCCGACTCCGTCCTAAGGTAAGTTGGAGGGGAGAGAGCTCGGAAAGTGCTTAACCAAGTGGATGTCGGACCCTGCTTTTGTACAGGGGCTTGCTGGGATTGGGACCTGAAGGCATCTAGGATAGCTATGAGCGTCTTCCCCAGTTCGGATTGTTAGAATTGTGTAAGTACGAACGGGGCGGGGGTTGTAACATCTCATTTCCAACTTGACCCCTGGAAGTGGTTTTGTCATAACAGAACCCTAGAAAACCCAGGAATTGAGTTTTATCGACCAAGATTTCAAGTTAAGGGGTGGTCACGTCCGTGACCGACCCGTCATGCCCGTGACCTAGGGAGTGACCCCTTCGACGATCGACGACCTTAGAAAGACGATCGGCCAGCTTAGAAATTTCAACATGGGCCTGACACGCCCGTGACTGATCCGTCATGCCTGTGGCCTTGGAATGGCGTTGAGTGAGCTAAGCTCACTCAATGCCGTAGTCTGGATGGCGTTGAGTGAGCTTAGCTCACTCAAAGCCATAAGCCAGCCGACGTTGAGTGCACAGACTACACTCAACACTCTCTGGTGCCATTTGGTTGTAATTGAGTGAGCTGAGCTCACTCAACGCCATAGACTGGATGGCGTTGAGTGAGCTTAGCTCACTCAACGCCGTAAGCTGTCAAACGGGATGGCGTTGAGTGCATTGAGTGCACTCAACGCCATAAGTTGAACGGCGTTGAGTGCACTTACCGCACTCAACGTCATGTGGTGTTGTCTGGATGGCGTTGAGTGAGAAGAGCTCACTCAACGCCATAATCTTGACAGTATTGAGTGAGCTAAGCTCACTCAACACCATTGTTTAAAAAGTACATATTCGGGATGGCGTTGAGTGAGCAGAGCTTACTCAATGCCATAGTCTGGATGGCGTTGAGTGAGCAGAGCTCACTCAACGCCGTAACTATGATGGCGTTGAGTGAGCAGAGCTCACTCAATGCTGTAGCAAGGATGGCGGATAGTGAGCAGAGCTCACTCAATGCTATTTTACTTAGTCTTTTTTTTGGCAGAATTATTTTGGGCTGGGTGCTGGTTCAGCTAAACCGGGCCGGTCTAGGAGTGGGCCGTTTTCTCCTAATAAGACCTAATAAGTCTTATTTAAATTAAGTTGACCGGTCAACTGTGACACCTGGACCGACAGCCTTGCAAAAAGAGCAATTATGGCCATGGCCGAGCCCCGTCCTTCGTGGACATCAATGGCATTTGATGTCGTGGCCTTCTCCCTTCCCTTTTACGGCTGGATCCAACTCCTCTAGGGAAGAGGAGGATTTTCCAATCGTTAGCTTGCTGTCACAGAGCCGTTTCAGTCTCCCTCCACCATGGCCGACCCATGCTTTAATGGACCAATAATGGCCATTGAAGCTTTGGCCATTCCCCCTTCTTGTCCATGCTTTTAAACACCCTTAGAGGCCCAAGAGGAGGTTTTCCCAGCTTTTACCTGAAGTTTTCGAGCCTCCCACTGTGCTATTGAGAATTCCGGCGACGCCACCACCGCACCAATGGCATCCCGACGGTCTTCACGCCTCAAGCCCGCGAACAAGGTTATCCCCTCCTCTCTTTCTACGAGTAGTCTTAGCTTCCTTAGGATTAAGTTTCAGGCTTAATTGAGTCCGATCGGAAGAGCTTCTCTTTTCAATTTTTCCGCAAAAATATTAAGTCTCGGGCTCGCCGGAAAAAGCCTCTCCGGAGGCCGCGCCGCCGCCCGACGATGGCCACCACCTCAACGAAGGTGGTCGTGGCGGTGGCCGGCCAGGGAGGAGGCTGGACGGCCGGCAGCTACTCTTGGAAGTGGTTCTAGGTCGGGCAGATCGTGGCCTTTGGTTGAAGGAAGAAGACAATGCAAGGTCCCTTAGATCTTGCTTCAAGATCTGTGCTGTTTAAATTAAGTTTTTTTATGTGAATTTCTATACTAGAATATCAGTCACTTTAGAAAATTTAGGAAAAATACTTAGAGGCTTTTTATGAAGAAATGGTCAACATGTAATTTGTAGCCCTATGGGTCTACTTTATTTTAAAATTTATTTGGGTCTATTTAGTCAACTGGTTTGACCAGGACCCCTCTTTTGGTGGGATCTAGGCCTAGATCTAGGCAGAGACTAAAAGGTGTGCCCACCCTTCATCCTTTGACCAAATGATCTGATATTTGGGCAGAGAGTCTACCCTAGCAGTACCTAGGGCCTGTCCAAAAATGGGAATTTTTGGAGAATGTTTTTCTATAGTTTTTAGAAAAAAATTAAAAATCTTAGGAAAAATTAATTGGTTGGCTTAAAGACTTTCAAACCCTCCCATATTTTTTGAGTGGTCCCCGGGTTCATCATGAGTCTCTGTATAATTTTTCATCTCATTTTGAGATGTTTTAGGTAGGAAATGGACAACCCTAAGCTATGCCCTATTAAGGGGTTTTTAGGTTAAAAGTGCACTTTGAGATTTGAGTGGTCAGATCACCTCAACAGAGGCTGAGATTTTTACGACTGACTAGGAATGCCCTCTAGCACCCCCTCATTGATTTTGAGGTGGATTGGTGTAGATTTGCCCTAGAATCCAAGGCCAAACCCTAAAGATGGCTATTGGTGAGTGGTCATGGGGTCAAATGACCTTAGACTGACTTGAAATTTGGTGTAGAGGATCATAGGGATATTATAGTTCTCTGGACAAAATATTAGGGGATTTGGAGAAAGTTAGGCCACCTAAAATCCTAAATCTAGTTTAGGGCACCAATCTTAATTTGAACTATTATGCTGACATATGAACTAAAAATCAAAAAAAAATTGGGCAGGGTGATTTTCTGGTCTAAATGTCATAATATAACTTTGTGGGGATTTTTGGGTTAATTTATACAGTACTTCATTCACAACTCTAGTTGTGCCCTAGATATTTATTTTGATGATTCTGGAATTTATGTTCACTAGAAAGTTATGAAATCTGGGATTAGGGCAGTTTATAGCATGTTATACCTTCTGTATTTTTCTTGGGAGTTTTATCTGATTATTTTGGGTACTTTCTTCTTTAACTTACCATTTGGGTTATGTAATAAAAAATACAAATAATGCCAAATTATTATTTGGAAAATTAGGAAATTTGGTCAGTGAGTGTTTCGAACCATGGTAGTCACCCTGTTATTTTATCTAGATTTTTAGATAATTACAAATAGTACCTCTTTCACTAAGCTAAGAAAATTAGTATTTTACATTAAACTAAATTCAGAGCCCAAATATTAGAGACAAATTATGGGACTTGGTTTTTGATAGTTTTAGGCCACCATCAAGCTTCTGTAATTTTTTTGTGATTTTTTGGTACATATTTACAGTACTTGCTTCATGATATAGTAGAGGTGGCCTAAAATTGTAAATTAGGAAATACATGCCTAAATACCTCTGAAATTTCTCAAAATTTGAAATTACTGCTTAAATGCCTCATATGATTTTTACTGATTTTATAATGATTTATTGTTGGTTCATTAGTGCACTTCATGTTCATACTTGGGCATTGGGAGGCTTAGAATAAATAAATTAAATGCCCGATAAATAGGAAAAATTTTTAAATCGTGGACTTAGTTAAATTATGTTATGATAGACCTCCAGTAAATATTATAGGAGATTCAGAAGAGAATTTTTGAGTACCTCCCCTTATATACCTCATGTATCTTAGTATGGTCTGTATATAGTAATACCACAGAAACTGAACTAGAGTGGGTAATGAACTTGGGGAGATGGCATGGAATTTTGGTTGCTTGCTGGTTTGGATAGGGCAAGTTAAGTTAAGTTCATTATTGGAAGTCAGGATGGGTAGGGTGTGTGATTGGCCATTGTTAAGTGGTGTTCGGGAACGACGAAAGAGCGTCCACCTCGAATGGAGAGGAAGAGTCTCTATACACTAGGTTAGATCCAAGGTAATTTAAAAGGGATCGGGTAAAGGGAGATTAACCAATAACAATAAGTGCCTTGCGAAAGGGAACGGTGGGCTCCAGCTACCATCATAGTTCCTAGTGCCCTTGAGAGCCCTTTACGGGGAATACCGGGGGCAGTCCTGTGCTAACGTAAACCGTAGGAATAATAAATTTAAAGAGCAACTAGAATATCTAGGGTTGCACATACACACACCCCGATAGCTAGGGAGGTAGAATAAGTTGGTTTGGTTGCCATTCAGACGGTAGCTCTGAAGGTAGATGCACGGACGGGACAGTCCGGGGAGCCGAGGGCTCGAGGGTTGAGTACAGAATAAGGTGGTGGGTATTCGGTATTTGATTGTCATTCGCACCGACATCGGTACGTTTACTCGGCGGTGTTGGACACTTAGCCAAAGAAAGTCTTGTGGATATAGCCAGCACTAGTATGCGGATACTCTAGGTTGTGTTCTTCTAGGGGCATACGGAAGGGCTAGGCCCGGTAGTGGGGATACCCGCCTAGGAGTGGGGGGCCCGACCCACTGTTTCCGTTTGCCACTACGGAGGTTCCTGGGAGTGAAGCTAGCTGCCCGAACTGGGGGAACTAAATGCTTGTGCGCATAGAGTCGTGTGCGTGGGTTGTACTTGCATTAATCTTGGCATAGCATATCACTGCACTCATATTTGCATACAACTGACACCCAAACGTATAAATCGGTATGGGACTTTTTATACGATGAGAGCCTTGTAGAAGACCCCTTAACTTATAAGTTTGTATGGGCATTCATATAAGTTAAGGTTACTTACTTATTTACTTACTTGCTTTCTATTTGTTTTCTTATATATTTACCACTTACTACATGTCTACTTTATTACTTACTACCGTAGAATTTCTAGATGTACTTTATTCTAGATAGTTGTATATACACCATGATAGTTGTTAGATTAGCTCCATTGTCATCTGCTTGATTACTCTCCACCTTTGTAGCTTCCCTTTCCTCCTCTCCGCTCGGTGCTTAGGAGCCGTGGGTGGAGGGGTAGGGGATGATAGGGCTTAGACTTTATGACTAATGATTTTCGAACAACAACATTACAGGAGCTCCAGATGGGAGAAAGGGACCAGCAGTCCAGGGACCAGCACCAGCGGAGTGCGGTGCGCATGGAGGTGGGTCAGTCTAGCACTGGTGCACCTGCGACTAGCTCCGTGAGTGATTAGTATTTTTATAGCTCCTGCGATGATTGATTTGTAGTGAGGACTCTGATGTACCGGGCTCGAGCCCGTTTATCTATATTTCACCTGAACGTTATCTTTGCAGTACCTCTATTTTCTATTATTATCTAGTGATGGACTGGTTGTGATTTTCTATTCATACATGTTTCAGTAGACCTGTTTTCATTTTATGTATATTTACTTCTCTCTCTTTGTGATCGAAAAGGGCCGGCAATATTGGCGTTTCATAGTGGAGACCTTCCCGTGAGTCGGTGCCACCGCGAAGCCGCAATTCTGGGCTAATACCCCGGTGTTCAAAAAAGGAAAAAAAGGGGGTCTTACAAGTGGTATTAGAGCAGACCTCGATCGAAAGAGAAGTAGTCCACAAACCTTGGGACACCCCCGTGCGAGCTTAGTTTGCGGACAAACTAGCAGCGGAAGCAGTGGTGTGCCCTTAAGGGAAATCACGTGTGAAAGTCCATCCTACCCTTTCTTATATTCCATTCATACGTTCTCTAACAAGTGGAATTTTTCCTTGTAGCCTGCGACGAACCCTATATCACAGCAGGGGACCCGTAAGGCTCTGAATGTTGTCCCGCATCCGCCGGCTCAAGCTCCGTTCCAGCAAACGGAGATGGGGCAAACACTGACGGCCATTCGGGAGGCCTTCAGAGCTCAGCAAGCCCCAGCTCCACAGCCAAACCCCGGGGCCAATTGGATGACTGTCTTCTGGGGACTTTCCCCTCCATCATACCTGGGGACGGAGTCTGCAGTACGTACGAAGGAATGGTTGGATACCATTTACGAGACACTTGCGGGGATTCGATTCCCCACCGAGGAGGCAGTTGCCTTTGCGGTCTCCTGCCTGGAGTCACACGGAAAGAGGTGGTGTAATTCTCAGCTAGACACCACCTTTACGGGGATGAATTGCCCTAATATTACTTGGGAGGAGTTCAGAGCAGCACTCTTGGGACATTTTGTACAACACTCGGCGAGGGACGAACTGGAGGATAGGTTCCTGCGGTTGAGGCAGGGGAACCAGACAGTACTGGAGTACTACCAGGAGTTTTCTCACCTGGCCCGCTATGAGGACGCTTACAAGTTTGATGATGTTGGCAATGCCAGGAGGTTTTATAAGGGGCTGCAAGATGACATAAGACAGGCCCTCCTCTTCGTCTCAGAGGGGAGTCTTGCCAGGATTTTGGAGATGGCTAAGAAGATGGAAGCGGATCAGCTTACAGTCAGGAGCCGGAAGAGACCGGCTTATGATACAGTGATTAGAGGTCGTAGAGTCCGTCCTCGGGGCCAGGTTATTTGGGAGATAAGGAACGGGGAGCAGCCTAATCAGGAGATTGGGCAGGACCAAAGGAGTCAGGGGGTTTTTGCTCCCCAGCCTTTACAGATGCTGGAGATGCCAAGGACAGCAGAGCAGGCACCAGTATGCTTTCAGTGCAATCAGCCGGGAGCATATCAAGAGGAACTGCCCTATGAGGCGAGCACCCCCACCAGCATATCAGCGCGCTCTACCTCCCCGACAGTTTGGCGGACGAGGACATGATCGAGGACGAGGATTTTTTGATCGAGGCCACAGGCCAGAGAGGGAGCAAGTTTATGCTTTAGACCTGACTCAGCCTCAGAACCCGGAGCAGGTTATCGCAGGTATGGCAGTACTTTTATGTTTTCTTCATATGAGCTAGTATTCTAGACATAACCTAGTTAGAAATTAAGAGAAGCCAACTGCAACAAGAATACTAAGACACTTAATTACCCCAGGAAGAGTCTTCGTTAGCGACAAACCCGCTCACACTCTCTTCGACACTGGTGCTTCGCACTCGTTTGTGTCGGAGGATTTCGTGAAAGGATTGGCAGGCATGGAGCCGTTCATCCGAAAGATGATGAGTGTTCGACTACCCGATGGATCAGAGCTAATGACTTATTCTCATTGCAATATGGAAGCGAGGATCGGCGTGAAGGCGTTTGAGGCACCAACGATGATTCTGAAGATGCCAGATTACGATCTGATCCTGGGCATGACTTGGTTGTGCTGGAACCATGCCCAGATCGACTGCGTGGCGAAGAGGATAACCGTGAGGCACGACGACTCCTTTATTATCATCGAAGGTATTATACCAGCACCCCGCACCTTATTATCACCTGTGCAGGCCGTTAAGGACCATCTGCAGGGGGAAGAAGTTTATCAGGTCCTTTTTGAGGCAGTCGTTGCCAAGGAATCCATTTCAGATATTCCAGTAGTGCGGGACTTCTCCGACGGGTTTCCAGAGAAGCTACCAGGGCTACCCCCGCACCGAGAGAAGGACTTTCAGATTCAGCTCGTACCGGGGGCTAAGCCGGTATCCAGAGCTCCCTATCGAATGGCCCCAAAGGAGTTGGTTTTATTTCGAACCCAGCTTTGGGAGTTAGTGGAGGCCGAGTTCGTTCGGCCTAGCTCTTCACAATGGGGAGCTCCGGTGTTATTCGTTAAGAAGAAGGATGGGACTCTTCGACTGTGTATAGATTACCGGGCCCTGAACAGGTTGACGGTCCGGAATACTTATCCCTTACCAAGGATAGACGAGCTATTTGTCCAGCTAGAGGGAGCCCATTGGTTCTTAAAGCTTGATCTGAGGTCAGGGTACTACCAGCTTCACATTCGGGAGGAGTACATCCCGAAGACGGCCTTCAGCAGCAGATATAGTTTGTACGAGTTTACCGTGATGCCTTTTGGGCTCACGAATGCACCCTCCGTATTTATGACCTTGATGAACCGGGTGTTCGAATAGTATCATGATGTCTTTGTTATCGTATTCATCGACGACATCCTTATCTATTCAAGGACGGAGGAGGAGCACGCGAGACATCTGGCCTTGACCTTGGAGAAGCTACGGGAGCATAAGATGTATGCCAAGTACAGCAAGTGCCTATTCTTGCTAAAAAAAGGTTGCCTTTCTAGGCCATGTCATCAGTGGAGCTGGTCTGGCAGTAGATCTGGCGAAGGTGCAGGCAGTACGGGATTGGCCACTACTAAAGTCGGCCTCAGATGTTCGAAGTTTCTTGGGACTTGCCGGTTATTACCGTAAGTTCGTAAAGGGGTTCTCTCAGATTGCCCTCCCTCTTACGTCTCTGACGAAGATAGAGTACCATTTTATTTGGACTCCACGATGCGAATCTTCTTTCCAGGAGCTTAAGGATCGTCTTACCTCGGCTCCCATCCTTGCTCTTCCGCCAGGTAAGGAAGGATTCCAGGTGTACAAATATGCTTCCTATCAGGGGATGGGTGTCGTTTTTATGTAGAATGGGCACGTAATAGGCTATGCCTCTCGTCAGTTGAAGCAGCATGAGCGGAACTACCCTGTGCACGATTTGGAGATACGGGCAGTCGTTTTTGCTCTTAAGATCTGGAGACACTATCTCTACATAGTACATTGCAATATCTTCTCTGACAAAAAGAATCTGAAATACGTCGACACCTAGAAGGAGTTAAATATCATACAGAGATGTTGGGTAGAGTTCTTGTCGGACTACCAGTATACCATGCACTACCATCCGGGGAAGGTGAACATGGTCACAGATGCTCTGAGCCGGAGAGTGAGTAAGCAAGGAGTAGGCCCGCAGCTGATGGCCTTGGAGTTGGTTAAAGCATTCGAGGAGATGCAGATATCACTAGTTTCTGAGGATGATCAGGAGTTATACATGGAGTACCTGGGGTCGATGATTACTACTGATGATATCCGGGACCGCATCAGAGATGGGCAGATGCTGGATGAGAGAGCTGATCCGATATTCTGAGCCTTGGAGGAAGGCACGACAGGAGATTACTCTTTGAGGGATGGTCTCCTGTGTTTCCGAGGCAGAGTTTACATATCGGCAGGAGGCCAGATCCGGGAGAATATCATGACGGAAGCTCATTGCAGCTGATACTCGGTACACCCGGGGATCACCAAGATGGTAAAAGATTTGAAGATGACGATGTACTGGCCGGGTATGAAGAAGTACATTACGTACTTTGTGACGCATTGCGAGGCCTGCCAACTCGTGAAGGCAGAGTGTAGGAACCCGGCAGGCTTGCTGCAGTCACTTCTTGTACCGGAGTGAATATTTGAGGATATAGCCATGGAATTCATACATGGGCTACCTCGATCCCGTACTGGGAATTACTTGATCTGGGTTATAGTTGAAAAGCTAACAAAGGTGGCCAGATTCATTTCAGTGACGAAGGACGCCCCGGTTAGTGTATTAGTATGGAGTTTCATTTAGCAGTTTGTGCGTTATCATGGGGTGCCCAAGACTATCATTTCGGATCGGGATGGGCGGTTTACATCCAGGGAGTGGAGGTCAGTCCAGGCCCATCTGGGTTCTCGGTTGACATTCAGTACAACTTTTCACCCTCAGACCGACGGGCAGACAGAGCGCACCAACCGTACACAGGAAGATCTATTGCGCCTGTGTATTTTAGACCGCGGCGAGCCTTGGGAGAGATTGCTGCCACTAGTCGAGTTTTCGTACAATAATGCCCATCAGTCCAGCATAGGCTTGGCTCCATACGAGGCATTGTATGGAAGGAGGTACAGGACCCCACTATCATGGGTTCAGGATGAGGATTCGCAGGCACTGGGCTAGGAATTTGTGGGGGATACAAATGCTAAGATTAGATTGATCCGGGACAAGATGTTGGAAGCCCAGAGCAGGAAGGCAAAATATTACGTTGCGAGGCATCGTCAAGTGGAGTTCCAGGTGGGAGACCGTGTTTTCTTGAAGATACGGCCGATGCACGGAGTCTCGCGGATTCGCGGGCGGAAGAAGCTCAGTCCGAGATATATGGGGCCTTACAGGATCCTTGAGCAGATCGGCCCCTTGGCTTATAGACTGGAGCTACCGCTGGATTTAGCGGGACTGCATGACGTATTCAATGTATCCTTACTACGGAAGGCTCTGCTACGCCCTGAGCAGCTGATTTCCTCGGCAGATGGCTCGGTGGCCTCAGATCGGTCAGTCAACTTGGAGCCTATCAGGATCGATGACACAACAGTGCGGGTCTTGCGACGGAAGAAGGTTCCGTTAGTCAAGGTTCTGTGGAACAATCATGGGCAGGAGGAGCATACATGGGAGCCACAGGACTTGATGCAAAAAAAAATACCCGGAACTTTTCAGTCAGGTATACCTCACAACCCCTCTGGACAATAGATTTGCTTTCCTGATTTAAACCAATATGACTGAAATTTCCAGAATATGGGCTAATATTTTATTTATTGGGGTATGAACCTTGTCAATTGTACGAATTGGTCTTGGATTTGAAACCGCACATAGCAAACGTAACGTAGAGATTTAAATCTTTCGACTCTCTTGGGATGTTACAAGCCTTTTTATCCCGATAGGAGCCCCGTAGGCTTAACCTTGATTTCGGGGACGAAATCTTTGTTTTGTTTATTGGGATTTGTAACATCCCATTTCCAACTAGACCTCTGTAAGTGGTTTTGTCATAACAGAACCCTAGAAAATCCAGGAATTGAGGATTATCGACAAAGATTTCGAGTCAAGGGGTGGTCACGCCCGTGACCGACCCGTCATGCCCGTGACCTAGGGCTTGACCACTTCGACGATCGTCGACCTCAGAAAGACAATCGGCAAGCTCAGAAATTTTAACATGGGCATGACACCCCCGTGACCTTGGAATGGCATTGAGTGAGCTGAGCTCACTCAACGCCATAGTCTGGATGGCATTGAGTGAGCTGAGCTCACTCAAAGCCATAAGCAAGATGACGTTGAGTGCATAGAATACACTCAACGCCATCTAGTGCCATCTGGTTGGCGTTGAGTGAGCTGAGATTACTCAACGCCATAGACTGGATGGCGTTGAGTGAGCTTAGCTCACTCAACGCCGTAAGCTATCAGACGGGATGGATTTGAGTGCGTTGAGTGCACTCAATGCCATAAGTTTAACGGCGTTGAGAGCACTGACCGCACTCAACGCCATGTGGTATTGTCTGGATGGCGTTGAGTGAGCAGAGCTCACTTAATGCCATAATCTGGACAGCGTTGAGTGTGCTAAGCTCACTCAACTCCATCGTTTAAAAAGGACATATTCTGGATGGCGTTGAGTGAGCAGAGCTCACTCAACGCCATAATCCAGATGGCGTTGAGTGAGCCGAGCTCACTAAATGCCATAGTCTGGATGGCGTTGAGGGAGCAGAGCTCACTAAATGCCGTAATTGGGATGGCGTTGAGTGAGCAGAGCTCACTCAACGCCGTAGCAAGGATGGCGTTGAGTGATAAGAGCTCACTCAACGCCATTTTACTTAGTCTTTTTTTTTTGTGCAGAATTGTTTTGGGTTGGGTGCTGGTTCAGCTTAACCGGGTCGGTCTAGGAGTGGGCCGTTTTCTCATAATAAGACCTAATAAGTCTTATTTAAATTAAGTTGACAGGTCAACTGTGACACGTGGACCGACAGCCTTGAAAAAAAGAGCAGTTACGACCATGGCCGAGCCCCGGCCTTCATGGCCATCAATGGAATTTGATGTCGTGGCCTTCCCCCTTCCCTTGTACGGCTGGATCCAACTTCTCTAGGGAAGAGGAGGAGTTTCCAGCCGTTAGCTTGCTGTCACAGAGCCGTTTCAGTCCCCCTCCACCATGGCCGACCCAAGCTTTAATTGACCAATAAATGCCATTGAAGCTTTGGTCGTTCCCCCTCCTTGTCCAAGATTTTAAACACCCTCAGAGGCCCAAGAGGAGGTTTTCCCAGCTTTTACCTGAAGTTTTCGAGCCTCCCACTATGCTATTGAGAATTCCAGCGATGCCACCACCGAACCAATGGCATCCCGACGGTCTGCACGCCTCCAGCCCGCGATCAAGGTCCTCCCCTCCTCTCTTTCTACGGGTAGATCTTAGCTTCCTTAGGATTAATATTCATGCTATATTGAGCCCGATCGGAAGAACTTCTCTTTCCAATTTTTCCGCAAAAAAATGAAGTCTCGGGCTCGTCGAAAAAAGCCTCTCCGGCGGCCGCGCCGCCGCCCGACGATGGCCACTACCTCAACGGAGGTGGTGGTGGCGGTGGCCGGCCAGGGAGGAGGCTGGACGACTGGCAACTGTGCTTGGAAGTGGTTCCAGGTCGGGAAGATCGTGGCCTTTGGCTTAAGGAAGAAAACAATGCCAGCTCCCTTAGATCTTGCTTCAAGATCTGTGTTGTTTAAATTAAGTTTTTTTTATGTGAATTTCTATACTAGAATATCAGTCACTTTAGAAAATTTAGGAAAAATACTTAGAGGCTTTTTATGAAGAAATGGTCAACATGTAATTTGTAGCCCTATGGGTCTACTTTATTTTAACATTGATTTGGGTCTATTTGGTCAACTGGTTTGACCAGGACACCTCTTTTGGTGGGATCTAGGCCTAGAGCTAGGCAGAGACTTAAAGGTGTGCCCACCCTTCATCCTTTGACCAAATGATCTGAAATTTGGGCAGGTAGTCTACCCTAGCTGTACCTAGGCCTGTCCAAAAAAGGGAATTTTTGGAGAATGTTTTTCTATAGTTTTTAGAAAAAAATTGAATAATCTTAGGAAAAATTAATTGGTTGGCTTAAAGACTTCCAAGACCTCCCAAATTTTTGTGAGTGGTCCCTGGCTTCATCATGAGGCCTTGTATAACATTTTATCTCATTTTGAGATGTTTTAGGTAAGAAATGGACAACCCTAAGCTATGCCTTATTATAGGGTTTTTAGGTTAAAAGTGCACTTTGAGATTTGAGTAGTCAGATCACCTCAGTAGAGGCTGAGAATATTACCACAGACTAGGAATGCCCTCTAGCACCCCCTCATGGATTTTGAGGTGGATTGGGGTAGATTTGCCCTAGGATCCAAGGCCAAACCCTAAAGATAGCTCTTGGTGAGTTGTGAAGGTCATTGGGTCAAATGACATTGGACTGACTTGAAATTTGGTGTAGAGGACCATAGGTCCATTATAGTTCTCTGGACAAAATCTTAGGGGATTTGGAGACAGTTAGGCCACATAAAATCCTAACCCTAGTTTAGGGCACCAATCTTAATTTGAACTATTATGCTGACATATGAACTACAAATCAAATAAAATTTGGGCAGGGTGATTTTCTGGTCTAAATAGTCATAATATAACTTTGTTGGGATTTTTGGGTTAATTTATACAGTACTTCATTCCCAACTATAGTTGTGCCCTAGATATTTATTTTGATGATTCTTGAATTTCTGTTCACTGGAAAGTTATGAAATCTTCGATTAGGGCAACTTATAACATGTTATATCTTTTGTATTTTTCTTGGGAGTTTTATCTTAATATTTTGGGTACTTGCTTCTTTAACATACCATTTGGGATATGTAGTCAAAAATAAAAATAATGCGCAATTATTATTTGGAAAATTATGAAATTTGGTTAGTGGGTGTTTCAAACCATAATAGTCACCTTGTTATTTTCTCTACATTTTTAGATAATTAAAAATAGTACCTCCTTCACTAAGCTAGGAAAATTTGTATTTTACATTAAAATAAATTCAGAGCCCAAATATTAGAGACAAATTATGGGACTTAGTTTCTGATAGTTTTAGGCCACCATCAAGCTTCTGTATTTTTCTTGGGATTTTTGGGTACATATTTATAGTACTTGCTTCATGATATAGTAGAGGTGGCCTAAAATGGTAAATTAGGAAATACAGGCCTAAACACCATTGAAATTTCTCAAAATTTGGAATTATTGCTTAAATTCCTCATAGGTTTTTTACTGATTTTATGATGATTTATTGTTGGTTCATTAGTGCACTTCATGTTCATACTAGGGCATTGTGAGGCTTAGAATAAATAAATTAAATGCCCGATAAATAGGAAAAATTTGGAAATCGTGGACTTAGTTAAATTATGTCATGATAGACCTCCAGTAAATATTAAAGAAGATTCAGAAGACAATTTTGGAGTACCTCCCCTTATATACCTCATGTATCTTAGGATGGTCTGTATATAGTAAAACCACAGAAACTGAACTAGAGTGGGTAATGAACTTGGGGAGATGGAATTTTTGTTGCTTGCTAGTTTTGATAGGGTAAGTTAATTTAAGTTCATTATTGGAAGTCAGGATGGGTAGGGTGTGTGATTGGCAATTGTTAAGTGGTGTTCGGGAACGATGAAAGATCGCCCACCCCGGTTGGAGAGGAAGAGTCTCAATACACTAGGTTAGATCCAAGGTAATTTAAAAGGGATCGAGTAAAGGGAGATTAACCAATAATAATAAGTGCCTTGCGAAAGGGAACGGTGGGCTCCAGCTACCATCATAGTTCCTAGTTCCCTTGAGAGCCCTTCACGGGGAATACCGGGGGGCAGTCCTGGGATAACGTAAATCGTAGGAATAATTAATTAAAAGAGCAACTAGAATATCTAGGGTTGCACATACACACACCCCGATAGCTAGGGAGGTAGAATAAGTTGGTTTGGTTGCCATTCAGACGGTAGATCTGAAGGTAGATGCACAGACTGGACAGTCTGGGGAGCCAAGGGTTCAAGGGTTTGAGTTCAGAATAAGGTGGTGGGTCTATGGTATTTGATTATCGTTCACACCGACATCGATATGTTGACTTGGCGGTGTGAGACACTTAGCCAAAGAAAGTCTGGTGGATATAGCAAGCACTAGTACGCGGATACTCTAGGTTGTGTTCTTCTAGGGGCGTACGGAAGGGCTGGGCCCGGTAGTGTGGATACCCGCATAGGAGTGGGGGGCCCGACCCACTGTCTCCATTTTCAACTACGGAGGTTCCTGGGAGTGAAGCTAGCTGCCCAAACAGGGGGAACTAAAGGTCTGTGTGCATAGAGTCGTGTGTATGGGTTGCACTTGTATGAATCATGGCATAGAATATCACTACACTCATATTTGCATACAATCGACACCCAAACGTATAAATCGGTATGGGACTTTTTATACGATGGGAGCCTTGCAGAAAACCCCTTAACTTATAAGTTTGTATGGGCATTCATATAAGTTAAGGTTACTTACTTATTTACTTACTTGCTTTCTATTTGTCTTCTTATATATTTACCACTTACTACATGTCTACTTTATTATTTACTACCGTAGAATTGCTAGATGTACTTTATTCTAGATAGTTGTATATACACCATGATAGTTGTTAGATTAGCTCCATGGTCATCTGCTTGATTACTCTCCACCTTTTGTAGCTTCCCTTTCCTGCTCTCCGCTCGGTGCTTAGGAGCCGTGGGGGGAGGGGTAGGGGATGATAGGGCTTAGTCTTTATGACTAATGGTTTTCGAACCACTATATTATAAGATCTCCGGATGGGCGACAGGGACTAGCAGTCCAGGGACCAGCACCAGCGGAGTGCGGTGCGCATGGAGGTGGGTCAGTCTAGCACCGGTGCACCTGCGACCAGCTCTGTGAGTGATTAGTATTTTTATAGCTCCCGCGATGAGTGATTTGTAATGAGGACTCTGATGTACCGGGCTCGAGCCCGTTTATCTATATTTCACCTGAACTATATCTTTGCAGTACCTCTATTTTCTATTATTATCTATTGATGGACTAGTCGTGATTTTCTATTCATACATGTTTCAGTGGACCTGTTTTCATTTTATGTATACTTACTTCTCTCTCTTTGTGATCGAAAAGGGCGGCAGAATTGGCGTTTCATAGTGGCGACCTTCCCGTGAATCGGTTCCACCGCGAAGCGGCAATTTTGGGCTAAGACCCCGGTGTTCTAAAAAGAAAAAGGGGGGGGGGTCTTACAGGGGTACCCCTCACCGGGTCAACATGTATTGGGATCTACACGTAAGGTATAAACTTAGGGTTAGGTCAGCTAATCTAAGGTCAAAGATAGACAAACTTCGTGTGAATTACATATGAGCACACCACTGCTTTCGCTAAGTCAGTTTGTCCCCAAACTGACTAATCGAACAAGGGTGGCACCATTGTTAAATTACTTCTCAATTAAGGATCGGAGCAAGCTGATACCATTTGTAAGACCCCCCCCCCCCCCTCCGGAACACAGAATACGACACGAGAGGGGCTTTTGCCCAGAACAGCCGTCTTGCGGTAGTACTAACACTCGGGCTAGTTTGAACTACAAGACGCCAATTCTGCCAGCCCAACCAGAATATAGAATAAAAGTCAAATCGACACCAAGCATATAGTCCATAATATAACAACAGTAGAGAAGCTACAACAAGCTTCTAATATCAGAGAATGTAAATAGTTTTCCCAAAAAAGGGTACAACAAAAGGCTCTCACACTCAAATCAGTAACTGACAGTAGCGACGGTACCGTCCCCTCAGGCCCTATCATCCTGGCCTGGCTGTCCAGCTATATATCCTACTTCTCCACCTGCGGGGTTTCCTCCTAAAAAGGAAGACGTAACAACCGTTAGTCATAAAGACTAAGTGGCTTCACATCCGCTCTCTCGGCGACTCCTCGGCACCGGGCGAAGAAAGGAACAGGGTACAATATATATAAATCATAGGTTCAAGCAGGTGGTATATCACTATATATGTAAAACCGTGTAAAAACAAGTAACATGTAGTTCTAGCATATCTACCATCTACCACAACATATGAGTAAGGATATAACAGAAGATAACTCAACTTATATGAATGCCCATACAAACTTATAAGTTGAGGATCGTTCAGCAATAAGTAACTCATCGTATAGGAGTGCCCATACAAACTTATACGATGAGGATCTTGTGTATGTAATGAGGTGTAATTGTATGTATGCAATGCAATGACTCACCCATGATCACGCACATGCAATCACTATGTCGAAATAGACTTGCAGTTCCCACTTTTCAAGGAGGTAGCTAACCTCTAAGGCATCATCCGTCGTGGCCAGACGGTGACAATAAAGAGGGCATCTCCACTACTAGGCTTGTCTCCACACTACTTGGCCTAGGCCTTTGTACGCATCAATGCTAAGAACACAACAGCGGAGCTCACAAGCGTACTACGGCTCAGCGGGTGTCTCGGGTATATGTGCACCGAGATCCAACCCGAACTTGACTAAGGTGTGATATGGAAGGAGCCTCAGAAATGAGCACGAGGACAAAGCCTAACCGTTCAATTGGCACAGAAGGAGCCTTGGGACGTGAACACCGAGGACCAAGCCAAACTGCCCATGGTCTAGCTGTCAACTCCCATCAATGTGACGATTGGCGAGCCCGTAGACCTGCCACACAATCCTTAACCCGTGATTACGACACCGCGTGTCGACTCACACCACATGCATTATATCCACATCGTGATACGGAAGGAGCCTCGAAAACGAGCACGGGGACCAAGCCCAACTGACTACTTGGCATGGAAGGAGCCTCGGGACATGAACACCGAGGACCTGGCCCAACCGTCCAATTTATGACTCTTCTCATGACACCAACAACATTTATTCTACAAACCTAATTACTCATGAGAACATGAGTTACTCAACCAATAATCAACACACAAGTTCATATCAATAAACACTGAGTAATTACCCAAGCTCTAGTAATCATTGTTATTAAATGACTAAATAGCATTCGTTCACTAATCCCCACCAAGTTGTTTCGCTCAACCGCATATCATTCACCGTTTGTTTATGTGGGGTCTATTCCAATACTATCATCATGAATTGAATTATCACAGTGTACATATAATGATTCGCCTACAGCTTAATGTCAGATTATTACAAGACCTCCTCCGAGTCCAAATTCATTTATATAACTAACCCAGGAATTCAGGGGCAGAATCCTGCTGGACAGTAACTTCAACCAAAGGTTCCCGTGGCTACAGGAATTCGGTGGGTGCGTGTAACACCTAGATGGAAAGGTCTTTCCATGGGATACAACTTTCATGTTTAGTCCACAATCTAGATCGGACTGTATCCCACATGAATTTTGCTCCAAAGTCTGCTGCGTAGATAATACAATTTCTGCACGCTTAGTCTGTCAGCCCTCTACTCTGATCAAACATTCCCATGGTTACAGACTTCACCCGAAGGCATGTAACCACTAGCCGGAAAGGTAATTCCAATGTCTACGACTCTCATGTTTATTCTAAAGACCAGATCGTACCATATCTTGCCTGAAGATAGCCAAGAAGGTCGCTGCGTGCAGAACACAGATTTCTTCACGCATCTTGAGGCAAAATGAACAGCTTCGGTTCATCTTCCTCCTCAATCCAATCCTCCCCTCATCACAACCAGAAGTTCCTCCACCCTTATTCACCCTCTTATAGCCATTCCTCTTCACAAATCCACCCCCATCATCACTTTGAAGAAGGGGAGGTTGAAGATGACTAAACATTAGAACACTAGTTCTAGAAAGGTCCTCCTAGAAACCTTCACCTCACACATCAAGACTCATTTGAGTCGATGTCTTGACTAAGAATAACAATGGATCTAGCACCAAGGGAGAGGGGGAGGGGGGGAGGAAGCTCACCTAATTTCTAGCGGTTCCGCCATTTCTGGCAATGGATCTTGTCATCCTTCTCATTGGCATCATTTTTCACTCTATGACGGTTGCGTTTCCTCACGGGGTTGGTTGGCTCCAGCAAGATCTATCTCCTTCTGAAGTTCCTCTCCAGAAAATTGGGTTTGAAAGAGAATAAGACGTCTAGGGTTTAATTTTTCTCTTTAATACAGAAGTGACGCAGGTAGGGACACGGCCGTGTCCTTACCCGTGTTCTGCTCTGGCGAAATGTCATAAACGGTTTGACTGTCGTTTCGTGCTAATACACAGGTACTGACACACCCATGTCTGTACCCGTGTCCAGGTGACACGGCCGTGGTTCTAGCCATGTCGATACCCGTGTCCTGCTCGGAACACTTCTCGTCTTGCTTGCCTTGGAGCACACGGGTAGGGACACACCCGTGTCTCTACCCGTGTCCTTCTTTGGTCAGCCATTTCTGCCACTCAAAGCCATGCCACTCAAAGCCATGACACTTAACGATACGGCACACGGGTAGGGACACGCCCGTGTCTCTACCCGTGTCCTCCTTGTGACAGTCCACTCAACGTCGTGCCACTCAAAGCCATGACACTCAACGCCACAACACACGGGTAGGGACACGCCCGTGTCTCTACCCGTGTCCTTCTCGGGATAGTCCACTCAATGCCGTGCCAAAATCACTCAACGCCACAGTCACTCAACTCCACGAAACACGGGTAGGGACACGCCCGTGTCCATACCCGTATCATACTCAACACAGGTACTCAACTTATTTCCTTTTCCCCACGAGTGCGTTCCTTATCGCCTGCACTCTTTGAGCCTAAATCAGCTCCCCTGACTTCAAAAGCACGCACAAGGGGCCTAGCACGAATCGGGTCGTTACATGTCTGGGGTGAGTGGTGCTTAAATTACACATTGTAAATGCAACGACATATATATGATGCCTTGTTAGCAGGGATGGAGAAATACTGCCCCAAGTAAGGGGTGGGATCGTTATAAACGGGTCAGCAAAATGCTGACTGTTGCTTTGTTTTCCACAGATTGGTGGGCCCTATTGTGCAGGTGCTATAGAGCCAAGCGAGAAGTAGCGGGATGAAGCCCATGTGCTGTAATTGGCTGGCACTTGAAGGCCAAAAAGCAAACATTTACTATTTTCTTGTGTGGCCGGTCTGAGTGCTGAAGTACAAAACCACTTTTTTTATAAATGAAATAGTTGTAACAAAATCCCGACATCTTATTTACACCTCAACACAACAGGCTCGATACGCGCGCATCAAGCACACATTAGCTATAAGCACATTCACTCGATCTATCGGCGTAAACAAAGGCACTCTGATATACCCCACGAAGTCTTCCGACAGAAAAGAATGAGAAGCTCCTATATCAAACAGTGCTCTCGTCGGACACTCTAAAATCAGGACAAAGTCTAAATCAAACCAATCATGCACAAGCAACGCATAAGGTACTAAGTATGGAAAGAAGTAAAAATTGTATCTTAACCCCTAACTATCACGACGTCACTTTGTTTTACGGCCTCATGCTGGCCATGATTATAAACTCGGGGTTGCGCTTGGGATGTAGTCGATTTTACCACTGCCTTTCCCTTTTCAGTATAAGATGCACCCGTCTTTTTCTCCCATTTTGGAAGATTACTCCAGCAATGTTGAGCTATATTACCCACCTTTCCACATGTATAACATGTGGGCGGACCCATCCCCGAAGTTACTCCAGACGCAGGGGTAGAAGGAGCCGGCCCAGAAGTTTTCGGCTTCTTTTTCCACAGTTGAAACACAAGCTTTAAAGAACTAGGTACCTTGAACTATATCTTCTTCCCTGCCAAATCATTCTTACGCTGCACACGCTTCATGTCCAGCTCAATGGAACGGGCCGTATTGAACAAGGTAAGGAAACCCTGTGTCATCGGTTGTGAGAGAAGCAACCACAGGTCATCTCTCAGCACTTCATAGAACCGATTTGTTTTCCGTTCCTCATCTGCAAATGTAAAGCCTGCATATCTTCACAATCTCGTAAACTCATGCAAGTAGTCATCCACAAACCTCTTGTCTTTAGTTAGCCTTTGAAATGTGTTTTCCATCGCAATCCACTGTGCCGTTGGAACATATCTTGCCAAAAAACACCTTGAGAACTCCTCCATTGAGATCTCGCTCAACGGCCAACCAGCAAACTGGTGCAGCTCCAGCTCATCACACCAAAGTCTTGCCTCACAATCCAACAAGAGGGTAGTCACAATGAATTTTTTCCACTCTTCTGTTTCAGTTACCGTCACGGCCCTCTTTATTTTTGAGAGCCAATCTTCGGCTTGTGTAGGGTTTCGAGTACCCACAAACACAGGGGAATTGAAACTCATCACGTGTTTCAGGTGCTTATCCGCTGCTCGCCTTGCAGCCACTAGCAAAACAACCACTTGTCTCACCGCTGCGCGCTCATCCATGCCAACCGGTTCCTAAACCATCGCAGAAATAAGAGGTTGTCTTTGACCCCTGGTTGCACATTCATCATTACGAACACTGCTTCAGCAACCAACCGTGCAGTTTCCACAGAAAGAGGAGGTGTCTGCACCTCATTTGGTACATTACACTCCACCGAGCGTCGGGATTCTTGCTGCCCAGCAACACTTCTAGCGGCCTATAATGTGAAACACACAATTATGCAACTACAAATATTGCTAAAAGCAATCACAGGAACAAACCAGTTCCGCAGACATGTGTATTTTCATTCCTAAGTGGACATTCATGGGTTCAGTTATATTATCACGGTAGCGCACATACACATTCTCACATGCCCTTAAAAGAATTCGACCACGAATTCAAATAAGAATGACCGAGAACAAAATCTTATACCAGGTCGGAGGATCGAAGCCTCCCTCTGATACCATATAACACATGTTTGATCGTAGCCTTATTACAACTGTTTCATTTATCAAAAAGTGGTTTCATACTTCGGCACGTAGGCCGAACACACATGAAAACAATAAATGTTTGCTTTTGTACCTTCAAGGGTCAGCCAATTGCAGCACATGGGCTTCAGCCCGCTACTTCCCGCTTGGATCTCCAGCACCTGCAAAAAGTGCCCACCAAAACGTGGCAAACAAAGAAACGGTCAACATTTTGCTGACCCGTTTATAACGATCCCACCCCTTACTCGGGGAGGCATTTCTTTATCCTTGCAAACAAGGCATCATATATATATGTCTTGGCATTTACAATGTGCAATCTAAGCTCCATTCACCACATACATAGGCTCCACAACCACACGCCCTATGCACTCAGGGCACATTTTCGGTGTCGCGGCATCCCCCGTATAACACCACCATTCAGAGGTATTTAAACATGATTGTAAATTTGTCATTCAGAGGTACTTAACTTGTCGACTACGTCATTCAGAGGTACTTAGCTTGACTACTTACTGCCCATTAAGAGGTATTTAACTAGACGACCCAGTCGTTCAAATGTACTTAACTTGATGGCACAGTAATTGGCCTCCACTACACAACTCATCAATTACCATTTCAGGCTAGTACCCACCAGTGCTGAGCAATTTAAGCTCACAACTTGGCATATAGTGACCCACAGGTCACTTCAAGATAGTTCACATAAAATTGTAGCTCCCTGGGAGCAATCTACTGGCGATACACATTGTCTCCCAGCGTTATCAATAGTTCTCCAGAATATTATCTTTTCTGGGTCTTTTCCTGGAAATGCTTCCAGTACTTTGAAGCAGTATCCTGCACACTACTAAACCTTGGATTTCACACGTACATCACATGCATATCCACGGAGTCTTCTCCAGCATGTAAAATAAACATCACCAATCCAGACCAACCAGTACGGATGGGCTTCACACATCATGCCTATTCCATATTCCAAATTGCCAGATCTAAATGCAGGAATATATGGGGATCAACCCGATCAACCCATAGGAATCCACCCATTTTGACCTTTTGGTTAGAGGAACCATGCAAGTATTCATATTGAGGACTTCACTTGTCCATGAGAAACTCGTTACACTTATAGTTCTCTTCGGATCCATGACGAAGATTTCTACTCGGATGGAAAGGAGCACGTCGCTTTCCTCTATACGGATCTATCCTCAGATCTGGCCTCCGACTATAAGATCTCCTTCAATGAGCTAACAAAGCTCAGCCCAGCACTTCCTTAGCTTCTTCTTACTTTTCACTCAAGAAAAATCAAGGAATGAAGAGAGGGAGAGAGAGAGAGAGGGAGAATGAGAATGAAACCTCCTTCCTATTCTTCTCTGTTTAAGTGGATTTGGGATTAATCCCAGCCACATGATATTTTATTCAAAACAAAGTAAAGGCAAAGATTTGAGTTGACTGTTCAACTTTGGCACTATTGCCAGGCGATATTGACAGTCGCCACTTGGCGATTTCGATTTCACCGCTTTGACCGCTTTGACCCAGGTCAACCACCGCATATTTTCCGCTTAACAACCAATCTGACACGTGTCTCATGCCACATGACACTATATCCCGACAACATCCACTATCGCCCGCGATATCAAGCCACTCAACGCTTTCAAGCATAGAGTGAGACGAGAGCATCGAGAGCACCGAGATCCGACTTGACGCTTACCGCTATCGCCATCTGGCGATATCCAATATCGCCACCCAGCAATATCATTTTGACGGTTCGTCGAATGCATTGAGTGCGTCGAGTGTAGATCGACGAACACTGCGTCGCTATCGCCATCACGCGATAGCTAGTATCGCCCAGCAATAGTGACAAACTCTCTGCTGTCAAATTTGGGGTGTTACAGGCGGCTCCTCCGGCGAACCCTAGTAAGAAGAAATGCTCGGTATTTCTCCCTCTTACTCTCATGGCATTGGGCTCAATTGATACTGATATCTCCCCTAAATAACAAGATGGCTAACACCGAGGGAGGGGAGGAGAAATGGACTTGTAGCCGCCCTTGGCGGCGGGTGGCGGCGAGCCGTGGCTGACACTATCTCTGGCGAAGTAACTTGTTTCCAAGTTTCTCCGGCTATCTCCTTGCTCTAGTTGTTGATTTATACTCCTCTTGGCTCATTAAAGGTAATGGTGGCCTTGGTTTTAAGACTTTGAATAAGGGGAGTGGTTGGGAATGGCTGGGAGTGGCAGGGCTTGCCTGGTCGTCCTTGCGCATGGTTCTTCCTTGCTTCCACGTGTCATCATAATATTAGACTACCCAATTATTGCTTTAATTAGGTCGTTATTGAAAGGACTGGGTCCATTAGGTCAATTGGCGCTTATCTCGAACCCGATTCAGCCCGTACACTAAACCAGCAAACATAGTGTTGTAGCCAAAATTGACCCCAACGAATGTTCACAAACCAAAGTGCAGCTGACGCCTACTTCTCTCAAATCTCAACCCTTGACTGGCTACTAAGGTCAAAAGACTGACCCAAAGCCTCAACTGGGAGGTCCCACCTCACACCCAGAAGATCTCTGAGAGCTTCCCCTCCAAAGCCAAATGCTGGGCTGGGAGCTCTTTAGAAAGCACTAGAGTTAGAGAGTAAATGAAAAGCCTGCCTTCCAAAGAGCCCCTATGGGTCTTTTTATAGTCTTCCCCCGACCTGAAAATACTGAAATACCCCTTGAGGGTCTGCCAATAGCTAGATCCCGCTGTCATCCTGGGGGAATACAGGTAATTTTACCCGGGGACAATAATATTAAAATAATCTTTTCCTGGGGGCTGGGCCCCACCACCTGGACCTGCTTGGCGAGAACCCCGGGCGAGAAGGCTCTCGCTGAGCCCCATCTTGGCTTATCTTGGCGAGATCTTCCGCCGAGAGGGTTTTCGCTCCCGGTATTCTTGATGCCACTATCGCGGGACGTGGCGCTGAGTGAGTGAAGCTCACTCAACGCCCTTACTGTTAACCACGGCGTTGAGTTAGTGGAGCTCACTCAACGCCCCGAACTGCTAACCACGGCGTTGAGTGAGTGGAGCTCACTCAACGCCCCGAACTGTTGACCACGGTGTTGAGTGAGTGGAGCTCACTCAACGCCCCCTTCTGCTAACCGCAGCATTGAGTGAGTGGAGCTCACTCAATGCCCTCTTCTGCTGAACCCGGCATTGAGTGAGTGGATCTCACTCGACGCCCTTTGCTGCCGAATGCGGCGTCGAGTGAGTGGAGCTCTCTCAACGCCCTCTCGCTCGCCCCCTGGGAGAGTTCCTTCCAGGCGGGAGCTCTACTGTCCCATAGCCTACGGCCGACCTGAAGACCCGAGTCCTGGCGCGAACGATCTCGCCTATTGGTTGGCGGGAGCTCTCTGAAGGCGAGAACTCTGCCAGTCTGCCCTTGGGCTAACCCGGGACTAGCCCAACCCCGACCCCTGAAGTCTTAGTCTTCTGGGTCCTACCCAACGAATATGGGGTTGTACACATAGTATGGAATTAAAATAATCTAAGTCAAAAGCATTGAGTGGAATTGAGACCACACAACACCGTGTTAGTTCCACTAAACGCCAACATCATTTCACAAGTTCTAAATCAAAAGTGTTGATTGGCGTTGAGACCACTCAATGCTAACATCATTTCGGAGATTCTAAGTAAAAAGCGTTGATGGGTGTTGAGACCACTCAACGCCGCATTAAGTAGCGTTGAGAGCACTCAACGCCAACATCATTTCGCAGATTTTAAGTAAAAAGCGTTGAGTGGTGTTGCGACCACTCAACTCCAACATCATTCTGCAGATTCCAAGTAAAAAGAGTTAAGCGGCATTGAGACCACTGAACGCCGCGTTGTGTGTCATTGAGACCACTCAACGCAACCATCATTCCACAGATTATAATTAAAAGACATTGAGTGGCATTGAGATCACTCAACGGTTACATCATTCCATAGATTCTATGTCAAAATAGTTGAGTGGCATTGAGACCACTCAATGCCGCATTAAGTGGTGTTGATACAACTCAACGCCGCGTTGAGTGGCGTTGAGACCACTCAAACCCACGTTGAGTGGCATTGAGACCACTCAACGCTCGTGGAGTGGCGTCAGGAGCATTCGACGCTTTGTCGAACGGCGTCGATACCACTCGACACCAATAATTTCCAGAATATTTTCTAAGTTAAATTCATCGAGTGTTGTTGAGTCCACTTAACGCAGTAGATTCTGTCGAAGGATGTCGAGTTCACTCGACTCACTCGACGCTACAAGAGCCTAAGTCAATCCTCTTTACACAAAATGCGTGCGATGGGCCTATCTTTAATTGTGATCTACAAATAATATGCGCTATGGTGGTGATCATCCATTCCAACCCAACCAACAATCTAAAAATATCATAACAAAATCTCGCCCCACACAAGACATGGTATCAGATCACCACGAAGACATAAGGAAAACCCAGAAAATTCTAAGTAAAAACAACCCTCACGACGAATTCGTTGAGACCATACGTTTAAATTTGCGTGGTCACTCGACGAATCGTCGTAATAACACGACAAAACTTTTAAGAAAACTCGAAGAAATTGATATAACCACTCGACGAATTTGACTTAACTACCCGATGATTTTGGCTCAAACACTTGATGAATTTGACTTAACCACTCCATGAATTCGACTTAACCACTTGACAAATTCAAATTAACCGCTCGACGAATTTGACTTAACTACTCGACGAATTGACTTAACAACTCGGTGCACTCAATAGACTTCTCAATGAACCTCACGTAACTACCTAACAAAGTTCTATGTGACTACTCGATGAATTCTATGTGACTACTCGACGAATTCTATGTGACTACTCGACGAATTATACATTACTACTTGACGAATTATACGTGACTACTCGTAGAATTTCACTTAACTACTTGACGAATTCTAACTAAAGACAATAGAAAATCATTATCATCAGAAATGACAAAAACAAGGAAAACAAAATCAATATCACCAGGTTTTGGAATTTTAAAGAAAGGAAGAAAAACTAAAAGAAGACTTTGCGAACAGACAAGAAGAAACCGGAAATTAGAATAACATAAATTTTTATTATCCAAAAAGGTACGTATTAAAAAGGTATGGCCTCCCTTTAATAGAATGGAGGAGATGGGAGAGATTACAAGTAAGCAATGTGAGACTAAATAATTACATGTATAAGCGGGTTAAAATAAAAACAAACTGAACAAGCCGTGCGATTAGATGAATAGGCTAACTGCTCGACAACCACCAGAAGAAGAGAACAAGCTGACATAGGAGATCGCCAGACCGCCCGGTCTCCAAGTCTCCTGAGACAAACTGTCAGATCGCCCAGAAATCTCCAGGTCGCGCAGTCTCTAATTCGCCAGTGTCAGATCGCCAATCCGCCCGGTCTCCATACTGCAACACTCCCCCTCAAGCTAGAGCATATATATCGATCATGCCCAGCTTGTCGCAAATGTGAAGAAAGGAGGCGGACACAGGCTTGGTGAAAATATCATCCAACTCTTTATCGGAGGTGACAAATGGAGTACAAATTTGTCCTTCAAAATCTCTTCCCGAATAAAGTGGTTGTCTACTTCAATATCTTTGTTCTCTCATGGAAGACCGGATATTTGGAGATGTATATAGCGGCCTTGTTATCACAAAACATAGGTAGATGATGGTGTTAGACCTCTCCTAAGTCAAGCATGAGAGCCCGTAACCACTTAACTCATATGTGGTCGATGTCATACTTTGATATTCGGCTTCTGCACTGGACATGGAGACGACAGACTGTTTCTTGCTCTTCCAGCTCACAAAGTTTCCCCCCACAAAGGTACAAAAGCCCGATGTTAACTTGCGGTCTCCTTTGTAATCAGCATAGCTCAAATATGAGTACGCTTCAACCCTCAAATGACCATTCCTCTGAAAGAGCAGACCTTTCCCATGCGCTGATTTAACATACTTTAATATCCTCAGGGAAGACTGTAGATGGAACTCCCTAGGAGCTTGCATGATTTGGCTAAACTTGCCTGCAGTATAGGAGATGTCGGGTCTGGTCACCATGAGATATATAATTTTACCAACCAGATGTCTGTACCACGTAACATATGAAAGAGGAGGAGAGTATTCGGTCCAGGTTTTATCTTCTCCAGTCGCAATGGGGCATCGAGCAGGTTAAGCCCCAGTCAACCCTGCCTCTTTTAGCAAATCAAGAGCATACTTATGTTGGCAGAGGACTAATGAATTGGGCTTCTGAGAGAATTCTATCCCCAGAAAGTATTTTGGAGAGCCCATATCCTTTGTGACCAGGTGTTGATGAATATGCTTCTTTTTAAAGGTTATCCAAGCCTGGTCATCTCCAGTGAGAAGAATATCATCCACATATATTGCTAGAACTCCAAACAAATGGAGGTTTTGCGAACGAATAATGAGTGATCGGCAGAACTTCTCGTAAAACCCACAGCCACCACAATCCCGCTAAACTTGTCAAACAAAGCCAGAGGGCTTTGCTTTAGGCCATAGAGAGACTTCTATAGCCGACATACCTGTGTCTCCCCCTAAGCAACATACCCTGGAGGTTGCTCCATGTAGACATCCTCTTGAAGATCCCCATATAGAAAGGCATTCTTGACATCAAGTTGGGAAATGGCAAATTCCTGTTGACAACCATAGATGGGAGGACCCTGATAGTGCTGAGACGAGCAACTGGAGAGAAGGTGTCAAAATAGTCAACAGCATAAGTTTTGCTAAAGCCTTTGGCAATAAGGCGGGCCTTATAATGATCCACACTACTGTCAAGACTGAACTTCACCACAAAGACCCACCGACAACCAACAATATCTGTGCCGAAGGGAAGAGGAACAAGGGTCCACGTACCCCGTTCAGTGAGAGTAGCAATCTCTACATCCATGGCAGCCTTCTAATGAGGAACAGTAAGGGCCTCCTGGTAGGAATGGGTGGTGGCAGTGGAAGAGATAGCAAGTGAAAAAGACTTGCGAGAAGGGGTAAGATGTTCATAGGAAACAACAACAGCAAGCAAGTGCTGGGAACACACCCGAACCACTTTGCAAAGATCAATGGGAAGATCCAGGTCAGCGTGTTTTTCAGCATCCAGAGCTTCTGTGGCGGAGAGAGCTGGCCCGAGAGTAGAGAGAGACATTGACAGAGAAGAGGGAGAGAGTATAGGTGAAGAGAGAGGAGGAGACGATGGAGATGGTGGAGGTGGAAAAACCTCAGTAGGGGTCGATGGGTTGGACTGAACAGTAGGAGAATTAGAAGCCTCGGGAAGTGGAGAGGAGTCATCAGAGAAATAGGGAGCATTCTTTAAGAAGGTAACGTCGGTGGAGATAAAATGCCTGCGAAGAATGGGGTCAAAACAACAATAGCCTTTTTGAGTGGCAGAGTACCCCAAAAAGACACATTTGGTGGAGTGAGGGGAGAGTTTGTCACGAGTGGCGGAGGGAGCGTGCATAAAAGCTGTGCACCCAAAGATACATAGAGGGATAAGAAAAGGATCCTTTCATAGAAAGGGAACAGAGAATGGGGTTTGACCGTGGAGAACCGTGGAGGGAATGTGATTGATGAGATAGTAGGAAATGAGAACTACATAGCCCCAATAAGGAGCGAGGGAAATGTATCTGCGTCATCAGAGTGCAAGCGACATCAAAGAGGTGACGATTTTTGCATTCTGCCACACCATTTTGTATTGAGGTATAGACACAACTAGTTTGATGAACAATCCCATGTTGCATATAGATAGATGAAAAAGCTTGACGAATATACTCCTTAGCATTATCAGAGCGAAATTTTTTAATTGAAACACCAAACTGATTTTGAATTAAATGATAAAAAGATGTCCATACATTGAATAATTCAGAGCGATCTTCTAAGAGATACACCCAAGTACATCTAGAAAATTCATCACTAAAGGTATAAAAATAATAACTACCCCGACCAATCGTGAGGGAAGGAGCAGGACCACAGACATCAGAGTGAATGAGATCAAAAGGACGGGTAGAGCCACGAACTTGATTCGACGGGAAGGATAAATGGTGATGCTTCCCAAGCTGATAGGTGTCGTAGTTGAGAGGAGAACTATGTGGAGGGAGGTGGGGCAGAAGCTGACGAAGAAGCCGTGGAGGAGGATGACCAAGGCAAATATGCCACTGTAGAATATCGGTAGAGGAGGTAGAGAAGGCGGATAGAGCAGAAATGTGGTCGAGGTATTGAGGCCACAGCTCTCAGTCCTAGTAGCAATCATCCATTAGGAACTCGGATCCAGATAAGAACAAGAAGTTGGAGTGAATGTGACGGAGCACTGAAGTTGCTTGCATAGAGAGGTAACCAAAAATAAATTTCACGGAAACTTGGGCACATATAGATTGTCTGTCAAGCGAAGAGACGGAGTGACATGAACTACTCCCATTCCATGGACCGGTGAGGGAGATCCATCTGCAATGAGGACCGGGGGCAACCGATCATGACTATATAGGAGAGAAAAGCACTAAGAATTGCCCGTCATGTGATTAGTCGCACAAGAGTCTATTAGCCATTTACCTTGAGTAACTACGTGGGTACTACCTGATGACATGACCACCGAGGAAGACAACTTTGAGGAGGAGGTGGAAGAGTCACCAGAGGGGAAAAGATGTGGATGTTTCATCCAATAGTGATCTACGGTATGCCCAGTACAGCCACAATAAGAGCAGAGGAAGCGGGAAGGGCCATGCCCACCGAAATGGTGGTTGCGGCTACAAGAGCCACTTCGTTGAGTCTGGTGAGCATAGTTGTCTGGTTGAGAAGGGGAGGACAGGAGAGGATGTTGAAGTCGAGTGGTAACTGCGGCAATGCGTGTTATAGTGTCATCCAAGGTGGGAGAGTCCGCCTCGCCTAAAACTTGCTTGCGGATGATGTCATAGAACTCAAGAAATCGTAGAAGATAGCACACAAGCAGAAGTCCCTTGAAGTGCTTGTGTTGCTAGGTCAAATCTGCAGAGAAGAGGCGATTCTGAAGAATCTCAGCCCCGAGAGCCTGAACCTGTTGATAAGCAGCAGCAGGAGACATGGAAGGTCGGGCAAAGAGGTCCGCATACAATGTATATATATGAGACGTCTGAGCCCCCTTTGTATACAGAGCAGCAAGATGAAGCAAAGCCGTCTTTACCATCTTATCATGACGGATGATGGGAAGACATTCATCCAAAACTTTATTATCTAGCCAAGTGCGCTCAAGCGCATCGCTTGCATCCCAGTCATCAAAATCAGTGGAGGAGGGAGGAGGAGGGTCAATAGTGAGATGTGGCGTTTGCGTTGTGAGTGAAGAAGGAAGTTGAAGGAGACACTCCAATCCAAGTAGTTGGACCGGTGAGTTTGGAGACGGTGCCAAGATTCCCGGAAGGAGTAGGAGGAGGAGGCGGATTGGATACGGGAGTAGTGGTGGTTGTATAGGTACTAGAAAGAATAATGGAAGAGAGGCCACGTGAGTAGAGAAAAACCACACGAAAAGCAAGCAGAACAAAGCCGCGCGAGTAGAGAAAAGCCATGCGAGTAGCAAACCGCAGAGACTGTGCGAACAAGAAGTGAAAAGAATAAGAAGAGACTACATCAGACAAGAAAGGAAACCGCAACGGACAAAAGACGAGGTTTTGCAGCGGTCTCGGTGTCAACACACCAACGGCAAGGAAGGCCATGACCAAGAAGCAGAACAAAGCAGAGGGAAAGAAGTCGTGCGACAAGAGAGAAGGCCGCGTGAACAGGAGATGGAGAAGCCGCGCGAACTGGAAGGAGTTCGTGAGAAAGAGAAGCAGGTCGTGCAAACAGGGCAGAGATCGCCCGACCAGAAACAAACACGCAAATAAAAGGAGATCGCAGAGAGAAAAGAGGCATAGAAACCGCGAAAATAGGTCGCTGATAGAAAGATAGACGAAGCGAGAAGAGAGGTCGCGCACACAAAGGGAAGCGACAAAGAAGAGAAGAGAAGAGAAGAGAGGAGAGGCCGCACGAACAGACTACATGAAGAAGAGAAAACCGCGCGGACAGAAGAAGGCACCGAATCAGGCGGAAATGATCTAGTCCTCTTATACCATGTGCGAACAGATAAGAAGTGAAAGTTATTACTTCAAGGTTAGCGAGTCACCTAAAGGGTGAATAGGTCTTTGAAACTTGTTAATTCTTTTTGCTATTTACAAACTAAGTGATATAGATCTTATCTTTAATACCTGCAATATAAAATAAGAAAAAGCAACAAAACACATCACAAAAGTATTTATAGTGGCTCCCCAATTGGGTACATCCACTTTCCGTCCTACCTTTCTAACTTATGTTAGACAAGGCACAAACTCATCCAAAGTGATCTGCAGATCTTACACATCAGGCCCTCAGCCTTACACTCAGGTTCTCTTCAGAATCCTACCTCAGAACCACAAAGGTTGCTACCTAAGAGCTCTGTAGTGCTCCTATACTCAGTGACCCTCAAGCCACCTACCTCAGCCTTATCTCTAAGGCCTACAGCTCAGGCTTTTCAGCCCTATAACTTCAGGCATAAGACCCTACTCTCAGAGTGTTGTATCACTCCTACAACTCAGTACCCATCTAGGTACCTACCTCAGTGCCCTTCCAGGCACCTATACCTTATTGATAAATTTTTCACCTACCTCAGGCCGAAGGCCCTACACTCAATCTCCTCTAAGACCTACACTCAGTGACACACTTGTCACATACAGCTCAGTGACTCAACAGTCCCCTACGTCAGCCTTATCACTAAGGCTTACTACTCAGGCTAAGAGGATAGCCCAACTTTTACATCCGCACTTGGATCATACCTCAGTACCCCAGCAGGGCACCTACATCAGTGACTAATCAGTCACCTACAGCTCAGGCACAAAGTGCCCTACAACTACGATTCAGGTAACCTGAATCCTACAGAATGTTAATCAAGAGAATTGAAATACTAACTCAAAAATAAATCTCCGAGTCTAACTTGCTATACTGAGCAGATATCAGTCCAGCCTACTTGTTATAGAAGGAATTAATCTTCTTCTACAACTTACAAATTTTTTTGTTGTACAGAAGACAGCTAACTGCTGTTGAAGACTTGCAGCCCTTCACACAGCTATCTCCTCTTACTGATAAAATGAATCGGCCAACTTATTCTCCAAGGAACAATCTTGCTGAACTGGAAAAAGCTTCAGCTATATTTTTATTTGCCTTTTGGCTTGCACTGTTGGACTTGGCTTTCAAGCTTGTCGAAGAAGATGAAGTCCAGCCTCCTCTTTTTAGTTTTCTACTTTCGTTCTTATTTTTTTGTTAACCCTAATCTCCTTTTCATCTCTTCCTTTTATAGCTATTGATTTGAATCAATGACACAATTTGAATGTGTGCCTAGCCAGGATGGTGAGCGCCACCTCCCTCAGAAGAATACATACAGTACTTTCCAGCGCTGGTGAAGCTTTCCCGCAATGGCATGAAGTACGCAGACTGTGCTCGATGAATGGTGAGTTGGGTTCGAAGAATTTTGAAATCAGTTCGACAAATTCTAAACTGAGCACGACTAATTCAGAGTCTTCAAACTTTAACTTGAGCTCGACAAAAGGTGAGCTGGGTTCAACAAATTCTGGAATCAGTTTGACAAATTCTGAACTGGGTTCGAAGAACTCAGAAACTTCAAACTTTATCTTGAGCTCGAAGAAAGATGGGCTCAGCTCGACGAACTGTAAGCTCGGCTCAACGAACTCTGAATCTTTTAGCTCGACGAATACTTAATTGAGCTTCTTCTTTAGAAGCATTGAATGAGCCTGTCTCACTCAACGCTTCTTGACTTTGAGAAATTCTTCTTGCTTAGTCTCCGCGGTTTCTTCTCAACTTTCTCAGCGGTTTCTTCTTCACTGCTGAAACTATCTCCATTCTCATCGATTTCTTCTCAACTGTCTCAGCGCTTTCTTATTCTCAGCTTAGACTGTCTCTTGTCTCAGCTGTTTTGTTGAGACCAATACTTCTCTCAGCACTTTGCATTGAGCTTCTCAGCTGCCTCTGCGGTTACGCTGAGACATTCTTCTCAGCTGTCTCACCCGTCTCAGCTATCACAATGGTTATGCCTTGGTCAAATTATCTGACTTCCAGCTTCCTTTTTCTGTTCACCTATAAAATCAAGGACAACCTGCATGGATGAACTTAAGCGCACATCAAATACATTATACCCCTTAGAATGATTAGTGATGCCTCTTCAAATCCCAAAGAACATTGAAGGGCACAATTACCAATAATTTCCCCCTATTTGAAGAAGGCAGAACACTCATCCATGCTAAGGTAGATCAACACAAAAAGTATAATGATAGGCCTGCTTAGACATTATCATGACAACTAGCCATCGCAGTATATGATAATTCCCCCTAAATGAGATGGCTTAACACTATGATTGAATAACCAATAGTACTGTTGAGTTATCAATCCTTAATAATATAATAGTGTGATTAACAGCAAAAGCTTTATTAATCATTGACAGGGTAAACATTATGATTAAGATCTTCCTAATTATTAACTGATTTTGTGTGCCTTAGCCAAAAAACAATAGCAAAGCTTGTGATTATAAGATATTTATGAAAGAAAAGTATATTTATTAATCACAGATATACAAATGAGAATTTGAAAGTGAGGGGATAAGTTGTAAACTACTCTAGAGGGGGGGTGAATAGAGTATTCAAATTTTATGAACAACTAGTCAGCTCCCTTGGAGTTTATTTCCGGAATAAATAATCTGATACTTGAACCCTAAGAGCCTAACACAGTGAAGTGCACAAGTGAGAGATCTAACTGAAATTTCAGTTTAACTATAAGCCTATCACAGCAACTAGCAATCCTAGGTATTTCTATCACAGCCACAGAATAAGCAATTAAACAAAATAGCCAGAGGGACACAGGATATATAGTGGTTCCCTCTTAATAGGTACTCCACTCTTCTACCACCCTTGTAGGAATCCACTGCAGGTTTTTGCTAAGATGCCCTGCCACCAATGATCTGATTCAGGTAGATCAAAAAAGACCCTTTGAGCTTTTGATAAGGATGCTCAACCACAGGTTGTTGATAAGGTGCCCTGTCACCAAAGTTCACTTTTTAAGAGGTGTGAAAACTCTTTTACAAAGGGGTTGAGAGGGTTAGATTGTCTTCTCTGTTGTTAATAACAGATTAGAGAAGACCTGTGGATTCTCTAAAGAATCAAAGTCTCCCCCTGGCTCAGTGGAAGTCCAGGGAAAGCCTTTGCTTCAGGATGAAGGAGTTTCAGATATACTGAAACTAAATCCTCAGAGATCTGTAGACTGATTTTTATCAGGTCTTCAGATTCTGGAACACTTGAAGCAGAACTGGAGCTGGTCTTTCTGAAGTCTTGAAAACTCTAAGCAGATGCTCAGGAGACTTGAGAAAGAAGATGATTGCTCTGGTCTTTTGCTTCAGGAAAACTTTTCTTCTCTTCTTGAGAGATGGTGAAGAGCTGCTCTGATGAAGCTTGAGCGAATGAAGCCTTGAGAAGAAAAACTCTCTGTGTCTGTAACTTGCTATATCTCTGCTGAGAGAGAAATCTCTTTTAAATATCTCTTCTCTTTTTCCCTTGAAACGGCTCTATTGATTTGAATATCTCGAGCCCTGCAATAGGTTATCTCAATATAGAATATAGCAATAGAAATAGAATGAGCTATCAACTCTCTGTCAGTCCCAATAAGGAAATAAATGAATGGGAAAATATCTCAGCATAAAGACTTAACATACTTGGAAATAGCATACAGCGCCAACGACTAGAATACAACCTGGAAAGATAAAGTCAACATATTTTGTATAATAGGACAAAATACTTTATCAAATACGAAATCCCGTAATTTATGCTTAACATATTTGGTAATTAATTCATTTGAATTTAAGCCATAAATTAGCAAAAACAACTTCAGAAAATCTCTCTAACCACAAGCTAAAACATTTGGAAATAAACCAAGGAATAGAATGAATACAATCTGTTAAAGGCAGACAATAATCGTCGAACAGGGGTTCGATGATCGTCGACCTAGCCAGCAGATCGTCGACTAAGGCAGAAAACGTCTGGGACAGAAATCGTCGAACAGCTCATGCTATCGTCGACCAACAAAGAATCTGTCGAAACAGAAATCGTGAAGCAAGACTGCGATCGTTGAACTGCTGATGGCAGATCGTCGACCAATCCTTCAGAGCATAATAAACTTGCTCTGAGATCGTCTACCATTGGTCGATGATAATTGTCTTGACTTCAACTATTCTACAGCCCTGCTATCATCGACCAATGGTCGACGATCGCGAGGCCTCGTTCGACGATGGTCGAACGAAAAAATGCCTTAACCATATATTCATTCTACAACTTCTAATCTAAGCTCTAGTTCAGTTATACACTGCCCTAGGGAGACTAAACAAAGTCTAAACATGATCATATATAGTTATATGGATCAAGAGGGGCTGGAAAGGGATTACATGAGCCAAATCACATCTAGGGTACCAACAATCTCCCCCTATTTGGGTCATGTTATCCAATCCAATCTAAAAACTAATACAAACAAGAACAAAAGCAAAGTTTAATCATAATATCAAAACACAGGCAATCCTCAGAAAACATATAAATCATAAATCAGCAGAATTGTAGAGTATCAAGCAGATTTATCAGATGGTTTAGCATCAGAGGAGTTCTTTGGGATTACAGCAGGTTTGAAATTGATTTCTCTGTTTAGATTAGCTGCTTGACTTTTGGATAACATCAGGTCATGTTCACCAATGATCTTCTTTTCACCATAGCTTGGCAGGACTTCAGCAGGATGCAGCTTCATGTATTCTTCAGTATCAAATATTTCTGAGTTGACTTGAATCTTGCTGAGTTCTTTTTCTCTGAATTCAGACATAGTTGAGTATGCTGAAGGGTCCAGTCCTTGAGCTTTGGCTTTCTCCATCATGCTTAGAGCAATTGATTCCTTGAATCTTGCCATAGAGGCAATTCTTTCAGTTTCTGTCTTGTCTGATGGAGAAGGTGGTCTATCAGTATCAGTTTGAGCTGCAATCTCCATATTCCTTTGAAGAGCTGTGGCTAATCTGCTTGAGTCAATAGGAATCTGTACAGCCTTCTTAGGATCAGATTTAGCATATAAAGATCTTGGAGGTGCAAGTTCAATAAATTTCTTGTTGGGCTTCTCTGAATAGACAACTCTTTTTCCTTTTGTATCAACTGTCTTAGGAATAGCAGGTTTCCTTGATGTGGAAGATGAACCTCTCCTGGGAGGAGAAGGTTTCCTTTCTGGAGTTTTCCTTTTGGGAGAAGGAGGAGGAGAGAATGTTGGTTGCTGAAAGGTCATCTCCTTTATCTGTTCCATGGGAACACTTTCATTTCTTTGTCTTCCTTGTCCTTATTTATCTTGGCCTCCTTGGCTTTGATTACTTCTTCTCTGGTAGGTCTGAGAAGGGTTGGATCTGGCTGATTTAGCAGATGGAGCAGGAGAAAGATTTCCAGAGGCTCCAGCACCAGGAGGTGGAGGAGGACCTCTGGGAGGGAATTTCTGAACTGGAGTACCATATCTCTTGGTTCTTTTCTTCTCTCTTGACTGTTTCCTTGAGAATCTCATCCAGGGTTCATACTCTTTGCTCTTAGGATCAATTCCTTTCCGAATGAAATAAGGAATATCCTTGTTTGGATTTGCAGGAGGAGGAGCAGATGCTTTCCTTTTCTTAGATGCAGCCTTTTTCTTCTTCTTGGTGTTATCAGAATCTTCAGAATCATCATCATCATCATCATCAGAAGAGTGAGATGAGTTTTTGCCAGCATAGTCATCAAAATCTTGCTCTGAGGGATCCTTGGCAGCTACATCAGGTTCCGCTTTTTCCTTCTCAGGCTTCTCTCTATCTTCCTTTTCTCTTGCCTCCTCAATGGCATCTTGCTCAAGGAGAGCATCAAGGTCAACATTAGGAGTACTCTTTCAAAGTTCTGATTCAGGATACAAATCAGGAACTGTCCTGGGGACCAGTTCTGCAGTTGGGGCTTCAGCTCCCTTTTCTTTAACAGATCCTGGAGCTTGCTCTGGAATTAGTTCAGCAACTGTAGGAATGGATAGAGGGTAGGTAAGAATAGGTGGAGAAAAGATGACAATATCTGCAGGGGCAGATGCTTTCTCTAGAGAGATGGCTAGGGAATCCATATAAGAATTAGCCAACTCTTCAATGTACTCAGAGACAATATTCCCAGCCATAAAGGCTATATATTGTTCAAGGTTTAGAGTACCTGAGCTTGAATCCTTTTCAGTCATCTTGGAAGCATTTTCTGCACTATCTTGCACAGCCTCAACTTCTTCAGCAGCAGCAGCATTGTTGGTTGTGCTTGCATACAAAGAAAGATAAGTTAACAACCAAGTGGGAATAAAATATTCCCCCCAAGGTGAACAACAATAGGTAATTGATAGAATTACCTGAAGATCTACACAGGATACCACTTTGCATCTAGGAAGGAGGTTACAATTCCTTCTAGATGTTCAGTGACATCAGGGATAGACACCTCTGCAAGGCACAAGAGGAGTGCCATACAGGAAAGGAAGAGAGAGTCCTTGACCAAGGGGTCATCAAGGTACTCAGGTCTATAAGGGACCATTTTCTCTTGAAGAGGAGGAACATAAGGAGTAGATGTGAGTGTGAACTCACAGTCTGAGTTAAGAAAGGATTCCAAATCTTTATCAGAATCAATGGAATTTGCAGCATCAACTTGCAACACTGATGCAAGATCATCAGCAGCTGTGATGGGTAGGAAGGAATAAGAAATTTACTCAAAGTTGGAGTTTGAATTAATTAGAATCTTAAATAAAACTATACCATCTGGTTGAGCAGCATCATTCTCAAATTTTTGAACCACTACTTCTGAATCAGTAGTGTTCACTGGAACTTTTTCACAAATGTCCATGGGGACTTCCTCATTGTCTTTCTCAGGGACTTCTTCCTCAAAAGCTAGATTCACTAGGGAGTGAATGTCTTTGTTAGATAAAAATATCAATTTAAAGTCCTGAGTATGGTCTTTAGAGAAAAGGTTTTACCTTCTAGTTGCTCTGAATCTTTGTTGACTTCTGGGACCACTACTACAAGATCAGTAGTGTCCACTGGAATATCCTCTAGAATAAGATCAGCCTGTTGATCTTCAACAGCTGCAGTATCTTCCAAATCTTTCTCTGGAATTTCTTCCTCTTGTAGCTCTTGAGCTTCTTCTGCAATGGTTGGAAGGGAAGGAAGGGAAGAGTTATCCTGAAGGGTCAAGGCATCACCTGAGACCACTTCAAAAGACATCTCCCCCTGCATGACTTCAGTTGGGGATGGAGTCATGCACCTCACTGAAGAGGGCTCAGTAGAAGATGGAATGGATTTAATGGCTTCTGTGAGTGCATTTATGGATGCAATGATAGGGGCATTGGCTACCTCAATCATGGTTTGGATAGATGGGGTGATGAGCTCCACAATGTGTGCAAGCAATTCAGGGGTGATCTGAAATGCTGAGGCTGTAGATGTGGATGGATGACTGTGGGATGTAAGGTGTGGTGGTGATGGAATGATATCAGTATGATCTGCCACATGATCAAATGGAGTTTGGGATTCAGGTTGAGATAGGTTTGTGAGGATAGTCTCAGTCACCATGTCAACACTGGCTGAAGCTGCCAGATGTTGTGGTGTTGGTGACTGGGATGGAGATGCATGTGGAATGAGAGATGAAACAAAGGGAGGGACTGCAGATGGTGTGGAAATGAATGCAGGTGATGGGGATGCAGTGATAATGAGTGAAGATGGAGGGATTGCTGAGCCTTCCCCAGCAAGATGGAGAGTGGCTGAATCAGCCCTGGTGTCTGATGAAGGGTTAGGATCAACCCTGACTGTCTTCTTGATAACCCTTTGGGATTTCTTGAAGAGGGAGGGGTCCAACCTCTTGCTTGCATTGACTGCAGATGATGCAGATATAAGCAGCAGGGGTGCTTTCTCAGATAGAAAGACACCCAATACTCTGGCAAGAGTTACTTCCTTCTTGCTATTCTTTCTCCTTATCAATTCAAACAAAACTTTTCCCCAATTTATCTGAGTCTTGTTCACCAATGCCGACATCAAGGCAAACTGTTGCCTGTTGATGTTATCATGAGCAGAGTGTTTACCCAAAACAACTTTGCCCACCAGGTCTTCCAAAAACTTAAACTCTGGAGACAGGTTGATCTTCAGCAGCTTTGCTAGAATACCATCAGCATGGCCCATCACTGTTAGCATGCGGCCATACTCCTCTGTATCTTATTCATATTCTTCAGTTCCAGTTGGTAAATCAAATAGCTCTGTCAAGATATCAGGAGTCAGAATGACCTCCTCTCCATTAATCTTTCCCGTCATTGCTTCGTCGCTGGAAGACAAAGTATACACCCATTCTTTAATCTCTGGTATATTGATCTTGGGCGTGGATGACATAAATTTCTTCAGTCCTTGATCTTCACACATCCGCAACATGTCTCTGATTGGTTGATCGCAAAGGCAGAAGGAATCGAAGTCGACACAGAATCCCGTGTCGAACTTCATCCCGGAAAGAACTGCTGGAAGAATCGCCATTTGATTTGAGAGAGAATGGCGAATCGAGATGCAAGGCAAGGGGAGAAGAGAATCGCGCGGGATTAGAGTTCGAGAGCGAATTCTAAGCCAGAATATGAAAAGACGAAACAGAAAGACGACGATCTCCAGACCTAAATCGTCTATCAGATAAAAATCTGTGATCGTCGAACACCGATTAAAATTGGTCGTCGAACAATGACTGACGATAGTCAATATTTAACTAATCGTCAAACATCGACCGACTACTAGCATACACCACGATCGTCGATCAATATATGTTGGTTGACGATTCACCACACAGCAAAACAAATCTGTCGTCGACCAATTAGTCCACGATAGATACCTAAGGAGAGATCGTTGACCAGTTGGTCGACGATTTCTGCCTTAATACAGAACGAACTGTCATCGACCATTGGTCGACGATAGTCTTGACCTGGTCGAAGATCGTCGAGCAGTTGTTCGACGATTTTAGACAGAAAACAGATCTATCCTAATTTTCACTACTCTAAACCATTAATCATACCAAGCTGGTTCAGGAAGAACAAATGCTTTTGTTCATCAAGGGGCTTAGTGAAAATATCTCCTCTCTGCAGATCTGTGGATATAAATTCCATAATTATCTTGTTCTTTTCCACATTATCTCTTAGAAAATGATGTCTAATCTCAATGTGCTTGGTCCTGGAATGGTGCACAGGATTTTGAGCAATTGATATTGCACTGGTACTGTCACACAGAATTTTTGTGTTTGAGTGTGTGTACCCATAATCCACTAGCTGATTTTGAATCCACAGGATCTGTGAACAACAACTAGCTGCTGCTATATATTCAGTCTCAGCAGTTGAGGTAGACACAGATGCCTGTTTCTTACAAAACCAAGAGACAAGTCTCTCTCCCAGGAACTGACAAGTCCCTGAGGTGCTTTTCCTGTCAACTCTACAACCAGCATAATCAGCATCTGAATATCCAATTAATTCAAATTCAGATTCAGCTGGGTACCACAGTCCTAAGTTAGGGCATCCCTTAAGGTATCTCAAGATCCTCTTGAGAAGAGTTAAGTGAGATTCCTTTGGGTTGACCTGAAACCTAGCACATAGGCATGTAGCAAACATTATGTCAGGCCTACTTGCAGTCAAATACAGCAGGGAACCAATAATGGCTCTATAATTCTATTGATCAACAGACTTGCCATTGACATCAGAATCAATAACTACATTTGAGGCCATAGGTGTGCTCATTGATGAAGCATCAGACATTCCAAATCTTTTAACCAGCTCTCTGGCATATTTTGATTGAGAAATGAAGATACCATCAACACTCTGTTTCACTTGGAGACCAAGGAAATAGGATAACTCACCCATGTTGCTCATCTCAAACTTGGAGTGCATTAGTTCAGAGAACCTCTTGCATAGTTTGGGATCAGTGGAGCCAAATATAATGTCATCTACATAGATTTGAACTAACAGTTGTGAGTCCTTATGATGTCTAATAAACAGGGTTCTATCTACTACACCTCTCACAAACTTGTGTTCTAGAAGGAAATTTGCTAAGGTCTCATACCAAGCTCTAGGAGCTTGCTTAAGTCCATATAGATCCTTTTGGAGTTTGAACACATGAGTGGGTAAGGTTGATGAAACAAACCTGGTGGTTGTTCAACAAACACTTCTTCTTTAAATCTCCATTGAGGAAGGCACTCTTCACATCCATTTGGAAGACCTTAAATCTCTTATAGGCAGCATAGGCTAGGAAAATCCTAATGGCTTCTAATCTAGCTACAGGGGCAAAAGTCTGATCATAATCTATGCCTTCCTCCTGTCTATAGCCTTGAGCTACTAGTCTAGCCTTATTCCTAACTACTATGCCTTGGGTATCAAGCTTGTTTCTAAACACCCACTTGTTGCCTATGATCAGTTGGCCTCTTGGTCTTGGAACCAAGGTCCAAACTTTACATCTTTCAAACTGGTTAAGCTCCTCTTGCATGGCTATAATCCAGTGTGGATCAAGCTCAGCATCTTTAATGGTTAGGGGCTCAACCTGAGAAAGGAAACAAGCAAACATCACGTCTTTGTTGAGTTGATGTCTTGTCTGGACTCCTACTGAAATGTCTCCAATCACTTGAGATACAGAGTGATCTTTAAGTGTGACAAGATCAGTAGGTTCAATAATGATCTGATCTTCAACAGTTTCAAGATTTAATTCCTCATGTGGAATTTGATCAACTGTTGGAGCAGGTGCTTTAACTTCAAGAAGTTCTACATCAGATTCAGAATCTGAGAAAGCAACCTGAGGAGTTTGTTGGGGATGATTCTCCTATGTGAGTCTCAAACCTTCCAAATCCTTACTTAATTCTAGGACTTGCACTGTACTGTTAGAAGAAGAATCCTTCTCCTTATAATACATGACTGTCTCATCAAAAGAGACATGTGCAGACTCTTCTATCTTAAGAGAAGATTTATTAAGGACCCTATAGGCTTTGCTTACTTGAGAGTATCCTAGAAAAACTCCCATTGAAGCTTTTGCCTCAAATTTTCTAAGGTATTCTTTGTTATTGTTATGAACAAAAGCTACACAACCAAATACTCTAAAATAGTCTATTTTAGGTTTCACTTGCTTAAGTAACTCATAGGGAGTCTTACCCTTAAGTTTATGTATCAGACTTCTGTTCAATACATAGTTAGCTGTGCTAACTGCTTCAGCCCAAAAGGACAGAGGCATGTTAGCATCTGCCAACAATGTACTTGCAGCTTCAATTAGGGTTCTGTTTTTCCTTTCAACTACCCCATTTTGTTGAGGAGTTCTAGGAGCAGAGAAGCTATGTTTGATACCTTCCTTCTCATGGAATTCTTGCATAAGAAGAGACTCAAACTCAGTACCATGATCACTTCTGATCAAGGCAATCTGAGTAGAATACTCACTCTGTATACACTTTAGAAAATCTGTAAGAACCTTGAAGTTATCAGCCTTAGTTCTCAAGAAGAATACCCAAGTGAACCTAGAGAAGTCATCTACAACTACTAGAGTGCAAGACTTTCCTTCAAGACTCTGTACAGCAATAGGACCAAATAAGTCCAAATGTAGCAAGTACAGGATCCTGGGAGAATCACTTTTATTAACTGATTTAAAGCTATTCCTTGTTTGCTTACCTAATTGACAAGCTTTGCAAAGGCCTTCCTTCTTATAGGGGCAAGAAGGTAAGCCTCTTACAAGATTGTGTTTAGCCAACCTAGAAATATTTTTCAAATTAACATGACTAAGTCTCTTATGCCAAAGGGTATTATTACTGGTTACTTCATTAAATAAGCATATTTCAGATTTGGATGAATTAAAATCTACAACATAAACATTACCAATTCTAATGCCTACTAACACAACAATATTATTTAAAGCAATATTACAAGCAGTGTCAGTAAACCATACCTTGTACCCAGCATCACACATTTGGCTTACAGAGATTAGGTTGTTCTTTAGTCCAGAGACATAAGCTACCTTCTTGAAGGTTACAGCTCCTATGGTGAAGCTGCCATACCCTTCAGTCTGTCCACAGCTGGAATCTCCAAATACAACTTTTGGTCCCAGCTTGGCTTTGAAACTTGACAGGTTCTTCTTCTTTCCTGTCATATGCTTTGAGCATCCACTATCCATATACCATTTGTCATGTATGACTGGATAGGTCTTCACCTGCAAAGATATCAATTATACATTGTGGACCCAGGTTACCTTGGGTCCAGTATTCTTCACAAAAGAAAAGCTAGATATAAAAGATCTTGCAGGCTTAGATTGTTATCCTAAAGGGTGTGATCTCCTAGGTGGGATAATCCATTCAGTTGAAGGATTAAACAACCTAGGGTAGTGATTAGGATTTGCAGTTCTGGAAGTTTGAATTTTATTTTCCAGCTTAAGTCCAGATCGTCGATCAATGGTCGACGATCGCAAGCCATATCGTCGATCATTTATGGTAGAATGATGATCTGGATTCCACGATCGTCGATCACTGGTCGACGACTCAAGGTGAGATCGTCGACCTCCTACACCAAAGCTATTATACTCAGTGTAGGTGTTCAGCGATCGTCGATAGATGTTCGACGATTGGTTTGACGATCGTCGATTAATGTTCGACGATTTCTGTAAAGCTAGAAAATTTTTTCTTTCTGTTCTCTTTCTTGATCTTATTACGAATTTTCTTATACTTTTCAATTTCCTCAGTATTCTTTATTCCTGATTCAGAAATAAATTTTACTGGAGTGCTAAATTCTCCTTTGTGAGGAGGATGGGTTCACTAGGTGTAGCACCTAGGCCTAGTTTATCATTACCAACCCTAGTGTTTGCTATACTGGTTATTTCAGATAGTTTAAGGCTTCTGCCATTTAATTCTTCTTCTAACCTCTTAGATTTAGCTAGTTCTAATTTTAGGAATATTACTTCTCCTTTTGAGCTTTCTAATTCCTTTTCTAATCTAATTATTTCAGTACTTTCCATGTCTAGTTCCATTATCTTTAATCTAAGTGACTTAATTTCTTTTTTAGATAATAGTAAATCTAAACATAGAGTTTTAAATTTTAATTTGAACTCAGGAGATGAGAAAATCAAATGAGTTGATTACCTGGTCTTCCATAGGAAGATCTTCTTCATTGTCTCCTTCTTCTTCAGAATTCTCTGCAGCTGACAGAGAGCTGCAAGCATCAATAGCCATGAGGCAGACCTCTTTGGCTTTCTTCTCTTCTTCTTCTTCTGAATCACTGGAGCTAGAGGAGCAGGTATCCTCTTCTGTTTCACTCCAGGTAGCAGCCACAAATCCCTTGTCCTTCTTCTTGTATTTGTGTGAGGAGGACTTGGAGTGGTGCTTCCTGTACTCTTTCTCATTTTTCTTCTCCTTGTGTTTCTTCTCTGGACAATCTGGAGCAATATGTCCAGGCTTGCTGCAAACATAACAAATGATTTCTTTAGAAGGGGTCTTGTCATACCTTGGTTTATCCTCATACTTGGAGAACTTCTTTCTGAAGTCTCTTCTTCCCATATTGAGGAACCTCTTGGCAATGAGTGCCAGCAACTCCTCATTTGATTGACTTCCTTTAGAAGTCTCAGCAGCCTTAAGAGCTAGAGAGTGCTCTTTCTTTGTAGGTGTAAGAGTCTTTACTTCAGTTGCAGCAGCTCTGCTCTTCAAAGTTTGCTCATATGACTTGAGCTTTCCCAACAGAGCTTCTGTGGAGAGTTCCACAGTGTTTCTGCCATCCTTGATGGGCCATATCCTTGAGTCCCAAGAGATGGGAAGGCACATCAGGATCTTGTAATTGACTTCTGTCAAAGTTATCTCCTTGTCCAAAGACCTCAGTTCACTTATTATTGAACTGAGTCTTGTGTACATTGTGTCAATGTCTTCAGCATCATCCTTCTTGAAATTTTCATACTGAGAAGTGAGGTTGGATCTCCTGTCCTTCCTCTCATCAGCTGAGCCAGCAACTATGTGGTTGAGGGAATCCCACATAGCTTTGGCTGAGGTACATTCAGCAAGCTTCTGGAATATTTCATCAGACATTGTCTGAGCTAGGATGTTCATTGCTTTTGCATCAGCTGCTTTTGCCTTCCTGTAATTGTCATTGTAGTCAGGAGGTGGCACAGCACTGAGATCAGCAGAAGTGGAAGTAGCAGCAGCAGGCCTAGCAGGTGGTCCTGTCAAAATAGAAGAAAAGATATCTTCATCAATAGAATTCATGTATAGTCTAATCCTGGCCTTCCATATGCCAAACTTGGACAAGTTGCATATAGGAGGTCTGGTGCTTGAATAATCCTTAGACTGGGACATGTGTGAAAGTGTTTGTGAATGGTATTAGGAAACAACTTATCACTGGATCTGTTAACCCAGGTGTTAGCCTGTATGAACAGCTAACCTCCCTCTGATACGAATTGAAAGTGAGGGGATAAGTTGTAAACTACTCTAGAGTGGGGGTGAATAGAGTATTCAAATTTTATGAACAACTAGTCAGCTCCCTTGGAGTTTATTTGCGAATAAATAATCTGATACTTGAACCCTAAGAGCCTAACACAGTGAAGTGCACAAGTGAGAGATCTAACTGAAATTTCAGTTTAACTATAAGCCTATCACAGCAACTAGCAATCCTAGGTATTTCTATCTCAGCCACAGAATAAGCAATTAAACAAAATAGCCAGAGGGACACAGGATATATAGTGGTTCCCTCTTAATAGGTACTCCACTCTTCTACCACCCTGGTAGGAATCCACTGCAGGTTTTTGCTAAGGTGCCCTGCCACCAATGATCTGATTCAGGTAGATCAAACAAGACCCTTTGAGCTTTTGATAAGGATGCTCAACCACAGGTTGTTGATAAGGTGCCCTGTCACCAAAGTTCACTTTTCAAGAGGTGTGAAAACTCTTTTACAAAGGGGTTGAGAGGGTTAGATTGTCTTCTCTGTTGTTAATAACAGATTAGAGAAGACTTGTGGATTCTCTAAAGAATCAAAGTCTCCCCCTGGCTCAGTGGATGTCCAGGGAAAGCCTTTGCTTCAGGATGAAGGAGTTTCAGATATACTGAAACTAAATCCTCAGAGATCTGTAGACTGATTTTTATCAGGTCTTCAGATTCTGGAACACTTGAAGCAGAACTGGAGCTGGTCTTTCTGAAGTCTTGAAAACTCTAAGCAGATGCTCAGGAGACTTGAGAAAGAAGATGATTGCTCTGGGCTTTTGCTTCAGGAAAACTTTTCTTCTCTTCTTGAGAGATGGTGAAGAGCTGCTCTGATGAAGCTTGAGCGAATGAAGCCTTGAGAAGAAAAACTCTCTGTGTCTGTAACTTGCTATATCTCTGCTGCGAGAGAAATCTCTTTTAGATATCTCTTCTCTTTTTCCCTTGAAACGGCTCTATTGATTTGAATATCTCGAGCCCTGCAACAGGTTATCTCAATATAGAATATAGCAATAGGAATAGAATGAGCTATCAACTCTCTGTCAGTCCCAATAAGGAAATAAATGAATGGGAAAATATCTTAGCATAAAGACTTAACATACTTGGAAATAGCATACAGCGCCAGCGGCTAGAATATAGCCTGGAAAGATAAAGTCAACATATTTTGTATAATAGAACAAAATACTTTATCAAATACGAAATCCCGTAATTTATGCTTAACATATTTGGTAATTAATTCATTTGAATTTAAGCCATAAATTAGCAAAAACAACTTCAGAAAATCTCTCTAACCACAATCTAAAACACTTGGAAATAAACCAAGGAATAGAATGAATACAATCTGTTAAAGGCAGACAATAATCGTCAAACAGGGGTTCGATGATCGTCGACCTAGCCAACAGATCGTCGACTAAGGCAGAAAATGTCTGGGACAGAAATTGTCGAACAGCTCATGCTATCGTCGACCAACAAAGAATCTGTCGAAACAGAAATCGTGAAGCAAGACTGCGATCGTTGAACTGCTGATGGCAGATCGTCGACCAATCCTTCAGAGCATAATAAACTTGCTCTGAGATCGTCGACCATTGGTCGACGATAATTGTCTTGACTTCAACTATTCTATAGCCCTGCTATCATCGACCAATGGTCGACGATCGCGAGGCCTCGTTCGACGATGGTCGAACGGAAAAATGCCTTAACCATATATTCATTCTACAACTTCTAATCTAAGCTCTAGGTCAGTTATACACTGCCCTAGGGAGACTAAACAAAGTCTAAACATGATAATATATAGTTATATGGATCAAGAGGGGCTGGAAAGGGATTACATGAGCCAAATCACATCTAGGGTACCAACAGAATTGCATGCACATTTATCACATTAATATGGTCAGGGAAAACTCATATTAAATTTATTGATAAAGATTTGGTATTGTTACACTGTTTATATTCATTACAAGACATTGTTTACATATTTGAAGCACCATTAGTCTTACATTCTCATCTCAGCTCTTCTTTGATGAACTTGAATCAGCATCCTTGGTAGTAGCTATCTTTTTCAAGTTTTTAGCTTTGTTCTCCTGCCTCTTGAAGTAAAGGAATGACTTTGGAATATATCTGGAAGGCATTTTCTTAGGATTTCTCTTCCTTACTAGGTTTTCTTTGAATACTCTTTCCCTTAAGGAATTTCTTTCCAAGTGCTTGATCCATTACTCAGATGGATATACACTATCAATATTCTTTCAAATTTGTACATGGATTATCTAAGCAATGATAGTGATGGATTCGGAGTAATCACTTAGCTATTTATGATCTGGATCATCTCTGTTCTCAGCTCATCTCTTTTCCATGAACTCTTCAGCCATTTGAGTTCCTTCCCTCTTTCTTCTGCCAGCAAGTTGTGCATCATGTGTAGCTCTAGCTTGTGTTGGGAAGTCTAGGTCCTCTGTCCTCTTCCTATCCAGGAGGGGAAGGTGTAGTTCCACCCTGGTGCCATGAATTACATTGAAGGCTTGTTCTTCAATGAGTGTTGTTATCTTAGCATGGTTTCTCTCCCCCTTTCTGCCTTCTTCACAGATGGTATTTTGCAATAGGGTGGTGTTGGCTTCATTTTTACGTGATATGGATTGGAGTATTTTCTCATTATCAGCAAGCAATGCATTTTTCAGACTTAGTGCCTCCTTCATAGAGTGGAAAGAAACATTGGTGACATGCTGATTTACATGATTTGATGCACCCCTGATCACCTCATTAGTTGCACTCACATAATTCTTGACATATCCTATGTCAGCTACAGAGAGTTTTTGGTTTGTGTCCAAGGATTTCATGAGGGTGGTCAGGTTGATGGTAGTAGTTCCAGCCCTATCAAACCAGGTGGTGACTTGTTTGTTTATGCGAGAGATTTCTTCTTTGTTTTCCTTGATTTTGGTTGACAATTCATCTCTCAGTTTGGCAACTGATTGGTCAACATACTCCTTGAGGGTTCTGGTCTGGTCATCCAGGAGTGCTTTGATATTATTTAGGAGTGACTCATTAGGGATTTGGGTGGTGGTTGGTTGGCTTAATAGAGGAGGGACATTTTCCTTAGTAGGGACCTGTGAAGACTCCCCCTCAACTACAACACCTATAGAAGGAAACAATTCCTTGGCTAATGTTGTTTTAACACAATTAAATATGAAGGTATGGGTAGTACTTGTAGTGGGTGCAGACTTAACCACTCTATTGACCACTTGATCAAAAGTTGTTAGATCCATCTGATCATGCTCCCCCTCAGACTGAGCATTCTTTTCTGTTCTTGACCCATCAAGATAAGTATCTAAAGCCTCAGGGGGCTCATGGTTATCTTCTATAGCAAGGATATCTTCAACTACAGCTACATCATCAGTGTCAGCCATATCTGCCTCATCTTCTTCAACAACCTCTCACTACTAGAAAATTTACTTTTAGTGAAGAAATTTTTTGTAACTAAATATTGAATTGTAGTCACTAAAGACATTTAGTGACCAAATTCAGCCCGTCACAACATGGTCACAATTGCCCCGCCACTAAATGTCTTTAGTGACACCCAAAATGTTCGTTACTGAAAGTTGTTTTAGGGACCAAATTAAATAAGTCACTAAAAGAAGTTCTAGTGACCAAAATACAACAATCACTAAAACAAGTCTTAGTGATGATGTATTGCCCATCACTAGTTTTCTTCAGTGACCAAAAAATGTTTGTCACTTAAAGTGCATATTTTGTGACAAACGCATTTCCGTCACTAACAGTTCTTGTGACCAAAACAAACTGGTCACTAAAACAATTTGTAGTGACGAAGCATGCCTCGTCACTAAGTTTCTTTAGTTACAAACCAATTTCATCACTAATTATACATATGTAGTGACAACATTAACTCAGTCACTAAAGAGAATTTAGTGACCAAAAAAATTTCATCACTATATTAATTTTTAGTGACTGAATTTTTGGTCACTTAAAAGATGAGACAATAGTGATAATTTGACATTAAAATTTGTTCAATTTCTCACAAAATATCATATAATTATTTCATTTGTTATTCACTAAAATTTGTATTTACTCAATTGCAACAAGAGTGTTGTTTAACATAAATAATTTCATTAATAGAAAAAAAGAGGGTGGGAGATAGCCCAAACACGTCAATACATAGTAAAATTATTTTCAATTATAATTAAACTGAATAAATGAAAAAATATCTATACATAAGGAAAAGGTCCCGAGCCCAATATCTCATGGCTGGCGAAGGTCTTGCACTCGTTCATCATCAATTGAAGGTTGTAAATAAACGCATCCTTCTTTTACGTCTTCGGCCAATCTTCCATCCCCTCCCTTCGACCATCTATATTCTCCATCAGCAACTCATCCACATTAAGCCATGCAACTACACAAAGGGAGCATCAATCAATAGAAAATATTATAAATATAAAGACATTTATGTTCATAAATCCCCAACCACTTTACAAAGCAAGAGAAGCATAGTCATGTTCTCCACTGCCACCTTCATGATTTCCTGAGGAGATTCTAGAGGAAGAATCTCCTTTCTATTCACCAAATTTTTATATTTTGAATGAATTTCAATAGTGGATATTAAGATGATATGACTAAACCATATAATTTAAGAAAGAAGTTTTGTGATCCTGATCCATTAACAAATATAGTATTAACAAAAGATATTAACTAGGATAACATTCCCTTCAACGTTCAAAGAGGATGCCAGAGTTTAAAATCTCGCACAATCAAAACTATAACCTAAAGTCAAATAAGGAAGGCATACCTGATGAAAAATGCCCAACACCTACACCGAACAAGAGCTGAGTAGTCTCGCCAAAGAGGAGAGACCCCGCTCAAAGAAATAACCCATGCCGGGCGGCCACAGAACTAGCACCCCGCTGAGCCTGCCATTTAGCTTCCGCCACGCCAGGTGCTCCTCCTACGGTTTTCGGCGGCAAGCGGAAAGGATTTGGAAGGCGGGAAGTAATGATAACATTCTCTTCACCTTCTACATTCTACAAGAAAAACTGTTTCAAAGAAGATAAGTGTTGGAAGTTAGGCTGCAAAAAGTAATTGCACTAGCAAAACATTAAACAAAGTTGAAATCAGTTATAATTATGAACTATATTCACACATGTAGAAAGAAGGCATAAAATAATTTTATTCATACCATCAACATGCCACCAGTCACCATCTTTCTCAACACATTTTTTGAGTCTTTCTACAATAGACACCATCTATCCAATTGTTGTAACCACCGTGAATCCAAATATTTGACGAACAATTCAGTGGACGAGAACATCAGTTGCAAATGTCATCACACTTTTACAAGCTTTGCGCCTTTTCTCTGCCTCCAATTTCGCCCGTGCTATGTCAGCCAAACACTGCGACTAAAATAAAACATAAAATTACAAATCAAAATAAAAATGACAAGAGAAAAAAATACGAAGGTTGTGGGGCCGCTCGAAATGAGCAGTCCCGATCGTCACTGCGCTCGTGGTCGTCGTGAGTAGACTCGAATGGATTGGGTGGGATGCTCCCTATCAACAATCACAATCAAGTTGAGACTCCATTAAGGGAAGAAGCACTATTTACACACATGCAAGATTGCTAGAAGATAAATACTCGAATGAACAAAACCCGAAAAGTCACAGGATAATACTCATAATTGTGACAAAGATTACGAACTAATATTTTCAAAAATATGCAATTAACACACGATGCGATACAAAAGAAATGACAATAGAATATTAAAATCACAATAATCACGGGATAGAATACTCAGTGGAGATAAAGAGTAATAGCGGGGGCTGGAAGGTAGGGTGGGGTTTTAGGCAGGGTTCCAAAGTGATTGAGGTTGCTATAGGGATTATGTGTGCTGGTGCAGGCACTGGGAGGAGACTGGATAGCGTATATTGTAACTGGAATTACCCAATAGAGGGTATAAACGGGCTGGCAAGCAGGCATATGAAATTCTGAGTTGTGGGATGAAATTCCAAAATATGAAATTGGTTTTCTGGGCTGTCAAGACCGTAAACAAGGTAGATAGGAGATGGGAGTGTCTTGCAATGAAATTCCGAAATTAGAAATTTGTTTTGGGCTGTTCCAGGATGTGAACAGGGGACTGGTCAATATTCTAGAGCAGGTATTTGGGGTTGGACATTTGTAGTAGGCAGTTACTAGGTGGGGAAAGGTTCGTTTGTGGTAGGAAGTTGCGGAGAAAAGATTCACAATCCGCTCTATGCCATCTACATCATGAACACTCTTTTCACTTGCTTCCAAATGTTTGGTTCTCCTTTTCACTAAATTACGAGAGAGAGTTGATGCAGATCCAAAATTACTGCTTCCAGCTTTGTTAACAGCACTTGCTTCTGAGAATTGATTACTGGAACAGAAGCTCCTACTAGATTGAGAACTGCCGGATTGCAACTGTTGAGGACCACGATCTTTCTTCTAAATTCTTCTCCCAGCATGGGGTTTAGGTGTAAAACCTTTAGGAGAAGATACATTAGTCCCAGGAACTGCACTTCTTCGAGGTCATCTTCTTGAAAAACAGCCTAAAACCGTTATAATTGAAATAATGGAGTACTTCAAAAATGTTAATAAAGGGAAACGCGGATGCAGTTACCCATAAATACAAAAAATTTGTGTAGCACAACTATTTAGTCCTAAAATCTTTAATGGGTGAAACTTTGTACTTTAGAGAGTAGTAAGAACCAAGAACTGATTCTCTAGTTAGAACATTTCCATAATAGACAGATTAGTTTGAAAACACAGTTTGCTAAACATCATCAAAATAAAAGAGGTAAAAGTTCATGAATATCCTTCCTCGATTTAACAACATAACAAGAAGATCCTTCCAAAGAGTCAAACAATATAAAAGTGAAAGAAAAACTTGAAAAAGACCAACATTTATACAAAATATAAAAGTACTTAAAAAAGATAAAACATAAAGTAAGAAAACTCGTATCAGGAGTCAATGTTAAATGTTAAGTAAAAAATTTCTGGTTTCAGCCCCAACTTAAATGGATTAAATATTAATTAGTGTTGTCTGCTTGATCTTAAGGTTCCCTTTGTTTCAGAAGAGACAATATCTAAGACTCCTTTATGTGTGCCATTTGATCTTCCATCTCTTGAATATGAGTCATTCTTTGCATCATCTGATCTTCCATCTCCTGAATATATGTAAATCTTTGTGTCAACCGATCCTCCATCTCTTGAATACGATTGGTCATCTCAACTTCAAACTCAGCTCAAATTTCTGCTCATAATTGGTGCACATTAGTACACACACGCTCTGAAGGTCTTGGTCCCGGTCCCATTCCAAGAATATAACCTGAACGATGTCCAAGTACGGCGGTGTAAGCATCTTTTAGGGTCAACTTATCTTCATTTTTCTCCCTTATTTGAGTGTCATGAAGTTCCAATAATTTTTTATATATTTCCTCTGTTATTTCATCTTGCCACACATTATTTTTCCCCTTGTGAGTTTTCTCCCACAACCTTATGTATATGGGTAACTCATCTTGTTGTTTCTGTGGAGCTTCTCTCTACATATAAAAAACAATAAAACATTAATTATTAGTACTAATATTTTTGTTAAGTTTAGTCAACATTATAATTGATAAAAAAAGTACTTGCCATTTCGTATATTGTTCTTGCAATAGATTTGGTTCCAACATGAGACTTCATTTTTTGTTGGATTCTATTTTGTTTATTGATCTCACTAATCCTCTATATTAGCAAATCAATAAGAAAAATAGTGTATGAGCAATATACATACATAATTTAAGAGTAATTAATGTATTTCATACCTTGAATCGGGCACTGCCCCAGTAACTAACTATCCAATTCCAGTGAGTAGCATCGATGTCTTTAGGGCAATTTGCACATCGTTGTGCATCAGTATTCCATTTCAGGTAATAATTAGCAGGCAAATTAAAACGCCAAATATAATAGTGTTAACGAAGTGAAGATATCAGATCACCACGAACATGAGACTTATTTGGGAGATTGAATTCAGTCTAAAAAAAATATTAAACACCTAAAATAATAATTCAAAATACACAACTATTATTAAATTAAAAATATAAATTTAAAATGTAATACTTATAAAGATGACATTAATTAATTTGTCAACAATATCGGTTGGAATGTCAGACCATTTCTCCATATTAAGAGGAGCATGGTTCCTTACATAGCGCCCACATTTTGTAATAAGTTCTTGAGCTTTATATCCAAACAATCTCCGAAGTTCTGTTGGAAATTGCATATCCACCATCTCCATATTATTTTGTCTCCTCTTTAACCACTCAAGCCCAATGGTCGGACAACATTTCTTTTTTTTTGTTACATTTATACCTGTCATTAAAAACTTGTGTTAACATGTTTTATATATATCGAAGTAAATATATATATATATAAGATTTATACCAATATCAGTATCATGCTCAATATTTATTGGATTTACGGGTACAAGATCAGCACCAGCCCGAATAGAAACACGTTCATCTACACTTTCAGTATATGCATGTGGATTTTCATTTATCAAACCTCGATCCAAATATAACGATATTGGTGTTTCTGGTTCTTTTGCTTGATCCTTGTTGGATGGTTTGCAATCCTGTTGAGTAAGAGATCTAACAAAGGAACGAGCTCGTTCTGCAGTGGATCGCGGATCTAAAGTGGTAGAGTCAGTTTTCCAATCATGCGGATTTCTTCTATAACTTGTGGCAGGTATTGGTGAATTATCTGTATGACTTTCAATGCGAGAATATTTAGTATTACCACCATAAGTTTAATTCCTCTTCATTTTTTTGATTTAAATAACCTGGGAAAAAAAATACGATTACAATTTCTAGTAAATATTTAAAATGAATGAAATATTTTAAACTACAGTTAATTATATTTCATAGCAACTATGGAGAATTTACAAAACCCGCAACCAGATACATTAAAGGTTTGCTATTTATTTATCACCCGCATTCTAAAAGTCATCAATATCATAACCATCTTCTTTTTCTTATGTCATAACTCTTCTTTGAATGGATCGATTTTTCTTCGCAATAGTTATAGCTGCAACATCTGTTCTTTGTAATGAAAACAAAAGGTTATCATTATCTAAAGCATTATCAAGCGTCGATCCTAACCCAACGTTTAAATCATACAACTGAAATTCATCTTCAACAAAGTCTTCAAATTCTTTGGTTGGAACATCTTAAAAGTGGCGTGCAACTGTCTTTATGATCACTCGCCACTCTTTGTTTTTGTTATCAGGTATGTAATACACTTGTTCAACTTGGCAAGCTAAGAACTAAGGTTCGTTGCTTCTTAATTTATGTTTTGTAATAACAGAAATAACTCAATTGTTTTCCTTTTTGTAACCTCTACCTTAATTGTTTGTATCCCACCATTCATATTTAAATAAGATAATTTCTAGTCCAACATCATACTCAAACTGAAGAATATCTTTTAGAACCCCGTAATATTCTCTACCACCTTTTTGCTCATCCCCTTTAACAAAAAACACAGCTTTTTTAAGTTTTGCGTCTGATTTCACGTTCATAAGTATGAAACCTAAAGCCATTGACAATATAGCCAGAGTAATGTATAGCCCCTCTTTTTGGGCCACGAGCTAACTGCAAAAGTTCTTTGCTAGCTTTTGAGTCTCCCTTATAATATAACTCGGATATCTTTTGAAAACATAATGTAAGCACACAAATTAAATATAATAACAAGTTGACATTTAAAAACTAGATGTTATACTTACCAGTGACTCAAACCATCTAACAAAAGTAGCCTCGTGTCTTTTTCCAATATCTTTAGAGTTTACATGTATAAGCTCTTCATGATGTTGCCTATTAATCCAAATTTTATTAAATTAATTACATTACATAAAAATAATACAACTATAAAGAGTAATAATTTGAAACTCTCTTTATAAATGGTTCTACTTCTGGACAATTCCTTAGTATATACAGTTGAGCCTTATACAAATCTTCATAATTAAGATCTTTTTTTATTCCTTTACCTAATGAACTCCCAGTTTTTTGAAAAATGGACAATTTTGAATCTTCCCCAAAATTTCCTTCTTCATTTCTATTTGGGCGAATAAGCTTTGTTTCAATATTATTTATATATCTCGAACAAAATGTCAAAAACTCGTGTACAAGGTGTCCATTCGCCATTAAATGTTCTGGGTGTGCTTTATTTCGAACAAATGATTTGTGTGTACGTAAATATCTGTTGATTTCAAATATTTTAGTATACATAACATGACAAAGTAAAAAAATTAATTAATTAATTAACATACCTCTCAATTGGATACATCCATCGATATTGTACTGGGCCAGCGATTCTTGCTTCTTGTGTAAGATGAATTGGTAAGTGCATCATGATTGTAAAAAAAGATGGAGGAAATATTCTCTCAAGTTTGCAAAGTGTGATAACAATATTTTGTTCGAGTTTATCCAGAACCTCTGTACTTAGTACCTTGGAGCTCAACTCCATGAAAAATACACTTAATTCAACTAGAGGGTCATAAACTTCTTTGCGAACAATGCCACGAAAAGCAGGAGCAAGTTGATCCAACGTGAAGACATGACAGTCATGAGCTTTCATTCTTGACACTTTACCCACTTTAACATTTACACATCTCTTTATATTTGATGAATACCCATCTAGAACTTTCAAATTCTCTAAAAAACTACATATTGCCCTTCTTTTAGCTAATGTCAATGTATAACATGCTGGTGGAATGATGTAATGATCATCTTTTTTTATCATGTGTAATTCTGATCTCAACCCCATTTCCATAAGGTCAAGTCTAGAATTCAAATAATCCTTTGTCTTTCCATCAATGTTTAACATAGTACCCAATATATTATCGGTAATATTTTTTAAAATATGCATGTAATCTAAACAATGGCGTATCTCAACTATACTCTAATACGGTAGTTGAAAAAAAATACTTAACTTCTTCCAGTTGTACGGGAGAGAAGTTTCATCCCGCCTTCTTTTCTTTTGCAGCTTTCCAAAAATAAAATTATCATATTCTTTTAGTAGCCCTAATATATCATCCCCTGATAAGACTTTTGGAGCGGACTGAGTTTCAATTATTCCATAAAAAGACCTTTCATCTTTTTGCCATCTATGATTTGAATCCAGAAAACGTCTGTTTCCCATGTAGCACATCTTAGAACCATTCTTCAACCGACAATGCCATGTATCTTTATTACAACATGGACAAGCAAGCTTACCCTTTGTGCTCCAACCTGAGAGGTTAGCATAAGCTGGAAAATCATTTATCGTCCACAACACAGCAGCGCGCATGTTAAAGTTGCACTTACTATAGGCATCATAAGTGCATTCCCCAACTTCCCATAAAATTTTTAACTCATCAATCAATGGTTGTAAATATATATTTATATCATTCCCAGGTTGTCCTAGACCGGGAATAATCAAAGATATGATAAAATTAGGCATTTTCCTGCATAACCATGGTGACATATTATATGGAACAAAAACAACTGGCCATACACTATAATTTGTGCTCATAAGACCAAAAGGATTAAACCCATAACTTGCTAAGCCAAGCCTAATATTTCGCGCACCAGATGAAAATCCTAGGTGTTTCTCATCAAATGTCTTCCAAGCAAAGGCATCAGCTGGATGTCGCAAATTACCATCATCGCAACGCTTTTCTTTATGGGATCCCATATCCTCGGCCGTCCTAGAACACATATACAATCTTTGAAGTCTAGGTATCAAAGGAAAGTGTCGAAGAATCTTGTTTGGTATATTTTTACTCTTTCTTGACAACATGTTACCTTCTAAATTATTATTTATCTTACTCGATTGCCACCTGGACGAACCACAAGTTGGGCAACTTTCAAAATCTGCAAACTCACCACGATAGAGAATGCAATCATTCAAGCAAGCATCTATCTTCTTTGACTCCATTCCAAGCCCATGTATGTAATTGCTAGCTTCATAAAAACTACTTTATAGTTTTTCACTATAAGGAATTGCTCTTTTTAGAAATTTAAGTAATTCAGTAAAAGATCGATCAGTCCATCCATAATTAGATTTAAGTGCAAGTAATGTAACCATAAATATAAATTTTGAAAATTCTTTGCAACCGCGATATAGTTCTTATTCAGTATCATTAAACAAATTATAATAAAATTTTGCTGCTTCATTGGGGTCATCATGATCTTGTTCTTGGCAAATCTCATTATTGTAAGTAAAACCAATATTAACATCATGTAGCAGATCATGTATATCATCATGCTCTAAAATCTCTTCTTCTTCATCACTCACACCAGTTGGGCTAGTGTAATAATCTTCTCCAAGACATGACCACCATTTATATGTCTTTATAATTCCATTCAAAATAAGATGCACAAAGGCAATCTCTCTAGTGTGAAATTTATAATTTCAACATTTATAACAAGGGCAGCAAATATTGTTTCCTCTAGCAGAATGAGAAAAGGTAAAATCAAGAAATGAATTCACTCCATTGATGTAAGCAGGTTGTCTTCGATCGCTAAGATCCATCTAACTCTTATCCATTGTGCTATACATAAAAAAACAAAGAAAAACAAATTGAATAAACTTCAAGAAAATTAATATAAAAAATTATTTCATTGGGGGTTTTGGATTTCCAGGATCATCTGACTTCACTATGTCTTGTCGGGTGATGTAATTTTCTACGTATAATTATGTTTTGATTATGATTGATAAAGGAGTTAGTAGAAGGTTCCATGGGTATGCATTATACAATTATGCATCTATTAGATTCTAGGTCTCTTCTTTCACCTGCTTCCCATTTATTTACATCATTCTCCATTGAATCCTGTTTTTTCATAAAGATTGAATTTTTCTGCCAACTATTTAAGTAGCAGTTAATTAAAAGAATATCATAAATTGAACTACAATTTGGAGTTCTGAATTAGGTGAAGAGAATGACTTTTTATTACCTATAATGGTTTGAGCATTTTTTGTCGTGGTATGATTTCTGGGTTAAAGAGTTGTATCGAATTATTTAAATTGGTCACGGTAAGTTGACATCTGTTCAAAGGATTTTTTAATAGATTTTACATTCTTTATCATGCTCCTGCTACTTGATTTGCGCAGTATTCTTATTTCAAATTATTTAAATTGGTCCCAGTATTCTTGTTTGCGCAATAAATCCAATCTGTTTAACGGATATTTTTTTATTTCTTAAGAGAGAACTTCAAAATATGAGTCAAAGATGGGATTTTCAAAAGCGAGAAAGAAGAAGCAATTGTTTGAATGCGAAATTCTTCACCATCAGCTTAAAGAATCCAGCGTTAATTTTCTTAATGCAGAGGAGCACCGTTTTAGTGTCGACCCATCATCATTGCCGGATGGTTTGACTCCTGACAACTTCAGATAACCGAATAGGCCTCCACATTACAGAGGTACTAAATTGAATTTCTAGTTTTAAGTAGTCTTTATTATTTGTTTTTATTTCATAGCATTTGAGTTCTACCCGATGATGGCCTTTTCTACACTTTAGTTTATATTATAAAGGAACTTAATATAACAAAGAATATCACTTGATATAATAAATAATTCTGGTAAATTTGATGGAAATATGTTAAAGTTGGCAGAGGTATATGGGATGAGTAGTTACGGAGGAAACAAAGGCTTTCAAATTTCTGTTCTTAGACAAGATTTTCGAAGTGTTTGTAAAATGCTTTTTGAAGATGTCATGACCTTACTATGGTTTTTTCTCCGGTGAGTTTGGACAAAAATACCACAGTCATAGAAAGTATGTTTGATATGAAAACGGTTATGACGGCCATGAAGAAAAGAAAACTAGTTTTAAACATAAAAGTATATGAAGTTCCCTAGATGGGGTTAAGCGTTCATGAATAACTATTCATAACCACTGCATTAATTACCGCTGCGGCAAACAGAGCTTGAGTATATGATTAGTGGGTCTGAAATCCATGCATTATCACTCGATATTATTTGATTCGAAATGATGTCTTGCTAGATAGTACATTGGATTAATTACATAGAAGAATACAGACATAGATTGAAAATACGAAATTTAAAGTAAAGGCGGGCCGATTAAAGTGGAGAACTGTTTTAGAACTATTATAGGGTTAAACATTATATTAGTTATGTCTGACCTCGATTCTATATGGATATATATAATGTGTGTTTAATAGTAATTGATAGTAAATGGAAATTGTGAATAAGATGATGAGTTTATGGAAAAATAATCAGAGATGGATTGATAAACAATTATATTTAAGGCAAATAGTGAAAGTAATATATTGTAGCTTAGATTTGAATTGTTCAAACATCTACAATGAAGAGAAAATGAATAAATATTATGAATGCTTGATAAGATTGATGTCAATGACTTTGAAGAAAAATGAGTATGAATCCCATTGGGCGAGATTGGAGGGTTATAACTTTTTATCTAAATATTTACTTTTATCTTTTGATTGAATATAATTATACTTTCTGATGTGTTTGATTCCTAATGGTATGCATAGTTACTTACTCAAGTAGATAAAGAACACATCTTTGACCCGACGAAAGTGAAATATCAAAACTAAGGTCCAAACATTATAAAGCATACAAAACTAAACTTAGCAGAATTCTAAAATTACATAACTTAATCATTAAGCCTCACATTTCAAGGATCATGATCATAATATCTATTAAAGCTGACTGGAGGGCCAAGAACCTTGAAGAGACCGTGATTAACGAAAAAACATCCTTGATTTGTCGTGGATGTTACGTCGTATGTTGGTGACACCATAATGTTTACTCCTTGAGGTTTTTTTCTTTACTATCAATGCTTTTTTTCTATAAATCAAAGCAGGAGATGCCTCTACTATAATGTTTGATAGAGAAATTTTCATTCTCTTTCTATCTTTTTGAACAATCTTCTCACAGTTATAAATTGACAGAGGAACGATTGTAGAAAGAAAAAGAGTTCACATATTTAGTTACCTAACCGTTCAAAAACTGCAGGATCCAGGCCGTCGGATGTAGACAAGGTGCGAGGTGCGAGGATTTTCCGTTGAAGGAGAAGCAGTGGCAGGTGTTACGAGTTGTGGATATGCTGTTGCGGTAGTCGAAGAGGAGCGGCAGCGGAGGGGTAGATGGAGGAGAGTAGCGACGGAAGATGGAAGCGATGGAAGTGGCGGAGGAGATGGGGGGAGGAGCGACAGGAAAGATGGAGGCGAGGAGCGATGGGGAATATGGAGGCGAGGAGCGACGGGGAAGATGGAGGCGATTGAATCGGCGTGGGAGATGGATCCGAGGAATGTCGTAAGATGGAGACGAGAAGTGGGCGACCTAATTTTTCGTGGAAATGATAAGGAGGAATGGCAGATTTTTAGGAAGCAGGAACCGTGTTGCAGTTATATTTAATTAATTACATGTTCACAGTTATGCTTAATTAATAGATAAATAGTTGCGGAAATCCGCGGAATATCGGAAAGGTTTTTGATTAACAGTTATATATACTTAATTATTTAAATAGTGGTGGAATATCAGAAAGGTTTTGGATTGTTAGAAACCATGATTATGATTGCAGTTATATATTTTTAATTATTAGACAGTGGCGAATATATACATATTAATGCGGAAAGTTTTCGGTCCCTTTGAGTTTTTTTATCGGCATCTCAATTTTTTTAAAAAAAAATTATTTGTTCTTTAAAACATTACTTACAACCCTAAATCTATTCACCGTTCTGCGTGGCCCTCCTCGCCGATCGAGCTGCTCCCGTCATTGAAGCCGCCCGCGCCTCCTTCCTCCCCTGAACAAGCTGGCGCCTCCTTACTCTCCCTTGAACAAGTCGGCGCCTCCTTCCTCTCCAGCGTGGCGTCGTGATCGAGAGTTAGGAGAAATTGGGCATCACCCACTTGCGAATTTGTAATCGCCGGCGATACAGTCTCTCGTGACCCCGTCTCCGCCTCTACGGGCCTCCGGCTTTAGCATTTTTGAATCTTACTATTCCTGAAGTTCTCTGTATGGTTTCAATCTCTGTCTCTATGATCTTTTGATTTCCATCTCAGTCTTATTCTCTCTCCGATCTCATGCAAGTTTCTAAACAGAAGAGCTTTGGGTCATTATTGTGGTGAGGGGGGTTTGGAAGGGGATGAGTTGGCAGAGACAATGTGGAGAGCACTTGAATGATTTTGTGTAATGTCTTGTTGTATTAGGTTTTTTTATCCGCACACCAATTCTGTATATTAATTTCTATTTGTTTAATTTTGTGTTTGAAAAAGCAACTAGTAAGTAATGCGTGTTGTTTGGACTGCTAATCTTGTTTTTTTTTTTTCACATTTTGACACATAAAAACGCTTCTCTACAGTAAATTAAATTAGAAACTATAAGTGGCCTAAAATCAGGATTTAAGCTTTGATAGTAGGTGACTATTGCAATATGTATTATCAAATTTAGGCATAATTATTATGCATATAGTAGGTTGGAGAGATCGTAATGAACTGGGAGTGATGATAAAGCTTTTAAATCCTTCATAATGACACTTTAAATGCAAATTGTTGGAAGAATTTTGAAATTATTGGGTCAGTTTATAAAGATCGATAATTCATCATGATATTTATGACAATGAACATTGTTATGTGCAATAACAAGTTGTACTTACTGATTCAATTTAAAAATTGTTCAAAGTGAAAAAATTGGGGTGCGGATAAAATTTTAAAATATTTTGGGTTGCGGTTAACACGGGGTGCGGCAAGCCAAATATAGGGGTGCGGTTATATTTTCGGGTTGTAGTTAATAATGGGGTACGAACAGACAAATCCGGGTTGCATTAACAATCACCTTTATTTATTGGAGTCTGCGATTTAAATTTTGTAGGACCTAATTACATTATTATGAGGAACAATTAAAGATATATAACTAAAATTATTGAAGAATCATTGCAATATTATGTACAGGCCGATAGATTATATAAACTTGAGGATTATCATTATCAGCTCCGTCTGTCTCTACTATTATACAATCCCGAGATATTTATAGGATTATATTTAGTCATGTATATTCAGGCTTATGTTATAATATTAAAGTTGCTTCTTTAGTGACCAAACTTTATTTTCACTGAAAATATGTCTATAGTGACGAATCTTTTACTTTGTCACTAAAGATGTGTTTTTAGTGAATGAACTTTTAATTTGTCACTAAAAATGCCTTTAGTTACAAAATATATTCTGTCACTAACAATTCATCACTAAAGTTTTGTCTTCAGTGACAAACTTTATTTTATCACTAAAATTTTCTCTTTAGTGATCAATTTTTAATTTTGTCACAAAAAATGGGTCTTCAGTGTCTATCATTTTACTTCATCACTAAAGATGAGTCTTTAATGACTAAATTTTAACACGTCACTAGAGATATGTCTTTAGTAACTAAACTTTTACTTTGTCACAAAAGATGCGTCTTCAGTGAGTAAATAATTACTTCGTCACTAAAGATTTGTTTTTAGTGACGAAAAAATTTTTGTCACTAGTTTTTTGTCACTAAAAGTCTGTATTCTTGTTGTGTCTCCTTCAGTAGCATTTTTTGAAACTTGTCTTGACTTAGGATTGGCATGTATTTTATCAACATGCATATCACTTACTTGGAGTTGGAAGTTAGCAGAGGTTTGACTGAGTGATAAGTCAACTTGCAGAACAACATCAGCTGGAGAGAGGGTTCCAAGCTCTGGTTCAGAGTTGGCAGTTCTTTCCTCCTCAGCAGGTTTCTTCATTGTGTCCTTAGAGGAGTTCTATATTGTTGAGGGTTGGCTAATTGGAAGGACCCTAGTGAATCTGTCAAAAGTTTTTATGTCCATTCTTTTTAGATAGTGAATCTTCACTCCTTGCTCCTTCTTGAATGTATCACGGTAGGTATTAACTAGGTATAAGGATAGAATTCTTCCCATGTTTGGAGTGTGTAGGCAGTCCACTATTCTCTGGTAGATGATTGATGATCAAGAAGTCTTCTTATTGAACATTATCCTGGTCATGACATCAAACATTGACCTGGAGATTATGTCATGTGATCCAAGTTTGTATATAAGGGCATTCCCTACTATATCTTCCATCAGTATGCCTCTATGATTTATGAATTTCCTCTTAATAGACCCAGGTTTGGCATCACTATATCCACACCATCCGAGATCTCTGTCTCTGTCCATGATAGTTGATTCTTCTTCCTCGCTAGGGGTGATAGAGGGTAGACGAAGGGCTTTGCCTAGTCTCTTAGGGTTTACCTTGATCTTGATGTCTTCAATCTTAGATTTAAGTGATTTTTGAGAAGACGACACTTTAGCGTTGGAGAAGAATTCCACTACCTCTCCTCTAAGAATGGTTGAGGGTTCAAAAAGGGTGTACTCCAAACCCGTGGTCTCGATCATCCTTAACACTTCCTTAATCACAGCCAGGGCATGACCGAATCCATTCCTCACAATTTCATAGCCCTCCTGGAGCTCCGTTTAGATCTTCGGCACTATTGAGTCATTGTGGCAAGACGCTGAGATGGTTTCGGTCTCAACGGTTAGGGTTAAGGCTTTTGAGAGTGATGTTGCTTTTCATTTCTTGTCACCTTTATATATGTAATGAAAAAGTTTAATTACGTTTTTCATTTGACTAACTAATTATAGACTTTATGGCTTGCTCTATGATTTCTGTTATGATACAGGGCACTTAGTGCCTGATTAATTTGTAGCTTTCCTCACTGTCTGGATGTACATTCTATTTGTCACACCATTATATAAATATTTTATCAATTCTAAGTGTGATGGATACCAAAAATGCTAAATTAGTTAGTTTTATTGGCAACCTTATTATGCACTGATTTATATGTTATTTGTGCTTGAGAATAAAAGGCTACATAAGTTAACAATGTAGATAATTATAAAGGATAATTGAATCATTATTATCTAACTAGTGTGCTTGATTAGGTTCATCCTAAGCACATCTAACTTAATTCATAAATTTGCAAACTTAGTCTCTATACGAGAGAGAGAGAGAGACTTAACTTGAGGCTTACTGCCTCTTGCTTTTGAGGATTACACTCTTAACAGCCTCAACCTTTATTTATTGCTTTACATGAAGCATGTTCCTTGAGCAATCATTCAGTACCAGAAATTTTTCTGGAACATCAATTGTCCACATACCAAGTCATATCTAGACAGGTATTTGGACTAACCTGAAAAATGAAATTCATTTACCTTAAGGCACCCAACAATAGTTGGGTCATAGGCTCTTGTTAGGATTTAAAAACTTTTGCCTAACTCTCTGGCAGGACTGAGCACCTTTCTGTCCACTAGCAACATTCAGGTTGTGCCAATAATCAATGGCAAAGTGACCCACCTTCCCACAACACCAACATTTTTGAATGTTGTATCTTCTCTTCAGGATAACACAGAAATATTGTCCATGAGAGATGTGAGCAGCTCCAGATTTTGCTATAAAATCATTGCATGATGCTGTTTCCTTCTTCCTGAATGAAGGTGCGGAAGAACTAAATGCAGCTAGTCCATAATGGGCAAATTGTATTTTTGGAGCCTGCCATCTTGTGGTCTCTCTCATATCTTTAGATACAGGATATTTGGATCCAAATCTAAAGAGCTTATCCTGAGCAGTATGGCTAGAGTGTACAGAAACACTCCTTCAAATATCATGTGTATTTACCCCACTAGTAGAGCACACATTTGATTGATCCACATGGGAAGGTGCAAACTTGACAGTTTTAGAAGGTAAATTCACCTTTTGAAATACTGACAGCTTATTAGGGAATTCAGATTTGAATTGATGATTAGTGTGATTAATACCAAGCTTCACAGGAACTTGGCAGGTTGTAGCTTTTGGCAACTAACCCTTTGACTGATAATACGTTTTGTTGCCCAAACTATTATCCTATTTTCTAGTTTTGTAGGTGCTAATCTTGCCTTATTAGCTTACTTTTTATCCTTCTAATGTAACTTTTATTGCCACTAACATTTTCTTGTCTTTTTGTAGGTTTCTTGAATTTTGGCCAAAAATGACCCTTCACGCCCTCCCTAGGCATGTCACAGGGCGTGTCACCCGATCTCGAGGAAGCTTACTAATAGAGATAAAATAACAAGAAAAAGGCTATCATGCTCCCCTGACACGCCCTCCTGGGCGTGTCCCCGGGCTAGAAATGGGGTGTATCGCCCTCTGCCCGAAATCTACCGCCACATTAAATGCATTTTCGCCTCCGCATGCTAACAGTACTATCACCTCCCCGTCACGAGCTTGATCCAGGGCATGTTTGCCCCCTTTTCCTACACTAATGGATTTCCTACCAATGATTGAGACTTTACGTACGTGTCATGCCCCCCAACACGGGTATGAAACAGGGCGTGTCAGCAATTGTATAGAAGCAATCATCCCTCCCACCAGAATGCAGAGCCCAAGGTCAACCCCGTACCTATCGCGCACCCTGACATGCCCTACCCGCGCTTGACCTAGTGCATGACCAACCCGAGAATTTTTCCTATAAATTCAGACCCCCCCTTCCATTTCAACAAGCTTGGGGTTAGAGGGGAGGTGCTGCCACTTTTTTTCTTGTCCTTTTTTAGTGTTCTTCCCTCTCTCTCTCTCTTTCTTATTTTGTAATCTTCATAACCGTAGCTTAGGGTTTGGTTCGTTTAAGCTTTTAATGTAATCTTTGCACTTTCTCTAGTTGATAATTGTTGGGCTAGAATAGGATTTTCATTTGCAATTGTAATTTTCATTTCCAAGTTGTAAGCTCTCTTTCTTTATTAATATAAGTGCCCTTTCTTATAATTTTTGTTATTATGCTTTACTACTCATCCCCCCTCCTCCATCCATTCGGATTAACTAATCCTCCTTGTACTCGATCTTGATGATCCGAGGTTCGAGTGATTAAGTTATGATGCTTTTATTCTACCTTTGCTTTTTAGGGTTTTAAACCTTGAATTACTCTTGAATTATTTTGGGTTGGAGGTATATATTGATATATATTCTCCATCTTTGCTTTCATTCATGGCTAGCCGAGAGGCCGATAGTTTGAAGTGAGCGCTCAAGAGTAAAGGGAGTTGTACGCACCCCTCGAGAGAGGCAGACATCCAAATCTCCCGGGTTGGATTAATATCCAAAGTGGGGTTAACCGCATAAAGCGAGCTTTAGGCCTCCGATATAGATGAGAGTCGGTCGGACCTTCCAAAACTCAGTTGGGCACGACATCGAGAGAAGCATGTTCAAGCTTTAGGACCTCCACGGTCAAGGACCTTTACCCTATTAAGTTTAGGTTTTTATCGCATTTCTTAGTCGACTTTAGTCGAGGTGATTCTTGATCGAGTGCATTTCCATTTCATAGTTTCAGCCCTTCATTGTAAACGCTTCTAATAGCTCTTTAATTAACTGCAGTAGTTATCTTTCTAGCATAGTTTTATTTCCTTAATTTCAATTAGTTTCTCTAAACCATAGATTTTCCGTCGATAAAATAATAATCTTCGTTTGAGTAAATGTACTCAACAGTTCCCGGATTTCAATACGACACTTATGTCCCCTAGTTACAGTTCGATAGGTAAACTTGCCTAATTGGATTGCTAGTTCAGTTGCTTTTATTTTCATAGAACCTTAGCGACCACCAAGTTTTTGGCCCCGTTGTAGGGGAGCAACTTTCGTTGATATATCGAAAACATGAACCTATTAATTTTATCATTTCTCTTTCTCATAATCCTTCTAAAAAATTTTAAAATAATTTTTTTTTATTATCGCTCTCAATAGAAATCCACTTCACAATTATTCTATGCCACCTTATTCTCCCGAAAAGGTCAAAGGGCTTTAAGTACCACTATCTTGTCTAGTACCTTGCAAACCCTTCATTGGGTAGCCCTTGGGAAGTTCGGGAGTTAAGCTATTAAAAAATCTATTTCAAAAAAAATTATTTTTATTAGTTCTCTTTTTCTAGTTTTTTTATTTCTCTTTTTTCTCTTCTCTTCTTTTTGTGCATGACCCGCGGGAGTCTGTCGGTTATTTTGGACTTGGACCACGAAATTGAGCATGCTCTTCAGAGAAGATCTCGATTTTAAGGCCTTATTCTCCAAGTACCAGTTGAGGATTTTGATTCATTTTCAACTTTAAGAATGGAAGAACCCCATGTTGAGGAAGCCGTGCAAAGGACTATGTCCTATTATGCACGACCGAATCTCGAGGGAATAGAATCTATTATAGTGCGCCCTGCTATAGATAATAATAATTTTGAACTGAAGCCTAGCATAATTAAAATGGTGCAGCAGTATGTGCAATATGACAGACTTCAAGATGAAGATACGAGCGCACATATAGCAAGCTTTCTTGAGATTTGTGTAACGCCCCCTATTTTTCTGTGTTTTGTTTGATTATTGTTTGGAATTATGATGGCGTGTTTCTGGTCTTTTGTTGTTATTAGAGCGTGGTATTAGTTCTTTAGGTTCCTTGAGTGGCCAATTTGTAGCCTGTTTGCAAGATTTCCCAGCTAGCTAGAGTCTGTTTTGGTGACTCGACTGAGCCTCTCAGGGAATGCTTGTGCTTTGGCTTCGGGAGGTGGTAGCCCGAGTTTTGATTGTCGAATGTTGTTTTTGACTTTGCTATTGTTTTCGTAGCTTGGGTGTTTATCTACAGTGCGAGTTTTGTCAAATTCCGAGATGATTTGTTTTCGCATCGTTTCGGCATTTGTTAGCCGGTAGTGGCTACCTTTTATGTGTGCATATATGAATAATTTCTTATGAAGGCTTAGGGTGGCTATTATGTTATTAGCTTAGGTTGAATTTGATGTTTCTAGCAGGTGGGCTCGGTCCTAATCAGTTAGACTGATTTCATAAGCTTAGGGTTATATGTGTATGTATGCATATATATTATATATATATATTTATATTTATATTTATATAAGGATAGTTTTTTTTAATTATGCTAGCTAAAGGCGGCGGTTTGGGGAGCTGCAGTTGTGGCTGCTTATACTTGTTTATTGATATAGTCAGCTAGTGCCTAAGCTAGATTCTTTTTTAATTATAGGTTAAAGTGAGTGGAGTTCTTATTAGAAGGGTCCATATGTTCTCTTCTTCCCCATTTCCAGAGCGAGTTTTAGCTGGTTAGCTTCCAGCAGAAGGTTCGAGCAGGAGGCGGAGGACCTGCTGCTTTGGCCGCTGGTTAGCTATGGATTTAGTGCTTGTTTCGCTCGGGTAACAGCAGATTTGAGCTGCTCTCGCCGAGATCTTGCTTCTTAGGTATGTAATTTAGCTTTTCGGGATGTCTATAGGAGCTAGGGTTCTGGTGGGTTCTTCTTCTTCTTCTTCTCTAATGCTCCAGTTTTTCCTCTATAGGTAGCTGGAGGTGCATATTTTCCTCTATTGGTGTTGCAGCTTCTTCTTCCTACCGGATTTCAGGCAAGCGGCTCCTTGCCCTTGCATTTTTTTGTCCCTTCTTTTACCTTGTTAGGTTGTTGTAGGTAGCTTGAGTTATTTTTTTTTGCTTCTAGGACTTAGGGAAGAAGCATTCCCTTGCTCCAACAATTTATTTATTCGGATTTAGGAATGTCCAGATCGAGCCTATTTAGTTCCTTTTATCTTCTTCCTCTTGTTCTCGGTTTTGTGTCCAGGTATCTTGCTGGAGTTAGAGCTTAGTTGAGTTTAGTGGTAGACTTAAGCTTAGGCTGCAGTGGATTGGGTAGGAGGAGTAGTAGAGAGAGTTGGAAATAATTTTCCAACTTTCTGTTAAGAAAGCGTTGAGTGGGATGGGGTCGGGATAGCTCCATGTTTTCTGAATTTTTTGGCTAAGTCAAAAGCGTTAAGTGAGTGTACCTCACTCAACGCTTAGACTATTAGGCTTCTAGCATTGAGTGTGGTGAACTCACTCAATGCCACGGTCATTTTTGCAGTTAAGTCATTTTGCATTGAGTGAGTCGACCTCACTCAAAGCCGTGGCTTTTTTTGGCGTTGAGTGTGGTGGACTCACTCAACGCTAAAGCCTGTTTTTGTGGTTAAGTCATTTGGCGTTGAGTTAGACCACCTCACTCAACGTCGTGGCTATTTTGGCATTGAGTGTGGTAGACTCACTCAACGCCAAAGCCTATTTTTGCGGTTAAGTCATTTGGCGTTGAGTGAGTCGACCTTACTCAACGTCGTGGCTATTTTGGCATTGAGTGTGGTGGACGCACTAAACGCCAAAGCCTATTTTTGCGGTTAAGTCATTTGGCTTTGAGTGATTCGACCTCACTCAATGTCGTGGATGTTTTTGCGTTGAGTGTGATGGACTCACTCAACGCCAAAGCCTGATGCTGCGGTTAGGTTATTTGGCGTTGAGTGGGTGGACCTCACTCAACGCCGAAGTTATTTGGCGTTGAGTGTGCTGAACCCATTCAACGCCATGGCTAGGCTTTTTGCGGCTAAGTTCCTTGCATTGAGTGCGTGACCCCACTCAACGTCATGGTTAGTGTTTTGTGCTGAGTAACCCACTAAGTGCCGCGTAGAGTGAACTCGACGCTTTTGCCTTGGGTTATGTTTTCCTTTAGGACTGTTAGTACTGTTTTTTTTTCTTAGGGGGGTGTTGGGTGTTCGGCTAGTTTTGCATGTCGACTCGTGGATTATGGCAGGTGGTGTGGTTTTGTGGGCTCCGTAAGGGGTGAATTGTTTGTGCTGAGTTGTGGCCACCACCACCTAGGCTGTATTGGGCTGGTATGGTTGGGTGTGTGGACCCTGTAGCTGCCACCGGTTGTTTCACCCTGGAGTGTTTTTTTTTTATCTGGTTATTGGTGAGGGCTATGCCGCCAACTCCGACCCAAGGTTTTCACCACGGCCAATAATTCACAAAGATTTGGACTGTTAGTTCCTTTCCTTTCTAGTGGTTACTTCTTTTGGCATAGGTATGCCTTGGTGCTACTGCAGGTGCTTAGCAGAGCATGTTGCTATTTATGTTCACACTTGGTGTACTTTTACTGCTCTTTGGACAGTGTTTCTTCTTACTGTCATGCATTTTCTTCTACTGATAGTGATTTGTTGCAGGGCTGGTAAACCCCTTCTTTGAATCTAATGCTCCACTTCCGTTGATTTTCTTTTACTTGCTGAGGTGTTCTTTGTTTTAAATGCCTCAGGTTCGGATTATAGCAAATTATATGGCCAGTGCTCTTGTAGAGCTTGTTTGTGGCCTCCTGGGTAGTTGAGGTTGTTGTTCCTCATCTGGTGAGGTTGTTTTTCTTCCTTTATGTATAGTCATACATACTCACCAGTGGGTTCATGTCAGGTTGTTGACGCCAACTACTGGCTTACTTATGTTGCTGGGTATGAACTAAAACTGCTACTTTTGCCTAATTGAGGTTGTTCACTTGTTTCTGGGAAGGTTTTATGCTATGTTGCATGTTAGGTATTTTAAAACCCTAAAATATTACTACATGTATCTCATGCACATCATGTTTACAAGACTAAAGCACTTTTTTTCCTTAAGCATAAAGACTATCTTTTTATATATGTACTACAACAACCTTAGAGTCGTGCATACCATAAGTCGTCCCTCGGGGACACTTATGCTCCTTTGGGATGTCAAAATAACTTAATCAAAGAATTTTCCCCTGCGTATAAATATATCTTTAAGTGTGGACTAGCTGATCCACTGTGCCGAGGGATATGACCATTAAATATAACTGGCTTTCTTTCATAATAAGCTATGGTTTTCTTAAAATCTAAAGTTTAGAGTTTTTCTTGAACATGTGCAGTTATCCCCTATACGACGTGGCATCACGACACGTATTTTTTCTTGCTCTGATATGATTTAATCATTGGGAAAATGGGGGTCGTGACAGTTGGTATCAGAGGGAGGTTGCTTGACAATTGGTCGGCCAACCTTTCCCTTGATTGCGTTGTTTGTTTAGCATCATATCATACACACACCGATATGTCATCAACACGTCTTGGCTAAAGCACGAACACTACACTCATAAGCATTAAGAAGTATACGAGGCATATTATGTAGTATGGGATGCATAATATGTGTTTGTATATGGATCCACCATAGGAGGCAACATGTGACGGTTATGTAGTATGGGATGCATAACCTCACCATAAGAATGCGGCTAGCATATTTTATTTTTTTCGTTGCATGGAAATGTTATGTAGTATGGGATACATAACATTTTCATTTGTAAGCCCCCCCTGGAATACATTAAGGCCTTTCTTTAGAATGCGTAGTGTAAGAAACGAATAAAAAAAAAGCTGGAAGAGGTATAACAGAAATTTTATTATCTGAAAGAGGTATCTATTACAAAGGTATGACCTCCCTTTTATAGAATGGAGGAGGGAAGACAGAATACAAATAATAGATGTGGGACTAAAGAATTACAGGACTAAGTGGTCTATACAGAAACAACCCGCACCAGCCGCGCGGTTAGACAAAAGGGTTAACCGCTCGGCTACTACCATAGAGGAAGGAGAGATCGCCATGGGAGACCGCTAGACCACCCATTCTCCAAGCCGCCAGAGACAAACCGCGAGACCGCTCGGACTCCAGACAGCAATAGCACAGCAACCAAACCGCTGAAGGGAAACCTCCAGACCACGCGGTCTTCAATCCTCCAAGACAGGCTGCCAGACCGCCGGGTACCCAACTACAACACTCCCCCTCAAGCTGGAGTTAATATATCAATCATGTCCAGCTTGTCGCAAATTTGAAGAAACGAGGCGAATACTGGCTTAGTGAAGATGTCAGCCAAATCTTTAACAGAAGTGACGAAGGGAGTGATAATTTGTTCCTTAAAAATCTCTTCACGAATGAAATGACAGTCGACTTCAATGTGTTTGGTTCTTTCATGAAAGACCGGATTTTTGGAGATGTATATGGCTGCCTTGTTATCACGGAACATAGGTAGAGGATGGTTGTAGACCTCTCCTAAATCAATCATGAGAGCCCGTAACCACTTTAACTCACAAGTGGTCGACGTTATACTACGATACTCTACTTCTGCACTGGATCTGGAAACAACAAGTTGCTTCTTTCACTTCCAGTTCACCAGATTTCCCACAACAAAGGCGCAATAACCCGAAGTTGACTTGTGATCCCCTTTGTCATCAGCGTAACTCGCATCTGAGTATGCTTCAACCCTCAGATGACCATTCTTCTGAAAGTGTAATCCTTTCCCAGGTGCTGCTTTGACATATTCCAAGATCCGTAAGCCAGACTGTAGATGGAACAACCTAGGGGCTTGCATGAATTGACTCACCATGCCCACAGCATAGGAAATGTCGGGCCTGGTCACTGTGAGATATATGAGCTTACCAACCAAACGCCTGTATCGCGTAATATCTGAAAGAGGAGGCGAATCATCTGTCCAGGTTTTGTCTTCTCTAGTTGTCATGGGGCATCGGATTGGTTTTGCTCAAGTCAATCCTGCCTCTTTTAATAGATCAAGAGCATACTTATATTGGGAGAGGACTAAGGAGTTTTGCTTCCGATAGATTTCAATGCCCAAAAAGTACTTCGGAGAGCCCATATCTTTCGTGACCAGATGTTGACGAAGATGACGCTTTGTCAAGGAAACCCCATCCTGGTCATTGCTAGTGAGAAGAATATCATCGCCATACATAGCAAGAACCACCAGTCCTGAGGAGGTTTTGCGAATGAATAGCGAGTGATCGGCAGAGCTTCGCATAAAACTAATGGCCGCAATGATGCCGCTGAACTTGTCAAACCAAGCTCGAGGGCTTTGCTTGAGGCAATAGATTGCCTTCTTCAGCCGGCATACCCGTGTCTCCCCCTGAGCAACATACCCAGGAGGTTGCTCCATGTAGACGGCCTCCTGAGGACCACCATAAAGGAATGCATTCTTGACATCCAGCTGAGAAATCGACCAATCTCGATTGACGGCCACAGAGAGTAGGACCCGGATAGTGCTGAGACGAGCCACGGGAGAGAAGGTGTCAAAGTAATCAACCCCATAGATCTAAGTAAAGCCCTTAGCAACAAGGCGGGCCTTAAAACGATCCACAGTGCCGTTCGGGCCAAATTTGACCACAAAGACCCAACGACAGCCAACAACATCAGTACCGAAGGGAGGAGTAAAAAGAGTCCAGGTACCTCGCTCAGTTAGGGTCGCCATTTCATTATCCATGGACATCTTCCAATGAGGAATAATAAGGGCCTCCTGGTAGGAACGGGGTGTGGCAGTGGCAGAGATAGCCAGAGCAAAGGCCCTGCGAGAAGAGGTAAGGTGATCATATGAAACAACAGCAGCAAGGTGGTGTAGAGTACACGTTTTCACCCCTTTACGAAGAGCTACAGGAAGATCCAGGTCGGTGGGTCCCTCGGCATCCGGAGCATCCGTGGTAGAGAGAGCTGGCCCGGGAGTAGAGAGCGACGATGGCATAGATTAGGGAGACAGTGGCGGAGAAGAGGGAGAAAGAGGAAGAGGGAGAAAACTGGACAGAGACAGAGTAGGGGTAGAGATCGCAGTAGGAGATGAGGTAACAATGAGAATAGTAGGAGTATCAAAAGCTGGAGGGAGAGGAGAGGATTCAGCCGAGAAGTGGGAGGCATTCTCGAAGAAGGTGGCATCAGCAAAGACGAAATGCTTACGAAGAACGGGGTCAAAACAACAATAACATTTCTGAGTTGGGGAGTACCCCAGAAAGACACATTTATTGGAGAAAGGGGAGAGCTTATCTCGGGTGGCAGATGGGGCATGCACAAAGGCAATGCACCCAAAGATTCAGAGAGGGAGGGGGAAGGGGTCCTTGCCCGGATACAGAATCGAGAATGGCATTTTCCCATGGAGAACTGTGGAGGGAATGCGATTGATTGGGTAGTAGGCAAGGAGAACAGCATAGCCCCAATAGTTGCGAGGAACATACATTTGGGTCATCAAGGTACGAGCGACATCGAGGAGATGACATTTTTTGCGTTCCGCCACCCTATTTTGTTGGGAGGTATAAACACAGCTAGTCTCATGAATAATGCCATGTTTCACACAGAAAGATGTAAACGCATGACTCAGATATTCTTTAGCATTGTCTGAGTGAAATTTTTTAATATAAATACCAAACTGAGTTTTAATTAATTGATAAAAAGAGATCCATACATCCAAAAGTTCAGAGCGATCTCATAAGAGATACACCCAAGTACATCTAGAAAAATCAACAATAAAAGTTACAAAATAAGAACTACCACGACCAATGGTGAGTGTAGGAGCAGGGCCCCAGACATCGGATTTGACTAGATCAAACGGATGGGTAGAGCTCTGACCTTGCTTCGGTGGGAAGGAGGAACGGTGATGCTTGCCAAGATGACAAACATCGCAGTTGAGAGGAGTACTGGAAGGAGGGAGGTGGGGCATGAACTGATGTAGAAGTCGTGGAGGAGGATGACCGAGGCAGAGATACCACTATAGAAGATCTGTAGAAGAAGAGGAGAAGGCGAACAAGGCAGAAACGTTGTCGAGGAAGTAGAGGCCGCCGCTCTCAGTCCCAGTAGCAATCGTCCGTTGGGAGATCGGATCCTGAAAAGAACAAGAAGTCGGAGTAAACATCACAGAGCATTGAAGCTGCTTGCATAAAGAGGTAACCGACAATAAATTGCACGGAAATTTTGGCACATAGAGAGTGTCCGCTAGGAGAAGAGACGGAGTAACATGAACCACTCCCGACCTATGAACCAGGGAGGGAGAACCGTCTGCAATGAGGATAGGAGGAAACCGATCATGTTGTTCGAGTAGAGAGAAGCTGTGAGGATTGCCCGTCATGTGATTAGTCGTACAAGAGTCGATAAGCCATTTACCTTGGGTCACCACGTGGTCACTACCTGATGATGTGACCACGGAGGCAGACGGCTTGGAAGAGGAGGCAGAAGAGTCACCTGAGTGGCGAATATGGGGATGCTTTGTCCAGCAGCATTCCACAGTATGGCCGGTGCGACCATAGTGAGAGCAGAGGTAGCGGAAGGATCACGTCCGCCAGACTGGTGACTGTGGCTACTAGAGCCACTCCGCTGAGTTTGGTGAGCATAGTTGTTTGGTGGAGAAGGAGAGGGCAGAAGCGGGCGCTGAAGGAGGGAGGTGATAGCAGCGATGCGTGCATCGGTGGCATCTAAGGTAGGGGATTCTTAATTTCCCAAAATTAGTTGGCGGATCATATCATAAGTATCAGGAAGTCAGAGCAGATAACACACAACGAGAAGCTCTTGGAAATGCTTGCGTTGTTGAGCCAAATCCGCAGAAAAGGGGCGATTATGAAGAATCTTAGCCCCAAGAGGCTGAACTTGTTGGTAGGCAGTAGTAGGAGACAATGTAGGACGGGTAAAGAGGTCCGCATACAATGTATAGATGTGGGACGTCAGATCCCCCTTTTAGTACAGAGCGGCAAGATGAAGCCAAGCGGCCTTGACTGTCTCATCATGACAGATGACAGGGAGGCATTCATCGGAGAGGCTTTTAGCAAGCCAAGTACGCACAAGGGCGTCACTCGCATCCTAGTCATCAAAGAGAGGTGAAGTGGTGGGATGAGGGTAATCAACGAGAAGGTGGGGTTTGCGTTGCGAGCGAATGAGAAAGATGAAGGAGATGCTCCAATCCGGGTAGTTGGAGCCGATAAGTTTTGAAATGGTGCCAAGGTTCTCGAAAGGAGTAGGAGGAAGAGGCGGAGCCGGATTGGCGACAGGAGTGGTAGCAGTAGAAGCATCAAAAAGTGTCATAGGAGAAAACAACAGGAAGTCACGCGGTTAGGAAACAAGCCATGCGGTTAGGAAACAAACCGCGCGAATAGGGAGAAATCGCAGCGGTTAGAAGAAGGAGATCTGCAGCGGTCACGATGACAAACACTAGCGGCCAGAAAAGCCACGACCAAGCCGCAGAATCAAGCAGAGGGGAAAAAGTCAAGTGGCTAGAAGGCAGCCCACGCGAACAGAATAAAGAGAAGACCGTGCGGTTAGAGATAAGACCACGGGAGACAAACAAGGCGAACAAGGCCAACAGGTCGCGACAACAGGTCTCAGCGACTAAAGGAGAGGTCACGGCAAGAAGAAGAGGTCGCGCACACAAAGGGCAATTGCAAGAAGATAAAGAAGCCGCGCGAGCAGGGCGCACACCGGTGGAAGAAACAAGTCGCGAGACCAGGTCACGAGAAGAAGAAGCAAGCCGCGCGAATAGGTTGCACGGACAGGTTGCGCAGACAGAGATGGCACACAGAATCAGGAGGAGAAGATCGATTTCTCTGATACCATGTAAGAAACGAACAAAAAAACAAGTTGGAAGAGGTATAACAGAATTTTTATTATCTGAAAAAGGTATCTATTACAAAGGTATGGCCTCCCTTTTATATGATGGAGGAGAGAAGAGAGAATATAAATAAGAGATGTGGGACTAAAAAATTACAGGAGTAAGCGGTCTATATAGAAACAAGCCGCACAAGCCACGTGGTTAGACAGAAGGGCTAACCGCTCAGCTACCACCAGAGAGGAAGGAGAGATCGCCATGGGAGACCACTAGACTGCCCAGTCTCCAATCCGCCAGAGACAAACCGCTAGACCGCTTGGACTCAAGACAGCAACAACACAGCAACCAAACCGCTAACGGGAAACCGCCAGACCGCGCAGTCTTCAATCCTCCAAGACAGGCCTCCAGACCGCCCGGTCACCAACTACAACACATAGCACAACATGCATAGCATAACATTTCATAAGCACATCGTGCCATGCTAAATATTTGCATGCTGACATATGTTCACACATGGTTTTGACTCAAAAAGAAAACAAATTCATGCATTCATGGTCTAAGCACATGAGTTAGAATGGTGGTGATGAACCATCCTAGGTTAATCATAACATCATTATTATAAAAATATCCAAGAGCAAGTTTAGCAGTTAGAGTTAATATTTAGGTATGTTTGTTTGTACCGGGTAGTTTTGTTCTAGCAGTTGGGCAAGGTTTTAAGTCGTGCTAATACTATTATAGGTTGGCGAGACGTTCTTCGACGAGATCGAATCCCCAATCTGAGGGTGAGTCTACCGGAGCACAAAGCGAGGCATTGATTGAAAGTCTGCGGTAGAGTAATGAATCCTTATCTAGGAAAGTGATGGGTATGCAGACTCAGATCCAGTCTCTGTTTGCAGTTGTGGAAGGATAGCCTCTGAGTGTGCTGGACCCTACTGTAGGCATAGCTATTCCTGTTCCTCCTACTCCCCTGGTACCTCCTGTTGTGCTGCCCTCGGAGATGACATTCATATCACACTTCCAGCGACTTCGACCACCTACTTATGATGGGAAGGCAAACTTTATGGTTTTGGATGATTGGCTTATAGCCATCGAGGAGATGTTCTCCTATTCTGGAGTTACTGTAAGACCCCCCCTTTTTTTTTTCTTTTTTAACCACCGGGGTCTTAGCCCAGAATTGCCGCTTTGCGGTGGCACTGACATCTCGGGAAGGCAACCACTACAAAACGCCAATTCTGCCGGCCCTTTTCGATCACAAGAGAGAGAAGTATTTATACAAAAATGTAAACAAGTCCACAGAAACATGTAAATAAAAGAGAATCATATCCAGTCCATCAATACATAACAACAGGAAAATAGATAAATGGGCTCGAGCCCAGTACATCAGAGTCCTCACTAGAAGTCACTAATCGCGGAAGCTAAGAAAATACTAATCATTCACGGAGTTGGTCGCAGGTGCACCGGTGCTAGACTGTCCCACCTCCATGCGCACCGTACTCCGCTGGTGCTGGTCCATGTCTCCCATCCGGAGCTCCTGTAATGTTTGGTTCGAAAACCATTAGTCATAAAGACTAAGCCCTATCATCCCCTACCCCTCCCACCACGGCTCCTAAGCACCGGGCGGAGAGGAGGAAAGGGAAGCTATAAAAGTGGAGAATAATCAAGCAGGTGACGGTGGGCCTAACTAGCAAGTTGTAACAGGTGAACAGTGTAAATGTTGTAATAGGTAAAGCAATTAATAAGTAGCACATTGTATAAAAAGGGCAGCTAGAGAATAGTAATTAAACAAACAAGTAAGTAAGTATGTAACCTTAACTTATATGAATGCCCATACAAACTTATAAGTTAAGGGGTCTTCTGCAAGGCTCCCATCGTATAAAAAGTCCCATACCGATTTATACGTTGGGGTGTCGGTTGTATGCAATTATGAGTGTAGTGATATGCTATGCCATGATTCATGCAAGTGCAACACACGCACACGACTCTATGCGCACAGACCTTTAGTTCCCCCTGTTCGGGCAGCTAGCTTCACTCCCAGGAACCTCCGTAGTGGAAAACGGAGACAGTGGGTCGGGCCCCCCACTCCTAGGCGGGCAACCACACTACCATGCCTAGCCCTCCCGTACGCCCCTAGAAGAACACAACCTAGAGTATTCGCGTACTGCTGCTGGATGTACCCTCCAGACTTTCTTTGGCTAAGTGTCCCACACCGCTGAGTCAGCGTACGGATGTCGGTGTGAACGACGATCAGGTACCAAAGACCCACCACCTTTATTCTGTATTCCAACCCTCGAGCCCTCGGCCCCCCGGACAGTCCTGTCCGTGCATCTACCTTCAGAGCTACTGTCTGAATGGCAACAAGTCCTATTATTCTACTTTCCTAGCTATCGGGTGTGAGTGTGTGCAACCCTAGTTATATTAGTTGCTCTTTTAATTTATTATTCCTATGGTTTACGTTAGCCCAGGACTGCCCCCGGTATACCCAGTGAAGGGCTCTCAAGGGGCACTAGGAACCAAGACGGCGGCATTACGGCCCGAAGTTCCCTTTCGCAAGGCACTTATTATTATTGGTTGATCTCCCTTAACCCGATCCTCTTTTAGTTACTTTAGTTCTAACCCTAGAGTATTAAGACTCTTCCTCTTCTTCCCGGGATGGACGATCTTTCGTCGTTCCCATACTCCTTTATCCTAACCAGTCCCACACTCTACTTATCCTGACTTCTAATGATGAACTCAATCTTAACTTGCCCTACCAACCATCAATTACCAGAATTCCATGGCTTTACTATATGCTGACCATCCTAAACTATATGAGGTACCCAAGTGGAGGTACACCAAGTTGTCTTCCAAATCTCCTATAATATTTACTGGAGGTCTACCATATCATACTTTGCCTAAAACCAGAAACTTATAATTTTCCTAATTAATCTGATATTTATTTAATTTTCCCAAAGGACGTGCCAGGGGTCATTTTAAACATGAACTACATGATCTTCCTAAGTAATGGCTATTCAAAAATCATGATCATTAAATAACAGCAAGAGGGAAGTCTGAAACAGTTTGAGGGAGTGTAACCTTTTCCTCTTGCTCTTATGAGTCTTTTATAGATCAGCAAATGGGGAGGGGAAAGGATGAAACGTTGGCGGCCATTAATAATCCCTTAATGACGTTTCGGTTATGACGAATGGCAGTTGAAACGTTGGAGATGAAGAGGTGTTTGGCAGGTGGCAATTTCCTATTGGACCCACTTTTCCTTAATTATTAACATAATTAAAGTAGGGAACGACCCATAAATACTCTTGATTTTCATTCCCATAGTCAGGATTTATTATGGCGTCGGTTACCGAAATTTCTAGTCTGGCTGACGTTTCGGCCTTGGTCACGGGCGTGACACATAGGTCACGGGCGTGACAGGCCCGGTTAGCCAGTTCTGGGTTCGGCGATCGTCGAACTGAGATCGATGATCGTCGAAGGGTGGTCACGGGCGTGACACCTGGGTCACGGGCGTGACAGGCCTGTGCGGCCAATTCTGGTTCGACGACGTCGAACTGAAATCGACGATCGTCGAGCGTGTCACGCCCTATGTCACGGGCGTGACATTGTGGGTCACGGGCGTGACATGCCTGGTGACTAATTTTGGTTCGACGACGTCGAACTGAAATCGAAGATCGTCGAGCGTGTCACGCCCTATGTCACGGGCGTGACATGGCGGGTCACGGGCGTGACATGCCCGAGGGGCCAATTCTGGGTCGACGACCGTCGACCTGGAATCGACGATCATGGTCACGCCCTATGTCACGGGCGTGACATGGCGGGTCACGGGCGTGACAGGACTGGTGACTAATTCTGGGTTCGACGATCGTCGAACTGAAATCGACGATCGTCGAATGTGGTCACGCCCTATGTCACGGGCGTGACGGGTCGGTCACGGGCGTGACCAACCCGTGACCCGATTTCTTGGTCGATTTATTTCAAGTTTTGGGCTCCCTAGGGTTCTACCACAACCAACCTACTCCTAGGGGTCTAGCCGGAAATGGGATGTTACAGTTACCCCCGATCAAAGGGTGATGATTGTCGCTTATCAGATTAAGGGATTGGAAAAGATTTGGTGGCTGAGAGAGAAGGAGATCTTGAAAGAGGGATGCTCTTGGGAGACCTTCAAGGAACTATTACTAAGGAAGTTTCTGCCTTCGGTCGAGCGCGACCTTTTAATGAATGATTTCCTACATTTGAAGCAGAGGCAGCTTACAGTTGCGGTGTGCGAAATAGAATTCAGCAAACTGAGCTGGTTTGCCCCCAGCTTGGTGAGTTCCGAAGCGGATAGAGTTAAGCGATTTCTTGGTGGCCTGAGAAGTGATGTTCATCAGTTAGTTGTTGCTCATGGGGCAGTGAGTTTTGCTGGTGTAGTAGAAGCTTCTTTGAAGGTGGAGGCCATTGAAAATGCTAGGCAAAGAGGGCAGCAGGTGAGAAAAGATAAAATGAAAGCTGTTGAAGGAAAGAGCGCCCAGGTACCCAGGGCATCTTAAAGATAGAAGAGAAAGGATGTTTGTAGCTTCTGTGGCCGGCCGGGCAATCCCGTGGAGAAATGTTTCAAGGGGTTGGCAGCTCAGAATAAGGAGCAGGTGCATGCGATTCAAGGTGCTCCCAGGAAAGATTTATTCTATTTTGTGTGTAAGCGGCCAGGGCATGATGTTGCCCATTGCTAGGGAAAGGATAAGAGTAAGGTAAGAGGTTGTTTTCTTTGCGGTTAGGAAGGGCACATCAAGGCTCTGTCCCCCAAGCTCCAGTCGGTGTTCTAGCCAGTACCACTCCAAGCATTGCCACCGCCTCAGCGGGTGGAAAAAGTCAAGGGAAAGCTGTTGGGTACATTGGAAAATGTGTACCTGATTTGAAGAAGCCCAACTTAGCTCAATGATATACATCAAGGTGTATTTGATGTTGTTTTGAGTTGACATGTGCAGGTGAAGAAGTATTAAAGAATGCATAAAAATATTCTAAGTCCACATGTCGACACCTGAAGAAATTGTGTCGACACTTCAGAATATTTGTGTCGACACAGAGAAAGATAGTCGACCACACTTATGTCGACACTGGGAAGCAGTGTCGACACCTAAAGAAAATCGTCGACCTCAGCACTGGGAAGCAGTGTCGACACAGTGAGAGATAGTCGACACCCAGAGAAAGTTTGTCGACTAATGAAAGATAGTCGACCAGAGAAAAATAGTCGACTAGTGGAAGATAGTCGACTAGTGAAAGATAGTCGACCAGAGAAAGAGTGTCGACTCACAAAAGAAGATAGTCGACCTCAACTGTGTCGACACTGGGTGGATGTGTCGACACCAGAAGATTGAGTCGACACATATTGGCAGAAGTCGACTATGCTTGTGTCGACACCAGAAGACTGTGTCGACACATTTTGGCAGAGTTGAAGATTGCTGTGTCGACACCTGAAGGCTGAGTCGACACATACTGAGTTCTGAATCTACAACAACTGTGTCGACACACAGGACTTGGGTCGACACACAGCAGAGTCTAGACCAAGTTATTTTTTGAAGAAGCTGTGTCGACTTAAAGGCAACTTAGTCGACATCATCAAAGACTGTGTCGACACCAAGGTCACTTGTGTCGACACAGATAGACAGTTTGGTCTCGACACTTTCTAACAAACTGTCTCGACATTTTGCTGTCCAAGGTTAAGGTACAAGAACTGTTTGAAGACTTGACAGCTGTGGGTTGCCACCGTTTAACTGAAGCTGTCAGACTTGTCAGAAAACAGTTAGAAACCAGATCAGCCGGTTACCATGAAGAAAGTCTATAAATAAACACATTCAGAAGGAAATTAACAACTAAGAAAGATAACTGAAGAAGATCTAAGAAGAAGAAACAGAAGGATTACGATCCTGTTGTAGTTTCAATTCAAGAAAGTGCTAAGCTCTAAAGAAGAACTTCATCAGTGGATCTAAGAAGAAGAAGAAGTCTGAAGTATCAAAAAAGGTGTTGGATAGAGAGGGATCCAGTCATCTTGAAGAAGAAGAAGAAGGAAGCCATCAGTGGTTTCTCAAGAAGCTGTTTGGAAATCAACTCAGCTAAGTTCAGATTCAAGAAGCTTTGAAGAAAGCTCAGATTCAGTTGATTTCATCAGCTGATCAAGAAGTGTCTTGTCCTCTTCTCTCTCAACAAAGGCAAGACATTAAAATATCTTTTCCAAATTTCTGTAGGATCTGTTTACACAGATCTGAGTTGTAAGCCTGTGTTATAAAGGCTGAGTGTAGGAGAGGTGATCTCTGAGTGGTAGGGCTATTTGCCTGAGTGTAGGAGAAGGTTATTCTCTGAGTGGTAGGCCTTGAGGCAAGGTTGAGGCAGGGCTGTTGAGCCTGAGTTGTAGGAACCTATCCAGGTTCTGAGCTGTAGGATCTGAGGATTGAGAATAGTGGAAGTTTGGCCGAATCTAGCATACTGCTAGATAGGTGAAGGGGGAAAGTGGATGTACCCAGACCTTGGGGAACCACTATAAAACATTGTGCAATCTGTGATGCTTAGTTATCTGTGAATGCTGTGCTAGATGTTTTAATTTGTAATTGAATTATGCTTAGAAGTATAAACAAGAAATTAGAACCTATTCACCCCCCCCCTCTAGGTGTTTAGGTTATCTTGAAAGTAAAACTATCAAGTGGTATCAGAGGGAGGTTCCTCAAAAAGGACTTAACAGTCTGAGGTAGATCTGAAAGGTAGAATCAAGATTCAAAAAGATGGGTTCTGGTGAGAATCATAAGGAGCTAGGGTCTATGAAATTACCCATATGCAAGAAAGAAATTTTGGAATTTGGAAAGAAAGAGTCAGACTATTTATGGAGGCATCTGACCCAAGGATTTACATCACAGTACAGGAAGGCCCTTCATTCCAATGAAGGTATCAGTTCTTGATGCAAATATCCAAACTCCAAAGAGTTATTCAGAAATGACCAAGGATGAAATCATCTTGGCAACCATGGACAAAAGAGCTCAGAACATTATTGTTAGTGCCATAGATGATTCAACATTTCAGAATCTGATTCACTGCAAGACCTCCAAAGAGATGTGGGACACATTGATTGTCTACATGGAGGGATCTGAAGAAGTAAGGCAGGACATGGAAATCTATGCTCAATCAGGAGTATGAAAGTTTTAGACAAGGAAAATCTGATAGCATAACTGAGTGCTACAAGAAATTCTATAGAATTGTGAATTAGCTTATGTCCTATGGAAGAGTCTTCAGTACTTATGAACTGAATGACAAATTCTTGAGATCCTTAACAAAGGATTGGGACACAATGATCTGTGCCATAAGAGAAGTGGCTAAATTGGCAGAGATATCTCCTCCCACCTTGTTTGGAAAGTTGCTATCCTATGAAATGCAACTTATGGTGAGGAAGGAGGAGGAAAAGAATTCAAGAGGAGAGCATAGAGAAAAGACTGTGGCATTCAATGCTGAAGCCACTAGAAAGAATAGGAGGAAATCACCATCTCCTCCTAAGGAAGTTACAGAAGATAGTTCTGAAAGTTCAGATAAGGGTTCAGAAAGCTGTGATTCAGATGCAGACTTTGCTGCATTCACAAGGCAATTCCAGAGGTTCTTGAAAAAGAAGCAATGGAAGTCTAGGCCTTCCACATCACAGAAAGTTGATGACTATTATCAGAAGAAAAGGTCATCAAGGAAAGAGAAGAGCAGATCAAAGCCCAGCAAAGCCACTACTTCAAAGATTGTCTTCTATTGTTGCAATAGGCCTGGACATGTAGTGGCTGACTGTCCTGATAAGAGAAAGGAGTCTTCAGACAAGAAAAAGACTCATCAGAAAGGCAAGAAGGAGAAATCCTTTGTTGCAAAGAAAGATAAGAGTCTAACAGACCAGTCAACTTCAGAGTCAGAATCTGAAGCTGAAGCATATATTGGACTATATGCTGCATCTGAAGAAGAGGAGTTTCTGCAGTTGCTAGACTCCATCAATGAACAAAAGAATAATCAGTGTATGGGGCTGATGGCAGGATCAGAAGAGGACATATGCCATAATCAGTCTGGTCCTAATAAGGTACAATGTCCTTCTATTACATCTGTTTGTTGTACAAGTGAAGAATCAGCTACATCTGCATCAAGTGATGTAGATGCATCTGAATCTGAAGGAGATGTCTATCAATTGATAGACAAGTATGAGGACTTGTTGCAGGCCCTTAAGAAAAGCAAGAACCTGGTTAAATCTCAGGATCAGGAAATTGTTGAACTAAGGGTTGCTACAACTGAGTTAGAGAAAGTTATTGATAAAATAAAATGAAATTGACAAGCTGAAGAATATAACTATTATTCAGATGGGCACAATTAACTATACTAATGATCAAGTGAAGAGTCTGGAGGCCAGACTTAGAATTGAAAGGGATTTAGTGGCTAGTTACTCTAAGCCAAAATCTGTCTTACCCTTGATAGATGAATTTGTCACTCAAAAGGGTAAGGCTGGATTAGGATTTAAAGGTAACTTCAGGGCTGGCAGATTCAAGAGGAAAGGCAAAGCTCCTATTCAGCCACCAAACCTTTCAGTCCCCATAAAGTTTAGTAAGGTGAAAGTGTCTTCTAACAAATATGATCATGAAGATATTCAAGGTCATATTAAGACTAATGTTCTGAAGAACAAGGGTGTAAATGCAAGCAGGCCTACCTATGGTCATAAACCCAATGGTTTTAAGAAATCAGTAGATGAAGTTGCTGCAGCACCAGCAATGAACACAAATTCTTCTGACAAGGATGTATCTAGATCTAGATACAATAAGTTTGAATGTTGGTGCTGTGGCAAGAGAGTCCATTTTGCACTAGACTGCTGGTATAACCCAAGTGTTATAAAGAACAATAGTCTACCTGTTAGAAGAGGTTATGGTAGCTTTATTAATGCTAACCTGAACCAAGGACCCAAGACTTACTTGGGTTCTAAGGGTAAGTAATTCTGTGTTGCAGGTGAATCCAAGTAAGCATGCCCCTATATGGTACTTGGATAGTGGTTGTTCCAGGCACATGACTGGAACAAAGGGGCTGCTGAAGGAGTATTCATCTGTCAAAGATGGACCTAAAGTGATCTTTGGTGGATCAGAAAAAGGAGTCATCAAAGGGTTTGGTAACATTTCTTCTAACCTAATTACTATCACTCAAGTGGCTTATGTAAAAGGCTTGAAACATAATCTAATAAGCATAAGCCAGCTAAGTGATTTAGGATATGACATTTCATTTGTTAAAGATAGATGTCATATCAAAAGGTCAAGTGATCAAAAGATCATATTGACTGGGTATAGGAAGAGAAATGTATATTGTCTTAATTTTGAATTTGAGAATAAGGCTTCTCCCATCTGTCTTGTAGCTGATGACAATGCTTCTCATTGTGTTAAGTGGCACAAGAGATTGGCTCATCTAAACTACAAGACAATTGGCCAACTCTTTAGCAAAGAGTTAGTGAGGAATGGACCTCAAGTTAAGTGTATAAAGGAAGGGATATGCTCAGCTTGTCAAAAGGGCAAGCAGACAAAATCCTCCTTTCAAAGCCTTGAAAACAAGGATTCTGTGAGGTGCTTATACCTCTTGCATATGGATCTTTTTGGTCCTATGCCAGTTCACAGTCTAGGTAGGAAAGTCTACACTTTTGTGGTTGTAGATGACTATTCAAGATTTACTTGGGTGTTCTTTCTGAGACAAAAATCTAAAACCCCAAGTGTATTACTTAACTTTGTAAAGCAAATTCAGAATGAACTAAATAGTACATTGGTCAAAATCAGAAGTGACCATGGTACTGAGTTTCAATCTGAAAGCATAACAAAATTGTGTAAAGACTTTGGGATTTTCCAAGAGTTCTCTTCACCTAGAACACCTCAGCAAAATGGAATTGCTGAAAGAAAGAATAGAACATTAATTGAAGCTGGTAGAACTCTATTGAGTGATACCTCTCTCCTAGAATATTTTTGGGCTGAGGCCGTTAACACTGCTTGTCATGTAATCAATAGGGCTACTATCACCAAAAGCCACAAAATGACTCCCTATGAGATTGTGAAAGGCAGAAAACCAAATCTATCTTACTTTAGGATCTTTGGTTGCAAGTGTTATATACTTAACAATGGTAAGTCATATTTGACTAAGTTTGCTGCCAAATCCCAGAATGGGATATTTGTTGGGTACAGCACAAATAGTAAGGCCTATAGAGTCTTCAACTTGACTACTCAAGTTGTTGAAGAATCTGTGCATGTTGTGTTTGATGAAACAAGATTAATCAACTGTGAGTTGTCTTGTAGATCAAGTGACTCAACAGGTATAAGCAAAAGTATGGACAAGCTCTCCATTACTGAAGTATCAAAGGAAGATGGGCATTGGAAAATGAAGGCTTCTGTCCAGGGGGAGAACAAGACACTATAGAAGCTGAAGAAAACCAAGAGATTCAGCTAAATGAAGGAGCTGGAGATGTTCAACCAGAAGGAAATCTTCCTCCAGCTACAAGACATTTATGATATCATCCAGCTGATCAGATAATAGGTGATCCAAGATAGGGGGTGCAAACTAGAAGCAAAAATAAAAACACAGTTCTACATTCAAGTTTCCTGTGACAAATGGAGCCTAAGAAGTTTGAAGAAGCTATCCATGACCAGCACTGGATTGATGCTATGCAAGAGGAGCTGAATCAATTCAGAAGGTGCAATGTCTGGAAGCTTGTTCCTAAACCAAGAGGCCACAACATAATTGGCACAAAATGGATCTATAGGAACAAGCTAGATGAAAGCGGAATAATAGTAAAGAATAAAGCAAGATTGGTTGCAAAAGGATACAGACAGGAAGAAGGGATTGACTTTGATCAAACCTTTGCTCCAGTAGCAAGGCTGGAGGCAATCAGAATATTCCTTGCCTATGCAGCCTATCAAGACTTCAAAGTATACCAGATGGGTGTGAAGTCAGCATTTCTGAATGGTGATCTTAAAGAAGAAGTATATGTAGAGCAGCCATCAGGTTTTGTAGATCCTCTTAAACCTAATTTTGTTTATAAGCTTAGGAAAGCTCTGTATGGGTTAAAGCAAGCCCCAAGGGCTTGGTATGAAACCCTGTCTACTTTCCTTATTGAGAATGAATTCTCAAGAGGAAAAATTGACAAAACTCTATTCCTTAGGGAATCCAAAGGCAAGATCATCTTAGTACAGATCTATGTTGATGACATAATCTTTGGATCTACTGAAAACAACCTTTGTAAAAAGTTTGCCAAACTTATGCAAGGGAAGTTTGAGATGAGCAGTATGGGGGAACTGAAATTCTTCTTGGGACTCCAAGTAAGACAGACTGATGATGGCTTGTCCATATCCCAGTCTAAGTTCACCAAAGAATTGATTAAGAAATATGGTATGGAGTCATCCTCCACCATGAGAACTCCTATGGGAACAAGTATGCCTATATGCAAAGATGATGCAGGTAAACCTGTTGATGAGACTTTGTATAGAGGGATAGTTGGCTTACTACTATATCTCACTACTAGTAGACCAGATATTATGTATGCTACATGTGTCTGTGCTAGGTACCAAGCCTGCCCTAAAGAATCTCATTATACTGCAGTCAAAAGGATTCTGAGATATCTTAAGGGCACACCTAATCTAGGTCTTTGGTACCCTAGGAATAGAGATTTTCAACTAACAAGCTATTCAGATGCAGATTTTGCAGGATGTAGAGAGGATAGGAAGAGTACTACAGGTACTTGTCAATTCCTGTGAGGAAGACTAATATCATGGAGTAGTAAGAAGCAGACCAGTGTGGCAATTTCCACAGCTGAGTCTGAGTATGTTGCTGTTGGAAGCTGCTATGCACAGCTATTATGGATGCAGCATCAGCTTAAGGATTATGGTATTCAAGTAAGTACAACACCTCTTTTGTGTGATTCTAAGAGTGCAATTTCTATTGCTAATAATCCTGTTTCTCATAGTAGAACTAAGCATATAGAAATAAAATACCATTTTCTTAGAGAATATGTAGAAAAAGAAGACATTTCATTGGAATTTGTGAAAACAATTTATCAAATAGCAGATGTGTTTACTAAGCCCCTAGATGAGACCAAATTCAATAAATTCAAAATTGAATTAGGTATGTTAACCATTGATTAGTGTAATCACAAAATCATCAACAATGGAGTTGAAGTGGTAACAAGACATTCAAGTGATATAAAGACACATTGAAGTAGTATCAAGTACTTTGTAGTACTTATAAGTTGTGTTGAACAAACAGAAATTGTCTAAGTAAGTTGGTGTCGACACATTCAGTAATAATGTGTCGACTCAGGGTAGTAATGTCGACAAGTCAGAGATGTTGTGTCGACACAGAAAATATGTGTCGACACTTAAGAATCTTATTGTCGACTTATCCAGGAATGTAGTGTCGACTTCACCAGGATAGTGGTGTCGACACTTACAGATTTTGTGTCGACACTTATACTAAGAGTCGACACAGAATTTCTGAAGCTCTACTATCGACATAACAGCAAATTGGTGTCGACACATAATAGACGGACTTGAAGTCGAGACAATAGAAATTTGTGTCGACACATTCCATCTGTGTCGACACTTATAGTCTGTTTTTGGCGACTTTTGATCTTCTTTAAACAGAAGGTACAAATAGGTCAAAAACTCATTCTGTCGACACGCTTACAAGGTTTTCGAAACCCTGTGTCGACATTCTCTCTCTCTTTCTCTTTCTCTCATCTTTCAAGCTTTCTCGACTGATCAATGGCGCCAAAGATTGAAGATAATGTGAATGAAGGATATGAGTTGGTGCGCCAGGCCTTTGCTGCTGCTCCTCCAGATGTTCTCGGGGTTATCTCTCTCCTCTCCGACTCAGGATTAGAATTTCTGGTCTCCGAACCATCTAAGATATGGAAGAAGGAGGTGCATGAGTTCTTTACTTCTGCATCTGTAGACTCTGAGAGTCATGAGATAAAATCCACAGTTCATGGGTCACCAGTGGAGATTACACCAAGTAAGTTAAGAATAATTCTACAATTACCTATAATTGAGAATGAAGAGGATGTCCCTGCTTCTAAATCAAGGGAGGCTCTTCAATGGTGTGGATTGGATTCCACCATGAAAATTGGAGCTGCATTCAACAGGAAAGGAATGAATCAACAGGGCAAGTTCTTGTCTGAGGTGGTTGGAAAAGTTATTCTGTGCAAGACAGGTGGACATGATAGGATTTCTGCCTATATGTTCAGCCTAATGACTAGGATTATGTTTACAATTCCAACGGATTGGCCAACTGTAATCTTTGAAAAGATTAAGGAAGGAATCAAGAAGCCAAATCTGGCTAGAATAATGAGTATCTACCTAAGTAAGGAGATTCCTGATGTTATGCAACAACAACCTGGAACAAAAATTAATCACATGAGAAGGATGGACATGAGATTATTCTCCAGATGGGATAGAGTGCTGACCAAAGAGATGCCTGAAGTGGAAAGGCAGGATTCACCTGAGAAATCCCCAGGTCATGCTACCAGTACTGAGCACCAACAAGAAGAGCAAGTAAGACAAGAGGTTGAGGATCAGCCTGCTTCTACACAAGTTCAGGATGCCACAATACCTGCATTTCAAGAAGAAGAAGTAAGAATACCAGCTCAGCAAGTTTATTCACCTACACAGACTGTATCTACTCATGACCAGGTACAGGTGCAGGGGGAGCTGGTGTATTTTCCTACAAAAGACATTTCTAATATTTCTATTTCTGCACAGGTCCAGGAAAAGCAAGTGTCCTCACCTGCCCAGGACATCCCCAATACTGAACAAGTATAGGGGGAGAAGCTGTCTGAGCAAGTGCAAGAGGAAGCTCAAATTGATTTATCTCAAGATTTGAATACTGCAGATGTACCAGCCCAGAAGGAATATACTCTTGAGGAGTTATTTCCAAATGATGAAATAGTTATTGATAGAATGGAAGTGGAGCAAGCAATTGAGGGGGAGCCTGTGCATGTTGAGACTGTACAACATGGCACTGAAGCAGTTGTTCCTCCTCCTCCCAAAGAAAGAGTTCAAATTGATAGTACTTCTATTTCTGAGAGTGAAGAAGCCAGGGTGGCTAAGAAGAGAAAACTTATGGTCTTCCAGAGAAGGAGCAAGAGCTACAAGCAGGCTCTACAGTCTACATCACATCACACTCCTTCTAACTTTGATTATAACAAGTTTTTGGTCGATTTACAAGTGAAATTGGATGAACACAGAGTGGCCATTGAAAAATATGTTGATGAGAACAACAAGTCCCTGCAGTTTGACTTAGCTCAAGATTTAAAATCTATTAGGTTGAGGTCAATATGCATAAAAAGGAGATGACAGATTGCTTCCATACGGGAGGTAATGCTGTGGTGTATTTGGCAAAACAACAGCAAACTATCATCCCTAAGGTGGATGATATTGCTTTAAAGCAAAGCTATGTCTTGGAAAATCAGTTAAGGATGAATGACAATTTAACTGAATCTCATCATGAGATCATTGAGGAATTGAAAAAGATTGTTCCAGGCTTGCCTGCAGCTAGAGCAAAAGAAATGGAAGAATTTGATAAGAACTTTCAAGCTGCTATTGATTCTGTTAAAACTGCTTTCACTACCTCTCAAAAGGAAATATCTGACAAGCTTCTATAGTTAAAACCATTCTTTAAAGAGGGTGTGAATTATCTGGATGGCCAAATCAGATTTCAGAAGGAAGATCTAAGAGATCATATTTCTAGAGAAGCCATAAAGGGGGAGAGGTTGTTAGTTCATGCAGGCTCAGAGCACACCAAATGGGTGACCAATAGTATTCGAGCCACATTAGGATATCCACCATTGTGTGATGATGCTATGGTGGCTGAGTCAGGAATACAAATAAGTCTACTTGAAGGCAATCAACCTGAGGTTGCCCAAGTCATTTACCCTCCTCCAGATTATGATATGATTGATCAGCAAGTTCAAGGAATGTATAGTCCTCCAAAGGAGGTTACTAATGTTGTTATTGGGAAGGTTGATAAGCCTGTGGCTACTTTGAAAGACCAGCAAGATGCTCTACTATCTAAGAAAAGATTTAGAGAGCAGGCTGAACTTAAGCCAAACTTTGAGCAGTGGAGTCCTACTTCCAGAAATATAATACTCACTGCATGGAAGGCTGTCAAAGACCAACAACATGAGAGAGGCAAGTGGTTAAATGAGATGGAATGGCAGAAGTATGAAGCCAGGCAAGAGGCAATAGTCAGTTTAGAAGAAAAGCCAAGCTGGGTAGGCAGCCTGCAGATGCTCAGGAGCCAAGCAAGTACTTCCCAAAGCCCTTTCATTATTTTGAAAGGCAAAGGCTCAAGGAAGAAGCAAAGAAGAAGGCTGATCTAAAAAGCAAGAAGCCAGCTGAAGATTCTGAAGCTCCTGTGAAGGCTCAAGTTCTATCTGGCAAAGGGATGGTCATTAAAGAGCCTGATCAGTCTTAATTTTTAGTTTTTTCAAAGTATTTTGTAATGTTTTGATTAAATCATTAAATGTAAATCTCTGTATTCAAACATTATCAAGTTATAAACAAAATGTTGGTTGGTATCATATAATGTTCATTCTGTGATGGATTGTTTTTATTTTGTTTATATTAAGTATTCCTGTTATGTCATATATCATCAGTTTATACTTTTTATAAATGGTGTATATCATTGGCTATAGGTTTATGACTTCTCCAAATAGGGGGAGATTGTTGGGTACATTGGAAAATGTGTACCTGATTTGAAGAAGCCCAACTTAGCTCAATGATATACATCAAGGTGAATTTGATGTTGTTTTGAGTTGACATGTGCAGGTGAAGAAGTATTAAAGAATGCATAAAAATATTCTAAGTCCACATGTCGACACCTGAAGAAATTGTGTCGACACTTCAGAATATTTGTGTCGACACAGAGAAAGATAGTCGACCACACTTATGTCGACACTGGGAAGCAGTGTCGACACCTAAAGAAAATCGTCGACCTCAGCACTGGGAAGCAGTATCGACACAGTGAAAGATAGTCGATACCCAGAGAAAGTTTGTCGACTAGTGAAAGATAGTCGACCAGAGAAAAATAGTCGACTAGTGGAAGATAGTCGACTAGTGAAAGATAGTCGACCAGAGAAAGAGTGTCGACTCACAAAAGAAGATAGTCGACCTCAACTGTGTCGACACTGGGTGGATGTGTCGACACCAGAAGATTGAGTCGACACATATTGGCAGAAGTCGACTATGCTTGTGTCAACACCAGAAGACTGTGTCGACACATTTTGGCAGAGTTGAAGATTGCTGTGTCGACACCTGAAGGTTGAGTCGACACATACTGAGTTCTGAATCTACAACAACTGTGTCGACACACAGGACTTGGGTCGACACACTGTAGAGTCTAGACCAAGTTATTTTTTGAAGAAGCTGTGTCGACTTAAAGGCAACTTAGTCGACATCATCAAAGACTGTGTCGATACCAAGGTCACTTGTGTCGACACAGATAGACAGTTTGGTCTCGACACTTTCTAACAGACTGTCTCGACATTTTGCTGTCCAAGGCTAAGGTACAGGAACTGTTTGAAGACTTGACAGCTGTGGGTTGCTACCGTTTAACTGACGCTGTCAGACCTGTCAGAAAACAGTTAGAAACCGGATCAGCCGGTTACCATGAAGAAAGTCTATAAATAGACACATTCAGAAGGAAATTAACAACTAAGAAAGATAACTGAAGAAGATCTAAGAAGAAGAAACAGAAGGATTACGATCCTATTGTAGTTTCAATTCAAGAAAGTGCTAAGCCCTAAAGAAGATCTTCATCAGTGGATCTAAGAAGAAGAAGAAGTCTGAAGTATCAAAAAAGGTGTTGGATAGAGAGGGATCCAGTCATCTTGAAGAAGAAGAAGGAAGCCATCAGTGGTTTCTCAAGAAGCTGTTTGGAAATCAACTCAGCTAAGTTCAGATTCAAGAAGCTTTGAAGAAAGCTCAGATTCAGTTGATTTCTTCAGCTGATCAAGAAGTGTCTTGTCCTCTTCTCTCTCAACAAAGGCAAGACATTAAAATATCTTTTCCAAATTTCTATAGGATCTGTTTACACAGATCTGAGTTGTAAGCCTGTGTTATAAAGGCTGAGTGTAGGAGAGGTGATCTCTGAGTGGTAGGGCTATTTGCCTGAGTGTAGGAGAAGGTTATTCTCTGAGTGGTAGGCCTTGAGGCAAGGCTGAGGTAGGGCTGTTGAGCCTGAGTTGTAGGAACCTATCCAGGTTCTGAGCTGTAGGATCTGAGGATCTGAGAATAGTGGAAGTTTGGCCAAATCTAGCATACTGCTAGATAGGTGAAGGGGGAAAGTGGATGTACCCAGACCTTGGGGAACCACTATAAAACATACTGCAATCTGTGATGCTTAGTTATCTGTGAATGTTGTGCTAGATGTTTTAATTTGTAATTGAATTCTGCCTAGAAGTATAAACAAGAAATTAGAACCTATTCACCCCCCCCTCTAGGTGTTTAGGTTGTCTTGAAAGTAAAACTATCAAAAGCATAATGTAATTTCTTCAGAGGAAGTGCAGACTTCGACTCAAGTCATTTCAGCTTAGATTTCTTCCTAGCCTAATTGTTTTGTTTCTAGTATAGCTTTAGACTTTCTTTTTTTCTTAGTTGCGTCTGCCATCTTATAGGATGATTTAAGGTGAGGAAACGCTGGGCGCGTGTTCTCTTTGACTCTATAGCTACCCACTCCTTTGTGTCTAGAGCATTTGTAGAGTGCTATTGCTTAAGTGTAGAGCGAGTTAGTGATGCCTTTTACGTCAAGTTTCCTTCCGGTGATTCCGTTATTTCAGATCAGGGTATTCGGGATTGTCCGATTTTGTTAAGAGATTTTCTAGCGAAGGCAGATTTGAAGGTGATCGACCTGGGAGACTTCAATGTTATCTTAGGCATGGACCGGTTGTCCAGTTATGATGCAGTTATCCAGTGCAAGGGTAAGCGCTTGGACTTCGTTGAGGACAACGGTCAGCCTGGGAGTGTTTATGCTGATCTGCGCCAGGATGCTCCAGTCATTTCTGCAGTATATGTTCAGAAGCTGCTTGATTCTGATTGCTTTTCCTGTTTTGTCTCAGTTATGGGGACTATTGTTAGCGTACCACATTCGGAGGAGATTCTTGTGGTGTGCGAGTTTTCGGATGTTTTCCCTGGCGATCTTCCTAGTCTTCCACCTGATCGAGATGTTGAGTTTGTGGTAGACTTGGAGCCAGGTATGCGCCCTATTGCGAAGGTGCTGTAGCGGATGGCCCCGCGAGAGCTGGAGGAGTTGCGTATTCAGCTGGATGAGCTATTATCGAAGGGTTTTATCAAGCCGAGTTCGTCGCCTTGGGGTGCGCCTGCTCTATTTGTAAAGAAGAATGACAGGTCGATGAGGCTTTGCGTCGACTATAGGGAGCTGAACAAGGTTAATATCAAGAACAGGTACCCTCTGCCACGGATTGATGATTTTTTTGATCAGTTATGCGGTAGCACAGTATTCTCCAAGATTGATCTTCGATCTGGCTACCATCAGCTCAGGATCCATTATTCCGACATTTCGCGGACAGCTTTTCGATCCCGGTATGGGCATTTTGAATTTTTGGTCATGTCATTTGGTTTGACCAATGAGCCCTCAGCTTTTATGGATTTGATGAACCGAGTATTCAAGAATTTTCTGGATAAGTTCGTAGTCGTGTTTATCGACGATGTTCTGATTTATTCCCGCAATGGGGAGGAGCACTACCAGCATCTCCGTTTGGTTTTATCTGCCTTACGGGACCACAAGCTATTCGTCAAGCTTAGCAAGTGCGAGTTTGGTTGCCTCAGGTTTCTTTTCTGGGCCATGTGGTGAATAAGAGTAGGATTTCAATTGACCCAGAAAAGATCGATGCTGTGATGGATTGGAGTAGGTTGGGCACACCCAAGGAGATTAGGAGCTTCTTGGGGTTGGGTGGCTACTACAGGAGATTTGTGGAGGGTTTTCCTACCCTGCCTGCACCTTTAACTAGATTGACTCAATAGAACGCAGCTTTTGCTTGGAGCAAGAAGTGTTAGGAAGCCTTCCTGGAGCTCAAGGATAGATTGTGCAGTGCCCCTGTTTTGACCCTGCCTACTGAGGGTATGGAGTATGATGTTTATGTGGATGCGTTGCATGTTGGTCTTGGTTGCGTGTTGATGGAAGGAAGGAAAGTGATTGCGTACGGGACGAGACAGCCTAAGACTCATGATAGGTACTACCCTACGCATGACCTATAGTTTGCAGCCAGGATTTATGCGCTGAAGTTGTGGAGACATCTGCTTTATGGCGCGCAGTGCAAAGTTTTTACTGATCACAAGATCTTAAAGTACATCATCACTCAGAAGGAATTGAATCTGCGCTAGCGGCGATGGTTTGAGTATGTGGCCGACTATGATGTTGAGATTTAGTATCATCCGGGCAAGGCCAATTTGGTGGCCGATGCCCTGAGTCGGAAGTCAGGGAAGATTTTTTGTCTCTCCGCCGAGCTTTTAGTAGAGCAGTTTCTTTTGATGGGCATTTCTGTGGGAAGCGGCGATTTGCAGAGTAGTTTGGCAGTGGCAGAACCTTCATGGATTGCGCTTACAAGACATCATCAGAAGGATGATCCTGATCTTCTGCATTTGTATCTTAGAGCAGAGAAAGGTGAATTGCCAGATTTTCTATTGATGATGCGGGTACCATGCGGTACCGCGGCAGGTTTTGCATCCCCTCCGTGGGAGATATCCAGGTGATGGTGTGCAGGGAAGCCCATGGATCTAGTGTTGCCTACCATCCAGGATCTAGTGAGATGTATCATGATTTAAAGCATTGCCTGGTGGTATGGGATAAAGGGAGACATAGCCAAATTTGTTTCTAAGTGCCACACTTGCAAGCATGTGAAAGCCGATAATGGAAGGCCTGGTGGCAAGCTGACTCCCTTGGAGATTCTGACTTGGAAGTGGGAGAGCATCTCGATGGATTTCATTACAGGCTTACCGAGATCTCCTAGGGGGCATGATTCAGTTTGGGTGATCGTGGACAGATTGACGAAGTGTGCTCACTTAGTACCGTTTAAGATCGACTATCCGATGAGGAAGATAGCTAAGCTATATTTGAATGAGGTCATCCGGTTGCACGGTGTGCCAGTCAGCATTATTTTAGACTGAGACTCCTGGTTTACATCTTTATTCTGAAAGAGCCTGCAAGAGGGTTTGGTTACGGATTTGAGATATTATACTGCTTATCACCAGCAGACTAATGGCCAGATAGAGCGAGTCAATCAGATAGTGGAGGACATGATCCGATGCTATATTCTAGACCACGGAGGAGCGTGGGATGAGCGTTTATGGCTTATGGAGTTTACGTATAACATCAGTTATCAAAAAAGCTTTCAAATGGCTCCTTTGGAAGCATTGTATGGGAGGCGATGTAGGACTCACTTATTTTGGGCTGAGGTTGGCGAGGGACCGTTGTTGGGTACAGAGGCGCTCGAGAAGATGGAAATTATTGTGAAGCTTATTCGGGAGAAGCTTTGGATAGCTTAGGAGAGATATGAGAAGAACGCCAAACGGCGGAGATCTAGCTTGGAATTTGCTTTGGGTGACTTGGTATTTCTAAAGGTTTCCCCGATGATTGGAATCAAGAGGTTTGTAAAGAATCGAAAGTTGGACCCGAGGTATGTGGGGCCATTTAAGATTGTTGAGCAGATCATTGTTGCAGCTTTTAGGCAGGACTTGCCCGCGAATTTTTCTGGTGTGCACGATGTTTTTCACGTTAGCCAGCTGCGGAAATGTGTGCAGAGTGATAGGCAGGTTTTGGATTCTGTTCCATAATTTGAGCAAAAAATTTCTTATGTGGAGATGCCTGCCCGCATTCTAGAGGCTGAGGATCGCGTGTTGCGGAGGAAAACAATTCCTATGGTTAAGATTTTGTGGATAAATCATGGTGTTGAAAGCGCGACTTGGGAGCTAGAGTCAGCGATAAGGAAGGCTTAGCCTCATCTGTTTCCCATACTTGTGCCTGGTATGTTTGCACTCTTTCTTTTTATGGCTTTTGTTTGGCTATTTATTTTCCCTTTTGTTAGAAGGGTTGTGTGTAAAGTTTCGAGGCGAAACTTTCTTTTAAGGGGAGTGGCTGTAACACCCCCTGTTTTTCAGTGTTTTGTTTGATTGTTGTTTGGCATTACAATGGTGCGTTTACTGTCTTTTGCTGTTGTTAGAGCGTGGTCATTGCTCTTTAGGTTCCTTGAGTGGCCTATTTGTAGCCTGTTTGCAAGATTCCCCAGCTAGTTGGAGTCTGTTTTGGTGACTCGGCTGAGCCTCTAAGGGAATGCTTGTGCTTTGGCTTCGGGAGGTGGTAGCCCGAGTTTTGATCGTCGGATGTTGTTTTCGACTTCGTCGTTCTTTTTGTAGCTTCGGTGTTTAGCTACGGTGCGAGTTTCATCGAAATCTGAGATGATTTGTTTTTGCGTCGTTTCGACGTTTGTTAGCTGGTAGTGGCTACATTTTATGTGTGCATATATGTATAATTTCTTATGAAGGCTTAGGGTGGTATTATGTTATTAGCTTAGGTTGAATTTGATGTTGCTAGCAGGTGGGCTCGGGCCTAATCAGTTAGACTGATTTCATAAGCTTAGGGTTATATCTGTATGTATGCATAAATATATATATATATATATATATATATATATATATATATTTATATAAGTATTGTTTTTTTATTTATGCTAGCTAAAGGTGGAGGTTTGGGGAGCTGCAGTTATGGCTGCTTATACTTGTTTATTGACATAGTCAGCTAGTGCCTAGGCTAGATTCTTTTTTAATTATATGTTAAAGTGAGTGGAGGTCTTATTAGAAGGCTCCAGCTATTCTCTTCTTCCCCATTTCCCGAGCTAGCTTTAGCTGGTTAGCTTCCAGCGGAAGGTTCGAGCGGGAGGTGGAGGACCTGTTGCTTTGGCCGCCGGTTAGCTGTGGATTTATGGCTTGTTTCGCTCAGGTAACAACAGATTTGAGATGCTATCGCCGAGATCTTGCTTCCTAGGTATGTAATTTAGCTTTTTGGGTTGTCTATAGGAGCTAGAGTTTTGGTGGGTTCTACTTCTTCTTCTCTAAAGCTCCAGTTTTTCCTCTATAGGCAGCTGGAGGTGCAGATTTTCCTCTATTGGTGTTGCAGCTGCTTCTTCCTACCGCATTTCAGGCAAGTGGCTCCTTGCCCTTGCATTTTTTGTCCCTTCTTTTACCTTGTTAGGTTGTTGTAGGTAGCTGGAGTTCTTTTTTTTTGCTTCTTTGAGCTAGGGCAACAGCATTCTCTTGCTCCAGCCATTTATTTATTCGGCTTTAGGAATGTCTAGATCAAGCTTATTTGGTTCCTTTTTTTCCTTCCACTTGTTCTCGGTTTGGTGTCCAGGTATCTTGCTGGAGTTGGATCTTAGCTTAGTTTAGTGGTATACTTTAGCTTAGGCTGCGATGGATTGGGTTGGAGGAGTAGAAGAGAGAGTTGGAAATAATTTTCCAACTCTCCGGTTAGAAAGCGTTGAGTGGGCTGGGGTCGGGATAACTCCAGGTTTTCTGAATTTTTTGGCTAAGTCAAAAGCATGAGTCACTCAACGCCTAGACTGTTAGGCTTCTGGCTTTGAGTGTGGTGCACTCACTCAACGCCATGGTCGTTTTTGCGGTTAAGTCATTTGGCGTTGAGTGAGTCGACCTCACTGAACTCCGTGGCTGTTTTGGCGTTGAGTGTGGTGGACTCACTCAACGCCAAAGCCTGTTTTTGTAGTTAAGTCATTTTGCGTAGAGTAAGTCGACCTCACTCAATGTCGTGACTGTTTTGGCATTGAGTGTGGTTGACTCACACAACGCCAAAGCTTGTTTTTGCGGTTAAGTCATTTGGCGTTGAGTGAGTCGACCTCAATCAACGTTGTGGCTGTTTTGGGGTTGAGTGTGGTGGACTCACTCAACGCCAAAGCCTATTTTTGCAGTTAAGTCAATTGGCATTTAGTGAGTCGATCTCACTCAATGACGTGGCTGTTTTGGAGTTGAGTGTGGTGGACTCACTCAACTCCAAAGCCTGTAGATGCTGTTAGGTTATTGGCATTGAGTGGGTGGACCTCACTCAATGCCAAAGCTGTTTGGCGTTGACTGTGGTGAACCCACTCAATTCCATGGCTATGCTTTTTGCGGCTAAGTTCCTTGCATTGAGTGGGTGACCCCACTCAACGCTGTGGTTAGTGCTTAGTGCTGAGTAACCCACTCAGCGCCGCATAGAGTGAACTCAATGCTTTTTTCCTTGGGTTTTGTTTTCCTTTAGGACTATTAGTATGGCTTTTTTTCTTAGGGGGGTGTTGGGTGTTTGGCTATTTTTTGCATGCCGACTCGTGGATTATGGTAGGTGGTGTGGTTTTTTGGGCTCTATAAGGGGTGAATTGTGTGTGCTTAGTTGTGTCCACCACCACCTAGGCCGTGTTGGGCTTGTATGGTTGGGTGTGCGAAACCAGTAGCTGCAACTGGTTGTTTTCACCCTGGAGTGTTTTTGTTTTTGGTTCTGGTTGTTGGTGAGGGTTATACCGCCCACTCCGACCTAAGGTTTTCACCACGACCAATAATTCATAAAGATTAGGACTGTTAGTTCTTTTCCTTTCTAGTGGCTACTTCTTTTGGCATAGGTATGTCTTGGTGCTGCTGCAGGTGCTTAGCAGAGCATGTTGTTATTTATGTTCACACTTGGTGTACTTTTACTACTCTTTGGACAGTGTTTCTTCCTATTGTCATGCCTTTTCTTTTACTGATAGCATTTTGTTGCAGGGCTGGTAAACCCCTTATTTGAATCTAATGCTCCACTTCCTTTGATTTTATTTTACTTGCTGAGGTGTTCTTTTTTTTTGAATGCCTCAGGTTCAGGTTTTAGCCAGTTAGACGGCTAGTGCTCTTGTGGAGCTTGCTTGTGGCCTCCTTGGTAGCTGAGCTTGTTGTTCCTCATCTGGTGAGGTAGTTTTTCTTCCTTTCTATATAGACATTCATACTCACCAGTGGGTTCGTGTCAGCTTGTTGATGCCAACTAGTGGCTTACTTATGTTGCTGGGTATGAACTAAAACTACTACTTTTTCCTATTTGAGGTTGTTCACTTGTTTCTGGTAAAGTTTTATGCTAGGTGGCATGTTAGGTATTTTAAAACCCTAAAATATTACTACATGTATCTCATGCACATCATGTTTACAAAACTAAAGCACTTTTTTTTTCTTAAGCATAAAGACTATCTTTTTTATATATATACTACACCAACCTTAGAGTCGTGCATACCATGAGTCGTCTCTCGGGGACACTTATGCTCCTTTAGGATTTCAAAACAACTTAATCAAATTATTTTCTTCTGCTTATAAATATATCTTTAAGTGTTGACTAGCTGATCCACTGTGCGGAGGGATACAGCCATTAAATATAACATGATTTCTTTCATAATAAGCAATGGTTTTCTTAAAATCTAAAGTCTGGAGTTTTGCCTTAACTTGTGAAGTTATCCCTTGTACGACGTGGCATCACGACACGTATTTTCTCTTGCTCTGATACGATTTAATCATTGGGAAAATGCGGGTCATGACAATTTGTGACACCTTCATGAAAAATGGTGTTACAAATGATGCTATTAGGCTAAGATTATTTCCTTTTTCTCTTAGAACTAAGGCTAAGCATTGGCTAAACACTCTACTTAAAAATAACATCATAACCAGGGATAAATTAACTGAAAATTTTTTGGCGAAGTATTTTCCTCTAGCTAAAACTGCAAAACTTAGTTATGCCATTTCTGCTTTTGGACAAATAGACTATGAAATCTTATATGAAACTTGGGAAAGATTTAAAGAATTATTAAGACAATGCCCACATCACGCGCTGCCTATATGGTTACAAGTGCAGATGTTTTATAATAGGCTAAATCAAAATACAAATCAAATGATAGACGCAGCTTCTGGCGGTACTTTAAACCATAAGACACCGGAAGCAGCTCTTGATCTTTTCGAGGACATGACCATGAACACTTATCAGTGGATTGTGCCTAGGTCCCGCCCAAACAATCCTGCAGGTATCTTTGAAGTGGACAACGTCTCCCAGCTTGCTCTGCAAGCTGAAATATTAAGCAAAAAGATAACGGAGATGACTGCTGCCTCCGCCCCTCATGTATGGGAATCTACAACTCCTGCCCCAGAACAATTAAATTTTCTTAACAATATGCCTAGAAATGCTTTTAATAATTTTTCTACTGCGAATTTTCATCCTCCTGATTTTAATTTTTCGAATAGTTATAATCCTGCTTTAAGAAATCACCCAAATTTTTCGTGGAGTAATCTTTCGAACGCGATGCGCCCACCACCTCAAAAGTATTTTTTTTCACCACCTCCACCTCTTCAAAATTATCCAAAACCTCCAAGATTGGAGAAGTTACTTTCTAAATATATAACCACAAATGACACTACTATAAGAATCTTAACTTAAAGCATTTAAAGCCTTGAAAATCAAGTAGGATAGCTAGCAAAAATAATTTCTAAGTGACCCGCAGGGTCTCTTCCTTCCAATACCAAGCCCAACCCGAGAGAGCAAGTGAAAGCATAACTCTTCAGATTGGGAAACAAGTTTCCGGTATGGTTTGTGAAGAGCCCAAGGCAAGCTCCGCCCCTACTTTAAAAAATCAAAGCTCCGCCCCCATTTTAAAAATTCCACCCTCTACTGAAGAAGAAGTTATCACCCCTCTCCCTATGATATAAAAAAATCTCACTCCACCACCCATCTTTAAAAATAATCCAACCCCTCCATACCCTTCTGAACTTAATAAGCAACGTCAGGATGATCAATACTCCCGCATCCTAGAGATGTTCAAGCAAATCCACATTAATCTCCCCTTCCATGAAGCGATCTCCCAGATGTCGAAGTACTCTAAGTACCTTAAGGACCTCCTGACTAACAAGAAGAAGTTAGAGAACTTATAGCATGTCACGTTAAATGTCGAGTGCTCTGCGGTTTTTACAAACGGCTTTCCAAAGAAAATCAGTGACCCAGGTAGTTTTTCTATTCCGTGTGTCTTTGGTGTTCTTTTTGTCAAGAACACATTGGCCAACTTAGGTGCGAGTATAAATCTGATACCCCTCTCATTGATTAAGAAGATAGGAATTGGTAGCCTCTACCCCACACGCATGAGTATCCAGCCCGCCGACATATCCGTCAAATACACATTAGGAATCGTGGAGGATGTCTTAGTTAAAGTCGATAAGTTCATCTTCCCGGTGGGCTTTGTCATTTTGGACATCGAATAAGATGTCGAGGTTCCCCTGATCCTTGGCCTACCCATCCTTTCCATCTCTTGAGCCATAATTGACGTAAGCAATGGTAAGCTCTTCCTTCGAGTAGGCGACGGCGAAGTGACTTTCTCTATCACACCTTCAATGAAAAACACTAGGAAATGACGATTCCTATTTTTTCCTAGATGCCTTAAGTGATGAATCCTCATATTGCCTCTCCAAATTTGAAATGGAATATTCTGCTTTTTATTCCTCCTCTTCTCTTCCAACTGAATCGCTACACCTAAGTGAAGAAAGTGAAGAATCCTCTAATCGTCTATCTAAATTTGAAAAAGAATTTTCTGATTTTTTTCCTCCTCTACTCTTCAAACTGAATCGCTACAAGAAGCCGCCATGGCTGCTAGCCCCACCCCTTTTAATTCTCCATTTAAAAAGGTCTACGCGGACATAGTATTTGAAAAAGAAAGAATATCTAAAACATCGTATGAAGACCCCCCTACCCTAGAACTTAAAGAACTTCCTGAACACCTCAAGTATGCCTTTTTAGAAAAAATTTCCAAACGGCCAGTAATAGTTTCGCTCTACCTCACGGATACGCAAAATGATAAACTTCTTTTAGTTCTACGTAAACAACGTCGGGCTATTGTCTGACAAATTTCTGATATCAAGGGCATAAGCCCATCTTTCTTCACTCACAAAATCTTAATGGAAGATAATTCGCGTAACTCCATACAACCTCAGCGCCGTATAAACCTGAACATGAAAGTAGTTAAGGGAGAGGTTATGAAATTCTTTTGACGCAGGAATTATTTACCCTATATCAGATAGTAAGTGGGTTAGCCATGTTCAGGTAGTGCTGAAGATGGGAGGGATAACGGTAGTTAGTAATGAGATTAATGAATTAATCCAGACATAGACGGTGACCGAGTGGCAAATATATATTGATTATTATAAGTTAAATGACGACACCTGCAAGAACAACTTTCCCTTGCCGTTCATCGATCTGATTTTAGAACTATTATCCAGCCATTGCTTTCATTGTTTTCTCAATGGCCTCTCTGGGTATTTTCAAATCCCCATCTCCCCCGAGGACCAGGAGAAAACTACGTTTACTTGTCCCTCGGCACCTTCGCGTACCAAAGAATGCCATTTGGATTGTACAATGCGCCAGCTACATTCCAGTGATGTATGCTCGCTATCTTTGATAAGTACGTAGAAAGCATATTAGAGGTATTCATGGATGATTTCTCTGTGTCTTGTGACGCTTTTGATAGTTGTTTGGAAAATTTAGAAAAAGTCTTAGAACGATGCGAAGAGACTATCCTTGCCCTAAACTTGGAAAAATGCCATTTTATGGTAAGGGTAGGGTTAGTTTTGTGTCATAAAATTTCTGCGAGAGGAATTGAGGTAGATATTTCCAAGATAGAAGTTATCGAGAAGCTTCTGCCGCCTACGAACATAAAAGCTATAAGAAGTTTCCTAGGTCACGCTGGTTTCTACCCCTGCCTCATAAAGGAATTCTCCAAGATCACGAAGCCCCTTACCCATCTCTTAGAAAAAGACGCCCCATTTATTTTTGATGACCTTTGCCTAGTTGGTTTTAATTTAATAAAAGAAAAATTAATCAATGCCCCGATTATGATAGCTCCGGTGTGGGACCTTCCCTTTGAGATAATGTGCGATACGAGTAGTTTCGCAGTGGGAGCCATATTAGGTCAACGCATATCTAAAAAATCCACACCATCTATTACGCTAGTAAAACGCTTACATCTACATAGGGAAATTGCACCACGACCAATAAGGAGCTCCTAGCTGTAGTATTTGATTTTGGTAAATTCTGCCCTTATATTACACTTTCAAAAATTATTGTTTTTACGGACCACTCGGCCCTAAAATATCTTCGTTCTAAATCGGATGCCAAGACGCGCTTTATTCACTGTGTCTTACTCCTCCGGGAGTTTGACTTAGAGATCCATGATAAGTGAGGAGCCGAGAACTTGGTCGCCGACCATCTTTCCCGATTAGACAATCTGTTTATTGAAAAATTAGATGAAAAATCTTTTAACGATTATTTTCTCGATGAGAAGCTGTTTTCTATTAACACTTCTAATTCTCCTTAGTTCACACACATCGCCAACTACTTAGTGGCTCGTGTGCTCCCAAAAGAGTTCTCTTCTAAACAAAATAAGAAATTCTTTTTTGATTTGAAGAACTACTTTTGGGAGGACCCGCATCTTTTTAGAGTCTGTGCAGACCAAGTGATAAGGAGATATGTTTCTTATAAAGAAGGTTTAGATATTATTAAACATTTGCATGAAGGACCGACAGGTTGGCAATATCAAGACGCTCGCACCGCTCACATAGTGCTAAGCGTGAGTTTTTACTGGCCTAGCCTGTTTAAAGACGCGCAAGCCTTTGTGAGCAGGTGTGATAGTTGCCAATGGTCGGGCAATATTTCCAATAAAAATTAAATGCCACAATTTTATTTCCTCGAGTGCGAAGTTTTCAACCTCTGGGGAATCAATTTTGTTGGCCCCCTTCCTTCTTGCTTCGGGAATATGTATATTTTAGTTGCCGTCGATTATGTTTCACGTTGGGCTGAAGCCCAAGCTCTTCCTATGAACGATGCCCGAGTCGTAGTTGCATTTTAAAAAAAATTATTTTCTCGATTTGGTACGCTGCGATCCATAGTTAGTGACAGGGGTTCCCATTTCTGTAACGCGCAATTTTCTGAAATCCTTACAAAATATGGCGTTATGCATAAACTTTCAACAGCCTACCACCCCCAAACTAATGGATAAGTCGAAGTAGTGAACAGAGAAATTAAAAGAATTTTAGAAAAGACTATTTCAACTTCTAGAAAAGACTGGTCAGCCAAATTAGACAATGCTCTATGGGCCAACCGAACATCGTACAAAATTGCCTTCGGATGTACGCCATATCAGCTAGTTTATGGAAAATCGTGTCATTTACCCGTAGAACTCGAACATCGCGCTTTTTGGGCCTTAAGGTTTTTAAATTTTGAACCCCACTCTGTCGGTGACCTTAGAAAATTTCAACTTAACGAACTCGACGAGTGGCGCTCTTATGCTTACGAGCGCAACAAATTTTATAAATAGCGAACGAAACGTTTTCATGATAAACACTTAAGGCACCCAAAAACCTTTAAGTCGGGCGACCAAGTTCTTATTTATAATTCTCGATTACGTTTATTTCAAGGGAAATTAAATTCATGATGGTCTTGGCCCTTTAATGTTTTAGAAGTTTTTCGGTATGGAACTATTATAATTTCACACCCTGATAAGGGTAATTTCAAAGTAAATTGTCAACGTATTAAACTATATTTCTTTGGTGATGATGATGTCCGTCCAAACATTGTTAAATTTCTACTGCACGAACTCTATATTCAAACTTTTATTTTTTGTTAAAAACTTTAATTACTATTATTTTGGACAAAATATTTTTGGACATTATTATTTTTTGTTGCATCGAGCTCAAACGATGTTTTAAACAAAGGGCGCTCATGGGAGGCAACCCAAGTTTTCTTTTTATGTTTTCTTTATTTTACAATTTTTGCCCCGGATGAATCCGACAAGCTGAAGCTTCTGCGATCGCCTGCTCCAACATTGCTGAATCCATCATGAAGTCCAAAGAAGACATTTCATGAAGATCCAAAAGCGCAAGCATGGTGGAGCGGCATCAATTAGCATTCGTAGAAAATAACTCCACGGAAGTACCTGTTTTTCAATTCTGTACTTTCAATTTTGTAATTTCATTTTCTCTCCTTCTCTAACCTCCTTTCTCCATTGAGGACAATGTCCATTTTAAGCAAGGGGGACGACATCCTCCTTCTTTTTGCTATGTGTGAATATTTTGCTTTTTGTGAATATTTTTCAAAAATCATAAAAAAAAGAATATCTTAAAAATCCAAAAAAATTAGAAAATATTTCAAAATTTTTAAAAAAATATATGCTTTTTGTCATTACTTTAATAGTTTAGACATTTTGGTATTCCAATAGTACCCCTTTTTTGTTTTGTTTTTCTAAAAATTTATTATAAATAACTTAATTAATTATAATATTTCAAATCACCCTTTTTAATTATGTTTCACAAGTAAAATGTTGGCCATGCTATGTTTCTAATACGCGATAGCATGTTAACGTAAAACTTTTTTTTCTAAAACTCGCATTTCCATTATAGTTTCGTTCTTTATTTTCTTTACTTTCTCAAAAATTCATCATCCACTATTTTCCTTTTCGTTTTTGGATAATTTTTGTAAGGTCAACTTTTGAATAGAATAGTAAATGTGAATGATCCAAGTCACCTATTATTTCTATTTTCAAGATAATTTCATCAATGTTCTTTTTTTTATCTAGGACTTGCTTTTTGAAAATTTTCAAATCTATGTTTTAAATAATATAAAAGCATGAATATGATTTAGGCCATTTTTATTTTCGTTTGAGCTTTCCTGCCAACCTAAAAACTTTCACCACTAGTTAGCCGTTTTTGAGCCTTTTTTCCAATTTCATTTGATAGCTCCACTTTTCATATCATTTTAACCAAAGCCAAAATATCCAACCTATCTAATCACACTAGCCTTTTTGAGTTTCATTAAGAATTTTCATGATTATGATAGGTTACTTTGTGATATTTTTGGAGAAGTTTTTCAAAAAAGTATGCTTAAAAGAATTGTTTGTTTTTGTTTTGAAAAAGAAAAAGAAAAAAAATGGAAAATAAAACAAGAAAGAAAAAAATATTTTGTTTAAAATGAATTTTTTTGAAAATCTTTGTTTTTGTTTAGTGTGATTTTAAGCCTCCCTGTTTATCTTTGAATTCCACTCTTAATCATAATCCTAATCCAAACGCTTCGGTCCTATTAAGTCCTTTTGGTTCATGCTTTTGAATTCTATTCAATAACGAAGAAAAGAAGAAAAGTAAATCAGTATTAGTTTTGGATTTAAACTTAGATTTTTGTTATTGAATTGATATAATTATAATGCGTTCCTTGGATCTAGTAACAACTCGATGCGTTTCTTCATTTTTGTTGCATTGCATAAATCTATTTAAAGTATTACGTCAAAATTTTGGATGATTTATTTTTGTCAAGTAAAGTTTATAAAAGTTAAACCATACCTAAATAATTATTTTAGATTTACGTTTCACCTATTCCGTACTTAGAATTTTGCATAGTACTTGTGTGGGCATAATTAGAACTTTTTGATTAATACTTTTTATGATTATCTAGTTTTTATATTTTTGCTTTGGGGCAAGCAAAGCTTAAGCTTGGTGGAATTTGTTAATACGTTTTGTAGCCTAAACTATTATCGTATTTTCAAGTTTTGTAGGTGCTAATCTTGCCTTATTAGCTTACTTTTTATTTTTTTTATATAAATATTATTGCAACTAACATTTTCTTATCTTTTTGCAGGTTTCAAGAATTTTGGCCAAAAATGACCTGTCATGCCCCCTTGTCACGCCCTTCCAGGTCGTGTCACAGGGCATGTCACCTGATCCCGAGGAAGTTTACTGACAGAGACAAAATAATCGAAAAAACGGTTTTCACGCCCCCCTAACACGCCCTCCACGGGATGCCCTCATGCATGACACGAGGCGTGTTGCCCTCTGCCCGAAATCTACCATCTCATTAAATGCATTTTCTCCTCCGCATGCAAACAGTACTGTCACGCCCCCCGTTCCGGGCATGACCCAGGGCATGTTCGCCCCCATTTCCAAGACTGACGGATTTCCGACCAATGATTGAGACTTGACATACGTGTCATTCCCCCCCTACACGGGCATGACATAGGGCGTGTTAGCCATCGTACAGAAGCAATCATCCTTCCTGCCAAAATCCAGAGCCCGAGGTAAACCCCGTACCTGTCACAACCCCTGACACGCCCTCCCTGGGATTGACCTAGGGCATGACCAACCCGAGAATTTTTCCTATAAATTCAGACCCCCTTCTATTTTCGCAAGCTTAGGTTGAGAGGGGAGGTGCTGCCCCTTTGTTTCTTGTCTGTTTTTAGTGTTCTTCCCTCTCTCTCTCTTTCTTATTTTGTAATCTTCTTAACCCTAGCTTAGTATTTTGTTTGTTTAAGCTTTTATCGTAATTTTTTTACTTGCTATAGTTGATAATTGTAGGGCTAGAATAGGATTTTCATTTCATTGCAATTGTAATTTTCATTTCCAAGTTGTATGCTCTCTTTATTTATTAATATAAGTGCCCTTTCTTATACTTTGTGTTATTATGCTTTACTACTCATCCCCCTCCTCCACTCCATTATGATTAACTAATCCTCCTTGTAGTCGATCTTGATGATCCGAAGTCCGAGTGATTAAGTTATGATGCTTTAATTCCACCTTTTCTTTTTAGGGTTTTAGACCTTGAATTACTCTTGAATTATTTTGGGTTGGAGATATATCATTGATATATATTCTCCACCTTTTCTTTCATTCTTGGCTAGCCGAGAGGCCGATAGTTTGAAGTGAGCGCTCAAGAGTAAAGGGAGTTGTACGCACCCCTCGAGCGAGGCAGACGTCCAAATCTCCCGGATTGGAGAAAAATCAAATAGTGGGGTCACTGCGTAAAACGAGATTTAGGCCTCCGATTTAGGTGAGAGTCGGTTATACCTTCCTAAATTAAGTTGGGCACGATTTCGAGTGAAGCATGTTAAAGCTTTAGGAACCTCCACGGTCAAGGACCTTTACCCTATTAAGGTTAGGTTTTTATCGCATTTCTTTGTCGACATTAGCCGAGGTGATTCTTGATCGAGTGCATTTCCATTTCATAGTTTTAGACCTTTGTTGTAATTGCTTCTAATAGCTCTTCAAATAACTACAGTAGTTCTCTTTCTAGCATAGTTTTATTTCCTTAATTGCAATTAGTTTCTCTAAACCCTAGATTTTTCGTCGATAAAATAATAGCCTTCGTGTGAGTAAGTGTACTCAACAGTTCCCGAATTTCAATACGACACTTATGTCCCCTAGCTACAGTTCGATAGGTATACTTGCCTAATTGGATTGCTAGTTCGGTTTCTTTTATTTTCTTTGAAGCTTAGCGACTACCCTTGACTGGGAAGGGTTAATCACAATCCCCAATTTCCTTGTGAACTTATGTTCCAAATAACTAATATGCTTATTCTTCGCTATTAGAAGCTTGGTCTTACACTCAATACTTTTCTTGAGTTCAGACACCTCATGACTCTTCTTATAAAACTAAATAGATTTATTGTTATACAGAGTTTTATAAGGCTTGAGGACTTCAATCTCATTTGCTTGCCTTTTGGCAAGATTTCTGCTACTTAGAGCATCTAGGAGTAGTCCATATTTGTCAATCAATTGATCGACATCAGTCTCAGAGTCTAAGCAATCTTCATCAAAGGAATAAGAAGCATCAGTGTTTGGGCTGGTTTTATACTTAGAGGAATATGAAGGAATAGAGAGAGCTTGTACCTTGATTGATTTTGAATCTGCCTGACTTCTTTCCTCTTCAGTTATTGCCATCAGCCCTGGCATCCACGGTCTTCTTGATCCTCCCCATTATAATTGTCTTAGTGTGATAGAGGGGCCGTGATTCCTATCCTGGTAGCAGGATATTCCTATTCTTCTTCTAGATTTGCAGCAATTGATATCAGCCCTATATAGGCTTCTTCTTCTTCATCTTCAGATTCTTAGGAGAAAGAATCTGTCCATCTTCTCTCCTTCTTAGACATAAAGGACTTCTCCTTCTTCTTGTCCTTGTGGTGAAGATGATGCTTTTTCTTATTCTTCTCATCTCCTTCCTTTCTTTTGACTGGGCAGTCAACAACTACATGCTCAGCCTTTCTACAACAATAACAGATGACATTAGAGGAAATCTATTTAATGGTTTTAGGGACATACCTGTCATCCTTGGATGACTTCCTGTGATAAAAGGATGAAGATGGCCTGCTCCTCCAATCTTTCTTCTATATGAACTTCTGAAATTGCCTGGAGAAGGCATCTAGATCTTTATCAGACATGTGGTTGTCTAATGAGCTTGACTTAGATATTTCTGAGCTTAATTCAGCTTACCTCCTTGGTGGTGAGGGAGTCTTTCTTCTGCTCCTTCTTGTGGCTTCTTCCTTGAATGCTACAGACTTGTCCTTAGACTTAGAATGGCTGCTCTTTTCCTCCTCTAGTTTGACAGACAGCTGCATTTCATAGGATAACAGCTTTCTAAAGAGAGTTGGTGGAGGAGTGTCTGCCAGCTTAGCCATTTCCCTAATGGCACAAATCTTGGTATACCAATCTATGGTGAGAGATCTAAGGAACTTGCCATTTACCTCATAGTTTCTGAAGACCCTACCATAGGTTCTTAGTTCCTTGATTGTCCTAAAGACCCTTTCGAAGTAGTCAGACACCTTTTCAGATTTTCTTTGTCTGAAAGCCTCATACTCTTGGTTGAGCATGGACTTCCTATCATCTCTAACATCCTCAAAGAATTCCATGTAGACCACAAGTGTGTGCAAGATTTCCTTAGAGTTCTTGCAGTGTACAAGATTTTGGAAGGTTGAGTTATCAATGGCACTGGCTATGATATTTTGTGCCCTCTTTTCCATGGCAGACAACACTACCTCATCTCTATCCATCAATATATTTGCCTTAAGCATTCAAAAAGTTGGATCTATAGTGGAATACTTTGTGGGGATAAAAGGACCTTCCACAACTGTTACATATATCTTAGGGTCAGATGCTTTCATGAACAGTCTGACCCTTTATTTCCAGAGGCCAAATCCTTCATTCCTATAGATTGGTAGTTTCATGGCCCCTAGCTCCTTATAGTTCATTCTTGACCCAATAAATATATCTTATATCAAACCTTGAAGGTATACTCAGATTGTTAGATCCTTTTTCAGTAAACTCCCTCTGATACCACTCTAAATTTAGTACTTCAAGGTTAGCTAGTCACCAAGATGGGGGGGGGGGGTGAATAGGTCTTTCAAACTTCTTAATTCTTTTTGCTATTTACAAACTAAGTGATCTAGGGCTTGTCCTTAATACCTGCAATATAAAATAAGAACAAGTTATGAACTTTTGACAAGTGTACCGATCATAGTCAAGTAATAAAGTTGAGGAGTTGAATCCTCGAATATCGATCTCTTGAGGAGTGCATGTAGGGAGTGTGAATTTGCTATAGAAAGAAGGATTTTAAGTGTCAACGTAACAAGGGGTTTGATTTTCGGTTTCTAATTTTAAAACTCATATAACTATTTCGGGTCGCCTTCACCGCGTCGCTTGGGTGGATTACTCAAGTGAGTAATAAGGAGGATGGACAAACCATTGAGGGTCACAATCACCTCTTCGCCACACACGCTCCTAACAATTGTTAGGACGACACTACCACATTGAGAACACAAAAGATGAAAGCGCACCAGCACCAATTAGAAGTAAAATATGTCAACACATAGACATGCTGAAATCATTAAGTAAATAGTGTTCTTACTCATCAATCCAACAACCACGGAATCAAGAGCAAAGTTACTACAAGAGAAGGAGGAGAGATATAACCAAACGCATGAGGACTTTACGAGATTCGCGGTCGTAGTCAAGGGTTGTCGGGCCTTGTCCGTGCTCAGTCTATGAATGACGTACGGGGTTAAGAAGGGCTGTCACTTCCTTCTAATAGCCCGTCTTCTTCGTGAATAGCCGTCGGGTTAAACCTGACCAGAGAACTCCACGTATCCAGCACCAAAGAGCTTGAAACGAAGCTTTGAGGTTGGAGAAGATGATGGCGGCTGGAGAGGAAGCTATTAAGAGCTTTTGGAGGGAGAACGGTTGCCAGACGAGCTCTCCAAGGAGGAGAGAGAAGAAAATGGCAGGAGGAAGGTTTTCCCGCTCAGAGGAGCGGAAATGGCGGCTGGATTCCTTGGGTGAATGAGACCTGTTGTATAAATAGAGAAGTCAGAAATAATTGTCATGCACGGTTTGGCGCACGACTGTGCGTTAACCGCGTGTTCTTAAATTCCAGAACAAGCTTGTCGAGGAAGATGCGTTGACCCATGCGTTTCCTCGCACACGGACGCTTCCGCCCGTGTGTGAAGGAAAATGCCCGGGTAATAACAGGGAGTAGAAATTTCTGGCAAGCAGGTGGAACCGTGCGTTTAACTCATGCACAGACACTTCTACCCGTTCATGAGCAAATCACATGATTAACCACAGAGCACAATAAATCAAGGCAGCTATAGGAAAACCGTGTGTTTCCTTCGCGCACGGTTTAGAAGAAACCGTGTGTGAAGATCGTCGAGATCAGCTCGATGATATTCGTCGAGCTCCGCTCAACTATTTTCCCGTTAAGAAAAATGAACGATCAGGCATAAAGCGTGCGCTAAGGAAACACACGACCGTGCGTTTTCCACAAATCAGAATTCCGGCCTTGGGGAAAACGCACCACCTGCACAGCAAAAACCAAAGGTTGAGCACATGATCCTAGCACCAATACACAACATAAGACAACCAAATCTGCGTGGGGAGTACCCCAGTATTTACCCCCAACAACAGAATGTGCAATTGCACACCCTCAGGCCAAAGCGGTGCACAAAGTGGCCATTGACCAAGCGAAGCAAATATAACCGATTACAGGTAGAAATGCAGTGCACAAGTGAAAAAATAGGCCCAGATGAGTCCGAAAAGCCTATAAATTTCAAACTCATCACACAACCAGATCTAAACATTTGCTCCTCCTGAGCAAATCATCACTCTGTGTGCTAGAAAATAGTTAGCTGGCTTAGTAATTTCCAAATAAAGTATTGCGAGAAATAAAATACATCATGGGCATATAAAGTATAATAGACAAACTTTTCAATTATACTACGAAGTTTATACTTTTTGACAAGCATAAATAAATATTGTATCTACTCAAAATTGGAATTCTGGTGAATCGTTCAGTCATACATAGGAAGAAAGTCGGAAGGCCACTCAAATGAACATTGTTAAAGACCGGGGCTCGTGATCACGTCCAAAGAAGTCCATCAATGTCGGGGACCATACGCTTGCCCGTTCACACTCTCTCCACGACGCTAGTTTTACTCAAGCGTGAATTCGTAGGACTTTTGGATAATAATAGGGCTTCTGTGTATACGTAGGTAAGGATGCAAAAAGTTAAAAAAATAACGGCTACGCACAACCCAAATGAGCTCATACAAAAGATTATATTCTAGCCAAGCAAAAATTGCAGGTGCACCACACTACCAGACTTGAATTTGACAACAAGGGAGTGTGTACCGCCTACCGCCACAAAAATAAAATCACAAATGGAATTTTCTTTTTCACTTTCTTATTTCATACCAAACAACAATTTTTTTTTACTTTACTTTTCTTCTTCCAAAATTTTTTGTAAACCACATTCTGCATTTATTAACTTGAAAACTCCAACTGACAATCACAAAACAGCACCACCACTACAACACCAAATACAAGAAGTAATCCACTAATATTTAGAGATTGGAGTATGCGACTGGGAAAAGTTTTTATGCTTTGGTGATCATGGAGTAGTGCTAAATAAACAGGAGGGATAGGCACAACATAGGCTAACAAGGATTAAGTTAGGACGAGGTACAAGGCTCAACTGGGCCAAAATGAGGCATACATCACGCTCACGCTTGACTAACCATGCACCAATGTTTCGAGAATAACTTGGGGCCAAGTTCTTAGCCACCGAGAAAGGTAATCCTTCCTCCCGACTCGAGCAAAATTAGTCTAGTGATGGCTACACAATTCCCTACACTACCGTTCGATTACACCAGATTCAACATTTTTGAGTAGTACTGTAACACCCCAAAAAGACTCAAAAATGGTTTTGAGGTGCAGGTCATTTTACACGGCCTGGGACACGGGCGCGTCCCAGGGCGTGTCGGGGGTACACGGCCTGGGACACAGGCGTGTCCAGGGCGTATCACTCAAATAAATACGTTCTGAGTCAGAAGATTACACGGCCTAGAACCAAGCCTTGAACACGGGCGTGTCAGGTTGGACACGGGCGTGTCCGATGCCGTGTGCCAACCCGTGTACTGCTTGCAGCTCGATGAGGCAGGGGTGACACGGGCGTGTCTCAGGAATGACACGGGCGTGTCAGGTTCGACAAGGGCATGTCGATGCCCGTGTTCTGGTAAAGTTCAGTCGGTACGAATAACGCGTGTGCCGCTTAAGGGTACACGGCCTGTGACACGGGCGTGTCACAGGCCGTGTCAGCCAAAAAAGTGTGATTTTGGGAAATCGTGGCCGTTCATTTCTCTCTCTTTGGATCCAAGGGCTCAGGTGATTCTTCATTTGATTAAGGAAGAGAGAAAGAGAGAGGAGGAAGTAGAAGGAGGAGGAGATCAAGCCACCGGCGGAGCTCCCGTGGTCCGATTCGTGATCCGAGGCCAGCGTTGTGAAGGCAAAGCTGCTGCGGTTCTTTCTCACCGGCTAGTTTATGATGGCTCCCAAGAAATCGACAAGGGTAACGATCTCCCTTCTTGGACATGTGAAGTCCTTCTTTTCTGCATTGCATAGGGAAAACCCTTCCCCGCGAGTGTGCGGTGGGTTGTGGTATCCCTTGGGGTAGATATGTGAAGTCCCACTTGTTAGAGTCCGGAATTGGAGTACGGATCTAGGCATGCTGTGTGAAGCCCATCTAGACATGGTCTGGATTGGTGATGCTTGTTTGCATATCAGAGAAGGCTCCGTGATGATGGCGTGTGTTGCCTTGTGCCTACCTGTTGCTTGGTGCAGCAGGAAGTACTGGATGATGTCCAGGAAATGAAGAGGGTTGGATGCAACTCTTGTGGTAGTGCGTTGTCACTTTGTGTGTGGTTGAGCCGTTGGGCTGTAACTCGATGAAAAGGCAGATTGCCGAACAGGAAAGGTGAAACCGACCCGCGCCTATAAATTGCCATGGATACTTCCGTATTCGAGGTTGCACGATGACTTGATCAATGGGGGGTGGCTGATCTGTACCTGCGTTAGGTCCGTCCGACTTGGAAGCCTGGTTATAGGTTTTGTTGGAGCGCCTAATGAGAGTCTTAGGCCCGCGCGCCGGAAAGACTAGAATGCTCAATTACCTGTAGACGGTGGTGTTGACCCTGGTATTCCGGTACACCAAGAATGTGCCCTGAGTGCACGGACTGTCGGGCCGTGTGGCCGATAGTTTGATGGCTTGAATGTGCCTGCGCGCACATAGTTGCTATATGATGATGCCATGCTATGCAGGGAAAGAATACTAATGCCCCGAGAAAGGGGTAGGATTGTTATATTTGGGTCAGCTGAATACTGACCGTTGCATTGTTTGCCACCGGTGGGTGGATTGTCCCTATGCAAGTGCTGGAGAGCCAAGTGGTAAATGAAGGGCTGAAGCCCTACTGCTGTTGCTGCTGCTGCTGCGGCTAGCCCTTGAAGGCTAAGCGAATGTTTTTGCTTGTTTTCTTTTACTCATGTATGGTCGGCCTGCGCGCTGAGGTTTGTAAACCATACGGTGTGGAAAGAGGAACTGTAAGGCCTTAAGGCCAAATTCTATGTATTTGTTGTACATTCCGTGGCTATATATATAAAGGTGGTTTATATATTGGACATTCCTGGTTAGAGTTCATAGTACACCTTAAAGCTTCCGCTAGAATGCTCTGAGTTAGGATTCGTGTATGGTTTGGTATTATCCTGTGACCTCACCGACTGTTTGTGGCATATAGTGTGGGGCCCCGGCCGGACCTTCTACTATACGTCATTTAACGGATGGGGTCGTTACATTTTGGTCTCAGCTTCGTTCGGTCTTCCTCTATCGAATTCGTGGACGAATTCTTTTATGGGGTGGCGAGCGTGTGTTTATGCGCCCTGCTGTAACGCTAATGAACTCTGGAATGTCCACTAAGGAATGTACAAAATCTTGTTTGAGGAATCTGCGCGTTCCTTTTTGTTTTGTTTTGCTTGCATACGTTCGCTAATGTGTGTCTTGTCCACCTATAGGTGACGCGTAGTGGTGCTGGGCAGTCTAAGCCCCAGCGCTCTGATGAGAGTGCGGCACCAGCTGAGGTGCCAACACCTCCTCCCTCTGCGGAAACTGTTCGTTTAGTTGCTGAGGCTCTATTTGCCATGATTCAGCCGACCGGGCAAGAGAAGCCGGCAGTAGAACCAGTTCGTGTTGTTGTACGAACCGAGACGGTTGAGGCTGTAGATCCACGAGCAGCTGACCGACAGTTGAAGCAATTCAGGAGCTTCAGTCCGCCTACGTTTACGGGAATGGGATCCCCAACGCAGGCAGAGGATTGGTTATCGCGTGTCAAGCGGATAATGACAGCGATCAGGGCGGAGGAAACTCTAAAGGTCACCTTGGCCACCTTCATGCTTGAAGGAGAGGCGCAGGTTGTGGTGGGACGAGGTTGAGGTACACCATTTGGCGGGCAGGCAATTAACGCAAGTATCGATTGAGGAGTTCTCTCGAATATTTCTGGCGAAGCATGTCCCAGCGGCGCAACGCATTGCTATGGAAAATGAGTTCCAACGGTTAAAGCAAGGAGAAGATAGCGTGGATATCTACTTGCATGAGTTTACTAGGTTAGGGCGGTATGCGGGAACAATCTTCGCGGATGACCAAAGGAAAACGAATCGGTTCTATGAAGGATTGCGGGATGAGTTGAGGTTCCTGCTTTCGAAGTTCAGTGAACCAAGGGTTTCAGGCGTTGGTTGATACTGCATGTGCGTTGGAGAAGGACATGCGGCGAGTGCAAGGGAACAAGGGCTTGGTTGTGTCAAAGCCAGAGGTTCAAGCACCTCGCCCAAGCAAATCGTTCTACAAGAAGAGAGGGGGCAAGAGGTCCAAGCCGTCTGGGCAAGTGACTACGACCGTTGTGTCGGGAGAGACATCAAGGCCGGATTCTCGTACATGCTATAACTGTGGCCGGGTGGGGCATATAGCCCGTGACTGTCGGGTTGTTCAGCCCAAAGGGGAAAAGAAGACGGGTGCATCTTATGCTGAGAAGGGCAAAGCGGTGGTTAATTCCTCTGCGTCCCAGGCACAGCCCCGAATCTATCAGCTTGGCCAACAGGAAGCGATTAAGCAAAGTGACGTCGTCACATGTACGAGTTGATTTAGCTTACTTGCTTACGTGCTATTGTTTGTGGTTATGTCTAGCTTGTGCATGATGTGTATGCTGCAGGCTTTGTCCTGATTCGGAATAATCTGGCGAGAGCCCTGTTTGATACGGGTGCTTCGCATTCTTTTCTGTCTGAGGATTTCGTATCTCGCATTGGGGTACCGAGTCATGTGATGGTGGATAGTACAAGGGTGCTATTACCGAATGGCTGTGTGATGCTTGCGGATAGGGCTTGCGATGTGGATGTGCAAATAGGAAGTCGGGATTTCGGTTTAAGTGCAGCTGTGCTACCGTTATCGGAGTTTGATGTGATCTTTGGCATGGACTTGCTCTCGGAGCAGCGTGCCTTTATTGATTGCAACTCCAAGGAGATTACATTGGGCCAGAATACCGTACTTGTGACGAAGTTCGCTGGTATGCGAGGAGTTGGCGGGACTCTGTTGTCTACGCTCCAAGTCGTCAATGCTGTTCGGAAGGGCGCGGAGTTATTCTTCACGCTAATTCAGGCTGTTGTGCCAAAGGCCAGTGTCGGTGAAGTACTGGTTGTGTCAGAGTTTGCCGATGTGTTTCCTAAAGATCTTCCTGGGTTACCACCCCAGCGGGAGATTGACTTCTCTATTGAATTGGTGCCAGGTGCGAAACCTGTGGCCCGCTCACCATATCGCGTCGCGCCAAAAGAGATGGCTGAGTTGAAAGTCCAATTGCAAGAGTTGTTGGAGCAGGGATACATACGCCCAAGTATTGTCACCTTGGAGCGCGCCTGTTCTATTTGTGAAAAAGAAAGACGGTAGTTTACGGTTATGTATTGACTACCGCGAATTGAATAAGCTGACGGAGAAAAACAAATATCCGATCCCACGGATTGATGACCTATTTGATCAGCTGGCAGGATCAACGGTCTATTCCAAGTTGGATTTGAAATCGGGATATTATCAGCTGAGAATTCGGGAAGGTGACATTCCCAAGACGGCGTTTGGAACACGCTATGGTCATTATGAGTTCACGGTAATGCCGTTTGGCCTATGTAATGCGCCTTCGGTATTTATGGACCTAATGCATTGAATGTTCCGAGAGTACTTGGATTTGTTCGTGATTGTGTTTATCGATGATATCTTAGTATACTCTCAGTCGGAAGAGGATCATGCAAACCATTTGCGGTTGGTCTTGCATACCCTGCGGAGGAATAAGCTTTATGCCAAGTTCTCAAAGTGTGAGTTCTGGCTCTCTTCAGTCGCCTTTTTAGGCCATGTGGTAAGTGGAGAAGGTATCGCGGTGGATCCGTTGAAGATAAGTGCCATTCGAGATTGGCCATTGATGTCTTCAGTGGCCGAGGTCAGGAGCTTCCTTGGACTTGCGGGCTACTATAGACGGTTTATGGAAAACTTCTCACGGATTGCTTTACCTCTGACCACGCTGACGAGGAAAAGATCAAAAGTTCATTTGGACGCCGGAGTGTGCGCGTGCTTTTGAAGACTTGAAGAGTCGTTTGACCACAGCGCCTGTGTTGACATCGCCATGTGGTACCGATGGGTATGAGATCTATAGTGATGCTTCCGGGAGCGGCTTAGGCTGCATTATTCTGCAGTTTGGTAAAGTGATTGCTTATGGCTCGCGCCAGTTGAAAGTGCATGAGCGGAATTACCCCGTCCATGATTTTGAGTTGTCGGCGGTAATTTTTGCGCTCAAGTTGTGGCGGCACTATCTTTATGGCGTTAAAGTGGACATCTATACAGATCACAAAAGCCTAAAGTACTTGTTGGATCAGAAGGATCTGAATATGCGACAACGAAGATGGATGGAGTTCCTTGGGGACTACACCTTCGAGATTCACTATACTCCCGGGAAGGGAAATGTGGTCGTTGATGCTTTGAGTCGGAAAACTTCGGTACGGGCAAGCTGGTTGCAGAGGCATGATCAGCGTTTGATACAGGAATTGGAAGCATTGGAGATATCTTGTGTTGACAAGGGTTCGTCGACTGATGCATGCTTGAACTGGACGGAGGTGCAATATGACCTTACGGACAGAGTTCGGCGAGCAACGGAGCTTGATGAAAGTCTCCAGCGCTATGCAAAAGATGGGCCGGATGACCAATTCTCTTGGGATAACGGGTTGTTACGAAGAAATGGTCGAGTGTGCGTCCCGAGTGTGGGTAAATTGAGGGAAGAGTTGATGTACGAAGCTCACTTTGCAAAGTACTCAGTTCACCCAGGGAGCACAAAGATGTACAGAGATCTGAAAAAGCTGTTCTGGTGGCCCGGACTAAAGAAAGATGTAGCACGTTATGTGGCTGAATGCAATACCTGTGCGTTGGTGAAAGCAGAATGCCAGAAGCCTGGCGGTTTCCTGAAGTCGTTACCTATTCCGGAATGGAAGTTTGATGACATCTCGATGGATTTCGTGCACGGATTGCCGAGATCTCAACGCGGTCATGATTCAATCTGGGTGAGTGTGGACCGGTTGACAAAAGTGGCGCACTTCCTTCCAAACAGAAGAGACGATTCAGTGGAAACCTTGGCCAAGCTTTATGTGGAGTAGGTTGTTCGCCTGCACGGTGTTCCTCGGAGCATCGTCAGTGAACGTGATGGGCGGTTCACATCGAATGATTGGCGGCCTGTTCATCAAATGTTGGGTACAAAATTAGCGTTTAGTACGGCCTTTCATCCCCAAACGGATGGCCAGACTGAACGAACCAACAGGACGATGGAGGACATGCTCCGCATGTGCGCCCTAGACTTTGGTAAGAGATGGGAAGATTATATATTTCTTGTCGAATTTGCATATAATAATAGCTACCAAGCGAGTATCGGTATGGCACCATTTGAGACTTTGTATGGTCGTAAATGCCGGACACCGTTAGCTTGGGCAGAAGCAGGCGAATCTAAGCTAAGTGGAAAAAAGGAAGTCGAAGAAGCTATCTCGCTTATACGCTCTATTCGGGAGAGGCTATTGATAGCCAACGATCGTCAAGCAAAGTACTACAATGCCAAACACCGGAACATGGAGTTCGCGGTGGGTGATTGGGTATATTTGAAGATCAAACCCTTCAAAGGTGTGTCCAGGATTCGGCGTTTGAAAAAGCTAAGTCCGAGGTATCTTGGTCCATTTGAGGTGGTGGAGCGAGTTGGGGAAGCTGCTTATCGACTAGCACTTTCAGCAGACTTGGGTGGATTACATGATGTATTTCACATCTCAGTCCTTCGTAAGGCGGTGAAGGATCCAGCTCAAGTAGTGGAGAATGATCGGGTACCGGTCGAGTATGGGCTAACGACGAGGGTTAGACCCATTCGGGTCGAGGATCGAGCCGAGAAACAGTTGCGGAACAAAGTGATCGGGATGGTCAAGGTCCGATGGGACAATTGTGGCCGTGAAGAGCTAACATGGGAGCGAGAGCAAACCATGCGAGCTGAATTTCCTGAGTTGTTTGTATAAGCTGTAGACCGTGTACCTTTTGTTATAACAGAGTTATCAAGTTATAGCATTGTTGGTTCTTGTTTCCTTACCGTGCAAATTTCGGGACGAAATTTTGTTAAGGGGGGAGGATTGTAATACCCCAAAAAGACTCAAATGGTTTTGAGGTGCAGGTCATTTTACATGGCCTGGGACACGGGCGTGTCCCAAGGCGTGTCGGGGGTACACGGCCTGGGACATGGGCGTGTCCCAGGGCGTGTCACTCAAATAAAATGCGTTCTGAGTCAGAAGATTACACGGCCTAGAACCAAGCCTTGAACACGGGCGTGTCAGGTTGGACACGGGCGTGTCCGATGCCGTGTGCCTACCCGTGTACTGCTTGCAGCTCGATGAGGCAGCGGTGACACGGGCGTGTCTCAGGAATGACACGGGCGTGTCAGGTTCGACACGGGCGTGTCGATGCCCGTGTTCTGTTAAAGTTCAGTCGGTACGAATACCGCGTGTGCCGCTTAAGGGTACACGGCCTGTGACACGGGCGTGTCACAGGCCGTGTCAGCCAAAAATGTGTGATTTTGGGAAATCGTGGCCGTTCATTTTTCTCTCTTTGGATCCAAGGGCTCAGGTGATTCCTGGCTGGTTTAAATCAGCAGAAGCTTGAGTCATTCTTCATTTGATTAAGGAAGAGAGAAAGAGAGAGGAGGAAGAAGAAGGAGGAGGAGATCAAGCCACCGACGGAGCTCCCGTGGTCTGATTCGTGATCCGAGGACAGCGTTGTGAAGGAAAAGCTGCTGCGGTTCTTTCTCACCGGCTAGTTTACGATGTCTCCCAAGAGATCGACAAGGGTAACGATCTCCCATCTTGGACATGTGAAGTCCTTCTTTTCTGCATTGCATAGGGAAAACCCTTCCCCGCGAGTGTGCGGTGGGTTGTGGTATCCCTTGGGGTAGATATGTGAAGTCCCCCTTGTTAGAGTCCGAAATTGGAGTACGGATCTAGGCATGCTGTGTGAAGCTCATCTGGACATGGTCTGGATTGGTGATGCTTGTTTGCATATCGGAGAAGGCTCCGTGATGATGGCTTGTGTTGCCTTGTGCCTACCTGTTGCTTGGTGCAGTAGGAAGTACTGGATGATGTCCAGGAAATGAAGAGGGTTGGATGCAACTCTTGTTGTAGTGCGTTGCCACTTTGTGTGTGGTTGAGCCGTTGGGCTGCAACTCGATGAAAAGGCATATTGCCAAATAGGAAAGGTGAAACCGACCCGCGCCTATAAATTGCCATGTATACTTCCGTATTCGAGGTGGCACGGCGACTTGAGCAACGGGGGGTGGCTGATCCGTACCTGCGTTAGGTCCGTCCGACTTGGAAGCCTAGTTATAGGTTTTGTTGGAGCGCCTAATGAGAGTCTTAGGCCCGCGCGCCGGAAAGACTAGAATGCTCAATTACCGTGTAGACGGTGGTGTTGACCCTGGTATTCCGGTACACCAAGAATGTGCTTTGAGTGCACGGACTGTCGGGCCGTGTGGCCAATTGTTGTGATGGCTTGAATGTGCCTGCGCGCACATAGTTGCTATATGATGATGCCATGCTATGCAGGGAAAGAATGCTAATGCCCAAGAAAGGGGTAGGATTGTTATAATTGGGTCAGCTGAATGCTGACCGTTGCATTGTTTGCCACCAGTTGGGTGGATTGTCCCTATACAGGTGCTGGAGAGCCAAGTGGTAAATGAAGGGCTGAAGCCCTACTGCTGTTGCTGCTGCTGCTGCGGCTAGCCCTTGAAGGCTAAGCGAATGTTTTTGCTTGTTTTCTTTTACTCATGTATGGCCGGCCTGCGCGCTGAGGTTTGTAAACGATACGGTGTGGAAAGAGGAACTGTAAGGCCTTAAGGCCAAACTCTATGTATTTGTTGTACATTCCGTGGCTATATATATAAAGGTGGTTTATATATTGGACATTCCTGGTTAGAGTTCAAAGTACACCTTAAAGCTTCCGCTAGAATGCTATGAGTTAGGATTCGTGTATGGTTTGGTATTATCCTGTGACCTCACCGTCTGTTTGTGGCATATACTGTGGGGCCCCGGCCGGACCTTCTACTATACGTCATTTAACGGATGGGGTCGTTACAAGTACAAACAATATTTACATCTGCAGAAAAAGTATAAATCCATGAGCATAAAGAAAAATTAAATCTATACTATTTCTACACAGACCATGAGTACTCGATTAGGAGAACTGCATGAGTTCGAACTACTCTATCTTAAAATCCTAAGACAGCACCGCTATTTTATAGTTTACACAAAAGAAATACATTTAACTCGAGCCGCGCGCGTGGTTAAGATCACGCTCATATGGGTGTAGGTGCACAATGCAGACGTGATTTCATTAAAACAAAAAATAAAAATTATGCTTTTTGTATGAAAGTTATAGTGATGCACGTGCACAGGTAACTCGCATAACTCTCCCCCACCAGCCTTAATCTAAACAACCTAACACAAGAATTGCAATAAAATTAATGAAATAAAAGTAGGGGGAGAGGTTACCCCATGCTCAGCAAATGAGCTTACTAGAAGTTCGGCGTTATTTTTAGTACAATGTCCACGGCCCAAACGAACTCCACATACAAAGACAATACCTCCAAACACGAATACTATAAACATATAATCACATCAGCATAATTGAACAAATTAAAAGCAGCGAAATTGGGTTGTCTCCCATAATCCCTTTTCTTTACCGTCCTTAAGGTGGACCAAATACAGGTATTAGCAGTCTTATATAATGTTCAGAGCATAAGTTCATTACGCAACAAAAAAGTTTAAAGTCACACACAACTTTAAGAAAAAATTAAACTAATAGAAAGGGGGAGGGGCCCGGAGATCCTTCACTTCTCAGCTAAATACTGACTTGTGATAGATCCCCCCAGTCAAGAGAGATGAGGAAGAAGCGAAATCTTTAGGGCCCAGGGAAGAAGAATCTCCCCTGCCCCTAGCCTCTTCCTTCTCGCGCCGGTAGGCAAAGTCCAATGCCTTGTGCTTTCTCAGTTCTCTTTTTTTTTTATCTACGGATAGGGATCACCATGGAGGAACAAACACCCCAAACACTTTAGAGGTAGTACTGGATATTCCATTTGGAGGCATCCTTTCCTCACCCGCGGCGGGTGATAGATCAGCCCAAGTATCCAATTTAGAAGTTTTACACAATTTATTCGGCTCAATAAATGTTTTTAAATCTATTTTATGCACGCTCTCAACAGCCGTGCTCTGCTCACGTTTCTTCTCATCCAGATCTTGTTTCACTACAAGCAACTATTCCTTTGTCTCTTTTTCAGCTATCATCAACATTTTTGCAACTTCCATAGCCCTGTGTTCCTCTTTCTGTAGCACACCTGTCTCAGCTGCACTAGGCAAACCATCAGATAACACAACAATCAATTTTAGCAGTTTTCCATGTTAATTTTGAATTCTAGGGGGAAGGGATGGCGGTAAAGGCAAAGCAACCTTGGATGCCAAGGTGATGCCGCTCGCATTAAACTGCAATGTCGCTTCGCTAGCTTTTAGGATGGGGACCCCTAAGATGGGTTTTGAATTATTCCCCAATGGTCCCAACACCTGGAAGCCCGTGATCACTACAGCCCAATTCAAGATCACTTCCACCTCCTTTATCTCACCGTCGGTCTTCACTACCGAGCCGTCGGCTAGCACGATCAATTTCTAAACATTCGACTCAATATTTAAATTAAATTTCTCAACATCTTGCAAAGCAAGAATTTTGCAAGAAGATCTAGAATCACATAAGGCCATAATCTTGACCTCATTTATCTCACACTTTATGGCCACTTCATTTTTATTGCACTCATCCGCCTCGCTGACACTCTTCCATTGATCACGAGGATTTTTTTTCATGTCGCTGGGGAGGGCACCGTGAGTACTCTTAGAGAACACATGGGCCAGTTGCCCCAACTGTGTCTCCAAGTTTCTCATAAAGGCGGCATTAGTGGCCAAGTTGGTTTGGGCCATCTCCACGAATTTCTCCATCATCTCTTCAACTGCACTCTTTCGCATCCCCTGCACATTCTGATTATAACCCGTTTGCGGCAGTCGCAACTGGATATTTGAGGTTTTAGAATCAAACTAATGTTGGCCTCCCCGCAACCTTTGACAGGGAGCATTTTGGTTACACGAGAAATTCAGATGATTTATCACATTCGGGTTATAAGTATTGTTATAATGAGCAGTGCGATTCTGATTATTTATAAAATTTATACTCTCGTCAGTAGATATACCCGAGGGATCAGCAAAAGCTTCTCCAGCTGGGCATTCATATGTATGATGGCCGGGGTTTCCACAACCTTGGCACTGAATAGCCATCACCCAAGCCGGAGGAGGGGTCGATCTGGTCAGCATCATCATTCCATCCATCTTTGGATGGCTCGCCTCAGCTTGCGGTTGCACAGCATTCACCTCGAACAAATTTCTTGCACCCCCTATGTGTGTTTCTTCCAGCAGTCCAATACATACTATGAGAAGCGGTGTCGCGAAGGAGCCATAACTCCTCATCAGGAGTCAGGATCATAATAATGCCTCCAGTCTCCGCGTCGATCATAGCTCTGTAATTAGGCTCAATAGAAAATTAAAATATTTCCACTTAATTTCACGGCTCACAGCCGTGCAGGGGGAATTGGCGCTACAGATCATCAAATCTCTCTCGGGCCTCAAACAAAGTCTGGTCCAGCTGCCGGAAAGTGGCTATCTCCCTTTGGGCGTTCACTATTTTATCCACCGGGTGGAATTTATTTAGGAACATCGCGGAAAGAGCCTCCCACGTACTTATAGTCCCGGGAGAAATCGTGTGGAGCCAGGTTTTCGCCTTGTCCCTCAGCGAAAATGGCAACAGCCTTAGCTTCACCATGTCATCTATAATGCCGGCGTGGCTGAAGGTGCCATAAATCTTCGAGAATTCCGCAAAATGGAGCTGCGGATCCTCACTTGGAAAGCCCGAAAACTGCTTGTTATTTCGGATCATGTTGAGGATGGCAGGCTTTATCTCAAAGTGGTTGTATACGATGGTCAGTCCGAAGCTAGGGTAAACACTTCACGCGGTAGAGGTCGTGAAGTCTCACATTGTCCTAATGCGGGGTTTGACCACCTCCTGGTCCTCAATGACTCGTTCACTAAGTCCATTTCCTCCTTGACCTAAATCTTCCATTCTTTCTTCAGCAGCAGTGGCATGCAGGTGAGCTCGCCTCGCCCATGCGGTTCTAAGATATACTCTAAGATCTTCAACTCTATCCCTAGGGTTTGGATCTGTCATACAACACACTAAAAAAATGATCGAAGTGCTAAAAATACTTGAAAAACTTTTCCCAAAGAAAAATACACACAACGGTTGCACTCCCCGGCAACGGCGCCAAAAACTTGACGCACTTTTGTCAAGTGTACCGATCATAGTCAAGTATTAAAGTTGAGTAATTGAATCCCCGGATATCAATCTCCCGAGGAGTGCAGGTTCGGAGTGTGACTTTGCTATTGAAAGAAGGATTGCAAGTGTCAACATAACAAGGGGTTTTGATTTTCGGTTTCTTATTATAACATTAATAAAACTATTGCGGGTCTCCTTCACCGCGTCGCTTGGGTGGATTACTCAAGTGAGTAATAAGGAGGATGGACAAGCCATTGAGGGTCGCAGTCACCTCTTCACCACACATGCTCCTAATAATTGTTAGGATGACACTACCAAGTCGAGAACACAAAAGATGGAAGCGCACCAACACAAACTAGAACTAAAATATTTTAACACATAAACATGCTGAAATCATTAAGCAAATCATGTTCTTACTCATCAATCCAACAACCACGCAATCAAGAGTAATGTTACTATAAGAGAAGGGGGAGAGATACAACCAAACACACGAACACTTTCTTAGATTCGCAGCCGGAGTCAAGGGTTGTCGGGCCTTGTCCGTGCTCGGTCAATGGATGATGTCGGGGGTTGAGAAGGGTTTCACTTCCATCTAATAGCCTGTATTCTTCGTGAATAGCTGTCGAGTTAAACCTGGCCGGAGAACTCCACGTATGCAGTACCAAAGAGCTTGAAACAAAGCTTTGAGGTTGGAGAAGACGATTGCGGCCGGATAGGATGCTATTAAGAGCTTTTGGAGGGAGAACAGTGGCCGGACGAGCTCTCCAAGGAAGAGAGAGAAGAAAACAGTAGGAGAAAGGTTTTCTAGCTCAGAGGAGTCAAAATGGCGGCTGGATTCCTTGGGCGAATGAGACCCGCGGCTTAAATAGAGAAGTCAAAAATAATGGTCACCCACGGTTTGACGCACGACCTTGCATTAACCGTGCGTTTTTAAATACCAGAACAAGCATGCGGATGAAGATGTGTTGACCCGTGCATTTCCTCACACACGAACGCTTCCACCCGTGCATGAAGGAAAACGCACGGGTTGTAGGATCTTGTGGTGCCCTTAAAGGGGGGGGGGTGAATAAGGTCTCTATTAAAATGATAGATTTTTCAAATATCTGTAATTTAAAACACAAAGTTGATGACTAATGTTTGAATGAAAAGTAAAAGTTTATTTCATCAACAAGAAAAGTAGAAAATGATTTAATTGAAGCTTAAAATCAAGGCTTACAATAATAAAAATCTCTTGACTTTTTCACCGGTCCTTCTTCCAAGAACTGGTAGGCTATATCGAATATCTCCCTAGATATGGCCACTAGCCTCCCCCTAAATAAAACTAATGATCTATACGCTGCACACAAGGCGACGATTTACTTCTACGCCACACAAGGACCTTAACACCACACACAAGGCGGTGGTTTTCCCCTAAGCCACACAAGGACTTAAAAACCACACACCGGATGGTGATTTTCCCTTCCCAATTACAAAGTACAAAGTGAAAATGAAAGTATAACCGTAAAACTCAAAAACTCCCTCAAACACGAGCTCTGAAGATGATGGTGGACTGTTGAGAAGATCTCCAATCTAGAATTCACGGACGTATCTCCTTGGCTCTTTGAGATTGCAATGGACTAAGGGAGTTCGTCTGGAAACGGAGATGACTAGCACAAAAAATCCCTTGGAATCAAGGCTCTGGTAGTTCTCTTTTGTCCCTGAAATTCTTGGTTGTATATATCTTTTCATGTTATCACTTGCGGTAGAGTTAAAGCCCCGCGATAGAGAAAAACTCTGTGGCTTGACATGTGGCACATGTCACGCAATTTTTTTGGATCTGAGTGGAGAACGTGACGATCGTGGGCTATCGCGCGGTGACAGCGATATCGCCCAGCGATAACGCTTAGACATGACTTCATGCGCGATAACATACGTGTAACGACCCGGGATTTGGCCCAAAGCCCCCCATGGCATCGCTACCGGGCTGCAGCCCAAGCACCCCAACCCCTCTCCCTCCACAGGCGGGTTGTTGGTGGCCACAGCCTCCCTTTGTTGAGCGAACTCGACAGTTAAGTTGGGCCGTACGGGGACTTCCCAGGAGGTCACCCATCCCAGTACTACTCTCGCCCAAGCACGCTTAACTATGGAGTTCTTTCAACCTTCATCATCAATTGGTGATGAAGGTTGAAAGAACTCCATAGTTAAGCGTGCTTGGGCGAGAGTAGTACTGGGATGGGTGACCTCCTGGGAAGTCCCCGTACGGCCCAACTTAACTGTCGAGTTTGCTCATCAAAGGGAGGCTGTGGCCACCAACAACCCGCCTGTGGAGGGAGAGGGGTTGGGGTGCTTGGGCTGCAGCCCGGTAGCGATGCCTGGAGGGCGGAGCCGTAACGCTGTTACGTACGCGCCAGGGTCGTTACAATACGGATCATGGCCGACGTCAGCAGTAACTGTCTATGCTATCGCCCGTGATAGTGATATTTTCCTTTTCTTCAATGTTCTGCTCAGCCAATCCATAGTACTTGTAAACCTGTTATCCCTACACATTATACCACTCATACCAAGATCAAATACATCCAGGATTTCATATTTTCAAACCAAGAAGTGCGTAATGCATGCTCCAACAATCTCCCCCTTTTGATAATAACAAATCCACTAAGAAAGAAATTATGTGAGATCAATAAAATGTGAAACAATTCAGATAAACATGATGAATCAAAGTGCATAAGTATAGATTGATAATAGAATCCCCCTATATAAAGACTTTCCTTCCAAAGATTACAAAGAATGGTTACTCCCCCTAAATGTACTAATCAATTGAGTACTTGATTCTTGATTTCGTACTTAATTCTCCCCCTTTTGGTATTAACAAAAGAAGGCGGGGGTATGGAAGGGAAAATATTATAAAGAATATGAAGTGAGTTGCAAAGGCGGAAGCTTAAAGAAGTGAGAGATGAGTAACAGAAATTGGAACAAAGAGGAGTGGGATATCAATTTTAATACCCATGGAATAGTATTAAAATAAAATTTGGAATGTAATCATATAAAAAATGTATCACGTGGAAAAAATAAATTTAAAAGTGGAATTTAAACTTTGAAAACAGTCATGTCAAGATATCTAAAGTAGTAGAATTGATGAAATAGAAGAGAAGAACTATTTCCGATCCAATTCTCATGAGAAGAAATTTTATAAAAGATAATGATGTGTACATGTGAAGAGTGATAAAGTATACATATTTCTTAAAAAATAATTTTACATGAAGGTTTGTTATATTTTAATACAAGAAACATTCATAACTAATATATTTCCATAAATAATTTCATGTCATAATGATTTTAAAAAAATGGCCAAGACTGTTTACAAAAGACACTTTATAATTCTTTTCAAGGTGCTCAACCTCACAATGATCATTAAGACTTATCAGGAGGGTGAGTAGAGCTTGATGGAGTATCCTAGACATATTTATTTAATTTTTTTTCAATTCATTTTTTCAAAAACTTTGACGTAGGACTCCGAATTCACTTGTAATGCAAACATTATAATAATTTTTTTTATTTTGTTATGATTTTTCAATGACCATCAATTTTTAAAATCAATTTGAATGAAGCATAAATGAAAACTTTAGCTATGCATTCCAAGCTTTGAAACAAACCAATACCATGTAATATTACACTTAAGTATATGTTAATTATCAACCTGTGTAACTGTTAGTACATTATCAAATAGAAAATGTTACTCATACTTAAGGGCATGCTGAAACAATTCCACTCAATTACTAGTCACCATAGATATAGGTAGATATCGATAGCATGATAACTTTAGAACAATGTTCAAAGAACTGATAAACTAACAATCACACATGTACGAGGTATTTTATCCTGATAATCAACCAAAAATTTACTGTAACACTAGAATCAAGTGTGTAAATAGGTATCATATAAATTGATAAAAGAATTGCTGAAAAAGTCATTATCGCCAGCGGTAGCGATACCGCGCGGTGATATCGGTTTTTGTTATAAAAGGTGAAAAAGCGGATAGGGCTGTCACATATGCTCATTTGACCGACCCTGGACATGTCTGCTTCTTCTAGTTCCACCGAAACCCTTAAGAACTCCAAAAGGTATGTTTAGATCTCTCTTTAGTTTTGTGTTTTTCTCAAAAAAAATTTTAGATTTTGACTCTAGATGATGAAAGAATATAGATCTATGAAATTTTGTTTTTAATTTTCGTCATACATTTTAAAAGAAAAATATTTTAAAGAAAATGTATGATGATCATTCAAATTTTCCACAAATGAGGAATCATAGGAGGTAGATCTTAGGAATTTGTATAATTTTAGAAATTATAACTCAAGGTGAAGAGTAGATCTACACAAAATGTCGAATGTCAAGCCCAAATCTAAAAGAAGGTTTTTGATTTTTAAAAGTAAAGTAAAAAAAAGGAATAATAAATAAAATGTTGATAAATTGTTCATTTTCGGATTTTTACAGATAGAACATCAAGTAATAATGGAACTTAAGATTTATAAAGAGAGTCATGCAAAGAGAATAAAATTTTGCATTATTGCCCGACGATAGTACTGTCGCCGGCGATAGTAAAAAAATAGTATAAATTTATTTCTTGATTTAACATGATATTAGAATGTTTTTTTTGGAAATGACATCATCATCCCGTACAAAAAAAAGCACCAGCCGCAACCCACACGCATCATATCAAACGTATCTGAGAATTGAGAATGCGTCTGTTGGTGTTGCTAAACATTTTGATGAATTATTGCCACCACATATCTATGAATTACTTGTGGAGGAAGGTATAATGTCTCTCATTATACCGAACCTTTTCTCCTCTATGTTTGTAAGGGATTTTTATAACAATTTGGAAGACCCTAAATATACTGGTTTGAATGGAGGAGTAAGGTCAAAAATCCAAGGAGTTGAAATAGACATTACACATGCTGATTTAAGAAGGGAGTATAATCTTGCGACTTGTGAAGACAATTTTATGGACATTGTAGAGAATTACCGAAAAGATCGTGATTGGAAAATATTGAATCAAGTCCTTCATGGGAAGGAAAATAGGAGTTTGATTCAAGATATCTTATCATTGACTCGCGATGCATTTGTGGTGCAATATATATTAAGAAACACGGTTATGTTGAAATCTGGTGATACAAGGAAGATCACGGCTCAATTGAGCTTAGTGACGTACTATGTATTAGAATGAGTCAAGTTTGATGTTGCTGACTTTTTGTTATCCATCATAAGATATACGTATAAAATGAAGCATCCTCTTAAGAGGAAACTGAATACACTTCCATTAGGAAGTGTTATTCAAAAAATCGTATATCACAAATATGATTGGATGGATCAAGGATTCTATTTCGATGACTGTATCCCGACGACACATACCGTAAAACCAGCTAGAGGTCCATCTCCAAGGGCTGCCTCTTCATCAAGACAATCACTCCAAAGGGTAAGTTCTTTACGTGAATCTATCGATTACCTACGAGAGACTGTGGAAGAGATGAAAGAGGAACAAAGGCGAGGTCATTCAGGATTTCGCAAATTCATGAATTTTCTGGTAAAGGGGCTGAAACTGAAGCCAACTCCAGAAGAAGAACGAGAATGGGGGAGTCCATTCGAGGATCCACCATGACATTCGATTAGACGTGCTCGAAGACCTAGAGAACAAACACCAACTTCCAGTGAAGATGTGAATGCTTCTACTGAAGAAAACATTGATGAATGACTTGTTATTTGCAGTGATGTAATATTTTGTTGTTGATACAGTCTGTGATATCGCCGGGGATAGCAATGTCGCCTGTCGATAGTGAAAACCCTATGAATTTGTGGTTTTGTTGTTTGTATGACTTTTCCAGTTTTATCCTACTTATTTTGTGACAAACTTGTTATATTATGTTATGGTGGTTATTGTGAAAGAATTGTTAATAATGTAATTAACTAAATGATATATATTTATATTTTTGAGTAATTTTCGTAGGCATATTTTATAAAAATAAAAACTTGAAATTTTCAGAGATATATGTAAAAAAAATTACTATTTTTAATTTATAATTCTAAGACTCCAAGTACTAATATTAGCCTTGAAAAGCGTGAATCATTAAGAGGTTTAGTGAAAATATCCGCTACTTGAGAATTTGTTCCAATAAAATTTATTTTAACATGTCCTTTCTTTATATGATCCCTAATAAAATGATGTCGAACATCTATATGTTTTGATCTAGAATGTTTTACGGGATTGTTCGTTAAATCGAAGCACTTTTGCTATCAAATTTTAATTCAACACAATTTTGGTGTATGCCAAAATCTTCTAGTGTTTGTGTCATCCAAAGTGCTTGAGCACAACAACTACCTAGTGCAATATATTCGGCCTCATTTTTAGAGAGGGAAACAGAATTATGTTTCCTACTCGACCAAGACATAAGTGATGGACCGATAAAGTGACAAGTGCCATTTGTGCTCTTTCAATCTAATGAACATCCCGTATAATCAGAATCAGAATATCCATGTAAAATAAAAGAGTCATTTTAAGGATACCATAACCCATGTTTAGATGTTCTTATAAGATATCTAAAAATATGTTTCACCACTTTTAAATGTGATTCTTTGGGATTAGCTTGAAATCTAGAACACAAGAAAACAACAAACAAAATATCAGGTCTGGATGAAGTTAAATATAATAATGAACCAATCATACTCCTATAAAGGGTTTGATCAATTGAAATTCCATATTCATCTTTACCTAATTTTAATGAAGCACTCATAGGAGAATTAGCATGCTTAAGTTTTTCAAAACCGAATCTCTTTAACATATCATGAATGTATTTAGATTAACTAATAAAGATGCCATCATGTTTTTGTGTAATTTGAAAACCTAAGAAAAAAGAAAGTTCTCCTACCATGCTCATTTCAAATTCTTTTTTCATAATTTGAACTACTTCATAACATAACTCTTCATTAGTTGCTCCAAAAATAATATCATCAACATAAACTTGCAAAATAACGAAATCATCATCAATTTATTTAATGAAGAGTGTAGAATCGACACTTCCCATTTTATAACCGTGCTTTAACAAATATTGAGTTAATCTATCATACTAAGCACGAGGCGCTTGTTTTAAACCATAAAGCGCTTTATCAAATTTATAAACATAATTTGGATATTTCTCATTTACAAAGCCAGGAGGTTGTTCAACATAAACCTCTTCTTTTATATACCCATTTAAAAATGCGGTTTTTACATCCATTTGATATAATTTAAATCGTTTAAAACTAGAAAATGCAATAAAAATTCTAATCGCTTCTAGTATTGCTACGGGTGCAAAAGTTTCATCAAAATATATTCCTTCAATTTGGGCATAACCTTTAGCCACTAATCTGGCTTTGTTTCTAACAAATCTAGATTCACTATCCAATATATTTCTAAAAATCCATTTTACACCAACTACTGTATGATTTTTAGGTCTTTCTACAAGATTCCAAACCTTATTACGTTCGAATTGATTGAGTTCATCATTCATAGCTAAAAACCAAAATTCATCATTTAATGCGGTGGAAACATCTTTTGGTTCAATTTCAGAAACAAAACAAAGATTTGAAAATAAGACATGTAAAGAAGATCGTGTACTAACCCCTTTAAGCGGATCTCCAATAATAAGCTCCTTTGGATGATCCTTTGAAAATCTCAATTCACTTGGAGGCATATTTTCTTCTCTCTCTTCTTCTCTTTCTTCTTCTCTTTCTTCTTCTCTTTCTTCTTCTCTTTCTTATTCTCTTTATTTTTCATTTTCTCCAAGTTCTTCATCACCATTTTCCATCAAAGGAAGGGGTTCATCTTCTTTCCCTGTAGTTTTCTTTTCTACACATGGAATAAACTCATCAAACCTTACATGAATGGATTCCTCAAATACCTTTTTTCTTTTATTAAAAATTCTATAAGCTTTACTAGTTGAAGAATAACCAATAAAAATACCTTCATCACATTTTTCATCAAATTTACCTAAAGAACTTTTAGAATTCAAAATAAAACATTTACAACCAAAAACTTTGAAATAAGACACATTTGGTTTTTAATTAAAAATTAATTCATGAGTTAATTTTAAAATTGGGAGAAGCATTATTCTATTCATTACATAACATGTCGTATTGACCGCTTCGGCCCAAAATGATTTTGGTAATTTAAACTCTGAAAGCATCGTATGGGCTAACTCTTGAAGAGTTCTATTTTTCCTATCCACTACACCATTTTGCTGTGATGTGCGTGGAGCGAAAAATTCTTGTTTAAATCCTTACTCCGTACAAAAAGAGATAAATTTCTCATTGTCAAATTCCTCTCCCTGATCTGATCATATGTGTTTAATTTTTAACTCAAACTCATTTTGTACACGCAAACATAATTTAGAAAATTCTGAAAACCCATCGGATTTGGAGGTTAGAAATAAAGACCAACAAAAACGAGAATAATCATCTATCAATACAAATGTATATTTTCTACCTCCTAGGCTAGAAATTTAATTGGTACAAATAAATCCATATGTATTAATTGAAGTGGCCTAGTTGTAGAAATAAAATTTTTACTTTTGAAAGATACTTTTGAAAATTTTCCTTTTTGGCAAGACTCACATAATGAAGATAAATTTCCATTTAGTAATGGTAGACCTTTAATTAATTTATCCCTTGAAAGTTTTGAAATTAACTTGGTACTTGCATGTCCAAGTCACCTATGCCATAATTTTAATTCATCATTTTTTTACAAAAAACATTTTAACGTAGAATTGGAAAAATCAAGAAATTTGATCGTATATACATCATGACATCTAGGTGCGGTAAATACAATTTCATTTGTTTTAGAATCAATAATTTTGCACAAATTTGTAGATGATTCAAATAAAACATTTAAACCATTATCACACAATTGACTAATAGAAATCAAATTAAGTTTTAATCCTTCTACAAATAAGACAATTGAAATTGAAAAATTTTCGTTACCCACAACATCGATGCCGCTGATTTTTCCTTTACTATTGTCTCCAAATGTTACAACTCCTCCTTTCTTCATCTCCAGGCTAAGGAACTTCTCTTTATTGCCCGTCATTTGCTTTGAACACCCTGCGTCCAAGTACCACACGTCTTCTTTGTCCTTTGCCTGCCAACACACCTAGAAAGAGGGGGTGAGTAAAGATCTGGCTACCCAAGTGGTTCCAACCATAATATAAGTAGAAGCCTTAGGCACCCAAATTTGTTTGATTTTACTCTTTCCTTTCCTCCAGCACGAGTCTGTGGTGTGTCCAAACCGATTGCATTTGGCACATGTAATGTATTGAGAAGAGTATAACTTCTCTGGACTTTTGCTGGAAGATGATGCAGTATTAGATAATTTATTATCATTAGAAATTTTTAAACCAGATTTTCTGGATTTTTCGCTATCGTCGGCGATAGAGGTTATCGTTGGGCGATAGCTTATAGTTGTGTATCCGAGTCCAAACCTTCCAGATCCATGACATTGGTAACCTAAGTCCATATCGAGGGATCTTTGTCCCATTCCAAAGTTTTTCATGGCTAGTGTTAAGTCATGAATCTGGTTTCTCATTTCTATATTCTCAGATACTATATTTACGCATCTACGTTCAAAAGCTTTCTTTCCTTCATGGACTTTTGAAATAGAAGCTTTCAAATCTCTCCCTAAAATCTCATTATTTTTAGTGATAATTTTTATTGTAGAATGAAATTTGGAAAGAGATTCTTCAAGCTCTTTTATTCTTCCCATAGAATGATCACACTCTTGGCAAGAAACTTTTTATTTTCCAATAGTCTTAATTTCATTTAGCAATTTCTTATTTTCTTTATGTAAAACTTTATTTTCAAATTTAAGAAGATCATTGTCTTCTAGGCTTTTTTCAAGAGATTTGCAATTTTGTAGAAATTCAGAAAGTAAATCATCATATGTTAGAGGAGTTACCTCAGTGTCGCTCTGGACACTGCATTCGTCATCTGATATGATACTCTTTTACATCAAGCACATGTTGGCCTCCTCCTCTTCGCTTGATCTTGAACTGCTTGCACCTTTGGAGGTAGTGTCATCCCATGTTTCTGCCTTCAACACCTTCTTCATCCCCTTGTGCTTCTTTTCTTTAATTTCTTTCAAGTATTTTGGACACTTGCTTCATATGTGTCCTATCTTCTTGCAGTGATAGCATTCCAGTGGGGGTCTCTCTTCTTCCTCATCATCATCCTTTCCTTTTTTCTTCCTAAACGTCTATTTCTTAAAATATTTTTTAAATAAATTTCTTCTCTCCGGATTTCTCATAAATTTTTTGAACTTCCTCACAAATAAGCTTTCCTCATCTTCTTGTTCTCCCTCAGAATCGCATCTTATCCTGATCATCCCATTTATCTTTAGGCTTTTCCATTTCTACATCTCCTACTTTATAAATAGGATTAGTATACTTACTCTCTACCATATTCCATTCATCAATATCAAGAGAAATAAGAAAACACCTCATTCCTGTTTCCAATAATTATAGTCAGATCCAGTAAATCGGGGAGGTCTACTAATCCCTTTCCCCTAAGAGAAAGCATGGTCGTTCTGTGCCATAATTCCTGGTGGTGACACCGTATAAGGAATAACCACCTCCGATACCACTTGTAGGATCTTGTAGCGCCCTTAGAGGGGGGGAGGGTGAATAAGGGCTCTATTAAAATTATAGATTTTTAAATATTTGTAATTTAAAACACAAAGTTGATGACTAATGTTTGAATGAAAAGTAAAAGTTTATTTCATCAACATGAAAAGTAGAAAATGATTTCAATGAAGCTTGAAATCAAGGCTTACAATAATAAAAATCTCTTGACTTTTTCACCGGTCCTTCTCTAAAGAACTAGTAGGCTATATCCAATATCTCCCTAGATATGGCCACTATCCTCCCCCTAAATCAAACCTATGATCTAGACGCTACACAAAAGGCGGCGACATACTTCTAAGACATATAAGGACCTAGAACACCACACACAAGGCGGTGATTTGCCCCTATACTACACAAGGACTTAGACACCACACACAGGATGGTGATTTTCCCTTAGTAATTACAAAGTACAAAGTGAAAATGAAAGTACAACAGTAAAAACTCAAAAACTCCCTCAAACACGACCTCTGAAGATGATGGTGGACCGTTGAGAAGATCTCCAATCTAGAATTCACTGATGTATCTCCTTCGCTCTTCGAGATTGCAATGGACCAAGGGAGTTCGTTTGGAAACGGAGATGACTGGCACAAAAAATCCTTGGGAATCAAGGCTCTGGTAGTTCTCTTTTGTCCCTGAAATTTGTGGCCTTATATATCTTTTCATGTTATCGCCTGCGGTAGTGTTAACGCCCCGCGATAGCGAAAATCTCCGTGGCTTGATACGTGGCACACGTCGCGCAGTTTTTTGGATCTGAGTGGAGAACGTGACAATCGTGGGCTATCGTGCGGCGATAGTGATATTGCCCCGCAATAACGCTGAGACATGACTTCATGCACGGCAACAAGCGGATCATGGCCGACGTTAGCAGTAACTGTCTACTCTATCGCCCGTGATAGTGAGATTTTCCTTTTCTTCAATGTTCTACTCTGCCAATCCTTCGTATTTGTAAACCTGTTATCCCTGCACATTATACCACTCATACAAAGATCAAATACATCCGAGATTTGTTTTTTTCAAACCAAGAGGTGCGGAACACATGCTCCAACACGGGTTACAATAGAAAGAAGAAATTTTTGGCAAGCAGGTGGAACCGTGTGTTTTACTCGCGCACGAGCACTTCTGCCCGTGCGTGAGCAAGTCGCACAATTAACCACAGAGCACAATAAATCAAGGCAGCTACAGGAAAACCATGTGTTTCCTTTGCGCACGATTTAGAATAAATCGTGCGTGAACCGTGTGTGAAGATTATCGAGCTCAGCTTGACGATATTCTTCGAGCTCCGCTCGACTATTTTCTCGTTAAGAAAAATGCACGATGAGGCATAATGCGTGCGCTAAGGAAATTCATGACCGTGGGTTTTCCAAAAATCAGAATTCTTACCCTGGGGAAAATTCACCACCTGCACAGCAAAAACCAAAGCTGGAGCACAAGCTCCCAGCACCAATACACAACATAAAACAACCAAATCCGCACGAGGAGTACCCTAATACTTTCCCCCTGTAAACAGAATGAATAATTGTATGCGGGCCAAAGCGTTGCACAGAGTGGCCATTGACCAAGAGAAGAAAATATAACCGATTACCGGAAGAAATGCAGGGCACAAGTGAAAAAATAGGCCTAGATGAGTAAAAAACCCTATAAATTTCAGACTCATCAACAAGCAACACAGCACAACACACAAGTATTTATAGCGGTTCCACAATTGGGTACATCCACTTTCCCTCCCACCTTTCTAACTTATGTTAGACAAGGCACAAACTCTTCCAAACTACTCCTTAGAGCTTACACCTCAGGCCCTCAGCCTTACACTCATGTTCTCTTCAGAACCCTACCTCAAGACCAATGAGGTTCCTACCTCAAAGCCCTATAGTGCTCCTACACTCAGTGACCCTCAATCAACCTACCTCAGACTTATCTCTAAGGCCTACATCTTAGGATTTTCAACCCTACAACTTCAGGCACAAGGCCTTACTCTTAGAGTGCTTCATCACTCCTACAGCTCAGTACCCTTCCAGGTACCTACCTTAGTTCCCTTATAGGCACCTACAGCTCTGTGACATATCTGTGACCTACCTCAAGCTGAAGGCTCTACACTCAGTCTCCTCCAAGACCTACACTCAGTGTCATAGTTGTTGTTGGGTATTGTATCCACAATTACCTAGATTTGAAGATGCCTCCGGTCAAGCTAAGATGAATTCACAATGTATTTGACGATATTTCTTCAAGATTGTGCTTGCAGTTATTCTATGCTAAGTACACACCAATGTCAAGGTGCAGTGGGTTAATATACACGGGTCTGCGCAACGTAATCTCTCGTTGAGCAGATCAGTGTGTTGACTCATGTGTGCTCTCTTTATTAGAGTGTACTTATTTTCAAGTACATGGTTGAGATAGATCAAGAGCAGAAAAGGAGCAAGGATGGGTCAAAGACCAAGTCATGGGAAGAGAAGAAAAATCTTCTAAGGAAAATTCGACGGGAATCACTAAGTGATTCTCGCCGATTCGATGGGAATCACTAGTGATTCTCGTCGAATCATCGAGAATCACTTGCCAATTCCCACCGACTACAACCGGCTAACAGTATGCCTTCAAGAATCTTGCTTAGGCAGAATCGACGAGAATCATCAACTGATTCTCGCCGAATCGTCGAGAATGACTTTGCATTCTCGCCGATTCGTCGAGAATGGTCTTGATTCTCGCCAATTACCTCCGGATGGCAAGCTTTTCAACTGAAACTCCACCAATTATTATTCGACGAGAATCATGAGTGATTCCTGCCGACTTCGACGGGAATCACCAATGATTCCCGCCGAATTTGCCTTAAGCAATTTTTATCTGCTCGCTGGACCAAACCAAGTTAAAAGGCGCTGATTAGACCGGGCTTAGGGTTTCTTCTTGTGGGGCCCACAACAGTCTTGTAGGGATTATCTATAGTATATATACTCTCCTATTTTGAAGTTATGGAAGTATCAATCAAACGAAGAAAATGAGAAAGGATTACGGCCGCCGAGCGTGACCTAGCTGATCGTGGACTTCCTCCCGTCTCCATCGCCGCTCGCAAGCCATCGCCGCTCGCAAAGTAGTCGCCGCTACAGATCGCTGATCTTGACTGATCTCCCGACGACATAACTGAGGCACGGTAGTGCGTCTCACTCTTCTCTCTCGAGATCCCTTGTCTCTTGATTTGTTGAACAAAGTTAGATCTTCTATCCGAATCGATTGAGACGACTGATCCGATTGAGATCATTGGTAGACCTTGCTTGACTCATCAAGACGTTTGGATCTACAAAGCATCGCCACCGCAATCATTTGCCACCGCCGATCTCGGGAAGATCCTCTCACATAGAGTGCTCCGGTCGTGGACTCTTCATCTTCATTAAGAACGCATCAACGAATGAAGAGGGACATCGGGTTCTCCATACTTGAAGTTTGTATTTTTTATACATTTTAATTTTCGTGTTGTTGTAAAGGAATAGTGATTCCTCGTTGTAAGGGCTGGGTACAACCCGTGGTGGAGGAGTAGTGACTACTTTGGGTGGAAGGGTTTCTTCCATAGTGTGAGGATTGTATTTCAATCCGTTTGGTGAATTGACCGAGTCGTCCCTTGTTGGGAGATAGGTCGAAGGGGGAGAGTGGACGTACCCAAATCGGGGAACCACTATAATTGCTTTTGTGCTTTTCTGTGTTGTGGTTGTTTTCTTGTGCAGGTTATTTTTTATTGCACAAAAGACTGCAAATCACTTATCCCCCCCATAGGTGAAGTTAATTGACACTAGATAACTTTCAAGTGGTACTAGAGCCACGTTGCTCGTCAATAAGGTTAACACCTTGAGTAAGATCCCGGTTCTAGTGTCAAGAAGAAGACAAGAATATAGCATGGTGCTATACTCTGATGTCTCTCCTCTGAGACTCCCTGCTTACACAACAGAGTATTATCCCATCAAGAAGATGAGAGTTATGTGTCATCTGGAGGCCATTGACCCTCGCGCATCATTCATTATGGAAGAGGGTCCCTTCATTCCCATGAAGGCTTCCGTATCTGGAAAAGATCTCCAAATCCCCAAGAGTCTTGAAGAGATGTATGAGACTGAGCTTTCACTTTTCAAACTGGACAAGCTAATTCGTCAGATCATCACTGACGTCTGATCTTGATCATCTCGCTCAAGATTGGATAATTGTTGGACTGCAAAGTCTATGTGGCAAACTATCTCTGACCTCATGGAGGGAACGGAGACGGCTGGGACTGGATGCCAGCAAGAGGATGAAGCCTATGTGGGGGTCCTCATATCTGAAGATGAAATTCAAGACCAATCTCTCAATATCAGAGCTCCCGTGTCTCTATCTGAGACTGAAGAAGAGATTGAGGAATGCAGTTCTGATGAAGCTGACACATTATTCTCTGCAGATCTTAATGCTAACCTTGATCATCGCAGTCAGGATCTTGTATCTTCCACATCATGCTCCTTTCCTCTTAAGTCTCCTGAAGAAAGGAGTATTTCAGAGGGTTGTCCATCTCTTAATGCTGGGGAAATAGACAGTTTCAATCAAAAGATTGAAACTCTTGATTCCCTACGTTGTGCCCTTCAAAAGAGCAACCTGCTTGTTGAGGAACAAGCTATGGAAATTGCTCAGTTGAGGACCATGATGGATCTCCAATTGGAATCCATCAAGGTGAAAGACTCAAAAATCTCGGATCTAGAGTTTTCTCTAGAAACCGAGAAGAGAATAGTATCTTACTTTTCTAAGGTAGATTCTATCAAGAGAAAGGGAGAAAACGGGTGGATCTCACGAATTATAAAATCGTGGAGAAATGGGGAAACTATTTTCTGACCCCCCCCCCCCCCCACACACCGAGTAGGAAGGGCACACATCATGCCTTTAGGTATGACCATAAGAACATCTATGGTCACTGCAAGAATGATAAACCCTCATGTGGAAATACCCATAGTGCAAGTACTGTTATGGCTACCCATGAGAAAATACATTTGGCTCATCATGAACCTTTTGTATTCTCAGCCTCAGCCTCAAAACTTCATGAGATTGCAGGAACAAGCTCTCACAGTAACTCTCACCACCCTTGGACACAGGGAAAGGGGGTTGGGAAACATGTAGCAAGTACTCATGGGGCCCCCGGATGTGTGCTGGCTGAAAAGAAGACACCACCTCTCAGGCCTCATGACACTCACCACATGTTCTCCATCCACCCTCTCTCGTGTCTCGGTGGAAAGGGCACATCTGTGAACAGAACCTGCTCTGCCCCTGTCAGACCTAAGATCATTACTAACTCAGTCAGTAGATCTGGTTAGAAAAGGAGATACAACATCCATGAGTGTTGGTGTTGTGGTAAAGTGGGTCACTTTGCCATTGATTGTTGGCACAATCCTTCTGTGCCAAGGCCAAGGGTATGTCCACCTCCCTTGGCTAGAGATAGCTTTCCTGACAGGAATCCTGTAGGAAGGCATTCGGTATTTTTTGCTGACAAGAACCTAGGACCCAATACATATTGGGTTCCTAAGGTAAGGCAATTCATTTTTTCAGGATAGTCTAGGTTCCCGTGAATTTAATGGGACCTAGACATGAGATGTTCCAAGAATGATACGTAACAAGTATATGGGATAAGAGATAGTGCTAACTACAATGGCCTACTCCAACTGAATACCTGGTGTACTTCAAGTAGAGGATCTGAATGATCAACTTAATGATCCCAGGTACGAGCATTCAGTTTCGAAACTTGAGTCGCATTACATTGATGCTTATATATATATATATATATATATATATATATATATATATATATATATATATATATCCAACCGAATATGTAGATTCTCTTTCTAAAGTAAATGTATATATATATATGTTCACACCCCTGATGATATGACACGAAGGCTAATACCTCAATGATCCCTAGTTGGAAATCTGATGAATTCTTTCTTATATACATATCCATGTGATAATGTATAACAATCGTTGTCAATCAGTCCTATGAAAATCAAGGAGCGTGTGCCAGTAACTATAACGAAAATTATATACTTATGACTCACCTAGAATTACACAGTACTTATTTCTAAGGTTAACAGTCATTCAACTCGACCCAGGTTTTCTGACCAAGAATTGAAAAAGGGGGCAAAGATTCGAAATCAAAACGGATAGTAGAAACATGCCCTTTACATTGGAAATAGCGGCTACCCCAGAGTTCGGTTGATTTAAATAGCGTACCCTCAGTTTGACTCCTCACCTTCCAGAACTCGCGTAAGTCCCGTCGACTTCCCAGAAATCTCTCTGAATCCGTCAGTCGTGCGGAAGTTGCTCCCTTGCTTCTGTCGCCTGGTGTTCTCCGTCATTCCTTCGTGCCTTCCATTGACTCTGCCGCTGTCCTCCCTCAGTCGGCTCCATGCTACCGTCGACGACATCCTCTAGGCGCAAGGAACTTGCCGATTCATGTTGCGCGCTAGGGTTCGAAGAAAATAAACGCAACCGAACTAGCAACCCGATGAGGCAAGTATACCTATCGAATTGTAGCAAGGGGACACAAGTGTCGTATTGAAATCCGGGAACTGTTGGCTAAGCTTACTCACACGAACGCTATTATCTTATCGATGGGAAACTAGGGTTTTAGAAAGTCTAAGTGCAGGGGAGAAAGTAAAGCTATACTAGAAAAAGAAACACTGCAATTAAGAGGGCTATTAAGTAAACAACTATGCTAGAAAGGAAACTACTGCAGTTAATTAAAGAGCACAAGGCAGGTGATTACTACGAAAGGTAGAAAATATGAAATGGAAATGCACCCGATCAAGATTCACCTCGGCTAAAGATGATTAAGAAAATGCGATAAAAATCTAAACTTAATAGGATAAGGGTCCTTGACCGTGGAGGTTCCTAAAGCTTGAACACGCTTCTCTCGAAGTCGTGCCCAACTGAGTTTAGGAAGGTCCGACCGACTCTCGTCTAAATCGGAGGCCTAAAACTCGCTTTACGCGGTGAACCCCACTATTGGATTTTACTCCAATCCGGGAGATTTGGACGTCTGCCTCTCTCGAGGGGTGCGTACAACTCCCTTTACTCTTGAATGCTCACTTCATTCTTTCGGCCTCTCGGCTAGCCCAGAATGAAAGCAAAGGCGGAGAGTATATATCAAAAATATACCTCCGACCCGTGATAAATCAAGAGTAATTCAAGGCCCTAACCTAAAAAGAAAAGATTAATTAAAACATCATAACATAATCACTCTAACCTCGGATCATCAAGATCGAGTACAAGGAGGATTAGTTAATCATAATGGAGTGGAGGGGGGAAGATGAGTAGAAAAGCATAAGAAGAACACAAGCTAAAAAAAACACTTTTATTAATAAAAAGGGCAAGTTACACTATTGAAAATTAAAGTTACAAGTGCATGAAAATTAAACCCTATTCTAGCCCTACATTAAGCACTAAGCAAGAAGAAAATTACATTAAAAGCTAGCACAAACTATGATTAAACTAGGGTTAACAAAAAAGTACAAAGAGAGGGGGAGAGAGAGAGAAAGCATGAAAAAGGATCAAGAAGCAAAGGGGCAGCACCTCCCCCACTCAACCAAAGCTTGCTGAAATGGGGAGGAGGGGGGCTCAATTTATAGAAAATTTCTCGGGTTGGTCACGCCCTCCGACACGCCCTAGGGGGGGCGTGTCAGGGGGAGTGACAGGTACGGATTTGACCTCGGGCTCCGGATTCTGGCGGGAGGGATGATTGCTTCGGTACGTCGGTGGTCACGCCCTAGGTCACGCCCGTGACAGGGGGGCGTGACAGGCATGTCATGTCCAAATCATTGGTCGGAAATCCGTCGGTCGCCGAAAAAGGAAGGTGTCACGCCCATGTCACGGGCGTGACATGGGGTGTGACAGTACTATTTGCGTGCTGAGGCGGAAGGGCATTTAATGCGGCGGCAGCTTTGCAGCAGAGGGCGACACGCCCCTGGTCACGCCTAGTGACACGCCCAGGGAGGGCGTGACAGGGGGGCGTGACAGCGGTTTTGACCGTTTTCTGTCCCTTCCAACATGTGTCCTCGGGATCGGGTGACACGCCCTAGGTCACGCCCAGGGAGGGCGTGACAGGGGGGCGTGACAGGCCATTTTGGCAATTTTTCTGAAAACCTGCAAAAAAACAGGAAAAAGTTAGTGGCAATAAAATTTACATAAAAAGGATAAAAATAAACTAATAATAGACATAATTTGTACAATATAAAATATAAAATACGATAATAGTTTAGGCTACAAAACGTATTATCAAATTCCCCCAAGCTTAAGCTTTGCTTGTCCCCAAGCAAAAATATAAAAACTAGAAATTTATAAAAATGACTAATCAAAAAGTTCTAATTATGCCTACACAAGTACTATGCAAAATTCTTAGTAGGAAAAGGTGAAATGTAAGTCTAAAACAATTATTTAGGTATGGTAAAACTTTTAAAAACTTTACTTAATAAAAACAAATCATCCAAAATTTTAGCGAGATTTTTTAAATGGACTTAAGTAAAGCAACGAAAATGAAAAACACGCATTGAGTTGTTACTAGATCCAAGCAACGTATTATAATTATATCAATTTAATTATCAAAAATCTAGGTTTAAATCCAAAACTAAAACTGATTTACTATTTTTCTTTTCTTAGTTGTTAAATAAAAAACAAAAAGCGTGAATCAAAAGGACTTAAATAGGACAGAAACGTTTGGTTTAGGAAAATGATTAGGAGTGGAATTCAAAGATAAACGTGAAGGTTTAAAATCACACTAAACCAAAGCAAAGAGTTTCAAAAACTTTCATAAAAATATGTACACATTTTTTTTCTTTTTCTTTTTCTTTTTCATTTTTTTTTTTTTTTCAAAACAAAGGCCATAAATATTTTTATTTTCCTTTTTGAGTTGGCCAAACAAAAATAAACATCACTTTTGAACATACTTCCTTTTTTTTTCGAAAACCTTTCTCCACAAAAATCACAAATACCCTATCAAAAATCGTCAAAATAATTTATGAAACTCAAAAAAGGCTAGTGTGATTCGATAGGTTGGAAATTTTGGCTTTGGTGAAATTGAAATGAAAGGAGGAGCTATCAAATGAAATCGGAAAAAGGCTCAAAAACGGCTAACTAGTGGTAAAAGTTTTTTTTAGGTTGGCAGGAAAGCTCAAACGAAAACAAAAATGGCCTAAATCATTTTCACGCTTTTGAATTTATTTAAAACAAAGGTTTGAAAATTTTTCAAAAAGCGAGTCCTAGATAATAAAAGAAGATTGATGAAATTAACTTGAAAATAGAAATAATAGGTGACTTGGATCGTTCACATCTACTACGTTATTCAAAAGTTGACTTTACAAAAATTATTCAAAAACGAAAAAGAAAATAGTGGATGATGAATTTTTAAGAAAGTAAAGGAAATAAACATCAAAAAACCATAATAGAAATGCGAGTTTTAGAAAAATATTTCACCTTAACATGCTACCGTGAATTAGAAACACAGCATGGCCAACATTTTACTTGTGAAACATAATTAAAAAGGACGATTAGAAATATTATAATTAACTAAGTTATTTATAGGAGATTTTGAGTAAAATAAAACTAAAAACTAGGGGTACTATTGAAATACCAAAATGTCTAAACTATTCAAAAACACATATATATTTTTTTAATTTAATTTTGTGGAATATTCTCTTTTTTTTGGATTTTGGAATTTTAAGATATTCATCATTTTTTTTTCTTTTTTTTTGAAATATTTACAATATATACAAAAAGAAGATTATTTACACTACGCAAAAATGAAGGAGGAAATCCTCCCCCAAGCTTAAAACAGACATTGTCCTCGATGTCTAAAGAAGGGGATTGGAGAAGGAGAGAAAAATAAAGTACAGAATTGAAAGACAGAATTGAAATACAGGTACTTCCCCGGATTTATTTGCTGCGAAAACCGAGTGATGCCGCTCCCCGAATGTCTTCTTTGGACTTCGTGATGGATTCAGCAATGTTGGAGCAGGCGATCGCAGAAGCTTCAGCTTGTCGAAGCCGTCCGAGGCCAAAATTGTAAAATAAAGAAAACAGAAAAAAATAACTTGGGTTGCCTCCCAAGAGCGCCCTTTGGTTAAAGCGTCGTTGAGCTCGACGCATCAAAAATAATATTGTCCAAAAAATATTGTTGTCCCGAAATAAAATTGTTTTTAGCAAAAAAAATAAAAATTTCAAAATTAAAGTTCGTGAAGCAGAAACTTAATAGTGTTTGGACTGACATCATCATCACCAGAAAAATACAGTTTAAGACGCTGACCATACACTTTGAAATTACCCTTATCAGGGTGAGAAATTAAAACAGTTCCATAAGGAAATACTTCTAAAACAGAAAACGGGCCAGACCAGCGAGATTTTAATTTGCCCGGAAATAATCATAAACGAGAATTATATAAAAGGACTTGGTCGCCCGGCTTAAAGTTTTTAGGGTGCCTTAAGTGTTTATCGTGTAAACGCTTCGTCCGCTCTTTATAAAGTTTATTATTTTCATAAGCATAAGAGCGCTACTCGTCGAGTTCATTTAGTTGGAATTTTCGAAGGTCACCGACTGAGTGGGGATCGAAGTTTAAAAATTTTAAGGCCCAAAAGGCGCGGTGTTCTAACTCTACGGGCAGATGGCACGATTTTCCATAGACCAGCCGATACGGCGTACATCCGAGGGCGGTTTTGTACGCTGTTCGGTAGGCCCATAGAGCATCGTCAAGTTTGGCTGACCAGTCTTTTCTAGAAGTTGAAACAGTCTTTTCTAATATTCTTTTTATTTCTCTATTTACTACTTCGACTTGACCGTTAGTTTGGGGGTGGTAGGCAGTGGATAGTTTATGCGTAACGCCGTATTTAGTAAGGATTTTTGAAAATTGCGCGTTACAGAAATGGGAACCCCTATCGCTAACGATTGCGCGTGGCGTACCGAATCTAGAAAATAATTTTTTAAAAAACGTGACTACAACTCGGGAGTCGTTCGTAGGAAGAGCTTGGGCCTCAGCCCATCGTGAAACATAATCAACAGCAACTAAAATATATATGTTTCCGAAGCTAGAAGGAAGGGGGCCAACAAAATCAATTCCCTAGAGGTCGAAAATTTCGCACTCTAAGAAATAATTTTGCGGCATTTCATTTTTATTAGAAATATTGCCCGACCGTTGGCAACTATCACACCTGCTCACAAAGGCTTGCGCGTCTTTAAACAGGCTAGGCCAGTAAAAACCCGCGCAAAGCACTTTATGAGCGGTGCGAGCAGCTTGATAGTGCCCACCTGTCGGACCTTCATGCAAATGTTTTAGAATATCAATTCCTTCATCAAAAGAAACACATCTCCTTATCACTTGATCCGCACAAATTTTGAAAAGATGCGGGTCTTCCCAAAAGTAGTTCTTCAGCTCAGAAAAGAATTTCTTCTTCTGCTGAGAGGAGAACTCTTTTGGGAGCACCCGGGCCACTAGATAGTTGGCAATGTGCGCGAACCAAGGAGAAGTAGATGTATTAACTAAAAGCAGCTTCTCATCAGGAAAATAGTCATTAAAAGATTTTTCATTTAATTTTTCTATAAAGGGGTTATCTAATCTTGATAAATGATCGGCGGCCAAGTTCTCGGCTCCTCGCTTATCACGGATCTCTAAGTCAAACTCCTGGAGGAGTAAGACCCAGCGAATCAAGCGAGGCTTGGCATCCGTTTTGGCAAGAAGGTACTTGAGGGCCGAGTGGTCCGTAAAAACAATGATTTTTGAAAGTGTAATGTAAGGGCGAAATTTATCAAACGCAAATACTACAGCCAAGAGCTCTTTTTCGGTTGTGGTGTAATTTTCTTATGCAGATGTGAGGGTTTTACTAGCGTAATAGATGGGGTGGAAGTTCTTAGATATGCGTTGACCTAATACGGCTCCCACCGCAAAACTACTCGCATCGCACATAATCTCGAAAGGAAGGTCCCACACCGGAGCTATCATAATTGGCGCGTTAATTAACTTTTCTTTAATTAATTCAAAGGCAGAAATACAAGAGTCATCAAAAATGAATGGAGCGTCTTTTTCTAAGAGATGGGTGAGGGGCTTAGTGATCTTGGAGAAGTCCTTTATAAAACGACGATAAAAACCAGCGTGGCCTAGGAAACTTCTTATAGCTTTTATGTTTGTAGGTGGCGGCAACTTCTCAATAACTTCTATCTTGGCAACGTCTACCTCAATACCTTTAGCAGAAATTTTATGACCCAAAACTAACCCTTCCCTCACCATAAAATGGCATTTTTCCCAATTTAGGGCAAGGTTAGTTTCTTCGCATCGTTCTAAGACTTTTTCGAGGTTTTCTAAACATCTATCGAAGGAGTTGTCGAACACGGAGAAATCGTCCATGAATACCTCCATAATGCTTTCTACGTACTTGTCAAATATTACGAGCATACATCGTTGGAATGTAGCCGGCGCATTGCATAATCCAAACGGCATTCTTCGGTACGCGAAGGTGCCGAAGGGACAAGTAAACGTAGTTTTCTCTTGGTCCTCGGGAGAGATGGGTATTTGAAAGTACCCCGAGAGGCCATCGAGAAAACAATAAAAGCTATGGCCGGAGAGACGTTCTAAAATCTGGTCGATAAACGGTAGAGGAAAGTGGTCCTTACGGGTGGCGTCATTTAACTTACGGTAATCTATGCACATACGCCAACCCGTCACCGTCCGTGTCGGGATTAATTCATTATTCTCATTACTAACTACGGTTATCCCTCCCTTTTTTGGAACTACCTGAACGGGGCTAACCCACTTACTGTCCGATATAGGGTAGATAATTCCTGCGTCTAATAGTTTCATAACCTCGCCCTTAACTACTTCTTTCATATTCGGGTTTATACGGCGCTGAGGTTGAATAGAGTTACGCGAATTATCTTCCATTAGAATTTTATGTGTACAGAAAGATGGGCTTATGCCCTTGATATCAGAAATTTGCCAAGCAATAGCCCGGCGATGCTTACGTAGAACTAGAAGAAGTTTATCGTTCTGCGTATCCGTGAGGTAGGCCGAAACGATAACTGGTAACTTGGAGTCTTTTTCTAAGAAAGCATACTTAAGGTGTTCGGGAAGTTCTTTAAGTTCTAGGGTAGGGGGTTCTTCATAAGAGGATTTTGAGATTCTTTCTTTTTCGAAAATAATATCTTCATAGACTTTTTTATAAGGAACGTAATAAGGGGTGGGGCTAGCAGCCAAGACAGCTTCTTGTAGAGATTCAGTGGGAAGAAAAGAGGAAGAACAAAAATCAGAAAACTCTTTTTCAAACTCAGAAAGACAATAAGAAGATTCATCACTTCCTTGCAGTGATTCTGTTGTAAGAGAAGAGGAGCAAAAAGTAGAAAATTCTTTTTCAAAGTCGGAGAGGCAGTAGGAAGAATCATCACTCACGGCGTCTATGAAAAAACATGAGTCATCGTTCGCTAAGGTGTTCTTCATCGAAGGGGTGATAGGAAATGTGACTTCGTCGTCGCCTACTCGAAGAAAGAGCTTACCATTGCTTACGTCAATGATGGCTCGGGAGGTGGCAAGGAAGGGTCGGCCAAGGATCAGGGGAACCTCGACGTCTTCTTCGATGTCCAAAATGACAAAGTCCACCGGGAAGATGAACTTGTCGACTTTCACTAGAACGTCCTCCACTATTCCTAACGTATATTTGACGGATCTATCGGCTAGCTGGATACTCATACGCGTGGGGTTAAGGCTACCAATCCCTAACTTTTGAACAACGAAAAGGGCATCAGGTTTATACTTGCGCCTAAGTCGGCTAACGCGTGTTTAACAAAGAGATCACCGAAGACACACGGGATAGAGAAACTACCCGGGTCACTGATTTTCTTCGGCAAACCGTTTGTTAAAACGGCGGAGCACTCGGCGTTAAGCGTGACGTGCGAAAGATTCTCTAACTTCTTCTTGTTTGTGAGGAGGTCTTTAAGATATTTGGCGTATTTCGGCATTTGCGAAATAGCCTCATGGAAGGGAAGATTAATGTGGATTTGTTTGAAGATTTCTAAGAAGCGGGAGTACTGATCATCTTGACGTTGTCTATTAAGTTCAGAGGGGTATGGAGGAGTTGAATTATTTTTGAAGATGGGTGGTGGAGTGAGATTATTTTCTAAAGTGGGGGTGATTACTTCTTCAGCAGAGAGTGGAAGCGGAGCAGAGCTTTGATTTTTAAAAGTGGAAGCGGAGCTTTGATTTTTAAAAGCGGAAGCGGAGCTTTGATTTTTAAAAGCGGAAGCGGAGCTTGCCTCGGGCTCTTCACTTACCATACCGGAGACTTGCTTCCCACTCCGAAGAGTTATAGCTTTCGCTTGCTCTCTCGGGTTGGGTTCGGTATTGGAAGGAAGAGACCTTGCGGGTCGCTCAGAAATTATTTTCGCGAGCTGTCCTACCTGATTTTCTAAACTTTTTACGCTTCCGGTTAAAGTTCTTATGGTAGCGTCATTTGTGGTGATATATTTAGAAAGTAATTCCTCCAAGCTCGGAGGTTTTGGGTAATTTTGAAGAAGTGGTGGTGGTGGTGGTGGTTGTGCAGAAAAATCATTTTGCGGAGGTGGGCGCATCGCATTCGATGGATTACTCCATGAAAAGTTCGGGTGATTTCTTAAAGCGGGGTTATAACTATTCGGAAAATTAAAACCAGGCGGATGAAAATTCGCAGCAGAAAAATTATTAAAAGCAGTTCTAGGCAAATTATTAACATAATCTAAATGTTCTGGAGTAGGGGTTGCAGATTCCCATACCTGAGGGGCGGAGGCAGCAGTCATCTCCGTGATTTTTTTGCTTAGGATTTCTACTTGCAGAGCGAGCTGGGAGACGTTGTCCACTTCATAGATACCTGCAGGCTTGTTCGGGCGGGACCTAGGCATATTCCACTGATAAGTGTTCATGGCCATATCCTCAAAAAGCTCAAGAGCGGCTTCCGGGGTCTTATGATTTAAAGTACCGCCAGAAGCTGCGTCTATCATTTGCTTCGTGCTTTGATTTAGCCCGTTATAAAACGTCTGCACTTGTAACCATACAGGCAGCGCGTGATGTGGGCATCGTCTTAATAATTCTTTAAATCTCTCCCAGGTTTCGTAAAGGGTTTCAGAGTCTATTTGTCCGAAGGCAGAGATGTCGTTCCTAAGTTTTGCAGTTTTAGCGGGCGGAAAATACTTCGCCAAAAATTTTTCAGTTAATTCATTCCAAGTGGTTATGCTATTTTTCGGAAGTGTGTTAAGCCACTGCTTAGCTTTAGTTCTTAGAGAGAAGGGGAAGAGTCTTAGCCTGATCGCATCATTTGTGACACCATTTATCTTGAAGGTGTCGCAAATTTCAAGAAAGCTAGCTATATGTGCGTTCGGATCTTCATCTTGAAGTCCGTCAAATTGCACATATTGCTGCACCATTTGAATTATGTTAGGCTTTAGTTCAAAGTTATTATTTGCTATAGTAGGGCGGACTATACTCGATTCTGTTCCCTCGAGGTTCGGTCGTGCATAATAGGACATAGTCCTTTGAACGGCCTCATCTACGTTGGGTTCTTCCATTCTTAAAGTATTAAATGACTCGGAGTCCTCAACCGGCACTTGGATAGTAGGACCTTGAAATCGCGATCTTCTCCGAAGAGTACGCTCAATTTCGTGGTCCAAGTCCAAAATAACCGACGGACTCCCGCGGGTCATGCACTAAAAGAACAGAAAAGAAGAAGAGAAAGAGAAAAAGGATAAACTAGAAAGAAAAACTAGATTTAGAAAATTAAATTAAAATTTTTTTTTTCTTTTTGAAATAGATTTTTTTTTATAAATTAACTCCCGAACTTCCCAAGGACTACCCCGTGAAGGGTTCGCAAGGTACTAGACAAGACAGTGGCGCTTAAAGCCCTTTGCCCTTTTCGAGAGAATTAGGTGGCGTAGAAAAATTGTGAGGCTGGTTTCTATTAAGAGCGGTGATAATTTTTTTTTTGATTTTTTAAAACTTTAAAGAAAGGGGATGAGAAAGAGAAGAGATAAAATTAATAGGTTCGTGTTTTCAAAATATCAACGGAAGTTGGGTCCCCGGCAACGGCGCCAAAAACTTGTTGCGCGCTAGGGTTCGAAGAAAATAAATGCAACTGAACTAGCAACCCGATGAGGCAAGTATACCTATCGAATTGTAGCAAGGGGACACAAGTGTCGTATTGAAATCCGGGAACTGTTGGCTAAGCTTACTCACACGAACGCTATTATCTTATCGATGGGAAACTAGGGTTGTAGAAAGTCTAAGTGCAGGGGAGAAAGTAAAGCTATACTAGAAAAAGAAACACTGCAATTAAGAGGGCTATTAAGTAAACAACTATGCTAGAAAGGAAACTACTGCAGTTAATTAAAGAGCACAAGGCAGGTGATTACTACGAAAGGTAGAAAATATGAAATGGAAATGCACCCGATCAAGATTCACCTCGGCTAAAGATGATTAAGAAAATGCGATAAAAATCTAAACTTAATAGGATAAGGGTCCTTGACCGTGGAGGTTCCTAAAGCTTGAACACGCTTCTCTCGAAGTCGTGCCCAACTGAGTTTAGGAAGGTCCGACCGACTCTCGTCTAAATCGGAGGCCTAAAACTCGCTTTACGCGGTGAACCCCACTATTGGATTTTACTCCAATCCGGAGATTTGGACGTCTGCCTCTCTCGAGGGGTGCGTACAACTCCCTTTACTCTTGAATGCTCACTTCATTCTTTCGGCCTCTCGGCTAGCCCAGAATGAAAGCAAAGGCGGAGAGTATATATCGAAAATATACCTCCGACCCGTGATAAATCAAGAGTAATTCAAGGCCCTAACCTAAAAAGAAAAGATTAATTAAAACATCATAACATAATCACTCTAACCTCGGATCATCAAGATCGAGTACAAGGAGGATTAGTTAATCATAATGGAGTGGAGGGGGGAAGATGAGTAGAAAAGCATAAGAAGAACACAAGCTAAAAAAAAACACTTTTATTAATAAAAAGGGCAAGTTACACTATTGAAAATTAAAGTTACAAGTGCATGAAAATTAAACCCTATTCTAGCCCTACATTAAGCACTAAGCAAGAAGAAAATTACATTAAAAGCTAGCACAAACTATGATTAAACTAGGGTTAACCAAAAAGTACAAAGAGAGGGGGAGAGAGAGAGAGAGAAAGCAAGAAAAAGGATCAAGAAGCAAAGGGGCAGCACCTCCCCCACTCAACCAAAGCTTGCTGAAATGGGGAGGAGGGGGGCTCAATTTATAGAAAATTTCTCGGGTTGGTCACGCCCTCCGACACGCCCTAGGGGGGCGTGTCAGGGGGCGTGACAGGTACGGATTTGACCTCGGGCTCCGGATTCTGGCGGGAGGGATGATTGCTTCGGTACGTCGGTGGTCACGCCCTAGGTCACGCCCGTGACAGGGGGGCGTGACAGGCATGTCATGTCCAAATCATTGGTCGGAAATCCGTCAGTCGCCGAAAAAGGAAGGTGTCACGCCCATGTCACGGGCGTGACATGGGGCGTGACAGTACTATTTGTGTGCTGAGGCGGAAGGGCATTTAATGCGGCGGCAGCTTTGCGGCAGAGGGCGACACGCCCCTGGTCACGCCTAGTGACACGCCCAGGGAGGGCGTGACAGGGGGGCGTGACAGCGGTTTTGACCGTTTTCTGTCCCTTCCAACATGTGTCCTCGGGATCGGGTGACACGCCCTAGGTCACGCCCAGGGAGGGCGTGACAGGGGGCGTGACAGGCCATTTTGGCAATTTTTCTGAAAACCTGCAAAAAAACAGGAAAAAGTTAGTGGCAATAAAATTTACATAAAAAGGATAAAAATAAACTAATAATAGACATAATTTGTACAATATAAAATATAAAATACGATAATAGTTTAGGCTACAAAACGTATTATCAATTCACCGTCAGTTCTCCCTCTCTCATCGACTCCCATTCCCACCGCCTTCGGTCCCGACGCAAGCCAACTAGGTGATGACGACGCTCTTCCCCAACGCCGCGACGCTTCTTCGTCAACGCCGTGACGCTCCTTCGCCAACGCCGCTTCATATTTTGCACGACGTCTGCCGACACCATTTTAAATAAAATATATAATTATAAATAAAAATTATAATTATATATTTTATTATTTATCTTTTATCATTTTATGCAATTTCTATTTATAGCAATTTCTATTTAAGCAATGTTTTAATTTAAGCAATCTTATTATTATATTTTTATTTCTTGTAATTATGATGGATACTTATAACCATCATATATTTGCTTCCATTTTCATGCATTTTAATTTTGGAATTGTTTTTATTTTGTTCTAAATATGTATGGAGGAGATTGAGTGGTGTAAGGCTATATATAGCCATGTTTTGTTTGATTAAGTATTGAAAGAATGAAAAATTGAAAAAAACCTAGAGATTCTTGAGAGAATTCCCCCCCCCCTCTTTGGCAAATTTCGGCCAACCCCTCTCTCCCTCTCTCTACCTTGGCCGCCGGCAACCCCCTCCCCTTTCTTCTCAATCTCGGCTACCTCTTTTCTCCCTTCTCCTCCTCCTCCTCCTCAATATTCTCCCTCACCTCCACCACCCCAACCCAAGCCCACTTTTACTTCCCCAAAAAAATATCGGCCTCCCTTTTCCCTCCAAGCCGCTGGCCACCACCACCCCCTTAGGGCTCGGCCAAGTCCAAAGCCTCCACCTCCTCTCCATCTTTAATCTCTCTCGGCCACCTCCTCTCTTTCCTCCCCCTTGGCAATATTCGGCCTTCTCCTCCCTCTCCCCTTTCTTGGTTTTCTTCTCCCTCCTTCATATCTTCCTCTTCCTCTAGCTACCCGAGCCCTCTTCTTCCTCTACGAAGAAAACCAACCCCTTCCACCCAACAAGCCAAAACCGGCCTCCTCCCTTCATCACAATCCGAGCCCCCCACACCTCCTCCCCATATAACTGTTGGACATTTTCAAGAAAATCTCTCTTCTAAACCATGGGCCTGCATCAATTTGGTATCAGAGGGAGGTTCATGTCAATTTTCTAATTTGCACCCTCCAACTTTTATGGCCAGACTTGCCCCAATGTTGCTGCTTTCTTTTGACTGTTCCCCCCCTCACGGGCTACTCATCGGAGATGAGTGATTTTAAGTGTGGGGGAATTGATGACGACGCTCTTCCCCAACGCCGCGACGCTTCTTCGTCAACGCCGTGACGCTCCTTCGCCAACGCCGCTTCATATTTTGCACGACGTCTGCCGACACCATTTTAAATAAAATATATAATTATAAATAAAAATAAAAATTATATATTTTATTATTTATCTTTTATCATTTTATGCAATTTCTATTTATAGCAATTTCTATTTAAGCAATGTTTTAATTTAAGCAATCTTATTATTATATTTTTATTTCTTGTAATTATGATGGATACTTATAACCATCATATATTTGCTTCCATTTTCATGTATTTTAATTTTGGAATTGTTTTTATTTTGTTCTAAATATGTATGGAGGAGATTGAGTGGTGTAAGGCTATATATAGCCATGTTTTGTTTGATTAAGTATTGAAAGAATGAAAAATTGAAAAAAACCTAGAGATTCTTGAGAGAATTCCCCACCCCCCCCTCTTTGGCAAATTTCGGCCAACCCCTCTCTCCCTCTCTCTACCTTGGCCGCCGGCAACCCCCTCCCCTTTCTTCTCAATCTCGGCTACCTCTTTTCTCCCTTCTCCTCCTCCTCCTCCTCAATATTCTCCCTCACCTCCACCACCCCAACCCAAGCCCACTTTTACTTCCCCAAAAAAATATCGGCCTCCCTTTTCCCTCCAAGCCGCTGGCCACCACCACCCCCTTAGGGCTCGGCCAAGTCCAAAGCCTCCACCTCCTCTCCATCTTTAATCTCTCTCGGCCACCTCCTCTCTTTCCTCCCCCTTGGCAATATTCGGCCTTCTCCTCCCTCTCCCCTTTCTTGGTTTTCTTCTCCCTCCTTCATATCTTCCTCTTCCTCTAGCTACCCGAGCCCTCTTCTTCCTCTACGAAGAAAACCGACCCCTTCCACCCAACAAGCCAAAACCGGCCTCCTCCCTTCATCACAATCCGAGCCCCCCACACCTCCTCCCCATATAACTGTTGGACATTTTCAAGAAAATCTCTCTTCTAAACCATGGGCCTGCATCACTAGGGTCTCACTCTGCTATGCACTAGGGTAACGTTCATTCCTCCTTGAATCGAACTTGTTTGAAACTTGTCTAGTGTAGCTCCTAAACTAGAGATTCTGATAAGGTTTAGTCCCTTGGACGTTACTTGTTTAGGTTTGCAATGGCTCCTCGAACAACGGTTGGGCTCCTCACCGGTTGTGAGTTTGTTAGGACCGGCTTCTCCCATGCCTCTGATGAGTTCAGGAACATTATACTGATTCTTGAAGAAGACTGGCTCTCCTTTATACTTGAGCACCCGTGAAATATTCTGGATAAAGAAGTGCTTTAATTCTTTACAACCGCAAAGCTATGGCATGAGGATACCCTGATTAAGAGTAAGATTGCTGGTCTACGGATCAAGATGTCTGCAGGAAAATTGTCACAACATTTGTAGCTCAACAGTTTTGAACAAGAGGACTACCTAAAGGAAGATGATCGTGCCAGGACTATCCTATTCTGTGGACTCGCTCGAGGGACTAAGTATATCAAGCGCAAGGAAATGAATGAGGAAGGAAAACTTCTATCTGATATCATTGGGAAGGTCCTGATCTGCAAACCGGGCTCCCACGATCATATCTCTGGTGATATGTTCAAGATCCTGGTGGCCGTAGTATGTAGAAAAAGATACAACTGGGGGGCCATACTGTTTGAGAAGATTAAAGATACTCTTCGAACACCCAACTTTTGGTGGATCATCAGCCTGTACCTCAATTAGATGGATGGAGACAAGTTTGACATGAGTAAGGGAGTTCCTCTCCAGTACTTGAAGAAAATTGACTCAAGTGTGTTTGATAGATAGGAAAGGAGGATTGGTAAAGAAAGTGTGGCTGAAGCCAATGATGATGAAGATAACAGAGCTCCAGAATACCGAAGTCCCTTAGATGACCCCAGTGACGTTCCTGATTTGCTGCATGCAGGAACTGAGGGGGAGTCATTACACATTCCTTTGGATGCCCTCAGGACGGAAGTCTCAGGTTCAGATCATGCAAATGCAGTCACTGACATTACCCAGATTGCAAAGGATGCAGTAGATACACTCGCTACCGATCAAGATGACGAGGAGGAAGTGGAGGATGACATGGAGGATGATGCTGCTGATGAGGATGATGTGGAGAATGAGTCCACTGATGATGTGAACAATGACCAAGCTGGAAATGAGATGGACTTGAGGGAAATTGATGTTGATCTTCCCTCTGTGGAACAGGTTCAGGTAGCAGTTCCTGATGTATATGGTGCAACAATTGAGGGGGAGACCTCCCGATAGGGGATGATGAGTATAGAAAAAATGATAGAGGCTGCCCCATTCCCCCCTCAAGAGACTGTGAATCTATCCAGCTCCACCAGTGTATCTGCATATGAAAATCCCTACTCCCAAAGTCCTATCCCCCCTGAGCATGACCAGGCCATTCATCAAGTTCATCCGCTAGGACCAAGCCTGGCAAATCACACCGTGAATATCATTCAAGGTATAGTGGATGAACTAAAAACTTCTTTTGAACAATCTCACAACAAAGTGTTAAACCGAATTAAACAATCTGAGGAGCTAATGCTTAAGAATGTTGTGGAAATAAATCATAAATTGGATCTTATGGAACAAAAGTTTGATACCAAGTATGCAGAGGCTGGCACTGCAGTAAATCTTCTAATGCAAGGACTCTAGAAGAACACAACTGATCTAGCAGTGGTGAACCAAAATGGACATGTTGTGGCTGACAACATCAAGCTATTCGATGCCAACATGGTGACTCTCAACGTAAATAAGACCTCCCTTCTAACTGAGTTCACTAAGACTACAAAACATATTGATGAGTAACTGCATTCCTATGCAAACTCCATTGCCCTCGAAGCCAAAATGGGGGAGAATGAATATACAGCTAAGATGGTAGGGCTAGAACAAATCATGGTCGACAACTTCAAACAGTAAAATAAGTATGTTTTTGATAGCTGTCACTGGCTAGTTCTGCAGGCATCCGGTATACAATTTCCAACTCCGGTTCCTTCTCCTGATGAGGTTACCACTGATGCTGATTAGGTTGCAAGTGTTGAGGAGGTTCCTCTTAGTGAAGCTGATGCTAAGAAGGCTGCTAGGGCTGCTGCCAAAGCTGCACGCAGTGCCTTGTTTGACCAAGAAGCCATAGCGAAAGGAAAAAGAAAACTCAAAGAAGGGATGTCCAAAGAGACTCCAACTGAGAAGAAATTAAGATTGAAGGAGAGTGAAGTTCGAAATGAACGATGGAGTCCTATCTCGAGGAGTATTATATTGGAAACTTTTATGCTATAATAGTGGGGGGATATTAATCGAAATGAAGTATATAGTCAATATGAGTGGGAGCTGCATAAAGAATATGAAGCTAAACGAAAAATATTTTTCAGGACTAACACTGTGGAACATAAAGCTCCTCCCTGTCATAACCCGCATTTTCTCCGAATTAAGGAATTATCAGAGTATGAGAAAACACGCATCATGATGCCACGTCGAGCAGGGGATAACTGCTGACGCTCAGGCAAAACCATCTACTAACTTTAAGAGGAATTTCATGAGTTTAATGATTAGAAAATCAGTAATATTTTAGAGGGCGTATCCCTCGGCTCGGTGGATCACCTAGTCCAACGTTAAAAACTATAATTTACGATGCGGAAAATACTTTATTCAGGTTTGACTTCTTAAGGAGTACATAAGTGCCCCAAGAGGACAGCTTATGCTATGCACGACTCTACATTTATTTTATATTATATATAAGAAAACGAACTTTATACGTTGTTTGGAAAATAGTGATTTTAGTTTTATAAACATGCTGATCATGCGATATACTCATAATAATAGTTGTAGTTTTAAAATAACTAGCAACCTAGCATAAGTCCTCCACAGAGCAAGTAGACTATCTCCAGAAAATGGTAGCAGCAAAAAGTAATATATCTAGTACGAGGGTAAAAACTACCAGTGGGCGCCAACAACCTGACACGAACCCACTGGCAAATATGTATGTCTGTAAGAAAAGTACAACAAAACTACCTCACTAACAAAGCAACAGGATCTCCAAAGTCCAAGCGACCACCAGCAACACCACCACCACCTAGCCACCAAACTTGCTACTACTCAGAACCTGAGACATTCAAAAGGAGAAAGAATACCTCAGTAAGCTAAACAAGGAAAAACTGCATGAAAGTGTCAACTAGGGAATAAATGAAAGAGGAAATCACACAGTAGTAAAAGTCACTACTGCCCAAAGCAAGGCAACAAGAAATGCACTACGTGCGAGAAAACAGCATCAACCCTGCCCAGAAACTACATCCTGTAGAGTCTACTAAGCTACCAAAAGCCCAAAGTGCTGCAATCTACCAAGGAAGAAACTTCTAACACCCTCAGCTGTGGGAGATGGTAGTAGCAAAGACAAACAACATGGATCCGAGTTGGAGGCAAACTCAAGCCCCCAACCACCATTTCCAACCCAACAAGCTCAAGGGTCTACATGTGAAAACACAAGGGACCTTCCACCCCCTTGCCCAGCCAGTACCTGGAGCAAGATAGAAGAATAAGGGTGGCCTTGGCTAAATTACACAACACCTCCCCCATGAAGAGCTTCAATCAACCACTACTAACCACGACCCACGATTCGGCCTTAAGAAAAGAAAAATAAGGCCGATAAGGAAACTAAAAATGTAATCAAGGAATTCACTCGGTAACGATAATCGAGGTAGAGGAAAAGTGTTGAAATGACTCAACACGGCTTGGCGGTTAGTGGGACCCACTCAACGCCTACCTAGACCTTGGCGTTGAGTGAGCTAGCCTCACTCAGTGCCAGGACAAGCATGGCGTTTAGTGAAGTTCACTCACTCAACGCCTCCAGCAAGAACAACTCTGGCATTGAGTGAGCTAGCCTCACTCAACGCCAAAACATGCATGGCGTTTAGTGAGGTACACTCACTCAACACCCTGGTACTTAACCACAATCAGAGAAAGTGGCGTTGAGTGAGCTGGCCTCTCTCAACGACAAAACAGCAATGGCGTTGAGTGAAGCTCACTCACTCAATGCCCTTACACTTAGCCGCAAAAGAGAACTACGACGTTGAGTGAGTCCACCTCACCCAACGCCAAACCAGCAATGGCATTGAGTGAGGTTAACTCACTCAACTCCCCAGCACTTAGCCGCAAATAAGCAATTCTGCGGCATTGAGTGAGCTGACCTCACTCAATGCCAAAATAGCAATGGCGTTGAGTGAGGTCGTCTCACTCAAGCAAGAAGTTCTGGCCGCGAAGAAGGGCAGTGGAGTTGAGTGAGTCTGCCTCACTCAACGCCAAATCAGAAATGGCGTTGAGTGAGGTCAACTCTCTAGACGCCACGAGACTTGGCCGCATACTTGCCTTTGGCGTTGAGTGAGGCCACCTCACTCAATGCCAAACCAGGAATGGTGTTGAGTGAGGTCAACTCACTCAACGCAAAAGTACTTAGCCTCAAAAATGGCTATGGCGTTGAGTGAGCACACCTCACTCAACGCCAAAGTACTTGGCTGCATAGAAGCAATGGCGTTGAGTGAGTCCACCTTACTCAATGCCAAAACCGAAATGGCTTTGAGTGAGGTCGACTCACTCAATGCCAAAATAGTTAGCTTCTCAGGAAATCTGCGGCGTTGAGTGAGCTTGCCTCACTCAACACCAAAACAGAAATGGCGTTGAGTGAGGTCGACTCACTAAACGCCAAAGTACTTAGCCGCTAGCAGGGGCTGTGGCGTTGAGTGAGTCCACCTCACTCAACGCCCCAGTACTTAGAAATATTCTGACTTGCTACAGCTTCGACGTTGAGTGTATGCACCACACTCAATGCCAAATCCGCAAAGGCTTTGAGTGTGTGCACCACACTCAACGCCAGCTAGACAGAACTCAAAAAGGCTCTTACCAACAACACAGCAGGCACCCCCTTCTTTCTCTCTCTCAGCTTCACCCGCAAGCCACCAACAAGACAGCAATCTGGAATAAATTGATGGCATTACATCGGCGGGTTGAGCACCAACAACACAAAGAAGGGGGGCTCATGGGAGAATCTAAGCCCTAAATTCAGCAAGAAAAAGAGAACATGCTTGGCTTCTACCCTAGGGCTAACCGGGAAATTTCAACATTCAAGAAAACAACAATGGCAAGGGCAAGAACACCACTTGCCATGATTTCCGGCGAAGCTTGGTCAGCTTTCCCTCCTCTTACTTGGCACTAGCAGCAGTAGTACCTAAAAGCACTTTAATGGTGGAAACCACAAGAATTGGAAATCCCAAATCTCCTAAAACTCCACAAAAATCAAATTTCTTACCGTCGAAACGTAGATCTGAGCGAGAGCAAGACAACGCCGCTTTCGGAATCGAAATACGTCCACGAACACTCCCAGAATCACCGTCGGAAAGCTAGGGCAGCCTATCGTTCTGCCTCTGATTTCCGCGAAACAAGAACAACGGTTTTCTGCTTTTGGTCTTGGGAAGAAGGAGGAAGGAGAAGTGGGCCCGCCACTTCTTAATAAGGCTTTTATAACTACTTAGCCATATCGGTTCAGCCTAACTGCAGCCCAACCGCCGGTTCACTCAGCTAAAAAATAAAATTTCTAATTTGATTTTACTAATAGCACACCCAAAACGACGCGAAAACCAAACTACTTCGGAATTCGACGAAATTCGCACCGAAGCTAAATACCCACGCTATGAACACAATGACGAAGTCAAAATAAAATTTTGATGAACAGAACTCGAGTTATAACCTCCTAAAGCCAAAACACAAACATCCCCCAAGTGGCCACACCGGGTCACCCAAAACGACTCGGCTTGCTAGGGAGACCTTTGTAACACCCCTATCCGTCGTATAACATATAGCAGTAGGTCCGGCCGGGGCCCGATGCCATATACTACGGACAGACCGGTTGGTTACGCGTTGAAACCAATCAACCAATCATAACGTCCTACACAACACCTAGCGGAAGTAATTATTAAGCTGCACAATTAAGAACCCTGCCAACAGCATGAATGTCCACTACAAAAACACCCGCAGGAATGTTCCAATACACATAAAACAGAAATGGCCTTAAGGCCTTACATAGTTTGCTTGATACAAAAGTGTTTTCATACATCGGCTCGCAGGCCGGCCATACATGGTCACAATGAAACACTCAAAATTAGGCCTTCGAGGGCTAGCTCAGCTACTTGGGCTTTAGCCCGCTATTTTCCGCTCGGCTCCGCAGCACCTGCAAGCACAAATAACCGCCCGGTGGCAAACAAAAGCAACGGTCAGCTATGCTGACCAAATTATAACGATCCCGCCCCAAAATCGGGGCGGCGATGCTCTTTCCCTGCACTTTATTAGTATAGGCAATTTATTAGCATAAACATACATCATCACAGGCGTAGGCTCGCACGGCCACACACCTCGTGCACACAGGGCACATTCACGGCGAACCGGCCAACGTCACGTCAATTCAAGCCATAGACGTTCCCGTTCCACCACCGCCTCTTGGACGGCCAACCATATGAGCATTTTGCCTTCCTGGCCTTGGTCACAACAATTTAAGCCATAGACCGCCGAAGACCCACATCCATGCCAACCGTCCTACCGAACGACATAGACCGGGTACGGTTCCGCCTGACCCGTGCTCACACCGCAACGACAATTTAAGACATATGCGCAGGTCAAGACTCACCGAGTCCCGCTTCCACCACAACAATCACATAACCAAGTTATGTTCACGTTGGCTCCCCGGCCATCGTGTTGGCAAAACTCGTTTTTGCCCCGTTTTTCGGGTGCACCTTAGAGTTAATCTCTAAGGCTCCCTGTTGCAATCTACCATGTAGAAAACCCGAAAAACGCCCAAACACCCGGAGTCTTCCCCGGTTCATATGCAATGCAACATCACCGATCCGGCTCTACTTGTCCGGATAGGCTTCACACACAATACCTATGTCCGTTTTTGCATACAGACTCTATACATGGGGGACTTTACATATCTACCCCAAGGAACGCTCCAACTTTTCGCTCACTCGCGAGAGAGGGCTTCCTATGCAAAGGGAAAAAGGGCTTCACATGCCCAAGGATGAGAAATCGTTACCCTTGCGTTCTTCCGCGGCGCCATGAAAATATATGCGGATGAAAAGCACCGCAATCTCCTTGCCTCCGCGGATCCGAAGACGGTTCGCGATTTGGAGCTCCAAATATCCTCCGGCGACCGGATCTATCCCTTCTTCCTCCTCCTTGCTCTCTCCTCTCTCTAGCTTTTAGAAAGAGAACCACTCAAGAGAAATGAGGGTTTCTAAACCCTATTCCCGGGTATAACCCTGGGGAAACAACCCCCAGCCGTCGGATCTCAAATCAAAGAAACAAACGGCCTTGATCGGGCCTGAAAATATCAAATCTGCGTCGAACACGGGTTGCAACACGGCCGTGTGCCTGGCCGTGTCACCCATTCGCCGTCTCGACCGACTCAAAAACCAGCACACGACATTCAACACGGCCTCCGACACGCCCGTTTCACCTGTGACACGCCCGTGTCGGGACCCGTGTCACGCTTCCCCGTGTGCAATCGGCCAGCTTTCCCAACCCGAGAAGGACACGGCCACCGACACGCCCGTGTCGACACCCGTGTCACTACATGTTTCGGATGACACACCCGTGTCGACACCCATGTCACTACCCGTATTGGATGACACGCCCGTGTCACTACCCGTGTCGGATGACACACCCGTGTCAACACCCGTGTCACTACCCGTGTGCCAAAAATGGCACAGGACCAGAAATATACCGAGGAGGACACGACCATGTGACACGCCCGTATCACATGTTGTGTGCCTGACACGCCGTGGGTCACGCCCGTGTCCCAGGCCGTGTTCCAGCCTTCTACGATCGTCGACCACCAAAGCATCGACCGCACGACCCGTGGTCGAACACGCCCTGACACGGCCTCCGACACGCCCGTGTCGAGACCCGTGTCACCTGCTTCAAAACGCCGTCTTGGATTAAAAATGCCACCCGTCTCTCTTTTGAGTTTCGGGGTATTACAAGTCTCTCCCCCTTAAAAGAATTTCGCCCACGAAATTACTAAAGGAAAGTAAACATAAAACCAAGAGCAGTACCTGAGAGAAATAACTCTGGGTACTCCTCCAGCATGGTCTGCTCCCGTTCCCAAGAGGGCTCCTCACGACCGCAATTGTCCCAACGGACCTTGACCATTCGGATCTCCTTGTTACGAAGTCGCTTAACTTCGGAGTCTTCAATACAAACGGGCTTGACCCTAGTCGTCAACCTTTCTTCCACTGGTACTTGATCAACTGCGATCACCTGCGAAGGCTCTTGCACCGCCTTCCGCAATACAGAGATGTGGAACACATCGTGTAGTCCACTCAACTCTACCGATAACTTCAAATGATAAGCCGCTTCGCCGACCCGCTCCAGAATCTCAAAGGGTCCAAGGTATCTTGGGCTCAGCTTCTTCAAGCGTCTCACCCGCGAAACACCCTTGAACAGCTTTACTTTCAAGTACACCCAATCGCCCACCGCGAACTCCACATTCCGATGCTTGGTATTGTAGTACTTAGCTTGCCTATCATGAGCGATCAGCAAACGCTCTCGAATGATACGCACCAAAGAAGTAGCATTTTCCACCTCCTGCTTCTTGTACAACCTTGCCTCACCCGTTTCAAGCCACGATAATGGCGTGCGACACTTCCTACCATACAGGGCCTCGAAGGGTGTCATTTGTATACTCGCTTTGTAGCCATTGTTGTACGCAAACTCCACCAAATACAGGTGGTCCTCCCAATGCTTCCCGAAGTCTAGGACACACATGTGGAGCATGTCCTCCATCGTTCTATTGACTCTCTCGGTCTGCCCATTCGTCTGCGGATGGAAGGCTGTGCTGAACTTCAACTTTGTCCCCAGCATCTGCTGCACCAACCTCCAATCATTGGACGTGAAATGCCCATCGCGATCACTCACAATGCTGCGAGGCACACCATGCAGTCTAACTATATTGTCCACATATAGCTTTGCCAACTTCTCCACCGAGTCGCCTTTCCTATGTGGAATGAAATGCGACACTTTAGTTAACCGATCTACGATCACCCAGATGGCGTCGTTCCCTTTCTGCGACCTTGGCAACCCATGCACAAAGTCCATAGATATGTCGTCGAACTTCCACACCGGTATAGGCAAGGACTTCAGAAATCCTCCCGGCTTTTGGCACTCCTCCTTCACCAAGGCACACGTTTGGCACTTAGCCACAAACAACGCTACGTCTTTCTTAAGCCCCGGCCACCAAAACAGCTTCTTGAGGTCACGGTACATCTTTGTGCTCCCTGGATGGATCGAGTACTTGGTATGATGAGCCTCGTACATCAACTCCGCCCGTAGGTTACTCCCGCTTGGGACGCAGAACCGATGATCCTTCCATAGCAACCCATCTTCCACTGAAAACTGGGAATTTGACCCATCCAACGCTGCCTCCATAAGCTCCTTCATGGAGTCATCTAACTCCAATGCCTGCCGAACCCGATCAGCCAGGTCATACTGGACCTCTGTCCAGTTCAACATTGCTTTGGCGCTCGTCTGCTTGTCAACGCAACAGATCTCAAGCTCCTCCAACTCGCATATCAGCCGCTCATCATGCACCGACAACCAGTTGGCTTGGGCGGGAGCCCTGTGACTCAACGCATCAGCAACCGCATTGCCCTTCCCGGGTACATATGAATCTAGAAGGTGTAGTCCCCCAGGAACTCCATCCACCTCCTCTGCCTCATGTTAAGATCCTTCTGATCCAATAGGTACTTCAGGCTCTTGTGATCGGTATTTAAATCGACCCTTACGCCGTATAGGTAGTGCCTCCACAGCTTAAGTGCAAATATCACGGCCGCCAACTCTAAGTCGTGGACCAGATTATTCCTTTCATGCACTTTCGGCTGACGCGATCCATAAGCTATCACGCTCCTATGCTGCAACAACACGTAGCCCAAACCACTACCCGAGGCGTCACTATACACCTCGAAGCCCTCGGCCCCACTCGGCGAACTAAGCACTGGCACCGTGGTCAACCGTCTCTTCAGCTCCTCAAACGCTTGCACGCACTCCTATGTCCACAAGAATCTCTGATCTTTCCTTGTCAACTTCGTGAGAGGTAGAGCTATCCGCGAGAAGTTCTCTACAAAGCGCCTGTAATATCCGGCAAGCCCGAGAAAACTACGTACTTCCGCGATAGAAGACAACGCAGGCCACTCCCGTATCGCAACGATCTTCGCCGGATCCACCGCTATACCTTCCCCACTAACAATGTGACCAAGGAACGCTACTGAGGGTAGCCAGAACTCGCACTTGGAGAATTTCGCATAAAGCTCATTCCTCCTCAAAGTCTCCAACACCAGATGCATGTGCTTGAAGTGATCTTCTTCGCACTGCGAGTACACCAATATATCGTCAATAAAGACGATTACAAAGCGATCCAGGAAATCTCGGAACGTCCTGTTCATCAAGTCCATAAACACTGATGGCGCATTCGTCAGTCCAAACGGCATGACCGTGAACTCGAAATGCCCATACCTTGTGCTGAATGCCGTCTTCGGGATATCACATTCCCTTATCCTCAACTGATAGTACCCCGACTTCAAGTCCAACTTAGAATATACCGACGATCCGACTAACTGATCAAAGAGATCATCAATCCTCGGGATTGGGTACTTGTTCTTTTCCGTCAGCTTGTTCAACTCTTTGTAGTCGATACACAACCGCATACTACCATCCTTCTTCTTAACGAAGAGGACCGGTGCGCTCCAAGGAGACGAGCTTGGACGCACATAACCTTGTTCCATCAGCTCCTCTAGCTGAACTTTCAACTCTGCCATCTCCTTAGGCGCCAACCTATACGGAGCACGTGACACCGGTTTGGCCCCCGGTACGAGCTCGATGGTGAAATCAATCTCTCGCTGCGGTGGGGCCCCAGGAAGACTATCCGGGAACACATCGGGGTATTCACAAACCACGGGGATGCTATCTAATGTGGACTTTGGCTCCATAGCCCCCACCATTGCGAAGAACAGCTCTGCACCAGCACGAACTGCCTTTACCACTTGAAGAGCAGACATCAGCGTCTTGCTCAACCCCTTGAGTCCCTCGAATGTTATCCCCAGCCCAACACCCAGCTTGACCTCCTTCCGGTCACAGTCAATCCAAGCTTTCTGCTCCGAAAGCCAATCCATCCCAAAGATAACGTCGAACTCTACTAGCGGCAGTAATGATGCTAGCAAGTCAAACTCTTGGCTCCCAATGTGAACCTTTACGGCGCACACTCTGTCCGCACGCATCGAGCACCCATTCGGTAGCAGCACATCCAACTTGTCCTTCGCCATCGAAAAAGGGACTCCGATGCGCGATATAAAATTTTCGGACAAGGAGTGTGAAGCTCCCGTATCGAACATTGCCCGTGCCGGACTATCGCTAATCAAAACAAAGCCTATGCAAACCATATTAGGCTAACAAGCAAAAAACAACAGTATCTAAGTTAACTTGCTATAAATTAACTCGTACCTGTCACCACATCTGCTTGTTTAATGGCCTCTTGCTGCCCCAAGTTGTAGACTCTAGGCTGAGTCGGAGCATAGTGAGACGCGGTTGACTCCACCGCCTTGCCCTTCTCTTCGTAAGTAGCTCCTTGCTTCCTCTCGGATTTTGGGCGTCCGCTCCAGCAATCGCAGGCAAAGTGCCCCGTCTTTCCACACGTGAAACAAGCGCCCGGGGTTCGGTTGGTTGTTGCCCCCGAGGCACCTGTAGAAGAAGCTGGACCTGACGTCCTAGTCTTCTTGAAGAATTTTCGATAGCCCGACTTCAACGTAGTCGGCGCTTTGAACTCCGATTTCTTCCCGCCAGATTCCTTCTTAGCTTGCACATTTCTCATGTCCTTCTCCAAGGACCGGGCCGAGTTGACCAAGGTTAGGAAACCCTGCGTCATGGGCCCTGACAGTAGCAACCTCAGCTCATCTCTTAACCCTTCGTAGAAGCGGTTAGTCTTTCGCTCCTCGTCGGCAAAGGTAGCGCTAGCATATCTCCCCAACCGAGTAAACTCGTGGAGGTACTCGTCTACAGTGCTATCTCCTTGCACCAACTTTTGGAACTCATTCTCCAATGCGATCCTCTGCGCTGAGGGGAGGTATTGAGCCATGAACAATCTTGCAAACTCTGCCATAGGAACTTCGACCAACGGCCTTCCCCTCAACTGGTGTAGCTCTAGGCCTTCCCACCATAACCTTGTGTCCCCATCCAAAAGGAACGTCGCTATCGTGGTCTTCTGCCACTCTTCCGTTTCAGTAGCTGTCATCACCCTATTGACTCTTGAGAACACCGGTGGGTGGAAGCCCATCACATGCTTCAACTGTCTTTCAGTTGCTCTCCGAGGTAACTCCGGCTCCACCGCCACCTGCTCAACCCTTCTAGGCTCTGCCGCTTGGAGCGGCACGTGCTCCTCCGCAGGAGTAGGCTGCTGTACCTGTCTTGCAGGTTGCGCATTAATCATCGCCATGACAGCTTCTGCCACCAACCTAATGGTCTCGGCAGACGGAGGTGTTGCAGGCGCTTCACTTGGAGCACAGCTTGCCTCACAACCTGGCCGTTCTGACGGCCCAGCACCACTCTTGGTCACCTATAATCGTGCAAAACACCGATAAGCGACCAAATATTACTGCAAACAGCAATTATAGGAACACGCAGGTTCCTCAAACATGTGTATTTTCATTCCTAAGTGGACATTCATGGGTTCTTTTCATGTTATAGCGATGACGCACACATGTGCTCACCACCCCTTAAAGTGAATTCGCCCACGAATTCATTTATGTTTGACCGAAACCAGTAGTCTAATACCAATTTGTAACACCCCTATCCGTCGTATAACATATAGCAGTAGGTCCGGCCGGGGCCCGACGCCATATACTACGGACAGACCGGTTGGTTACGCGTTGAAACCAATCAACCAATCATAACGTCCTACACAACACCTAGAGGAAGCAATTATTAAGCTGCACAATTAAGAACCCTGCCAACAGCATGAATGTCCACTACAAAAACACCCGCAGGAATGTTCCAATACACATAAAATAGAAATGGCCTTAAGGCCTTACATAGTTTGCTTGATACAAAAGTGTTTTCATACATCGGCTCGCAGGCCGGCCACACATGGTCACAATGAAACACTCAAAATTAGTCCTTCGAGGGCCGGCTCAGCAACTTGGGCTTTAGCCCGCTATTTTCCGCTCGGCTCCGCAGCACCTGCAAACACAAACAACCGCCCGGTGGCAAACAAAAGCAACGGTCAGCTATGCTGACCAAATTATAACGATCCCGCCCCAAAATTGGGGCGGCGATGCTCTTTCCCTGCACTTTATTAGTATAGGCAATTTATTAGCATAAACACACATCATCACAGGCGTAGGCTCGCACGACCACACACCTCATGCACACAGGGCACATTCGCGGCGAACCGGCCAACGTCACGTCAATTCAAGCCATAGACATTCCCGTTCCACCACCGTCTCTTGGACGGCCAACCATATGAGCATTTTGCCTTCCTGGCCTTGGTCACGACAATTTAAGCCAAAGACCGCCGAAGACCCTCATCCATGCCAACGGTCCTACCGAACGACATAATCCGGGTACGGTTCCGCCTGACCCGTGCTCACACCGCAACGACAATTTAAGCCATATGCGCAGGTCAAGACTCACTGAGTCCCGCTTCCACCACAACAATCACATAACCCGGTTATGTTCACGTTGGCTCCCCGGCCATCGTGTTGGTAAAACTCGTTTTTGCCCAGTTTTCCGGGTGCACCTTAGAGTTAATCTCTAAGGCTCCCTGTTGCAATCTACCACGTAGAAAACCCGAAAAATGCCCAAACACCCGGAGTCTTCCCCGGTTCATATGCAATGCAACATCACCGATCCGGCTCTACTTGTCAGGATAGGCTTCACACACAATGCCTATGTTCGTTTTCGCATACGGACTTTATATAAGGGGGACTTTAAATATCTACCCCAACGAACGCTCCAACTCTTCGCTCACTCGCGAGAGAGGGCTTCCTATGCAAAGGGAAAAAGGGCTTCACATGCCCAAGGATGAGAAATCGTTACCCTTACGTTCTTCCGCGGCGCCATGAAAATCTATGCGGATGAAAAGCACCACAATCTCCTTGTCTCCGTGGATCCGAAGACGGTTCGCGATTTGGAGCTCCGAATCTCCTCCGGCGACCGGATCTAGCCCTTCTTCCTCCTCCTTGCTCTCTCCTCTCTCTAGCTTTTAGAAAGAGAACCACTCAAAAGAAATGAGTGTTTCTAAACCCTATTCCCGGGTATAACCCTGGGGAAACAACCCCCAGCCGTCGGATCTCAAATCAAAGAAATGAACGGCCTTGATCGGGCCTGAAAATACCAAATCTACGCCGAACACGGGTTGCAACACGGCCGTGTGCCTGGCCGTGTCACCCATTCGCCGTCTCGACCGACTCAAAAACCAGCACACGACATTCGACACGACCTCCAACCCGCTCATGTCACCTGTGACACGCCTGTGTCAGGACCCGTGTCACGCCCCCACCCCCCCCCCCCCCCCCCCCCCCCGTGTGCAATCGGACAGCTTCCCAACTCGAGAAGGACACGGCCACCGACACGCCTGTGTCGACACCCGTGTCACTACCCGTGTCGGATGACACACCCGTGTCGACACCCGTGTCGGATGACACGCCAGTGTCACTACCCGTGTCGGATGACACACCCGTGTCGACACCCGTGTCACTACCCGTGTGCCAAAAATGGGACAGGACCAGAAATGTACCGAGGAGGACACGACCATGTGACACGCCTGTGTCACATGCCGTGTGCCTGACACGCCCTGGGACACGCCCGTGTCCCAGGCCGTGTTCCAGCCTTCTACGATCGTCGACAACCAAAGCGTCGACCGCACGACCCGTGGTCGAACACGCCCTGACACGGCCTCCGACACACCCGTGTCGAGACCCGTGTCACCTGCTTCAAAACCCCGTCTTGGCTTAAAAATGCCACCCGTCTCTCTTTTGAGTTTCGGGGTGTTACAACCTTGCCCATAGGCTACAAAATAGGCCACTCAGTTCTAAGGAGCTAAACCACTCTCCACAAATGGCACAAGCCACGAAGACGCATCACCGTAACACCGGACGATAATAAAATAGTCGCAGAAAAATCGGGGGCATTACAGTCACTCCCCCTAAAAGAAAGTTTTGTCCCGAAACTTTACGCACAACACTCCTACTAAAGAAGAAAAAGTAACAAATAGGAGTTACAAGAAGGAAAACATACCGATCAAAATCAGGGAAACAGGTGAGGGTAAGCTTTCTTCATGGCCGACTCTAGCTCCCAAGTCGCCCTCTCAAAATCCTGATTCTTCCAAAGAACTTTCACCTTCGGAATGGACTTCCTTCGCAGCACCCGTTCCTGAGTATCCAAAATATGGACCGACACTTCAACAAAAGAGATGTTGTGCTCCAACTGGGGCACAACGTCCAAGACTTGCCCACTGCTGCGCACACACTTCCGCAATTGACTAACATGGAAAACATTATGAACACCTGGGAAGTTTGCTGGCAAATCCAACCTGTAAGCTGACACGCCAATCCGCTCCAAAATCTTAAACAAGCCCACATACCTCGGGTCCAATTTCCGATTCTTACCAAACCTCTTTACACCCACCAACGGGGAAACCTTAAGAAATACAAGGTCCCCTATAGAAAACTCCAAGACAAACCTACGCCGATTGGCGTTCTTCTCGTACCTCTCCTGAGCTATTCGAAGCTTCTCTCAAATAAGCTTCACTACGAATTCCATTTTCTCAAGCGCATCAGGACCCAACAAAGGCCTCTCACCAGCCTCATCCCAAAACAACGGATTTCTTCAGCGCCTCCCATACAAGGCTTCAAAAGAGCCATCTGCAAGCTTTCCCGATAACTGTTGTTGTATGCAAATTCCATAAGTCTCATCCGCTCATCCCACGCTCCACCGTGGTCTAAAATGTAGCATCAGATCATCTCCTCAACTATCTGGTTCACCCTCTCCGTCTTTCCATTTGTCTGTGGGTGAAAAGCAGTAGAATACCTCAGATCCGTACCCAAACCCTCCTGCAGACTCTGCCAAAAATGAGAAGTAAACCGGGAGTCTCGATCAGGGATGATACTCACAGGCACAACATGCAGTCGGATGACTTCATCCAAGTACAACTCCGCTACCTTCTTCATCGGGTAATCAATATTATATGGCACGAAGTGCGCACACTTCGTTAGTCTATCCACTATGACCCAGACAGAATCAAATCCCCTCGGGGATTTCGGTAAGCCCCTGATTAAATCAATAGATATACTTTCCCACTTCCAAGTCGGGATATCTAACGAAGTCAAATTGCCACCAGGCCTTCCATGATCGGCCTTCACACGCTTGCAAGTGTGGCACTCAACAACAAACCGGGCTTCATCACCTTTCATGCCATACCACCAGGAAATTTGCTTTAAGTCACGATACATCTTCGTAGATCCCGGATGGTAGGCAACGCTGGATCCATGAGCCTCCTTGCATATCATACCTCTAATGTCCCCAACAGCGGGGATGCAAAATCTGCTGCGGTACTTCAAAGTACCCGCATCATCGATAGCAAAGTCTGGCAACTCCCCCTTCTCGGTCCTGGTGAATAAGTGCAGAAGATCCGGATCGTCCTTCTGGTGCAGTCTGGTCAAATAAATCAAGGACGGCTCTGCCACTGATAAACTACTCTACAAGCCACAGCATCCCACTGATATATCCATAAGGAGAAACTCCTCCACTAAACAATCGGCGATGAGATTAAAGATCTTTCCCATCTTTCGGCTCAAGGCGTCGGCCACCACATTGGCCTTGCCTGGATGATACTGGATCTCTACCTCATAATCGGCCACATAATCTAGCCACCGCCGCTGGCGCAGATTCAACTCCTTCTGCATGAACACGTACTTCAGGCTCTTATGGTCGGTGAAGATTTTGCACTGAGCCCCATAAAGTAGGTGTCTCCATAGCTTCAACGCATAAATAACCGCTACGAACTCGAGGTCATGCGTAGGATAATTATTCTCATGAGTCTTCAATTTCCTTGACCCATAGGCAATCAACTTTCAAACCTGCATTAACAAACAACCCAGACCTACATGCGAAGCATCCACGTAAACATCATAATCCACCCCTTAAGTAGGCAGGGTCAGAATGTGAGCAGTGAAAAATCTCCTCTTTAACTCCAGGAAGGCTTCTTTGTACTTCTCGCTCCAAACAAAAGCCACGTTCTTCTTAGTCAGCTTGGTCAAAGGTGCAGCTAGAGAAGAGAAACCCTCTACGAACCTCCTGTAGTAGCCGGCCAACCCTAGGAAACTCCTGATCTCCTTAGGCATATTCGGCCTACTCCAATCCATCACCGCTGCGACCTTTTCTGGGTCGACCGAGATCCCATCCTTGTTCACCACGTGGACTAGAAATGAAACCTGAGGCAACCAAAATTCGCACTTGCTCAGCTTGGCGAATAACTTGTGGTTGCTCAACTCCGATAGAACCAAGCGCAGATGCTGTTCATGCTCCTCAGCACTGCGAGAATAAACCAACACGTCATCGATGAAGACAACTGAAAGTGAGGGTAAGATCTATCTTAACTCTAGAGGGGGGGGGGGGGGTGAATAGAGTATTTTAAAGTAAATTTACAATTTTAAAAAACATAACAGTAAAGGCTTAATTTATGTATAGGTGTAATGTGCTTTGATGTAGAAATAAAACTAAAGCAGTAAGGATAAAAACCACAACACACAGCAAAGAATATTCACAAGAAACCAGAAGACACAAGGAACTATAGTGGTTCCCCAAAAACCTGGGTACATCCACTCTTCTACCACCCTTGGTAGGAATCCACTGCAGGATGAGTTGATCAGGTGTCTTGGGCAACCAATGAGCTTTTGATAAGGTGCTCAAAAACCATACTAGATTTTTTGATCAGGTGTCTTGCCACCACTGAGTTTTGACAAGGTTCTCAGAACAAGAATCATGACTTTTGAAGGGAGATTTGATAACCCTTTTACAGCAGGAAAAGAAAAAGAAAGAGGTGAAGTTGTCTTCTCTATCTCAATCACTGAGAGAAGACTTAGTGGATTGATTGTGTTGTCAAAGCTCTCCCTGAGAAAGATGCGAGCTTTGCTAGGGTGATAGGTCTTCAGAAGCTTCAGATCTCCAGCAGAAGATGGTTTTAGCAGAGGCTGAAATATGAATTGTCTAGAGTCCTTGATGTTGAAGCTATGATCACTTTTAAGTATGCCAACTAATTCTCCAGGATTGATCACTTGATTTTTTTTTTGAATTGATCTCACTATCCTGTGAATCTGTACTGAGAATTTCTTGTTGTAGACTGTCTATATTTGTGTAGTCTCTTGTAATGTATCTCTATCAGACTGGAGAAGAAAAAGAAAAAAATGATTTATTCTTTGAAGATCCTCTATCCAAGATAGTCGTTAGCCCTCAATAAATGCCTTCCATAAATGTTTTGTCTTCTAGAGGAAAGTCCAATAAACATTCTCTGATAAATCCCTTGAAACTTGCTCCAGAATAAATGAAAACGTCTACCAGATCTCTTAAATAAATGCTAAGAGAATTTGAAAATCATTCCAAAAGCTGACTGAATTTGAATCCTCAAAGTCGTCGATCTCTCAGGAAAAACGTGGATCTGAGCTCTACGATCGTCCACCTGAGCTCAGAGATTGGAATGAACATCAGACAGAAAACGTCTACCTGAGCTCGAAGATCATCGACCGGAGCTCAGCGACCTGAAGGACAAGCTGAAGACAGATCGTCGATCTGAGCTCGAAGATCGTCGACGGGAGCTCGACGAATTAGCAGAGTAGAGCTCAGAGAGCGTCGAACGGAGTTCGACGTTTCGTTGACCTAAGCTCGATGATAATTGTCTTTACCTCAGCTTTAAGTCTGATTCCTTGAATGGTCCTGGGGGCAGCTTCAAACCTAATTTCTAAACCCTAAACACATTCTAATGTTGACCTTTTTAACTATACATCTAGGTCAAACTGGTTTCCTAAGAAAAGCATAGTGATCCTTGCCCAAATTAGTAATAGGGTGTTCCAACAATCTCCCCCTATTTGGGTTAGGATTACTATTTACAGATCTCAGAAATAAAAACAACAACAACATACAGAAGAGCAATAAACTAAAACAAAAGAACAGAGCAAGCAACAAAGTAGCAGTCATATTGAATATCAGCAAATGTTCAGAATGATTGTACTGTCTGCTTATAGATATTACTTCTTTTCACTTCCTTTCTTAAATAGAATTTCCCTGTTTGGATTAAGAGCTTCCTTCTTTGACCTTCTATCATCCTCTGCACCTAAGGAGGTTTGAGATCTAGCCCGGGGAACCACAGCCTCAGGATGCAATTTCATGTAGTCCACTGGGTCAAAGAATTTTCTTGATGCATACCTTTCCAGTTCTGCTTTTCTCTGATCTGATAAAGTAGTAATATTGGAAGTGTCTTTCCCTTGTTCTCTGGCCTTCTTCAGCTGATCTAAAGCAGGAAGTTCTTTCATCCTAGCAGTCCATGATAATGGATTGTTCTCTGGATCTTCAAAAGGAACTGCAGGCTCATATCTGTTGACAGTTTCTGAAGCCGTAGAGGTTCTAGTATCAAGATTTTCTCTGAGTTTATAAGAGAAAGGACCTAGAGTTGAGTCCATGTGCCTTTGTACTTCCTTTACTTGAAATCTATGTTCTCTTTGATTTCCTCTATACTGTCCCCTTCTGGACTGATAACCGCTTTGGTATTGTCCCCTGGGATGATATCTTTGTGAGGACTGGGAGGAACTTTGCTTTGAAGCTGGGGTTTGAGAAGCTGAGCCTCCACCAAATCCTGAATCTGGAGGAGGAGGAGGAGGAGGCTGAAACCGAGAATATCCTTTCTCATATCTATCCAATTTTCTTCTTTTCTTCATAGATTTTAATTGATTTTTTGAGAACTGCACTCAGGGCTCAGAGATTGGACAGTCATGCAGAATATAGTATGGAATGTCATTGGCATCTTTGGCTTGAGCAGGAGGAACCTTCATCATGGCCTTGCTTCTGGCCTTCCTTTTCTTGGCAATAGTACCAGAAGAGTCATCAGATTCAGTGTGAAACTGATCACTTTCTGAACTTTGGGGTCTATCATACAAATCATCAATGCTCTTTATATATTTCTCTTGTTGTTTCAATTGATCAGGAGTCAGAGCAGGAACAGCAGCAGCAGCAGAAATTGGAGCAGCAGCAGGAGCAGAAGTTGGAGCAACAGCAGGAGCAGAAGTTGGAGCAGCAGCAAGAGCATATTCTTCCAGATATGTAGCAAGTTCTTTAGCAGCAGTATCGTCAACAATAGGCAACATTTCAATATCAGAAGATTCAATGGAAGTAGTAGCAGCAGCAATAGAGATGGAAGCAATAATATCCACAGCCTTGAAAGAATTGACATATGAGGCAATCAGGCTGGGATCACATACTGAGATAGGCACAATGGCCTTAGTAAGATCTTCAACTTGTTGCACAGGCAGAGAACTTAAATACAAAGAATCAAATACTGATAGCAGACTCTGAAGATCCACTGCAAAGACAGGAGCAAGAACTGAACCTTCAGCAGCCTAAGGCACAACGAGAGCTTCATAAGGCATCTCCCCCTGCCTGGATTCAGTGGCAACTGGATCAAGGCACCCAGAGGAAGGGATTGCCTGAGAGGAGAGGAAGGGATAAAGCTTGGTAGACAGCTCCTAAACATGTTTCAGGAGTGGAGCCAAGGTGGTCTCCAGTCAATAGGTTAGCTTTGGGGCAAGCAACTCATATAGCATGTCTGCCAAGGCTGAGAGATCTATATGCTCAAGAGGGGCTTGAGTAGAGGTAGGAGGTGTAGGGATGGATGGCCTAGGAGTAGGAGGTGTTGAGATTGATGTAACTGGGTTGGAGCTGGATGAGATGATAGGGGAAAAGGATGGGGTGAAGGATGGTTGAGAGAGTATGTCCTGTAGAAGTTCTTGGTAGGAGGATGTAGAGGGAAGCTCAGGAGGAGTGGGAGGAGAATCATCCATGAAGGAGTCATCCAAGAGAGAAAATGATGGAGTGGTGACAGGTGGATAGTAGAACAAAGGGTGGAATTGTTCTGAGGTAGTGGCTGGAGGAGGTGAGATTGGTGATGAGATTATAATGGGGGAGGATATGGCTGTGGTTGAGATTGGTGGTGAGGTTGGTGTAGTGACTGAGGTAGAGACAGCTGGAGGAAGGGGAGAAGCAGGAAAATCTTCTGCTGGGTAAGAGATCTGAGGAGGAGTGACTGAGACAGTCCTTGTGCCTGAAGCAGATGTTGCAGCAGCCCTATTGGGGTTGGTAATCTACCTGTCCCATCTGCTGAAAAGGGCACAGGTAAGTCTTTTGGATGCATTGATGTACATCCCACTTGAAGTCAGCAGTTCAGGGCACCTGGAGTGCAGGTAAACCCCTAAGATCCTCCCAAAGCTTACACAGCTTTTGCTGAGTTTCTTCTTGATCAAATTAAAGAAGATGGAGCCCCAATCCAGATGTTTCTTGACAACCAATGCTCCCATTAAACAGAACTGGTATCTTGAGATAGTTTCATGAGCTGAGTGCTTTGCCAGAAGCACTTTCCCAACCACATCAGCCAAAAATTAAAACTCAATATATAAATTCTTTTTTAGCAATTTATTAGGGTTCACAGCAGAGCGACCCATTCTATCTAGCATAGAATCAAACTCCTCTCCAGACAAATCAATAGAATCATTTCCAGTACTGAGGCTGAAAGCTTCTGTTAGTAGTGCGGGGGACAATGGTACCTGAGTCCCTTTGATCGAGCTGACTATAGAATTCTCATTCTCATTTGTGGCAGAAAGACACCATTCTTTTATTTCATCTACTGCAATCTTCACTCTGGTGGACATAATCTGAACTAACTGTTGTTCTCGGAAAAGATTTAAGATGTCTTTGAATCTCTGATCGCTTCTATTGAAAGAATTCATGTCGATGTTGAAGACTGTATCAAATTTCATTTTTGAAAGAGCAGCAACTGACGTGGCCATCTGTACCTGCAAAGATTGAGCAAACACGACCAAGTGTAGAAAGTTTGGAGGGAAAGAGTTACAGAGAGTATGAAAGCGTAAACGACGAGCGGCAGCCGAAAAATGATTTTATATTAGGGTTTGACGCGAAAAAGGAAGGATCGTCAATCTCCATTCGATGATCAGGACTCCTGATGGAAGCTGAAAGGTCTTCAATATTGTAGATCTCAGTTCGACGATCTAGAGAGAACGTCGATCTCAGTTCGACGATCGAAGGCCTGAAAGAGATAGTATGCAACTATCTGACACGCTCTGAACTCAAGTCGACGTTTTGGGAAAACGTCGATCTCCATTCGACGCTTTCAGGGGAAAACGTCAAGCGCAGTTCAGAGACAGAAACTATCCTACAGACACAAAAAGAGGTAAGTTTTTAGCCTAGTCTTGGTCTGTTTTTACCTTTTCAAAATCTTGTAATTTATTTTAGGCTTCCTCCATCTAACATGCCTAACTTATTGAGGAAGAAGTTTTGTTTCTTTTCATCCAAGGGCTTGGTGAAAATATCTCCCCTTTGCAAATCAGTTGGGATATATTGAAGTTAAATTTTATTTTTCTCAACATTATCCCTTAGAAAATGATGCCTAATTTCTATGTGTTTTGTCCTACTATGGAGGACTGGATTTTGTGCAATGGAAATAGCACTGGTGTTGTCATAAAATATTTTAGACTTCTCTAAGTTGTAACCATAGTCTAGGAGTTCGTTTTGTATCCACAATATTTGTGAACAACAACTGCCTGCAGCCATATATTCAGCTTCAGTAGTTGAGGATGACACAGATGTTTATTTCTTACAATACCATGAGACAAGTCTATCACCAAGAAACTGACAAGTTCCACTGGTGCTTTTCGTGTCTATTCTGCATCCAGCATAATCAGCATCTGAAAATCCAGTTAAGTCAAATGCTGAATCTTTTGGATACCAGAGACCTAGATTTGGACAGCTTTTAACATACCTAAGAATCCTCTTTACTAAAGTTAAGTGTGACTCTCTAGGGCTAACTTGGAATCTAGCACATATACATGTAGCAAACATTATATCAGGCCTACTAGCTGTAAGGTACAATAAAGAGCTAATCATTGCTCTATATGTTGTCTATCAACTGGTTTCCCATGTTCATCAGCATCCAATACAGCATTGGTAGGCATGGGTGTTTTCATACATGATGCATCAGACATCCCAAATTTCTTAACCAATTCTTTTGCATATTTGGTTTGAGAAATAAATATGCCTTCAGCATGTTGTTTGACTTGCAATCCTAAGAAGAAGGATAGCTCACCCATGCTACTCATTTCAAATTTAGAGTGCATAAGCTTGGAAAACTTTTTGCACAAATTTGAATCAGTAGAACCAAATATAATATCATCTACATAAATTTGTACTAGTAGGGTATGGGACTTATGGGTTCTAATAAAAAGAGTTTGGTCTACTCTCCCCCTAATAAAATCATTTTCCAGAAGAAAGCATGCTAGGGTCTCATACCATGCTCTAGGAGATTGCTTTAGACCATATAATTCTTTATGCAGTTTGAAAACATAATCAGGATGAGTTGGAGAGACAAAACCTGGGGGTTGTCTGACATAGACTTCTTCTTTGATCTCCCCATTGAAAAAAGCACTCTTCACATCCATTTGGTAGACTTTGAATCCCTTGTGAGCAGCATAAGCCAGAAAGATTCTTATGGCGTCTAACCTTGCAACTGGTGCAAAGGTCTGGTCATAGTCTATCCCCTCTTCTTGAGAATATCCTTGAGCAACTAGCCTTGCCTTGTTCCTTACAATAATTCCTTAATCATCCAGTTTGTTTCTGAACACCCATTTTGTTCCAACAATGGAATGATCCTTTGGCTTAGGCACTAGTTCCCAAAATTTGTTTCTTTCAAATTGATGCAATTCTTCTTGCATTGCAATGATCCAGTGTGGATCTTGCTCTGCATCTTGAATGGATTGAGGTTCAATTTGAGAGAGAAAGCAAGTGCGCATCAGGTTTTTATTGACCTGATTTCTGGTTTGCACACCAGCTGAGATGTTTCAAATCACTTGGGAGATTGGATGATCTCTTGATGTTACTAAATCAACAGGTGGTGTTGATTGTTCACCAACTTGTGCTGTTGTTTTCTCTTGTGGAACAGCAACTGGCTCTTCAAGAGGATTTTCTTCCAGATGTGGAGCAGCTTCTTCATCTTCACTACTTTCATCCTTTTGAGTAACTTGTAATCTGTCCAAGTCTTTAGCTAGAGAAGGTACCTGCAAATGTTCTATGGTAGAAGCATTCTTCTCCTTGAAAGACATATTAGTTTCATCAAAAGAAATATGAACGGATTCTTCTATTTTTAGAGTTGTTTTATAATAAACCCTATAATCTTTACTGATCATGGAGTATCCCAGAAAGACTCCTTCATCAGCTTTTGCTTGAAATTTTGCTATATATCTCTTGTCATTGTTGTGAATATAACAAATGCAACCAAAGATTTTAAAATAGTCTACTTTAGGTTTCTACCCTTTGAGCAATTCATAGGGAGTCTTGCCCTTCAGTTTATGTATTAGACTTCTATTCAACACATAATTGGAGGTGTTCACTACCTTAGCCCAAAAAGATAGAGGTTGGTGAGCATCTGTCAATAATGTAGTTGCAGATTCAATTAGGGTTCTATTTTTCCTCTCTGCTACCCCATTTTGTTGAGGAGTTCTAGGAGCTGAAAATGTATGCCTGATCCCTTCACTCTGACAGAACTCTTGCATAAGAAGAGAATCAAACTCTGTACCATTATCACTTCTGATCAGGGCAATGTGAGTGTTGAACTCAATCTATATGCATTTGAGAAACTCTGTCAGACACTTGAGGTTATCAGACTTCTTCCTCAGAAAGAACACCCATGTGAATCTTGAGAAGTCATCTATAACCACTAAAGCGTAGGATTTCCCTCCTAGGCTTTGTACTGTAATGGGTCCAAAAAGATCCATGTGTAACAGATACAAAATCCTAGGTGAGTCACTCTTGTTAAGTGATTTAAAACTATTTTTAGTTTGCTTGACTAATTGACAGACCTTGCAAAGTCCTTCCTTCTTGTAGGGGCCAGAAGGTAGTCCTCTAACAAGGTTGTCCTTAGATAGCCTAGCAATGGTTCTAAGGTTAATATGTCCTAGTCTCTTATGCCATAGAATATTAGGTCTAGATATGGAATTGAACATGCAAATATCTACTTTAGATGAATGAAAATTTACTAAGTAAATGTTACCTCTTCTGTTACCTGTCAACACAGTTGTGTTGTCCTCTGACTTGACCTTGCATATAGCTTTGTTGAAAGTCACTTGATATCCTTCATCACACAATTGACTGATACTTATCAAGTTGTGCTTGAGTCCTTCAACATAAGCTACTTTCTTGAAGGTGACTATTCCAATTTGGACTGCACCATATCCTTTTGTTGTTCCAAAGTTTGAATCACCAAAGATTACTCTGGGTCCAAGCTTGGCTTTAAAGGATGTGAAGTTGTCCTTGTTCCCTGTCATGTGCTTTGAGCACCCACTATCCAGATACCATGGCTGGTTTGATGTTGGATAGGTCTTCACCTGCACATAAACAGCCTATATGTTTTTGACCCAGTTTACCTTGGGCCTAGGTTGATATCCCTTAAATTCAGAAATGAAAGACATCCCAGGTTGACTCTTATAACCTTTAGGATGGTATCTCCTAGGAGGTACTATCCATTCAGTATAGGGGTTGAAACCTTGGGATATAGGACTTCTAGGATTGAATCCAGATGTACCTTTGAAGGATTGTTCAAAATCCTGATCTCTGTTCGACGATCGTCGAGCTGAGGTCGACGATCTTCGGTCAGATCGTCGATCTCTGTTCGAAGATCGATTATCCTGGAGTTCAGAGTTCAGGTGTCGTCGAGCTGAGGTCGACGATCGTTTCTTGGATCATTGAGCGCCGTTCGACGATCGTCGATCTCTGTTCGACGCATTCTGTTGAACTATATTTTTCTTTGGCAAATCTGCATTCTTCCTAGCTACCTCTACAACTTCCTTCCCTTTATCAGAGATAAATTTGATTGGGGTTGATAATACTATGGGTTGGCTAGATGAAGCACCCAAGCCCAGTATACTATTTAATCTTGAGTTCACTGTACTTGTGATGTCCATTAATTTGATACTTCTCCCATTAAGGGATTCTTCAAATTACTTGGCCTTGGATAGTTCACTTTTCAGTGAAGCTATCTGCTCCCTATAGCATTCTAACTCTTCAGAGAGTTTTAGGTTCTCTGATTTTAAAGTGCTATACTCAGACAGTTGATTCCTGAGGGAGATGATTTCTTTCTCAGATTCTAACAGATCTAGGCATAGTACTTTAAACTCATGTTTAAAGTCCTCATAGCTGAAATCAAAAGAGTTGATTACCTGATCTTCTTCTGGTTGAATCTCCGAGTCTGACTCTGATTCTTTTGCTTTTGAATTTGATTGTGAGGCATTAATAGCCATCATGAAGAATTCCTTTTCATCAGCATCATCCTCATCATCACTGGAGCTGGATGAGGCTTCAGAGTCCTCTTCAGTTTCACTCCATGTCTCAGCAATAAATCCCTTCCTTGTATGTGTGTTCTTGCTATAGGAGGGTTTGTCTGAGGTGTTCTTCTTGAAGTCTTTCTCCTTTCTTCTTTCCCTTCTATCTTTCTTGTCCTTGTTTTTGTTTTCTGGACAGTCAGGCATAATATGGCCTGGTTTCCTGCAACCAAAACATATAATTTCTTTATTGTTATTTGATTTATCATACCTTGGCTTATCATGTCCCTTGTATGATCTCTTTCTGAAGTCTTTTCTGGCCATTTTCTAGAATCTTTTGGCCAGTAAACTTAGGAGCTCATCATTTCTTGTAGATTTATCTTCAGGCTCCTCTTCTGTAGCTTTGAAGGCTATGGTCTTCTCTTTCCTTGTGGCTGGTGAGGTAGCCTTTTGTTCTTCTTCTCTATTTTTAATAAGCAACTCATAAGATTTGAGCTTGCCCAGGAGAGCTTCAGTTGTAATATCATTTAGACTTCTGGCATCTTTGATTGACCAGATTCTTGAATCCCAAGTGCTGGGGAAGCACATTAGGATTTTGTCATTCAGCTCAGTCAATGAGATTTCTTTATCTAGAGTTTTTAACTCATTGACAATCAGACTTAGTCTATTGTACATGTCAGCCACTGATTCAGCTTCTCCCTTTTTGAAATTCTCATATTGGCTTATAAGATGGGATCTCCTGTCTTTCCTTTCATCAGCAGATCCTGAGACAATTTTAGAGAGCTTGTCCCAAATTCCTTTGGCTGAGTTGTATTCAGCTACCTTCTGAAATATCTCATCAGACATTGTCTGAGCTAAGATGTTCATGGCCTTGGCATCTGCAGTTTTCCACTTCTTTATTTCAGCATCTGTTCCTGAAGGAGGTGGAACAGCATTTGTACTTGAGCTTGCTGGTGCACTTGGGCACACTGTCAAAACAGAATTAAATATGTCTTCATCAATAGAATTCATATATAGTCTAATCCTTGCTTTCCAAAGTGCAAACTTGGATAGATTGCACACTGGAGGCCTGGTGCTTGCATAATCTTTGTTCTGTGCCATGTCTTTATATAAAAATAAATATAATGAAAATAACCCTCTTAAAAGATTGATCTTATCAAGGATCTTTTGGTTCAGGTGTTTGCCTGTATGAACAACCAACCTTACTCTGATACCAATTGAAAGTGAGGGTAAGATCTATCTTAACTCTAGAGGGGGGGGGGGTGAATAGAGTATTTTAAAGTAAATTTACAATTTTAAAAAACTTAGCAGTAAAGGCTTAATTTATGTATAGGTGTAATGTGCTTTGATGTAGAAATAAAACAAAAGCAGTAAGGATAAAAACCACAGCACACAGCAAAGAATATTCACAAGAAACCAGAAGATACAAGGAACTATAGTGGTTCCTCAAAAACCTGGGTACATCCACTCTTCTACCACCCTTGGTAGGAATCCACTGCAGGATGAGTTGATCAGGTGTTCTGGGCACCAATGAGCTTTTGATAAGGTGCTCAAAAACCACACTAGATTTTTTGATCAGGTGTCTTGCCACCACTGAGTTTTGACAAGGTTCTCAGAACCAGAATCAAGACTTTTGAAGGGAGTTTTGATAACCCTTTTACAGCAGGAAAAGAAAAAGAAAGAGGTGAAGTTGTCTTCTCTGTCTCAATCACTGAGAGAAGTCTTAGTGGATTGATTGTGTTGTCAAAGCTCCCCCTGAGAAAGATGAGAGCTTTGCTAGGGTGATAGGTCTCCAAAAGCTTCAGATCTCCGGCAGAAGATGGTTTCAGCAGAGGCTTAAATATGAATTGTCTGGAGTCCTTGATGTTGAAGCTATGATCACTTTTCAGTATGCCAACTAATTCTCTAGGATTGATCACTTGATTTTTTTTTTGAATTGATCTCACTATCCTGTGAATCTGTACTGAGACTTTCTTGTTGTAGACTGTGTATATTTGTGTTATCTCTTGTTATGTATCTCTATCAGACTGGAGAGGAAAAAGAAAAAAATGATTTATTCTCTGAAGATCCTCTATCCAAGATAGCCGTTAGCCGTCAATAAATGCCTTCCATAAATGTTTTGTCTTCTGGACGAAAGTCGAATAAACATTCTCTGATAAATCCCTTGAAACTTGCTTTAGGATAAATGAAAACGGCTAGCAGATCTCTTGAAATAAATGCTGAGAGAATTTGAAAATCATTCCAAAAGCTGACTGAAATTGAATCCTCAAAGTCGTCGATCTCTCAGGAAAAACGTCGATCTGAACTCTACGATCGTCGACCTGAGCTCAGAGATTGGAATGAACATAAGGCAGAAAACGTCGACCTGAGCTCGAAGATCGTCGACCGGAGCTCAGCGACCTGAAGGACAAGATGAAGACAGATCGTCGATCTGAGCTCGAAGATCATCGACCAATGATCGATGATTTAGCAGAGTTGAGCTCAGAGAGCGTCGAACGGAGTTCGACGTTTCGTCGACCTAAGCTCGACGATAATTGTCTTTGCCTCAGCTTTAAGTATGATTCCTTGAATAGTCCTGGGGGCAGCTTCAAACCTAAATTGTAAGCCCTAAACACATTCTAATTGAAAGAAAAGGGATAGATACTACTCTAGAGGGGGGGGGGGTGAATAGAGTAATCAAAAATTGCACTAGCAAAGTTGACTGTCTACTCAACTCCCTTGGAGTTAATTGCGGAATGAAGGTTATAGATATTTGAGATGAAACCCTAAAGCCTAACACAAGTGATGTGCACAAAAGGCAGCCAACTGTAATTACAGTTGAGGCTTGGAATCCTAAACAGCAACTAGCAATCCTAGTTAAAACTAATCACAGTCACAATGCAAGTAATTAATTAAAGCAATCCAGACGACACAAGGAATTTATAGTGGTTCCCCAAACAACTTGGGTACGTCCACTCTTCTACCAACAGGGTAGGAATCCACTCAGGTTTTTGATCAGGTGCCCTGCCACCAACAAGATCTGCTGTAGGTAGATCTAGAGACCCTTTAGACTTTTGATCCGGTGTCTAAAAACCTACACAGGTTTTTGATCAGGTGCCCTGCCACCAAGGGATACTTTTGAAGGGAGTAATAACCCTTTACAGGAGGGGGAAAGGAGGTTAAAATATCTTCTCTATTTTACAATAGATTAGAGAAGCACAAGAACTTGCACTGAGCGAGAAAGCTCTTAAAGAATCAAGGCTTCCCCTGGCTAAAAGAATGTCTAGGTGAAGTCTTGCTTCAGTGTGGAAACACTTCAAAATATCTAAAGGAAAAAGCTACAAGAAGATAAATAATATGAAATAGAATTTCTTCATTAGGCAGCTATCTTCTTTTTCAAAAAAAAAAGCTCTGAGTGAAGATCTTCCTGCAAGCAGGAGAACTCAGGTTGAAGAAGAGTGAAGAACTAAAACTTCTTCTCAGCTAGATGTGAATGAACTGAGAGCAGTTGGAAACTGTAAGTTTTAAGCTTGAATGCTGCTGTTAGCTTTTTTGAATATCAGAACTAGTTGATTTATTTCTCCAAAGAAGTATTTATATAGCAGCAGCAGCAGCAACGGCTCTTACTTGAGTTTGAATCTTGTCTTCTACTGAACTCTGCAAGCTGGGCTGCAAAAAGCATAAAGCAAAACAAAATACTGCAGACAGATATCCTATAAGAGGATAAAGCTTTCTAAGAAGCTGCAAATAACTCTAATGAAATAATACAAGAGAAAGTCACATCAGAAGAGACTCTTTACAGCCAAGGAAGACTTTTTTTGTCTAACGGCTATAAAGGACAGCCTGGCAGATAAAGCAGAAATCATATCTCAGCTAATAAGACAAACAACTTTGTCAGAAAAAGATTAGCTCATGCATAAGGAATGGAACAGATATTGCATGGAAATAATATCACAATTTATTCAAATATGCCAAAATAAATATGAAATTAATCACATCATAGAAGACGACAAAACTACTCAAGACATACAGCAAAACGTCAAACGACCTTCGGAGATTGTCGACCTAAGCACAGAGATCGTCGACCTATCAGACAGATAGTCGAACGATCCAGATAGTCGAACTATCAAAGAAGATAGTCGAACTACCACAGCAGATAGTCGAACTATCAGGACAGATAGTCGAGCTATCAGATAGTCGATCTATCAGGACAGATAATGGAACTACCAAAGCAAAACAGATAGTCGACCTATCACACAGATAGTCGACCTATCACAAAAAACAAATAGTCGACCAATCAACAGATAGTCGAACTATCAAACAAAACAGATAGTCGACCTATCAACAGATAGTCGAACTATCAGATAGTTGAACTATCCAAGCAGATAGTTGAACTATCAAGAAGAGCAGATAGTCGACCTATCAACAGATAGTCGAAATATCAGATAGTTGAACTATCCAAGCAGATAGTCGAACTATCAAACACAAAAGATAGTCGACCTATCAAACAAATAGTCGAACTATCAATGCAGACAGAATGTCGACCAATTGATAGACGATCGTCGATCAGCCGATAGACGATAGTCGAGCGGCGTTCGACCATAGTCGAACGAAAAACAACTTAACCAAATTTACATCTGGAAAAGTGAAGCCTCTAAAACTAGAGCAACAAACTAAACAACTAACTTTTGACCATAGATAAATCTTTGGTCAAGAGACAGAAAGAGAAGACTGAACTCAAATCAAAACCTAGGGTACCAACAATCTCCCCCTATTTGAGTTAAGTCTCTCAACAACTAAAACATACAAAACTAATTACTAAAAGTAAATAAAATGCATGAAAAGAAATAACTAAGCAGATAACATCAATCAAACAAATAAGCAATCAACTGTCAATCAATGAAATATTAAGATGCTTCAGAGTTAGGTTTAGGATCAGAAGAGCTAGAAACAAAAGTAATCTTTCTAGAGGGATCTAGAGGTTCTTTTCTCGACAACTTCAGGTCTTGTTCTCCAATGATTTTCAATTCTGTTGTTCTTGGGACCACTTCCTCAGGATGCTTTTCCATGTACTTTGAAGGATCAAATATCTCAGGTCTAACCTGGAATTTATCGAGCTCCTTCATTCTGAATTTCGACATTGTGGTCAATCCTGCAGTGTCTTTTCCTTCTGCTTTTGCTTTCTTAATTTGAGCTGCTCCAACAAGTTCCAGAAAACGAGCCATCCTAAAATTAGGATCAAGCTCTGGGCTTTCATAAACATTCTCAGAAGATATATCAACTGGTTCTTTATCCTGAATAACTAGATAAGAAGGAGGAGCAGACTTAGCAAATGTCTTGCTAGAGATTTCAGATAAAATAACTTGCTTACCTTTTGAAACATCCTTCACAGAATGATCTGGCTTAAGAGAGGTTGAGCTTTTGAGTTCTTTAGAAGGAGGAGGAGAAAAGGTTGGTATTTGATACACAACCTCCTTTACTTGTTCCTTAACAGCATCAGGTCTTTGATAGCCAGTTTGAGTTTTATCTTGGTATCCTTGTGAACTTCTCCTTTGAGCTGACTAAGATGGCTTGAATCTTTCAGACTGAGCAGCAGGGTTTGCAGATAAGTTTCCAGAGGCTCCTGCACTGGGAGGTGGAGGAGGAGGACCTCTAGGAGTCCATCTTGGGACAGGAGAGTCATACCTCTTTGACTTCTTCCTTTGCTTCTGCTGATTTTTAGAGAAAGCCATCCAGTGCTGGAAATCTTTTAATTTAGGATCAATCCCTTTCAGGATATAATAAGGAGTATCATTATTTGGATTAGGAGGAGGAGGGGCTATAGCTTTCCTTTTCTTTTTAGCAATTCTTTTTCTTTTTGACTCAGCAGACTCATCAGAATCGATTTCATCTTCAGAATTAGAAGAAATAGGCAGATCATATGGATCAATTGCATCTTGCATAGCTCTTTCCTTTTCCTTTAGAGCAGCTTTTTCTACTTCTTCTTCCATGGCATCCTGTGCCAGGAGAGCATCTAAATCCAAACCCGGGGAATCATCCCATACAGTAGACTTTTAGATTTGAGCATCTGCAGCTTTTTCTTGTTGATCAGAAACTGTCATGGTGACCAGTTCTACTTGCACTTCTAGCTGAGCAGCCTCAGAAACTTGAGTAACTTGTTCTGGTTCAGATTGAGCTTCTGTAGCTGGTAGGTGATCAGGCTCTTGAACATCTAAAACTTCTTCCATTTTATCTGTAGTATTATGAATAAAATTTTGCTAAATGACATCTAATCATCCCTTCCAAATATTCCCATACAAGCATATCAGTTATCAAGTCTAAAAAGTAAGTAAAGGGGATACCTTCAGAATCGACCTTTGCGTGTCCTAACTCCCATAATTCATCTAGAAAGGAAGTGATAACTCCTTCAAGGTACAGGGCGACCAGGGGAGTAGAACATTCTTCCAGGCATACTTTGACAATAAACTCAGACTTCAACAATGCATCAGAAATTTCTTTTTCAGATAAACTTTGAAGAGGAGCTGAATATTCTAATTCTTTCTTTGCCACTACAGGATGATCTGCTAGAGGGGAGGCCAAAGGCTGCTCAAAGACATCTTTGTTGGTACCCTAGTTTGATTTGAGTTCAGTCTTCTCCTTTGTGCTCCTTGACCCAAGAAATATCTATGGTCAATGTTTAGGAGTCTAGCTGTAGAGTCCTCGCTTTTCCAAATTAGGAATTTGGTTAAGTAGTTTTTCGTTCGACCATAGTCGAACGCCGTTCGACTATCGTCTATCGACTGATCGACGATCGTCTATCATTTGGTCGATGCCTTGGTCTGCGCTGATAGTTCGACTATCTGTTGATAGTTCGACTATCTGTTCTGCGCTGGTAGCTCGGCTATCTGTTGATAGTTCGACTATCTGTTCTGCGCTGATAGTTCGACTATCTGTTGATAGTTCGACTATCTGTTCTGCGCTGATAGTTCGACTATCTGTTGATAGTTCGACTATCTGTTCTGCGCGGGTAGTTCGACTATCTGTTGATAGATCGACTATCTGTTTTCTGAGGTAGGTCGACTATCTGCTTGATAGCTCGACTATCTCTGTGCGCTTGATAGCTCGACTATCTGTCCTAGATAGATCGACTATCTGGTAGTTCGACTATCTGTCCTGATAGTTCGACTATCTGCTGCGGTAGCTCGACTATCTGTTTGATAGCTCGACTATCTGGATCGTTCGACTATCTGCCCGGTAGTTCGACGATCTCCTGGCGTCGTTCGACGATCTTCTAAGGTCGTTCGACGTTTTCTGTCTGCCTTTGGATTTTGTATTTATTTATTATATTTAATTATTTAATACATTTTCTGGCACGATATTTTAAGCTGTTGATAAAGTTTCCAGGCATTATTTGCTCTATTCTTATTGCCTGAGTTAAAATCTTTTAAGATAAAGTTGTTTGTCTTATTAGCTGTCTATTTAAATTACTTTATCTGCTGTCAGCCCCTTTATAGCCGTTAGACTGAAAAGTCTTCTTTTGCTATAAAGAGATAGTTTGTGATGTGATTTTATTTAGTCTATCTGTTTATTTGATTTAAGCCTGCAGCTTCTTAGAAAGAGATTTATTCCTTTTATGGAATGTTTTGCTGCAGAAATATTTCTGTCTTCTTGATATTTACAGCCCAGGTCTCAAGGCGTAGAAGAAGACAAATTAATTCAAATAGAAGAGAGCCGTTGCTTGATGATGATATAAAAAGAACCCTTTGCAGAAGGATTCAAGCTAGTTAACAGAAGTGTTACATACATATTCAAAAGCACTCAAGTCTTCATCAAGCAAAAGTTCCCTGCTCTCAGCAAACTCCATCTAACTGAGAAGTGTTAAGATCTTCATCTCTTCTTCACCTGAGTTCTCCTGCTTTCAGGAAGTTCAACTCAGAGTTTCTTTGAAGAAGAAGAAGAAGAAGAAGAATAGCTGCTTGAAGAGATTTCTTTTTGTTATTTATTTTCTTCCTGTAGCTCTTTCCTTCAGAATTTTCTGAAGAGTTTCTGCACTGAAGAAAGACTTCACCTGGACATCTTTGAGCCAGGGGGAGCCTTGATTCTTTAGAGCATTCTAGCTCAGTGCAAGCTTTTTGTGCTTCTCTAATCTATTGTAAAATAGAGAAGACATCTTAACCTTCTTCCCCCTCCTGTACAGGGTTATTACTCCTTCAAAAGTATCCCTTGGTGGCAGGGCACCTGATCAAAAACCTGTGCTTGGTTTTTAGACACCTGATCAAAAGTCTAAAGGGTCTCTGGATCTACCTGAAGAAGATCCTGTTGGTGGCAGGGCACCTGATCAAAAACCTGTAGTGGATTCCTACCGTTTGGGTAGAAGAGTGGACGTACCCAAGTTGTTTGGGGAACCACTATAAAATTTCCTTGTGTCGTCTGGCTTGCTTATTATTTTCTTGTACTGTGGCTGTGAATAGATATAACTAGGTTGCTAGTTGCTGCTTAGGTTTTCCAGGCTTTAACTGTAATTACAGTTAGCTTGTGTTTGCACATCACTTGTGTTAGGCTTTAAGGTTAAACCAAAATCTATAATCTCTTCATTCCGCACTTCACTCCAAGGGAGTTGGGTAGACAGTTAAGTTTTGTATTGTGCAAAATTTGATTACTCTATTCACCCCCCTCTAGAGTAGTATCTATCCCTTCACTTTCAATTGGTATCAGAGGGAGGTTGAGTGACTGTATAGGCTAACACCTAAGTCACAAGATCCTGATAGATACCAAGAGTTTATAGAAATTCACTATCATGGCCCAGTCTAAGGATTATTCTAGCACCAGACCTCCAGCATGCAACTTAGCAAAGTTTGGCATCTGGAAGGCAAGGATCAAACTTTATATGAACTCTATTGATGAGAGTATTTTTGCTTCTATTTTGTCAGGTCCCCCAAGAGCACCTGCTGCAGCCACTGCCTCATCATCTGATATGAGTGCAGTGCCTCCTCCAGACTATAATGATGAGTACAAGAAGGCCAAAATTGCTGATGCCAAAGCAATGAACATACTGGCTCAGACTATGTCTGATGAAGTGTTCCAGAAGGTTGCTGATTGCTCTTCAGCAAAGGCCATGTGGGACACACTGAACCAGATTGTAGCTGGTTCAGCTGATGAAAGGAAGGACAGGAGGTCCAACCTTATCTCACAGTATGAGAACTTCAAAAAGACTGATGCTGAATCAGTTGAAGCGATGTACACCAGGCTCAGCTCAATCATCAATGAGCTGAGGGACCCTTGACAAGGATATCTCATTGACAGAGGTCAATGATAAGATCCTTATGTGCTTCCCTAGCACATGGGATTTGAGGATCTGGCCAATCAAGGAAGCCAGAAGCACCAACGAGATATCAACTGAAGCCCTTCTCGGCAAGCTCAAATCTTTTGAGCAAGTGCTGAAGACGAGGGAAGCTGAAGCAGAAGCCAAGACCCCCACTCCAACAAGAAAAGAGCAATCTCTAGCTCTTAAAGCTGCTGAAGCCTCAGAAGGCAGCCAATCAAATGAGGAGCTCATGGCATTGTTTGCCAAGAGATTTCTCAAAATGGGGAGAAAAGAGTTCAGAAGAAGAAAATCTTCAAAGTATGAAGAAAAGCCAAGGTATGATCGTACTCCAACTAAAGAAATTATTTGTTATGGGTGCAGGAAGCCTGGACACATCTTGCCAGAGTGTCCAGAGGAGAAAAACAAAGACAAGAGGAAAGAAAAAGAGCAGCACAGGAAGCACTCCAAGCCATCCTCCTACAAGAACAAGAAAAAGGAGAGAGGTTTCATTGCTGAAACCTGGAGTGATTCTGATGAAGAATCCTCATCCTCAAGCTCTAGTGAGGATGAAGAAGAAAAGAAGGCAAAAGAAGTTTGCCTCATGGCAATAGATGCCTGCAGCAACCACTCTGCTGCAGAGAGTTCTGACTCAGATGAAGAAATGCCTACTGAAGATGAGGTACTTTCATCTTATGATTTTACTTCAGAAGAGTTTAAGTTAGATTTTAAATCTCTATGTTTAGATTTAATTAGTTCAGAAAAAGAGATAAAAGAACTTAGAAATAGGCTAGCTGACTCTGAATCAATAGCTTCTGAAAATGTTAGGTTAAAGGAAGAACTCACTACTTGTAGTGAAGAAATCAAATTTCTTAAAATAGGAATTAGCTAAGTCTAAGAGACTAGAAGAGTCACTTAATGGTAGAAGCCTTAAGCTATTAGAAATTACCAGCATGACCAACACTAGGTCAGGTAATGATAAATTAGGCTTAGGAGCTTCTCCCAGTGAACCCCCAGTCTTGCTTAAAAATAACCTTTCAACTCCAGTGAACTTCATTTCAGCTAGTGGAAAGAAGAACACTGAGCAAGTAAACCTTGTAAATAAAACATTAAATAAGGCTAAGAGAGAAAAGAGAAAGAAGTTTTTCAAAGAAATGCAAAAAGCGTCGAACGCAGCTCGACGATCGGATGCTCCATGGTCGAACGAAGCTCGACGATCTGAGCGCCCATCGTCGAACGTCGATCGACGATTTCAACATGATTTTCAAAATCATAATCAGTATCATAGAAACCTAAATGAAAATAGAAACCCTAGGTTTGTTGACCCATCATCTGCATGGAGAATCCCACCTAGGAGATCTCACCCTCTAGGCTATCACCCTCAGCCTGCATTCTCTTATATTTCCAGTTTTTCTTATGTGAAAAACAAGGGACCCAAGGTTACCTGGGTCCACTCTGTCTAAATAGTTGTTTTGCAGGTGAAGGCCTATCCAATCACACAAAATAAGTGGTATTTGGATAGTGGATGCTCTAAGCATATGACAGGAAACAAAGAGCTACTGTCAAAGTACAAAGCAAAGCTCGGCCCAAAGGTTATCTTTGGAGACTCCAGCTGTGGTCAGACAGAAGGATATGGCAAGATCACAATTGAGCTGTTACATTCAAGAGAGTTGCTTATGTCAATGGACTGAAGCACAATCTGATTTCAGTTAGCCAGCTATGTGATGCTGGCTACCAGGTTTCTTTTTCTAACTCCTCTTGCAATATTACTTTAAATAATAATGTTGTTTTAATAGGTAATAGAATAGGCAATATATATTTAGTAGATTTTAATTCATCTCACTCGGAAATCTGCCTGTTTAATGAATTAACCCTTAATAACAATTCTTTATGGCATAAAAGGCTTAGTCATGTAAACCTGAAAAAGATATCTAGGTTATCTAAGCACAACCTTGTTAGAGGCTTACCTTCTTGCCCCTACAAGAAGGAGAGTCTGTGCAAGGCTTGTCAGCTAGGCAAGCAAACCAAGAATCATTTAAATCTGTAAATAAAAGTGATTCTCCTAGAATCCTGTATTTATTACATTTGGACCTCTTTGGCCCAATAAATGTACAGAGTCTAGGAGGGAAGTATTACACTTTAGTAATTGTAGATGACTTCTCTAGGTTTAGTTGGGTTTTCTTTTTGAGAACTAAGTCTGATAACTTCAAAGCCCTTACAGACTTTCTACTTTGTGTGCAGACTGAGTACTCTACTCATGTGGCCTTGATCAGAAGTGATCATGGTACTGAGTTTGACTCTCTTCTCATGCAAGAATTCTGTGAGAGAGAAGGTATCAAACATAGCTTCTCAGCTCCTAGAACTCCCCAACAAAATGGGGTAGTTGAGAGGAAGAATAGAACACTAATTGAAGCTGCTAGCACATTGTTGGCAGATGCTAACATGCCTCTATCCTATTGGGCAGAAGCTGTTAGTACAGCCAACTATGTCTTGAATAGAAGTTTGATACACAAACTTAAGTGTAAAACTCCTTATGAGTTGCTTAAAGGAAAGAAACCAAAAATTAATTACTTTAGAATTTTTGGCTGTACTGTTTATATTCATAATAATAATAAAGAATATATTAGAAAATTTGAAGCAAAAGCTTCAATGGGAATCATGCTTGGATATTCCCAAGTAAGCAAAGCTTATAGGGTTTATAACAAATCAACCTGTAAGATAGAAGAATCTGTGCATGTGACTTTTGATGAGTCTCAGATGTTTTACAAGGAGAAAGAAAATTCTCCTTCATCTAGTTCTTTGCAGGTACATGATGCCCCTCAAGAAATCCTTCAACTTTCAACTCTTCAGATCACTGAATCAGACAGTGATGAAGACATTGCTGAAGCTGTTGAAGCTGTTGTTGTTCCACCAACAGTAGATCAAATTCCTCCTGAGGAATTAATCCCAACTGTTGCTGAAGATCACATCCCACCTGCTGATATTGTCACACTTAGAGATCATCCCACATCTCAAGTGATTGGAGACATATCAGCTGGTGTGCAAACAAGACATCAATTAAGACAGGATGTGATGCATGCTTGTTTCCTCTCACAGGTTGAGCCCCTCACCTTTAAAGATGCAGAGCTAGATCCCCACTGGATCATTGCAATGCAAGAGGAACTCAATCAGTTTGAGAGATGTAAAGTTTGGACTTTGGTTCCAAGACCTAAAGGCCAACTGATCATAGGCACCAAGTGGGTGTATAGAAACAAGTTAGATGCAAATGGAATAATAGTAAGGAATAAAGCTAGGCTTGTAGCTCAGGGCTACAGACAGGAGGAAGGTATAGACTATGACCAAACCTTTGCTCCTGTTGCAAGGCTAGAAGCAATAAGGATCTTCTTGGCCTATGCAGCCTACATGAAGTTTAAGGTGTTCCAAATGGATGTCAAAAGTGCATTCCTGAATGGTGAGCTTAAGGAAGAGGTGTTTGTTGAACAACCACCAGGGTTTGTTTCTTCAACTCAGCCCTCTCATGTTTTTAAGTTGCAAAAAGCTCTTTATGGACTAAAGCAAGCTCCTAGGGCCTGGTATGAGACTCTAGCTAGTTTCCTGTTAGAGCACAACTTCACTAGGGAGTAGTTGATAGAACCCTTTTCGTTAAGCATCACAAGGACACAATCCTGTTAGTTCAGGTGTATGTAGATGATATTATCTTTGGCTCCACTGATCCCAAACTTTGCAAAAAGTTTTCCAACTTGATGCACTCTAAGTTTGAGATGAGTAGCATGGGTGTGCTGTCTTACTTTCTTGGTCTCCAAGTTAAGCAAGATGCTGATGGTATCTTCATCTCCCAATCCAAATATGCCAAGGAATTGGTAAAGAAATTTGGGATGGCTGATGCTTCAGCAATGCCTACACCCATGGCTACTAATGTAGTTATTGATTCTGATGATCACGGCAAGCCAGTTGATCAAAAGAATTATAGGGCCATTGTTGGTTCCCTATTATATCTAACTGCAAGTAGGCCAGATATAATGTTTGCTACATGCCTTTGTGCTAGATTCCAGGTCAACCCCAAGGAATCTCATCTGATTCTTCTAAAGAGAATCCTGAGATACCTGAAAGGATGTCCAAATCTAGGACTTTGGTACCCAGCTGAGTCAGAGTTTGAATTAATTGGATATTCTGATTCTGACTATGCTGGTTGCAGAGTTGACAGGAAGAGCACCTCAGGAACTTGCCAGTTCCTGGGAGAGAGATTGGTCTCTTGGTTCTGTAAGAAGCAGGCTTCTGTCTCAACTTCAACTGCAGAGGCTGAATATATAGCTGCTGCTAGTTGTTGTTCACAGATCCTGTGGATTCAAAACCAGCTTGTGGATTATGGTTACTCACACAAGAACACCAAGATCATGTGTGATAGTACCAGTGCTATCTCAATTGCACAAAATCCAGTGCACCACTCTAGAACGAAGCACATTGAGATTAGGCACCATTTCCTGAGAGATTGTGTGGAAAAGAACAAGATCTGTCTTGAGTTCATATCCACTGAGTTTCAGAGAGGTGATATATTCACCAAGCCTTTAGATGAACAGAAGCATCTGTTCTTTTTAGTCCAACTAGGCATGATCAATGGACGAGACTAAGTGTGACGATATCTGCCTATGTTGAGGTCTGCTTGAAGATCGTCGAACGATGATCGAAGATCGTCGAACGGATTGAGCCTATCGTCGACCTCTGGTTAATGATAGCTTATCTGTTTGAAGATCGTCGATCGACGTTCGACCATCGTCGAACAGGCTGAGCTCATCGTCGATCTCGGACGACGACAGCCTTTTGTTTGAGAAGCCAGAAATAGTCGAACGATGTCCGACTACTCTGCTTCTGAGCCGATCGTCGAACGGCCGTTCGACTATCGGTTCAAGATTTTTTAAATAGACCGACTATATCCGGTTCAATATAAAGCCGATAGTCGACCTAGGTTAAAAGATCTGTTGCTTTATCGTCGACGGAACGTGCCCTTTCGCATTCTGCTTTCCCGCTTGCGATTTTCTGCCGCTCCGTCTCCTTCGTCTTCCTCCTCCTTCTCGCGTTTCTTCCAGCGATTCAATGGCGATTTCTCCAGCTGTTCTAGCCGTCGTCAAGTTCGATGCAGGTTTCAGTGTAGATTTCGAAGCTTTCAGCAGTTGCGATGCCGGCATAGTGGAAGTTCTCCAGCTCTGCAAGATCAAGGCCTAGAGAAGCTGATGTCTGAAAGGATCAAGATTAATATTCCAGAAATAAAAGAATGGGCTTTCACGTCGTCGTTCCACAGACGAAGCGATGATCGGTACCATCGGCGGAGTAGAAGCTACCCTGACTCCGGCCGTTCTTTCTGATGTTTTCGGTTAGTTATTGGTGATGTGGATTATGAGCAAGATGCTCAGGAGTTCGGAAGGATGCTCGTTGAGCTGGGACATGCTGAAGGCATTCCCACCAAGCTGCTCAAGGTAAACTTCCCATTCAAGATTAAGTTCCTCGCTGAGATTGTTGGAAAAGTGATTCTGGGCAAGCACTCCGCCCATGATAATATAACAAGGCAACAATTTGCACTTATGTGTGCAATTGTCAATCGAAAGAGGATCGATTGGGCTGCTGTTCTGTTTGATTTGATCAGGAAGAAGAATGGAAAGAAGGAAGTTACCCTCGGAAGGGTTATTGGAATTTTTCTGAAGGAGAAATTCCCCCAGCTGCTGAGTCTGCCGCAACAACCATCAATGCCAGCAAGAAGATGGACCCCATCTGTTCTCAAAGTGGAAGAGGACGTTCGTGAAGTCTGCTCCAGCGCAATCTGAGGACACAAGGACTGCTTCAGTCGCTCCTCAACCTAGTGAAGCTGGCTCAGCTATCCTTCCTCCTCCTCTGTTTTGCCGTCTACCTCAGTTGAAGTACCATCAACTTCTGCTGAGGTACGACCCTCCTCTTCTGCTGCACCTGAAACAACCATGGTTGTTCCTCTGTCTCCTCCAGCCTCTCCTCTACCTGCATATCTGGCTAGGATATCTGCTCCTAGCTTCGATTTGTTAGGTTCAGAGAGAATTCTTACCCTCATGCATCTCCCGTTAATTCCCCAGTTCATTCACCATCCCCTGCTCCCTCTCCTGCTGTATCTCCAGTTCGATCCCCTGTTCACACCATCCTCATCCCAGCACATCTACCATATCTGCTGTTGATCCATCCACCTCTAAACCATCATCTTTTGAAATCTCTCCTGAGATTATCATTCGCATCGTGGAGCTGATTACCCCGTCAATCAAAACCATGATTGACGAGGCAATCGCTCCCCTTGCTGCCTCCATTGACCGTCTAACTGCCTCCATCCAATCTATTTCTAAATCAGCTGAGCCATCTTCCTCTAGGGGCCTGGTTTCAGTAGCTACTGAAATCAGGCAGGGGGAGATGTCCAATGAAGATGTCTCAGACCTTCCTGCTTCCCCTCCAGCTGAAATAGAGATAGCTCCAGATGTTGTCCTATCTGTCCAGCCAGAATCTGCTCAAGTTGAGCCAGAAGAAGTTCCAGATATTGTTATGTCGCTGAGGAAGAGACAGCTCCTGCTGAGAAAGAGGTTGTTCCAGCTGAGGAAGTGGTTGTTCCAGCTGAGGAAGAGATTGCTCCTGCTAAGAAAGTTTTAGCTCCAGTCTTGACTGAGAAGGAAATATCAGATGGAATTCTGCTATCAGAAATTGCTGTGAAAGTATGCTTAGAAGATATAACCTCTCCTATGATTGCCAGATTCCTGGAAGGAATCATAACTAAATATCTGAATGACTGCTGGGAGATGGTTAAATATGAAGGTAATTCTCTAATCCGGTTTATTGATGAGTCAATTATTTGCTTGCTGTGAATACCTTGAAGGGATGATTCAAGCTTATTTAGCAGATCTGTGTTCTTGATTCTACAGATTTTATTAAAGAAGATTTAACTGCCCAGAAAATAGCAGTTGTTTCTGAGGCTGCTCCAAGTGATTCTGAATACTCAAATAGATCCAGAATTGGATGTGTTTTTTGAATGATAAAGAGGATGAAAATCAGAGGAAATCAAAGTTGATTCTCCTGTTTTAAATTTGGAAGAAATTCAAGCAAGGGCTGCTTGGGACTTAAGAGTTCAATCTCTAAAAGATAAAGAGAAAGATTTGCAATTTGAGAAGTCATCCATCTGGGATGACTCTCCTGGTCTAGATTTAGACTCCCTTCTGGCGTTGGATGCCATGGAAGAAGAAAGGGAGAAATCTGTTTCAAAGCTTAAAGAAAAGGCTGTCTCAGAAGCCTATGATCCCTATGAGAACCCTCCATCATCCCATTCTGATGATGATGATGATTCAGATGTGTCTGAAAATTCAAAGAAAAAGAAAACTGCTGCTAAGAAAAGAAAAGCTCCTCCTCCTCCTCCTCCAAATAAGGACAATGACATTCCATATTATATTCTGATGGGCATTGACCCCAAATCTAAAGATTTTCAGCATTGGATGAGGTTTTCGAAAAACCAGCAAAAAGAAAGGAAGAGAACAAAGAGGTATGACAGTCCAGTTTCCAGATGGACTCCCAAAGGTCCTCCTCCACCTCCTGGTGCAGGAGCCTCTGGGAATCTACCTGCTAGTCGATCTGCTGCTTATGAAAAATCTGCATCTGCTCAGCCCCAACCAAGGCAAGGTCATCAAAGTTCTCAAAGCAGATCATCTTATGGATCTCAAAGACCAGTGAAGGAGGTTGTGGCCCAAAGACCAACCTTTTCCCCACCTCCTTCTCCAGTTCAATCTGAGAAGAGTGTTTCAAAAGATATAATAGCTGCTGCTTCTCCAGAGCCTGTATATGAAAATCCTGAGCTCGATCCTAATTTTAGGATGGCTCGCTTTCAAGAGCTTGTAGGAGCAGCCCAAATAAGAAAAGCAAGAGCTGAAGGCAAAGATACAACTGGCTTTACTACGATGTCAGCATATAGAAAGAAAGAATTTGAAAAATTCCAAGTCAATCCTGAGATATTTGATCCAGCAAAGTATATGGAAAAACATCCAGAAGCTGTTGTCCCCAGAGCTACAGAGCTGAAGATTCTTGGAATGCAGGATCTGAAGATGTCAAAGAAGGAATCAGATGATCCTCTTCGAAAAATTTCCTTTGTCTCTAGTTCTTCTGATCCATTACCTGATCCCAAAGATTCTTAATAGTTTGATTAACTGCTGTGATATTTGATTATTTGTTTATCTGATTGATAATCTGCCAGTTTATTAATTAACTATCTGCTGAAATTTATTTTTAATATTCTATTGCTAGCTGTTTTAGATTCTGAGAGACTTAACTCAAATAGGGGGAGATTGTTGGTACCCTAGTTTGATTTGAGTTCAGTCTTCTCCTTTGTGCTCCTTGACCCAAGAAATATCTATGGTCAATGTTTAGGAGTCTAGCTGTAGAGTCCTCGCTTTTCCAAATTAGGAATTTGGTTAAGTAGTTTTTCGTTCGACCATAGTCGAACGCCGTTCGACTATCGTCTATCGACTGATCGACGATCGTCTATCATTTGGTCGACGCCTTGGTCTGCGCTGATAGTTCGACTATCTGTTGATAGTTCGACTATCTGTTCTGCGCTGGTAGCTCGACTATCTGTTGATAGTTCGACTATCTGTTCTGCGCTGATAGTTCGACTATCTGTTGATAGTTCGACTATCTGTTCTGCGCTGATAGTTCGACTATCTGTTGATAGTTCGACTATCTGTTCTGCGCGGGTAGTTCGACTATCTGTTGATAGATCGACTATCTGTTTTCTGAGGTAGGTCGACTATCTGCTTGATAGCTCGACTATCTCTGTGCGCTTGATAGCTCGACTATCTGTCCTAGATAGATCGACTATCTGGTAGTTCGACTATCTGTCCTGATAGTTCGACTATCTGCTGCGGTAGCTCGACTATCTGTTTGATAGCTCGACTATCTGGATCGTTCGACTATCTGCCCGGTAGTTTGACGATCTCCTGGCGTCGTTCGACGATCTTCTAAGGTCGTTCGACGTTTTCTGTCTGCCTTTGGATTTTGTATTTATTTATTATATTTAATTATTTAATACATTTTCTGGCACGATATTTTAAGCTGTTGATAAAGTTTCCAGGCATTATTTGCTCTATTCTTATTGCCTGAGTTAAAATCTTTTAAGATAAAGTTGTTTGTCTTATTAGCTGTCTATTTAAATTACTTTATCTGCTGTCAGCCCCTTTATAGCCGTTAGACTGAAAAGTCTTCTTTTGCTATAAAGAGATAGTTTGTGATGTGACTTTATTTAGTCTATCTGTTTATTTGATTTAAGCCTGCAGCTTCTTAGAAAGAGATTTATTCCTTTTATGGAATGTTTTGCTGCAGAAATATTTCTGTCTTCTTGATATTTACAGCCCAGGTCTCAAGGCGTAGAAGAAGACAAATTAATTCAAATAGAAGAGAGCCGTTGCTTGATGATGATATAAAAAGAACCCTTTGCAGAAGGATTCAAGCTAGTTAACAGAAGTGTTACATACATATTCAAAAGCACTCAAGTCTTCATCAAGCAAAAGTTCCCTGCTCTCAGCAAACTCCATCTAACTGAGAAGTGTTAAGATCTTCATCTCTTCTTCACCTGAGTTCTCCTGCTTTCAGGAAGTTCAACTCAGAGTTTCTTTGAAGAAGAAGAAGAAGAAGAAGAATAGCTGCTTGAAGAGATTTCTTTTTGTTATTTATTTTCTTCCTGTAGCTCTTTCCTTCAGAATTTTCTGAAGAGTTTCTGCACTGAAGAAAGACTTCACCTGGACATCTTTGAGCCAGGGGGAGCCTTGATTCTTTAGAGCATTCTAGCTCAGTGCAAGCTTTTTGTGCTTCTCTAATCTATTGTAAAATAGAGAAGACATCTTAACCTTCTTCCCCCTCCTGTACAGGGTTATTACTCCCTTCAAAAGTATCCCTTGGTGGCAGGGCACCTGATCAAAAACCTGTGCTTGGTTTTTAGACACCTGATCAAAAGTCTAAAGGGTCTCTGGATCTACCTGAAGAAGATCCTGTTGGTGGCAGGGCACCTGATCAAAAACCTGTAGTGGATTCCTACCGTTTGGGTAGAAGAGTGGACGTACCCAAGTTGTTTGGGGAACCACTATAAAATTCCTTGTGTCGTCTGGCTTGCTTATTATTTTCTTGTACTGTGGCTGTGAATAGATATAACTAGGTTGCTAGTTGCTGCTTAGGTTTTCCAGGCTTTAACTGTAATTACAGTTAGCTTGTGTTTGCACATCACTTGTGTTAGGCTTTAAGGTTAAACCAAAATCTATAATCTCTTCATTCCGCACTTCACTCCAAGGGAGTTGGGTAGACAGTTAAGTTTTGTATTGTGCAAAATTTGATTACTCTATTCACCCCCCCTCTAGAGTAGTATCTATCCCTTCACTTTCAATCTTCATCAAGCATCTCCCCCTGCCTGATTTCAGTAGATACTGAAACCAGGCCCCTAGAGGAAGAGGGCTCAGCAGACTTTGAGAGTGCCTGAATAGCAGCAGTCAAAGAGGAGATAGAGGAAGCAAGGGGAGCAATTGCCTCTTCAATCATGATTTTGATTGAGGGGGTAATTAACTCCACAATGCTAGAGATAAATGCTTGAGTTATTTCAAAGGATGATGATGATGAGGGAATCTCAGAGGATGGATGATCAGCAGGGATGGTGTATTCATGATGGACTGGAGAGTGAACTAGAGATGGAACTGGAGATGGATGAGTGGATGCAGGGTGATCAATGTGATCACAAGAAGGAATTGGAGACTGAGGAGGAGTAGAAATCTCAGAAACCAATAAATCAAAACTAGGATGAGATATCCTAGCAAGATGAGACGGTAGAGGAGATGCAGGAGGTGTTTCAAGGTGAGAAGGAGAAGGTCGTACTTCAATTGAAGTTGACGGAACTTCAACTGAAGTAGACGGCAAAGCAGATGAAGAAGATGGAAGGGAGAGGTTTGCTGAGCCAGCTTCTTATAGGGGAGGAGTGACTGAGGCAGTCCTGGTGCTCTCAAATGTAACTGGAAGCAACCCTTGCTGGAGCGGGCTTCAGGAAGGTCCTTTTCCACTTGGCGAATAGGGATGGATCCATCTTCTTGCTGGCGTTTATGGAGGTGGCAGCTGAAACTAACAAATGGGGATACTTTTCCTTCAGAAAAATCCCAACTACCCTACCCAGGGTAACTTCTTTCTTGCCGTTCTTTTTCCTGATTAAATCAAATAGAACTCCTGCCCAATTGATCTATTTCGTATTCACAATTGCACACATCAGTGCAAACTGCTGCCTTGTAATATTGTCATGGGCGGAGTGCTTTCCCAGTAACACTTTTCCGACTATTTCAGCAAGAAACTTAATCTTAAACGGAAAGTTTACATTAAGCAGCTTAGAGGGAATGCCTTCGGCATGTCCCAGCTCTGTCAGCATTCTCCCAAACTCAGGGGTGTCTTGCTCGTACTCTTCTTCCCCATTTATCAATCCAAATATTTCAGTTAAAATAGCGGGAGTCAATGTTACCTCTTCTCCGCCGATAGTTCCGGTTATAGAATCATCATTAGAAGACGAAGTAAATGCCCATTCTTTGATATCTTGAATATTTATCTTTATCCTGGAGGACATGAGCTTCTCTAACCCTTGATCTTTGCACAGATTAAGAATTTCCACTATTCCGGATTCGCAGTAGCTAAAGGAGTTGAAATCTACACTGAATCCTGCATTGAACTTCACTACTGCCAGGAGCGCTGGAGAAATCTCCATCGAGAGGGCTGGAGAAGACGAGGGAGAGACGGCGAGGATGAAGCGGCAGAAATCGCAAGACAAAGAGCAAGCGGGAATATGGAATGCGAAAAGACACTCTCCGTCGACGATAAAAGCAACTATCTCTTAACCTAGGTCGACCATCGGCTTTATATTAAAACAATGATCGTCGATATATTTAAAAGATAATGGAGACGATGGTCGAACGGTCGTTCGACGATCGGTCCTGAAGCAAAGTAGTCGATCAAGCGTTCGACTATTTCTGTCTTCACAAACAGCAAGTTGTCGTCAACCATAGATCGACGAAAGGCTCGACCTGTTCGACTATCTTCGAACGCCGGTCGACGATCTTCAAGCAGATAAGCTATCTTCAACCATAGGTCGACGATAGGCTTGATCCGATCAACTATCTTCGAACGTCGTTCGACGATCTTCAAACAGGTATCAACAAGGCAGACGTCACACTTAGTCTCTTCCATTAATCATGCCTAGTTGAACTAAAAAGAACAGATGCTTCTGTTCATCTAAGGGCTTGGTGAATATATCACCTCTCTGAAGGTATGTGGATATGAACTCAAGGCTGGTCTTGTTCTTTTCCACACAATCTCTCAGGAAATGGTGCCAGATCTCAATGTGTTTCGTTCTAGAGTGGTGCACTGGATTTTTTGCAATAGAGATAGCATTGGTACTATCACACATGATTTTTGTGTTCTTGTGTGAGTACCCAAAATCCAAAAGTTGATTTTGTATCCACAGGATCTGTGAACAACAACTAGCAGCTGCTATATATTCAGCTTCTGCAGTTGAAGTTGAGACAGAGGCCTGCTTCTTATAGAACTAAGAGACCAATCTCTCTCCCAGGAACTGACAAGTTCCTGAGGTACTCTTCCTGTCAACTCGACAGCCAGCATAATCAGAATCAGAATATGCAATTAATTCAAATTCTGACTCAGCTGGGTACCAAAGTCTTAGATTTGGACATCCCTTCAGGTATCTCAAGATTCTCTTGAGAAGAATCAGATGAGATTCCTTGGGGTTGACCTGGAATCTTGCACAAAGGCATGTAGTAAACATTATGTCTGGCCTACTTGCAGTTAAATACAATAGGGAACCAACAATGGCCCTATAATTCTTTTGATCAACAAGCTTTCCCTGATCATCAGAATCTATAGCTACATTAGTAGCTATAGGTGTATGCATTGCTGAAGCATCAGCCATCCCAAACTTCTTTACCAATTCCTTGGCATATTTGGATTGGGAGATGAAGATGCCATCAGCATCTTGCTTTACTTGGAGACCAAGAAAGTAAGACAGCTCACCCATACTACTCATCTCAAACTTAGAATGCATCAAGTTAGAGAACTTTTTGCACAGTTTGGGGATCAGTGGAACCAAAAATAATGTCATCCACATACACTTGAAACTAACAGGATTGTGGTCCTTGTGGTGCTTGACAAAAAGGGTTCTATCAACTACTCCCCTAACAAAGTTGTGCTCTAACAGGAAACTAGCTAGAGTCTCATACCAGGCTCTTGGTGCTTGTTTGAGTCCATAAAGAGCTTTTTGCAACTTAAATACATGTGAGGGCTGAGTTGAAGAAACAAACACAGGTGGCTGTTCAACAAATACCTCTTCCTTTAGCTCACCATTTAGAAAGGCACTTTTGACATCCATCTGAAAATCTTTAAACTTCATATAGGCTGCATAGGCTAAGAATATCCTTATTGCCTCTAGCCTTGCAACAGGAGCAAAGGTTTGGTCATAATCTATACCTTCCTCCTGTCTGTAGCCCTGAGCTACAAGCCTAGCTTTGTTCCTTACAATGATTCCATTTACATCCAACTTGTTTCTATACACCCACTTGGTGCCTATGATCAGTTGGCCTTTAGGTCTTGGAACCAAAGTCCATACTTTACATCTCTCAAACTGATTGAGTTCCTCTTGCATAGTAATGATCCAGTGGGGATCTAGCTCAGCATATTTAATGGTGAGGGGCTCCATTTGTGAAAGGAAACAAGCATGCATCACATCCTGTCTTAACTGATGTCTTGTTTGAACACCAGCTGATATGTCTCCAATCACTTGAGATGTAGGATGATCTCTAAGTGTGACAACATCAGCAGGTGGGATGTGATCTTCAGCAATAGTTGGGATTAATTCCTCAGGAGAAATTTGATCTACTATTGGTGGTACAGCAACAATTTCTGCAAGGTCTTCATCACTATCTGATTCAGTGATATGAAGAGTTGAAAGATGGAGAATCTCTTGAGTGACTTCTTTGGTAGATTCTGGTACATGTAATGAATATGAGGAAGGGGAAGTTTCCTTCTCCTTGTAAAACATTTGATATTCATCAAAGGACACATGAACAGACTCTTCAATTTTAGAAGATGATTTATTAAATACCCTATAAGCTTTGCTTACTTGGGAATATTGATGATGATTTTCTAGAAGTTAAATTACAACCAAACTAGAATCCCGAATAGGCAAGCGTACCTATCGAAATGCTGTATAGGAAGTGTCGTATTGCGATTCGGTGCATGTTGAGTACTTGTACTCACAAGGAAGAGCTATTATTTTATCAAACGAAAAAGTTGGTTTGATTATACTAGATAATAAAACTAAAGCTGAAGCTAAAGAGAAATTCATATATGAGGAAGCTAGCACTTGATCTAGAATCCCCTTGGACTAAAATAAATCTTCTTGGAAAATAATGAAATGCGAGTTCTTAATTATACTCACTCGACCGTGGAGGTTCCTAAAGTATAGAAGCGTCTCTCTCGAGCTCATGCTTCTAACTAACCTTAGGTTGATCGATTAAGACCTCTCGGCCAGTCGAAACCCCTAAGCTTGCTTTATGCGGTGAACCCCACTATTGGATTTGACTCCAATCCGGAAGATTTACGTCGTCCTCTCTCGAGGAGTGCATTCAACTCCTTTTATCTTTGAGTGATCTAATCGTATCCGCAACCTCTCGGTCATTTAGGATACGGATCTTAGATCGAAGATCATATTCGCGTGATATGAGTTCGATGAAATAAAAATTAAAGATAAATCGTAGCGAGAACAATTAAGAACAAGACATTTAATAAGAAGGAGAAAGATCTATTTCATTCTAAGGTTAATCATGATCAAGTGCTAAAAGAAGATTAGCTACTCATCATGATTGGGGAAATACAAAATAAAGTAGGAAAAGACATGATTGAAATGGAAATAACTAAAATTAAAGTTACAACAAATGTAAATCTAACTTAGAAATGAGAAAATACAGCAAAAGAACAGAAAATTACAAGACTCCAACTCCAAAATTCGACTCCTCAGCATCTGAAGCTGTCTGGAATTTATAGAAAAAATTTCTGTTTGGTCACGCCCTAGGTCTCGCCCGTGACCTAGGGCGTGTCAGGCTCGGAACCGTCGTCTTGAAAGCCTGGGAACGTTGGAGGAGAAACCGCCAAAATTGGTTAACTGACGGGTCACGCCCCTAGGTCACGCCCGTGACCTAGGGCGTGTCACGGCTGTTTCTGGAAAATGGCGGGAAGCTGAAAACGGGGGAGTAAAAGTGGTCTTCAAGAAGGTGTCACGCCCCGTAGTCACGCACGTGACTAGGGGCGTGTCAAGCAGGAACGGTCTCTGGAGACAACGGCTGGAACGGATGAATAATTGGCTGGAAATGCCCGGGACACGCCCTGCGTCACGCCCGTGACCCAGGCGTGTAATTTTAATCCGACGTGGCAGCGGTCAACGATTCTTCCACGGGCCGTCACGCCCCGTGTGAGGGGTACACGGGCATGTCATCATCCGACACGGGCGTGTCAAGGCCGGTCGACGATCTTTGGGCGCGGGTCGACGGGCTCTGGCTGCAGGCTTAAATTTGCGTGTCACGCCCCTGTGTCACGCCAAGGTAGGGCGTGTCACAGGGCATGTCTAGGCAGAAAACAGGAAAATTCTTCTTTTTGCTCCAAATAACCTGCAGATCAGCCCTGCAAGATTAAAAATGATTTATTAGAACAAATAGATATAAATTATAGAAACAACTTAAAATAAACTTAATATTATAAAATTAATTTAAAATATCTAACTATTAATATAGATAAATAAATAAAAAGATAGAAATAATTAGAGTTATCAAATATCCAAGAAAAATTCCCATTGAAGCTTTTGCTTCAAATTTTCTAAGGTATTCTTTATTATTATTATGAATATAAACTACACAGCCAAAAACTCTAAAATAATTTATTTTAGGTTTCTTTCCTTTAAGCAACTCATAAGGAGTTTTACACTTAAGCTTGTGTATCAGACTTCTATTCAAGACATAGTTGGTTGTACTAACACCTTCTGCCCAATAGGAAAGAGACATATTAGCATCTGCCAACAATGTGCTAGCAGCTTCAATTAGTGTTCTGTTCTTCCTTTCAACTACCCCATTTTGTTGGGGAGTTCTAGGAGCTGAGAAGCTATGTTTGATACCTTCTCTCTCACAGAATTCTTGTACGAGAAGAGAGTCAAACTCAGTACCATGATCACTTCTAATCAAGGCCACATGAGTAGAGTACTCAGTCTGCACACATAATAGAAAATCTGTAAGGGCTTTGAAGTTATCAGCCTTAGTTCTCAAAAAGAACACCCAAGTGAACCTAGAGAAGTCATCTACAGTGACTAGGTGTAATACTTCCCTCCTAAACTCTGTACATTTATTGGGCCAAATAGGTTTAAATGTAATAAATACAGGATTCTAGGAGAATCACTTTTATTTACTGATTTAAATGAATTCTTGGTTTGCTTACCTAATTGACAAGCCTTGCATAGGCTCTTCTTCTTGTAGGGGCAAGAAGGTAAACCTCTAACAAGGTTGTGTTTAAATAACCTAGATATGTTCTTGAGGTTAACATGGCTAAGCCTTTTATGCCATAAAGTATTGTTATTGGTTACTTCATTAAATAAGCAGATTTCAGAGTGAGTTGAGTTAAAATCTACTAAATAAATGTTACCTTGCCTAATACCTACTAACACAACATTATTATTTAAAGTAATATTACAAAGAGAGTTAGAAAATGATACCTGGTATCCAGCATCACATAACTGACTTACTGAAATTAGATTATACTTCAGTCCAGTTACATAAGCAACTCTCTTGAATGTTACAGCTCCAATTGTCATCCTGCCATAGCCTTCAGTTTGACCACAGCTTGAATCTCCAAAGATTACCTTTGGGCCAAGCTTTGCCTTGAACCTTGATAGATGTTCTTTATTTCCTGTCATATGCTTGGAGCAACCACTATCCAAATACCACTTATTTTGAGTGATAGGATAGGTCTTCACCTGCAAATAAATCAATTAAACATTGTGGACCCAGGTAACCTTGGGTCCCTTGTTTTTCACATAAGAAAAACTGGAAATAAATGAATAAGCCGGCTGAGGGTGATAACCTAACGGGCAAGATCTCCTAGGTGGGATTCTCCATGTAGATGATGGGTCAATGAACCTAGGGTTTCTATTTTCATTCTGGTTTCTAAAGTTCTGGGTGAAGTTTTGAAATTCATGTTGAAAATGTCGATCAGCGTTCGACGATGGGTGCCCAGATCGTCGATCTCCGTTCGACCATTGGGCCTGCGATCGTCGAGCAGCGTTCGACGCTCTTTATATTTCCTTAAATTTTTATTTTCTTTTCTCTCTCTTAGCTTTATTTAAATCTTTATTAACTTTATTAACTTGCTCAGTGTTCTTTATTCCACTAGATGAAATAAAATTCACTGGAGTTGAAAGTTTGTTTTTAAGAATGATTGGGGGTTCACTAGAAGAAGCTCCTAAGCCTAATTTGTTATTGCCTGACCTAGTGTTAGACATGCTGGTTATTTCAAGCAACTTAAGGCTTCTACCATTCAGAGATTCTTCTAACCTTTTTGACTTAGCTAATTCATTCTTAAGGAATTTTATTTCTTCACTAGAATTAGTGAGTTCTGCTGTTAACCTAATGTTTTCATTAGAAATTGATTCAGATTCAGCTAGTTTAATTCTAAGCTCTTTTATTTCCTTTTCAGAACTAATTAAATCTAAACATAAGGATTTAAAATCTAATTTAAATTCTTCAGATGTAAAGTCGTAAGAAGACAATACCTCATCTTTAGTTGGCATTTCTTCATCAGAATCTGAACTCTCTGCAGCTGAGTGATTGCTGCAGGCATCAATTGCCATCAGGCAAACTTCCTTTGCCTTCTTTTCTTCCTCATCCTCACTGGAGCTTGAGGGAGGAAGATTCCTCATCAGAATCGCTCCAGGTTTTAGCAACAAAGCCTCTCTCCTTCTTTTTGTTCTTGTAGGAGGATGGCTTGGAATGCTTCCTGTGCTGATCCTTGTCTTTCCTTTTATCTTTATTCTTTTCCTCTGGACAATCTGGAAGAATATGTCCAGGTTTCCTGCAACCATAGCAAATTATTTCTTTAGTAGGAGTGCGATCATACCTGGTTTTTCTTCATATTTTGAAGACTTCTTTCTGAATTCTTTCCTTCCCATCTTGAGAAACCTTTTGGCAAATAATGCCATCAGTTCCTCATTGGACTGGCTTCCTTCAGAAGCATCAGCAGCTTTGAGAGCAAGGGTTTGCTCTTTTCTTGTAGGAGTTGGGGTCTTTGATTCAGCCTCAGCTTCCCTGGACTTCAGCACTTGCTCAAAAGACTTGAGCTTGCCAAGGAGGGCTTCTGTTGAAATTTCTGTTGTGCATCTGGCCTCCTTGATAGGCAAGATCCTCAGATCCCATGTGCTAGGGAAGCACATAAGTATCTTATCATTGACCTCTGTCAATGAAATATCCTTATCAAGAGTCCTCAGCTCATTGATGATTGAGCTGAGCCTTGTGTACATAGCTTCAACTGATTCAGCATCAGTTTTCTTGAAATTCTCAGACGGGGAGATAAGGTTGGACCTTCTGTCCTTCCTTTCATCAGCTGAACCAGCTACAATCTGGTTCAGTGTATCCCACATTGCTTTTGCTGAGGAGCAGTCAGCAACCTTCTGGAATACTTCATCAGACATTGTCTGAGCCAGAATGGTCATTGCCTTAGCATCTGCTATCTTTGCCTTTTTGTATTCATCATTGTAGTCTGGAGGAGGCACTGCACTCATATCAGTTGATGATGAGGCAGTAGCTGCAGCAGGTGCTCTTGGTGGTCCTGTCAAAATACAAGCAAAAATACTCTCATCAATAGAGTTCATATATAATTTAATCCTTGCCTTCCAGATGCTGAACTTGGCTAAGTTGCATGCTGGAGGTCTGGTGCTAGAGTAATCCTTGGAATGGGCCATGATAGTGAAAGTGAATATCTATAAACTTTGGTATCTATCAGGATCTTGTGACTTAGGTGTTAGCCAATTCAGTCAGACAACCTCCCTCTGATACCAATTGAAAGAAAAGGGATAGATACTACTCTAGAGTGGGGGTAAATAGAGTAATCAAAAATTGCACTAGCAAAGTTGACTGTCTACTCAACTCCCTTGGAGTTAATTGCGGAATGAAGGTTATAGATATTTGAGATGAAACCCTAAAGCCTAACACAAGTGATGTGCACAAAAGGCAGCCAACTGTAATTACAGTTGAGGCTTGGAATCCTAAACAGCAACTAGCAATCCTAGTTTAAAAGTAATCACAGCCACAATGCAAGTAATTAATTAAAGCAATCCAGACGACACAAGGAATTTATAGTGGTTCCCCACACAACTTGGGTACGTCCACTCTTCTACCAACAAGGTAGGAATCCACTCAGGTTTTCGATCAGGTGCCCTGCCACCAACAAGATCTGCTGCAGATAGATCTAGAGACCCTTTAGACTTTTGATCAGGTGTCTAAAAACCAACACAGGTTTTTGATCAGGTGCCCTGCCACCAAGCGATACTTTTGAAGGGAGTAATAACCCTTTACAGGAGGGGGAAAGGAGGTTAAAATGTCTTCTCTATTTTACAATAGATTAGAGAAGCACAAGAACTTGCACTGAGCTAGAAAGCTCTTAAAGAATCAAGGCTCCCCCTGGCTAAAAGAACGTCCAGGTGAAGTCTTGCTTCAGTGCAGAAACACTTCAGAAAATCTGAAGGAAAAAGCTACAAGAAGATAAATAATATGAAATAGAATTTCTTCTTTAGGCATCTATCTTCTTCTTCTTCTTCTTCAAAAAAAGCTCTGAGTGAAGATCTTCCTGCAAGCAGGAGAACTCGGGTTGAAGAAGAGTGAAGAACTAAAACTTCTTCTCAGCTAGATGTGAATGAACTGAGAGCAGTTGGAAACTGTAAGTTCTAAGCTTGAATGCTGCTGTTAGCTTTTTTGAATATCAGAACTAGTTGATTTCTTTCTCCAAAGAAGTCTTTATATAGCAGCAGCAACAACGGCTCTTACTTGAGTTTGAATCTTGTCTTCTACTGAACTCTGTAAGCTGGGCTGCAAAAAGCATAAAGCAAAACAAAATACTGCAGACAGATATCCTATAAGAGGATAAAGCTTTCTAAGAAGCTGCAAATAACTCTGATGAAATAATACAAGAGAAAGTCACATCAGAAGAGACTCTTTACAGCCAAGGAAGACTTTTTGAGTCTAACGGCTATAAAGGACAGCCTGGCAGATAAAGAAGAAATCATATCTCAGCTAATAAGACAAACAACTTTGTTAGAAAAATATTAGCTCATGCATAAGGAATGGAACAGATATTGCATGGAAATAATATCACAATTTATTCAAATATGCCAAAATAAATATGAAATTAATCCTATCATAAAAGACGACAAAACTACTTAAGACATACAGCAAAACGTCGAACGACCCTTGGAGATCGTCGACCTAAGCACAAAGATCGTCGACCTATCAGACAGATAGTCGAACGATCCAGATAGTCGAACTATCAAAGAAGATAGTCGAACTACCACAGCAGATAGTCGAACTATCAGGACAGATAGTCGAGCTATCAGATAGTCGATCTATCAGGACAGATAGTCGAACTACCAAAGCAAAACAGATAGTCAACATATCACACAGATAGTCGACCTATCACAGAAAACAGATAGTCGACCTATCAACAAATATTCGAACTATCAAACAAAACCGATAGTCGACTTATCAACAGATAGTCGAACTATCAGATAGTTGAACTATCCAAGCAGATAGTTGAACTATCAAGAAGAGCAGATAATCGACCTATTAACAGATAGTCGAACTATCAGATAGTTGAACTATCCAAGCAGATAGTCGAACTATCAAACACAACAGATAGTCGACCTATCAAACAGATAGTCGAACTATCAACGCAGACAGAATGTCGACCAACTGATAGACGATCGTCGATCAGCCGATAGACGATAGTCGAGCGGCGTTCGACCATAGTCGAACGAAAAACAACTTAACCAAATTTACATCTAGAAAAGTGAAGCCTCTAAAACTAGAGCAACAAACTAAACAACTAACCATTGACCATAGATAAATCTTGGGTCAAGAGATAGAAAGAGAAGACTGAACTCAAATCAAAACCTAGGGTACCAACACAATTGTTGACCTTTTTAACTATACATCTAGGTCAAACTGGTTTCCTAAGAAAAACATAGTGATCCTTGCCCAAATTATTAATAGGGTGTTCCAACAACCACCACGAACTTGTCTAAGAAATCCTTGAACACCCGGTTCATCATATCCATGAAGGCTGAAGGTGTGTTGGTCAAACCAAATGACATCACCAAGAACTCAAAGTGTCCATGCCTCGATCTAAACGCAGTCCGTGGAATATTTGCCTCACGGATCCTGAGCTGATGATAGCCAGAATGAAGATCGATCTTGGAGAACACCGTGCTACCGCGCAACTGGTCAAACAAATCATCGATCCTCGACAGAGGGTACCTGTTCTTAATAGTGACTTTGTTCAACTCCCTATAGTCGATGCAAAGCCGCATTGACCCATCTTTCTTCTTCACAAACAGCACAGGAGCACACCAAGGCGACGAACACTGCCTTATAAATCCCTTTTCCAATAGCTCATCCAACTGAACTCGCAACTCCTCTAACTCACGAGGGGCCATCCAGTACAGCGCCTTAGTAATAGGACGCGTACTCGGCTCTAAATCAATCCCAAACTCCACATCCTGCTCGGGAGGAAGACCAGGAAGATCATCCGGAAAAACATCGGCGAAACCACGAACAACTGGAATCTCCTCCAAGCGCGGTAAACTAACAGCGGTCCCAATCACCGAGACCAAACAAGCAAAACAATCCGAAAGAAATAGCTTCTTAGAACATACCACAGAGATAATAGGAGAATCCTTGCACAGATCAGCATATATGCTTCCGGGCTGACCGTCATCCCTGATGAAGTCCAAGCGCTTCCCTTTGCACTGAATGACTGCATCATACCTAGACAGCCAGTCCATGCCCAAAATAACATCGAATTCCTCTAGATCAATCATCTTCAGGTCGACCTTCGCAAGGAAGTCCCCCAACAAAACAGGGCAATCTTACATGCCCAAATCTGACAACACAGATTCACCAGAGGGGAACTTGACACGGAAGGTATCCCGAACTCGATATAAAGTCAACCGATGTCACTCCACAAAGGCTCTAGCCACGAACGAGTGGGTAGCGCTGGAGTCAAACAGAACACGCGCCCAGCAGTTCTTCACCTTAAATTTCCCTATAGGAGCATATAAAACTAAGGAACTACCACAACAATACTGCAAACATACTAGTAAACAAGAACAAAACCTTCAGACTGGAAAGACAACTAACCTTAGATTAAGTGAGTCGAAGCTTGAACCTCCTCGGAAGAGATCACGTTCATCTTTCCCTTGCCCTTGTCCACCCGGTAAGGTGGAGGTAGCGCCTGAAGTGGAACTGCATGAAGAACAGGCTGGGCCTGAGGACACCTAGCCTTGATGTGTCCCTTCTGCCCACACTGATAGAAGACTTTATCCTTGGACCAGCACTGGGCAGCATCATGCCCGGGTCGCTTGCAAATAGAACAGGAGACATCCCTCCTAGGATCACCCTGAATTGCATGAACCAGCTCCTTCTTCTGAGCTGCTGCCTTCTTGAAACATCTCTCGACAGGGTTGTCTGACCGGCCACAGAAGCTGCACACCACTTTGCTCTTTTTTCCTGGAACAGCACCGGGTACCTGGGGTTTCTTCTCCTCCACCGATTTCCTCTTGTCCTTCCTCATTTGCTGGCCTCTGCTATTTGTGGTCTCAATATCCTCCACATTCAGAGCCGCCTCCACTACTCCTGCATAAGTCTCTGACCCATAAGCACTGGCCAACTGCTGCACCTCGCTCCTCAAACCACCGAGAAATCGCTTAGCCCGTTCAGCCTCAATGCTGACCAATTCAGGGGCAAAACGACTCAACTTGTTGAACTCTATCTCATACTCACCCACCATGAGTTGCCTTTGCTTCAGATTGAGGAAGTCGTTCATGAGGCGGTCATGCTCGACCGAGGGTAAGAACTTCCTCAACAGCATCACCTTGAACACTTCCGAAGAACATCCAGCTACCAAGCTCTCCTTCACTCTCAGCCACCAACTCTTAGCCAAACCGTTAAGCTGATAGGCGGTTATCATAACCCTCTGATCATCTGCAATCCCTGAGTACGAGAACATCTCCTCCATGGAGATCAGCCAGTCGTCTATCACCATGAAATCTGCCTTCCCGTCATAAGTGGGAGGGCTCAGCCTCTGAAACTGCGAGATGAAGGCCATCTCTGCTGGAACCACCATTGGAGGTCTTAAGGGTGCAGGAGGAGAAGGGATAGCTAACCCCCCTACAGGACCTTGCACTCCCTGAGTCTGACCTTCCACAACCGCCACCAGGGACTGAATCTGGGATTGCATCTCTACCATTTGTCTGCTCATGGCATCGCTACTCTTCCGCAGGCTCTCGATCACCGCGTCATTTTGAGCTCCAGATGACTCACCCTGAGACATGGGAGTAGATCTAGTCGAAGGACGTCTCGCCATCCTAAAATCATAACAACACTTGTTAGATCCTAATACAATGGCTAGAACCCACTACAAGTACAAACAATACATATATAGATATAACTTAAAGCTGCTAAACTTGCTCTGGGAGTTTATCTTTTTACAAAAAATGATGTTATGCCCTAACCTAGGATGGTTAACCACCACCGTACTAATTCATGTGCCTAGATCAGGAATGCATGACTTTATATTACTTTTGACTTGAATGCTTATGTGTGTACATATGTCATCCTGCCAGTCTTTAGCTTAGCACGTTGTGCTTATGCAATGTTATGCTATGCATGTTTGTGCTATGCATTCTAAAAGGCCCTAAGGCATGTTATGAGCGGCATACGCATGAAAATTTTATGCATCCCATACTACATAACATTCTCATTTCAACGAAAAAGAAAACGAGCTAGCCGCAGCCATGTGGTGAGGTTATGCATCCCATACTACATAACCCTCACATGTTGCCCCTATAGTGGATCCATATACGAACATATATTATTCATCATATACTACATAATATGCACCGTATACTTCATGTTATGCTATGAGTGTAGTGTTCGTGCTTTTGCCAAGACGTGCTGATGACATATCGGTGTGTGAATGACATGATGCTGAACTAAAAAGCACTCATAGGAAGGTTGCCCGACTAACTTGTCAAGCAACCTTGCTCTGATACCAACTGTCACAACCCGCATTTTCTCCAAATTTGGGAATTATCAGAGTATGATAAAACACGCGTCATGATGCCACGTCGAGCAGGGGATAACTACTGACGCTTAGGCAAAACCATCTACTAACTTTAAGAGCAATTTCATGAGTTTAATGATTAGAAAATAAGTTATATTGTAGAGGTCGTATCCCACGGCTCGGTGGATAACCTAGTCCACAGTTAAAAACTATACTTTATGCTACGGAAAATACTTTATTAAGGTTTGACTTCCTAAGGAGTGCATAAGTGCCCAAAGAGGACAGCTTATGCTATGCAAGACTCTACATTTATTTTATATTATATATAAGAAAACGAACTTTATACGTTGTTTGGAAAATAGTGATTTTAGTTTTATAAAACATGTTGATCATGCGATATACTCATAATAATAGTTGTAGTTTTAAAATAACTATCAACCTAGCATAAACCCTCCACAGAGCAAGTAGACTATCTCCAGAAAATTGTAGCAGAAAAAAGTAATATATCTAGTACGAGGGTAAAAACTACCAGTGGGCGCCAACAACCTGACACGAACCCACCGGAAAATATGTATGTCTGTAAGAAAAGTACAGCAAAACTACCTTACGAACAAAGCAACAGGATCTCCAAAGTCCAAGAGACCACCAGCAACACCACCGCAACTTAGCCACCAAACTGGCTACTGCTCAGAACCTGAGGCATTCAAAAAGAGAAAGAATACCTCAGCAAGCTAAACAAGGAAAAACTGCATGAAAGTGTCAACCAGGGAATAAATGAAAGAGGAAATCACACAGCAGTAAAAGTCACAACTGCCCAAAGCAAGACAACAAGAAATGCACTAAGTGCGAGGAAACAGCATCAACCCTGCCCAGAAACTACATCCTGCAGAGTCTACTAAGCTACCAAGAGCCCAAAGTGCTGCAATCTACCAAGGAAGAAACTTCAAACACCCTAATCTCTGGGAGATGGTAGTAGCAAAGACAAACAACATAGATCCGGGTTGGAGGCAAACTCAGTCCCCCAACCACCATTTCCAAGCCAACAAGCTCAAGGGTCTACATGTGGAAACACAAGGGACCTTCCACCCCCTTGCCCAGCCCGTAGCAGGAGCAAGATAGAAGAATAAGAGTGGCCTTGGCTAAATTACACAACACCTCCCCCATGAAGAGCTTCAAACCACCACTACTAACCACGACCCACGATTCGGCCTTAAGGAAAGAAAAACATAGCTGACAAGGAAACTCAAAATGTAATCAAGGAATTCACTCGGGAACGAAAATCGAGGTAGAGGAAAAGTGTTGAAATGACTTAACACAGCTTGGCGTGGAGTGGGACCCACTGAACGCCTACCTAGACCTTTGCGTTGAGTTAGCTAGACTCACTCAGTGCCAGAACAAGCATGGTGTTGTGATGTAGGGTATATCCTAGAGATACGTCACGGAGGCCACGATGATGCTTATGACACGATCTACGCTCTCTAATCCACACGCTAACGAAAACGCAGCCACAACAATTATTTTATTTATCGTTCGCGCTAACAGTACGGATCGCCGTTCCGCAAATAGATCGAATGTTGGCTATAGACCAAATTCTTTCCAGCTAAATGGGATAATCTTGATCCCGATCGAGCTTTGGGTTGTACCAAAATAGATCCACCAAGAATAAAATGATTCGAAAGATGGTAGGATCTTTCCAAACAAAAGAAAGCGAGGATCGCCACTCCTCTTACGAATCTTTCGGAAATCCAAACGAAAAATACCGATCTATTATTTGATAAACCGCGAAGAAAAATAAGTCGGAAAATAACGCTAAAACTCGTCCACCACAAGAACTATCTAGAGAAAGAAAAACTCTTGGTAGAAATTTTCGTTACCCCTCTCGGATTTGTAGATCCGCGATGCGTGGATCCACCAAGTTTGATCGCTCCTCCGTTGAAAGTCCACGGGAAACGCGCTACAGATGATTAACGTGCTAAACTCCTTCACTTCACGCCGTGGAGGAATCCCTAACTTCTTTCCTTGCAAGGCAACCTCTCATGTAAGAGCAAGAGGGAGAGGATGGAGGCCGAGCACTTAGGGAGGAAGGGGGCGGCCGAGATCAAGAGGGGGAGAGGTGGTGGCCGAGTACTAGAGGGGTGGCCTTGGGGCCGGCGGCTTGGAGGAGGAGAAAGAGAATGGCGGCGGCGGTTTTGGAGGATGATGAGGAAGGGGGGCGGCGGCTAGAGAGAAGGAGAGGAGAGAATTAGGTTTAGGAAATTTAGTCAATTTTTTGATTTCAATAATATTCTAACACCAAATGAAAAGTTCAAGGCCTTATATAGGCTTACATCTCAAAGCAAATAACAAGTGGCTAAAAGCACACCACATAAAGAAAATGAAGAAATTAAATAATGTTTTTTAAAGGGCCATCATGAAACGGCTAATAGCACACCAAAACTAAAATATCAAATATGAGTCTTGTTGCGAGGGCGAAGCTTGTAGCCATGACCGCTACGACGTCGCACGTCCTTTGCCGGCACATCTTCAACATAGTCATTCTCAAGTTGGCCGTCCTGGTGGCCGTCGCCATCACCGTCGCCATAACCGTCCCCATCAATCCTCCGTCGCTCAAAAGGACTCATCTCCGATGAGCGGGCTGAAATATAAAGACGTACGAGGTCCGCGTCAAGAAGATCCACCTATACAGCAGAGAGCCAAGAGTCATACGAAGCCGGAAAACCACGCCAACGAACCAAAAACCTGTGAATGTCGCCGTCGGGAGTGGGAAACACATCATCCTACAATATCCTGTCAGGCAAGAAATCTGTCCGGGGAAACCTCGGAAATGCGTTAGGTGAGGCAGAAAAACAAGTGTCATCATCAATAGACGGCATACCTCCCGTAGAATTCGAAGGAGAAAGCGATCCAGAATTGAGCTCACCCCCACCCCATTAGAATATATAGTGGAATTATTAAACGGAGAGACAGACAGTTCAGGTGGTGGAGCAACAAAAAGCGTTAAATCTGAAATGTTAAACACAGGGGAGATTCCCCAATCAACGGGTAATTCTAACAAATTAGCATTTTCGCCTAATTTATTCAAAATTTAAAAAGGACCGGCTTTCTTGTTCGCTAATTTTTTTATGGTGCCCGAAGGCATCCGTTCAGGGATAAGACGAACCATAACCAAATCACCAATGTTCAAGGAGACTGCTCGCCTATGTATCTTAGCATTCGATTGATAGATAGAATATTGCTTAGCTAACGTCTTGCCAATGTGCTCATGGAGAGTGTGAACGTGTGAAGCGAAGTCCTGTGCAAATTGACTTGATTTAAAAGAAGGCGGTAACGGAACAAAGTCAAGAGGCACCAGCGCCTTATAACCATGCACTATCTCATTCGGAGGCAACCCAATGAACCTGTTCTTAGGATTATTGTATGCTCGTTGAGCATGCGGAAGGATAAGATCCCACGTACCTTTATGTTCGCCCACTAAACAACGAAGTAACCCTCCCAAGCTAGGGTTGATAACTTCCGTTTGCCCATCCGTTTGGGGATGATAGGCCGACAAAAACATAAGTTTAGTGCCCATGAGTTTCCAGAGTGTCTTCCAAAAATAACTTGTAAATTTGACATCCCGATCACTCACTATTGTCTTGGGAACACCCCGATGTGCCACGACCTCCTTGAAATACAATTTTGCTACATTTGATGCATCGTAGGTATTATTACTAGCGATAAAATAGGCCATTGTGGAGAAACGGTCTACTACGACTAGAATTGAATCGTGACGCCTCAATGTAATGGGTAAGCCCAAAATAAAATCCATGCTGACATCTTCCAATGGTATAGACGGAATCGGTAGTGGAGTGTAAAGACCCGCGTTGGTCTTGTTCCCCTTAGCTAGTTGACAGACACGACAACTTCCTACGATTTTGTTGACCATGGGTTTGAGGCCCGGCCAAAAGAATTTATCCTCTAGGAGTGCTGTCGTTTTGTCTTGACCAAAATGTCTGCCTAACCCTCCGCTATGTAGTTCCCATATGATAAAATGTCATAATGACGAGCGGGGAATACGTAATTACAAATGTTTAAATAAGTATCCGTCACGGATATAGTATGCCGAAATGGTGGTAGGGGAGTTGTCCTGAGCGGCAAAGTAAACCTCCTTAAAGTCTGGGCATTGGACATATTCATCTTTAATCCACCCACATCCAATGACCGACACTTCCATGGTAGTTAGTAATAAGGTGACCCTACTTAGCGCGTCCGCCACACGATTTAATGTACCCTTCAGATGCTTGATAATGAAAGTGTACTCCTGTAAGTATGAGATCCATTTAGCGTGTTGTGGGCTAATCTTATTTTGAGAATTAACCAATTTGAGAGCCTCGTGGTCCGATAATATCACGAATTCTTTGGATATAAGATAATGTCGCCAATGTTGGAGACAACGAATCACGGCATAGAATTCGCGATCATAATTCGAATAGTTTAACTTTGGGCTGGCTAGTTTCTCGCTAAAATATCCAAGCGGATGTCCCTCTTGACTTAACACGCCTCAGATTTCCTATCCCTGATGCGTCGCATGATAGTTCAAACACTTTACTAAAATCCGGTAATCGGAGTAAGGGGGCTTCAGACATCCGTTCCTTAATTGTTTGGAAAGCACTAGTGGCCGCTTTAGTCCAACTAAATTCTCCTTTCTTCATACATTCAGTGATGGGTGCCATAATACTACTAAAATTCCGAATAAATCTTCGATAAAACGTGGCCAAACCGTGGAAACTTCTAACTTCCCTTATATTCTTGGGTTCTGGCCACTCTTTAATCACTTGAACCTTCTTTGGGTCCACATGAATGCCATCTGAACTCACGATGTATCCTAAGAACTCTACGGAAGACACACCGAATGCGTACTTTTTAAGGTTAATAAATAAATTCTCTTTGCGTAATGTGGTAAGGATTGTTCTTAGGTGAGTCTCATGATCCCCCGGCGAAATGCTAAATACCAAAATGTCGTCGAAATAGACCACTACAAATTTTCCCATATAGGGTTTAAAGACTTGGGTCATCAATCGCGAAAATGTACTTGGCCCATTTGTAAGTCCCTCTCCTAGCAATAACCATTCATAGAGTCCATCCTTAGACTTAAATGCCATCTTCCATTCGTCTCCCTCCCGTATTCGTATTTGATGATAACCGCTCTTAAGATCCAATTTAGAGAACACGGCGACTCCTGATAACATATCTAGTAAATCATCCAAACGGGGAATGGGGAACCGATACTTGACAATTATTTTATTTATAGCCCGATAATCGACACACAATCGCCCCGTTTTATCTTTCTTCGGGACTAACAAGGCAGGGACGACACAAGGACTTTTACTATGACGTATAAAGCCTTTCGCTAACAAATCTTAAATTAATTTTTGCAACTCCTCATGTGAGGAGGGATTGAGTCGGTAATGGGGATGATTCGGCAACGATGAACCCGGGACAAAATCTATCTCATGCTGGATATCTCGTATAGGTGGCAACTGAGGTGGTAAGTCCACCGGGTAGACATCCTTATACTCGTCTAAGAGAGTTTGAAGGGAGAACGGGAGGCTCGCTAACGAGGGTGCATCATCCTTAGCTTGTAGACAAACTAGAGCGTAGATAACGCCATCCATGAAAGTCTCACGCTCTAACTCTTTCCTACTTATCAGACTTATCGTTTTATTTTCTACCGGCGCAATGGTGTCTTTGGACGTAGGTGACGGATCCTTGGGCGGCGATGGTTTCAATACAATGGTCTTACCATTGAATTTGAACTCATAAGTGTTGGCTCGTCAAAAATGGGTCACGTCGTAATCATAAAGCCAAGGTCGTCCTAACAAAACATGACACACGTCCATGGGGATGACGTCGCACCACACTTTATCAACGTAGTTTTTCAATGTTAGTGGCACCAAGCATCGCTTAGAGACCGCTATTGACGTCTTGTTTACCCACGCAATTTTATAAGGATGTGGGTGCGGCTCGGTGACTAAATGCATGCGTGCGATGGCGTTCTCCGAAAGGACGTTCATGCAACTACCGCTATCAATAATTAGTTTGCACCATTTTTCACCGCACTTAAAATTTAAGGTAAATATATTTGTCCGGTTATACTCGTCCAACGCTCGCGGTGTGGCCAAAATACATCTCATCACCATCATGTAAGAATCATCCTCAATGTCACTCGGCTCGGCATCAGAATCTTCTCCCGCTCCATAGACAATATCGGCAGGCTCAGACATGGAGTCTAATAGGGCTAACGATTTGCTCTTCGTGGGGCACTCACTAGAGTAGTGCCCTTGGATTCCGTAAGAATAACACGTGGCATTAGTCTTCTTGATTCATCATATCGGTACTCGCTCACCAGTGGGATTTCTGTTATTCCTAGCGGTAATGATAATGGACTCCGAATCCGTCGATCGATACTTTCCCTTGTCTCGCGTGGAGGAAGATGGATGTGGTTCTTAAGAGGGACTTTCCCTTCTGAAAGTTTCGTCATTTGGCTTTGTAGGCGTTGTGTTTTTCAATATCCAAGGCGGCATTGAACGTGGTGTTAAGGTCCGTGTGACCATAACGCAAGAGCTTGCCTTGAATGTCTGGGTTGAGTCCCTTACGAAATCGGGAGAGTGTGACTTCGGGCATCTCACGAACATCACAACGCACCAACATATCCTTAAGTTGTCCCATGTATTCTGCTACCGAAGCGTTTCCTTGACAAAGGGAGGCTAAGTCATCGAACATTTTAGTTCGGTGATATGTGGGAACATATTGGTCGTGTAGAAGTGCTTTCATGGTAGCCCACCCAATTGGGGGTGCTCCATTAACGGTACCTAATCGTCTCTCTTCGTTCAACCAGTATGTCTTGGACCTTCCTAGTAGTTTCATCCGTGCAACCTTCACTTTCTCAACGTCCATCAGGTCGTGCCATTCAAAATAGCACTCAATTCCTATGATCCAATCTAGGAATAGTTGGGGCACTCCCATACCATCATATGAGGGTGAGTCTAGTTTTACGGCCCTAGTTACGTCGAACTCATAATGACCTCGAGGTGGGTAGTCATCGTCCTGATCACGTGGGTGATTTTGTCTTTCCTCTCGCTGGTTGGCGGCCGGGGGTTGGGGACCCGGTCGGTTTCTTCCAACGCCGCTGTTTCGGGGCACCGCTTGATTTACGGCGAGCCCTTCAATTAACCGTGTCAGTGCGTCAAACCTATCGTTAAACTCTTCTCGTAGCTCGGCGATCGTGGCTGCATCGTGCTCAGCACCTTAGTTGTTTGCCATGTGTGAGCTGGAGGCAGGATATTCCGTGCCAACCCTAGTGCGCATGAACGAACGGGACAAACAACAATTTTGGCCTGATTTAAATTATACGTTTGAATTATTTTGACACTAAACAATTGAGTAATAGGAAAAACTTTTGCAAACTTTTTTTCTTAAAAAAATAGGAGAAAATTCAGAATTTTTTTGGTAATTTTCTGCAAAAATTTTTTTGTGTGTTTTACTATTTGCAGCCCAACTATGTATTGTTTTGAAAAATAAAAATTCAGATTTGATGTGATTCGTAACGGAAGTGCGCACCCTAGTGAACGAGGATAACCCTAGGTAAAATAAATGGATGGTGTCGATTGGGAAATCAACACAACCTCCCTCTGATACCAAATTGATGTAGGGTATATCCTAGAGATACGTCACGGAGGCCACGACGACGCTTATGACACGATCTACGCTCTCTAATCCACACGCTAACGAAAACGCAGCCACAACAATTATTTTATTTATCGTTCGCGCTAACAATACGGATCGTCGTTCCACAAATAGATCGAATGTTGGCTATAGGCCAAATTCTTTCCGGCTAAATGGGATAATCTTGATCACGATCGAGCTTTCGGTTGTACCAAAATAGATCCACCATGAATAAAATTATTCGAAAGATGGTAGGATCTATCCCAACAAAAGAAAGCGAGGATCGCCACTCCTCTTACGAATCTTTCGGAAATCCAAACGAAAAATATCGATCTATTATTTGATTAACCGCGAAGAAAAACAAGTCGAAAAATAACGCTAAAACTCGTCCACCACAAGAACTATCTAGAGAAAGAAAAACTCTTTGTAGAAATTTTCGTTACCCCTCTCGGATTTGTAGATCCGCGATGCGTGGATCCACCAAGTTTGATCGTTCCTCCGTTGAAACTCCACGGAAAACGTGCTACAGATGATGAATGTGCTAAACTCCTTCACTTCACGCCATGGAGGAATCCCTAACTTCTTTCCTTGCAAGGCAACCTCTCATGCAAGAGCAAGAGGGAGAGGATGGAGGCCGAGCACTTAGGGAGGAAGGGGGCGGCCGAGATCAAGAGGGGGAGAGGTGGTGGCCGAGTACTAGAGGGGTGGCCTTGGGGCCGGCGGCTTGGAGGAGGAGAAAGAGAATGTGGGCGGCGGTTTTGGAGGATGATGAGGAAGGGGGGCGGTGGCTAGAAAGAAGGAGAGGAGAGAATTAGGTTTAGGCAATTTAGTCAATTTTTGATTTCAATAATATTCTAACACCAAATGAAAAGTTCAAGGCCTTATATAGGCTTAGATCTCAAAGCAAATAACAAGTGGCTAAAAGCACACCACATAAAGAAAATGCAGAAATTAAATAATGTTTTTTTAAAGGGCTATCATGAAACGGCTAATAGCACACCAAAACTAAAATATCAAATATGAGTCTTGTTGCGAGGGCGAAGCTTGTAGCCATGACCGCTACGACGTCGCACGTCCTTTGCCGGCACATCCTCAACATAGTCATTCTAAAGTTGGCCGTCCTGGTGGACGTCGCCATCACCGTCGTCATCACCGTCGCCATCATGTTGAGTGAAGTTCACTGACTCAACGCCTCCAACAAGAACAACTCTAGCATTGAGTGAGCTAGCCTCACTCAATGCCAAAATAGGCAAGGCGTTGAGTGAGGTACACTCACTCAACGCCCTGGTACTTAACCACAATCAGAGAAAGTGGCGTTGAGTGAGCTGGCCTCACTCAACGCCAAAACAGTAATGGCGTTGAGTGAAGCTCACTCACTCAACGCCCTTACACTTAGCCGCAAAAGAGAACTACGGCGTTGAGTGAGTCCACCTCACCCAACGCCAACCAGCAATGGCGTTGAGTGAGGTTAACTCACTCAACACCCTGGCACTTAACCGCAAATAGGCAATTCTGCGGCATTGAGTGAGCTGACCTCACTCATTGCCAAAACAACAATGGCGTTGAGTGAGGTCATCTCACTCAACGTAAGAAGTTCTGGCTGCGAAGAAGGGCTGTGGCATTGAGTGAGTCTGCCTCACTCAACGCCAAAGCAGAAATGGCGTTGAGTGAGGTCAACTCTCTCAACGCCACGGGACTTGGCCGCAAACTTGCCTTCGGCATTGAGTGAGGCCACCTCACTAAACGCCAAACCAGGAATGGCGTTGAGTGAGGTCCACTCACTCAATGCCAAAGTACTTAGCCTCAAAAAAGGCTATGGCGTTGAGTGAGCACACCTCACTCAACGCTAAAGTACTTGGCTGCACAGAAGCGACGGCGTTGAGTGAGTCCACCTCACTCAACGCCAAAACCAAAATGGCTTTGAGTGAGGTCGACTCACTCAATACCAAAATAGTTAGCTTCTCAGGAAAACCGCGGCGTTGAGTGAGCTTGCCTCACTCAACGCTAAAACAGAAATGGCATTTAGTGAGGTCGACTCACTCAACGCCAAAGTACTTAGCTGCTAGTAGGGTCTGTGGCGTTGAGTGAGTCCACCTCATTCAACGCCCCAGTACGTAGAAATATTCTGACTTGCTACAGCTGCGGTGTTGAGTGTATGCACCACACTCAATGCCAAATCCGCAAAGGCTTTGAGTGTGTGCACCACACTCAACGCCGGCCAGACAGAACTCAAAAAGGCTCTTACCAACAACACAGCAGGCACCCCCTTCTCTCTCTCTCTCTCGGCTTCACCCGCAAGCAACCAACCAGACAGCAATCTGGAATAAACTGATGGCATTACACCGGCGGGTTGAGCACTAACAGCACAAAGAAGGGCGGCTCATGGGAGAATCTAAGCCCTAAATTCAGCAAGAAAAATAGAACATGCTTTGCTTCTACCCTAGGGCTAACCGAGAAATTTCAACATTCAAGAAAACAACAATGGCAAGGGCAAGAACACCACTTGCCTCGATTTCAGACGAAGCTTGGTCGGCTTTCCCTCCTCTTACTTGGCACTAGCAGTAGCAGCACCTAAAAGCACCTAACAAGCAAACCTGCACTTTAATGGAGGAAACCACAAGAACCGGAAATCCCAAATCTCCTAAAACTCCACGAAAATCGAATTTCTTACCGTCAAAACGTAGATCTGAGCGAGAGCAAGACAACGCCACTTTCAGAATCGAAATCCGTCCACGAAAACTCCCGGAATCACTGTCCAAAAGCTAGGGCAGTCCGTCATTCCTCCTTTGATTTTAGTGAAACAGGAACAACAGTTTTCTGCTTTTGGTCTTGGGAAGGAGGAAGGAGAAGTGGGCCTGCCACTTCTTAATAAGGCTTTTATAACTGCTTAGCCATGTCGTTTCAGCCTAACTGCAGCCCAGCCGCCGGTTCACTCAGCTAAAAAATAAAATTTCTAATTTGATTTTAATAATAGCACACCCAAAACGACGCGAAAACCGAACTACCTCAGAATTCGATGAAATTTGCACCGTAGCTAAATAACCACGATATGAACACAACGGAGAAGTTGAAATTAACTTTCGACGAACAGAACTCGAGTTATAACTTCCTAAATCCAAAACACAAGCATCCCCCAAGAGGCCACACCGGGTCACCCAAAACGACTCGGCTTGCTAGGGATACCTTGCCCATAGGCTACAAAATAGGCCACTCAATTCTAAGGAGCTAAACCACACTCCACAAATGGCATAAGCCATGAAGACACGTCACCGTAACGCCGAACGAGAATAAAATAGTCATAGAAAAATCGGGGGCGTTACACTCCCCCCAGGTACTATCCGAAGCCCAAGGAGTATCTTGAGAGACAAAGCAAGAAGTTCTTGGCTCAACAACTGAAGGATTATCTAGCTAAGGAGAAATAGGCTTGGGATTTTGGCTTGTCATTTTCTTTATGCATGTATATCTCTTCATGTATTTATATATGAACAATTTTATGGATATATATATATATATATATATATATATATGATCTCATGTTGACTCAAGTATTGTTTTGTATGCTTTTAATATTCTGTGTCTTGTCTCTTTTATTGTGTTATGTATATTACTCGGGTTGGTGTAATTCATCTTAGCTAGTAGGATTTTGGCTTCTTCAAATAGGGAGAGATTGTTGGATATTGTATCCACAATTACCTGAATTTGAAGAAGCCTACGGTCAAGTTAAGATGAATTCACAATGTATTTGACGATATTTCTTCAAGATTATACTTGCAGCTATTCTATGCTAAGTACACACCAATGTTAGGGTGCAGTGGGTTAATATACACGGTTCTGCGCAACGTAATCCCTCGTTGAGCAGATCAGTGTGTTTACTCATGTGTGCTCTCTCTATTGGAGTGTACTTATTTTCAAGTACGGGTTGAGATAGATCAAGAGCAGAAGAGGAGAAAGGATGGGTCAAAGACCAAGTCATGGGAAGAGAAGAAAAATCTTCTAAGGAAAATTCGACGGGAATCACTAAGTGATTCTCGTCGATTCGACGGGAATCACTAGTAATTCTCGTCGAATCATCGAGAATCACTCGCTGATTCTCACCGACTGCATCCGACTGACAGTACGCCTTCAAGAATTCTGCTTAGGCAGAATCGACGAGAATCATCAAATAATTCTCGCCGAATCGTCGAGAATGACTTTGCATTCTGGCCGATTCGTCGAGAATGGTCTTGATTCTCTCTGATTCCCTCCGGATGGCAAGCTTTTCAACTAAAACTCTACCAAGAATAATTCGACGAGAATAATGAGTGATTCCCGCCAACTTCAACGGGAATCACCAATGATTCTCGGCGAATTTTCCTTAGGCGATTTTTATCTGCTCGCTGGACCGAACCAAGTTAACAGGCGCTGATTAGACTGGGCTTAGGGTTTCTTCTTGTGGGGCCCACAACGGTCTTGTAGGGATGATCTACAGTATATATACTCGCCTATTTTGAAGTTACGGAGGTATCAATCATGCGAAGAAAACGAGAAAGGATTATGGACGTCGAGCGTGACCTAGCCGATCGTGGACTTCCTCCCGTCGCCGTCGCCGCTCGCAGGCCGTCGCCGCTCGCAAAGTAGTCGCCGCTACAGATCGCTGATCTTGAGTGATCTCCTGATGATAGAACCGAGGCCCAGTAGTGCGTCTCACTCTTCTCTCTCGAGATCCCTTGTCTCTTGATTTGTTGAACGAAGTTAGATCTTCTTTCCGAATCGATTGAGACAACTGATCTGATTGAGATCGTTGGTAGACCTTGCTTAACTCGTCAATACATTTGGATCTACAGATAATCGCCGCTGCAATCATTTTCCGCCACCGATCTCGGGAAGATCCTCTCTAAGAGAGTGCTCTGGTCGTGGACTCTTCGTCTTCATCAAGAACGCATCAACGAACGAAGAGGGACATTGGGTTCTCCATACTTGAAGTTTGTATTTTTTATACATTCTAATTTTCGTGTTGTTGTAAAGGAATAGTGATTCCTCATTGTAAGGGTTGGGTGCAACCCGTGGTGGAGGAGTAGTGACTCCTTCGAGTGGAAGTGTTTCTTCCATAGTGCGAGGATTGGATTTCAATCCGTTTTGTGAAGTGACCAAGTCGTCCCTTGTGGTAGATAGGTCGAAGGGGGAGAGTGGACGTACCCAAATCGGGGAACCACTATAATTGCTTTTGTGCTTTTCTGTGTTGTGGTTGTTTTCTTATGTAGGTTATTTTTTATTCCGCAAAAGACTGCAAATCACCTATTCCCCCCCCCCATAGGTGAAGTTAGTTGACACTAGATAACTTTCAGTTGTCACCTACAGATCAGTGACTCAACTGTCACCTAACTCAGCCTTATCACTAAGGCCTACTACTCAGGTTGGGAGGACTGCCCTACTCTCAGATCCATAATTTGATCCCACCTCACTACCCCAGCAGGAAACCTATCTCAGTGGCTAATTAGTCACCTATAGCTCAGGCACAAAGTGCCCTACAACTCAGATTTAGGAACCTGAATCCTACAGGAAGTTAATCAAGAGAATTGAAATACAAACTCAGAGGAAAATCTCTGAGTCTAACTTGCTGGACTGAGCAGATATCTTTCTAGCCCACTTACTATTGAAGGAATTAGTCTTCTTATACAATTTACCAATTTCTCTGTTGTACAGAAAATAGCTAATTGTAGTTGAAGACTTACAACCCTTCACACAGCTATCTCCTCTTGCTGATAGAATGAATCAGCCAACTTGTTCTCCAAGGAACAATTTTGCAGATCTGGAAGAAGCTTCAGCTATATTTTTCTTTGCCTTCTGGCTTGCACAGCTGGACTTGGCTTTCAAGCTTGTCGGAGAAGATGAAGTATAGCCGACTCTTTTTAGTTTTCTAATTCCGTTCTCATTTTTTGTTAACCTTAATCGCCTTTTCTTCTCTTCCTTTTATAGCTGTTGATTTGAATCAACGAGATAATTAGAATGTGGGTCCAGCAAGGATGGTGAGCGCCATCTCCCTCAGAAGAAGACAAACAGTACTTCCCGACACTGCTGCAGCTTTTCCGCAATAACATGAAGTAACAAGACTGCGCTCGACAAATGGTGAGCTGGGTTCGACGAATTTTGAAATCAGTTCGACGAATTCCAAACTGAGCTCGACAAATTCAGAGTCTTCAAACTTTAACTTGAGCTCGACGAAAGGTGAGCTGGGTTCGATGAATTCTTGAATCAGTTCGATGAATTCTCAACTGGGTTTGACGAACTCAGAATCATCAAACTTTAACTTGAGCTCGATGAATGGTGGGCTCAGCTCAACGAACTATGAGCTTGGCTCGACAAACTCAGAATCTTTTAGATCGACGAATACTTAATTGATCTTCTTCTTTAGAAGCGTTGAGTGAGCCTTCCTCACTAAATGCTTCTGGACTTAGAGAAATTCTGCTGGCTTTGTCTCAGTGGTTTCTTCTCAACAATTTATGCGGTTTCTTCTTCACCGCTGAGACTATCTCCAGTCTCAGCAGTTTCTTCTCAGCTATCTCAGCGCTATCTTCTTCTCAGATTTTATTGTCTCTAAAGCGGTTCTGGTGAGACTAATACTTTTCTCAGCGGTTTGCATTGAGCTTCTCAGCTATCTCAGCGGTTATGCTGAGATATTCTTCTCAGCTGTCTCAGCGTTTATGCCTTGGTAAAATTGTTTAACTTGTAGCTTCCTCTTCCTATCACCTGTCCAATTAAGGACAACCTGTATGCATGAACTTAAGCACACATCAAATATTTTATATCCCTTAGTATGATTGGTGATGCCTCTTCAAATCCTAAAGAACATTGAAGGGCACAATTCCCAATAAGAAGAAACCGGAAATTGGAATAACAGAAATTTTTATTATCCAAAATGGTAAGTATTACAAAGGTATGGCCTCCCTTTTATAGAATGGAGGAGATGGGAGAGATTACAAGTAAGCAATGTGAGACTAAATAATTATAGGTATAATCAGTTTAACATAAAAACAAGCAGAATTGGTCGTGCGGTTAGACGAATAGGCTAACCGCGAGGCAACCACCAGAAGGAGAGAAAAGGCCGCCATAAGATACCGCCAGACCGCCCGGTCTCCAAGTCACTTGGGACAAACCGTCAGATCTCCCGGACACCAAACAACAACAGTCCGACTACAAAACAGCTAGAGAGAAACCGTCAGGACGCGCGGTCTCTAATCTGCAAGAGTCAGACCGCTAGAACACCCGGTCTCCATACTGCAACAAAGACTATGCAAGAGGGATAGTCGACCACTTGCCTCCAATCTTCCGATTTTCGGCCTCCTAAGCAATCCATGTAAACGATAGACCAAAGGAAAACCACGACAACAAATTTATGAAAGGATTTGGAAGAAAATGAAAGTTAAGGCTACTCGCTCCAATGCCAAAAATCCACGAAATTAGAAAAACTCACTGTTTACACGTAGATCTCTGCGAGGGCTTTTCAAATCTATACTCCAATGTAGATTTCATACACTAGAGCTCCCGAAATGGCCATCAGAAAGCTTCCAAAAGGACACCTCCTCCTCTCTCTTGTATGCTCTGGTTCGAAAAAAGGAAGAAGGAGAAAAATTCGGAAAACCTAAATTCTAAAGTTTGGCCGGTTTTTTGTAAAGAAATTATTTATATATATAATATGATATTAAAAAAAATTAACATTCCTTTTGAAGATTTGTACTAAGGCCAACTTGATTTTTGAATAAATTTGCATCAAAGGTAAATACCAGTCCTACGAATCCAACAAAGAATTCGAAATCAGAGTTCGACAAACCAATAACGAGTTACGATTTATTTCAATAGTTTATGGAAATGAAACTTGACAATCGGGATTAAAATTTAATGCATTAATTTTCTTAAATAAGAAAAATTCTACACTCTGACAAGATTGAAATTCTTTAGACTTGACCAAATGGACATGCAGACGCACGAACGACGTCACATTGATAACTTCATATTAACGTAATGCCCTTACGTCACATTTACGCCAATAGAAGATTAAAATAAATCATCAAAATTTCAGGGCCCTTACATATCTAGACCTAGGACTTTATAGGAAAATTGTACCCCTTGAAAATACCTTTCCAGAATGGGGCTAAACTTAATTTTTGATGCTCTATAGCTTCGATAAATCCAATTTTTGTAAGATGTGTCGTAAATGTACATATTTTGATGTTTTTTCGGAATTCTCTTAAAATAATCATCTAATACTTATGCAAATTATTATTCACATGCTTGATGATGTTGTTACTACCCTTGTTCAGTTTCATAATTTTTGGATAGGTATTTGCAAAGGTATTAACATATGGTATTATAATTATTTGTATCGTAAATGATTACAATGATGTCTGAATGAGCTAAAACTTTGAGGGAATGTTTAAAATGATAGACTTAATCTAAGGTGTGAATCTGAACAAATATGGATATTGTATGATCCTTCAAATAATTACTTATTATTTATTTGTCTCACATTCGGTAGCTTGTATTACTAGAATTATAATTATGCCCTAATAATGTTACGAGATAAGAGATGGCAAAAATGGCATGTCTGATTGCAGTGCATATGTAAAGTGATGATCCCACCAAGTTGTTTGATACAAGTTGTCCTGTGGGATCCTTAGAAATCGTATTCCAATTTTTTTGCTCGCATAACACGAGGTGTTTTGGAAACACACCACTTAATGAGTGATGCCTTGTTGGTAACTGTAGGATATGTTATATCCTTGGATATACTGTGTAAGGACATGGTTATATGTCCTTGGGTGCTTCATAGCACATTCAGTGTATTGTGAAAGGACGCGGTTGGGTGTCCATGGGTTGTTGTTTGCACTTTTTGTACATGGGTATTACATGGTGTGTATGTTGATATACGATTATTAAATGATCTTGAGTAGATGATTACTAGTGGCAGTCTACAAGCTTGCCGGTCGTCACACAAACAGAAGCTGGTAGATAGATCATGGCCAGTTTGGATGGATTCTTTCGTGCTTACTTCCCAAAAACCTCTTCTGTGCAAGCTGAGCCGATTGAGCCTAGCTCTTTAGTGTTTACTTCCCAAAGACCCCTTCCATACTATTTAGGTCTGTTGGGATAGGCTCTTGGTGTTTACTTCCCAAGACCCCATCCGTGTCGAAGTATACAAGAGATTTGTTGTTTTTTTGTTAGCATTGAGGAATTCGGAGGCCTAGACCGGGTAGTGTGTATGACCGCCAATTAGCGGAGATGCCTGCTCCACTGTCACCATTTGGCCACGATGTGTGATGCCTTAGATGTTCGCTACCCCTCAAAAAGTGGGAACTAAAGGGCAATATCGACATAACAAATAGACTGTTTGTGTGTAAGCATGGGTAAGTCATCATAATACATTCATTACATTTCATTGCATTGTTTTGCATGAGATCCTCATCATATAAATTAGTATGAACCCTTTTATATGATGAATTGTTATTTACTACACCAGACCCTTAACTTTTAATCTTGTATGGGCATCCTTATAAGCAATTCAATTCAGTTCTTACATTTCTGCTATTTGATACACTGCTAGTATAGATGTGCTTTTATATTAATGTTGATACCTCTCATTGTTACATGCTTATTTATTGAATTGCTGATATGTAATAACTACCAGTTTAATAATATGATCTTGTCAACTCCTTGCTATATAATTGCTTATACGCCTTCTTTCTTTCCTTTAGCCCGGTGTCTAAGAGTCGCCGGGGTAAGATGATGTGAAGCCACATAGTCTTTATGACTAATATTTACTACACCTACCTTTTTAGGAGGACACTATGTAGGAGGATCAATAGTAACACCCCGTGTAGGAGGGTAGCCAAACTAGGGAGATAGGGCCTGATGCTATGCTGCCTTTTTTACCGTCAGTTACAGATGTGTGTGAGGGAGTTGTGATATAGCCTGCGGGCAACACTCTATTATAGTCAGATATTTTTACAGGATCATTTGATGTCCTATTATATTATATTATTGTGGAATTTCATATACTGATTGTGGATCTTTGACTTGCTTTTATTATATTGATGGGTTGTCAGTATAATTTTGGTTATGGTTAGTAGGATAGGCATTTTGTAGTACAGGTTAGCCTGTATGCTGACGCTATCACAAGGCAGCTGTTCTTGGTATAACGCTCCACTCAACTGTGACTTGTTTTCTGGGTGGGTGGTCTTACAGGAGGAGGGCCCTGGATTAACCCTTGCTAACTCACCTACAAGCAACACAATACTGCCCAATATAACTACCGCTGCTATCATTCTTGTCAATCCAATTAAGGAGCGTTTCCAACTAATATAGGAACACCAGTATGAAGTACTCACCCTTTTACGGGGTATGGGAGTGTACAATCATCCCTGTATAATTAATGCATATGGAAAATGACTAGCAGTCGCACGGGGGCACGCCCTGCCTTAGGACGTGATCCTCCTCGAGGATCCCCCATTAACGAACTTTATAATGAACCGAGCTCCATCCACATTGCTCAAAGGCTAGAGCCACAAGCTGACACCCTGTATAACCCTCGCCCGATAGATTCAAATGCCTTACAAGACAACCATTATCTCACTTGTAAGGAGGTCAGGGACTTTATTGAGGAGGATTACAACCCGGATTGATGTTTCCCCGTGAACGCAAACCATCCCTTCCATCACGGGACCTCGCTCTTCCCACAAATCCTGGTGCACCCCATTCAACACGAATTCATATTGACACTCTTTGAGGCCTTTGTTGTTGTATAAGGCCCCCTGGAGCATATTAATCACAACGAAACAATCATATACCTCATTAACGTGCTCGATCAGCTCTTGTGCTATTTGTTCCCTCAAACTCTGAAAAGGCAAGCATGTACGTAGTTCACTCTTTGTGAGAAAGGGCAATCAACAAATTTGGGGAGCTAACCCACCTCTTCATCAATAAGTTCATAACCAACAGACTGATCATTAGAGACCCCTCTCACATATTCTACATCATCAAAACTGTGGGAGAGTCACTCTAGGAGTTCTTTGGTGACTTCACCTCCCAAGTACAATAGATCCCGGGAGTCGACCCGGAGCTTCTCCATGGCATCTTTCTCAGAGGGCTTTGCCCGAGTAGAATCTACTCAGCTTTGATGAGGGAGGCAGTTCCAAGCACGCCGACCACATTCACAGTATCGAAGCTCAAATTTTGGTCCACATGGCTATAGAGGCCCGCCACCAGCAATTTGAAGTTTCTTCCAAGCAGAAGAGGGAATAAGAACTTGTGCCCCCAGCACACTGCTGGAATGATGACTATCACGAAAATCCCTAGTAGGATCAAGGCTTTCATCGAAACAAGGAGTTCGCCCAACTAAGCACGGCCCAAACAAATGTACTCCTTGCTATTTAGGACTCTGACATGCTCTGATGCCCAAAGTCATTGTACAAGAATCGAGGGGACCAGACATAATATTTCGTGTTCCACCACGCGATCGGGCACAACACAGATGACATCACTCGGATAAAGGAGGAGATAAAGCACATCATCCTATAAGAGCATTTGGGGGTGGTACTTACAAAATCAAGATCCTAATCGGCCCCACCACACCAACCAAGATGAGATCAGCCCCCGCTGTGCTAAGACATGTAAGGGGCAGGAAAATGGTTGGGGAGGTCAGGACCATTTCTAGGTCGCCTTTCAAGCTCCTTTCCTTCTCTTAGTATGAGAGGGGACCCAAAGACACGAAGCCACCGACGGATACCACCATCAGCTTCGGGGACAAAGACATGAAGGGTGTCGCACGTCATACCAAGAACCTCTTATCTTCATCGTGGGAATCAGTAATCGATGCTTTAGGGTCTTGTGGATACTTATTGATAACAGAATCTCGATGGATATCTTGTTTGAATCTATGCAGCTCAGCATGAAAATCCCCTGAGAGCGCCTCAAGCAAACAACATGTTGGGTATTATATCCACAATAACCTAGATTTATATGAAGTCACCCTTAAACTAAGATGAATTAAGTTGTATTTGATACTCCTTTAATGTTGAGTGCTTGAAGGTTATAATTGCCAAGTGTAGACCAATGATAGTCTACATTGAGTCACCAAACACAGGACCATACAATGTAATCCCTCATTGTGTGACCCATGGTGTTGACTCAAGTGTAGCCTCTCTATTGGGACACACTTCCTTTTTCAAGTACTAAAAGATTTGGATGAAGCTATGGGATGCTGGTCTCCAAGAAGGTAAATTAAATTGGTTAAGAAATTTTGCTATGTAAAATTCTCGAGAAGCTAAGTCCAGTACTCGAGAAATAGAAATCTAGTACTCAAGAAGACTAAGGCTTAAGGTGTTTAGAGCGCTGAGAAGCTAAGTCTTGTCTCGAGAAGCGGTGTTAAGTACTCGAGAAGAGTAAGGCTTAAGGCATTGAGATCACTTCGAAGATAAGTCTTGTCTCGAGAAGCAATGTTCATTACTCGAGAAGACTAAGGCTTAAGGAGTTGAGAGCACAGAAAAGCTAGGTCCTCGTCTCGAGTAGCAGAAGTAATTCTCGAGAAAGCTAAGTATAGTTATCGAGAAAGGCTTGATGTACTCTAGAAGCAGTTGTCCAGTTCTTGAGTAATCCCAAAGCCCTAATAGCATTGTTTGCATTGAGAGCACTTAGAAGTAGAAGTCTTTACATGAAAGCTAAGTCTAGTACTCGAGAAGCAGTTATCTAGTTCTCGAGTATGCCTAAGTCAAATAGCATTGAGAGCGCTAAGTGGCGAGACTTGTCTCAACACAATCTGGTATTGTCAAATTACTCTAATTCTAAAAGTGTTGAGAGCGAGACTTGACTCAACGCCATCTGGCAATCTTCACTCGAGTAGTCTAGTCTATTCTCAAGAAGTTATTTACTAGTTCTCGAGTAATATAAGCCAGTTCTCGAGTAAAGTCTTTTCGGTCTCGACAAGCCATAACTAAAATTTCCTTAAGTACTCCTTCTCAAGAGCCTTGTAGCTGTTATCTCGAGAATCAGAAGTTGTTATCGAGTAGTATTTTCTTCACTTGAGAACTGAAGATCAATTCGCTGAATTTTCACTGAGTCCCCGACGGAAGTGATTTCAACTTTGACCTCATTTGTTATTGCTCCACGTGTTATGTCATTTATGATTATGACCGTTTGGCTAGTCCTATAAAAGGACTTATCATATTTGACAAACCCTAACAGAGAAATCAAGAATTCTGAGTCGCTATTTTTTTATTCTAAATCAGGAAGAGCCGCCGGTGCTGTTCATCGTCTTCTTCTCCTTCTCGATACAGAGATTCAAACAAGAAGAATCAACTGATCAAGCTATTTTGACCACTGTAAATCTTATTCTTGATCATGGTGATTCTACGTTCTCAGATCCAAGCATTCTCAGATTTCTTCCTCGACTTTTCTGATAGGGCTTTTGATGAGTCCGATTTATATATGGTTTTTCAAACTCATCTTGGCTAGTTTTCACGCTCTTGCACTTCACTTTTAGCATATTAAAGTTGATATTTAGTTTCTTCTACACATCACGCTTAGTGCACCTTTTTTGCTCGTGGGTGCGCAATTGTACATTCGTTTGATGGGGGGAATACACATGGTGCTCCCCAGGGCTCTTTCCAGTGTTTTGTTATTTTTCTTTGTTGTTGGAGGGTCCTCTTTGCTGTGTTTTTTTGCTTGAAGGTGGTCAGTTTTCCTCATTTCAAAATTCTGAATTGTGGAAAATGAACGGTCGTTCATTTTCTTAGCGCACGGTTACTCATGATCGTGTATTTTTTCAAGTAATTTTGGAGGATTGACCGGCCCGTGTGATTCCTTCACGCACGGGGTTTCTTCGGAACCGTGCGCAAAGGAAACACACGGTTTTCCTGTAGCTTTTGTATTAAGCCGTTCTGTTGTTAATCGTGTGTTTTCCTTCACGCATACGCGGAAGCCCCCGTGCGCGAGTTATACTCATTATTACATCTATTTTCCAGTGATTTGTGCATTCTGTTATTACCCGTGCGATTTCCTTAGCATACAAGCGGAATTGCCTGTGCGTGAGTAAAACGCACGGGTAAACGCTTCTTCTTCTTAAGGTGTATTCTGAAAGTTAATATCGCACGGTTTGCGCACAGTCGTGTGCCAAACCGTGCGTGACCATTATTTCTGAATTTTACTATTTAAGACACAAATTTCTTCTGGATAGGATCAACTCCGCTTCCCTCGCCATTTCCTCTCCTTTGAGCGGGAAATAATCCATCCAACCATCACTCTCTCTCTCCTCCGTGGGAAGCTCCTCCGACCATTATTCACCACCAAAGAGCTTGCAAAACCTTTGTCTCCAACCACTATTTCCATCTCTGACATACAAGCCACCATTCGAGTTCCTTGTTGCTGCACTTGCGATGTTCTCCATTCAGATCCAACTTAGCGACTCAACACAAAAAAGACGAGTTAGAAGAAGGAAGTGACAGCCCTTCTGGATCCCAAACTCCTTCCGAAGACCGAGCTAGGACTAGGATCGACAACCCTCGCTTCCGGCCGTAAAATTTGGAGAGCTTTCATGCGCTCGGTTGTATTCCTTCACTTCTTCTTAAGCTTGCTATGTTCTGAACTTGTGCTAGTGTGCTTGTAACTTGATAACAATGTTTTTGCTTGAGGTTTCATCAAGGTTTGGTAGTGATATTTTAATCTTGGCTTGTGTAGTAAACTTTAGTTTTGCTAGTGTGGATAATGTTTGAGCCGTTCTAGCGATTGCTAGAAGCGCGCGCTGCGAAGAGGTGTTTACGACCCTCGATAGTTTGTTCATCTACGCTATTACTCGTAGGAGTGATCCACCCATATGACGAGGTGACGGCGATCCACACTAGTTTAATCCTGCTTAACGTAGGAGCCCAAAACCAAACCCCCCCTTTTCATTGTTGCACTTACACTTATTTTTAAAAAAGTGAAATCCATGCTCCCTACTTACAGTCCGTGTGAGATCGATATCTGGGGAAGCTACTCCTCATCTTTATTACTTGACCATGATTGGTAAACTATCCGGGAGCGCATCAAGTTTATGGCACCGTTGCCGGGGAGTGCAACCGTTGTGTGTGATTTTGTTTCGTTTGGGAAATAGTTTGTAAGTGTTTTAGTGTTTTAATTGTTTTTTTTGTGAATATTGTATGACTGATCCTAACTCTTGTAATAGGGGTGAAGGATTGAGAGTGGGATTTGAGACCGTGCAGTTGGATTAAACGTTAATTTGCCTGTGATCGTAAGGATTGCCTTGAGATTTCTGCTGATTTAGTCGAATTTCTGTCTCGCGGAAGATCCTTCTGTGGAGTCTCAGAGGATGACGCTCTTGATCATCTACTGTATTTTCGTGAAGTTTGCAACACAGTGAATGACGAAAAGGAGAAGTCAGATTGGGTCAAGAAGCAATTATTCACATTTTCACTTGTTGGGAAGGCCAGGATATGGTATCGAAAATTCCTAACTGACCCGATAGTGTCATGGAGCAAGGTTTAAGAAGAATTTTTAAGGAAATTCTACCCCTGCGAGCGACTATGGGAGTTACACAACGAGCTGCTTCTATTTTCACAACGGAATGGTGAACAACTTTTGGAAGCCTGGTAGAGATATCAGAAATTGCAAAAATTCTATTTTGGGAATAGTCCGTCTGAAGCTGCGCAACTTCAAACGTTCTACTTTGGGGTTTCGACTCAGTACAGACATTACTTTGATTTGGCGGCAGGAGGGTCCTTGTTAAGTAAGAGCTGTGCCAAAGCATGGGAGATAATTGAAAGAATATCACAGACCAGTGGAATGTGGAGCACATCTATGGAGAAGGTTGAGGAGATCAGTTCTATCGGAGCAGAGAATAGTGGGAAAGAAGGATCCTTTCTGGTTCTCACCGAAGAGAAATTCTTCAAATTCACTGAATGCATTTTGCAATGCTTGAAAGTTGAGAGTGAGGCATTCCAGAAATTCCAATCGATGGTGGCAAGTGTTATAGCCACCATCACCGCGAGTTTTCAGCAGTCCACCAAAACTGTGAATGTCATGCAGCTTCGGAGTGGAAAGTCCACCGAAACTTATAAGCCTCAGTTGGAGTCATCGGAAGGGCAATGTAAGGAGCCCATTGGACAACAAAACGCCGAAGATCGAAATAAGACTCAACCTTCAGACATTGTAATTCTATTGCAGACAAGATTTACCCCCCTTTTCCTCATTGATTACAGGACAGGAGGAAAGAAATTTTTTTTTGAAATTCCAAGAAATGATGAAGGGAGTGCAGGTGAACATTCCGCTAATTGATGCTCTTATCCAAATTTCACAGTATACAAAATCTCTATAATATCAGCTAGCGCAGACAAAATGGTTGGAGAGTGCTAATGTGCTTTCAACTGTTGGCGAGGGAGTTGTCTTTTCTATAGAGCTTTGGCCCACGAAGTTAAAGGATCCCGTGACTTACATGATTCCTTTCACGATTGGGAATTCCGGTTGTCATCGTGCATTATGTGATTCCGGGGCTTCGATCAATTTGATGCCTCTCCCCCCTCTTTTCGAAACTTGGAACGGGAACCCTGAAGCATACTAACATTACAATTCAGTTAGTTGACCAGTCAAGGAAGAAGACCATGGGAATTGTTGAGGATCTCGCTGTTGCAGTTAACGGTTTGGTTTTTCCAACTAATTTATTCATTTTGTACATCTCTCCAGATTCCGCTGCACTCCTAGCCACGATACGTGCTATCTTTCATGCCGAAAAGGGTATGCTGACGTTAAGCATCGGAAATTCCAGAACCACATTCGATATGTATAAGGCTGCAAGGAAACACTTCGATGAGGAGAAGGAGGACATTGAATTCATCAACAGCACGATCCATGAACCCTTTCCGTAATAATGTGTCGACGACTTTGAGGAGTTTCAATGGAACATTGATGGAATGGAGGTCACTCAGTGTGAACACCACCCAACCAAAAGTCCTCCGTGTATATCTGCTTAACATCATCAATCTCACCCAAACTTTCCTCTTAAAACTCTTCCACCGTCATAAAAGTATGTATTTTTGGGAGAAAATCATACATATCCTATGATAATTTCTACTTTGCTTTCTCCTATGGAAGAGGATCATCTCGGTGATGTTCTACAGTCATATAAAAGGGCTTTCGGATAGAACATACGGGAGCTGAAGGTCAGTAGCCCTACGGTTTGCATGCACAAAATCCTGTTAGATGAAAACGTCACGCCCTCTACACAACCGCAGCGACGACTGAACCCTAAGATGCAAGAGCTAGTGCAAAAAGAAGTGATTAACTTATTGGATGCTGGAATCATCTACCCTATCAGCAACAACAAATGGGTAAGTCCTATTCACTTTGTGCCAAAAAGGAGGGGAATCACGGTGGTAGAAAATGAACACTGTGAACTGCTCCCTACCAGGACAATCACAGGATTGAGAGCGTGTATTTACTATAGGAAGCTCAACAAGGCTACACACAAAGATCATTTTCTACTTCCGTTCATTGATCAAATATTGGAAAGGCTCTCTGGAATCGATTTTGGACATCATTATAGGGACGCTTTGGCTTATCACCCACAAACATGTGGGCAAGTGGAAGTTTCTAATAGGGAATTAAAAAGGATTCTAGAAAAATCTATTCTTGGGAACAAAAGAGATTCGGTGAAGGGAGTAGATGAAGCTTTTTACCGACTGGAAACTATCGCCCGGCGATAACCACTACCGCCAGCGATAGCGAAAAATCCAGAAAATCGAATTTTAAAATTTCTGATAATAATAAATTAACTGATGCTACGTATTCTTACAGTAAAAGTCCAGAGAAATTAAATTCTTCTCGTTACATTACATGTGCCAAATGCAATAGATTTGGTCACACCACGGACTCGTGCTAGAAGAATGGAAAAAGTAAAATTAAGCAAATCTGGATGCCTAAGGCTTCTACCTACACTATGGGTGGAACCACTTGGGTAGCCAGATCTTTACTTACATCCTCTTTCTAGGTATGTTGGCAGGATAAGGACAAAGAAGACGTGTGGTACTTGGACTCGGGCTGTTCAAAGCACATGACGGGCAATAAAGAGAAGTTCCTTAGCCTGGAGGTGAGAAAGGAGGAGTTGTTACATTTGGAGATAATGGAAAAGGAAAAAAATCATCGGCATCGGTGTTGTGGGTAACAAAAGTTTTTCAATTTCAAATGTTTTGTTTGTAGAAGGCTTTAAAAATAAATTTTATTGGAACAAATTCTCAAATAGCAGATATTTTCACAAAACCGCTTAATGATTCACGCTTTTCAAGGTTAAGATTAGAACTTGGAATCTTAGAATTATACATCAAAATTGTCTTAATTACGAGATTTTATTTTTATAAAATAGGCCTAAGATTAGAACTTGAATATATATATCATGTAGTTAATTACCATTGGTATCATTAAGAACTTTTTTAATAATAACCAACAAAAAAAATTATTTCAGGATATAATACTGAAAATTAATTTATAACACCCTTCCTCCTAGTGTTACTGAAATTTTTTGGATGATTATCAGGATACAATACTTATTACATGTGTGATAATTAATTTATATGTTCTTTAAACATTTTTTTAATTTGTCTTGCTCTCGATATCTTTCTATACGTTTGATGACTAGAACTTGAATAGAATTGTTTCCGCATGCCTCTAAGTATGAGTAACATTTTATGATTGATACTATGCTTCCACTGACACGAGCTGATAGTTACACTTACTTAAGCTTCTTATTACATGATATTGCTTTCTTGTATACATCACTGAACCTTTCATGTATACTTCTTTCAAATTGATTTTCAAAACTGATGGCCCTTTTAAAAACAAAATATTTATTATCAAGTTTGCAATACAAGTGAATTCGGAATCCTAAGTCACAGTTTCTAAGAAAAATAACAAAAAAATAATAATGAAAAAAAACAAAACAAATAAAAATGACTAGGATCTTCCAATCAAGCTCTACTCACCCTCCTGATAAGTCTTAATGAGCATTGTGAGATTGAGCACCTTGAAAAGGATTGTAAAGTGTCTTGTGCAAACAAACTTGGCCACTTTTTTTTTAAAATCATTATGCTATGAAGTTATATGTTAGTTTCTTGTATTATAATATTGCAAACCTTCATGTAACATATTTCTTAAGGAATCTGTAACTACATCACTCTTCACATGTACACGTCATTATCATTTATAAAATTTCTTCTCATGAGAATTGGACCAGAAATAGTTTTTTTTCTTCTATTTCATCGTTTCTAATGTTTTTGATATCTTGGCCTGACAAATTTTCAATGTTTAAATTCAACTCTTCAATTAATTTCCTCCACAACAAATATTTTTTTCTGATAAAATTCCAAATTTTATCGTAATACTATTCCATGGTTATTAATGTCGTTATTCTACTCCTCATATTTCAAAATTCTATGACTAATTTATTACTCTCTGACTTCTTTCAACTTCCGCATTTGCCACTCATTTTATTTATATCCCACCATCTTTTGCTAATAACAAAAGGGGGAGATTAAGTACGAAATAAATTGAGTAGTACATTTAGGGGGAGTAATTATTTCTTTTAAATAGGGGGAGTTAATTATAACTGTTTATGCACTTTGGTTCATAATGATTATCTAAATTGTTTCACATTCTCCTGATCTCATGCAATTTCTTTCTTAGTGGATTTGTTATTATCAAAAGGGGGAGATTGTTGGAGCATGCGTTCCGCACTTCTTAGTTTGAGAATAACAAATCCCGGATGTATTTGATCTTGGTATGTGTTTTAAATGTGCAGGGATAACAGGTTTTTTAAGTACTAAGGAATGGCTGAGCATAGCATTGAAGAAATGAAAAATCACAATATCGCTGGCGATAACGCTACCGCGGGCGATAACATGGATAGTTACTTCTGATGTCAGCCTTGATCCACATGATGCCGCACACGAAGTCACGGTTGAGCGATATCGTGGCGCGATACCGATATCGCCAAGCGATATCCCACGATCATCACGTTCTCCACTCAGATCTGAAAGTCCGCGCGACGTGTGCCACGTGTCAAGCAACGGAGAGTTATCACTATTGCGGGGCGTTAACTCTATCGCCGGCGATAGCATAAATGGATATATACGGCCAAAAATTTCAGGGAATTGATTGATCGTGCAGAGCTTAGTTTTCCCAGAGAATTTTCAGAGCCTTCATCTCCGTTTCCAGACGAACTCCCTTGGTCCGTTGAAATCTCAAGAGCAAAGAAGATACGACCGTGCGTTCAAGATTGGAGATCTTCTCATCGGTCCACCATCATCTTCAGAGCTCATTATATTGAGGGAGTTTTTATGTTTTACTATTGTACTTTCATATTCACTTTTTATCTTTGTAATTGGGAAGGGAAAATCACCACCTTGTGTGTGGTGTCTAAGTCCATGTGTGGCTTAGGGGCAAATCACCGCCTTGTGTGTGGTGTCTAGATCCTTGTGAGGCTTAGGAGTAAATCGACGCATTGTGTGCAGCGTCTAGATCATAGGTTTTATTTAGGGGGAGGCTAGTAGTCATATCTAGGGAGATATTGACTATAGCCTACCGGTCCTTGGGAGAAGGACCGGTGAAAAAGCTAAAAACTATTATCATTGTAAGCCTTGATTTCAAGCTTTATTGGAATCATTTTACATATATATTTTGGAGAAATAAAATCTTGATTTTCATTTCATTGGTGTGTCGCAAACTTTACATCTAATTTTGTATTTTATAAATAGTTTGTTAAAATTTTAAAGAGCCCTTATTCACCCCCCTCTAAGGGCGCCACAAGATCCTAAAATTTTCAGTTATACTTTTCCTTTCTCTTTTCTCTTTCTTTTTAAAATTTTCTTTTTCTAAATTCTTTTCTAAACTCTTCTTTTTCTTTTACACAGACCGAGCAAATAAATTCATGGGAGCACAACCACAAATTTCACAAAGAATAACACCGCATCAACACCCCCATCTTGAAATTAGAAAAAAATAAAGCTACCCTTGGGTGTGCAACAAGGGTCGGCTTCTAGGCTTTGGTAAAATAAAATTGGAGTTGAATCAAAGGAGGGGTAGGCACAACGGGGCTAGCGAGGATAAGATGTTAGGAACGGGTACAAAGCTCAACATGGCCAAAATGATGACCTACATCATGCTCACACTTAACTAACCATGCACCATAGCTTCGTGAGTAGCTTGGGGAAAGTTCTTAGCCAACGAGAAAGTCTATCCACCCTCCCGACTCGAGCAATATGAATCTAACAGCTGTCTACACACATCCCTAAGCTGCCGTCGGATTTATACCGGATTCACCAATTCTTGAGTAGAATAAAAAGAATTTACGTAATTAAAAAATATAAAACTACAAGCACGCAAAAAAATTAATTCTACTCTAATTTCTACATGAGACGGGAGCACTTGACTAGGAACACAGTAAGGCCAACATTTTACTCCATCTCATAATCCTATGTCAGTATGCCAATTTTCCTAAATCTAACAAAAAAAGCAAGCTTGACTCGCAGCGCATAAAAAGTTAAGTACGCGCTCATGTGGGTGCAATGATGCGCAATGCAATGAACTAAACAAATAAATTAAAAATAGCTACTGGTATGCAAATGAATTACAAGTGCAAAGGTAACATCGAAAAGCTCTCACCCAAACTTAAGGTAATAAGCACATCATAATATGTTGAAGTTAAAATCAAAATGAGATAAGGGGAGAAGTTACCCAATGCTCAGAAGATTAGCATACCAGAAGATTGGCGTTAAACTTGATCAATAAGCTCACGGCCTAGACAAAATCACCTGCAAGAAGCACATCTCCAACCAAGCAAAAAACAGGCATGCACACTTAAAAGCTAAATGAACAAATTAAACGCAACAAACATGGGTAGTCTCCCAGAAGCCCTTTTCTTTACCGTCCTTAAGGTGGACCAAATACCTGTATTAACAACTATATACAATGTTAAGGTAGCAAAAGTTTAATACATAGAGAAAGAGAATTCAAAGTCATACACAACATTAAGAAGATATTAAAACTAGCAGCATCAGGAAAAAGGGAGACGACCCCGGAGATCCCCCACTCCTCAGCTTAACATTGATTTGTGATAGATACCCCCTGAATGCGCGGGATGAGGAAGAGGCGAAGGCTTTAGGGCCCAAGAAAAACAAAACTCCCCTGCCCCTAGCCTCCTCCTTCCCGCATCGGTGGGCAAAATAAGATGATTTGCACATAAGAAGCTCTTTTCTTTTAAGAGTAACAGACGGGGATCGCAAGGGTGGTATACCCACCCTAACCTTATCAGCAACATGCCTATCTTTCTCAATAAGGGGCATCCTTTCCTCACCCGCGGCGGGTGAAAGATCAGCCTATGTCACATATTTAATAGTTTTACAGCATTCATTCAGCTTAATAGAAGTTTTCAAATCTATTTCCTGCACGCTCCCAATAGCTGTGAAAATCCCTCGTTTCTTTCTCCCGCAAGTTGTTCAACGTCAAACAATTCCACCTTCACTTCTACTTTAGCAATCAGCAGCACGTCTATTTCTTGCATAGCCTAGTCTTGCTTATTCAGCACAACATCTGTCTCATCAATGCTAGCCAAATCATCAGATAGTGTAACATTTAATTCCAACAAATTTTTAAATTCACTAAGGATTAGAGTGGTAAGTGATGGCGATAGCGGCATATCGACCTTGGAAGCCAAGGTGATGGCGCATTCGTTAAAGCTCTGTGTCGCTTCACTTTCTTTCAGGAATGGAATGCCAAGAATAGGCTTTGAATTATTACCTATGGGACCCAACACCTGGAAGTCAGTAACAACCATTGCCCCGTTAAGTTTCACTTCCACCTCTCTTATCACCCCCATCTGTTTTAACAACCGACCCATCAGCTATCACTAGCTATTTCTGGGAATCAGTTTCGACATTTAGATTAAGCTTCTCAACATATTGCAGAGCAAGAATGTTGCAAGATGAACCTGAATCGCAAAGTGCCACCGTTTCAATCTCATTAATCACGCACTTGGCATCCACCTCATTAACATTACACTCCTCTACTTCCCCCAACGCTCTTCCCTTACTAACGGGGATTCTTTTCCGTGTTACTTGGGAGAGCATCGCTAGTGTGCTCGGAGAACACTTGGGCAAGCTGCACCAGCTGTGTCTCTATGTTTCTCATAGAAGTAGTTTGAGTGGCCATGTTAGATTGGGCCATCTCAACAAACTTTTCCATCTTTTCTTCTAAAGCATTTTTGTGTGTCCCTTGCATGTTTTGATTGTAACCCGCTTGAGGTGGTCGTGGTTGGCTACCAGAGGCTTGAGCATCAAATTAATGCTGGCCTCCTTGCCATCTTTGACCAGGAGCATTTTGATTCCACGATAAATTCGAAAGATTTCTCGCGTTTGTGTTATAAACATTATTATAGGGCACAACGCTGTTTTGATTGCTTATGAAATTAACATTTTCGTCAAAGGTTTTACTTGTCGGGTCACTAGCATGCTCCCCCGCAGTGCACTCATAAGCATGGTGCCCAGAGTTTCCATAACCTTGGCACGGGATGTTTAACACAGGCGCTGGCGGCGGGGCAGATCTAGTCAGCACCACATTTCCTTCCAAAGAAGGATGACATGGTTCAGCATGTTGCACCACGATGTTCACATCGAACAAATTTTTTGCCCCTCTTGAGGCATTCCTTCCAGCAGTCCAATAAGTGCTATGGGAGGCCATATCTCTTAGAAGCCTCAGTGCTTCCTCAGGAGCCAAAATTATAATCGTGCCTCCAGCAGCAGCATCGATCATCGCCCGAAAATTCAGTTCAATTGAGAAATAAAATATCTCTACAAAGTTCAAGGGCTCACAGCCGTGTTGAGGACACTGGCGCTGCAAATCGACAAACCTCTCCCATGCCTCGGAAAGGGTCTCATGATCCTGTTGTTTAAACATGGTTATCTCCATGCGTGCATTAACAATCTTATCCACAAGATGAAATTTAGACAAAAATAGGGAAGACAAGGCTTCCCAAGTTGTTGCAATTCCTAGAGCAATTATATGCAGCCAAGTCTTGGCCCTATCCCGCAACGAGAAAGGGAAGAGCTTTAATTTCACAATTTCATCAGAGATTCCAACATAACGGAAGGTTCTGCATATTTCAGAAAATTCAGCTAGATGAAGCTGAGGATCCTCACTCGGCAGCCCGTAATATTTGGTGTTGTTCCTAATCATATTTAGGATTATCGGCTAGATCTCAAAGTGGTGGTTGGCGATGGCTGGACCAAACCCAGGATAAACACTCCCCATCATCGGGGTATTGAAATCCCTCATCGTCCTAATTCGAGGTTGGACCACCTGTGGGCATTACCCACTCTATCTCCCTGACTGTTTCCACGATTGTCCGGATCGTCCATTCTAACTTCTACAGTAGCAGCGCGCAAATTAGCTCTTATAGCTCTTGTAGTCTCAACGTCAACTCCTAAATCTTCAGCCATTCCAACAGGGTTCAGATCTATCATAAACTCACAAAGCAAAGAATTAAAACACACTTAAACACCTACAAACTTTTCACCAAAAAGCAAAAACCAAACGCAACAGTAGCGCTCCACGGCAACGGTGCCAATAACTTGATGCGCTAGCGGTAAGACTACCATTCATGGCCAAGTCATAGTAGTGGGGAGTAGCATCCCCGAGTATCGATCTCTCGCGGAGTGCAAGTAGGGAGCATGGGTTTAAGCATTTAGAGAAACGAGTGCAAGTGCTAAGCAAACAAGGGGTGTTTCGATTTGGATTTCCTATGCTAAAACAATATAAAACTAGTGCGGGTCTCCTTCACCGCATTGCCTGGATGAATTACTCCGAAGAATAATAACGGAATTGAAAGAACAAGTGAGGGTCGTAAATACCTCTTCTCCGCGCACACTTCTACCAAAGGCTAGAATAGCTCAAACACAACCAAAGATTAAAGCATCATTAGCAAACTCAGATGAAACTCAAGGAAAATCAATGTTATCAAGCTACAAGTTTACTAGCACAGGTTCAGAACATGGAAAGTTTCGTAAAAGTGAAGAAATACAACCGAGCGCACGAAAGCTCTCAACGATTCTGGACCGGAAGCAAAGGTTGTCAATCCTCGTCCTAGCTCGGTCTTCGGAAGGCGTCTGGGATCCAGAAGGGCTGTCACTTCCTTCTTTAAACACGTCCTCTTCGTGGTCGCTAAGTCGGATCTAAACGGAGGACTTCTCAAGTGCAGCAACAAGTAGCTCGAAAGGTAGCTTGGATGTCGGAGAAGATGAAGATGGTCAGAGACGGAACCTTTGCAAGCTTTCGAAGGAGAAATTATGGCTAGAAGAGCTTCCTATGGAGGAGAGAGACAATGATGGCTGGAGGGATGAGTTCCTGCTTAAAGGAGAGGAAATGGCGGGGGAAAGTGGAGATGTCCCGATCTAGAAGAAATATGCAGCTTAAATAGTAAAAGTCGGAAAAATGGTCACGCACGGTCTGGCACACGACCGTGTATGAACCGTGCGATATTAATATCCAAAAAGTGCCTGAGGAAGAAGAAGCGTTGACCCGTGTGTTTTACTCATGCACGGGCAATTTCTCCTGTGCCCTAAGGAAATCGCACTGGTAATGATAGAAATCACAAAACAGAGGCAGCATAGTGTAATCGTGCGTTTTACGCGCGCACGGGTGCTTCTGCCCGTGCGTGAAGAAGACGCACGACCAACCACATAATAGAAAAAATCAGAAGGCCATGGAAAAACCATGTGTTTCCTTTGCGCATGGTTCCGAAGAAATCGTGTGGGAAGCAATCACACGGGCTTGTCAATCTTCCAAAATAATCTGTAGAAAATGAACGACGGAAATAAACCGAGCGCCAAGAAAATGCACGACTGTGCGTTATCCACAAATCAGAATTCTGAAGAGGGGAAAACGGACCACCTGTACACAATAAAAACTCATAAAGGAGGACCCTCCAGCAACAACAAAATGCAATAAAAACTACTTGAACGAGCCCTGGGGAGCACCAAGTGCATACCCCCAGCAATCGAATGAGCAATTACGCACTCATGGGCTAGAAAAGTTCACCAAACGTGAAACGTAGTAGGAACGAAATATCAATGAAAACAACCGAAAAGTGAGGTGCAAAGTCATGAAAACCAGCCCAGATGAGTCCGAAAAACCTTATATAAATGGTACTCATCACCGATCCTAGTCGACTACCCGAGTTGAGCTTTAGTGTTTTTCGTTTTTATTTTGGGTTGTTGATGTGGAGATTGCCCTTGTGAAATTGCGATGTGCTCCAAAGTCCTTTTTTTGTTTAAGTTGTTAAAAGAAATACGACGATAAAAAAAGTAAAAATGGTAAATATGAAAAAAAAAGTTGAAAAGAAAAAGTATCATTGAAAATTAAATTTGAGAGACTATTGTATTTGGGGTCGGCAGTGCACACACCCATATGTTAAAAATTAAGTCTGGGGGTGTGGTCTACCCGCATGTTTGTGGGTAGAGGATAGATTCTTTTTGTGCTAGCTCTGTTGGGTTTGGTTCGTAGCCTCCATTTTTATCATTGGTTACATCACTGAAACCCAAGCCCCATCATTACCCGAAGACCTACAGACTCGCGCCTGAGTCAGACTAGTGCCGTGGAGAGAGTGTGAACGGGAAAGCATATGGTCACCGACATTGGTGGATTCCTTGGGAGGCTGTCCCGAATCCCGATCTTTAGCAATGCCCGTCTTAGCGATTTGTCTACTTTCTCCCTACGCGTGACCGGATGATTTACCGTTATTCTATTTTTGAGTAGTCATAAAAATTTTGTTACGCATGTTGAAAAGTATAAACTATTCTGTATGCTTAGAAATATTCTTTTCTATATATTTACGTGCTCAAGAACGCGAATTCGCATGGTACTCCGGACTATAATTATTATGCTAGTTAGTTCTTTTTCTTATCTGCTGATATTTTGTTTGCTCGGGACACGCAAACAGGTAAGTCTGGCGGTGTGATTAGTCCGATTTATATAGGGTTTTTCGGACTCATCTTGGCTAGTTTTCACGCTCTTGCACTTCACTTTTAGTATGCTAACGTTGATATTTCATTTCTTCTGCGCATCACGCTTAGTGCACCTTTTTTCCCGTGGGTGCGCAATTGTGCATTCGTTTGCTGGGGGAATGCACATGGTGCTCTCCAGGGCTCTTTCTAGTGTTTTGTTGTTTTTCTGTGTTGTTGTAGGGTCCTCCTTTGCTATTTTTTGTTGCTTGTAGGTGGTTCTGTTTTCCTCATTTCAAAATTTTATTTTGTGGAAAACGCACGGTCGTGTGTTTTCTTAGCGCAAAGTTACTCATGATCGTGGTTTTCTGCAAGCTATTCTGGAGGATTGACCGGCCTGTGTGATTCCTTCATGCACGGTTTCTTTGGAACCTTGCGTGAAGGAAACACACGGTTTTCCTGTAGCTTTTGTATTAGGCCATTCTGTGGTTAATCATTTATTTTCCTTCATGCACGGGCGGAAGCGCCCGTGCGCGAGTTAAACGCACGATTCCACCTGTTTGCCTGTGTTTTTTGCATTCTATTATTACCCGTGTGATTTCCTTAGCGTACGGGTGGAATTGCCCGTGCGTGAGAAAAATGCATGGGTAAACGCTTCTTCTTCAGGCATATTCTGAAAGTTAATATCGCACGGTTTGCGCACGGTCGTGCACCAAACCGTGCGTGACCATTATTTCTGACTTTTACTATTTAAGACGCAGATTTCTTCTGTACTGAATCAACTCCACTTCCCCCTCCATTTACGCTCCTTTGAGCAGGAAATCATCTCTCTAGCCATCACTCTCTCTCTCCTCCATGGGAAGCTCCTCCGGCCATAATTCTCCTCCAAAGAGCTTGCAAAAGCTTCGTCTCAAACCACCATTGCCATTTCCGACCTACAAGCCACCATTCGAGTTCCTTGTTGTGTACTTGTGAAGTTCTCCGTTCAGATCCAACTTAGCGACTCAACACAAAGAAGACGGGTTAGAAGAAGGAAGTGACAACCCTTCTGGATCCCGAACGCCTTCCGAAGACCGAGCTAGGATGAGGATTGACAAACCTCGCTTCCGGTCGTGAATCTTGGAGAGCTTTCGTGCGCTCGGTTGTATTCCTCACATTTTCTTAAGCTTTCTATGTTCTGAACTTGTTCTAGTGAGCTTGTAACTTGATAACAATGTTTTTGCTTGAGGTTTCAGCAAGGTTTGGTAGTGATATTTTAATCTTAGCTTTTGTAGTAAACTTCAGTTCTGCTAGTGTGGATTACGTTTGAGCAGTTCTAGTGGTTTCAAGAAGCGCGCGCTGCAAAGAGGTGTTTACGACCCTCGATAGTTCGTTCATCTACATTATTACTCATTGGAGTGATCCACCCGGACGATGCGGTGACGGCGACCCGCACTAGTTTAATCATGCTTAATGTAGGAACCCAGTACCAAACCCCCCCTTTTTTATAGTTGCACTTACACTTATTTTTCCAAAAGTGAAATCCATGCTCCCTACTTGTACTCAACGTGAGATCGATATCTGGGGAAGCTACCCCTCATCTTTATTACCTGACCGTGATCGGTAAACTTTCCGGGACCGCATCAGCTCTTCAATTTTTCAAGAAGGAAGAAACCGAGATTCCGCCCGATCTATGAAGACAAGTTTGTGTATTTCTTTTAAATCATTTTTATATTGTAGGAGATTTTGTATCCGAGAAATTGTTATTGTAAGTTTCTCTTCCGAGTGTAGATGCATTTTGAAGATCGAGTTGTAGGGGCATTGCTCTGAGTTGTAGGATTGGTTTTCAATTTGAGGTAATAGTGAAGTAGCTGAGTCTAGCTTGTTGCTAAATCGGTTAGGTGGAGAGTGGACGTACCCAAGATTAGGGAACCACTATAGATCTAGTGTTCTCTATGGTTTGTTTGATTATTTTCTGCGCTTCATTCATTCAATTTTTATTCCGCAAAAAGATGCAGACCTCACCTATTCACCCCCTCTAGGTGATTTAGGTAGACAACTAATAACATCACAACACTATACAGTTTTGACAACTTACTCATGCCCATATGGGTGATGATTACTCTTCCCATCACTCTTAGGGAATTCCCATGGCAAGCCAACTTAGACGTTCAGTTTGTCGTGGTCGACTGCAGCTTGGCGAACAACCCAATTTTTGGATGGCTTCTCCAAACGCTCTTCGCGGTAATTGAATCTATTCCGCACCTTGCAATGAAGTTCATCGCCACAAGAGGAATATACATCATATGGGACGATCAGGAGGCCGCATGCCTCTGCTACTTTCAACAAGCACACCCCGATCAGGGCTCGGGAAAAGAAGGATTAGGTAAGGCATAAGTCGGCCCCCTACTTTGTACTACTTTTACTATTCTCCAAAGAATAAGACACGAGAAGAAGCTCGTGAGCACATATATCTTCATTTCAAAGCAATGAAATACTTGATTTTCCTTCCACGGCGAAAAACACAACTCCTAGGAGAGATCGGCGAAAGACCTTCTCCACCTCCTAAGCAAGATAGACAAAATCCCTTCTGTACCTCCAAGGAGAGATCGGCAAAAGACCTTCTGTACCTCCTAGGAGAGACTAGTGAATGCCCTTCTGTACCTCCCAAACAAGATAGACGGAAGCCCTTCTGCACCTTAGGTGAGATTGACAAAGGTCTTTCTTCACCTCCTAAGCGAGATGGACAATGGACCATCTATACCCTCACTTGAATTAAGCCCGGTTCCCCAAAGGAGTGAATGAACAAAGGTTCTTTGCCAGCTCCACTCGGATAGACGCTAGTCCTCGTGAGATGCAAACGAATTAATTTTCTATACCACCCCTACCTATATGAACTCCAATTCTCCTGAGATGCAAACAAATAATGGTTCTTCCCCACTTTCACCCGGACGAACCCTGGTCCTCCTGAGGCGCAAATGAATAAAGGTTGTTCACCACCACCACCATGATGGATCCGGGTCCTCCTAAGGTGCGAACAAACAAAGGTTCTTTGCCACCTCCACCCAGACGGACACAGATACTCCTAAGGCACAAACGAATAATGGTTCTTCACCACTTTCACCCGAACAGATCTCTGTCCTCTTGAGGCACCAACGAAAAAAGTTTCTTTACCTCATCCACTCGGACGAACCCCAACGCTCCTAAGTCATGAACAAAAGTTCTCCGCCACCTACAATCAGAAAAACCTTGGTTCTCCTATGACACGAACAAGAGTTCTTCTCCACATCCACTCGGACGAATCCCTGTTCTCCAAAGACACGAACAAAGGTTCTTTACCACCTCTATTCAAATAGGCTCCAGTACTCCTAAGGCACGAATAAAGGTCTATTGCCACCTCTACCTAGTCAAACCCCGGTTCCCCTGAGGCTTGAGCTAACAAGGGCTCTTCTCCACCAACTCCTAAGCAGACTCTAGTCCTCTTAAAATGCAAGTGGATGAATATCTCCCACCAGTAACTTGTTCAAAATACTAATGCACAATCTAAGCACTATTTTGACAAAAGTGTACGTGCACCAAAGCACGGCCAGAACACAAATAATCTGAATAGATAGTCTCCGTTCATTCCAAGCAAAACCGACAAAAAGGGAACAATGAGATCATCCCTCAACATCAACAGCAACGCCATCATCAAAGGCATCGTCCCTGCCTGGATCACAATGATCTAATAACCTCAGAGCACGATCATCGGACTCATCTGGGCTTGTTTTCGTATGCTTGTACTTCACTTTTAGTTCGTTATTGCTCATATTTCATATTATCCTTATTTCTTTAGGAAGTGCACTTTTGGCCTGTGGTTGTGTTTATTTTGTGTTCTTCTATTTTTGTACTCCGTTTTGTGCTTGTTTGGAATGTCTGCACATATCATTGCTGGGTTTAGGGGTCGTGTGCGTGTTCCGGGATTATTTGGAAATAGGTTTACTGTGTACGATCATCGGCTGTAATACGCACGACCACTGGTCTTGCGCCGCTGATCGTGCGTACTATTCCCCATTTTCTAAAGATCTGTCGGGGCAATCACACGACCACTGACTTCAGTGCGCACGACCACTGGTCGTGCGCCACTGATCGTGCGCATTGATTCCACTTTTTCCTGGAGTTCTGCCTGGCCTTCGCGCACTATCACTGACCACAGGGCGCACGATCACTGGTCGTGCGCCAGTGATCGTGCGCGTTGTAATTTCTGCAATCTATAAATACGCAGGTTCCGCCCTAATTTCGGAAGATCGCCAAAGTCCGCCGTTTTTCTGCCATTTTCATCTCCAAGGAGGGTTTCCACCGTCCTCCTTCATCTTCCACCATAGGGAGGTGCTCCGGGCAAGCTTTCAATGCCAAATCATAGCCGGAGCTTCCTCTCGGCCTCCTCCTTCATCCTCGAGCTTCAAGGGAGATTTGACCTAGCTTCCTCCATCAAGCTAGGAGGAGTATGTGCTTCCATCTTCCGCAGCGTGATACGAAGAAGACGGGCCACTGGGAGTGAGTGACAGCCTCCTCTACCCCGGACGCAGTTGAGGACCGAGCTTGGACTCAGATTGACAACCCGGGATTCCAACTGTGAACCCTCAATAAGGCTTCGGACCCGGTCGATTTTGCACACTTTTCTTAATTTGTTGTTGTTAGTTTAGTTTAATTTCCATGTATTGATGAATTATTATTACATTTGATAAACAACTTTCACTTATTCATGTCTATGTGAGTTAGTGTAATTTTGTTATATTTGCTTGAGGTGCGCCATATTCCATCCACCGCCATCCATCCTTGCCGCACTAGCAATTGCTAGTGGCGTGCGTTGCGAAGAGGTGCTTACGACCCTCATTCTACCGTTCTCTCCACCTCATCCGTTAGCCTACTCTTCCATCCGCCTAGCGATTCGGTGCATAGCGGCCCGACTAGTCTCCATCCCGCCTAGCGAAGCTTTGCATAGCGGCATTGCATAGGAGTAGTTTGTAGCATTTATTTTCTGTTTCCGCAACCATCTAAACCCCCCTTTTTGAGCCGACCCGAGGACTTCAATCTCAAGTCCTCCTCGAAATTAACTCCACCTTACTATGTTCCTCAAGAGACCGACACTCGGGTATTTATTCCCAAACTTTATTACTTGTGCGACCGATGCGCTTGCCGTATTTACACGCATCAAGTTTTTGGCGCCGTTGCCAGGGAACACAGTCGTGTGAGTTTTTGGAGAGGGAGATTATAGATTGAAGCCCTTTTCCATCTGTTCATTCCATGTTTTATTTTTCTTTGCTTTAGTTTTTATAATTTGTTGCTTATTTTTCATTATTCTTTTTCTAATTTTGATATTTCAATAGCAGGTGTTCCTTTTTATTTATCTGCTTGTGTGTAGTTAATTTTTTCTTAGAAAATTCTCGTGGTGAATTCTTTCTTGCTGCACCATGTATTCCTATGCGAATATCTGTTGCCGTTGGTGCGGGGATTATAGGCATAGCAGTGATGAGTGCCCCACTGAAGAATGGGAGCATAATTCTCGTGGTTCAAAATATGGAGCACCGTTGTCTTATGGTACTTCAAACACCGTACCCCAGTCTTATGGTCACTACTCTTCTCTGCCTTCACCTTTTTCATATTCCTCCCCGGTCCCACCTGGACCAAGGAGTAATGGAAAACGGTGTTTGTGTTGTCGTAGCACCGACCATGTGTTGAAAGATTCCGCAGAATTTCAGTGCCAGTTGGAGGCGGATTGAAAGTAAAGGGATAGATACTACTCTAGAGGGGGGGGGTGAATAGAGTTATTAAATTTTGCACTAGACAAAACTTAATGGTCTACCCAACTCCCTTGGAGTGAAGTGCGGAATGAAAAGATTATAGATATTGATTTAACCTTTAAGCCTAACACAAGTAATGTGCACAAACTCAAGCTAACTGTAATTACAGTTAAGGCTTGGAAAACCTAATCAGCAACTAGCAATCCTAGTTATATCTATTCACAGCCACAATGCAGGAATTAAACAAGTGAATCCAGACGACACAAGGAAATTTATAGTGGTTCCCCAAACAACTTGGGTACGTCCACTCTTCTACCCACACGGTAGGAATCCACTCAGGTTTTTGATCAGGTGCCCTGCCACCAACAGGATCTGCTTCAGGTAGATCCAGAAACCCTTTAGACTTTTGATCAGGTGTCTAAAAACCAAGCAAAGGTTTTTGATCAGGTGCCCTGCCACCAAGGGATACTTTTGAAGGGTGTAATAACCCTGTACAGGAGGGGGAAGAAGGTTAAGATGTCTTCTCTCTTTTACAAAGATTAGAGAAGCACAAAAACTTGCACTGAGCTAGAAAGCTCTAAATAATCAAGGCTCCCCCTGGCTCAAAGATGTCCAGGTGAAGTCTTGCTTCAGTGCAGAAAACTCTTCAGAAAGTTCTGAAGGAAAAACTACAAGAAGATAATAAATAATAAAATAAAGATCTTCAAGCAGCTATCTTCTTCTTCTTCTTCTTCAAAAGAACTCTGAGTTTGAACTTCCTGAAAGCAGGAGAACTCAGGTTGAAGAAGAGTGGAAGATCTTAACACTTCTCAGTTAGATGGAAATTGCTGAGAGCAGAAGACTTGATCTTGATGAAGGCTTGAATGCTTGAAAATATCTGGATCACTAGTTAGCTAGCTTGAATCCTTCTTCAAAGGGTCCTTTATATAACATCAGCAAGCAACGGCTCTCTTCAATTTGAATAACTTGTCTTCTTCTGAGACTTGAGACCTGAGCTGTAAATATCAAGAAGACAAAACAATCTCTGCAGCAGAAACATTCTATAAAAGGAATAACCCTTTTTCTAGGAAGCTGCAGGAAACAATTTGATAATAAAGTACTAAATAAAGTCATATCAGAAACAAACTCTTTATAGCAAAAAGAAGACTTTCCAGTCTAACGGCTATAAAGGGCTGACAGCAGATAAAGTAATTTATAATGTCAGCTAATAAGACAAACAACTTTATCTAAAAAGATTTGACTCAGGCAAAAAGAATAGAGCAGATATGCCTGGAAATATTATCATAATACAGCTAAAAAGATATGCCAGATAATGTATTAATTAATTAAATATAATAAATAAATACAAAATATAAAGGCAGACAGAAAGCGTCGAACGACCTTCAGAAATCGTCGACCGACGCACGGAGATCATCGAACTATCGGACAGATAGTCGAACGATCCAGATAGTCGAACTATCAAAGGAGATAGTCGAACTATCACAGCAGATAGTCGAACTACCAGAAGATAGTCGAACTATCAGATAGTCGACCTATCAATCAGATAGTCGAACTATCAGGGCAAAACAGATAGTCGAGCTATCAACAGATAGTCGAGCTATCAGATAGTCGACCTATCAACAGATAGTCGAACTATCAACAACAAACAGATAGTCGACCTATCAACAGATAGTCGAACTATCAGATAGTCGAACTATCAAAGCAGATAGTCGAACTATCAAGCGAGAACAGATAGTCGACCTATCAACAGATAGTCGAACTATCAACAGATAGTTGAGCTATCAGATAGTCGACCTATCAACAGATAGTCGAACTATCAGATAGCCGACCTATCCAAGTAGATAGTCGAACTATCAAAGCACACAGATAGTCGAGCTATCAACCGATAGTCAAACTATCCACGCAGACTGAAAGTCGAACAACTGATAGACGATCGTCGATCAGTTAGTCGACGATAGTCGAGCGGCGTTCGACGATAGTCGAACAAACAAACTACTTAACCAAATTCTCAATCTGGAAAAGTGAGGACTCTATAGCTAGACTACTAACCATTGACCATAGATAATTCTTGGGTCAAGGAGCACAAAGGAGAGGACTAAACTCAAATCAAACTAGGGTACCAACAATCTCCCCCTATTTGAGTTAAGTCCTTCAAAATCTAAAACATACAGCTAGCTATAGAACACTATAAACAATACAGGAAATAGATAGCAAATAACTAGCAGATTATCAACCAGATAGATAATAAACAAATATAACACAGCAGTCAATCAAACTATTAAGAATCTACAGAGTCCGGCAAAGGATCAGAGGAACTAGGAACAAAAGAAATTTTCCTTAGAGGATCATCAGATTCTTTCTTTGACAGCTTCAAGTCCTGCACACCAATGATCTTCAATTCTGCAGCTCTTGGGACTACTGCTTCAGGATGCTTTTCCATATATTTTGAGGGATCAAATACATCAGGATTGACCTGGAACTTTTCAAACTCTTTCTTTCTGAAAGCAGACATGGTGGTTAAACCAGTAGTATCTTTTCCTTCTGCTTTTGCTTTTCTTATTTGAGCTGCTCCAACTAGTTCGTGAAAACGAGCCATCCTAAAGTTAGGATCAAGCTCTGGACTTTCATAAACAGGCTCAGGAGGAGCAGCATCGGATTCTTTATCTAGATAAGATATTGGAGCAGACTTAGCAAAAGGTTCTTGCTAGAATTTTAAAACAAAGTAAACTACTTACCTTTTAAAACAACTTTCTCAGACTGAATTGGTGCAGCAGTTGAAACCTTTCTCTTAGGAGAAGGAGGAGGTGAAAAAGTTGGCTTTAGATACACAACCTCCTTAACTTGTTCTTTCACTTCTGCTTCATGCATTTGACTGCCAGAATGAGACTTTCCATGAGAGCTATGAGAGCTTTTCCTTGATTGATGCTGAGATGAAGCAGATCTTGTTGATGGAGCAGATTTTCCTGAAGAGGCAGAAGGGTTGGCAGAAAGATTACCAGAAGCTCCTGCACCTGGAGGAGGAGGAGGAGGACCTCTGGGAGTCCATCTTGAACCAGGACTATCATATCTTTTAGATCTTTTCCTCTCTTTCTGCTGGTTCTTTGAGTACCACATCTAGTGCTGAAATTCCTTTGACTTAGGGTCAATGCCCTTCAGAATATAATAAGGAGTATCATTGTCTTTACTGGGAGGAGGAGGAGCAGTTTTTCTCTTCTTTTGAACAACTTTCTTTCTCTTTGAATTTTCAGATACATCAGAATCATCTTCATCATCAGAGTGAGATGATTGAGGATTATCATAAGGATCATAGGCTTCAGAAACAGCCTTTTCTTTTAACTTCAGAGCAGATTTCTCTCTTTCCTCTTCCATGGCATCCAGAGCCAGAAGGGAATCTAAGTCCAACCTTGGTGAATCATCCCAAATGGTTGACTTTTCAACTTGCAGCTCCTTTTCTTTCTCTTTTAACAAAGACTGTACTCTTAGATTCCAGGCAGCTCTTGCTTGTACTTCTTCCATACTCAGAATAGGAGTGTCATCTTTGACTTCATCTTGATTCTCAGACTCATCTTCTCTATCATCTAGAAAAGAATCCAATTCTTGATCTACTTAGATATCAGGAACACTTGGGGCAGCCTCTGAGACAATTACTATTATCTGAGCAGATAAATCCTCTCTAATAAAATCTGTAGAATTATGAATACAGATCTGCTAAATAAGCAATAATCATTCCTTCAAGATATTCACTAGCAAGCAAATTAATTGACTCGTCAATAAATCGAATAAGTGAATTACCTTCATACTTGACCATCTCCCATGATTCATCTAGATATGAAGTTATAATTCCTTCTAGGAATCTAGCAACCACGGGAGTGGTGAGATCTTCTAGGCAGACTTTCACTGCAATTTCAGATAGCATGATTCCATCAGCTATTTCCTTATCAGATAACACTGGAACTACTTCTTTTTCAGCTGGAGCAAACTCTTCCAGGGCTGTCATTACAGTATCTATTATAGCTGGAAGGGAGGCAGGAGGTTCTGAGGCATCTTTATAGAACATCTCCCCCTGCCTGATTTCAGTGGAGACTGAAACCAGGCCCCTTGAGGAAGATGGCTCAGCAGATTTTGAATGAGATTTGATGGAAGCGGTTAAGATATTAATGGAGGATGCAAGGGGAGCGATTGCCTCTTCATTCATGGTTTTGATTGAGGGGGTAATCAACTCCACAATGCGGGAGATAAGTTCAGGAGTAATCTCAAAAGATGATGGATGTGTAGTGGATGGAGCTGCAGCAGATATGGTTGTAGTGCTGGGATGAAGAATGGTGTGGACAGGGGATTGAACAGGAGATGGAGCTGGAGAGTTAATTGGAGAATTAACTGGGGAATGAATGGGAGACTGAGGAGGAGTAGGAATCCTCTCAGATCCTAACAAATCAAAGCTAGGAGCAGATATCCTAGTCTGATGAGCAGGAAGAGGAGATGCTGGAGGGGAAGAAAGAACAACCGTAGTTGTTTCTCTAACAGGAGAAGGGGAAAGTCTTACTTCAACTGAAGTTGATGGTACTTCAACTAAGGCAGACAACATAGCAGAAGAGGAAGAGGGAAGAGCTGAGCCAGCTTCGACAGGGTGAGGAGTGACTGATTCAGTCTGGGTGTCCTCAGATGTTGCTGGAGCAACCCCTGTGAGAGCGGGTTTCACAAAAGTTCTCTTCCATTTGGAGAATAGGTTATGGTCCATTTTCTTGCTTGCATTTATTGTTGTTGCCGTTGAACTCAGCAGCTGGGGGTATTTTTCCTTCAAGAAGATTCCAATAACCCTTCCGAGGGTAACTTCCTTCTTACCATTCTTTTTCCTTATTAAATCAAACATTACTGCTGCCCAATCGATCTTTTTCCGATTAACAATCGCACACATCAGTGCGAATTGTTGCCTTGTGATATTATCATGAGCAGAGTGCTTACCGAGAAGCACTTTTCCGACCAACTCAGCAAGAAACTTGATCTTGAAAGGGAAATTTACTTTGAGCAGCTTCGTGGGAATGCCCTCAGCATGTCCCAGCTCAACTAACATTCTTCCGAATTCTTGAGCATCTTGCTCATAATCCTCTTCACCATTTATTAAACCAAAAATATCAGTCAGAACGGCCGGAGTTAGGATTACCTCTTCTCCGCCGATGGTGCCAGTCATCGAGTCGTCGGTGGAGGACGACGTGAAGGCCCATTCCTTGATCTCTGGGATGTTTATCTTAATCCTTGATGACATTAACCTCTCGAGTCCTTGATCCCGGCAAAGCTGAAGAACTTCTACGATCCCAGCTTCGCAGCTACTGAACACATCGAAATCAACACTAAAGCCAGCATCAAACTTCACAACTGCTAGAACTGCTGGAGAGACCGCCATTGATTCGCTGGAGAAAGCTCGAGAAGAACAGCGAAGACGAAGGAGACGAAACGGCAGAAAGTCGCAAGCGGGAAGGCAGAATGCGAAAAGTCACGCTCCGTCGACGATAAAACAAAAGATCTTTTAACCTAGGTCGACTATCGGCTTTATATTAGACCGGAAATAGTCGATCTATTAAAAAGATACTTGACCCGATAGTCGAACGACCATTCGACGATCGGCTCAGAAGTAGAGTAATCGAGCCATTGTTCGACTATTTCTGGCTTCACAAACAACAGGCTTTCGTCGTCCGGAGATCGACGATGAGCTCGACTTGTTCGACGATGGTCGAACGCCGGTCGACGATCTTCAGACAGATAAGCCATCATCAACCAGAGGTCGACGATAGACTTGATCCGTTCGACGATCTTCAAACAAGTTTCAACATAGGCAGATATAGTCACACTTAGTCTCGTCCATTGATCATGCCTAATTGAACTAAAAAGAACAGATGCTTCTGTTCATCTAAAGGCTTGGTGAATATTTCACCTCTCTGAAACTCAGTGGATATGAACTCAAGATAGATCTTGTTCTTTTCCACACAATCTCTCAGGAAATGGTGCCGAATCTCAATGTGCTTCGTTCTAGAGTGGTGCACTGGATTTTGTGCAATTGAAATAGCACTGGTACTATCACACATGATTTTGGTGTTCTTGTGTGAGTAACCATAATCCACAAGCTGGTTTTGAATCCACAGGATCTGTGAACAACAACTAGCAGCTGCTATATATTCAGCCTCTGCAGTTGAAGTTGAGACAGAAGCCTGCTTCTTACAGAACCAAGAGACCAATCTCTCTCCCAGGAACTGGCAAGTTCCTGAGGTGCTCTTCCTGTCAACTCTGCAACCAGCATAATCAGAATCAGAATATCCAATTAATTCAAATTCTGACTCAGCTGGGTACCAAAGTCCTAGATCTGGACATCCCTTCAGGTATCTCAGGATTCTCTTTAGAAGAATCAGATGAGATTCCTTGGGGTTGACCTGGAATCTAGCACAAAGGCATGTAGCAAACATTATATCAGGCCTACTTGCAGTTAGATATAATAGGGAACCAACAATGGCCCTATAATTCTTTTGATCAACTGGCTTGCCGTGATCATCAGAATCAATAACTACATTAGTAGCCATAGGTGTAGGCATTGCTGAAGCATCAGCCATCCCAAATTTCTTTACCAATTCCTTGGCATATTTGGATTGGGAGATGAAGATACCATCAGCATCTTGCTTAACTTGGAGACCAAGAAAGTAAGACAGCACACCCATACTACTCATCTCAAACTTAGAGTGCATCAGGTCAGAGAACCTTTTGCAAAGTTTGGGATCAGTGGAGCCAAATATAATATCATCTACATACACCTGAACTAACAGGATTGTGTCCTTGTGATGCTTGACGAAAAGGGTTCTATCAACTACTCCCCTAGTAAAGTTGTGCTCTAAAAGGAAACTAGCTAGAGTCTCATACCAGGCTCTGGGAGCTTGCTTTAGTCCATAAAGAGCTTTCTGTAACTTAAACACATGTGAGGGCTGAGTTGAAGAAACAAACCGGTGGTTGTTCAACAAACACCTCTTCCTTAAGCTCACCATTCAGGAATGCACTTTTGACATCCATTTGGAACACCTTAAACTTCATGTAGGCTGCATAGGCCAAGAAGATCCTTATTGCTTCTAGCCTTGCAACAGGAGCAAAGGTTTGGTCATAGTCTATACCTTCCTCCTGTCTGTAGCCCTGAGCTACAAGCCTTGCTTTATTCCTTACTATAATTCCATTTGCATCCAACTTGTTTCTATACACCCACTTGGTGCCTATGATCAGTTGGCCTTTAGGTCTTGGAACCAAAGTCCAAACTTTACATCTCTCAAACTGATTGAGTTCCTCTTGCATAGCAATGATCCAGTGGGGATCTAGCTCTGCATCTTTAAAGGTGAGGGGCTCAACCTGTGAGAGGAAACAAGCATGCATCACATCCTGTCTTAATTGATGTCTTGTTTGCACACCAGCTGATATGTCTCCAATCACTTGAGATGTGGGGTGATCTCTAAGTGTGACAATATCAGCAGGTGGGATGTGATCTTCAGCAACAGTTGGGATTAATTTCCTCAGGAGGAATTTGATCTACTGTTGGTGGAACAACAACTGCTTCAGCAATGTCTTCATCACTGTCTGATTCAGTGATCTGAAGAGTTGATAGTTGAAGAATTTCTTGAGGGGCATCAGGTACCTGCAATGAACTGGAGGAAGGAGAATTTTCTTTCTCCTTGTAAAACATCTGATGCTCATCAAATGATACATGCACAGATTCTTCAATCTTACAGGTAGATTTGTTATAAACCCTATAAGCTTTGCTTACTTGGGAATATCCAAGCATGATTCCCATTGAAGCTTTTGCTTCAAACTTTCTAATATATTCTTTATTATTATTATGAATATAAACAATACAGCCAAAAACTCTAAAATAATTAATTTTAGGTTTCTTTCCTTTAAGCAACTCATAAGGAGTTTTACACTTAAGTTTGTGTATCAAACTTCTATTCAAGACATAATTGGCTGTACTAACAGCTTCTGCCCAATAGGAGAGAGGCATGTTAGCATCTGCCAACAATGTGCTAGCAGCTTCAATGAGTGTTCTATTCTTCCTTTCAACTACCCCATTTTGTTGAGGAGTTCTAGGAGCTGAGAAGCTATGTTTGATACCTTCTCTCTCACAGAATTCTTGCATGAGAAGAGAGTCAAACTCAGTACCATGATCACTTCTGATCAAGGCCACATGAGTAGAGTACTCAGTCTGCACACATAGTAGAAAAGTCTGTAAGGGCTTTGAAGTTATCAGACTTAGTTCTCAAAAAGAAAACCCAACTGAACCTAGAGAAGTCATCCACAATTACTAATGTGTAATACTTCCCTCCTAAACTCTGTACATTTATTGGGCCAAAAAGGTCCAAGTGTAATAGATACAGGATTCTAGGAGAATCACTCTTATTTACAGATTTAAAAGAGTTTTTTGGTTTGCTTGCCTAGCTGACAAGCCTTGCATAGGCTCTCCTTCTTGTAGGGGCAAGAAGGTAAACCTCTAACAAGGTTGTGTTTAGATAACCTAGATATATTTTTAAGGTTAACATGACTAAGCCTCTTATGCCACAGAATTATTATTAATTGTTACTTCATTAAACAGGCAGATTTCAGAATGAGATGAATTGAAATCTACTAAATAAATATTACCTATTCTAATACCTACTAAAACAACATTATTATTTAAAGTAATATTGCAAGAAGAGTTAGAAAATGAAACCTGGTAGCCAGCATCACATAGCTGGCTGACTGAAATCAAATTATGCTTCAGTCCATTGACATATGCAACTCTCTTGAAAGTAACTGCTCCAATTGTGATCTTGCCATAGCCTTCTGTCTGACCACAGCTGGAGTCTCCAAAGATAACCTTTGGGCCGAGCTTAGCTTTGAACTTTGACAGAAGATCTTTATTTCCTGTCATATGCTTAGAGCATCCACTATCCAAATACCACTTATTTTGAGTGATTGGATAGGCCTTCACCTGCAAGACATTTATTTAGACAGTGTGGACCCAGGTAACCTTGGGTCCCTTGTTTTTCACATAAGAAAAACTGGAAATATATGAAAATGCAGGCTGAGGGTGATAATCCTAGTGGGTGAGATCTCCTAGGTGGGATTATCCATGCAGATGATGGGTCAACAAACCTAGGGTTTCTATTTTCATTTAGGTTTCTATGATACTGATTATGATTTTGAAAATCATGTTGAAATCGTCGATCGACGTTCGACGATGGGCGCTCAGATCGTCGAGCTTCGTTCGACCATTGAGCTTCCGATCGTCGAGCGGCGTTCGACGCTCTTTGCATTTCTTTAAAAAATTTCTTTCTCTTTTCTCTCTTAGCTTTATTTAAAGTTTTATTAACTAGATTTACTTGCTCAGTGTTCTTCATTCCACTAGCTGAAATGAAGTTTACTGGAGTTGAAAGATTATTTTTAAGTAGAACTGGGGGTTCACTGGGAGAAGCTCCTAAGCCTAGTTTGTCATTACCTGACCTAGTGTTAGTCATGCTGGTAATTTCTAACAACTTAAGGCTTCTACCATTAAGTGATTCTTCTAACCTCTTAGACTTAGCTAACTCTATTTTAAGAAATTTAATTTCTTCACTACAAGTAGTGAGATCTTCCTTTAACCTAACATTTTTTGTAGCTATTGATTCTGAGTCAGCTAACCTATTTCTAAGTTCTTTTATTTCCTTTTCAGAGCTAATCAAATCTAAGCATAAAGATTTAAAGTCTAATTTAAATTCTTCTGAAGTAAAATCATAAGAAGAAAGTACCTCATCTTCTGTAGGCATCTCTTCATCAGAATCTGAACTCTCTGCAGCAGAGTGGTTGCTGCAGGCATCTATTGCCATCAGGCAAACTTCTTTTGCCTTCTTCTCTTCCTCATCCTCACTGGAGCTTGATGAGGAGGATTCTTCATCAGAATCACTCCAGGTTTCAGCAATGAAACCTCTCTCCTTCTTCTTGTTTTTGTAGGAGGATGGCTTGGAGTGCTTCCTGTGCTGTTCCTTTTCTTTTCTCTTTTCTTTGTTCTTCTCCTCTGGACACTCTGGCAAGATGTGTCCAGGCTTCCTGCAACCATAACAAATAATTTCTTTAGCAGGAGAGCGATCATACCTTGGTTTGTCTTCATAGCGTGAAGACTTCTTTCTGAACTCCTTTCTCCCCATCTTGAGAAACCTCTTGGCAAACAATGCCATTAGTTCCTCATTTGATTGGCTGCCTTCAGAAGCATCAGCAGCCTTAAGAGCTAGAGATTGCTCTTTTCTTGTTGGAGTGGGGGTCTTTGCTTCAGCTTCTGCTTCCCTTGTCTTCAGCACTTGCTCAAAAGACTTGAGCTTGCCGAGGAGGGCTTCTGTTGAAATCTCATTAGTACTTCTGGCTTCCTTGATGGGCCAGATCCTTAGATCCCATGTGCTAGGGAAGCACATAAGAATCTTATCATTGACCTCTATCAATGATATGTCCTTGTCCAGGGTCCTCAGCTCATTGATGATTGAGCTGAGCCTGGTGTACATGGCTTCAACTGATTCAGCATCAGTTTTCTTGAAGTTCTCATACTGTGAGATCAGGTTGGACCTTCTGTCCTTCCTTTCATCAGCTGAACCAGCTACAATCTGGTTCAGTGTATCCCATATGGCCTTTGCTGAGGAGCAGTCAGCAACCTTCTGGAATACCTCATCAGACATTGTCTGAGCCAGTATGTTCATTGCCTTGGCATCTGCTATTTTGGCCTTCTTGTATTCATCATTGTAATCTGGAGGAGGCACTGCACTCATATCAGATGTTGAGGCAGAAGCAGCAGCAGGTGCTCTTGGGGGACCTGACAAAATAGAAGCAAAGATGCTTTCATCAATAGAATTCATATATAATTTTATCCTTGCCTTCCAGATGCCAAACTTAGCTAAGTTGCATGCTGGAAGTCTGGTGCTAGAATATTCCTTGGATTGGGCCATGATAGTGAATATCTATAAGCTTTGGTATCTATCAGGATCTTGTGACTTAGGTGTTAGCCTATTCAGTCAGTCAACCTCCCTCTGATACCAATTGAAAGTGAAGGGATAGATACTACTCTAGAGGGGGGGTGAATAGAGTTATTAAATTTTGCACTAGACAAAACTTAATGGTCTACCCAACTCCCTTGGAGTGAAGTACGGAATGAAAAGATTATAGATATTGATTTAACATTAAAGCCTAACACAAGTGATGTGCACAAACTCAAGCTAACTGTAATTACAGTTAAGGCTTGGAAAACCTAATCAGCAACTAGCAATCCTAGTTATATCTATTCACAGCCACAATGCAGGAATTAAACAAGTGAATCCAGACGACACAAGGAAATTTATAGTGGTTCCCCAAACAACTTGGGTACGTCCACTCTTCTACCCACACGGTAGGAATCCACTCAGGTTTTTGATCCGGTGCCCTGCCACCAATAAGATCTGCTTCAGGTAGATCCAGAAACCCTTTAGACTTTTGATCAGGTGTCTAAAAACCAAGCATAGGTTTTTGATCAGGTGCCCTGCCACCAAGGGATACTTTTGAAGGGAGTAATAACCCTGTACAGGAGGGGGAAGAAGGTTAAGATGTCTTCTCTATTTTACAAAGATTAGAGAAGCACAAAAACTTGCACTGAGCTAGAAAGCTCTAAAGAATCAAGGCTCCCCTAGGCTCAAAGATGTCCAGGTGAAGTCTTGCTTCAGTGCAGAAAACTCTTCAGAAAGTTCTGAAGGAAAAACTACAAGAAGATAATAAATAATAAAATAAAGATCTTCAAGCAGCTATCATCTTCTTCTTCTTCTTCAAAAGAACTCTGAGTTTGAACTTCCTGAAAGCAGGAGAACTCAGGTTGAAGAAGAGTGGAAGATCTTAACACTTCTCAATTAGATGGAAATTGCTGAGAGCAGAAGACTTGATCTTGATGAAGGCTTGAATGCTTGAAAATATCTGGATCACTAGTTAGCTAGCTTGAATCCTTCTTCAAAGGGTCCTTTATATAACATCAGCAAGCAACGACTCTCTTCAATTTGAATAACTTGTCTTCTTCTGAGACTTGAGACCTGAGCTGTAAATATCAAAAAGACAAAACAATCTCTGCAGCAGAAACATTCTATAAAAGAAATAACCCTTTTTCTAGGAAGCTGCAGGAAACAATTTGATAATAAAGTACTAAATAAAGTCATATCAGAAACAAACTCTTTATAGCAAAAAGAAGACTTTCCAGTCTAACGGCTATAAAGGGCTGACATCAGATAAAGTAATTTATAATGTCAGCTAATAAGACAAACAAATTTATCTAAAAAGATTTGACTCAGGCAAAAAGAATAGAGCAGATATGCCTGAAAATATTATCATAATACAGCTAAAAAGATATGCCAGATAATGTATTAATTAATTAAATATAATAAATAAATACAAAATATAAAGGCAGACAGAAAGCGTCGAACGACCTTCGGAGATCGTCGACCGACGCACGGAGATCGTCGAACTATCGGACAGATAGTCGAACGATCCAGATAGTCTAACTATCAAAGGAGATAGTCGAACTATCACAGCAGATAGTCGAACTACCAGAAGATAGTCGAACTATCAGATAGTCGACCTATCAATCAGATAGTCGAACTATCAGGGCAAAACAGATAGTCGAGCTATCAACAGATAGTCGAGCTATCAGATAGTCGACCTATCAACAGATAGTCGAACTATCAACAACAAACAGATAGTCGACCTATCAACAGATAGTCGAACTATCAGATAGTCGAACTATCAAAGTAGATAGTCGAACTATCAAGCGAGAACAGATAGTCGACCTATCAACAAATAGTCGAACTATCAGAGACAGACAGATAGTCGAACTATCAACAGATAGTTGAGCTATCAGATAGTCGACCTATCAACAGATAGTCGAACTCTCAAAACCAAACAGATAGTCGACCTATCAACAGATAGTCGAACTATCAGATAGTCGACCTATCCAAGCAGATAGTCGAACTATCAAAGCACACAGATAGTCGAGCTATCAACCGATAGTCGAACTATCCACGCAGACTGAAAGTCGAACAACTGATAGACGATCGTCGATCAGTTAGTCGACGATAGTCGAGCGGCATTCGACGATAGTCGAACGAACAAACTACTTAACCAAATTCTCAATCTGGAAAAGTGAGGACTCTATAGCTAGACTACTAACCATTGACCATAGATAATTCTTGTGTCAAGGAGCACAAAGGAGAGGACTAAACTCAAATCAAACTAGGGTACCAACAAGGATGATGAACCGGATATCCGGATTGTCTCATCCACCTCTCAAAGGGCTGCTCCTTCTAATTCTGATTATGTATCCGCTGTACCACCTTGTCTATGGGGTACTGCTATGGATACACCCATCAGACTTTCTACTGATCGATGTGATGACATTACGGTACCGTCGCCCCCTATACCTTCTTCCCCTCTTCTAGATTCACCCCCGGAGGAACCTGCACCTACTTTCTCTGATGTTGTTGTTCCTCCGCTTTCTTTGCAAGAATCATCTACTCCTCTTTTTAGTGAGTTGGTTGATGATGTTGTGCCCTTTGGAGATTGGGAATATGAGGATGTGCCATGGTGTGACGAGGACATTATTCTCTTTAATGGAGAGTATTACGTCTTGGAACATATTGCCGCACCGAGGTGTGTTGATGAGGAGATCCTTTCTGATGCGGAAGTTTCCACTTCCTTGTTGGATGAGGGGATCCAAACCACCACTAAGGACCTCCTATTCTCAGATCCCCATCGTCATGACTCATAAGACGCTGACAGTGATCTATGCTTGGATCCTGCTGGGAGTGAGACCGGGACCACTCCCCCGATTAGTTCCTTATGTTCTTCGTCTCCTTTATTCCTTGATCCCCCTTCTTTATCTGAGCATGTGCAGGTGGAATCTCCACGGGTATGTGAGGTTGTCGATGTGCCTAGCATTTTTTCCGTTGCCGTCGCTTCCTACGAACCTGTGGTAGACGATACCTTGCTAGGCAAGGATTTGTTTTGTGGTGAGTTGAGTGAGGACCAGTGCTCCTCCTCATCTTACTTTCTATTTCCTCTGCCTGCGAGGAGCACGTATGATTATTTAGGCAGAGGGGTAACTGCTCTATGTCCGTATCGGTACCCGTTACCGCAACGGATATTAGGCCAGTTACCTGTGCATTTTTCTTTTTATAGGCCCATTAGCTAGAACTGTTTAGAATTTAATAAGTCGTGTTGGGATGACAATAGCCCCAGTACTTATCTTTCATTTTTTGCATTTTTATTTCCATGTCTATTTTATTTTAGCATTTCTTTTTGTATATTTTTCTTTTGCTTTTGCGGAGCTCACCCCTGCAGGTATTTTTGGCAACTTTGTGTTGGCGGGTTTGTGATTCTTCATATGGCGAGCCTGTTTCAGCTTTTCATGCGTCTTCTGGTATGCTCACTAGCTGATCATTGGGTAACCTCTTCCCTTAGCCATTTATGATTTTAATTTCAATATCTTATGATGTTTTTTTTAGTCTAAGTCTGGGGGAGAGCTATTACTTGTTACCTTTTGCACGTGCACATATCATGTGCATACTAGAAGCTTTTGTAGTTTTATTTTATTTAGTTCATTACTTCGCACTCCACTACACCCACATGAGCGTGTGCTTAGCTGTTAGCGTGCTGCGAGTTAAACTCATTTCTTTTGTTTGATTTAGAAAAATTATTGTGCTAGTTTAGGATTGCACGATAGAGTAAAATGTTGGCCTTGCTGTGTTCCTAGTCAATTGCTCTCGTTTTGTGTAGAAATTTGTGTAGATTTAATTTTTCTATATGCTTATAGTTTTATATTTTTCTATTTGCGTAAATATTTCTTATTCTACTCAAAAGTTGGTGAATCCGGTGTGAATCAAACGGTAGCATAGGAATGTGTGTAGCCGCTACTAGACTCGTTTTGCTCGAGTCCGGGGGAAGCATTATCTTTCTCGGTGGCTAAGAACTTGCCCCATGCTACTCTCGAAGCATTGGTACATGGTTTTCTTAGCATGGGCGTGATGTAGGCCATCATTTTGGCTCGGTTGAGCTTTGTACCATTTCGAACATCTTGTCCTCGCTAAGCCTCGTTGTGCCTACCCTTCTTTTGATTCAGCTCCACTAGTATTTCACCAAAGCCTTATAGCCGATCCTAGTCGCACACCCAAGTCGAGCTATAGTATTTTTCATTTTATGTTGGGATGTTGATGTGGTGATACTATTTGTGAAAATGTGGAAATGCCCCCAAGTTTTATTTGCTGAAATTGTGTATTGTGAAAAGAAAAAGTTTACAAAGAAAAATTTATACAAAGAAAATGAGAAAGAAGAAAAGGAAAAGAAAGAGTTTTAATGAAAATCTTTATGGAGATGATTTTGATTTGGAGCACCCATATTGCAAAAATCATGTCTGGGGGTGTGGTGCAACTGGTTATATTGTGGTTTGCTAAGGGATTCTTTTAGGCTAGCTCATTTTGGTTAGGTGCATAGCCTTTATTTTTGTCATTGTTTACCTCACCGTAACCCAAGCCCCGTGATTATCCTAAAGTTCTACGGATTCGCGCTTGAGTCGAACTAGTGCCGTGGAGAGAGTGTGAACAGGCAAGTGTATGGTCCCCGACATTGGTGGATTCCTTTGGAGGTGATCCCAAGCCCCGGTCTTCGGCAATGCTCACCTTAGTGGCCTGCCTACTTTCTTCCTACGTAGGACCGGATGATTCACCGTGATTCTATTTTTGAGTAGTAAAAACTTTTTGATACGCATTGTGAAAAATATAAAATATTTTGTATACTTAAGAATTTCCTCTACTATATTTTTATGCACACGGGCATACGACTTCGCATGGTACTCTGTTCTGCAATTTATTTGTTAGATATTTCTTTTTCCTTGTATACTTAGGTTGTGTTTGCTCGGGATGCGCAAACAGTTAAGTCTGGGTGTGTGATGAGTCCTATTTATATAATGATTTTCGGACTCATCTGGGCTTATTTTCGTATGCTTGAACTTCACTTTTTGTTCGTTATCGCTCATATTTCATATTATCCTTATTTCTTTAGGAAGTGAACTTTTGGCCCGTGGTTGTATTTATTTTGTATTCTTCTATTTTTGTACTCCGTTCTGTGCTTGTTTGAAATGTCTGCACAAATCAGTGCTGGGTTTAGGGGTCGTGTGCGTGTTTGATGATGATTTTCTATAGTTTTAAAATATATCCAAACTAAAATCTCATATAGGCAAGTGTACCTATCAAAATATAATATAGAAATGTCGTATTAGACTCGGGGCCTGTTGAGTACTTCTACTCACGCAAATTAATATTATTTTATCGAAATATAAGGAGGGGTAAATTAAACTAAAGAAGGAAGAAAATAGACTAACACAAACACTTGATCTAGACTCTCTTTGAATAAACCTTTTATAAAATACAAACTCTAAATTACTCACTTCGACCGTGGAGGTTCCTAAAGTACAAAAGCGTCTCTCTCGAGCTCATGCTTCTGACTAACCTTAGTTTGATCGATTAAGACCTCTCGGCCAGTCGAAACCCCTAAGCTTGCTTTAGGCGGTGAACCCCTCTATTGGATTTGACTCCAATCCGGCAGATTTATGTCGTCCCCTCTCGAGGAGTGCATTCAGCTCCTTTTATGCTTGAGCGATCTACTCGTATCTGCAACCTCTCGGTCATTTAGGATACGGATCTAGGATCGAAGAACATACCCGCGAAATATGAATTCGACAAAATATAATTCAAAGATAAATCGATAGTGGTAAAAAGATTTGACAAAAAGAGTTTTATTCAAAGATAATCATGATCAAGTGCTAAAGAAATTGGCTACTTGACATAATATAAAAGTTACATAAAAAGAAGGGAGAGGAGAACATGTTTGCAAAAAGAAAATGCTTGAATTGAAATTACAAAAATAAAACTAAGTTATGAAATTAAAATTACATAGAAGGAATGCAAAAAACGACAAAGTAAACTACAAAATAAGCCAAAAACTAGCTCCTAATATCCTCCTCAAGCTTCTGAACTCAGCTGGAATTTATAGATTTTTCTGCTTGGGAGTCACGCCCTTTGGTCACGCCCGTGACCTAGGGCGTGTCAGGCTCGGAAACTGCAGTCTTGAAAGCCCGGGAACGTTGGAGAAAAACCGCCAAAAATCGCTGTTTTGCGGGTCACGCCCCTAGGTCACGCCCGTGACCTAGGGCATGTCTAGTCTGTTACAGGAAACGGCGGGAATGAGAACGGCGGGAAGTAATTCTGCCGTTTCTAAAGTGGTCACGCCCTAGGTCACGCCCGTGACCTAGGGCGTGTCTGACTGGGCCAGCAAAACAGTTGGAAACGGCGCAATCTGGGATTAATTTGGCAGTTTCGGGTAGGTCACGCCCTAGGTCACGCACGTGGCAGGGGGGCGTGTACTTGAGAAATGTTGCAGAATTGTCCCGGGAAGATTTCTAGATAAAATTATTTTTTTGACCTAGACACGCCCGTTACTCAAATGTCACGCCCATGTCACGGGCGTGTACTTGTGAAATTTTCCAGAATTGTAGAGGATGTCGTCCTCTTTCCGTTGACTGGTTGCACGTCCCGTAACTCTTCCTGGTTTGAAAGTTATGACCATTTGAAGTTCAGTTATCCGATACAAAAAATGTTCATTTTCTCCGTTTCAATTCCTGATTCATCCTGCAAGCTCCAAATTATTATTCGCAGCCCAAATTCACCTGAAATATGAAAATAAAGCAATTATAATCATAATTACTAAAATATAACTATGATCTTATTATTAATTAAATAAAAACTATATGAAAATAACTATAATTAGTGACTTATCAAATACCCCCATACTTAATCTTTTGCTATTCCAGAGCAAAACTATGAGAAGTACTTATAAGAAATTTATATTTTTTAATTTAAACTAAAAATTCATTAAATCAAAAGAAAGTTAAAAATAAAATTTAGCGATTTAAATATTAAATCCTAAACTATGAAATTAAAATATACAGAGAAAGGTATTTAGCAACAATTTCTCATATAAATTAATTAGAATTCAAAATTAAGTAATTTAGCAAACAAAATTAGATTAGAATTATTCACATTATTACTAAAAAGAAACTTGTAAGAAATTTTTAACTACTACTTATGCTCTCTTAGTATTTTAATTTACTTCTAAAACCATTTTTTAGGATTTGGGGAAAAGGAAAATGAAGAGTTTTTGGATTGGGGGCGATGAATTTTATCCTCTCACCCCACACATTTTTTTTTTGATATTTGCATATGTTTACCAAGAAAATGATGGATTTTATCCTGTCATTTTCCATGACATATGAACAAATATTTTTTCTCTTCAAATCAAAACAAAAATTAAATGGGAGTAATGAATTTTATTCTCTTACTCCTATTTTTATTTGGGGATTGCATATGTGTACCAAGGAATTTATAAGTCCCATGACATATGATCTAACAAAAATAAAAAAATTGCATATGTGTACCAAGGGATGATGAATTTTATCCTCTCATCCCTATGACATATGATCTAACAAGAAAATTTAAAACAAAGGGAAGGTTACATAAAATTTAGATTAAATTAAAATAATTAGAGAGCAACTATAGTAAATTTAGAATTTCCTAAGAATCTTTAAGCATAAATGATTATAATTAAAATCAAAACATTGTTAAACTAAACACTATAAAATTGAAACTAATTAGAATTAAGAGAAAAAGAAGTAAATAAGGTTCTCTAAACAAAATTAATTCATAAGTTTATTTTTCAAAATCAAATCACCTAAAAATTAATTTAACTAACTTTGATGAAATAAAAGATTAGAAAATCAAAAATTATAAAAATTCTTATAAATAAACTCAAAATATATTTCTAGAAATCACAAAAAGTAAGTAGGGGATTATTATTTTTTTTAATTTGTTTTTAATTTCTAAAGATTTTTTCATTTTTTTTTTGAATTTTCAAAATAAAAACAATATGAGAATCCACCCCCATACTTAAAAATAAACATTGTCCCCAATGTTTACAAGCCAAGTAGGAGGGGAAAAATAAACAATTTCTAAAAAATAAGAAAAAGCAATTCATAAAAAATTAAAAGATAAGCAAGGGGTGTCTCCCAAGAGCGCTTTTCTTTTTCCCGTCTTTAAGCTAGAAGGTTTTGGTTAGGAAAAAGGGAAATAAAAATTGAAGTGTAAGGGCAACTCCCTTAATTCCCGCTTTGGCGAAGATGCCAAAATCGCTCTACCGGCTACTCCTCCGCTGTCCTCTTGATTTTCCTTGTTGTAGCAGTTGACTGGAAAATGTAAATTCAAATCACCTATCCATACCTGAGGTGATTTGAATTTTTGTAGAGGAGCGGCAAATGGATCGTGGATGACGTTTAATTGCAACGGCTCCTCTTCTACATGAAAATCGTTAGTATAAGGAAAATCAAAAGTAAGCATTTCAGAAAAATCTTCGCAAGGAGGAGGCTCTTGCAAAGGTATAAGATTAGGCTCCGGTTGTTTATTTTCTAAAATAAATTTTTTATCCAAAATTTTACTGGAAATAAAATCTTTGGACGCATCAGGATCAAAAATTTTTGCTCCTAAAAAGTCATAAATTATGCATGGAGGAGAAAACGTGGAAGTCGTAGGAGGAGACACATGTTCTTCTTCTACTTCGTCCATAGCGTCCATACACCTAACAAACTCTTGAAATAAGAGTTTTTCCTCTTCTTTGGTATAAACAACTACGGGGGTACATGAAGAGTCATGTTCCACCAAAGGTAAAAGTTTCAAAGAAGGAGAAGAATTTTTAGGACAAACAATAATTTTTTCTAAAGTTTGGGTAGGATCAACTTGAAATTGTGTAAAGTCCCCAAGATTAGAAGAAGTGGGTGGTGTGATAAAAGAAGAACAAGAAGTAGGATCTAAATAATTGTTCTCATAACTCGGAAAATTTTCCGGTTGATCTTGCGAACAAGAAAAACCAATAGCCGAGGTGGAAGAAGAATTATTTAAATCAAAATAATTATTCGTATTTAAATTTGAAAAAGTATTTTCATGAAAATTAGAAGAATAGGAAAAATTATTTTCATGAAAATTAGAAAAAGAATTATCATAAAAGTGAGAATAGTTATTTTCATAATTATTATAGAAATTATTTTCATAAGAAAGATTTTTATAAAAATTATAATGATAACAATATTCACTTTGATGAGAACCACCACAATAATAACAAACAATTTGGCGTTGTCTTGCGGCTTTCAAAAGATTTACTTTGTGTGTAAGCTCGGCAATTTTAGCGGCCAATTGTGATAACATTTTTTTTTATAAAAGAAAATAAAAACAACCGTTAGCTAATTGAAATGAATTTGAAAAAGAAAATTAAAAAGAGAAATGGTAAAAGAGAAAAAGAGGGATAAAAGTAATACAATTCGCGTTTTCAAAATATCAACAAAATACTCCCCGACAACGGCGCCAAAAACTTGATGATGATTTTTTATAGTTTTAAAATATATCCAAACTAAAATCTCATATAGGCAAGTGTACCTATCAAAATATAGTATAGAAATGTCGTATTAGACTCGGGGCCTGTTGAGTACTTCTACTCACGCAAATTAATATTATTTTATCGAAATATAAGGAGGGGTAAATTAAACTAAAGAAGGAAGAAAATAGACTAACACAAACACTTGATCTAGACTCTCTTTGAATAAACCTTTTATAAAATACAAACTCTAAATTACTCACTTCGACCGTGGAGGTTCCTAAAGTACAAAAGCGTCTCTCTCTCGAGCTCATGCTTCTGACTAACCTTAGGTTGATCGATTAAGACCTTTCGGCTAGTCAAAACCCCTAAGCTTGCTTTAGGCGGTGAACCCCTCTATTGGATTTGACTCCAATCCGGCAGATTTATGTCGTCCCCTCTCGAGGAGTGCATTCAACTCCTTTTATCCTTGAGCGATCTACTCGTATCTGCAACCTCTCGGTCATTTAGGATACGGATCTAGGATTTAAGAACATACCCGCGAAATATGAATTCGACAAAATATAATTCAAAGATAAATCGATAGTGGTAAAAAGATTTGACAAAAAGAGTTTTATTCAAAGATAATCATGATCAAGTGCTAAAGAAATTGGCTACTTGACATAATATAAAAGTTACATAAAAAGAAGGGAGAGGAGAACATGTTTGCAAAAAGAAAATGCTTGAATTGAAATTCCAAAAATAAAACTAAGTTATGAAATTAAAATTACATAGAAGGAATGCAAAAAACGACAAAGTAAACTACAAAATAAGCCTAAAACTAGCTCCTAATATCCTCCTCAAGCTTCTGAACTCAGCTGGAATTTATAGATTTTTCTGCTTGGGAGTCACGCCCTTTGGTGACGCCCGTGACCTAGGGCGTGTCGGGCTCGGAAACTGCAGTCTTGAAAGCCCGGGAACGTTGGAGAAAAACCGCCAAAAATCGCCGTTTTGCGGGTCACGCCCCTAGGTCACGCCCGTGACCTAGGGCGTATCTAGTCTGTTACAGGAAACGGCGGGAATGAGAACGGCGGGAAGTAATTCTGCCGTTTCTAAAGTGGTCACGCCCTAGGTCACGCCCGTGACCTAGGGCGTGTCTGACTGGGCCAGCAAAACAGTTGGAAACGGCGTAATCTGGGATTAATTTGGCAGTTTCGGGTAGGTCACGCCCTAGGTCACGCCCGTGATAGGGGGGCGTGTACTTGAGAAATGTTGCAGAATTGTCCCGGGAAGATTTCTGGATAAAATTATTTTTTTAACCTAGACACGCCCGTGACTCAAATGTCACGCCCGTGTCACGGCCGTGTACTTGTGAAATTTTCCAGAATTGTAGAGGACATCGTCCTCTTTCCGTTGACTGGTTGCACGTCCCGTAACTCTTCCTGGTTTGAATGTTATGACCATTTGAAGTTCAGTTATCCGATACAAAAAATGTTCATTTTCTCCGTTTCAATTCCTGATTCATCCTGCAAGCTCCAAATTATTATTCGCAGCCCAAATTCACCTGAAATATGAAAATAAAGCAATTATAATCATAATTACTAAAATATAACTATAATCTTATTATTAATTAAATAAAAACTATATGAAAATAACTATAATTAGTGACTTATCAGTGTTCCGGGATTATTTGGAAACAGGTTTACTACGCACGATCATCGGCTGTAATGCGCACGACCACTGGTCGTGTGCCGCTGATCGTGCGTACTATTCCCCATTTTCTAAAGTTCTGTCAGGGCAATCGCACGACCACTGACTTCAGTGCGTATGACCATTGGTCGTGCGCCACTGATCGTGCGCATTGATTCCACTTTTTCCTGGAGTTCTGCCTGGCCTTCGCGCAATATCACTGACCACAGGGCGCACGATCACTTGTCGTGCGCCAGTGATCGTGCGCGCTGTAATTTTTGCAATCTATAAATACGCAGGTTCCGCCCTAATTTCGGAAGATCGCCAAAGTCCGCCGTTTTCCCCGCCATTTTCGTCTCCAAGGAGGGTTTCCACCGTCCTCCTTCATCTTCCACAATAGTGAGGTGCTCCGGGCAAGCTTTCAATGCCAAATCATAGCTGGAGCTTCCTCTCGGCCTCTTCCTTCATCCTCGAGCTTCAAGGGAGATTTGACCTAGCTTCCTCCATCAAGCTAGGAGGAGTATGTGCTTCCATCTTCCGCAGCGTGATACGAAGAAGACGGGCCCCTGGGAGTGAGTGACAGCCTCCTCTACCCCGGACGCAGTTGAGGACCGAGCTTGGACTCGGATTGATAACCTGGGATTCCAACCGTGAACCCTCAATAAGGCTTCGGACCCGGTCGATTTCGCACACTTTTCTTAATTAGTTGTTGTTAGTTTAGTTTAATTTCCATGTATTGATGAAGTATTATTACATTTGATAAACAACTTTCACTTATTCATGTCTATGTGAGTTAGTGTAATTTTGTTATATTTGCTTGAGGTGCGCCATATTCCATCCACCGCCATCCATCCTTGCCGCACTAGCAATTGCTAGTAGCGTGCGTTGCGAAGAGGTGCTTACGACCCTCATTCCGCCATTCTCTCCACCTCATCCGTTAGCCTACTCTTCCATCCGCCTAGCAATTCGGTGCATAGCGGCCTGACTAGTCTCCATCCCGCCTGGCGAAGCTTTGCATAGCGGCATTGCATAGGAGTAGTTTGTAGCATTTATTTTCTGTTTTCGCAACCATCTAATCCCCCCATTTTTAGCCGACCCGAGGACTTCAATCTCAAGTCCTCCTCGAAATTAACTCCACCTTACTGTGTTCCTCAAGAGACCGACACTCGGGGATTTATTCCCAACTTTATTACTTGTGCGACCGGTGCGCTCTCCGTATTTACACGCATCAGATACCGTCGTAGGAAGATCGTTACTAAGAGTTTAACGAAATAACAAGGGGGGTGGTGGTTTTTGATTCCTAATACTATCAAAAAAAGAAGAAAACTAATGCGGGTCATAAGCAACGCTTCACTTGGTGGATTGAATTAGTGTTGGCCGCTATGCCGTGCTTCGTTGGGCGGATGGAAAGAGAGCAAGCGGATAGAATGATCACAAGTGCGAAAAGTGAGGGTCGCAATCACCTCTTCAACTACCAACACTAGCCTTTGCTCGTGTGGTTCTAGTGCGCAAATTGAGTGGATGTGGATGGTGGCGAGTGCAATACAGATAACAACAAAGAATTCAACTAGCCAAAACAAACTTCATTCACTGACAAATAAAGTAAGTTTTAGTTCATTACATGCTTAAGAATACACTTCACTATGAGAAGAGGGTAGAATAAACCGATAGGAGGAAAGCCTAGCCGAGGTTCTTGGCTGGGGCTGTGGGTTGTCAATCCACTTGTCTTCCTCCGTCTTCTCTCCTTCCTTCAATCTTTTCTCCCATTGCCCAAATGAGTTGTACCGAAAGAGTCTTGTTGCAAGCTACTGGTGGCTGGAAACACTCTGAAGTGTTGAAGATGGCTTCGGATTGCCGGAGAAAGCTTCCCAGAGGATGGAGATGAGTGGAGGACCTGTGGGGGTGAAAATCGGCGTTTCCCGCGCAGTAGTGGGGTGGAAAAATGGAAGGCGTTGACCTAAATCGCGGAGCACGGGCATAAATACATTAGCAGAAAATCAGAGCGCACGATCAGTGGCGTACGACAAGTGGTCGTTTGCACTGATGGTTTATGATTGTTCACTCTGCTCCAGAGAAACCTACATCAGACAAAAAAAATAATATAAATGAGCACGATGAGTGGCGCACGACCGGTGGTCGTGCGCACTGGATCCCATGATCATGCGATTATCAAAGACAAAACTCCATAAAAACTAGGGTAATGCGCATGAGTAGTGGCGCACGACCAGTGGTCGTGCGCAGTATGTCCAATGGTCTTGTGATTGCCCCAGATAGAACTTAGAAAAGTGGAGAAAAGTGTTCACAATCAGTGGCTCATGACCAGTGGTCGTGCATTATAGGTCCAATGATCGTGCGAAGTGTTCCTTGACTGTTTTGTAATTCAATGAACAGACCGCGTGTAACGACCCCATCCGTTACATGACGTATAGTAGAAGGTCCGGCCGGGGCCCCACACTATATGCCATAAACAGACGGTGAGGTCACAGGATAATACCAAACCATACACGTATCCTAACTCAGAGCATGCTAGCGGAAGCTTTAAGTTGTAAATTGAACTCTAACCAGGAATGTCCAATATATAAACCACAGTTATATATACAGCCACGGAATGTACAACAAATACACAGGGTTTGGCCTTAAGGCCTTACAGTTCCTCTTTCCACACCGTATGGATTACAAACATCGGCGCGCAGGCCGGCCATACATGAGTAAAAGAAAAAAAAACTTTCGCATAGCCTTCAAGGGCCAGCCGCAGCAACAGCAGCAACAGCAGCAAGGGCTTCAGCCCTTCATTTACCACTTGGCTCTCCCGCACCTGCATAGGGACAATCCACCCAAACGGTGGCAAACATGGCAACGGTCAGCATTCAGCTGACCCAATTATAACAATCCTACCCCTTTCTCGGGGCAGTAGCATTCCTTCCCTGCACAGCATGGTATCAACAATAGCAAATATGTGCTCGCAGGCACACTCAAGTCATCACAACCGTCGGCCACACGACCCGACAGTCCGTGTACTCAGGGCACATTCTTGGTGCACCGGAAAACCAGGGTCAACACCACCGTTTACACGGTATTGAGCATTATAGTCTTTTTGGAGCGCGGGCCTAAGACTCTCATTATGCGCTCCAACAAAACCTATAACCAGGCTTACCAGTCAGACGGACATAACGCAGGTACGGATCAGCCACCCCCCGTTGCTCAAGTCGCCGTGCCACCTCGAATACGGAAGTATCCATGGCAATTTATAGGCGTGGGTCGGTTTCACCTTTCCTGTTCGGCAAACTGCCTTTTCATCGAGTTGCAGCCCAACGGCTCAACCGCACACAAAGTGGCAATGCACGGCCACAAGAGTTGCATCCAACCCTCTTCATTTCCTGGACTTCATCCAGTACTTCCTGCTGCACCAAGCAACAGGTAGGCACAAGGCAAATAAGCCATAACCACGGAGTCTTCTCCGATATGCAAACAAGCATCACCAATCCAGACCAACATGTCCAGATGGGCTTCACACAGCATGCCTAGATCCGTACTCCAATTCCGGACTCTAATAAGGGGGACTTCATATATCTACCCCAAGGGATGCCACAACCCACCGCACACTCGCGGGGAAGGGTTTTCCCTATGCAATGCAGAAAAGAAGGACTTCACATGTCCAAGAAGGGAGATCGTTACCCTTGACGATCTCTTGGGAGCCATCGAAATATAGCCAGTGAGAAAGCACTGCAGCAGCTATGCCTTCACAACGCTGGCCTCGGATGTCGAATCGGACCACGGGAGCTCCATCGGTGGCTTGATCTCCTCCTCCTTCTTCCTCCTCTCTCTTTCTCTCTTCCTTAACCAAATGAAGAATGAACTCTTCATCAAGCCTCTGATGATTTAATCCAGCAAGGACTCACCTGAGCCTTTGGATCCAAATAGAGAAAAGGAACGACCACGATTTTCCCAAAATTACACTTTTTTGGCTGACACGGCCTGTGACACGCCCGTGTCACAGGCCGTGTACCCTTAAGCGGCACACGCGGTACTCGTACCGACTGAAATCTACCAGAACACGGGCATCGACACGCCCGTGTCGGACCTGACACGCCCGTGTCAGTCATGTGACACGCCCGTGTCACCCCTTCCACATCGAGCTCCAAAACCAACAAGCAGTACACGGGTAGGCACACGGCATCGGACACGCCCGTGTCAAATCTGACACGGCCGTGTTCAAGGCTTGGTTCCGGGACGTGTACTTCCCTAACTCAATCAGCCCATTTCTTGAGTGACACGCCCTGGGACACGCCCGTGTCCCAGGCCGTGTACCCCCGACAGGCCCTGGGACACGCCCGTGTCCCAGGCCATATCAAACAGCCTGCACCTCAAATTCAGTTTTGAGATTTTTTGGGTGTTACAATCCTCCCCTCCTTAATAAAATTTCGTCCTGAAATTTGACACGATAAGGAAACAAGAAAATACAATGCTATAACTTGATAACTCTGTTATAACAAAAGATACATGGTCTACAGTTTATACAAACAGCTCGGGAAATTCAGCTCGCATGGTCTGCTCTCGCTCCTATGTTAGCTCTTCACGGCCACAATTGTCCCATCGGACTTTGACCATCCCGATCACATTGTTCCGCAACTATTTCTCAGCTCGATCCTCAATCTGAATGGGTCGAACCCTCGTCATTAGCCCATACTCGACCGGTACCCGATCATTCTCTACTACTTGAGCTGGATCCTTAACAGCCTTACGAAGTACTGAGATGTGAAATACATCATGTAATCCACCCAAGTCTGCTGAAAGTGCTAGTCGATAAGCAGCTTCCCCAACTCGCTCCACCACCTCAAATGGACCAAGATACCTCGAACTTAGCTTTTTCAAATGCCGAATCCTGGACACGCCTTTGAAGGGTTTGATCTTCAAATATACCCAATCACCCACCGCGAACTCCACGTTCTGGTGTTTGGTATTGTAGTACTTTGCTTGACGATCTTGGGCTATCACTAGCCTCTCCCGAATAGGGCGTATAAGCGAGGTAGCTTCTTCGACCTCCTTTTTCCCCCTCAGCTTAGATTCGCCTGCTTCTGCCCAAGCTAACGGTGTACGGCATTTACGACCATACAAAGCCTCAAATGGTGCCATACCGATGCTCGCTTGGTAGCTATTATTATAGGCAAATTCTACAAGAAAAATATAATCTTCCCATCTAGGGCGCACATGCGGAGCATGTCCTCCATCGTCCTGTTGGTTCATTCAGTCTGGCCATCTGTTTGGGGATGAAAGGCCGTACTAAACTCTAATTTTTTACCCAATATTTGATGAACTAGCCGCCAATCATTCGATGTGAATCGCCCATCACGGTCACTGACGATGCTCCGAGGAACACCGTGCAGTCGAACAATCTGCTCCACATAGAGCTTGGCCAAGGTTTCCACTGAATCGTCTCTTTTGTTTGGAAGGAAGTGCGCCACTTTTGTCAACCGGTCCACAATCACCCAGATTGAATCATGACCGCGTTGAGATCTCGGCAACCCGTGCATGAAATCCATCGAAATGTCATCGAACTTCCACTCCGGAATGGGTAACGACTTCAGGAAACCGCCAGGCTTCTGGCATTCTGCTTTCACCAACGCACAGGTATTGCATTCAGCCACATAACGTGCTATATCTTTCTTTAGTCCGGGCCACCAGAACAGCTTTTTCAGATCTCTGTACATCTTTGTGCTCCCTGGGTGAACTGGGTACTTTGCAAAGTGAGCTTCGTACATCAACTCTTCCCTCAATTTACCCACACTCGGGACGCACACTCGACCATTTCTTCGTAACAAACCGTTATCCTAAGAGAATTGGTCATCCGACCCATCTTTAGCATAGCGCTGGAGGCTTTCTTCCAGCTCTGTTGCTCGCCGAACTCTGTCCGTCAGGTCATATTGAACCTCTGTCCAGTTCAAGCATGCATCGGTCGAAGAACCCTTGTCAACGCACGATATCTCCAATGCTTCCAAGTCCTGGATCAAACGCTGATCATGCCTTAGCAACCAGCTTGCCCGTACCGGAGTCCGACTCAAAGCATCAGCGACCACATTTCCCTTCCCGGGATTATAGTGAATCTCGATGGTGTAGTCCCCAAGGAACTCCATCCATTTTCGTTGTCGCATATTCAGATCCTTCTGATCCAACAAGTACTTTAGGCTTTTGTGATCTGTATAGATATCCACTTTAACGCCATAAAGATAGTGCCGCCACAACTTGAGCGCAAAGATTACCGCCGCCAACTCCAAATCATGGACGGGGTAATTCCGCTCATGCACTTTCAACTGGCGTGAGCCATAAGCAATCACTTTACCAAACTGTAGAAGAACGCAGCCTAAGCCGCTCCCGGAAGCATCACTATAGATCTCATAGCCATCTGTACCACATGGCGATGTCAACACAGGCGCCGTGGTCAAACGACTCTTCAGGTCTTCAAAAGCACGCGCGCACTCCGGCGTCCAAATGAACCTTTGATCTTTTCTCGTCATCGTGGTCAGAGGTAAAGCAATCCGTGAGAAGTTTTCCACAAACCGTCTATAGTAGCCCGCAAGCCCAAGGAAGCTCCTGACCTCGGCCACTGAAGACATCACTGGCCAATCTCGAATGGCACTTATCTTCAACGGATCCACCGCGATACCTTCTCCACTTACCACATGGCCTAAAAAGGCTACTGAAGAGAGCCAGAACTCACACTTTGAGAACTTGGCATAAAGCTTATTCCTCCACAAGGTATGCAAGACCAACCGCAAATGGTTTGCATGATCCTCTTCCGACTGAGAGTATACTAAGATGTCATCGATAAACACAATCACGAACAAATCCAAGTACTCTCGGAACGTTCGATGCATTAGATCCATAAATACCGAAGGCGCATTACATAAGCCAAACGGCATTACCGTGAACTCATAATGACCGTAGCGTGTTCCAAACGCTGTCTTGGGAATGTCACCTTCCCGAATCCTCAACTTATAATATCCCGATTTCAAATCCAACTTGGAATAGACCATTGATCCTGCCAGCTGATCAAATAGGTCATCAATCCGTGGAATCAGATATTTGTTTTTCTTCGTCAGCTTATTCAATTCGCGGTAGTCAATACATAACCGTAAACTACCGTCTTTATTTTTCACAAAGAGAACAGGCGCGCTCCAAGGTGACATACTTGGGCGTATGTATCCCTGCTCCAACAACTCTTGCAATTGGACTTTCAATTTAGCCATCTCTTTTGGCGCGACGCGATATGGTGAGCGGGCCACAGGTTTCGCACCTGGCACCAACTCAATAGAGAAGTCAATCTCCCGCTGGGGTGGTAACCCAGGAAGATCTTTAGGAAACACATCGGCAAACTCTGACACAACCAGAACTTCACCGACACTGGCCTTTGGCTCAACAGCTTGAATTAGCGTGAAGAATAACTCCGCGCCCGTCCGAACAGCATTGACGACTTGGAGCGCAGACAACAAAGTCCCGCCAACTCCTCGCATACCAGCGAACTTCGTCACAAGTCCGGTATTCTGGCCCAGTGTGATCTCCTTGGAGTTGCAATCAATAAAGGCACGCTGCTCCGAGAGCCATTCCATGCCAAAGATCACATCAAACTCCGATAACGGTAGCACAGCTGCACTCAAACCGAAATCCTGACTTCCTATTTGAACATCCACATCGCAAGCCCTAACCGCAAGCATCTCACAGCCATTCGGCAATAGCACCCTTGTACTATCAACCGTCACATGACTCGGCACCCCAATGCGAGATACGAAGTCCTCAGACAGAAAAGAATGCGAAGCACCCGTATCAAACAGGGCTCTCGCCAGATTATTCCGAATCAGGACAAAGCCTGCAGCACACACATCATGCACAAGCTATCTATAACAAAAGGCAATAACACTTAAGCAAGTAAGCTATAATAACTCGTACCTGTGATGACGTCACTTTGCTTAATCGCCTCCTGCTGACCAAGGTGATATATTCGGGGCTGTGCCTGGGACGCAGAGGAATCAACCACCGCTTTGCCCTTCTCAGCATAAGACGCACCCGTCTTCTTTTCCCCTTTGGGCTGAACAACCCGACAATCACGGGTTATATGCCCCACCCGGCCACAAGTAAAGCATGTGCGAGACTCCGGCCTTGACGTCGCTCCCGACACAACAGTCGAAGAAACTTGCCCAGACGGCTTAGATCTCTTACCCCCTTTCTTCTGGTAGAACGACTTGCTAGGGCGAGGTGCTTGCTCTGGCTTTGACACAACCAAGCCCTTGTTCCCTTGCACCCGCCTCATGTCCTTCTCCAACGCACATGCAGTATCAACCAACGCCTGAAACCCTTGGTTCACTGAACTCGAAAGCAGGAACCTCAACTCATCCCGCAATCCTTCATAGAACCTATTCGTTTTCCTTTGGTCATCCGCGAAGATTGTTCCCGCATACCGTCCCAACCTTGTAAAATCATGCAGGTAGGTATCCACGCTATCTTCTACTTGCTTTAACTGTTGGAACTCATTCTCCATGGCAATGCGTTGCGCCGCTGGGACATGTTTCGCCAGAAATATTCGAGAGAACTCCTCAATCGATACTTGCGTTAATTGCCTGCCCGCCAAATGGTGTACCTCAACCTCGTCCCACCACAACCGTGCCTCTCCTTCAAGCATGAATGTGGCCAAGGTGACCTTTAAAGTTTCCTCCGCCCTGATCGCTGTCATTATCCGCTTGACACGCGATAACCAATCCTCTGCCTGCGTTGGGGATCCCAGTCCCGTAAATATAGGCGGACTGAAGCTCATGAATTGCTTCAACTGTCGGTCAGCTGCTCGTGGATCGACAGCCTCAACCGGCTCGGGTCTTACATCAACACGAACTGGCACTACTGCCGGCTGCGCTTGCCCGGTCGGCTGAATCATGGTAAATAGAGCCTCAGCAACTAAGCGAACAGTTTTCGCAGATGGAGGAGGTGTGGGCACCTCAGCTGGTGCCGCACTCTCATGAGAGCGCTGGGGCTCAGACTGCCCAGCACCACTACGCGTCACCTATAGGTGGACAAGACACACATTAGCGATCGCATGCAAGCAAAACAACAGAAAAGGAACGCGCAGATTCCTCAAACAAGATTATGTACATTCCTTAGTGGACATTCCAGAGTTCATTAGCGTTACAGCAGGGCGCACAAACACGCGCTCTCCACCCCATAATAGAATTCGACCACGAATTCGAAAGAGGAAGACAGAACGAATCTGATACCAAAATGTAACGACCCCATCCGTTACATGACGTATAGTAGAAGGTCCGGCCGGGGCCCCACACTATATGCCACAAACAGACGGTGAGGTCACAGGATAATACCAAACCATACACGTATCCTAACTCAGAGCATGCTAGCGGAAGCTTTAAGTTATAAATTGAACTCTAACCAGGAATGTCCAATATATAAACCACAGTTATATATACAGCCACGGAATGTACAACAAATACACAGGGTTTGGCCTTAAGGCCTTACAGTTCCTCTTTCCACACCGTATGGATTACAAACATCGGCGCGCAGGCCGGCCATACATGAGTAAAAGAAAACAAACAAAAACTTTCGCATAGCCTTCAAGGGCCAGCCGCAGCAGCAGCAGCAACAGCAGCAAGGGATTCAGCCCTTCATTTACCACTTGGCTCTCCAGCACCTGCATAGGGACAATCCACCCAAACGGTGGCAAACATGGCAACGGTCAGCATTCAGCTGACCCAATTATAACAATCCTACCCCTTTCTCGGGGCAGTAGCATTCCTTCCCTGCACAGTATGGTATCAACAATAGCAAATATGTGCTCGCAGGCACACTTAAGCCATCACAACCGTCGGCCACACGGCCCGACAGTCCGTGCACTCAGGGCACATTCTTGGTGCACCGGAAAACCAGGGTCAACACAACCGTTTACATGGTATTGAGCATTCTAGTCTTTTTGGCGCGCGGGCCTAAGACTCTCATTATGCGCTCCAACAAAACCTATAACCAGGCTTACCAGTCGGACGGACATAACGCAGGTACGGATCAGCCACCCCCATTGCTCAAGTCGCCATGCCACCTCGAATACGGAAGTATCCATGGCAATTTATAGGCGCGGGTCGGTTTCACCTTTCCTGTTCGGCAAACTGCCTTTTCATCGAGTTGCAGCCCAACGGCTCAACCGCACACAAAGTGGCAACGCACGGCCACAAGAGTTGCATCCAACCCTCTTCATTTCCTGGACTTCATCCAGTACTTCCTGCTGCACCAAGCAACAGGTAGGCACAAGGCAAACAAGCCATAACCACGGAGTCTTCTCCGATATGCAAACAAGCATCACCAATCCAGACCAACATGTCCAGATGGGCTTCACACAACATGCCTAGATCCGTACTCCAATTTCGGACTCTAACAAGGGGGACTTCACATATCTACCCCAAGGGATGCCACAACCCACCGCACACTCGCGAGGAAGGGTTTTCCCTATGCAATGCAGAAAAGAAAGACTTCATATGTCCAAGAAGGGAGATCGTTACCCTTGACGATCTCTTGGGAGCCATCGAAATCTAGCAGGTGAGAAAGCACCGCAGCAGCTTTGCCTTCACAGCGCTGGCCTCGGATCTCGAATCGGATCACGGGAGCTCCACCGGTGGCTTGATCTCCTCCTCCTTCTTCTTCCTCCTCTCTCTTTCTCTCTTCCTTAACCAAATGAAGAATGAACTCTTCATCAAGCCTCTGATGATTTAATCCAGCAAGGACTCACCCGAGCCTTTGGATCCAAATAGAGAAAAGGAACGGCCACGATTTTCCCAAAATTACACTTTTTGGCTGACACGGCCTGTGACACGCCCGTGTCACAGGCCGTGTACCCTTAAGCGGCACACGAGGTACTCGTACCGACTGAAATCTACCAGAACACGGGCATCGACACGCCCGTGTCGGACCTGACACGCCCGTGTCAGTCATGTGACACGCCCGTGTCACCCCTGCCACATCGAGCTCCAAAACCAACAAGAAGTACACTGGTAGGCACACGGTATCGGACACGCCCGTGTCAAATCTTACACGGTCGTGTTCAAGGCTTGGTTCCAGGCCGTGTACTTCCCTGACTCAATCAGCCGATTTCTTGAGTGACACGCCCTGGGACACGCCCGTGTCCCATGCCGTGTACCCCCGACACGCCCTGGGACACGCCCGTGTCCCAGGCCGTGTCAAACAGCCTGCACCTCAAATTCAGTTTTGAGATTTTTGGGGTGTTACAATCCTCCCCGCCTTAATAAAATTTCATCCCGAAATTTGACAAGGTAAGGAAACAAGAAAATACAATGCTATAACTTGATAAATCTGTTATAACAAAAGGTACACGGTCTACAGTTTATACAAACAGCTCGGGAAATTCAGCTCGCATGGTCTGCTCTCGCTCCCATGTTAACTCTTCACGGCCACAATTGTCCCATCGGACTTTGACCATCCCGATCACTTTGTTCCGCAACTATTTCTCGGCTCGATCCTCGATCCGAATGGGTCGAACCCTCGTCGTTAGCCCATACTCGACCGGTACCCGATCATTCTCTACTACTTGAGCTGGATCCTTAACAGCCTTACGAAGTACTGAGATGTGAAATACATCATGTAATCCACCCAAGTCTGCTGAAAGTGCTAGTCGTTAAGCAGCTTCCCCAACTCGCTCCACCACCTCAAATGGACCAAGATACCTCGGACTTAGCTTTTTCAAACTCCGAATCCTGGACACGCCTTTGAAGGGTTTGATCTTCAAATATACCCAATCACCCACCGCGAACTCCACGTTCCGGTGTTTGGCATTGTAGTACTTTGCTTGACGATCTTGGGCTATCACTAGCCTCTCCCGAATATAGCGTATAAGCGAGGTAGCTTCTTCGACCTCCTTTTTCCCCCTCAGCTTAGATTCGCCTGCTTCTGCCCAAGCTAACGGTGTACGGCATTTACGACCATACAAAGCCTCAAATGGTGTCATATCGATGCTCGCTTGGTAGCTATTATTATAGGCAAATTCTACAAGAAAAATATAATCTTCCCATCTCTTACCAAAGTCTAGGGCGCACATGCGGAGCATGTCCTCCATCGTCCTGTTGGTTCGTTCAGTCTGGCCATCCGTTTGGGGATGAAAGGTCGTACTAAACGCTAATTTTGTACCCAACATTTGATGAACTAGCCGTCAATCATTCGATGTGAATCGCCCATCACGGTCACTGACGATGCTCCGAGGAACACCGTGCAGTCGAACAATCTGCTCCACATAGAGCTTGGCCAAGGTTTCCACTGAATCGTCTCTTTTGTTTGGAAGAAAGTGTGCCACTTTTGTCAACCGGTCCACAATCACCCAGATTGAATCATGATCGCGTTGAGATCTCGGCAACCCGTGCACGAAATCCATCAAAATGTCATCGAACTTCCACTCCGGAATGGGTAACGACTTCAGGAAACCGCCAGGCTTCTGGCATTCTGCTTTCACCAACGCACAGGTATTGCATTCAGCCACATAACGTGCTACATCTTTCTTTAGTCCGGGCCACCAGAACAGCTTTTTCAGATCTCTGTACATCTTTGTGCTCCCTGGGTGAACTGAGTACTTTGCAAAGTGAGCTTCGTACATCAACTCTTCCCTTAATTTACCCACACTCGGGACGCACACTCGACCATTTCTTCGTAACAAACCATTATCCCAAGAGAATTGGTCATCCGGCCCATCTTTAGCATAACGCTGGAGGCTTTCATCCAGCTCCGTTCCTCACCGAACTCTGTCCGTCAGGTCATATTGAACCTCCGTCCAGTTCAAGCATGCATCGGTCGAAGAACCCTTGTCAACGCACGATATCTCCAATGCTTCCATGTCCTGGATCAAACGGTAATCATGCCTTAGCAACCAGCTTGCCCGTACCAGAGTCCGACTCAAAGCATCAGCGACCACATTTCCCTTCCCGGGAGTATAGTGAATCTCGAAGGTGTAGTCCCCAAGGAACTCCATCCATCTTCGTTGTCGCATATTCAGATCCTTCTGATCCAACAAGTACTTTAGGCTTTTGTGATCTGTATAGATATCCACTTTAACGCCATAAAGATAGTGCCGCCACAACTTGAGCGCAAAGATTACCGCCGTCAACTCCAAATCATGGACGGGGTAATTCCGCTCATGCACTTTCAACTGGCGCGAGCCATAAGCAATTACTTTACCAAACTGCAGAAGAACGCAGCCTAAGACGCTCCCGGAAGCATCACTATAGATCTCATAGCCATCTATACCACATGGCGATGTCAACATAGGCGCCGTGGTCAAACGACTCTTCAGGTCTTCAAAAGCACGCGCGCACTCCGGCGTCCAAATGAACCTTTGATCTTTTCTCGTCAGCGTGGTCAGAGGTAAAGTAATCCAAGAGAAGTTTTCCACAAACCGTCTATAGTAGCCCGCAAGCCCAAGGAAGCTCCTGACCTCGGCCACAGAAGACATCACTGGCCAATCTCGAATGGCACTTATCTTCAACGGATCCACCGCGATAACCTCTCCACTTACCACATGGCCTAAAAAGGCTACTGAAGAGAGCCAGAACTCACACTTTGAGAACTTGGCATAAAGCTTATTCCTCCGCAAGGTATGCAAGACCAACCGCAAATGGTTTGCATGATCCTCTTCCGACTGAGAGTATACTAAGATGTCATCGATAAACACAATCACGAACAAATCCAAGTACTCTCGGAACATTCGATGCATTAGATCCATAAATACCGAAGGCGCATTACATAAGCCAAACGGCATTACCGTGAACTCATAATGACCGTAGCGTGTTCCAAACGCCGTATTGGGAATGTCACCTTCCCGAATCCTCAACTGATAATATCCCGATTTCAAATCCAACTTGGAATAGACCGTTGATCCTGCCAGCTGATCAAATAGGTCATCAATCCGTGGAATGGGAGATTTGTTTTTCTCCGTCAGCTTATTCAATTCGCGGTAGTCAATACATAACCGTAAACTACCGTCTTTCTTTTTCACAAAGAGAACAGGCGCGCTCCAAGGTGACATACTTGGGCGTATGTATCCCTGCTCCAACAACTCTTGCAATTGGACTTTCAATTTAGCCATCTCTTTTGGCGCGACGCGATATGGTGAGCGGGCCACAAGTTTCGCACCTGGCACCAACTCAATAGAGAAGTCAATCTCCCGCTGGGGTGGTAACCCAGGAAGATCTTTAGGAAACACATCGGCAAACTCTGACACAACCAGAACTTCACCGACACTGGCCTTTGGCTCAACAGCTTGAATTAGCGTGAAGAATAACTCCACGCCCTTTCGAACAGCATTGACGACTTGGAGCGCAGACAACAAAGTCCCGCCAACTCCTCGCGTACCAGCAAACTTCATCACAAGTCCGGTATTCTGGCCCAGTGTGATCTCCTTGGAGTTGCAATCAATAAAGGCACGCTGCTCTGAGAGCCAGTCCATGCCAAAGATCACATCAAACTCCGATAACGGTAGCACAGCTGCACTCAAACCGAAATCCTGACTTCCTATTTGAACATCCACATCGCAAGCCCTAACCGCAAGCATCACAGAGCCATTCGGCAATAGCACCCTTGTACTATCAACCGTCACATGACTCGGCACCCCAATGCGAGATACGAAGTCCTCAGACAGAAAAGAATGCAAAGCACCCGTATCAAACAGGGCTCTCGCAAGATTATTCCGAATCAGGACAAAGCCTGCAGCACACACATCATGCACAAGCTATATATAACAAAAGGCAATAGCACTTAAGCAAGTAAGCTATAATAACTCGTACCTGTGACGACGTCACTTTGCTTAATCGCCTCCTGCTGACCAAGGTGATATATTCGGGGTTGTGCCTGGGACGCAGAGGAATCAACCACCGCTTTGCCCTTCTCAGCATAAGACGCACCCGTCTTCTTTTCCCCTTTGGACTGAACAACCCGACAATCACGGGCTATATGCCCCACCAGGCCACAAGTAAAGCATGTACGAGACTCCGGCCTTGACGTCGCTCCCGACACAACAGTCGAAGATACTTGCCCAGACGGCTTAGACCTCTTGCCCCCTTTCTTCTGGTAGAACGACTTGCTAGGGCGAGGTGCTTGCTCTGGCTTCAACACAACCAAGCCCTTGTTCCCCTGCACCCGCCTCATGTCCTTCTCCAACGCACATGCAGTATCAACCAACGCCTGAAACCCTTGGTTCACTGAACTCGAAAGCAGGAACCTCAACTCATCCCGCAATCCTTCATAGAACCTATTCGTTTTCCTTTGGTCATCCGCGAAGATTATTCCCGCATACCGTCCCAACCTTGTAAACTCATGCAGGTAGGTATCCACACTGTCTTCTCCTTGCTTTAACCGTTGGAACTCATTTTCCATGGCAATGCGTTCCGCCGCTGGGACATGTTTCGCCAGAAATATTCGAGAGAACTCCTCAATCGATACTTGCGTTAATTGCCTGCCCGCCAAATGGTGTACCTCAACCTCGTCCCACCACAACCGCGCCTCTCCTTCAAGCATGAAGGTGGCCAAGGTGACCTTTAAAGTTTCCTCCGCCCTGATCGCTGTCATTATCCGCTTGACACGCGATAACCAATCCTCTGCCTGCATTGGGGATCCCAGTCCCGTAAACGTAGGCGGACTGAAGCTCATGAATTGCTTCAACTGTCGGTCAGCTGCTCGTGGATCGACAGCCTCAACCGGCTCGGGTCTTACATCAACACGAACTGGCACTACTGCCGGCTGCGCTTGCCCGGTCGGCTGAATCATGGCAAATAGAGTCTCAGCAACTAAGTGAACAGTTTCCGCAGATGGAGGAGGTGTGGGCACCTCAGCTGGTGCCGCACTCTCATCAGAGCGCTGGGGCTCAGACTGCCCAGCACCACTACGCGTCACCTATAGGTGGACAAGACACACATTAGCGATCGCATGCAAGCAAAACAATAGAAAAGGAAAGCGCAGATTCCTCAAACAAGATTATGTACATTCCTTAGTACACATTCCAGAGTTCATTAGCGTTACAGCAGGGCGCACAAACACGCGCTCGCCACCCCATAAATGAATTCGACCACGAATTCGAAAGAGGAAGACCGAACGAATTTGATACCAAAATGTAACGACCCCATCCGTTACATGACGTATAGTAGAAGGTCCGTCCGGGGCCCCACACTATATGCCACAAACAGACGGTGAGGTCACAGGATAATACCAAACCATACACGTATCCTAACTCAGAGCATGCTAGCGGAAGCTTTAAGTTGTAAATTGAACTCTAACCTGGAATGTCCAATATATAAACAACAGTTATATATACAGCCACGGAATGTACAACAAATACACAGGGTTTGGCCTTAAGGCCTTACAGTTCCTCTTTCCACACCGTATGGATTACAAACATCGGCGCGCAGCCCGGCCATACATGAGTAAAAGAAAACAAACAAAAACTTTCGCATAGCCTTCAAGGGCCAGCCGCAGCAGCAGCAACAACAGCAGCAAGGGCTTCAGCCCTTCATTTACCACTTGGATCTCCAGCACCTGCATAGGGACAATCCACCCAAACGGTGGCAAACATGGCAACGGTCAGCATTCAACTGACCAAATTATAACAATCCTACCCCTTTCTCGGGGCAGTAGCATTACTTCCCTGCACAACATGGTATCAACAATAGCAAATATGTGCTCGCAGGCACACTCAAGCCATCACAACCGTCGGCCACACGGCCCGACAGTCCGTGCACTCAGGGCACATTCTTGGTGCACGGGAAAACCAGGGTCAACACCACCGTTTACACGGTATTGAGCATTCTAGTCTTTTTGGCGTGCGGGCCTAAGACTCTCATTATGCGCTCCAACAAAACCTATAACCAGGCTTACCAGTCGGACGGACATAACGCAGGTACAGATCAGCCACCCCCCCCCCCCATTGCTCAAGTCGCCGTGCCACCTCGAATACGGAAGTATCCATGGAAATTTATAGGCGCGGGTCGGTTTCACCTTTCCTGTTCGGCAAACTGTCTTTTCATCGAGTTGCAGCCCAACGGCTCAACCGCACACAAAGTGGCAACGCACGGTTACAAGTGTTGCATCCAACCCTCTTCATTTCCTGGACATCATCCATTACTTCCTGCTGCACCAAGCAACAGGTAGGCACAAGGCAAACAAGCCATAACCACGGAGTCTTCTCCGATATGCAAACAAGCATCACCAATTCAGACCAACATGTCCAGATGGGCTTCACACAGCATGCCTAGATCCGTACTCCAATTCCGGACTCTAACAAGGGGGACTTCACATATCTACCCCAAGGGATGCCACAACCCACCGCACACTCGCGGGGAAGGGTTTTCCCTATGCAATGCAGAAAAGAAGGACTTCACATGTCCAAGAAGGGAGATCGTTACCCTTGATGATCTCTTGGGAGCCATCAAAATCTAGCCGGTGAGAAAGCACCGCAGCAGCTTTGCCTTCACAGCGCTGGCCTCGGATCTCGAATAGGACCACGGGAGCTCCACCGGTGGCTTGATCTCCTCCTCCTTCTTCTTCCTCCTCTCTCTTTCTCTCTTCCTTAACCAAATGAAGAATGAACTCTTCATCAAGCCTCTGATGATTTAATCCAGCAAGGACTCACCTGAGCCTTTGGATCCAAATAGAGAAAAGGAACGGCCACGATTTTCCCAAAATTACACTTTTTTGGCTAACACGGCCTGTGACACGCCCGTGTCACACGCCGTGTACCCTTAAGCGGCACACGCGGTACTCGTACCGACTGAAATCTACCAGAACACGGGCATCGACACGCCCGTGTCGGACCTGACATGCCCGTGTCAGTCATGTGACACGCCCGTGTCACCCCAGCCATATCGAGCTCCAAAACCAACAAGCAGTACACGGGTAGGCACAATGCATCGGACACACCCGTGTCAAATCTGACACGGCCGTGTCCAAGGCTTGGTTCCTGTCCGTGTACTTCCCTGACTCAATCAGCCCATTTCTTGAGTGACACGCCCTGGGACACGCCCGTGTCCCAGGCCGTGTGTAACGTCCCAATTCGCGCTAGGCCCCTTTATTGCGTATTTAAGTCTAGGGGGCTGTGGTGAGCCCAATGGGGGTGTGGGTGAACAGGTGCGAACGTACGGGAAATGACGAAAACAAGGCAAAATGGCAATTTTGGCCGACACGGGTATGGACACGGCCGTGTCCATACCCGTGTGCCTCATGCCAATATTAGGCTTAGCAGTCAGAGAAGTACACGGGTATTGAGACACGGGCGTGTCCCTACCCGTGTGCTGAGGACACGGGTCGAGACACGGCCGTGTCTCTACCCGTGTACCGCAACCCCAGCACGGCAGAAAGATATTCTGGGATGAACACGGCCCTAAACACGGCAGGCGACACGGCCGTGTCACCTGAACACGGGTAGGAACACGGCCGTGTGCCTACCCGTGTCTGCGGTGTATAAAAATGAAAAAGATGTGAAACCCTAGCATTTCATCCCCTTTCTTCTGCCCCGAAATTTCTGAGAGAGTTCTCTTGGCTAGAGGAGGAAGAGGCTTGCCGGAGCCATCCTTGGAAGAAGATTGCCGGGCCATCCTTGGCGGAAACGAAATGCCGCTACGAAGGAGTGCGAGGCTCATGGCCGGCCATGGTGGTACCGCTGAACTTGAGGTGAGCTTTCTCCCCTCTCCCTTGGTGCTAGATCTGTAGTTATTTTAGGAGAGACATCGAATCCATAGAGTCTTGATGGTGAGGAGGAGAGTTCTTAGGATAAGCCATGCCTAGGTTTTCTAGGCTTAGTCTCCCTCAACCTTCTCATCATTCAAAGTGGAGATGAGAGGGGTTTTCGTTGAGGGTTTGGCTTTGAAAGGAGAAATAAGGTTGGGTGTGATTTCTGGAGAAGTTTATGCGAGGTCGTTGCAAGGAAGAAGATGAACGGATGCCGTTCATCTCGCCTTAAGATGCGTGCAGAAATCTGATTTCTGCAAGAGGCGACCTTCGTGGCCAATTTCAGAGGTGTTCTGGCCAGATCTGGGTGAACGACTCAACACGAAAGTCGTAGCCCTTGAAATTACCTTTCCAACGAGTGGTTGCACGTTTCCATGCGATACCCGTAGCCACGGGAAAGCTGGTTCGAGTCCGCTGCGTTCGGGAAAATCCTGTACAGGAAACTGTTTCCTGTACGTATTCGAGTTGAAGTTCTGGTATGTTGCGACCAGATCTGGGCGATCGATTCAACACGAAAGTCGTAGCCCTCGCGAATACCTTTCCAACGAGGGGTTGAGCATTGTGATCGGATTCCTGTAGCTCCGGGAATCCCGGTTTTAGTATCGGGCTATCCTATGTTAATGCACTTGTTAATTTATAATGCTAGCACTCTTGCAATGGTTGTGAATTGCTCATTTGTTATCTTGCTCCCATATATTTATAATGCTGTAGTTATTGTAATTTAGCATGGTTACTCATTTGGTTGTGTAATAAGGAATAACCATGTATTGGTAGAGAAATGGATTGGATGAGAAGGCTAGAAATTAAGTGTTGAGATTGGTATAGAATATATTTATATAGTTTGGTGTTGAACATATCTATTATGCGAAGTGTTGAGGTGAATTCATTGAATAAATGGGCGTGAATATGATGAACACTATGTGAAGAGTATTTTGTAACCGTAATCCGAGCCCAAGGGGTTTATTAACAACCGATGCTTAGAGTTGTAGCCTCCCTACGGGTAGCATCGAGTGAGTTGTTTTGGGGCATGTGATGTGCGACGATTCATCGTGTCGCGATATTGAGATAATGACTGTGGCAGGTCTACGGGTTCGCTAGTCGTCACACCGATGGGAGCCAATGGGTAGACCTTGGGCGGTAGGGTTAGATACTTGGTGTCCATAACCCGAGATCTCCTCCGCGCCATGAGAACGGTTGGGCTTGCACCTCGTGCGTTTCCAAGGTTCCATCCGGTTCGAAATCAAAGGCCAGGTTGGGCTGTGTTCTTGGTGCACATCTACCCAAGACCCCTTCTGAGCCGTAGTACGCATGTGAGCTCCGCTGTTGTGTTCTTAGCGTTGAGGCGTACGGGGGCCTAGGATAGGTAGTGTGATACCACCTAGTAGTGGAGACGCCCGCTCCACTGTCACCGTCTGGCCACGACGGGCGACGCCCGAGAGGTTAGCTACCTGCTCGAAAAGTGGGAACTTCAAGTCTGTGTCGACATAGCAACTTGCATGTGCGTGCGCATGATTCGGTCATAGCATAACATTCATATCATGTCATTCATTGCATACACAAGATTCTCATCGTATAAGTTTGTATGGGCACTCTTATACGATGAGTTACTTTACTGTTAAGCCGATCCTTAACTTATAAGTTTGTATGGGCACTCTTATAAGTTAAGTTACTATTCTGATTACTTATACCTGCTGTCATATATTATAGATATTTGTAGAACTGCTAGTTGTGTAGCGTAGTTTATACTCCACCATATTTACAGTCACCTGCTTGTTTACTTGCTTATATATATACATATTGTACCTTTGTTCCTTTCTCCGCCCGGTGCCGAGGAGTCGTCGGGGGAGCGGATGTGAAGCCACTTAGTCTTATGACTAACGGTTGCTACGTCTTCCTTTTTAGGAGGAAACCCCGCAGGTAGAGCAGCAACGGACTATGCAGCAGGACATCCAGGCCCGGACGATAGGACCTGAAGTGGTGGTGCCATCGGCACCGTCAGTGATAGTCGTGAGTGTTTTCATGTAGCCGTTTGGCAAAACATTTCTAGACTCTTGTTCTTTTGTACAAGCCTGTTGTGCTTGTTATCTTCCGCTCTTTTGGACTTAAACTTAGTTGTGAATTGAACTGCTTTACTTTTCTGTTATGGTTGGGTTGGCATAGTTTATGTGATATGGATTGTAGCCGGCGGAATAGGCGTCTTATGGTAAAGGCTAACCCGTGTGTTAGTGCTACCGCAAGGCGGCTATTTCGGGCATAAGACTCCCCTCGCGCCGTGTGTTGTGTTCCGGGAGGGGGGTCTTACACCGTGTACCCCCGACATGCCCTGGGACACGCCCGTGTCCCAGGCCGTGTCAAACAGCCTGCACCTCAAATTCAGTTTTGATATTTTTGGGGTGTTACACCGCGGACAACGACTGGTCGTGCGCTAAGGAGTCCACTGACCGTACGCGTGTAAAAACGTACAACTAGTGGCCCTTAAGCGGAAAACTTTCCAAAAAAAATCGAGAACATGCTCACCACCTTTGTATCTACAGCGAAAATAGAAAATCCATCGAAGTGGGCATACCACATTATATAAACACAACAAAAGACGAAGGAGGGAAAAAGAATAATAACTATGAAATCACACTGAAAGTGGGCCAAAAGAGAACTTAACATTGAATGGACATAATAACAAAAATGAACAAATATGGCTTTAAAGTATAGTGCATCAACGAGAAAACTAGCCCAGATGAGTCCAAAAATATATATATAACTTGGACTCATCACACCCCCAGACTTACAAATTTGCTCGTCCCGAGCAAATCATCACTCCGTGGAATAGAAAATAGTTAGCTGGCTTAGTAATTTCCAAATGAAGTAAAGAGAAAAATAAAATATAACATGGGCATAGAAAATATAATAAACAATCTTTTTAATTATACTACAGAATTTATACTTTTCGACAGGTTTAAATAAATATTGTATCTACTCAAAATTGGAATTCTGGAGAATCTTTCGGTCATATGTAGGAAGAAAGTAGGCAGGTCACTAAGGTGAGCTTTGCTAAAGACTGGGGCTCAGGATCACCTCCAAAGGAATCCACCAATGTCGGGGACCATACGCTTGCCTATTCATACTCTTTCCACGGTATAAGCTCGTCTCAAGCGTGACTCCATAGGGCATAGGATAATCTTGGGGCTTAGGCTAAGGTTTGGTAGTCAAAGATAATCATGGAGGCTACACGCAACCCAAGCAAGCAAACAATGAGCTAAACCAATACAACCCCTCATAAATACACGTGTGCCACACCCCCAGACGTAACTTGAAAACCGGGTGTGTACACGGTCTAACCCGACCAATATCCTGATAACCTGATGGGGATTCCATTTCTCATTATAATTCTTATAAATTATTTTCCTTTTCAATTCTCTCCATTTTCTTTTTATATATTTTTTTCTTCTTTTGCAATCCCCAACTTTAGCACGTAGAAATTCTTGAATTCATCCACCATATCACTTGAATTCCACACATCACACCTCGTCAAAATATTAAATTCACTGGAGCTCATGGATTTGGTTGTGATAGGGGGATTGGCTTTAGGGTTTGGTGAATGAAGGTGGAGCTGAATCAAAGGAGGGGTAGGCACAAACCTGGCATGCAACGATTATTAGTTAGGACAAGGTAAATAAGTCTAAAACTAGCCAAATTGATGGCCTACGTCACGCTCACGCTTAACTAACCATGTACCAATGCTTTGTGAGTAGCTTGGGGCAAGTTCTTAGCCATCGAGAAAAATGATCCTTCTTCCCGACTCGAGAAAAACGAGTCTGGTGACGGCTACACACATCCCTACACTACTGTTCGATTTCACAAGATTCAACATTTTTGAGTAGTACAAACAATATTTGCATCTGCATAAAAAGTATAAATCTTTGAGAATAAAGAAAAATTTAATCTATACTATTTCTACACAGACCGTGAGTACTCAATTAGGAGCACTGCACGAGTTTTGCACTACTCTATCCTAAAATCCTAAGCTAGCACAATTACTTTAAAGTTTACACAAAAGCAATGCATTTGACTCGAGCCCCGTGCGTGAATTAGATCGCGCTCATATGGGTGATTCAGTGTGTGTTATAGTGATTTTGAAATAAATAAATAATAACTGGTATGCCAGAAAATGTGTGTTCTTGTAGTGACCATATGCATGCTCTCCCCCCAGACTTGAACTAAGCAACCTAACCAATATTTGAAATAAAATCAAATAAATAAGAGTTGGGGGAGAGGTTACCAGTGTTCAGCAAATGAGCATACCAGAAGATTGGCGTTAAATTCAACAGAAAGTCCACGGCCCAAGCAAGCACCACCTATAAAAGAGAACATCTCCTAGCACAAAAACAACAAACATATAATCACAAAAAGCTTAATTGAAATCAGAGAAATTGGGTTGTCTCCCATAAGCCACTTTTCTTTACCATCCTTAAGGTGGACCAAATACATGTATTAATAGTTATATAATGTTCAGAGCATAAGTCTAATACGCAACGAAAAAGTCTAAAGTTACACACATCATTAAGCAAAAAAACTAAAACTAGAAAAGGCAGAAAAGGGGCCCCGAAGATCCTTCACTTCTCAACTGAATGCTGACTTGTGATAGATTCCTTGAGCCATGCGAGATGAGGGAGAGGAGAAAGCTTTATGTCCGAGGGAAGATGAATATCCCTTGCCCCTAACATCTTCCATCTCGCGCCGACGGGCAAAATTTTGTGCCTTGCGCATGAGCAGTTCTTTTCTTTTTAAATCCACTGATGGGGATCGCCAGGGATGTATAACAACTCCATCTGAATAAGTAGCAGGTCTGGGATTTCCATCTGAAGGCATCCTTTCCTCACCCGCGGAGGGTGATAGATCAGCCCAAGTGACCTGTTTTAAAGTCTTACAAAATTTGTTCGGATTAATAAAAGTTTTTAATTCTATCTTCGGCACACTCTCTATAGCCATGCTCAGCTCATGTTCCTTCTTATCCGAGTTTTGTTTCACTTCTCGCAACTCCATCTTCATCTCTCCTTAAGCTAACATCAGCAGTTTTGCCACTTTATTAACCTTATCTTCCTCAATAAGCAGAACACATGTTTCAGTAGCACTAGATAAATCCTCAACAAACAAAACATTCAACTCCGGCAGTTTTTTTGCGTTCAATCGAAGGAATAGGGAAAGGAACGGCGTTGAAGGCAAATCAATTTTGGGAGCAAAGGTGATGCCACTGGCATTAAATTGTAATGTATCCTCACTAGATTTTAGTAATGGGACCCCCAGGATGGGTTTCGATGCATTTCCCATGGGTCCCAATACATGGAAGTCAGTAACTACAATAGCCCCATTCAGTTTCACTTCCACCTCCTTAATTTCCCCGTCAGTCTTTACTACCGACCCATCGGCTAACACTACTGACTTCCAGACATTTGATTCGTTATTTAAATTCAGTTTCTGAACATCTTGCAAAGAAAGAATGATACACGATGTTATAGAATCACATAAAGCTACCGTCTCCACTACATTAATCTCACAACTCACGACCACGTCATTTATATTAAACTCATCCGCCTCTCAAACACTCTTCCCTTTCTCACGGGGATTTTTCTCTGTGTCTCTTGGGAGGGCTCCGCGAGTACGCTTGGAGAGCACCTGGGCCAGTTGCCCCAATAGAGTCTCCATGTTCCTTATGGAAGCGGTTTGAGTGGCCATATTAGATTGAGCCATATCCAAAAAAATTTCCATCATTTCCTCCAACGCACTCTTATGCGTCCCTTGCGTGCTCTGATTATAACCCAGATGCGGAAGTCACGGCTAGCTATCAGAGGCTTGTGCATCAAATTGATATTGGCCTCCCTTCCATCTTTGACCGGGGGAATTTTGTTTCCACGAGAAATTGGGATGATTTCTCACGTTTGGGTTATACGCATTATTATAGGGAGTGGCGCGGTTCTGATTGTTTATAAAATTAACACTCTCGTCAGAAGTTATACCTGACGAATCACAAATGTTTCTCTAGTAGGGCACTCATAAGCACGATGGTCATGGTTTCCACAACCCTGGCAAGAAATGTCCATAACCCGAGCTAGAGGAGTGGTCGATCAAGTCAGCATCATCCTTCAATCAATCGTAGGATAGCTCCCCTCAGTTTGTTGCACCACCTCATTCACTTCAAATAGATATCTTGCCGCTCTAGGGGTATTTCTTCCGGTGGTCCAAAAGGTGCTATGGGAAGCGGTAACACAAAGGAGCATTAATGCCTCGTCAAGAGATAGGTTCATTATAGTTCCACCGGCTGCCGCGTCGATCATAACCCTATAATTTGGCTCAATAGCAAAATAGAATATTTTGACTAAATTGCGCGACTCACAGCCATACTGGGGGCATCGACGTTCAAGGTCGGCAAACCTCTCCCATGCTTCAGATAAAGTTTCCGGGTCTAGCTGCCGGAAGGTAGCTATTTCCCTCTGGGCGTTCACAATTTTATCCATCGGGTGGAATTTAGCTAAAAACGTAGAGGAAAGAGCCTGCCAAGTAGTAGCAGTCCCGAGCGCAATGGTATGGAGCCAGGTTTTGGCCTTGTCCCTCAGTGAAAATGGGAACAGCCTCAGCTTTACTACATCATTAGTAATTCTGGCATAGCGGAAGGTGCCACAAATTTCTAAGAACTCCGCCAGATGGAGCTGTGGATCCTCACTCGGTAGGCCTTAATATTGCGTATTATTTCAGATCATGTTCAGAATGGCGGGCTTTATCTCGAAATGGTTGTTTATAATGGCCGGTCTGAATCCAGGGTAAACACTTCCCTAAGTAGGGGTAGTGTAGTCTCTCATCGTGCGATGTCTCGGCCTATTTACTTCATTCTTATCAACATGCTGCCCTCAACCAGCAGCTCCATTCCCTCTCGGACCAGCCCTATGCAAGACTGTCCTTACCGGTTTCCAATGTTCTCATCAGAGTATTGCCCTAAGATGGTCTCCTCTCCTCTTCCATTTCCTCCCAACTGAATTAGATTATGATCCATCTCTAGCCAAGCGTATGCGGTATGCCTTCATGCTTGAGTGGTCCTCTCTATTTTAGGATCATAGGCAAGCAACTCTCCCGATCCTTGCCTCTGCATAGACCAAAGATAACAACAAAACAAAAAAAAATCAAAAACAACAATTCTTGAGTAACCACCTTCGACAATCCAGATCACTTACGACTGCAATCCCCGGCAACGACGTCAAAAACTTGATGTGTCGGCAAGTGCACCGGTCGCCGTCAAGTAATAAATTTTCGAATAGCTTCCCCGAATGTCGATCTCTATGGAATGAAGGTTGGGTATCGTGATAGCATCGTAGGAAGATCGTTACTAAGAGTTAAACAAAATAACAAGGTGGGGGTGGTTTTTTCTTCCTAATGCTATCAAAAGAAGAAGAAAACTAACGCGGGTCGTAAGCACCGCTTCGCTTGGTGGATTGAATTAGTGCTGGTCGCTCTGTCGTGCTTCGTTGGGCAGATAGACAGAGAGCAAGCGGATGGAATGATCACAAGTTCGGAAAGTGTGGGTCGCAATCACGTCTTCAACTACCAACACTAGCCTTTGCTAGTGTGGTTCTAGTGCGCGAGTGGAGTGGATGTTGATGGAGGCGAGTGCAACACAGCTAACAACAAAGAATTCAACTATCCAAAACAAACTTCATTCATAGACAAATAAAGTAAGTTTAAGTTCATTACATGCTTAAGAATACACTTCACTATGAGAAGAGGGTAGAATAAACTGATAGGAGGAAAGCCTAGCCGAGGTTGTTGGCCAGAGCGGTGGGTTTTCAATACACTTCTCGACTCGGACCCTTGGTTTATTTCGGAGGTAAATGGGTTGTCAATCCACTTGTCTCCCTCCGTCTTCTCTCCTACCTTAAATCTTTTCTCCCGTTGCCCAAATGAGTTGTACGGAAAGAGTTTCTTTGCAAGCAGTTGGTAGCCAGAAACTCTCTGAAGTGTTGAATATTTCTTCGGATTGCCGGAGAAAGCATCCCGGAGGATGGAGATGAGTGGAGGACCTGTGGTGGTGGAAATCAAAGTACATGATCAGTGGCACACGACCAGTGGTCGTGCGTACTGACAGTTAATGATTGTGCGCTCTGCTCCTAAGAAACCTACAGTAGACAGAAAAAAAAATATATGAGAACGATTAGTGGCGCACGACCGGTGGTTGTGAGCACAGCTTCCCAAGATCATGCGATTATCAATGAAAGAACTCCAGAAAAACTGGGGTAATGCACACGAGCAGTGGCGCGCGACCGGTGCTCGTTCGCACTATGTCTAATGGTCGTGTGATTTCCCTAGACAGAACTTGGAAAAGTGGAGAATAGTGCGCATGATCAGTGGCTCACGACCAGTGGTCGTGAACTATAGGTCTAATGATCGTGCGCAGAGTTCCTGGACTGTTTAGGAATTAAATGAATAGACCGCGCACGACCAGTGGTCGTGCGCTAAGGAGTCCACTGACCGTGCGCATGTAAAAATGCACGACCAGTGGCCCTTAAGCGGAAAACTTTCCCAAAATAATCTGGAACATGCTCACCACCTTTGTACCTACAGCGAAAATAGAAGATCCACTGAAACGGGCATACAACATTTTCCAAATACAGCAAAACACCAAGTAGGGCAAAAGAATAATAACTATGAAAACACACTGAAAGCGGGTCAAAAGTGCACTTAACATGTAATGGACATAATAATAAATATGAACAAATATGGCTCTAAAGTGTAGTGCATCAACGAGAAAACGAGCCCAGATGAGTCCAAAATTATGTATATAACATGGACTCATCAACAACACACACGTCCTTCCATGACAGCCATATCTTCTTAGCTGTTATCATAGGGCCTACTCATCCGACCGACATTGCTCCACTCTAAATCTTCATGACTCTTTGTGTTCTACAAACAGAAGAGCTCTTATCGTTGTGACACCCCAAGACATAGATTCCATCAATGGCCTCCACCTCCTAAAGCTCCATCCAAACTCCTAATAAGCGCAGACACCATATCATTTCACGTCTTTTAGTGGGCAACAAATCCGTAAGACCTGTCATGATGCCACGACCAAGGGCAAGACATTCCTCTACAATACACCCAAAAATCCACAACCAGCACAAACTTTCCACGGCAAGCACGCAAGCTACCTCGCTATAGACGTCGTCTAGCAATAAAGGGAAAAGCATGAGAATCCAACCGCAGACGTCGCCTCTCAGGTATCACTCGCAACGCCTTCAGCCCTCGAAGCATACATTGATGGTTCTATGACATCAACGCCTATGCAAAAGCCTAACTATCGGGAAATTTCATGCGACATGTAAATTAGCTTGTAACACTCACATATTGGAATGATTTTGATTCCATAACTAAGAGACAAAATGGTCAAGAATAGAAAATTCCAAGCTCGTCGCTACACGGTTTAGGAGTCGCGAAAATTTGGGGGCATTTGATAGGGTTCCCCCTGGAATTTCTATGACAAACTAGAAGTACTTTAACCAAGGATATGCGAACAAGCCAACCACGCCAGACAAGTCACGCGCACCACGCCATGGCCCAAAAATGCCCGAGAAGAAGCCAAGACCCGTACATACGCATAGGAAGTGCCCCCGCGCTCACATGACAAGACCGCACAGGCATGCACGACCCGCACGCATTTCCTGCAAAGGCATGCGTCCTATACACGTGCCACCCTGTGTGGCCACTGCCTGCCCGCTCGCCACCTCCCCCCTCGACCTCACTCGCGCGCCTCCAGCACCCGCCACCTCTAGCCACCACCACCACCTCTGGCCATTACCGACATCGGGCACCCCTCCAAGGCCGCCCGAACAATCCAGCGGGGAGGGGGCACATTCATCATTTTGCTAAAATTAGCGATCTAGGTGATCGAAATGGAGCGATGCCATTTGCTAACACAAATTTCGCCCTGACACAATTACCGACGTATCCCTCCAAACAACTCTAAATAGGCACCCAAGCCTTCATTTGTAAGCAAGCATCTCTAGAGGAAAGATAGAGTTCTGAGGTTTTTGGCGAGATCATGGGCTTCGGACGATCCTCCGCTTAGGAAATCGCCCTGCTTCTCTTCTTGTGCAAAGGCTCCGTAGACTTTGAGGTCTTCATAGCCGGAATGCTTCCACCAAGGTTCCGTGGACTTGGAGGAATTTTTAAGATAGAGTGTTTCAATCGAGGCACAATGGACTTAGCCAAATTTTCAAGCTGAAATGCTTCCATTGAGGTTCTATTGACTTAGCAAAATTTCTATGCCAGCACAGTTCCATCAAGGCTCTGTGGACTTAGCTAAAAATTTTAGGCTGGAGCGCTTTTATCGAGGCTCCGAGGACTTAGTTTCATTCACTTATTTTTATACTTTGCAATTGTAATGAATAAGAGGCCAGCCGCCCTCTGAGATCAAATCACAATCCCTATAAACTTAATGGAACTAGTGAATTTTGGCTTGTCACAGATCCAACTACGTGATTTTTCACCCTTTTCGAGGTTTTCAAGTAAAAAAACCACTTATTGGGTATTGTATTCACAATAACCCGGATTTGAAGAAGGGCCTAGTTAAGCTAAGATGAATTATTACTGTATTCTATGTTGGTTTTGAGTTTGTGCTTGTAGGTCTATAATGCCAAGTACACAACATTGCCAGGTTATAGTAGGTTAATAAACACAGGACTATACAATGTAATTCCTCATTTTGTAGGCTAATTTGTTGACTCACATGTAATCTCTCTATTAGGGTATACTTATATCCCAAGTACAGGAGAAGGATCAAGGATGGTCAAGGGTTAGACCCAAGAAAAATAGTAATTTTACCTAAGTAAAATTTAGGGAGTGAGATTTAGTATACACGTCGAATTCGTCGAGTATACTTACCAATACCCATCAAATTCATCATATATACTTAGGGTAAATTAAATGGAGAAGTGAAAAATCTATTAAGTAAAATTTACAGAGTATCATTGTGCATACTCGTCGAATTCGTCGAATGTATCTAACGAAACTTGCCGAATTCGTCGAATATGCTAAGTGATACACGCCAAATTCGTCGAGTCCAGTCGACACTACTTCTCACGATTTTTCAAGTCTAATTCATCGAATATCAAAGCATTGAGTTTGTTGAGTTTAATTGACAATATTTGATTAATGACGCCTATGACGTTGAGTGAGCAAAAAACATCGAGTGTAACGACGTTGAGAGCGTCGAGTCTGTTGACCGATAGTCGACGAATTCATCGAGTATGCCCGGTGATACTCGACGAATTCTTTGAGTATGACTCCTCGCTATAACATTGAGTTACCATCTGACCTGGGATGTTTTAGCTAAGTCCTTTTCGTCATATATCAAGGTGTATTCGATGAGTATCATTATGATACTCGACGATACTTGACTAATTTGACTTAGGTCATTTTTTCGGAAAATTTCTTCCTCCTGTCACGGGTTCGGTCGGCCAAGTACAGTGCCTTTTAGCTTTCATTTTTGGAAATACTCTTTATACCGTTGGAAGGTTTATTTCTATAAATACCTAGGGATATTCCTCTTTATTATTAATCTTGCTTTTGTGCTAATTTGCTCTCCGATTAAAACGAGAAAAACTTTCCAAAATAAGCGATCGTTGGCCTCCTGTTCTCACGTGATTTTCGATCGGCCGATACCCGCAAGAACAGTAAGATCTCCTCTTCCTCGGCCTCTTCATCTGGATTGCCACCTTGTAAAGAATTTTATTCCTTCAGATCTAGACAGGTGAAAACTCAAAGATTCAAGTTCTTCAAGATTTCAACCTTCCAAGTTCTCCAAGCTTCAAGATCTACTTTTACGAAGAAAGTCGGAGCGAAGACTTGTAATTATTATTGTTATTGTAATACTCTTTTACAGATTGTAGGAGATTTTTCTCTGAGATTGTAGATCCGTTTGTGGATCGAGTGAGTTGATTCAGTTATGGATAGAGTAAGTTGATTTGGTTTGTGGATCGAGTTGTAGGAGAGGATATTATCTGAGTAGTAGGAGCATCGTCTCTGATTTGTAGGAGTTCCAGTTCCGAGGTTTAAGATTTGACGAATTCTGAGGTTGGTGAAGTAGTCGAATCTAGCCCTTCGTGGTAGATAGGCGAGGCGGTAAAGTGGACATACCCAACTCTGGGAACCACTATAAATCTCTGTGTTTGTGTGTTTGATATTTAAGTGATTTTTATTCCGTGAAAAGACAGAAACATCACCTATTCACCCCCCTCTAGGTCATTCAGGTAGACGCTAGACCTTTTTAATTGGTATTAGAAGGGCGTTTTGGTCAATAAGGTTAACACCTTGATCAAGATATCTGATCTAGCGTTAAGAGATTTTGCATAGTCACCATGGATAAAAGCAAAGACATGTCATCTATGAAGCTGCCTGTATGCAATAAAGAGAACTTTCCCATGTGGAAAGAAAGAGTACGGTTCTTCATGGAAGCTGTTGATCCCAGAATTTTTCAGATAGTGGAAGAAGGACCACAAATACCTACTTAAGCTTCAGCTCTGAATCCTACAATTATGATTCCTAAGAAAATGAGGGATTTAATGAAGGATGAAATTACTTTGGTATCCTTGGATAAGAAAACAAAGATCATCATTGCAAGCCCAGTGGATGACTATATGCTCCAAACTTATTCCACTACAAGTCTGCCAAGGAAATGTGTGATCTCTTAGTAGTTCTAATGGAAGGGACCAAAGAAGTTTGAGACGATCGAAGATCTTTACTGAATCTAGAGTACGAGGCATTTAAGCATGCATCAAGTGAATCAATTGATGACAACTTCGTAAAAAATTTCAAGATCGTCAACGGCCTCAGGATCTTTGGTCGCACATTTACTAATAGCGAGCTAAACGACAAGTTCCCCAGATCCTTGACAAAGGATTGGGACATAAAGATAGTGGCCATTAGAGAAGTTTGGAAGCTGCCGAATATTGACCCTCAGAACCTGTATAACAAATTGTTCTCCTACGAACTCCAGATGTATACCAGGAAGGAGGAGCAAAGCAACACAATGTAACGCCTCCATCCGTCACATAGAATATAAAAGAGGGTCCGGACGGGGCCCCATGCAATATTTCACAGACATACGACAAATCACGTATAAAGATCAAAATTACTTTCTACTCGCATCTTAACTCAGAGCATTCTAGCGTAAGATTTTAACTTGCAAGAACTCATCAAATTGAATGTCCACTAAATATATAAACAACACATTTATATATATCACCAGGAATGTATAGAAATACACAAATGCTCACGGCGTTAAGGCCTTACATGTTTCTCGTAATAGATGTGGTTTCATACATCGACACACAGGCTGTCCTCACATGAAAATATAATTCTTCATACGGCCTTCAAGGGCCTACAAGCATTAAGGGCTTCAGCCCGCTCAATCCAATTCAGCCCGTCAGCACCTGCATATGGACATCCACCCAAAGGGTGATAAATAAAGCAACGATCAGCATTCAACTAACCAATTATAACGACCCTACCCCTTACCCGGTGCAGTTGTTCCTTCCTTGCATGCATCACAATCACAACACATATATTATATATCACAACAAGTGCTCTCACGCACAACATTATCACAAACGCCAGCATCAGTGCCAGACGCTTCCTGCACTCAGGGCACGCTTACGGTGTACCGAATTATCCATGGTACCACCACCGATTGGAGGTTCTTAACTTGTATGCTATGGTCATTAGCCTACTATAACACGCATGCTAGAGACCCCCACACCCATCCCAATCAGAGGTGTTAACCTCATGACAATAATTGAGCATTCTATATCTGAAGGAGAAGAATAGATAGACTTTACTCTATAGGGGGGGGGGTGAATAGAGTATTAAAAATTTTGTTTAGATTTAGTGCAGAATTAAGTTAATGATACTAATATATTAGAAAAGAAATAACAAACAGTCACAGCACAGCACAACCCAGAAAGAAAGAACAAAGCGTCCATGTGAAAAAAGAAATTTTATAGTGGTTCCCCAACTCTGGGTACATCCACTCTTCTACCACCCATGTAGGAATCCACTACAGGTTATTGTTCAGGTGTACTAGCACCATAAGATCTACTGCAGGTAGATCGAGCTTTTGATCAGTAGCCCAAAAACCAATAGGTTTTTGATCAGGTGCCCTATCACCAAGAGTTCACTTTTGAAGGGAGAGGGAACCCTGTACAGATGGAGTTAAAAAGAGAAATAAAAAGAAATCTTCTCTGTCTATATCAAGTGAGAAGATAATGTGGATTGAAGAAAATTTCCAAGCTCCCCCTGAGATGTAGAATTGATTCAGGATGAAGGAACTTTGCCCTGGATGTAGATCTTCAAAAAGAACTGTAGTAGAGCTTTCTCAGATCTGAAGATTGAAGAAGATTTGAGCTCTTTGTGAATCCTTGAAGCCTGAGGAATGAAGAAGACTCAAGAGAGGGTTTTGAAAGGTTCTCCTTCTTCCTTATTACAGTAGAGCAACAATCCTTGAGAGTTAGAATAATGATCAGTCAGTGCTACTAAAGAAAGTTTTCTGTATATATATCCTTTTCATTGTCTGTCTGATTGTTCTCTGGTAAATCTTCTTTCTTCACTATTATATTCTGAGTTATAAATGCAGTCAGAATGAGAAAAGGCATATATTTGAATTCCCTGGACAATGCTTAATATTTTGCAATACTTTAGGAGCCCAATGACTAGAAACGCTTGCAACATAAATGCACTTCCATATCTTCCTTCATAAAATATGCTAAAGAAATATTCTGTGAAAACCATAATTAATGCTTCAAGAAATACGGCAATCAACCTTGGAAATAGTAGCATCAATTATATGAATATATATGCCTTCTAAAAAATTGATCATAAATAAAATGAATACTTCTGACCGATCTGAAAAACTCACAACTGAAAGCAGCATGAAATTGTAGAGCTTAGTATAGAGATCGTCGAGTTGAGATAAGAGATCGTCGACCTGAGAACAACTATCGTAGAATGGAGATTACTGCTGAGAGAATCAAATCGTTGACCTGAGCTCGTAGATCGTCGATCTCAGTTCAAAGTACAAGACTCTGAGATCATCGATGGGAGATCGACGATCGTTGAGCTGAGTTTGACTATGGTCGAACACATATAAAAAATCCACATAAACTTTCTGAGTCTAAGTCTGAGTCCACTACAAAGCTGGTCTGCACAAGCTTGACCTAAAAGGACCTAACTTAGACTAGACTAAGACCCTTGCTATACATTGGGGGTCAAAACATCCTAAGAGTGAACCTTGCACAAATCCAAACAAGGGTTCCAACAATCTCCCCCTACTTGTGTGAGGTCACTCAAAAAAATAAAAAGTGAAAAGAAATGAAATACAAAGATCATAAATATCTAAAGGGATGAAATAACATCAGCAGATATGTTATAGCAGTGCATTATACATAATCAGTTTAAGCAAAGAGACATAAAAAAATACAAACTACAATTTATCAGAAGGACCAGAGGAGTGTTTACAGAAGATTATCTTTCTATCAAGATCTTGTACATCCTTCTTAGAAGTCATCAGGTCTTGTCCACCAAGAGATGTCCGAGAGCTTGTCCTGAGAACAATTGCTCATGGATGCAATGCCACATAATCAGCTGGATTGAAAACCTTCTTGCTAACTTGAAGTTTGTCCAACTCTTTTTCTCTATAGGAGGACATTGTAGTAAACCTAGATGGATCTTCTCCTTCTTATAAGACTTTTCTGATCTGAGAAAGACCAATCAATTCTTGAAGCCTGGCCATCCTAAAGTTAGGATCAACTCCCTGTTCTGGTTGGCTGATCATCTTGAGGAGACAATACTGAAACTGCTTTGAATTGAGTGGATTGAGCCTGAAAGCTTGTAGTAGTATGCTGATCATCACTTTGAGAATATAGGGATCTTGGAGGAGCAGCCTCACTATACTTTCCCTTGGGCTTGTGAGACTCATCATGTCTTCTGGACTGATTGGTAGCAGTGCTTTGAACTTTGGGTAGTACTTTATATTGTTGAGGAGGAGAGAAGGAGGGTTTCTTGTAAATAACTTCTTTAACTTGTTCTGTGGAACTTTGGTTTCTTTGTTTTTGACTGCTTCCTTTGGGTTGAGATCTGGATGATTTATCCTGCCTTTGATATCTACTAGTGAAGGAGGAAGGCTTGGAAGATGCATCAGAAGCTTGAGAAGCAATTCAAGAGGCACCAGCAGCAGGAGGAGGGGGAGGAGGAGGACCTCTTTTGAACCTATTAGGGGGAGGAGGAGGTGAATATCTACTGCTCTTCTTCCTGGCTTTCTGCCCATTCTTAGATAACCACATCCAGCTTTCCATGCCATGATATGGTTTGATTCCTTTCAGAATGTAATAAGGAGTGTCATTTGTATTGCCTGTCTTGGGTGCATCCTTAGGAGCAGCCTTTCTTTTCTTTGATATTTTCATTTCCTGGGATCAGAATCCTCTGAATCATCATCCTCATCATCATTAGATGAATCAAGAGGATTGTCATACAATGCATCTATTTCCTGTATCTGTTTGTCAGCAGTCTTCTTGGCAGCCTTCTCTTTATCTTCTTCCTGAATCTCAAGTGTAATAATATCATCAAGAGATGGAAGAGGACTGTCACATATTGAATATGAGGGTCCAATATGACTTGGAACTGGATCAATGTCCATAGAGGACATTTCAGCAATAGGAGCACTTAGCTCACAAAACCTTATTACACTTGTCTCTAGGGCTGAACTGAAATTCCTGGCAGCCACTAGATGAATCAGTTCATCAATAATTAAGAGAGCATCTAGCTCATCCTTAGTTTCTATAACAGGCAAAGGTTCAACGGCCATAGGAGATAACATATCTATACACACTGTAACTGACTAAACTTTCTTGATCTGCAGGAGCTGTTCCACAACTGAGGGGCTTATTGGTCTGGTATAATAGATTATGGCCTTGGAGGTATACAAATCCACTGGAGGCAGAACTGTATTATGCATGGAAAAAGAAAGCAAAAGAATTTGAAGATCACTAGTGGGATTGATAAAACAATCACCACTAGATATGGTAGGTAATGACACATCAGTGTCCTCATCTAAAGTCAGCAAGTCTGAATATAAAACTATATCTACATAGAATTTCTGGAAAGCTTCTTCTTCCTGCACTGCTGGAGGAGACTAATCTTGAAGTTCTACTGAGGCTGAACCTGATGCATCTTCATTGGACATCTCCCCCTGCCTGGTTTCAATGCAAACTAGAGCAAGGCCCCTAGATGAAGAAGTGACAGAGGAAGCAGCAAGGGAAGTAGATAGAGCTGATATAGAAAGAGCAAGAGGTGAAATTTCCTCTGCTATTAAGGTTTTGAGAGTTGGAGTGATGAGCTCCAGAAGATGAGGAAGAAAAGAGGGATCAAGAAGAAGAAACTCAGTTGGAGTCTGAGTTGAGACAGAATGAAAAGAGGGAGGAAGAGTGAAATCAGTCATGATTTCATCCTGAATAGGTAAGTTTGTTGGAGAGTTGAGAGGGGAAGTATGTGGAGAACTTACTTGAGTGGCTTCAAAATGGATGGGTGAATCATGTTGACGCGAAGGGGATGAGTGAGGTGAGAGTAGGTCAAAATTTGGAAAAGTTATTGTCTAGAGGTTTTGAGATTCAAGTGGATGGAGGGGAAGTGGTGACTGAGTAAGAGATGAGATGACAGCTGCGGAGGAAGTAGAGGTTTGAATCACAATAGTAGGAATGGAAGTGACTCTGGAGATGACTGGGGAAGCTGGAGGAGGAGGAGGAACTTCTTCATTAGGGTGAAAAGTGGTTGTTACTGCCCTTGTGTCCTTAGATAAGTTTGAGGAGGTTCCAGCCTTGGAAGGCTTTTGAATTTTCCTCTCCCACTTTCTAAACAAAGAGGAGTCAAACCTCTTGCTGGCATTGATGATAATTGTTGTAGAAACCAACAGCTCTGGAGCCTTCTTTTGAAGGAAGATTCCCAGAATCCTTCATAAAAAGACTTCTTTCTTACTATTCTTTCTCTTAATCAAATCAAAGAACAACCCAGCCCAGTCTATGGACTTCTTATTAACAAAAGCAGACATAATGGCAAACTATTGCCTGTTTATGTTGTCATGTGTTGAATGCTTTCCCAGCAGAACCTTTCCTACGATATCTGTATGGAACTTAAAACCTACGGATAAATTTTTCTTTAATAACTTAGATGGGATTCCCTCGGCATGACCCATCTCCAATAGCATCCTGCTATATTCTGAACTATCCTATTCCAGCTCATCTGTTCCATTTTTTAACTCAAAAATTTCAATAAGAATCGCAGGGTTTATAGTCACCTACTGTCCAGAGATGGATGTGATCATTGAACCGTCATCAGTGGAGGAAAAGAAAACCCATTCTTTGATTTCTGCGACAGATAACTTTATCCTTGTAGTCATGAACTTCTTCAAGCCCTGATCATCACATAACTGTATCATTTCTTGAAAAATAAGATCACAGCGATTGAAGGATTTGATGTCGACATCGAAGCTAGTAACGAACTTCATCGCTGAAAGAACTGATGGAGAAATCGCCATGGAAAACCTGTAGACTGAAGAGAGAAGAGATCACGAGCAAGAGGAAATTATGAAAGCGCAGGACAGAGATCGAGGAGAAACCTACATATACGTTTTGTTATATGAAAAGGCGATCTTTGTCTGACGACAAAATCACATACGTCGATCTTAGGTCAACGATTAATTTGAAAATAAATAGTATCGTTTGTCTCAGATTTCAGTAGTGTAAAGTGATAGTCGAGCTTAGGTCAACGATTAATTTACTAAAACAAAGTTATTGAACTCCGGTCGACGATTTTTGTCCCCACACAGAGCTGTCGTCGAGCTCAGGTCGACGATTGAGCTCAAGATGAGTTTGAAGATCGTGGATCTCTATTTGACGAGCGTTGAATAAATCTTTACAAAGACAAAATTCAATTTTAATCCATTCCATTTATCATTCCAAGCTGATTCAAAAAGAATAGATGTTTTGCACATCCAAAGGCTTGGTAAAAATATCACCTCTTTGAAAATCCATGGGGATAAACTTGAGATTAATATTATTCTTATCTACACAATCTCTAAGAAAATGATGCCTTATTTCTATATGCTTGGTCCTAGAATGCAAGACTGGATTTTGTGCAATTCATATGGCATTGGTACTTTCACAAAATATGGTGGTATTTTTGAGAAAGTAACCATAATCTAGTAGCTGATTATGAATCCACAAGATCTGTGAGCAGCAACTACCAGCTGCTATATATTCAGCTTCGGCATTTTATGTAGACACAGAAGATTGTTTCTTGCAAAACCAGGATACTAACCTATCACCCAGGAAATGACAAGTTACTGAAGTGTTTTTTCTGTCAACTCTACATCCAGAATAGTCAGCATCAGAATATCTAGATAATTAAATTTCTGACTCTTTAGGATACCAAAGTCCTAGATTAAGACAGCCCTTTAAATATCTTAAAATTCTCTTGAGGAGAATTAAATGAGATTCTTTAGGGTTGACTTTAAATCTAGCATAGAGATATATTGCAAACATTATATCAGGTCTACTAGCAGTAAGATATAATAGGGACCCAATAATTGCCCTATAATTTTTCTGATGAACAGGTTTACCATTTTCATCAGAATCAATTACTGCATTGGAAGCCATGGGTGTCTTCATAGTTGAGGCATCAGGCATCCCAAACCTTTTTACTAATTCCTTAGAATACTTGTACTGAGATATGAAGATGCCATCAGGAGCTTGCTTCATTTGAAGACCAAGGAAATAAGAGAGTTCACCCATGCTACTCATTTCAAACTTGGAGTGCATCAGGTCAGAAAACCTTTTGCAAAGTTTGGAATCAGTAGATCTAAATATAATATCATCAACATATACTTGAACTAATAGAATCTTATCATGATGATGTCTTATAAACAAAGTCCTATCTACAATGCCTCTAGAAAATTTATGTTCTAAAAGAAAGCTAGGTATTCATACCAAGATCTTGGAGCTTGCTTTAGACCATAGAGAGCCTTATGTAGTTTGAAAACATAAGAGGGATGGGTTGAAGAGATAAAAGTTGGTGGTTGTTCCACATATACTTCTTCCTTGAGTTCCCCATTGAGAAAAACACTTTTGACATCCATTTGATATACCTTGAATTTCTCGTGAGCAGCATAAGCCAAGAAAATTCTTGATAGCTTCAAGCCATGCAGCAGGTGCAAAGGTCTGATCATTGTCAATACCTTTTTCTTTCCTGTAGCCTTGTGCCACTAGTCTTGTTTTGTTTCTGACAACTATAGCTTGAGCATCCAATTTGTTTATGAAGACCCATTTTGTTCCAATAACTAGCAGTCCTTTGGGTCCTGGAACAGAGTCCCAAACTTTGCATCTTTCAATCTGATTTAGCTCCTCTTGCATTACAATAATCCAGTGGGGATCTTGCTCAGCATCTTTAATGGATGAGGTATCTACTTGAGAGAGAAAGCAGGCATGCATCACATCTTGGTAAAGTTGATGCCTAGTCTACACACCCACTGTCATGTCTCCTATCACTTGAGTTATGGGATGATCTCTAAGTGTAAGATAGTTAGGAGGTGGAGTTTGTTCAACACCATCAGCATTATGAGCTAATTCCTCTTGTGGAATTAAGTTTGCTGATAGAGGGGCTTCAGCAATTTCCAGAGATTCCTCTTCACTATCTTCATCAATTTGTGGATATGGATGAGATATCACGTTCTGAGTGAGATTTAGATTATCCAGCTTTTTACATAGGTTTGGTACCTGCAAGAAGTTACTGGTAGAAGCTTCCTTCTCCTTGTAAAACATATTAGCTTCATCAAATGTTACATGTATGGATTCTTCTATTTTCTAAGATGATTTGTTGAAAACCCTACATGCCTTGCTAACTTGGGAATATCCTAGAAAGATCCCCAGTGTAGCTTTGGCTTTAAACTTTGTAAGATAATATTTGTTATTATTGTGTATATAGCAGATACAACCAAAAATTCTAAAGTAATCTATTTTAGGTTTCTTCCCTTTGAGTAATTCATAGAGAGTCTTTCCCTTTAGTTTGTGTATCAAACTTGTATTCAGGACATAATTTGCTGTGCTTACAGCTTCTGCCTAATAGGATTGAGGCAGTGATCATCAGCAGGAAATGTGCCTGCAGCTTCAATGAGTGTTCTATTTTTTTCCTTTCAACTACCCCATTTTGTCGAGGAGTTCTGGGAGCAGAGAAGCAATTCTTGATACCTTCCTTCTTACAGAATTCTTGCATAGGAAGAGATTCAAACTCAGTTCCATGATCACTTCAGATCAATGCAACTGGAGTAGAGTACTCAATCTTTATGCATTTTAGAAAATCTGTAAGAACCTTGATGTTATCAGACTTGTTTCTCAAGAAGAAAACCCAAGTGAACCTAGAGAAGTCATCTACAACAACTAAAGTATAGAACTTCCCTCCCAGGCTTTGTATAGTAATTGGTCCAAAAAGGTCCAAATGAAGCAGATGCCAAATCCTAAGTGAATAACTCTTATTTACTGATTTAAAACTATTTTTAGTTTGCTTGCCTACTTGACAAGCCTTGCAAAGGCTTTTATTCTTGTAGGGGCAAGAGGGCAATACTCTAATAAGGTTGTCCCTAGATAACCTAGCAAAGTTTCTAAGATTAACATGTCCTAGCCTTTTGTGCCACAAGGTATTGTTATTGCTGACCTGGTTGAATAAGCAAATTTCTGAATAGGCATAGTTGAAATCAACTAAGTAAATATTGCCTAACCTGATACCTGATAACACAATATTGCTATTTAAGGAAATATTACATTTTGAGTCAGTGAAACATACCTCATAACCTGCATCATATAGCTTACCTATGGATATCAAGTTATGTTTCAGGCCACTTACATAACCACTTTCCTGAATGTGACAACTCCAAGTGTAAATTATCCATATCCTTCTGTCTGACCAAAGCTTGAGTCTTCAAAAATGACTTTTGGACCTAGCTTTGCCTTGAAGTTATTCAGGTTTGACTTGTTTCCTATCATGTGCTTGGAGCACCCACTATCCAGATACCACTTATCCTGTATGATAGGATAGGTCTTTACCTGCAAAACAACAACTCATATATTTTGGACCCAGGTAACCTTGGGTCCTGCCTTCTTTTCATAACTAAAGCTAGAAATATAAGAGTATTCAGGTTGACTTTTATAGCCTAAGGGATGAAATCTCCTAGGTGGGATTATCCAGTTAGTTAAGGGATGGAAAGGTTTGGAATTAGAATTCTTATAAAAATTTCTGTTGAAATTATAATTTTGATAAAATTGTACGGGGTTCGACGATTTATGTTAAGATCGTCGATCTGCTTTCGATGACCATCATTGATATCGTCGATCTTGGTTCTCAGAATAATAGTAGCTATTATCTGGGTTTCACGATCATTGATCTCTGCTCGACGATACATAATGATATCGACGATCCCGGTTTGCAGAGAGTTTAGGCTCAAGCTCTGGGTTTTGAGATCGCCGATCATCGTTCAAAGAATAATGCTGAGATCGTCGATCTTGGTTCGATGATTTTTGTTTAGACTTAGCTTTTTGTTTTTCTTTATTTATCTCAACTTGTTTTAACACTTTGTTCACTGTTTTAATTTGCTCTGTATTTTTCTTTCCTTTATCTGAAATAAACTTTTTAGGTTGTAAGAGATGGTTTTTCTGAATAATAGGTGGTTCACTGGATGATGCACCTAATCCTAACTTACTTCCATTAAGTCTAGCATTAAGTGTACTGGTAATTTCTAAAAGTTGTTACTTCTACCATTCAGTGATTCCTCTAGGTGTTTTGCTTTACTTAATTCAATTTCCAGAAAGTTGATTTGTTCATTACACAGATTTAATTCATTTTTTAATTTAAGATTTTCTGAAGCTAAGCTATCATAGTTGAATTATTTTTTACTGAGAAGTTTGATTTCCTTCTCAGATCTTATTTAATCACTTCACATAGATTTAAAATCATGTTTAAATTCTTCAGAAGTAAAATCAAAATCTTCCAATACCTGATCACAATCTGAACATTCTTCAGATTCTCCTTCTTCTAAAACATTTCCTGGAGCATTGATGACCATCAAATAGATTTCTTTGGCCTTTGCTTCTTCTTCATCTTCACTAGAACTGGAGGAAAATGATTCTTCAGTGTCACTCCATGTTTCTGCAACAAACCCTTTCTCCTTCTTCTTGTGCTTGTAAGAGGATGGTTTGCTGGAGTGCTTCTTGGAGTCTTTTTCTTTTCTTCTTTCTTTGTTCTTGTTTTCTGGACATTATGGGAGAATATGTCCAGGTTTCCTACAACCAAAACAGATAGCCTCTTTAGAAGGGGTTTTATTATACCTTGGTTTATCATCACTTCTTGATGATTTTCTTCTGAATTCTTTTCTCCCCATCTTGAAGAATCTCTTTGCAAAGAGACTCATCAGCTCCTCATTTGATGGAGAAGTTTCTGATTCATCTGAAGCCTTAAAAGCAATATTCTGCTCTTTCCTGGTTGGTGTAAAAGTCTTCTGCTGTTCAGCTTCTCTTGTCTTTAGCAGTTGTTCATAAGATTTCAGTTTTCCTAAGACAGATTCTGTGGTCATTTCATGAGTGCTTTTGGTCTCTCTGATAGGCCAGATTCTAGAGTCCCTTGAGCTGGGGAACCACATGAGAATCTAGTCATTAAATTCTGTGACTGAGATGTCTTTGTCAAGATTTTTCAGCTCATTAACAATGATGCTGAGTCCTTTGTACATCTCAGAAACTTGTTCAGTTTCTTCCTTTTTAAAGTTCTCATACTAGGAGATGAGATGAGCTCTCCTGTCCTTCCTTTCATCTGCTGATCCTGCAACGATCTAGTTTAAGGAGTTCCAGATGGCCTTAGCTGATTCACATTCAGCTACTTTCTAAAATATGTCATCAGACATTGTTTGTGCCAGTATATTCATGGCTTTTGCATCAGCAATCTTTGCTTTCTTGTATGCATCATTGTAGTCTGGAGGGGGTATTGCAGTCATATTTGTGGAGGTACTTGGAGTGGCAGCTGGTGCTGGAGGTACTCCTGTTAAGATAGAAGCATAAATGTCTTCATCAATTGAATTCATATAAAGTCTTATTCTTGCATTCCAGATTCCAAACTTTTGCAATTTGCAAATTGGAGGTCGGGTGCTTGCAAAATCCTTGTACTGTGCCATGGTATAATAGAAAAATAGTAGAGTAAAAAGAATATCTATCAGAGATCTTTAGGTTCAGGTGTTAGCTTGTACAACCTTAAAAAACACACCCTCTGATACCAATTGAAGGAGAGGAACAGATAGACTTTACTCTAGAGGGGGGTGAATAGCGTATTAAAAAATTTTGTTTATATTTAGTGCGGAATTAAGTTAATGATACTATTATATTAGAAGAGAAATAATAAACAGTCACAGCACAGCACAGCCCAAAAAGAAAACACAAAGCATGCAGACAAAACAACAAATTTTATAGTGGTTCCCCAACTCTGGGTACATCCACTCTTCTACCACCGAAGTAGGAATCCACTATAGGTTTTTGTTCAGGTTCCATGTCACCATATATAAGATCTACTGCAGGTAGATTTAGAGACACTTTGAGCTTTTGATCAGGAGCCAAAAACCCAATATGTTTTTGATCATGTTCCCTATCACCAAGAGTTCAATTTTGAAGGGAGAGATAACCCTGTATAGATGGAGTTAAAAAGAGAAATTAAAAGAAATCTACTCTATCTCAATCAAGTGAGAAGACAATGTGGATTGAAGAGAATGTCCAACCTCCCTCTGAAATGTAGAATTGATTCAGGAAGAAGGAACTTGGCCCTTGGTGTAGGTCTTCAAAAAGAACTGTAGTAGAGCTTTCTTAGATCTGAAGATTGAAGAAGATTTGAGCTCTTTGTGAATCCTTGAAGCCTTAGGAATGAAGAAGACTCAAGAGAGGGTTTTGAAAGGTTCTCCTTCTTCCTTATTATAGCAGAGCAACAATCCTTAAGAGTTAGAATAATGATAAGTCAGTGCTACTAAAGAAAGTTTTTTGTATATATATATCCTTTTTACTGTCTATCTGATTTTTCTCTGGTAAATCTTCTTTCTCCACTATTATATTCTGAGTTATAAATGCAGTCATAATGAGAAAAGGCATAAATTTGAATTCCCCTGACAATGCATAATATTCTGCAAAACTTTAGGAGCCCAATGACTAAAAATGTTGGCAACATAAATGCACTTCCTATCTGCCTTCATAAAATAGTATAAAGAAATATTCTATGAAAACCATAATTAATGCTTAAAGATATACAGCTATCATCCTTGGAAATAGTAGCATCAATTATCAGAATATATATACCTTCTGAAAAATTGATCATAAATAAAATGAATACTTCTGACCGATCTGAAAAACTCACAACTAAAAGCAGCATGAAATTGTAGAGCTTAGTACAGAGATCGTCGAGCAGAGATAAGAGATCGTCGACCTTAGAACAACTATCGAAGAACAGAGATTACTGCTGAGAGAATCAAATCGTCGACCTGAGCTCGTTGATCGTCGAGCTCAGTTCGTAGTACAAGACTCTGAGATCGTCGATGGGAGATCGACGATCGTCGAGCTTAGTTCGACTATAGTCGAACTGATATAGAAAATCCACATAAACTTTCTGAGTCTAAGTCTGAGTCCACTACAATGCTAGTATGCACAAGCTTGACCTAAAAGGACTTAACTTATACTATACTATGACCCTGGCTATACATTGGGGGTAAAAACATCCTAGGAGTGAACCTAGCACAAATCCAAACAAGGGTTCCAACAAGATCGACCCACCACAGTAGTGTAACAACCCGGGATATGGCTCGCAGCCCCCCATTGCATTGCCACCAATCGATCTCTCATAATGCAGGTAGAGGTCATCACTTTTGCGTTGCTCAACTCGTCAATAGCGCACATCTTGACGCGAGTCGGCTTTCCCTTTCCTGTTCAGCACACAGCTCACTCAGAGCATACAAAGCACGCAGCACACACGATACATGTGAGCTTCCTGTGTATTTTTGAAGTACTCACAATTCAATTCACAGGAACCCTCATAAACTCCTTAAACTACTCGTTTCATACACGGAGTCTTCTCCGATTCACAACATAAACATCACCAATCCATACCAACCATCCAGATAAGCTTCACACACCATGCCTATTCCGTACTAAACATTTCCTGATCTAGATGCAGACTCAACCGGGGATATCAACTATCAACCCACTGGAATCACTTACGCTTTCCACCTCTTGGTGGAGGATTCCAAGCACATGTATAAAGGAGGACTTCACTTGTCTAAGAAGGAGATCATTACCCTTGACAATCTCTTTGGAGCCATGGAAAACTAGCCGGATGAAAAGCACCGCAACGGCCATGCCTCCAGAGATATGGACTCAGCTCGTGATTCAGAGCTCTGAAGCTCCACCGGCGACCGAATTCCTCCTCCACCTTCTTCCTTGCTCTCCCCACTCTCTAACTCCTTAGAAGGAGAAAGGCCTAAGGTGAATGCGATTTTATCCTTCAACTCTCAGCCATATAACAGTAGGAAGATCTCTGGACCGTTGGATCCTATATGAAGGAAATGAACGGCCATAATTCGCCCTAAAACTCAATTTCCTAGGATGAAAGAGGCTTGTTATAAGTCCGTGTCACGGGCCGTGTAACTTAAACGGCAAATAAACTGACTCTGCCAGACCAGGACATGGATCAATGACACGCACGTGTCACAGGCCGTGTGCCAGACATTACTTCGGACACGCCCGTGTCTAGGCCGTGTTCAATAGCCCTCACAGAACTGGCCACAACCAGAGAAGGACACAGTCATTGACACGCCCGTGTCACAGGCTGTGTGCCCAACTCGACTTGCCTCTCGAGGATCGTCGAGTGCATTTTGTCGAGATCACTCATAGGACACGACCCTGGACACGCCCTGTCACAGGTCGTGTTCCCCACTCGAGGCCCACTTGAGACCCACTCGAGACCCACTCGAGACCCCCTCGAGTACATAGAGTTGGACAATGCCTTAGAAAGGCCCGTGCCCCTGGCTGTGTTGCTCACTCTACAGTCCAATGAGATTTTGGGGTATTACAATCCTCCCCCACTTAAAGAAATTTCCTCCCGAAATTTAGCTCAATAGTAGACATCAACACAACCACGCCTTTGTTGCACTTTTTATTGAATGACCCAGGTTTTGAGCTCAGAGGCCGATGCTTGTCTCGCCCCAGGACATTGCACAAAGACAAGTCTTAGACAAACATATTGTCAGACATACATACAATATGTACTTTATTACATCATGAAGACAGTAAAGTGCACTCTTTATTTTATTTCCACTCATCCGCATACCTCAAACTCCGCTTTATGGCCTCCTATAATTCCAGATTATACACGCGAGGCTGCTGTTCTTCACGATTTGAGATTTGCGGCTCCTGTAATTCAAGATTGTACACTCGAGGTTGCACCCTGGATGAAGATGACTCTGTCACTGCCTTGCCCTTTTCCTCATAAGTTGCATCTGTATTTTTCTCACCTTTTGGAGGGCCACTCAAAGAAGCATGGGCTAAATGTCCCTACTTCCCACAATTAAAACATGTACGTGTCTCAACACTTCCCTACCCATATTTTGCTCTTGAAGCAACATTCGAAGAAGTTTGTTCAGCAGGCCTGAACCTCTTCTTGTCTCGTTTCCTAAACTCTGATTGTACCGACTGCGGCACTTTTAACTCTGGCTTTTCCATCGCCAAGTTCTTCTTGTCCTGCACCCATTTCAAATCCTTCTTAATCATATGGGTTGTATCTACTAATGCTTGGAAGCCTTGGTTCACCGAACTCGGGAGCGCCAACCTCAGCTCATCACGAAGTCGATCATAGAACCAATTCGTTTTTTGCTCCTCCTAAGCAAAAGTAGACCCCGCATAGCGCCCCAGGCTGGTAAACTCATGCAGTGAAGTAGATGATAGATTGCTTCCATAAGGGAGGTAATGCTGTGGTGTATTTGGCTAAACAACAGCAGTCCATCATCACTAAAGTGGATGATATTGTTTTAAAGCAAAGTTATGTTTTGGAGAATCAGCTGAGGATGAATGACAATTTAACTGAATCTCATCACGAAATTATTGATGCATTGAAAAAGACTACTCCAGGGCTGACTGAAGCTAGAGCAAAGGAGATGGAAGAATTTGATAAGAAACTTCAAGATGCTATTGAATCAGTTAAAACTACTATCACTACCTCTCAAAAGGACATATCAGACAAGCTTCAAAAGTTAAAACCATTTTTTAAAGAGGGTGTGAATTATTTGGATGGCCAGATCAGATTTCAGAAGGAAGATCTAAGAGATCATATTACCAGAGAAGCCATAAAGGGCGAGAGGTTGTTAGTTCATGCTGGCTCAGAGTACACCAAATGGGTGAAAAATAGTATTCGAGCCACATTGGGATATCCACCTTTGTGTGATGATGCTATGGTGGCTGAGTCAGGAATACAAACAGGTCTACTTGAAGGCAATCAACCTGAGGTTGCCCAAGTCATTTACCCTCCTCCAGATTTTGATATGATTGATCAGCAAGTTCAAGATATGTATAGCCCTCCAAAGGAGGTTAACAGGGTTGTTATTGAGAAAGTGGATAAGCCTGAGGCCAATTTGAAAGAACAGCAAGATGCTCTACTATCCAAGAAGAGATTTAGAGAGCAGGCTGAACTTAAGCCAGATTTTGAGCAGTGGAGCCCTACTTCAAGAAATATTATACTAACTGCATGGAAGGCTGTAAAGGACAAAGAACATGAAAGAGGAAAGTGGTATAATGAAATAGAATGGCAAAAATTTGAAGCTAGGCAGGAATCCATAGTACAGTTCAGGAGAAAAGCCAAGATGGGAAGGCTGCCACCAGATGCTCAGGAGCCAAGCAAGTACTTTCCAAAGCCCTTTCATTACTTTGAAAGGCAAAGGCTCAAGGAAGAAGCATAGAAGAAAGCTGAGCTAAAAGGCAAGAAGCCAGCTGAAGTTGTTGAAGCTCCTGTGAAGGCTCAAATCCAATCTGGCAAAGGAATTGTCATAAAAGAGCCTGATCAGTCTTAGTTTTAAGTTCTTTCAAATGTGTTTTGTAATGTTGTGTTTAATCTTTCAATGTAAACAACTGTAATCAAACATTACCAAGTTATAAACAAAATTTTGTTTGGAATCACATATTCATGTTCCCTCTGTGTTGAATTATTAATGTTTTGTTTATACAGTATTCCTGTAATGTCATACCTCATCATTTTTTTTATATATAAATGGTGTATATCATTGGCTCTAAGGGCTATGACTTCTCCAAATAGGGGGAGATTGTTGGGTACATTGGAAAATGTGTACCTGATTTGAAGAAGTCCAACTTAGCTCAATGATATACATCAAGGTGTATTTGATGTTGTTTTGAGTTGACATGTGCAGGTGAAGAAGTGTTAAAGAATGCAGAAAAATATTCTAAGTCCATGTGTCGACACCTGAAGAAACAGTGTTGACACTTCAGAATATTTGTGTCGACACTTGAAGGAAGCTGTGTCGACACAGAGAAAGATAGTCGACCACATTTGTGTCGACACTGGGAAGCAGTGTCGACTCACAGGAAGATAGTCGACCACATTTATGTCGACACTGGGAAGCAGTGTCGACTAACTAAAAGATAGTCGACCTCGACACAGAAGGAGATAGTCGACCACATTTGTGTCGACACTGGGAGGCTGTGTCGACACAATGAGACAGAGTCGACACATTTTGGCAGAGTCAACAATTGATGTGTCGACACCTGAAGGCAGTGTCGACACATACTGAGTTCTGAATCTACAAAAACTGTGTCGACACACAGGACTTGTGTCGACACACTGCAAAGTCAAGACCAAGTTATTTTCTGAAGAAAGATGAAGTGTTGAGTCGACATAAATTCTCTGTGTCGACTCATTCTCAAAATAAAGTTCTAAAGAAGCTGTGTCGACTTAAAGGAAAACTTGTCGACATCATCAAAGGCTGTGTCGACACCAAAGTTACTTGTGTCGACACATATAGACAGTTGGTCTCGACACTTCCTGACAGTCTGTCTCAACACTTTGCTGACCAAGACTAAGGCACCGGATCTGTTTGAAGACTTGACAACTGTGGGTTGCAGCCAGTTAACTGATGTTGTCAGACTTGTCAGAAGACAGTTATAAACCGGATTAGCCGGTTACCATTAAGAAGGTCTATAAATAGACAGATTCAGAGAGAAGAAGAGAGATTGAACCTTGGCAATCAAATTGAGAAATCAAATCAAGAAGGAGTAATACACAAAAGAAGATCTTGATCAGAAGATCTAAGAAGACGATCTCAGGATCGATCTAAGAAGAGTTCTAACAAGAATTCAGAAGTATCATCAAAGGTGTTGGATAGAGAGGGATCCACCCATTTTTGAAGAAGAAGAAGGAAGCCATCAGTGGTTTCTCAAGAAGCTGTTTGGAAATCAACTCAGCTAAGTTGAGATTCAAGAAGCTTTGAAGAAAGCTCAGATTCAGTTGATTTCATCAGCTGATCAAGAATTGGCTTGTCCTCTTCTCTCTCAACAAAGGCAAGGCATTCAAACTTCTTTTCTAAATTTTTATAGGATCTGTTTTACACAGATCTGAGTTGTAAGACAGTGATATAAAGTCTGAGTGTAGGAGAGTTGATCTCTGAGTGCTAGGGCTGTTTGCCTGAGTGTAGGAGAAGGTTCTTCTCTGAGTTGTAGGCCTTGTGGCTAGGCTGAGGTAGGGCTGTTGTGCCTGAGTTGTAGGAACCTATCCAGGTTCTGAGCTGTAGGATCTGAGGATCTGAGAATAGTGGAAGTTTGGCCGAATCTAGCATACTGCTAGATAGGTGAAGGGGAAAGTGGATGTACCCAAACCTTGGGGAACCACTATAAAACATTGTGCAATCTGTGATGATTAAATTTCTGTGATTGCTGTGCTGGTTGTTTTAATTTTGTGATTGAATTCTGCCTAAAAGTATAAACAAGCAATTAGAACCTATTTGATGATGATTTTCTAGAAGTTAAATTACAACCAAACAAGAATCCCGAGTAGGCAAGCGTACCTATCGAAATGTAGTATAGGAAGTGTCGTATTGCGATTCGGGGCCTGTTGAGTACTTGTACTCACAAGGAAGAGCTATTATTTTATCTAACGGAAAAGTGGGTTTGATTATACTAGATAATAAAACTAAAGCTGAAGCTAAAGAGAAATTCAAATATGAGGAAGCTAGCACTTGATCTAGAATCCCCTTAGACTAAAATAAATCTTCTTGGAAAATAATAAAATGCGAGTTCTTAATTATACTCACTCGACCGTGGAGGTTCCTAAAATTTAGAAGCGTCTCTCTCGAGCTCATGCTTCTAACTAACCTTAGGTTGATCGATTAAGACCTCTCGGCCAGTCGAAACCCCTAAGCTTGCTTTATGCGGTGAACCCCACTATTGGATTTGACTCCAATCCGGAAGATTTACGTCGTCCTCTCTCGAGGAGTGCGTTCAACTCCTTTGATCTTTGAGTGATCTCCTCGTATCTGCAACCTCTCGTTCATTTAGGATACGGATCTTAGATCGAAGATCATATCCGCATAATATGAATTCGATGAAATAAAAATCAAAGATAAATCGTAGCGAGAACGATTAAGAACAAGACATTTAATAAGAAGGAGAAAGATCTATTTTATTCTAAGGTTCATCATGATCAAGTGCTAAAAGAAGATTAGCTACTCATCATGATTGGGGAAATACAAAATGAAGTAGGGAAAGACATGATGGAAATAGAAATAACTAAAATTAAAGTTACAACAAAGGTAAATCTAACTTAGAAATGAGAAAATACAGCAAAATAAACAGAACATTACAAGACTCCAACTCCCAAAATTCTTCTCCTCAGCATCTGAAGCTGTCTGGAATTTATAGAAAAATTTCTGTTTGGTCACGCCCCTAGGTCACGCCCGTGACCTAGGGCGTGTCAGGCTCGGAACCGTCGTCTTGAAAGCCCGGGAACGTTGGAAGAGAAACCGCCAAAATTGGTTAACTGACGGGTCACGCCCCTAGGTCACGCCCGTGACCTAGGGCGTGTCACGGCTGTTTCTGGAAACGGCGGGAAGCTGAAAACGGCGGGAGTAAACTGGTCTTCAAGGAGGTGTCACGCCCACTAGTCACGCCCGTGACTCGGGGCGTGTCTTGCTGGAACGGAAATCTGGCGGCAACGGCTGGAACGGCGCGTTAATGCTTGGAAACTTCCTCGACACGCCCTGGGTCACGCCTGTGACCCAGGCGTGTCATTTTAATCCGACGTGGCATCGGTCAACAATTCTTCCACGGGTCGTCACGCCCCGTGTAAGGGCTACACGGGCGTGTCTTCATCCGACACGGGCGTGTCAATGTCGGTCGACGATCTTTTGGCGCGGTCGACGGGCTCTGGCTGCAGGCTTGGTTATCACGTGTCACGCCCCTGTGTCACGCCCAGGTAGGGCATGTCACAGGGCGTGTCTAGGCTGAAAATGAGAAAATCCAGTTTTGTTCCAAAAAATATATATATCAGCCCTGCAAGATTAAAAATCAATTTATTAGAACATATAAATATAAAATGTAGAAACTTGTTAGTTATAAACTTAATATTATAAAATTGATATAAAATATCTATTATTAATATAAAATAGTGAATAAAAATATAGAAATAATTAGAGTTATCAAATACCCCCATACTTATCCGTTTGCTAGTCCCGAGCAAACAACTTCCTATAGGGAGTAGAAAAATTTTAAATGCTAGAAAAGAAAATTGAACCTAAGGAGTAAAATGCGAAGTCTTATGCCTATGTTTGTAGATATTTTTGTAGAAAGACTTACTCAGCATACAAATTAGGTTTTTATTTTTCTTAAAATGCGTTTTCACTATTATTTTTACTTTTACGATGAAAATCCGGTAAATCTTAAAATTATCTTTAGGGAGAGTGTAGCGTGCGTACTAAGATAACATTGCACAAACAAAGATTAAGATACCCTCCAAAGAAATCCATCAATGTCGATGGCCATAGGCTTGCCCTTTCACACTCTTGCCACGACACTAGTCTAACTTATAAACATAAATCAATAGGGCTTAATTAGGTTGAAATGTAGGCTTAGGTTTTTGGTGAGGGTGATCAAAGATAAACACAATGGCTAGTCACACCAAAACCTAGAGAAGCTTGTACATAAAGATTTGCTATGACTCTTAAGAACGTAGCCAAATTCCTATTTCTTTTGTTTCTTTCTTATTTTTTTAACTCTCTCATCATATTGATTTTTTTTCTACCTCTTCATTTTTTAATGATAATTTTTTTTCTTTATTTTGAAGAGGAGAAAAATAAATCAACTCTTTTTTTTTAATAAGAAAAGAGCCACCAAAAAAATGAAATGGCTCCTAATCACTCACAAAGTATTTCTACATTTGTTCTTTAAAGCTAGGGTTTAGGTGTGTAATTATGATGCTTTTTAGGCTTTGGTAAATCATTTGGTGGAGCTAAAACAAAAGGAAAAGGTAATAGGCTCAAATTGGCTAAGCAAAGTTAAAATTTTAGGTGCGGGTACAAAAGCTCAAACTTGCCAAAAGAAGTGCCTAAATCATATTTATGCTAATGAGTTTAACTTATGCAAAGTCTTGAGAATAGTTAGAGGGCAAGTTCTAGACATCGAAAAAGAATAACTCTCTCTTGGTCCGCGAAATATCTCTCTAGCAAACTTCTACTTACTCACCTAAATTATTTTAAAGTTTTACCGGTTTTCAAAATTGAAGTAAAATAAATTGTTTCTACGCATTTAGAAAAATGAAAATCTAATTATATGCTGAATATTTAGATCTACTAAAAATTCTACTTACACGTGCACTTAACTAGAAACACAGCATGTCCAACAGTTCTACCCCAAAATTCAACATTCAATTAAACATCAAAATTCTCTAAACACTATAAAAAAGTTGAATTACTAGGAATTTTGCATGTGAATAAATATAGAAATAAAGACTTCTCTATTTTAATTTTTGATTTTCTATTTTTTTTTTTGCATTTTTTTTTATATAAATATATTTTTTTTTTGAAAAACAAAATTTTAAGAAGAAATAAAATTTTTTATAAATTTTTAAAATTTTTGTTTCAAATTTTTTTTTTTAAATTTTTATATGTTTTGCTTGAGAAATATCCCTCCCCCATACTGAAGCAATACATTATCCCCAATGTAAAAATTAAGAAAATACAAGAAGAGGAAACTTCCCTGAGAAGCGCAAACCAGCATCAAAAGATACCTGTAAGAGAGTAGCAAAACAAAACATAATATTTTTTAGATATTTTTTTTATCATAATAAAAACAGATACATGAAAGTAAAATAAAGATACAGATACAAAGTGGCGACCGCCTACAAGTCCAAAGAAATAAAAAAAAACAGCTACTCCTGGTCAGAAACGTCCTCGCGCTCCTGATAGAAAGTCCGCATGTTCGCGAACTCGCGAGTAATATGCGCTATGGAGGAAGTATGGTTTCGCTCGAGCACGGTGAAGCGCGCATCGAAAGAAGCGAAGCGACCGTCAAAATGGGTTTGCATCTGGTCTATGCGAGTATGGAGCAACCCAAATTATCGGTCCCAATAATTTGCAGGATCGGGCGCTGGAGCAGAGTGCAGCGGTGGTGGCGGAATCTGCGGGGAATGATGAGTACCGCTGGGACCGGCACGATGATCAAGATCAAGATCACCGCCACCAACGAACGGGGGAACAGCCTCAAACTCGCCGTCGCGTCGGCGAGCTAAACCAAGCGCCTGAAGGTTCGGGAACTGAAGAGGCTGCGGCGTTTGCATGCAAGTGAGCCGCGGAAGAGCAGCCCACACGCTGAGCTGCTTGGCGAGGAAAGTGATGAAATTCCCGCCGTGCACCGCTCCCAATCTCACATTTTCGGCCTGGTGCCGAAAGAAAATGGCGAGCATGTAACCAAGGTTGAGTGGGACCCGGTAAAACATACTATACAAGTATAGTAAGTCTGCCCGAGTCACCACGCCGTGGCTATCCTCGCGCCCGGAAATGGTAAAAGAGAGAAGGTTGTGCAGAATACGTAAAGCGGGGGAGATGAGGTGGCTGCCCTTAGATTTCTTTGGAGTGTAGGGGGCGACGTCATTACTAATTTCCGACCAAAAAGTAGGGAGACTGAAGTCGGGAGGGAAATTAGTTTTTAGGTCGGGGTAGGCAGGGGAAGTGGAAAAGGCCTCCGAGCAAAATCCCATGGCAACATTGAGTTGGCGGACGGTGAGCTGGTGCATCATCCCGCCCAGGCGAAAGAGGATGAAATCATCTTGCGCCGCCCAACGGAACTCAAATGAGGCCAGGAACTCAATGGTGAGCTCGAAGAAAGCAGGTTCAGAAATGGAGAAGAGGGGATCCCACCCTTGGGTAGAGATGAGCTCCCGAACTAGCTCCGCTGCTCCGAATTGGGCGAGGATGGCCCAATCCAAGATCCGGAACACGCCGAAGGGTTTGGCGCGCAGTCTCTCGCTTCGATCTTGTTGGGTGGCATTCTCGAAAAGGAGCATGGCCTCTGCCGAGGCTGGATCAGCGGGGTGCTCGGAGGAGGAAGCGGTGGATCGAGCGTGGTGGCGAGGCATGGTGAGAATTGTGGAGGAAATTTCGGCCAAAGGGAGGAGAGAAGAGAGGGGTTGAAGGGTGGAGGTGTGAAGAGAAGAGGGGAGAAAAGTCTATTTATAGAGTTTTTTTTTTCGGGTCGGTCACGCCCCCCTATCACGCCCGTGACAGGGGGGCGTGACAAGTCCGGGTTAAAGCAGAAAGGAATCCGAGGCGGACTGCCTCGGATTCGGGGGTCACGCCTCAGAGTCACGCCCGTGACTCTGAGGGACACGCCCGTGACGTCGGGCGTGTAGGGGGAATCCGAAGAGCATCCGATGCTACGGCATCGGATTCTTCAGTCACGCCCCAGAGTCACGCCCGTGACTCTTGGCGTGTCAGTCAAATTTGACTTGAAAAGAAGGAATCCGAGGCGTGACTGGTCAACGCCTCGGATACCCGCGACACGGGCTCGACATGCCCGTGACAAAAACATGTCACGCCCGTGTCATATCCGAATGACGGGCGGGAAAACGGAGGGAGGAGGAACCTCCCGCAGTCTTGGCAAAACACGTCCGGGACACGCCCGTGGCCATTGGGTCACAGGCGTGACAGACGCGTGTACGAGATTTTTTTTTTTTTTTTTATTTTAAATTTTTGTTTTTTTTTGTTTTTTTTAATATCATCATTATGTTAAATAATCTAAGAACAATAAATTAAAATTTACCGACTTGAAGAAATTCGAAGATTCGACGTTCGTCTCCACCCGATCGTCATGCAGCGATGTCCTTCAAGCCTGTAAAAAAAAAAAAAACTTAAAAAGAAAATTAGAAAATAATAGAAAAGAAAAGATAACCATGGGGTGCCTCCCACGAGCGCTTTGTTTATGGTCGGTGAGCTCGACCATAGTGGCGCGCGCTTATTATGGGTTTGACAACATTATGTTGTCTAATTTTTCGTTAATATTATCACCGGCAAAGAATAATTTTAGTCGGTGCCCATTCACCTTAAAATTGCCTTTTTCCGGGTGTGAAATAAGAACCGTCTCGTAAGGCCAAACCTCCTTTACGACAAAGGGGCCGGACCAACGGGACTTAAGTTTACCCGGAAATAAGCGTAAGCGCGAGTTATATAAAAGGACTTGGTCTCCCGGTTTAAAGTCCTTTGGGTGCTTAATTTTCTTGTCATGATAAAATTTGGTGCGCTCCTTATAGAGTTTATTACTCTCATAAGCGAGGGAGCGCCACTCATCGAGCTCGTTAAGTTGAAATTTACGGAGCTTGGAGGACAAATTTTCTTTAAGATTTAAAAATTTAAGTGCCCAAAAGGCACGATGTTCAAGCTCAACCGGTAAGTGGCATGCTTTCCCATAGACCAATCGATACGGCGTACAACCGATTGCAGTCTTGTACGCGGTCCGATAAGCCCATAGAGCATCATCAAGCTTGACCGACCAATCCTTTCTATTAGTAGAAACCGTTTTTTCTAAAATTCGTTTAATTTCTCGGTTAACTACTTCTACCTGGCCACTAGTTTGAGGGTGATAGGGGGTGGCTAACCTATGTGTAACGCCGTATTTAGATAATACTTTAGCAAATTGTGCATTACAAAAGTGGGTGCCCTTATCACTAACTATTGCCCGCGGTGCTCCAAATCGTGAAAATAGTTGTTTAAGAAATCGGGTCACGACTCGGGCGTCATTGGTGGGGAGAGCTTGCGCTTCCGCCCACCATGACACGTAGTCAACCGCTACCAGAATATATTTATTTCCAAAGGAAGTTGGTAGCGGGCCGACAAAGTCGATTCCCCATAAATCAAAAACTTCAATTTTTATAAATAAATTGAAGGGCATTTCATCTCGGCGGGAAATATTACCTGAGCGTTGGCATTGTTCACAACGACTTACATGTGTGTGAGCGTCCTTGAAGATGCTCGGCCAATAGAAGCCTGCATCAAGTACTTTCCGAGCCGTCCGATTAGCTTTATAATGCCCACCGGCGGGTCCCTCGTGACAATGTTTTAAAATTTCTGCGCCCTCCTCATGAGAAACACACCTCCGCACTACTTGGTACGCACAAACTCGGAAGAGAAATGGATCCTCCCAAAAATAATTTTTCAAATCTGAAAAGAATTTCTTCTTTTCTTGATAAGAAAAACCATTTGGGGGGAATCTTGCAACAAGAAAATTTGCAAAATCGGCGAACCAAGGAGTGGGGAGAGTGATTACCTTATGCATAGCGAGGAGGCGCTCTTCAGGAAATGTGTCATCGATGTCCTCATCTTTGAGCTCCTCTGAATTGGGGTTCTCCAACCGAGAAAGATGATCCGCCGCTAGATTTTCCGCTCCTCGTTTATCCCGAATCTCCAAATCAAATTCTTGGAGAAGCAATACCCACCTAATCAATCGAGGCTTGGCATCTGTTTTGGTTAGTAAATAACACAAAGCCGAATGATCGGTAAAAACAATAACTTTGGATAAAGTAAGGTAAGAACGAAATTTATCAAAGGCAAAAATTACGGCAAGAAGTTCTTTTTCGGTGGTTGTATAATTTTCTTGTGCGGTGGTTAGTGTTTTGCTCGCATAATATATCGGATGAAAATTTTTATTGATCCGTTGTCCTAAGACCGCACCAACGGCAAAACTACTAGCATCGCACATAATTTCAAAAGGAAGTCCCCAATTTGGAGCTATTATGATTGGTGCGTTTATCAATTTTTCTTTAATAAGAGAAAAAGCGCGCAACCAATTTTCATCAAAAATAAAAGGCGCGTCTTTTTCTAATAAGTGTGTAAGGGGCTTAGTAATTTTAGAAAAATCTTTAATAAACCGGCGATAGAAACCGGCGTGCCCCAAAAAACTACGAACGGCCTTAACATTTGAGGGTGGAGGTAATTTTTCTATAATTTCAATTTTTGCTTTATCTACCTCTATACCCTTTCTAGAAATTTTATGGCCTAAGACCAAACCTTCCCGCACCATAAAATGGCACTTTTCCCAGTTCAAGACTAGGTTCGTGTCCTCGCATCTTTGGAGTACACGGGAAAGATTTGCTAAACATAAATCAAAAGAGTCTCCAAAGACGGAGAAATCGTCCATGAAGACCTCCATGATATCCTCCACTAGTTCATCAAAGATCGCTAGCATACATCTTTGGAAGGTTGCCGGCGCATTGCATAAACCAAAAGGCATCCTTCCATAGGCGAAGGTGCCAAACGGACAAGTGAAGGTTGTTTTCTCTTGGTCTTCGGGCGCAATTGGGATTTGGAAATATCCCGAGAGACCGTCAAGAAAACAATAAAACGAGTGCCCGGATAACCGTTCAAGGATTTGGTCAATGAACGGCAAAGGAAAATGATCCTTTCGGGTTGCATCATTTAATTTACGGTAGTCGATGCAAACCCGCCATCCGGTAACGGTTCGAGTAGGAATTAATTCATTTTTATCATTAGGAACTACCGTTAAGCCTCCTTTCTTAGGCACCACTTGGACCGGACTCACCCAAGAGCTATCCGAAATCGGATAGATGATGCCCGCATCTAATAATTTAATCACCTCGGCCTTGACTACCTCCTTCATGTTAGGATTTAGCCGGCATTGAGGTTGAATTGTTTTGTGAGCTTTTTCTTCCAATAAAATTTTATGGGTGCAAAAAGAGGGATTAATTCCTCTCAAATCCGTGATCTTCCACGTAATTGCGCGGCGATGGCGTTTTAAAATATTAGATAATTTAAATTTTTCATCATCGGTCAAGTAGGCCGACACAATTACGGGAAGTTTAGAATCCTCCGCTAAAAATAAATATTCTAAATGATCAGGCAATTGTTTGAGTTCAAACGTGGGAGGTTCATCATAAGAAGTTTTCAAACGATCACTACTAATTTCCAAAATTTCAAAAGTAGGTGTGCGAGTGATCGAATCCTTAGCACTATTTTCATAAGTAATTAAATCTAAATTTTCAAAATATGCGTTATGATCAATAGACGATAAAGAATGTTCAGAAAAAGGAATAAAGTCTTCTTCGGGAGAAGCTTCTAAATAGTAACATGAGTCGTCATTGGAAAGCGAATTTTTCATAGACGTGTCAATAGTAAAGGTAACTTCTTCATCTCCGACTCTAAGGAGAAGTTTACCGTTACTAACGTCTATAACGGCGCGCGAGGTGGCAAGAAATGGGCGACCGAGAATGAGTGGTACCTCGGTGTCCTCTTCGATGTCAGAGATGACAAAATCTACCGGAAAGATAAATTTGTCAACTTTGACAAGCACATCCTCAATAATACCCATCAGATATCTAATAGACCGATCCGCCAATTGAATGCTCATTCTTTTGGGTTTAGGTTCTCCTAAACCCAATTTCTTAACTAAAGAATAAGGCATTAAATTTATTGAGGCACTTAAATCGGCTAACGCACGTTTTACCAATAAATCGCCAAATGAACAAGGTATAGAGAAACTACCCGGATCAGGTAATTTCTTAGGCAATTTTTTAAGTAAAACCACCGAGCACTCCGTGTTCAATTGAACCGTGCAGATATCCTCAAGTTTCTTTTTTATTTGATAAAAGATCCTTGAGGTACTTAGCATATTTCGGCATTTGTGCTATCACTTCGCATAACGGTAAATTTATTTGGATTTGTTTAAACATATCTAAAAATTTACCGTGATGCTCATCTATCCGGTCTTTTTGCATTCTAGACAGATAGGGAAGAGGTGGTTGATAAGGTTTTGGTTTAATATAACTAGAAGGCTTAATCGGAGAAGAAGATGAAGAAATCGTTACCTCGGTATCAACCGGAATTGGAGAAATTTCAACTGGAATTGTAGAAGTGGTTACCTCCTTCCCACTCCGTAAAGTGATGGCTTTGGCTTGCTCCCTTGGGTTGGGCTCTGTATTGCCCGGTAGCGCTCCTTGTTGTCGATCGGAGAGCATCTTTGCAATTTGCCCAATTTGAGTCTCCAAACTACGAAGAGATCCGGTGAGATTCCGGATATTGGCATCATTTGTACTCGTATATTTGGAGAACAACTCCTCGAGATTGGGAGCTTTTGGAGCTTGTGGTGGAAAATATCCTGGTGGGATTGTGTTTGGTGGGCGAGCCGCGTTCCCCGGATTACTCCAAGAGAAGTTGGGGTGGTTCCTTATACCCGGGTGATAGGTATTACCATAATTAGTATTACCCGGATTAAAGAGTGGCCGATTCGGATTCCCCATATAATCCACATGCTCGACCAACGTAGTGGGAGAGGAGGAAGAAGTAGGATCCCAGGTAGGTATAGAAGAGGGAGCAGACATCTCTTCTAATCTTTTGTTTAGCATCTCAACCTGGAGAGATAGATTGGAGACCGTATCAATTTCATACATCCCGACCGGTTTAGGTGATTTAGACCGAGGTGTACTCCATTGATAGGTATTCAAAGCCATACCTTCTATAAGCTCTTGGGCGGCCGCCGGTGTTTTGTTATTAAGCGTTCCACCGGCGGCGGCATCGATATGTTTCCTAGTTTGAGAATTTAGGCCGTTATAGAAGGTTTGGATTTGTAACCAATACGGAATTGCATGATGAGGACATCGACGAAGCAATTCCTTGAAGCGCTCCCAAGTATCATATAACGTTTCCGAATCAAGTTGGGAGAAATAAGTAATATCATTGCGCAATTTAGCCGTTTTGGCCGGCGGAAAGTATTTCGTAAGAAATCTTTCCGTCATTTCAGCCCATGTTGTGATTGATCCTCTTGGTAGAGAACTCAACCATTGCTTGGCTTTAGTGCGCAATGTAAATGGAAATAACCTTAGCCGGATGGCATCATCGGATACACCATTAATTTTAAAAGTATCGCATATTTCTAAGAAATTAGAAATATGCGCGTTTGGATCTTCATCTTGAAGCCCATCAAATTGTACATATTGTTGTACCATTTGGATGATGCTTGGCTTCAACTCAAAATTATTGGGGGCAATAGCGGGGCGAACAATACTAGATTGAGCCTCGTCCAAGTTTGGACGGGCATAATAGGACATAGTTCGTTGTTCGACCGCATTTGGCTCACCCATATTGGAAGAAGAAGAAGAAAGAGATCTAGGAGAATGAGAAGAAGAACTTAATGAAGAAGGAGGAGAAGAAGAGGGTGACGGAGAGAGAATTAAAGATGGATTAGGAGTGTCTCCTAAGGATTCCGTATCTTGAAAATTTGGAACTCGAAATTATAAGCGGTGCTGAAGGGTTCGCTCGATTTCCGGATCCAAATCAAAAAGAGGTGACGGATTCCCTCGGGTCATACACAAGAACAAAACATAAGATAAAAGTTTTAAGGTTTAAAAATTTATAAGATAAAATTTCCCGGACTTCCCAAGGGCTACCCAGTGACGGGTTCGCAAGGTACTAGGCGGTATTGCGGGATGAAAACCCGACACGGCCCTTTCGCAAGAAATTTTAAATATAAAAATTTAAAGATAAAACTTTTTGAAAGAAAAAGTTTGTTTTTTTTTTGAAATAAAAAAAAAATGATAAAACTAATAGATCCTTGCTTTCAAAATATCAACAAATAAAAGTCCCCGGCAACGGCGCCAAAAACTTGATGATGATTTTCTAGAAGTTAAATTACAACCAAACTAGAATCCCGAGTAGGCAAGCGTACCTATCGAAATGTAGTATAGGAAGTGTCGTATTGCGATTCGGGGCCTGTTGAGTACTTGTACTCACAAGGAAGAGCTATTATTGTATCTAACGGGAAAGTGGGTTTGATTATACTAGATAATAAAACAAAAGCTGAAGCTAAAGAGAAATTCAAATATGAGGAAGCTAGCACTTGATCTAGAATCCCCTTAGACTAAAATAAATCTTCTTGGAAAATAATAAAATGCGAGTTCTTAATTACACTCACTCGACCGTGGAGGTTCCTAAAATTTAGAAGCGTCTCTCTCGAGCTCATGCTTCTAACTAACCTTAGGTTGATCGATTAAGACCTCTCGGCCAGTCGAAACCCCTAAGCTTGCTTTATGCGGTGAACCCCACTATTGGATTTGACTCCAATCCGGAAGATTTACGTCGTCCTCTCTCGAGGAGTGCGTTCAACTCCTTTGATCTTTGAGTGATCTCCTCGTATCCGCAACCTCTCGGTCATTTAGGATACGGATCTTAGATCAAAGATCATATCCGCGTAATATGAATTCGATGAAATAAAAATCAAAGATAAATCGTAGCGAGAACGATTAAGAACAAGACATTTAATAAGAAGGAGAAAGATCTATTTTATTCTAAGGTTCATCATGATCAAGTGCTAAAAGAAGATTAGCTACTCATCATGATTGGGGAAATACAAAATGAAGTAGGGAAAGACATGATGGAAATAGAAATAACTAAAATTAAAGTTACAACAAAGGTAAATCTAACTTAGAAATGAGAAAATACAGCAAAATAAACAGAACATTACAAGACTCCAACTCCCAAAATTCTTCTCCTCAGCATCTGAAGCTGTCTGGAATTTATAGAAAAATTTCTGTTTGGTCACGCCCCTAGGTCACGCCCGTGACCTAGGGCGTGTCAGGCTCGGAACCGTCGTCTTGAAAGCCCGGGAACGTTGGAAGAGAAACCGCCAAAATTGGTTAACTGACGGGTCACGCCCCTAGGTCACGCCCGTGACCTAGGGCGTGTCATGGCTGTTTCTGGAAACGGCGGGAAGCTGAAACGACGGGAGTAAACTGGTCTTCAAGGAGGTGTCACGCCCACTAGTCACGCCCGTGACTAGGGGCGTGTCTTGCTGGAACGGAAATCTGGCGGCAACGGCTGGAACGGCGCGTTAATGCTTGGAAACTTCCTCGATACGCCCTGGGTCACGCCCGTGACCCAGGCGTGTCATTTTAATCCGACGTGGCATCGGTCAACAATTCTTCCACGGGTCGTCACGCCCCGTGTAAGGGCTACACGGGCGTGTCTTCATCCGACACGGGCGTGTCAATGTCGGTCGACGATCTTTTGGCGCGGTCGACGGGCTCTGGCTGCAGGCTTGGTTATCACGTGTCACGCCCCTGTGTCACGCCCAGGTAGGGCGTGTCACAGGGCGTGTCTAGGCTGAAAATGAGAAAATCCAGTTTTGTTCCAAAAAATATATATATCAGCCCTGCAAGATTAAAAATCAATTTATTAGAACATATAAATATAAAATGTAGAAACTTGTTAGTTATAAACTTAATATTATAAAATTGATATAAAATATCTATTATTAATATAAAATAGTGAATAAAAATATAGAAATAATTAGAGTTATCACTATTCACCCCCCCCCCCCCCTCTAGGTGTTTAGGTTGTCTTGAAAGTAAAACTATCAAGGATGATTAGTTAATCATAATGGAGTGGAGGAGGGGGGATTAGTAGTAAAGAATTAAGAACACATTGTAAGAAAAGAGCACTTTTATTAATAGTGAAAGAGAGCTACACTTGAAAAAGGAAATTACAATTGCATGAAATTGAAAACCTATTCTAACCCTACATTAAGCAACTAGTATAAGAGCAAAGATTACAACAAAAGCTATAACAAAAGAAGAAACTACACTTGGGTTAAGGGAAAACACAAAATAAAGAAGAGAGAGAGAGGGAAAAACATGAAAAAGACCAAGAAACAAAGGGGCAGCACCTCCCCTCTCAACACAAGCTTACTGATGTAACACCCCCTATCCGTTACATAGCATATAGTAGTAGGCCCGGCCGGGGTCCAACGTCATATACTACAGACAGACTGGTGGGTTACTCATTGAGACCAATCAACCAATCACAATGTCCTACACAGAGCATCTAGCGGAAGAAATTTTCTTAAGTTGCAGAGAATAAAGAACCCAGCCAAGCATGGATGTCCACTATACAAACCAACATGAATGTTCAATACACAAGAACTGGCCTTATGAACTTACAATAGTTTGCTCAAAAATAAGTGTCTTACAAACTTCGGCACGCAGGCCGGTCATAAATGAGACTACAAGAAAACACTCAAAATTAGGCCTTCGTGGGCCAGCTCAGCAACTTCGGCTTTAGCCCGCAATTTACCGCTCGGCTACGCAGCACCTATAAGCAACAATCCACCGTATGGTGGCAAACAAAAGCAATGTTCAGCCATGCTGACCATATTATAACAACCTCGCCCCCAACTCGGAGCAGCGATGCACTTTTCCCTACACTTTGTTAGTAAAACCAAGCAATTAAGTGTAAACAAACTTGAACACAGGCATAGGCACGCACAGCCACACACCCCGTGCATACAGGGCACATTCACGGCGATCCGGTCAATGTCATGTAGATTTAAGCCATAGACGTTTCCATCTCATCACCTCCCCTTGGACGGCCAACCTTTTGAGCATTTTGTTTTCCTGGTCTGGGTCACGTCAATTTAAGACATAGACCACCGAAGACCCTCATCTATGCCAATGGTTCCACCGAACAACATAAAGCAGGTAAAGTTACGCCTGATCCGTGCTCATACCGCAACGTCAATTTAAGACATATGCGCGGGTCAAGACTCCCTGAGTCCTCTTTCCATCACACAGTTCACATAACCCGGTTATATTCAAGTTGGCTCCCCGTCCACCATGTTGGCAAAACCATGCGTTTTCCTAGTTTTCCGAGTGCACCTTGGAGTTAGTATCCAAGGCTCCCTGTTGCAATCTACCTCGTAGAAAACCCGAAAAACAAACATTCGCACGGAGTCTTCTCCCGCCATTTATGCAATGCAACATCACCGATTCAGACAAACTTGTCTGGGTAGGCTTCACACATCATGCCTATGTCCGTTCTCGTATGCGGACTCTACATAAGGGGGACTTTACATATCTACCCCAAGGAACGCCACAACTCACCGCACACTCGCGGGTGAGGGCTTCCTATGCAAAGGAAAAGAGGACTTCACATGTCCTAGGATGAGAATCGTTACCCTAGCATTTTTCCTTGGCGCCATAGAAATCTATGGGAATGAAAAGCACCGCAATCTCCTTGCCTCCATAGAACCGAAGTCGGATCGCGATTTGGACCTCTGAAACTCCGCCGGTGACCAAATCTAGGCCTCCTTCTTCCTCCTTGATCTCTCCTCTCTCTAGATCTTAGAAAGAGAGTGAACCCAAGCAAATGAGTTTTTTTAAACCCTAAACTCGGGTATATCCCTGAGGAAGCAACCCCAAACCATCAGATATCAAAACAAGGAAACGAACGGCCACGATCCGGACTTGAAATCCAAGATCTGGGCCGAACACGGCTTGTGACACGCCCGTGTCGAAGACCGTGTAACTCATTCGCCGTCAAAACCGTCGCATCCCAAAAAGAACACGGTCACTCGACACGCCCGTGTTAGGCTTGACACGCCCGTGTCATCCAGTACATGCCCGTGTCACTTGGCATGTTCCTCCAACGACACAGGTTCAAAACAAAAAGAGCACGACACGGCCATGTGACACGCCCGTGTCAAAGGCCGTATGCTAGACACGCCCTGGGACACGGCCGTGTCCCAGGCCATGTATCTACCTGGTCACAACTCGCCAACTTACCAGAGGAGGACACGGGTATTCGACATGCCCGTGTCTAATTTCACACGCTCGTGTCCCACCCGAACACGGCTGGGCTCAGGCCGTGCGCCCTCACTAAACGATCGTTGAGTGGAAAGCTTTGAGTGACTGACACGCCCTGGGACACGCCCGTGTCCCAGGCCGTGTTCACTCCCCGATGACCGTTGACCCCAAAATCATCATCCATGCGACCAAAGCTGAACCTGAGCATGACACGCCCTGGGACACGACAGTGTCCAAGGCCGTGTCACCTCTACCAAATCCCAAATTTGGCTCAAAATGCCACCCGTCACCCATTTGAGTTTCGGGGCGTTACAACTCTCTCCCTCTTAAGAGAATTTCGTCCACGAAATTACCAAAGAAAAGAAAACAGAAAACCAATAGCGATACCTGAGCGGAATAACTCTGGGTACTCCTCCAGCATTGTTTGCTCCCATTCCCAAGAGAGCTCCTCCCCACCGCAATTGTCCCACCGGACCTTGACCATCCTGATCTCCTTGTTACGGAGTCGCTTAACTTCAAAGTCTTCAATACGAACAGGTTTTACCCTAGTCATCTGTAACATCCCATTTCCTACTAGACCCCTAAACTTAGATTAGGGTAGGACATGTGGTGGATGGGTGAGGTTAGGCTAGGTTTGACCCACGGAGTTAGGGTGGATTTACATATGGCCCACTATAGGGTTCGAGTCAAATCAGATCAAACTAGCCCAAAATGGAATCATAGGTACACATTGACCCAACGACTATGCCCCTAACCCTAAAATCAATCTAAGTGAAACAAAAGCCACATCATTGGGTCAACCATTGACCCAAGTTGACCCAAGTCAACCAAAACCCTAATTTGATCAAATCCGTACAAATAAGCCCAATTAGATCAAGTGGGGCATCACCATGGCCCAAACCATGTTGGGTGATGACATAGGCCTCATGATCACTAAGTGGGGCCATCCCACTCACCCATTTGACCAAGTCAACCCTAAGGTCAAACTTGGTCAACCTTAAGCCTAAATAAGGATAATTGAAGACCAAGCCCATTCCTAATGGGCTAAGACCTTCACCTTGGCCCAACCCATATTGGGTGATGACATAAGCCCATGACCATCAAGTGGGGTCAGCCCACTCATCAAGTTGACCAAGTCAACTCAAAAAAAAGTCAACAAGTCAACAAATGACCTAAAGAAAGAAAAAATTAAGGCCAAGCCCATTCCTAATGGGCTAGGCCCATGAGTTAAGGCCCATGACCAGCCCAAGTGGTTAATGTCAGCCAATACCCCTCTGAAATAAGAGAGAGAGTACATGCATGGGGGTAGTTTAGGAATTTGCTAAATGGAGGAGAGAGAAAAGAGAGGAAAATGGGGATGAAGGCCATGTGGCCCTCCTCCTCTCTTCCCAAGCCCTCCTCTGAGCTCACACATCATTTTCCAGCCATTTTCAGTAAGCTTCATGACACATGGCGCCATGGTGGAGCATCCTATGCTAGGCCGAATTTGCACATGCTCAAAGCACCATAAACAACCCTCTACACCCCCATTTGACTTCACCATTAGCTTCAGAGCACTGAGATGAGTGGATTTAGATACCTATATCGAAGCTTTTGGTGGAGAATCGGGTTCATGAGCAAGCTCGCCGGAGAGGGGAAATTCCATGGCCAACCACCGCCGTCGCCGCCTTCGGGCCCCAATAAAGGTCAGTTTCGCCTCACCTCTACCCGTACTAGAATCCTAGATCAACTAGGGGTGATATCGGGCTCAATTGAGGCCGATTTCATGGGAGCAAAGCTTGAAATTTCGGATTTCTAATGAGGTGCAAGTTCGCCGGAAACCGCCGCCTCCGGCGGCCAAGTCGCCGCCGAACGTTAGCCCTCACCTCAACGGAGGTGGTGGTGGTGGTGGCCGGCCAGGGAGGTGGCCGAGTGGCCGGGAAATGACCTTGGAAGGAGCTCCACATCGGGAAAATCTATGCCCTAGGCTGTTTGTAGAAGATGAACAGATGCCCTCTATTCTGCTTTAAGATTCGTGCTGCTTTGATATAGTATTAATTATTATGAAATGAAATTTTCTGTCACACCTATACAGTAACATTGCATGTGATATTTAGGGTCCATATTGGCCTCATCACAACTTTAACCCTGAATAACAAATGTAGCCCTATCTGTTAGCTTTAATTTGACACCTTAGTCATCAATTTTGGTCCATTGGTCTGGCCTGTAGGGCTGTTTTCCTAGGACTTGTCCTAGGCTAGGGCAGATCTTAATTTGACTGTCCATGCTAAAACAGTAAGCCAAATGACCTGAACTTTTGGGCATATGCATGTCTATGGCATATCTAGCCCATGCCAAGAATTGGGAATTTTTGGGATAACTTTTCCTATAGTTTTTGCAATAATATCAAAATATAAATTAATGAAATATTTGGAGATATAGGCACCCAAATAGCCCCAAATTTTGGTGGCAAATCTTTGGGAACATAATTGGTGCATGATAAAAATTTCAGCACATTTGGGTCACTGCATGTGGGGTTAAACAACTTGCATGTGTAGGCTAGAATTAGCCTTGGTGTGCAAATAGCAAATTTTGAAAAGAGGTGTATTTATCCATTTTGGAACTTCAGAAAACCTTGAAATTAATTCTAGAGGATATTTAGGACAAATTTAGCCCCTCAAATTTAATATGGGATTTTTGGGAACAAAAATCCCATTATTTGAATTTTTGAAAATTATAGCCTTATTGGAAAATAAAAATAAAAATTAGATTCAATCAAGCAAAAATCCTCAAATTTCGTCCTATTAAATATTTGGATATAATTGAGTTGGGGTAATTATTTTTTCTCTGTTTGAGATCTTTTGAAGTAGAATGTTATGTAAAGACCATTTTGCCCTTATTCTTTCTATTCATGAATTAATGAAAATATAAGTCAGAAAAAATTTGGAAATTTTCCTAGTGGTGTATATTAATATTATTTATCTGACATAATTATTTTAGAATTATTGAATGTGCATAAAATTTTTAAATCATCATAATGACATTTTGGTAAATATCCAAGAAATTGAATTGCAAGGCCATTACACTTTTAAGGTTGATGAAACTTTGGCAGTAGTCTTATATTGATAATTTAGATCCCCTGTAATTTTCTTAGTATTTTTATGAATAAATTCCTCATACTCCCTTTGAAAATGTTAAATATGATTGTTTTGGATTAATCAATAAATAATTACAAATATTTTAAGGAAAATTATAAGTCTTGGGAGATAATAATATTGATGACTACTTTTTAGTCATCCTTTTTTGGGTAATTTAGTAGCTTAAATTTCTAAGTATTATTATAATTTTATGTTGTTGTATGCTGATAGTCCGTTTTATAGCCTAAACTATTATGGTATTTTCTAGCTTTCAATTTACAAAGCATGTCTTGTATGCTTATATTTTGACCCTTTTTTGTATATATTATTGTCACTAACATCTTCCCTTCTTTTTGCAGGATTTTACAAGTTTTGCTGTTACACGCCCCATGGTCACGCCCTCCTAGGGCGTGTACCAAAGGCGTGTAACCTAGTGGAATGAAGCCGCCGGTCCGAAGTCAATCTCCACCAGAAACTAGCTGTCACGCCCACAGACACGCCCACTGACACGCCCTCCAGGGGCGTGTCTGACAGGCGTGACCCGTCAAGTCCCGAGAAGTCAGTACCGAGCTCAATTTCAACGCACCGAATCCGACACGTCCATATGTCACGCCCTCCAGGGGCGTGTTCGATGGGCGTGTAACTCAACAACCACGCCAGAATTAAATGCCAACGCTCCAGATGTCGCACCGAATCAGACACGCCCTATGGTCACGCCCTCCATGGGCGTGTCATAGGGCGTGACCCAGCCCGAAAAAACTCTATAAATAGGGATCATCTACTAGTGTTTGAGGGGGCATGGAGAGAGATTAGAGAAGAAGAAGTGCTGCTATTTTAGTTTTTATGTCTTAAACTTGTCTCGTCCTTTTTACTGCAAGTAATTGAGTTTCTTTTCATGCAAGCCTTTTTCGTATTTCTGTACTTCCTTTTTACAACATTTGTAATCATCGTAGAAGGTGTTCTTATAGTATCTGTGTGCCCCACTTGTGATTCCTCCACATTATGAAATAAAATAGTTCGATATTCTCTTTCCCTTCTACTCGGTGTTATTTTCCATAATATTAATATGATCTTCATTTTCTATACCATGAATAACTAAATCCTCCTTGTACTCGATCTTGATGATCTGAGGTTTGAGTGATTAAGTTATGATGCTTTAATTTTACCTTTCCTTTTTAGGGGTTTAACCTTGAATTGCTCTTGAATTCTTTTGGGTTGGAGATATATCATCGATGTATACTCTCCGCCTTAGCTTTCATGCTTGGCTAGCCAAAGGCCGATAGTTTGAAGTGAGCACTCAAGAGGAAAGGGATTGGTATGCACCCTCGAGAGAGGCAGACATTCAAATCCCCCGGATTGGAGTAAAATCTAATAGTGGGGTTCACCGCGTAAAGCAAGCTTTAGGCCTCTGATTTAGACGAAAGTCGGTCGGACCTTCATAAACTCAGTCGGACACGACTTCGAGAGAAGCGTGTTTAAGCTTTAGGAACCTCCACGGTCAAGAAACTCTTCCCTATTAAGTTTAGGCTTTTATCGCATTTCTTTATTACTCTGGCCGAGGTGATTCTTGATCGAGTACATTTTCCTCCCTTTGTCGTAGTTCTTTAACACTTTATCATAATCGCGTCTAATAGTTCTTTAACTTAATACAGTGGTTCTCTTTCTAGCGATTAACTATATTTCCTTTCTTAATTACAATTTCCTTTTTAGCCCTCAATCTTTTCCTTCGATAAAATAAAAGCTTTCGTGTGAGTAAGTGTATTCAGCAATTCCCGGATTTCAATACGACACTAGTGTCCCCTAGCTACAATTCGATAGGTACACTTGCCTAGATGGATTGCTAGTTCGGTTGCTTTTATTTTCTTCACGATTAGTAGACAACAAGTTTTTGGCGCCGTTGCCGGGGAATCAGCTCTTGTTGATATATTGAAAACCCGAATCTATTACTTTTATCTTCCTTATTGCAAACCAAAAAGAAAAAAATCGCTTTAAATAATAATAATAATAATAATAAATATAATCATTTTCAATAGATACCCACATCACAAGTTTCCTACACCAACAAAATCCTCTCAAAAAGGGCAATGCGGTTTTAAGTGCCGCTATCTTGTCTAGTACCTTGCGAACCCTTCATCGGGTAGTCCTTGGGAAGTTTGGGAGCTAAAACATCAAAAAAAATATATACTTAAAAAAAAAAATATTAATATTAATAATAAACAATACTTCTCTCTTTCTTCTTCCAGTGCATGACCCGGGGAAGTCCGTCGGTTATTTTGGACTTGGACCACGAAATCGAGCGTACTCTTCGGAGAAGATTGCGATTTCAAGGCCCGACTCTTCAAATACCGGTCGAACATTCCGATTCATATTCTACCTTAAGAATGGACAATCCCAACAGAGAGGAAGTCTTGCAAAGACCCAACCAAGGGGAAGTCGTGCAAAGGACTATGTCCCATTATGCAAGACCAAACCTGGAGGGTACAGAATCTAGCATAGTTCGTCCCGCTATTGCGAACAATAACTTCGAGCTTAAGCCTAGCATCATTCAAATGGTGCAGCAATATGTACAGTTCGACGGATCGCAAGATGAAGATCCGAACTTGCATATTGCTAATTTTCTTGAAATCTGTGACACCTTCAAGATTAATGGTGTCTCGGACGATGCGATAAGACTAAGACTCTTCCCATTCTCCTTAAGGACTAAAGCCAAACAGTGGTTGAGTTCTCTTCCAAGAGGATCAATCACTACTTGGAACATTTTAACTGAAAAATTTCTTTCTCGTTATTTTCCCCCGCCAAAACTGCTAAGTTTCGAAATGATATAACTTCATATTCTCAAATTGATTCTGAGACCCTCTATGACACTTGGGAGAGATTCAAAGAACTTTTGAGAAGATGCCCACATCATGCTCTGCCTGTATGGTTGCAGGTTCAGACATTCTATAATGGGCTAAACCAAGTGACTAAGCAAATGATAGATGCCGCTTCCGCTGGTTCTTTAGACCGAAAAACTCCGGAAGCCGCTCTTGAGCTTATCGATGACATGGCGATGAACACTTATCAGTGGAATTCGTCCAGGTCTCGCCCATCTAAACCTGCAGGTATCTATGAAGTGGATTCGGTGACGCAACTAGCGATGAAAGTGGAAATGCTCAATAAGAAGATCTCGGAGATGACTGCTCCCTCCACCGCTAAGGTATATGAAAATGCTGCTGCTGCCGAGCAGGTGGATTATCTGGGGAACATACCCAGGCCTGCTCAAAATATCTCTGCGAATAATTTTTCTGCTTTTTCGAATTTTTCTTCTCCTCCTGGTTTTTCTGCTTCGTCGTACACTTATCATCCCGGATGGCGTAACCATCCTAATTTTTCTTGGAGTAATAATGCTAACGTAATACGCCCACCGCACGATTTTACACCACCACCACCACCGCAACAAAATTTTCAAAAACCTTCCCCTTTGGAAGAGATCATCGCTAAATATATAAGCTCGAACGATGCCACTATTAGAAATTTAACAGGATCCATGAAAAACTTAGAAAATCAAGTTGGCCAACTCGCCAAGGCCTTTTCCGAGAGACCACCTGGAACTCTTCCCTCGAACACTGAGCCTAACCCAAGGGAGCTCGCAAATGCGATTTCCCTTCGGAGCGGTAAAGTTGTTAACGAGCCCACCACAAGGGAAGAGCCAAGGGTGATTGCTCCTCCAGTTTTTACCCCCACGGAAAATGATAACTTAGATTCTGAAAAAGAAAAATCTACATTTGAAAAAGAAAACGATGGCTCTATTATTTCTGATTCTCAAAAAGAAAAAGATGATTTTCAAAATGATGCTCCTGTTGTCCTAAAAGAATTCCCGCCACCTCCTTATCCGGCTAGACTTAGGAAAGACAAACTAGATGATCAGTACCAACGCTTTCTTGAAATGTTCAAACAAATTCACATTAATTTGCCATTTCATGAAGCGATTAGTCAAATGCCGAAGTATGCAAAATATCTTAAGGACTTATTAACAAACAAGACAAAATTGGAGAACTTATCACATGTAACATTGAATGAAGAATGCTCGGCAGTCGTTAAAAATTCTAATCTGCCTAAAAAGATAAACGATCCGGGTAGTTTTTCCATTCCTTATGTCTTTGGTGATTTATTTGTTAAACATGCGTTGGCAGATCTAGGAGCGAGCATCAACTTGATGCCTTTTTCACTATTTAAGAAGTTAGGATTGGGCACTCTGAGCCCTACAAGGATGAGTATCCAATTAGCTGATAGGTCTATCAAGTATCCACTAGGTATCGTTGAGGACGTGCTAGTAAAGGTCGACAAATTCATCTTCCCGGTGGATTTTGTCATTCTTGATATTGAAGAAGACGTCGAGGTTCCTCTTATCCTTGGACGACCATTTCTAGCCACCTCTCGAGCAGTTATAGACGTTAGTAACGGAAAGTTGTTTTTGCGTGTGGGAGATGATGTGGTCACATTTTCTATAAATCAATCCATGAAAAACTCCTTAAAAAATGATGACTCTTGTTTTTTTGTTGACGTTCTAAATGAAGACTCTTCCCTTTCCCTTTCCAACATTTCTCCCAATGAATTTTCATCTTCGTTTTCTGAAATTTCTTCACATAATTTTGACAACCCGGTGATGTCGATCCAAGAAAATGTTGAAAATAATTTTGCATGTAGTAGGAAAAAGTATGAAAATCTTGTTTTTGAAAAAGAGAAAAATTTAAAAAATTCTTATGACGAACCACCCCAGCTTGATTTAAAACCACTGCCTGACCACCTCAAATATGCCTTTCTTGCAAAAGATTCAAAATTGCCCGTTATAATCTCGGCTTTTCTTTCCCAATCCGAAAACGATCAATTGATCGAACTACTACAAAAGCATCGCCGAGCTATAGCGTGGCAAATTTGTGATATTCCTGGCATCAGTCCCTCTTTCTGCACACACAACATATTTTTTGAAAATAATCCTAAGGGTGTAGTTCAACCACAACGTCGTCTTAATCCAAATATGAAAGAGGTTGTGAAGGGAGAGGTGCTTAAGTTATTAGATGCAGGGATAATTTATCCTATTTCCGATAGTCAGTGGGTAAGTCCAGTTCAGGTTGTTCCTAAGAAGGGTGGGATCACGGTAGTACCAAACGAAAACAACGATTTAGTTCCAACTAGGACGATAACGGGATGGAGGATGTGCATCGATTACCGTAAACTAAACGATGTCACTCGAAAAGATCACTTTCCCCTCCCCTTTATCGATCAAATTTTAGAACGTTTGTCCGGGCACAATTTTTATTGCTTCCTCGACGGTCTCTCGGGATATTTTCAAATCCCTATCTCACCCGAGGACCAAGAAAAGACGACGTTCACTTGCCCCTTCGGAACTTTTGCCTACCGTAGAATGCCTTTCGGATTATGCAACGCACCCGCCACCTTTCAGCGGTGTATGCTTGCTATTTTTGATAAATATGTAGAAAATATTATGGAAGTTTTTATGGACGACTTTTCCGTTTTTGGCGACTCATTCGATCTATGTTTAGAAAATTTAGGAAAAGTTTTAAAGCGCTGCGAGGAGACAAATTTAGTTTTAAATTGGGAGAAGTGCCACTTTATGGTACGTGAGGGTTTAGTCCTTGGCCACAACATTTCCGCTAGGGGAATTGAAGTGGACAAGGCAAAAATTGAAGTAATTGAAAAGTTACCGCCCCCTCTAACCGTTAAAGCGATTAGAAGTTTTTTAGGTCATGCGGGTTTTTATCGTAGATTTATTAAGGACTTTTCAAAAATCACTAAACCTCTCACCCACTTGCTCGAAAAAGACATTCCTTTTGTTTTTGATAAATCTTGTCTCGAGGCCTTTGAATTAATAAAATCGAAACTTATAAATGCTCCTATTATGATCGCCCCAGTTTGGGATTTACCTTTCGAAATTATGTGTGATGCGAGTAATCATGTGGTAGGTGCGGTTTTAGGTCAACGAATCGCTAAGAACTTTCATCCAATTTTCTACGCTAGTAAAACTCTCACTTTTGCGCAAGAAAATTACATCACGACGGAGAAAGAGCTCTTAGCAGTTATTTTTGCCTTTGATAAATTCCGACCGTATGTTACTCTATCTAAGGTTATTGTTTTCACGGACCATTCCGCTTTGAAGTACCTCCTTTCTAAACCGGATGCCAAGCCGCGTCTTATCCGTTGGATCCTCTTACTTCAAGAATTCGACTTGGAAATTCGGGATAAGAAAGGAGCGGAAAACCTAGCGGCGGATCATCTATCTCGCCTTGAAAATCCCAAACTTGATTTTTTAAATGAAACTTTTATTAATGACTCTTTTCCGGATGAGCGTCTTTTGAATATTTCTTCATCTTCTACCCCCTGGTTTGCCGATCTGGCCAATTATCTTGTGGCCCGGGTCCTTCCAAAAGAATACTCCACTCACCAAAAGAAGAAATTCTTTTCGGAGTTGAAGTATTATTTTTGGGAAGACCCATTTCTATTTCGCATTTGTGCAGACCAAGTGGTAAGGAGATGCGTTTCGCAGGAAGAGGGTCACCAAATTTTAAAACATGTTCATGAAGGTCCGACTGGCGGGCATTATCAAGCAAACCGCACCGCCCACAAAGTGCTTAGTGCTGGCTTCTATTGGCCAAGCATATTTAAAGATGCACAAATCTTTGTGGGCAGGTGCGATCGATGCCAGCGGACTGGAAATATTTCTAACAAAAATGAAATGGAGCAAAATTACTTTCTCGAGTGCGAAGTTTTTGATCTATGGGGTTTAGACTTTATCGGCGCATTTCCCTCCAGCTTAGGAAACAAATATATTCTAGTCGCAGTCGATTATGTTTCTCGGTGGGCAGAAGCCCAAGCTCTACCAAATAATGATGCTCGCGTAGTTATCAATTTTCTAAAAAAATTATTTTCTCGCTTTGGGTTTCCTCGAGCGATCGTTAGTGATAGGGGAAGTCATTTTTGCAACGCTCAGCACACTAAGGCTTTAGCCAAATATGGCGTTACGCATAAATTGTCCACTGCTTATCACCCCCAAACGAACGGTCAGGTCGAGGTAGTCAATCGCGAGCTTAAACGAATTTTGGAAAAAAGCATTTCTACTTCTCGTAAGGATTGGTCTTTAAAATTGGATGATGCTTTGTGGGCATATCGGACAGCGTACAAAACCGCCATCGGTTGTACTCCTTTCCGATTAGTCTATGGAAAATCGTGTCATCTTCCGGTAGAAGTAGAACACCGTGCGTATTGGGCGTTGAAGTTTTTTAATTTCGATCCGCACTCGGTCGGTGAGCATAGAAAAAACCAACTAAATGAGCTTGACGAGTGGCGAGCGTACGCCTATGAAAATAATAAAATTTATAAAGAACGCACGAAATTGTATCATGATAAGAACCTGCGCCACCCTAAAACTTTTAAACCAGGCGATCAGGTTCTTCTTTTTAATTCGCGTTTACGTCTCTTCCCGGGAAAGCTTAAATCTAGATGGTCCGGACCGTTCACGGTCAAGGATGTTTTTCCTTACGGCACTGTGCTACTTTCACACCCCGATAAAGGGGACTTTAAAGTTAATGGCCATAGACTTAAACTCTATTTCTCTAATGATTCTGTGACTCCTGCAAAGGAGAATCTTCTTTTTAATGCTTAGTTTCTTATTGTCTGATGGACATTATTTTTTTATTTATTTTTGGACTACTATATTTTTTTTATGAAACTCTTTTATTTGCACTGTTGTAATAAAAAACATTATCGGGCATCTGCCCATGGACTCTATCTTTTTGCTGTTATTTTGCACTTTCTACCGGAGGCCAATCAAGCCCATGATCGTGGTTGCCGCTCCGTCGCTGCTGATATCAGATGGATCAAGTCATACCTGCTAACGATCAAGTACTCTAAAAAACAAGCATGGGGGAGCGACATCCGCCTTCATCTCACAAACCTGGGGAAGTCCTGTTCTTTCTATTTCTTTATTTTTCCTGTATTTTCTTTTTCTCTTCTTCTCAGTCCCCTTCTCTTTTTCTTTTTGTTTCCTTCATTGAGGGCAATGAAGAGATTAAGCATAGGGGGGTCTAGTTTCTTTTGGTCTTTTCTTTCTGTTATTCTTCTTTCAAAAAAATATATTATGTTATGTCATCAAAACCCAAAAAAAAAAAAAAAAAAATCAAAAAAAAAAAAAAACAAATGTGCTCAAATCGATTTGAAAAACAAAATCAAAAATTATTTCTATCTTCATTTTTATGTTGCTTCTAGTGATGTGTAGGCCCATGCGGTTTCTTAGTTCTATATAGATTACTTTGGAAATATTTTTCTAAACCTATCATTTTAACATAGTCTAGTTCTACTAGTTGCTCTTTCTTAAATATAGGCATCCGGTTTTTAAGTTATAAGCTAGCAATGCGTAGTGGTGTCTTTTTATTCGGATAGTTACTTACGAATGGTTGCTAGGTATCATTAGTCCTTTTTCATTTGCGGGGTAGTCTTTCTTGGTGTCTAGAACTTGTACCAAGCTACTCTCGAAGCATTTGCACCGTTTTTACGTTCTTTAGAAATGATTTAGGCCACCATTTGAATAGTTTGAGCTTTTCTTGCCCACCAAAAACAAAACCCTTGCAAAACAATTTTGGGCCTTTTTCCTTATTTTCTTTGTTTTTAGCTCCACCTTTCATTTCATTATGTTCACCAAAGCCAAATATCTTTCCTATGTTTGCACTATAAATTTGAGCTTAAAAATTATTTTTTTGTGGGAAGGGTATTATTTTTGAAATAAATAGGAAATTCTCAAGCTTATTTTTGGAGCTTTCTTATCAAATGTTATTCAAAAGAAAAAAAAAATTGAAAAAAAAAATATCATTACAAAATCAAAAAAAAAAAAAAAGAAAATGAATGCAAAACGTTTATGTTTGGCCAAGTTTATAAAAGAAAAAAATTCATGGCCTTGTTTTTGTAGTTTCATATTGGAGAAATGACATAGTTGTTATTTCTCTTTTTTTTTTATGCTTTGGTTATTTTTGAGCTCACCTTGGTTTAGTGCCTAAAACCTTCATGTTTACCTTTGATTCCACTTACTAATCATTCACCTAAGCCAAGTTTTAATGCCTAGTAGAAGTCCTAATGATCTTAGAACTTAATTTCGCGTAGTGGAGAAAGTGTGAACGTACAAGCCTATGGCCACCATCATTGATGGATTTCTTTGGAGGTTATCTTGGAGGGTTTAGGGTTAATGTTTATCTAGCAACCTAGTAGTTTGTTAATGCGCCGTTTATTTAGAACTTCTACTATTGTTTTCCTTATTTTCATTTATTTTGGATGCCTTGTTTTTAAGATTTAGAAATTAGTAAACCTCTCTTATGTTTTAATGAGATTTTTAGACTTTCCCTTTCAAATCTTCTATTGTGCACTTCTCACCCCACTAGTTGATAATATGAATATTAGGATAGTTTAATTTTCCATGTTTTGTTTTTCTTAATTATGAAACCTAAATTAGCTTTGTTTATTTTCTATTTCCTCCCCTAGTTTTCATTTTTATTTGCTTGAGGGCAAGCAAATGTCTAAGCATAGGGGTGTTTGATGACTACTTTTTAGTCATCCTTTTTTGGGTAATTTAGTAGCTTAAATTTCTAAGTATTATTATAATTTTATGTTGTTGTATGCTGATAGTCCGTTTTATAGCCTAAACTATTATGGTATTTTTTAGCTTTCAATTTACAAAGCATGTCTTGTATGCTTATATTTTGACCCTTTTTTGTATATATTATTGTCACTAACATCTTCCCTTCTTTTTGCAGGATTTTACAAGTTTTACTGTTACACGCCCCATGGTCACGCCCTCCTAGGGCGTGTACCAAGGGCGTGTAACCTAGTGGAATGAAGCCGCCGGTCCGAAGTCAATCTCCACCAGAAACTAGCTGTCACGCCCACTGACACGCCCACTGACACGCCCTCCAGGGGCGTGTCTGACAGGCGTGACCCGTCAAGTCCCGAGAAGTCAGTACCGAGCTCAATTTCAACGCACCGAATCCGACACGTCCATATGTCACGCCCTCCAGGGGCGTGTTCGATGGGCGTGTAACTCAACAACCACGCCAGAATTAAATGCCAACGCTCCAGATGTCGCACCGAATCAGACACGCCCTATGGTCACGCCCTCCATGGGCGTGTCATAGGGCGTGACCCAGCCCGAAAAAACTCTATAAATAGGGATCATCTTCTAGTGTTTGAGGGGGCATGGAGAGAGATTAGAGAAGAAGAAGTGCTGCTATTTTAGTTTTTATGTCTTAAGCATGTCTCATCCTTTTTACTGCAAGTAATTGAGTTTCTTTTCATGCAAGCCTTTTTCGCATTTCTGTACTTCCTTTTTACAACATTTGTAATCATCGTAGAAGGTGTTCTTATAGTATCTGTGTGCCCCACTTGTGATTCCTCCACATTACGAAATAAAATAGTTCGCTATTCTCTTTCCCTTCTACTCGGTGTTATTTTCCATACTATTAATATGATCTTCATTTTCTATACCATGAATAACTAAATCCTCCTTGTACTCGATCTTGATGATCTGAGGTTTGAGTGATTAAGTTATGATGCTTTAATTTTACCTTTCCTTTTTAGGGGTTTAACCTTGAATTGCTCTTGAATTCTTTTGGGTTGGAGATATATCATCGATGTATACTCTCCGCCTTAGCTTTCATGCTTGGCTAGCTGAAAGGCCGATAGTTTGAAGTGAGCACTCAAGAGGAAAGGGATTAGTATGCACCCCTCGAGAGAGGCAGACATTCAAATTCCCCGGATTGGAGTAAAATCTAATAGTGGGGTTCACCGCGTAAAGCGAGCTTTAGGCCTCTGATTCAGACGAAAGTCGGTCGGACCTTCCTAAACTCAGTCGGACACGACTTCGAGAGAAGCGTGTTTAAGCTTTAGGAACCTCCACGGTCAAGAAACTCTTCCCTATTAAGTTTAGGCTTTTATCGCATTTCTTTATTACTCTGGCCGAGGTGATTCTTGATCGAGTACATTTTCCTCCCTTTGTCGTAGTTCTTTAACACTTTATCATAATCGCGTCTAATAGTTCTTTAACTTAATACAGTGGTTCCCTTTCTAGCGATTAACTATATTTCCTTTCTTAATTGCAATTTCCTTTTTAGCCCTCAATCTTTTCCTTCGATAAAATAATAGCTTTCGTGTGAGTAAGTGTATTCAGCAATTCCCGGATTTCAATACGACACTAGTGTCCCCTAGCTACAATTCGATAGGTACACTTGCCTAGATGGATTGCTAGTTCGGTTGCTTTTATTTTCTTCACGATTAGTAGACACCAAATATTTCATCATGTTAATGATCAGGATAATTGTTTTGCATCATTAGGGCCATGCAAAGATATACTTCATATGTTAAATGACTTTGGAAAATATTTGGAGAAATTAAATTAATTATATATAATTGGGAAAATTATGAAAAATTACCATACTCATTTTATTAGTTTATACCACCCTAGGATAAATATTTAAGGGTTGGTGGCCCAAGGATGTGAAAGTTCGATTTCGGGGTGGTATTAGGTCATGGGCTGCGTATAGTAAAGGTAGGCTATACTATAGGCCACCAGGGAATGAATCGACAACTGAGCTAGAGTCTAAGATCGGAAGTATAACCCTGGGTGGCAGTTGTATTCTAGAGACGAGAGTAAAGTGCAACCTTACACTTATCTAGGAGGAGGCCGACGGAAGACCGTCCTTCCTCAATCAATACTTTAAGTCACTAAGTCACTATAGGTAACAGTGAGAGAATAGGGAATTCTGGGTAGACATCAACTAAAGTAAATATCCTTGAGAAAGGGAGCTTTGGGATTCAGCCCATCGTAGCTCCTAGACACCTGAGAGCCCTTCACCGGGAATACCTTGGGCAGTCCTGGCATTAACCTTAAGTCAATAGGTATAACAATCGGTAGACAAGAGTAGTCTAATTGGTTAAGTGAGCTGGACATGTTCTCACTCGTGCCGGGTTGGAGGGACTTAGAGTCTATGGACTACATGCTCACCCGTGCAGAGTTGGAGGGAAGTGGTTGATATATATATACTCACCCGGGTAGGGTTGGAGGTTTTGTAGCACATGCTCACCCGTAACGGGTTGGAGGGAATTGGGACAGGATAGTCCTGTGAGCTGGAGGCTCAAAATATTATACTTGCATGTGCATAAACTAGTGGCGGGCCATGCAGTACTGGCCAGTCGTCACACCGACGGCAGTACGGTGGACCAGGCGGGTGCGAGGGTTAGAGGGACCAGTAGGTTGTTTATACTGAGGTCTGGAGGACTTTTCCTGATAACGCGCACCCGACCCAACAAGACTGACAGGTAGTCAGCAAAGTGGTACGCAGAGACTCTAGAGTGCACTTGTCGGTGTACAGAGGCGTACAAGAGAGGTTTAGGCCTGGTAGTGTGTATACCCGCCTAGAAGGCAGAGACGCCCGCTCCGCTGCTGCTGTAGCCACAACGGTAGTACCTGAGAGTGATGCTAGCTCTCGAAAAGTGAGAACTAAAGGTCTGTGATCACGGAGTCGTGTGTGTGAGTTGCACTGCATGTTCATATCATACCCACCATATAGATGCATATCATTAACTTTCATAACAACCTATGACACCTAATGTATAAGTGGTATGGGACGCTTATATATTAGGACCTGCTAAACGACCCCTTAGTCTATAAGCTTGAGTGGGCAAGTTTATAGGTTAAGGTTATTCCTTTTATATATATATACTGCTTGTGACAACCGACACCTCATCGTATAAATGGTATGGGACATTATATACGATGGGAGCCTAGTAGAAGATCCCTTGCTTATGTGTACTCGCATAAGTGAAGGTTACTTTCTTTACTTATATTCATGTATATTCTGCTATTAGTTCTTGTCACCTGCTTCCACCTTTGTCACCCCTTGTGTGTCCTCCGCTTCGTCCTCCCGCTCAGTGCCTAGGAGTTGCAGGGCGAGGTGCGGAGGAAATGACTTAGTATTTTTGACTAATGGTCGGTGACCATACTATTTTTAGGAGCTCGAGGAGAGGGACAAGCACGGCGAGGAGGCAGGGCTTGAGGGGCAGATACCGGCTACTACTACTGGAGCACATGTTCAAGTGTGATGATTTGAGATGATAGATTCCGCTGCTATTAGATTGAGAGAGAGAGAGAGTGATTTGATATTGATGTACTGGGCATAAGCCCTTATTACACTCTTTTGTTGTACTCATTATGGACTATATTTTGTACTCATCATCTCTTTATATGATATGTACTCTGTGGCTGTGGACTTGTGTAGTTTTGTTTACTATATACTTAATTTCTATTTCTCATATTGGCCGAACAGGTTATGATCATACTAGGCGGCAGGATCGACGTCTTGCGGTGTCGACTAACCCGTGTGTTAGTGTCACCGTAAGGCGGCGGTTCTGGGCATAAGATCCGGGTTAGCCTCGGAATGGGGAGACAGGATCTCACATCATCAACCCTTCATTCACCGGCACTTGATCAACTGCGATCACCTGCGAAGGCTCTTGCACCGCCTTCCGCAATACTTAAATGTTGAATACATCGTGTAGACCACTCAACTCTACTGATAGCCTCAGACGATAAGTCGTTTCGCCGATCCGCTGTAGAATCTCAAATGGTCCAAGGTACCTCGGGCTCAACTTTTTCAAGCGTCGTACCCGTGAAACTATAGGGTTTCTCTACGAGGTGGCACAACACTTGTGCACGCAGCGGAAGTAAAGTAAAATCAATAACAACCAAAAAGCGATTGGGATCGGGCCATGAATGTTGAATTAAGAAGTTAACAAAAACTAGGTAAAATTACCTTGGCAGCATTGAGTCACAACTAAACGAAGATGCTCCAATGTATGAGTCCTTGTCAGCTACGAGTTCCACGTAGAATAGCATCTACGTCTCTGTAGAATTCCACACGAGCGGGAGAACACTGAGCTTCGTCGCACGAAGGATCGGGAAAGGAGATCGACTGAACCTTGCACTTCCACAGACTTCTAGGTCCGCTCCAGGAAGAGCAGCACCGGCGACTATCGTCGGAGAGGAGGATGTCAGTGGAACGAACGAGGCGGAGGAACACTTACGTCGGGCGGGGTTCGGGATACGGCGGACCGACAGAATGGCGGAACACTTCCGTCGGATTCAATTCGGCCACAAGAGAATACCTTACTTCCCAAAACCCTAAGCCCTAATTTATACCAAAAGGTTTAAACATACCTAGGAATTTCGCTTTCCGCAGACCACCCAAAATAGGGTTTCTGAATCGTTCAGAAAGAATCCGCTCTAGGTTCGGCGAGAATCAGCTTACAGAATCGACGAGAATCATCTGCAGAATCGTCGATACTCTGCTGCAGAATCGTCGAGAATCATCAGCTAGAATCGTCGAGACTCAGCTGCAGAATCGTCGAGAATCATCAGCTGGAATCGTCGAGTATCACCATTCGTCGGGAATCCAACAGTTCGATTCTCGACGAATTTGCCTTAGTCGGTGAGTCATACTCGACGATTCTCGACGAATCATTCTCGATGAATGATTCTCGACGAATCATTCTCGACGAACCTCCTTGGCAACATTTGCCTGACCCCATTCTGTATGGTGATTGGTAGCCCTTACCAACAAAGTAAATCTTCTAACTTCTCCACATGCTCTTATGTGCGACCATGGTAACTCCAACAGTCTCCCACTTGTACTTTAAAGTATAAAACCAAAAACCTTACAAACAATGAGCGGCATCTAGCAATGCATCATTGCTACCCAAGCAATAAGAGTTCATAACTCAAAAGCCTATATGAATAATGTCCTACCGTTGTCTTTGTCCCTTTGTCCCTTATATCCGGAAAGAACTAAAGGCATGGACCGTGTCACCCTCATAATATTTCAATCCAAGTTTCTTGATCTAGAACGGACTTCAAGAGAATGGTGAGTCCAATATGACATATTGACTCAACCAAGCATGGTCATGCATTTCTCAGTCCAGCTCCATCAAGGGGCCCATGGATGCAACTCCTGTCATATAGGAGGACAAATCCCATATCTGCTCACACACAAACACCCAAATGATTTGTAACGTGCCCAACAACCACCCTTATCATCAACCTTTCTCAAGGAAGACTTTAGATGGCATAAAAGCACGCTCTTCCTCACTTCATGAATATTGTGACTTCAGGTCAAAGGACCACAACACCATTATCAATTGATACCTACTCGTGACACGTTTAGATAAGAATCCACAAAGTAGTCTCAGGTTGGGTCTGTCCAGTACAACTTGTTCATTAACAAGTACCCATGTGATGACTTGATATCACAATATCATGACCCGTGAGAACTAGTCATCAGTAAACGCACGTGCTAGTCTTAATGTATCATCATCACCCTTAGCTTCTATGATGATTCAATGACCAGGGACCTTTTTAGAATGAAGCTTCAAATAAATCATAGGCTCTCACATTCAAGTCACGTACTTGATGTCCTATGGAATCGAACATTCTAAGGGTATTTATTATGTTAACATTTAACAATCGTATAGAGAAATCATAATAAAAGAACTTGCCATTAATTTTAAAAGAAAAATATTGGTACACAATTCATCATATGAATAAATAACAAATAGCTAACAGAATATACGTTTACACGCAACCCACAAGACTCTCACTAGAGTTGATCATTTAGGTATCACATACCCATTGATCTAGTATGACCATCATGCTTTCTCTGCACAAGAGGCTTTGTCAGTGGATCCGCAATATTATCCTCAGTCAGCACTCTGCAAATGTTCACATCTCCTTGTTCGACAATCACACGAATAAGATGGAACCGCCGAAGTATGTGCTTGGAGCACTGATAGGATCTAGGTTCCTTAGATTGCAATTGCACCATTATTATCGCAGTAGAGAACTACGGGACCAACAATGCTAGGAACTACATCAAGCTCGCCGATGAATTTCCTAATCCATACAAACTCCTTTTCTACGTTAGCTACAGCGATATACTCGGCTTCTGTTGTAGAATCAGTAACTGTCTCTTGCTTGTAACTCTTCCAGCTCACAGTTCCTCCATTAAGGCAAAACACAAACCCTGACTGAGACTTTGAATCGTCCCTATCAGTTTTGAAGCTAGCATCCGTGTAACCACTTACAACGAGCTCTTCCTCTCCACCATACACCAAGAACACATCCTTTGTCCTTCTCAAGTACTTCAGGATATTCTTGACTGCAATCCAGTGACACTCACCGGGGTCTGACTGATACCTGCTAGTCATGCTCAAAGTAAAGGAGACATCGGGTCGAGTACAAAACATTGCATACATGATTGATCCAATTACCGAAGCATATGGAATCAACTTCATGCGGTCCTTATCTTCACAAGATTTTGGGCAATGGTCCTTAGAGAGATTCACACCATGAGACATGGGTAAAAATCATTTCTTGGACTCAAGCATGTTGAACTGCTTCAAAATCTTCTCGATGTATGTACTCTAGGTCAAACCCAGCAACTTATTCGATCTATCTCTATAGATCTTAATACCGAGTATATAAGTCGCTTCACCCAAGTCCTTCATAGAAAAGCAGTTCCCTAGGTTATTCTTAACAACTTTCAGGGTAGGAATGTCATTCCCAATCAACAGTATGTCATCTACATATAATATCAGGAAGACAACAATGCTCCCACTAATTCTCTTGTAAACACAAGGCTCATCTTCATTCTTGATGAAACCAAACTCTTTGATTTTCTCATCAAAACAAAGATTCCAACTTCGAGAGGCCTGCTTCAGTCCATAGATGGACCTGTTCAGCTTGCATATTTTAGTGGCTTCATTTGGGGATACAAAACCCTCGGGTTGTGTCATGTACACTTCCTCAAGGAGGTTTCCATTAAGGAAAGCCGTTTTGACATCCATCTGCAAGATCTCGTAGTCATAATAGGCAGCAATAGCAAGCAATAACCTTATGGACTTTACCATGGCAACAGGGGAAAAGGTCTCATCATAGTCAATATAATGAATTTGCTTCAAACCCTTAGCCACCAGTCGCCCTTTGAATGTCTATACATTCCCATCCATGTCGGTCTTCTTCTTGAAGACCCATTTACACCCTATGGGTCATTCCCCTTCAGGTAGTTCCACCAAGTTCCAAACTTGGTTTGCATACATTGAGTCCTTTTCGGATTTTATAGCCTAAAGTCATTTGTCGGAGTCCGGTCCATTCATAGCCTCTTGGTAGGTTGCTGGTTCATCATCATGATGCATAAGTAACACATTACCTATTTGAGACATGAGAAATCCATATCTCTCAGGCTCAAATCTTAGTCTACCAGATCTACGTAGGACTTGTGTTTCTTGAGTAGGTTCTCTAGCAACAACATCTTGTAGTCCTATCTCAGAATCCAATTCCGGTTCATTCACTACTTGTGGTTCTTGAACTTCTTCAAGTTCTACCTTTTCAGTCTTTCTTGATAAGAATTCTCTCTCCAAGAAGACGTCAGTCCTTGCGACAAACACTTTGCCCTCGGACGGTAGGTAAAAGTAATACCCTTTCATTTCCTTAGGATATCCCACCAGATAACATTTATCCGATTTGGGTTCCATCTTATCAGGCATTTGACGTCGCACGTATGCCTCACAGTCCCAAATTTTAATGAACGACATACTAGGATGCTTCCCAGTCCATATCTCATATGGTTTCTTCAGAACCATTTTTGTTGGAGCGCGATTCAGTGTCATTGCAGCAGTCTCTAAAGCAAAACCCAAAAAGGAAATAGGCAAGTCTACATGACTCATCATCGAACGTACCATGTCTAACAGAGTACGATTTCTCCTCTCAGACACACCATTATGTTGTGGTGTTCTAGGTGGAGTGAGCTGATACAATACCACACTCTTTAAGATGATCACGGAACTCATGACTCAGGTATTCGCCACCTCGATCAGATCGGAGTGCTTTAACCCTTTTACCCAACTAGTTTTCTACTTCATTCTTGAACTCTTTGAACTTTCAAAGGTCTCAGATTTGCACTTCATAAGATACACATATCCGTATCTACTGAAATCATCAGTAAACGTAACGAAGTAGAAATACCCACCTCTAGCTATGGAGCTCATGGGTCCGCATACATCACTATGTACAACACCCAAGAGATCCTCAGCCCTCTCAGTATAACCAGTGAAAGGGGCATTAGTCATCTTGCCTAACAAACAAGATTCGTATCGCTCAAATGATTCATAATCAAATGTGTCTAAAAGTCCATCTTTATGGAGCTTAGATATGCGCTTCTCGTTTATATGGCCCAAACGACAATGTCATAGATATGTAGGGTTTGAGTCATTTGTTCTTAGTCTTTTATTATTTTCTACATTATAGATCAGATGGTCCAAGTTCAAAACATAAAGACCATTAAACAATTGGGCTACAACATAACAAACCTAATTCTTAAATATAGAACAACAGTTGCTCTTAATTATAAAAGAAAATCCAATCATTTCCAAGCATGAAATAGATATATTGTTTCTAGTTATGGCCGGAACGAAATAACAATTATCTAATTCTATTACAAGCCCACTGGGCAAAGAAAGACAGTAAACCCTACGGCTACAACAACAACTCTTGCTCTATTGCCGACACGCAGGTCCATCTCCCCTTTACTCAGCAATCTTCTCCTTTCTAGTTCCTGCACATTTATACAAATGTGAGAACCACATCCGGTATCCAATACCCAAGATGAAGGAGCTGATAGGTTTATCTCTATAACATAAATATTTGAAGCGGAAGTCAAACCACCCTTCATTTTCTACAGACTCTCAATGTAAGAAGGACAGTTCCTCCTCAAATGACCAGCCTTGCCACAGTGGTGGCGTTTCCCTTCCTTCACCATGCTCTTATTTTTCTTCAGTGCAGAAGACTTGGGCTCAAGATGTGACTTAGGTCCCACCTTCGTCTTCTTAAAGCCCTTGGCCTTACCCTTGCCCTTATGCACCATCAGTATAGGGCTGGCAGGATTGGCCTTCTTCATATAGATCTCGGCAGTTCTTAACATACCTAGGAGCTCGGGATGTGTCTTGTCTATTTCATTCATGTTGTAGTTAAAGTCAAACTGCTCATAACTGTCCGGCAACGATTGCAGGATCAGATCTGTGGCCAACTCTTGACATAGAGGAAAACTCAGCCTTTCAAGGTTCTCTATATACCCAATCATCTTGAGTATGTGAGTCCCTACTGAGTCTCGAACTCCCATCTTGCACTGAAATAACGCTTTTGTTACGTCAAACCTCTCTTGACGAGCCTGCCCTTGAAACATTTTCTTGAGATGCTCGTCAATCTCCTTGCACCCCATTTTCTCATGTTGCTTCTGAAGCTCAGAGTTCATGGTGGAAAGCATAAGGCATTTGATGTCTAAGGCGTCATCAGTAATCTTCTTATAAGTATCCTTATCAGCACGGGAAGAATTCCCGGTCGGCACCTCGGGGGCTTCTTCTTCCAAGACATAGAGCTTTCGTTCTTGCCTGAGAACAATTCTCAGGTTCCTGTACCAGTCCATGTAGTTGTTCCCACTGAGCTTATCTTTCTCAAGGCTGGCTCTCAGAGACAGAGTGGAGTGTGAACCACTTGCCATGGAATTCTACAAGAATTCATGCAGAATAATATCAGTACCAAAATTTTTAAATACAATTTATTTAAATTTGGACTTCAATTAAAATTCCCACTATTTTATTCGAAATGATGGACCTCACTATCAATTCAGAGAGTTAGTGCGAGCTACTCTCTTAGTGGACAAGATCCGTATTTCACCAACACAATGAGTCAGCTTTGGCTTTTCTCTCATGATATGGTTATTTAGGTAGGCAACGCTTGCCAATTACATCCTCATGCAATTCTTGTATGGTTGGTGAATAACTCCTTATTCGCAACCATCATATGGTGCATGCCATCCCTATGCCTCGAGGCACTCAACCTTTGAGGTCACCTAGTTAAGTTAGACCCGATGTCGACAGTGGGATATCATAATTATCCGCTCGCACCCTTACCAAGATAGATTAATGCACCTTGCATTGTCAAGCCCACACTTCATCGATTGAGCAAGGAAGAGTGTCATCCATCGGAAGGCATTCGAACACTTTATATTAGATGAAGGGATTTTTGATTATAGGTTAACAATTAACCATTATCAACATTTGATCAATGTGCACATCCTCAGAAAAACATTTTCTAAAATCCACATGCATCCCTTATGTACACAACGAGGTACTATCAACATTTGATAGAAGAAAGGGCTAAATCTGAACATCCGGACTCTTCCAGATCTTCAGATTTACATGCATTGGACAAAGGCAAAGGTAACTCGACTTAAAGCAGTAGACAAGCTCGTCTCTCATTATTGGATTCAAAATCAAAAACAATACACAGGTTCATTAACCACTCGAGGGATGGTTACTGCTAAGGAGACAACAATTTCTAACAATTAGAAATTACAACAAAATCCCAAATGTTCCTGGCGGGGTTCCAAAGGACAGAGCCCCTAACTATTGGTTATGGGCTCACCGCTTCCCTTGGAAAAATCATCAACAATTGATGTTCCAGGATTAAATCTAGACATTTATAACACTTCTAAATTCCTAAGTTTACACGTACTGGAATAACCTAACTTCAAAAATAACAATCATGGCCGAAACCTCGCTTTGATACCACTGTTGGGTTTCTCTACAAGGTGGCACAACAGTTGTGCACGCAGCAGAAGTAAAGTAAAATCAAGAACAACCCAAAAGAGATTGGGATCGGGCCATGAATGTTGAATCAAGAAGTTAACAAAAACTAGGTAAAATTACCTTGGCGGAGTTGAGTCACAACTCAACGAAGATTCTCCAATGTATGAGTGCTTGTCAGCTACGAGTTCCACGTAGAATAACGTCTACGTCTATGTAGAAATCCACATGAGCGGGAGAACACCGAGCTTCATCGCACGAAGGATCGGGAAAGGAGACCGACTGCACCTTGCACTTCCACAGACTGCTAGGTCCGCTCCAGGAAGAGCAGCACCGGCGACTATCGTCGGAGAAGAGGAGGCGGCGGAACGAACGAGGCGGCGGAACATTTCCGTCGGGCGGGGTTCGGGATGCGGCGGACCGACAGAATGGCAGAACACTTCTGTCTGCTTCGATTCGGCCACAGGAGAATACCTTACTTCCCAAAACCCTAAGCCCTAATTTATACCAAAAGGTATAAACATACCTAGGAATTTCGCTTTCCACAGACCACCAAAAATAGGGTTTCTGAATCGTTCGGTGAGAATCAGCTCTAGGTTCGGCGAGAATCAACTTACAGAATCGACGAGAATCATCTGTAGAATCGTCGAGACTCAGCTGCAGAATCGTCGAGAATCATCAGCTGGAATCGTCGAGACTCAGCTGCAAAATTGTCGAGAATCATTAGCTGGAATCGTTGAGTATCACCATTTGTCGAAAATCCAACAGTTCGATTCTCGATGAATTTGCTTTAGTCGGCTAGTCATACTCGACGATTCTCGACGAATCATTCTCAACGAACCTCCTTGGCAACGTTTTCCTGACCCCATTCTGTATGGTGATATGTAACCCTTACCAACACAGTCAATCTTCCAACTTATCCACATTTTCTTATGTGCAACCCTGCAGGCTCATATCACGTTGGCAGTGAGATTACATGTTTGACCACTTCTAGATCACCATGGTAACTCCAACAAAAACACCCTTGAACGACGTTACCTTCAAGTACAACCAATCACCAACCGCGAACTCCACGTTCCGATGCTTGGCATTGTAGTACTTAGCTTGTCTATCCTGAGCGATCAGCAAATGCTCTCAAATGATTCACACCAAAGAAGTAGCGCTTTCCACCTCTTGCTTTTGCTACAACCTTGCCTCACCTGTTTCTAGCCACGACAACGGCGTGCGACACTTTCGACCATATAGGGCATCAAAGGGCCCCATTTGAATACTCGCCTGGTAGCTATTGTTGTACGCAAACTCCACCAAATACAGGTGTTCTTCCCAATGCTTTCCGAAGTCTAGTACACACATGCGAAGCATGTCTTCCATAGTTCTATTGACCTTCTAGGTCTGCCCATTCGTCTGCGTATGGAAGGCTGTGCTGAACTTCAACTTAGTTCCAAGCATCTGTTTCACCAACCTCCAATAATTTGACGTGAACTGCCCATCTCGGTCACTCACGATGCCTCGGGGCACACCGTGAAGCCACACAATATTATCCACATATAACTTTGCCAGTTTATCCACAGCATCATCCTTCCTATGAAGAATGAAGTGCACACTGATAGTTTAACTTTCAAGGCAGCCTAAACACCTAGAGGGGGGGTGAATAGGTCCTGCTTCTTTTTCTAAAACTTCTAGACAGAATTCAATTTATTAACTAATACAAAAACACAGCAATCACAGAAAACAACACATCACAGATTGCACTATGTTTTATAGTGGTTCCCCAAGGTCTGGGTACATCCACTTTCCCCCTTCACCTATCTAGCAGTATGCTAGATTCGGCCAAACTTCCACTTATCTCAGATCAATAGATCTTACAACTCAGAACCCAACTGGTTCCTACAACTCAGGCACAACTGCCCTACCTCAGCCTTGCCCCAAGGCCTACAACTCAGAGAATATCCTTCTCCTACACTCAGGCAATCAGCCCTACCACTCAGAGTTCAACACTCCTACACTCAGCCTTTATAACATAGGCTTACAACTCAGATCTGTATAAACAGAACCTACAGAAATATAGAAAAGATTGTTTTTAAATTTGTCTTGCCAAATTGAGAGAGAAAAGGCAATGACAATTCTTAATCAGCTGATGCAATCAACTGTTTCTTAGCCTTCTTCAAAGCTTCTTGAAAATGTACTTAGCTGAGTTGATTCCAAACAGCTTCTTGATAATCCACTGGTGGATTCTTTCTTCTTCTTCAAATTCTGACTTGATCTCTCTCTATCAGCACTTGAATGATTCTTCAGAATTCTGGTTAGAACTCTTCTTAGATCTATCCTTAGATAGTCTTCTTAGATCTTCTTGAGAAGATCTTCTTAAGTGCCTTGCACTTTCTTGAAATGATTTGGATCGGAATCCTTCTTCAAAAGTTCTGGAGTTAAGAATTTCTTCAATGTTGAGAAGGTTATTTCCTTCTTCTGAATATGTCTATTTATAGACTTCCTTCATGGTAACCGGCTGATCCGGTTTCTAACAGTTCTCTGACAAGTCTGACAGCTTCAGTTAACCGGTGGCAACCCACAGCTGTCAAGTCTTCAACAAGTCCTGTGCCTTAGTCTTGAACCACAGTGTGTCGAGACAGTCTGTCAGAAAGTGTCGAGACCATCTGTCTATTTGTGTCGACACAATTGACTTTGGTGTCGACACTGCCTTCAGTGATGTCGACTAAGTTGCCTTTGAGTCGACACGGCTTCTTCTGCAAACAATTTGATCTTGACTCTTCAGTGTGTCGACACAAGTCCTGTGTGTCGACACAGTTGTTGTAGAATCTTAACTTCAGTAAGTGTCGACTTAGCCTTCAGGTGTCGACACAGTCTTCTTTTAACTCTGCTTCAATGTGTCGACTCAATCACAATGTGTCGACACATTCTGCTGTTGTAGACAAACTTGTGGTCGACTATATTCCTTGAGGTCGACTATGTTCTTCTGTGTCGACATTTTTTTTCAATGTTGAGGTCGACGCTTTCCTTCTGTGTCGACACTTTTTCCCAGAGTAGTGTCGACTTACTTCTTCTGTGTCGACACATTTTCCCAGTGTTGAGATCGACTATGTTATGTGTCGACACTTTTTCCCAGAGTAGTGTCGACTTACTTCTTCTGTGTCGACACATTTTCCCAGTGTTGTGTCGACAACTTTCTTCTATGTGTCGACACATTTTCCTTTGTGTCGACACTTGGACTTAGAATTTTTCTGTAAACTTTAACATTTCTTTACCTGCACATGTCAACTCAAAACTACATCAAATACAACATGATGTATATCATTGAGCTAGGTTGGGCTTCTTCAAATCAGGTACACATTTTCCAATGTACCCAACAATCTCCCCCTATTTGGAGAAGTCATAACCCTTATAGCCAATGATATACACCATTTATAAATAGTATAAAATGATGATATATGACAATACACAGGGATACTTAATTATAAACAAAATAATAAGAACATCATGGATAAAACAATCTATCACAGATTTAACAAAATTTTGTTTATTACTGGGTAATGTTTGATTACATGGTTTTTCTTTGACAGATTACATCATTACAAAACATTATGAAAGAACTAAACATTATCAGGATTGATTAGGCTCTCTAATAACAATCCCTTGGCCAGATTTAATTTTAGCTGTCACAGGAGCTTCTGATTCTTCAGCCATCTTTTTTCCTTTAAGATCAGCTTTCTTCTTAGCTTCTTCCTTGAGCCTTTGCCTTTCAAAATAGTGAAAAGGCTTTGGGAAGTATTTGCTTGGCTCCATAGCATCAGTTGGAAGTCTTCCCATCTTAGCTTTCCTTCTGAATTGTACAATGGCTTCTTGTCTTGCCTCATACTTCTGCCATTCCTGCTCATTGTACCACTTGCCCCTTTCATGAACTTGATCTTTGACAGCTTTCCATGCAGTGAGTATTATATTTCTGGAAGTAGGACTCCACTGCTCAAAATCTGGCTCCAGCTCAGCCTGCTCTCTAAATCTTTTCTTTGACAGTAGAGCATCTTGCTGATCTTGCAAATTTACCTCAGACTTATCAACCTTTCCAAAGATAACATTTACAACTTCCTTTGAAGGACTATACATATATTGCACTTGCTGATCCAATATATCAAAATCTGGAGGGGGGTATATGACTTGGGCAACCTCAGGTTGGTCACCTTCAAGTAGTCCTGTTTGTAATCCTGACTCAGCCACCATGTTATCATCACACAATGGTGGATATCCCAATGTGGCTCTTATACTATTGGTCACCCATTTGGCATGCTCAGAGCCTGCATGAATTAGCATCCTCTCCCCCTTTATGGTTTCTCTTGAGACATGATCTCTAAGATCTTCTTTCTGGAATCGAATTTGGCCATCCAAATAATTCACTCCCTCCTTGAAAAATGGTCTTAACTTTTGAAGCTTTTCAGATATTTCCTGTTGAGAGGTTGTGATGGCAGTCTTAACAGATGCAATTGCAGCCTGAAAATTCTTATCAAACTCTGCCATTTCTTTGGCTTTATCTGCAGGCATCCCTGGAACAATCTTCTTCACCTCTTGAATGATCTCATTATGAGATTCAGTTAAATTGTCATTCATTCTTATTTGATTTTCCAGAACATAACCTTGCTTCAAAACAATATCATCCACCTTTGTAGAGATAGCCTGCTGTTGTTTAGCCAGATAAACTACAGCATTGCCACCCTTGTGGAAGCAATCTGTCATTTCAGTTTTATTCAAGTTGACTTGAAATTGGATAGATTTGATATCTTGGGCTAAGTCAAACTGCAGAGTTTTGTTTCTTTCATCAACATATTTCTCAATGGCCACCCTGTGGTCATCCAATTTCACCTGTAAATCCACCAAGAACTTGTTATAATCAACTTCAGGAGGTGGAGGTGGAGGTATTGTCTGTAAAGCCTGCCTATAAGTCTTGCTTCTTCTTTTAAATACAACCAGTTTTCTTTTCTTAGCCAACCTGGCTTCTTCAGTCTCAGATTCAGAAGTACTCTCTATGTTAACTCTATCTGCTTCAGTGCCATGTTGCTCAGTTTCAACATGTAGAGGCTCCCCCTCAATTCTTTGCTCCTCCTCTACTTCTTGTACTTTCTCAATCTCTTGAACTTTTTCCACTCCTTGTTCTAGCTCTATGTCAAGAGGCTGCTCAACATCTTGAACCTCTTCTATTCTATCAGTAGCTGTATCAACATCTGGGAATAACTCTTCCATAGTAAATTCCAGTTGAGTGGTCACTTTTGCAGCAGTTAAATCTGGAGATATGTTTAACTGTGCTACCTCTTGGACTTGCACCTCAATATTTGTAGTGGCAGGTGTAGGTGTGGACACTAGCTCCCCCTGAACCTGTGCAGTAATAAGAATAAGAGCAATGTCTTTTAAAGTTAAAATACATTAGCTCCTCCTATACCTAAGCAGGTGTAGATACCTTTGGAGCAGAAGTGGAAACTTGCTCCCCCTGCATCTGTGCAGGTGTTGATACTTCCTGGACCACAGTTGAGTCAAGCTGTGTCCCTTCTTGTACTTGGTCAGATTCTTGATTTGGTGTAGGGGATTGCACAGGGGTGTCTGGCCTGTTCTCTTCAGGCACATCCTTTGACAGCACCCTATCCCACCTGGTGAATAGTCTCATATCCATTCTTCTCATATGGTTAATCTTGCTCCCCTGCAGCTGCTGCATCACTTCAGGAATTACTCCATTGAAGTACAGGCTCATGATCCTAGCCATGTTAGGCTTCTTGATTCCCTCTTTGATCTTGTCAAAGAGCACTCCTGACCAATCAGTAGGAATAGTAAATACTATCCTGGTCATCAGGCTGAACATATAGGCAGAAATCCTATCATGTCCACCTGTCTTGCAGAGGATTACCTTCCCAACTATCTCAGACAAGAACTTCCCTTGCTGATTCATTCCCTTCCTATTGAAGGCAGCTCCAATCTTCAATCCTTGGTCCAGTCCACACCATTGAAGGGCTTCCCTTGTCCTGGAGATAGGAACTTCCTCTTCATTTTCAACTACTTTCAAGTGGAAGATTTTTCTTATACTTCTTTGGTTAATCTTGATCTTACTCCCTTGAACTGTAGACTTAATCTTGAGGCCAGTTGAATGGACTGATGCAGAGATAAAGAACTCGTGCACCTCCTTCTTCCAGATCTTGGATGGTTCTGAGACAATGAATTCTAACCCTGATGCAGAGAGAAGGGTGATAACTCCTTGAACATCAGGCGGCGCCTCTGCAAACGCCTGGCGCACCAACTCATACCCTTCATTAACATTGTCTTCAATCCTTGGCGCCATCGTTGTGTCGAGAAAGCTTGAGAGAAGAGAGAAAGAAAGACTGTCGACACAGGGTTTGAGTTTCGAAAACCTTGAAAGCGTGTCGACACAAAGAGCTTTTTGACCTATTATAGCTTCTGTTGAAAGAAGTTCAAAAGGCGCCAAAGACAGTCTAAATGTGTTGACACAGACGGAATGTGTCGACACAAGCTTCTATTAATCTCGACATTTCTTTAGTCTACTATGTGTCGACACCAATTTGTGGTTATGTCGACACCTTGGATATATAGTAGAAAGACAGAAATTCTGTGTCGACACTAAGGACAAGTGTCGACACATATTTTGTAAGTGTCGACACCATAATTCTGGTTGAGTCGACATTACATTCCTGGTTAAGTCGACAATAAAACTCTTAAGTGTCGACACATATTCTCTGTGTCGACACAATATTTCTGACTTGTCGACATAATTTCTCTGAGTCGACACATTATTACTGAATGTGTCGACACATTCTTACTTAGCCAATTTCTGTAACTTCAATGTGTCCTTTTTAACACTTGATTATTGTTGTTACTACTTTTACTTACTTATTAACCATTTCAATAGCATTGTTAATGATTTTGTTTAATACATTAATCAATGGTTAACATACCTAATTCAATTTTGAATTTATTGAATTTGGTTTCATCTAAAGGCTTAGTAAATACATCTGCTATTTGATAATCTGTTTTTACAAATTCCAATGAGATGTCACCTTTCTCTACATGTTCTCTAAGAAAATGATATTTGATTTCTATATGCTTAGTTCTACTATGAGAAACTGGATTATTAGCAATAGAAATAGCACTCTTAGAATCACATAAAAGGGGTGTTCTACTTACCTGAATACCATAATCTTTAAGCTGATGCTGCATCCATAATAGCTGTGCACAGCAGCTTCCTGCAGCAATATACTCTGACTCAGCTGTGGAAATTGCCACACTAGTCTGTTTTTTACTACTCCAAGATATTAGTCTTCCTCCCAGGAATTGACAAGTACCTGTAGTACTCTTTCTATCCTCTCTACATCCTGCAAAATCTGCATCTGAATAGCCTGTTAGTTGAAAATCTCTATTCCTAGGGTACCAAAGACCTAGAGTAGGAGTGCCCTTTAGATATCTCAGAATCCTTTTTACTGCAGTATAATGAGATTCTTTAGGGCAGGCTTGGTACCTAGCACAGACACATGTTGCATACATAATGTCAGGTCTACTAGCAGTGAGATATAGTAGTGACCCAACTATTCCTCTATACAATGATTCATCAACAGGTTTACCTGCCTCATCTTTGCATATTGGCATACTTGTGCCCATAGGAGTTCTCATGGAGGAGGATGACTCCATACCATATTTTTTAATTAATTCCTTGGTGAACTTAGACTGGGATATGGACAATCCATCATCAGTCTGTCTTACTTGGAGTCCCAAGAAGAACTTAAGTTCTCCCATACTGCTCATCTCAAACTTCCCTTGCATAAGTTTGGCAAACTTTTTACAAAGGTTGTTTTCAGTAGATCCAAAGATTATGTCATCAACATAGATCTGAACTAAGATGATCTTTCCTTTGGATTCCCTAAGGAATAGAGTTTTGTCTATCTTTCCTCTTGAGAATTTATTCTCAATGAGGAAGGTAGACAGGGTTTCATACCAAGCCCTTGGAGCTTGTTTTAACCCATACAAAGCTTTCCTAAGCTTGTACACAGAATCAGGTTTAAGAGGATCTACAAAACCTGATGGCTGCTCTACATATACTTCTTCTTTAAGATCACCATTCAGAAATGCTGACTTTACATCCATCTGGTATACTTTGAAGTCTTGGTAGGCTGCATAGGCAAGGAACATTCTGATTGCCTCCAGCCTTGCTACTGGAGCAAAGGTTTGATCAAAGTCAATCCCTTCTTCCTGCCTGTATCCTTTTGCAACCAATCTTGCTTTATTCTTTATTATTATTCCACTTTCATCTAGCTTGTTCCTATAGATCCACTTAGTCCCAATTATGTTGTGGCCTCTTGGTTTAGGAACAAGCTCCCAGACCTTGCACCTTCTGAACTGATTCAGCTCCTCTTGCATAGCATCAATCCAGTGCTGGTCTTGGATAGCTTCTTCAAACTTCTTAGGTTCCATTTGAGACAAGAAACTAGAATGCAAAACTGTGCTTTGATTTCTGCTTCTAGTTTGCACTCCTTGTCTTGGATCACCAATTATCTGATCAGTAGGATGATCTCTTAGATATCTTATAGCTGGAGGTAGATTCCCTTCAGGTTGAGCATCTCCAGCTTCTTCATTCTGCTGTTCCTCTTGGTTTTCATCAGCTTCCATTATCTCTTGTACTCCCCCTGGACAGCAGCCTTCATTTTCCAATGCTCCCTCTTCCTTTGAAGCTTCAGCAATGGAGAGCTTGTCCATCTTCTTGCTTATACCTGTTGAGTCATTTGATCTACAAGACAATTCACAATTGATTAATCTTGTTTCATCAAATACAATATGCACAGATTCTTCAACAACTTGAGTAGTTAAGTTGAAGACTCTATAGGCCTTACTATTTGTGCTGTACCCAACAAATATCCCATCCTGGGATTTGGCAGCAAACTTAGTCAAATAAGACTTACCATTGTTAAGTATATAGCACTTGCAGCCAAAGATCCTAAAATAGGATAGATTTGGTTTTCTGCCTTTCACAATCTCATAGGGAGTCTTCCTGTGGCTTTTGGTGATAGAAGCCCTATTGATGACATGACAAGCAGTGTTAACTGCCTCAGCCCAAAAATATTCTGGGAGAGAGGTGTCACTCAATAGAGTTCTACCAGCTTCAATTAATGATCTATTCTTTCTTTCAGCAATTCCATTTTGCTGAGGTGTTCTAGGTGAGGAGAACTCTTGGAAAATCCCAAAGTCTATACACAAGTTTGTCATGCTTTCAGATTGAAACTCAGTACCATGGTCACTTCTGATTTTGACCACTGTACTGTTCAGTTCATTCTGAATTTGCTTTACAAACTTAAATAATACACTTGGGGTTTCAGATTTTTGTCTCAGAAAGAACACCCATGTAAATCTAGAATAGTCATCTACCACCACTAGTGTGTAGACCTTCCTTCCTAGACTGTGAACTGACATAGGACCAAAAAGATCCATATGCAAGAGGTATAAGCACCTCACAGAATCCTTGATTTCAAGGCTTTGAAATGAGGTTTTTGTCTGCTTGCCCTTTTGACAAGCTGAGCATACCCCTTCCTTTATACACTTAACTTGAGGCCCATTCCTCACTAGTTCTTTACTAAAGAGTTGGCCAATTGTCTTGTAGTTTAGATGAGCCAATCTCTTGTGCCACTTAACACAATGAGAAGCATTGTCATCAGCTACAAGACAAATGGGGGATGCCTTATTCTCACATTCAAAATTAAGGCAATACACATTTCTCTTCCTATACCCAGTCAATATGATCTCTTGATCACTTGACCTTTTGATATGACATTCATCCTTACCAAATGAAATGTCATATCCTAGATCACTCAGCTGGCTTATGCTTATTAGATTATGTTTCAAACCTTTTACATAGGCCACTTGGGTGATAGTAATTAGGTTTGAAGAGATGTTACCAAATCCTTTGATGACTCCTTTTTCAGATCCACCAAAGATCACTTTATGTCCATCTTTGACAGATGAATACTCCTTCAGCAGCCCCTTTGTTCCAGTCATGTGCCTGGAACAACCACTATCCAAGTACCATATAGGGGCATGGTAACTTGGATTCACCTGCAATACAGAATTACTTACCCTTAGAACCCAAGTAAGTCTTGGGTCCTTGGTTCAGGTTAGCCTTAATAAAGTTATCATAACCTCTTCTAACAGGTAGACTCTTATTCTTTATAACACTTGTGTTATACCAGCAGTCCAATGCAAAATGACCCCTCTTGCCACAGCACCAACATTCAAACTTATTGTATCTAGATCTAGATACATCCTTGTCAGAAGCATTTCTGTTCATTGCTGGTGCTGTTGCAACTTCTCCTACTGGTTTCTTAAAACCATAGGGCTTATGACCATAGGTAGGCCTGCTTGCCTTAACACCCTTGTTCTTCAGAACATTTGTCTTGATATGATCCTGAATGTCTTCATGATCATATATGTTAGAAGGCACTTTCTTCTTACCAAACCTTATGGGGACTGAAAGGTTTAGTGGCTGAATAGGGGCTTTGCCTTTCTTTTTGAATCTGCTAGCCCTGGAGTTACCCTTAAATCCTAATCCAGCCTTACCCTTCTGAGTGACAAATTCATCTATCAAGGGTAAGACAGATTTTGGCTTAGAGTAACTAGCCACTAAATCCCTTTCAATTCTAAGTCTGTCCTCCAGACTCTTTACTTGATCATTAGTATAATTAATTGTGCCCATCTGAATAATAGTTATATTTTTCAGCTTGGCAATTTCAGCTAACTTTTGATCAAGGACTTTTTCTAACTCAGCTGTTGTAACCCTTAGATCAGCAATTTCCTGAGCCTGTGATTTAACCAGGTTCTTGCTTTTCTTAAGGGCCTGCAACAAGTCCCCATACTTGTCTATCAATTGATAGACATCTCCTTCAGATCCAGATGCATCTTCATCACTTGATGCAGATGTAGCTGATTCTTCACTTGTACTACAAACAAATGTACTGGAAAGACTGTTTACCTCATTAGGACCAGACTGATTCTGGCATAGGTCCTCTTCTGATCTAGTCATCAAACCCATGCATTGATGTTCATTGATGGAGTCTAGCAACTGCATAAACTCCTCTTCCTCAGATGCAACATATAATCCAATATATGCTTCAGCTTCAGATCCTGATTCTGAAGTTGACTGGTCTGACAGACTTTTATCTTTCTTTGCTACAAAGGATTTCTCCTTCTTGCCTTTCTGATAAGTCTTCTTCTTTTCTGAAGATTCCTTCCTTTTGTCAGGACAATCAGCCACTACATGTCCAGGCCTATTGCAACAATAGCAGACAATCTTTGAAGTAGTGGCTTTGCTGGGCTTTGACCTGCTTTTCTCTTTCCTGGATGACCTTCTTTTCTGATAATAGTCATCTACTTGCTGTGATGATGAAGGCCTAGACTTCCATTGCTTCTTTTTCAAGAACCTTTGAAATTGCCTAGTGAATGCAGCAAAGTCTGCATCTGAATCACTGCTGACTGAACCCCTATCTGAATTTTCAGAACTACCTTCTTCAACTTCCTTAGGAGGAGATGGTGATTTCCTCCTATTCTTTCTGGTGGCTTCAGCATTAAATGCCACAGTCTTTTCTCTATGCTCTCCTCTTGAGTTTCTTTCCTCCTCCTTCCTTACCATAAGTTGCATTTCATAGGATAGCAACTTTCCAAACAGAGTTGGAGGAGATATCTCTGCCAATTTTGCCACTTCTCTTATGGCACAGATCTTTGTATCCCAATCCTTTGATAAGGATCTTAAGAATTTGTCATTCAGTTCATAGGTACTGAAGACTCTTCCATAGGAAATTAGCTCATTCACAATTCTATAGAATTTCTTATAGCACTCAGTTATGCTATCAGATTTTCCTTGTCTAAAACTTTCATACTCCTGATTTAGCATAGATTTTCTGTCCAGCCTTACTTCTTCTGATCCCTCCATGTAGACAATCAATGTGTCCCACATCTCCTTGGAGGTCTTGCAGTGAATCAGATTCTGAAAAGTTGAATCATCTATGGCACTGACAATGATGTTCTGTGCCCTTTTGTCCATGGTTGCCAAGATGATTTCATCCTTGGTCATTTCAGAATAAGTCTTTGGTGTTTGGATATTTGCATCAAGAACAGATATCTTCATTGGTATGAAGGGGCCTTCCTGTACTGTGATGTAAATCCTTGGGTCAGATGCTTCCATAAACAATCTGACTCTTTCTTTCCAGATCCCAAAGATTTCCTTCTTGCATATGGGTAATTTCATTGACCCTAGCTCCTTATGATTCTCTCCAGAACCCATCTTCTTGATTCTTGATTCTGCCTATCAGATCTACCTCAGACTGTTAAGTCCTTTTTGAGGAACCTGGCTCTGATACCACTTGATAGTTTAACTTTCAAGGCAGCCTAAACACCTAGAGGGGGGGGTGAATAGGTCCTGCTTCTTTTTCTAAAACTTCTAGACAGAATTCAATTTATTAACTAATACAAAAACACAGCAATCACAGAAAACAACACATCACAGATTGCACTATGTTTTATAGTGGTTCCCCAAGGTCTGGGTACATCCACTTTCCCCCTTCACCTATCTAGCAGTATGCTAGATTCGGCCAAACTTCCACTTATCTCAGATCAATAGATCTTACAACTCAGAACCCAACTGGTTCCTACAACTCAGGCACAACTGCCCTACCTCAGCCTTGCCCCAAGGCCTACAACTCAGAGAATATCCTTCTCCTACACTCAGGCAATCAGCCCTACCACTCAGAGTTCAACACTCCTACACTCAGCCTTTATAACATAGGCTTACAACTCAGATCTGTATAAACAGATCCTACAGAAATATAGAAAAGATTGTTTTTAAATTTGTCTTGCCAAATTGAGAGAGAAAAGGCAATGACAATTCTTAATCAGCTGATGCAATCAACTGTTTCTTAGCCTTCTTCAAAGCTTCTTGAAAATGTACTTAGCTGAGTTGATTCCAAACAGCTTCTTGATAATCCACTGGTGGATTCTTTCTTCTTCTTCAAATTCTGACTTGATCTCTCTCTATCAGCACTTGAATGATTCTTCAGAATTCTGGTTAGAACTCTTCTTAGATCTATCCTTAGATAGTCTTCTTAGATCTTCTTGAGAAGATCTTCTTAAGTGCCTTGCACTTTCTTGAAATGATTTGGATCGGAATCCTTCTTCAAAAGTTCTGGAGTTAAGAATTTCTTCAATGTTGAGAAGGTTATTTCCTTCTTCTGAATATGTCTATTTATAGACTTCCTTCATGGTAACCGGCTGATCCGGTTTCTAACAGTTCTCTGACAAGTCTGACAGCTTCAGTTAACCGGTGGCAACCCACAGCTGTCAAGTCTTCAACAAGTCCTGTGCCTTAGTCTTGAACCACAGTGTGTCGAGACAGTCTGTCAGAAAGTGTCGAGACCATCTGTCTATTTGTGTCGACACAATTGACTTTGGTGTCGACACTGCCTTCAGTGATGTCGACTAAGTTGCCTTTGAGTCGACACGGCTTCTTCTGCAAACAATTTGATCTTGACTCTTCAGTGTGTCGACACAAGTCCTGTGTGTCGACACAGTTGTTGTAGAATCTTAACTTCAGTAAGTGTCGACTTAGCCTTCAGGTGTCGACACAGTCTTCTTTTAACTCTGCTTCAATGTGTCGACTCAATCACAATGTGTCGACACATTCTGCTGTTGTAGACAAACTTGTGGTCGACTATATTCCTTGAGGTCGACTATGTTCTTCTGTGTCGACATTTTTTTTCAATGTTGAGGTCGACGCTTTCCTTCTGTGTCGACACTTTTTCCCAGAGTAGTGTCGACTTACTTCTTCTGTGTCGACACATTTTCCCAGTGTTGAGATCGACTATGTTATGTGTCGACACTTTTTCCCAGAGTAGTGTCGACTTACTTCTTCTGTGTCGACACATTTTCCCAGTGTTGTGTCGACAACTTTCTTCTATGTGTCGACACATTTTCCTTTGTGTCGACACTTGGACTTAGAATTTTTCTGTAAACTTTAACATTTCTTTACCTGCACATGTCAACTCAAAACTACATCAAATACAACATGATGTATATCATTGAGCTAGGTTGGGCTTCTTCAAATCAGGTACACATTTTCCAATGTACCCAACACACACTTTTGTTAACCGGTCTACGATCACCCAGATAGCATCGTTTCCCTTCTGCGACCTTGGCAAGCTATGCACAAAGTTCATCAAAATGTCGTCGAACTTCCACTTCGGAATAGGCAAGGATTTCAAGAATCCCCTAGCTTTTGGCACTCCGCCTTTACTAACGAGCAAGTTTGACATTTAGCCACAAACAACGCCACATCCTTCTTGAGCCGTGGACACCAAAACAACTTCTTTAGGTCCCGGTACATCTTCATGCTCCCTGGGTTGATTGAGTACTCGGTATGATGAATCTCCTACATCAACTCCGCCCGTAGATTTCCCCCGTTTGGGATGCACAAACGATTGCCCTTCCTTAGAAGCCCATCCTCAACTGAAAACTGGGAATTTGACCCATCCAATTCTGCATCCATGAGCTCCTTCATGGCGCCATCAAACTCCATAGCCTGCCGAATGTGATCAGCCAGGTCATACTAAACTTCCGTCCAGTTCAACATTGCTTTGGCGCTAGTCTGCTTGTCCACACAATAGATATCTAACGCTTCCAACTCCCAAATTAACCTCTCATCATGAACCGACAACCAGTTGGCTTGGGAGGGAGCCCTGCGACTCAATGCATCTGAGCCTGCATTGCCTTTGCCGGTACATAATTAATCTTGAACGTAAAGTCCCCCAAGAACTCCATCCATATCCGCTGCCTCATGTTCAAATCCTTCTGATCCAACAGGTATTTCAGGCTCTTATGGCCGGTATAAATATTGACCTTTACGCCATACAAATAATGTCTCCACAACTTAAGCGCAAATATCACGGCCACAAACTCCAAGTCGTGGACCGGATAATTCCTTTCGTGCACTTTCAACTGACGTGATCCATACGCAATGACACTTCCATGCTGCAGCAGCACACAGCCCAAACCACTAACTGAGGCATCACTATAAATCTTGAAGCCCTCGGTCCCACTTGGCAAACTTAGCACGTGTGTCATGGTCAACCGACTCTTTAACTCCTCTAACACTTGCACGCACTCCTACGTTGAAAGTCAGATCTATCCTAGAGATTAGAGCAAACACACACAACAAGAATACATGAAATAAAAATTGCAATCCAGACGACACAAGAATTTTATAGTGGTTCCCCAACAACTTGGGTACGTCCACTCTTCTACCACCCTTGGTAGGAATCCACTCAGGATGAGTTGATCAGGTGTCCTGACACCAATGAGCTTTTGATAAGGTGCTCAAAAACCAAAGCTAGATTTTTTGATCAGGTGTCTTGCCACCACTGAGTTTTGACAAGGCTCTCAGAACCAAACAGAACTTTTGAAGGGAGTTCAAGAACCCTTTTACAGTGGGAAAAGAATAAAGAAAAAGGTGAAGATGTCTTCTCTGTTCTCAATCAAATGAGAGAAGCACAAGTGGATTGTTGATGTCAAAGCTCCCCCTGAGATGTAGAATGGTTCAGGAGTGGAAGCTTTGCACAGGGTGATAGGCCTTCAATGGATGACTGCTCCAGCAAATGATGATTTCAGCAATGGCTGAAATGTTAGTTGTCTTGGAGAGTAAATAATGATGCCTTGATGATGATCTTCCAGTAAGCCTTCAGACTGATGTAGAGAAGTTGTCTCTTCAGGCTTCCTGGAACAGTAGATCTGAAAAGAGCACTTTGCTGTACAGGTGATGTTGAGTTCTTCCTGGAACTCTGATTCCTGTATCTTATTTTCACTGTATTCTCTCTCTGTTTTTTTTCTTTTTTTTTGATCCACTGAATCTCTGAGTATATATTCTGATAAAGAGCAACGGACATTTGAATAATAGCATTTATTACTGCTTCCTTTTGAATACTCCAACGGCTATAATACTCATAAAAGCATTCCTGTAATAGTCCTTTAATATAGCTGTATTGGAATAATAACAGCTGGCTTTAATAGGACAAAAGATATCCAGAAAATCCGCCTGGAAACTTGCATTTAGATTTCTGGCAGAAAACGTCGAACGGAGCTCGGAGAACGTCGACCGGAGCTCGACGTTCCAGCATAGGGAACGTCGATCGGAGCTCGACGTTCCAGCATAGTTGAGCTTGGAAAGCGTCGACCTGAGCTTTGGACAGAAAGCGTCGAATGCAGCCTTAGATAAATCGTCGATCTCAGCTTGAACAGAAAGCGTCGAACGCAGCTTGAGATAAAACGTCGACCAGAGCTCAGAGCTAAGGCATCGACCAGAGCTCGACGTTACAGCAGAGTTTAAGCTCGACGATCTTCGACCGGAGCTCGACGATCGTCGACCTAAGCTTAATGTTGAATTCTGTTTTCTTCTGGCTGATTTCTCTGACTGATTTCTTCTATCTCTGATAGCCTCTGACTTAGCACAACCTATGACCCTTAGCTATACATGATGGGTCAATCTAATAAACTGAAAGACATAGTGATCCTGACCCAAATCCAAATTAGGGTGTTCCAACAATCTCCCCCTATTTGGGTTAGGATTACTATTTACATGAAAATGAAAATATTACAATGAATATTACAAAGTATAAGATATAAAAAGAAAAACTTTGTAATTCTGGCTTCTATTTCTAACTGCTGTTGGCACTACAAACTCTCCATATGTTGATGGAGTAACTGTGATTGGAGGAGGCTGGGATGACTTTGAAAATTTTATTTTGATTGAGTCATCCAGCTAACTATTATAGATGGTACCTGCAGAAAGCTATGGTAGAGATTGCTCTCTCCTTGAAGAAAGGATATGTTAGCAGCAAAATGATATTTGTCCAGCAAATTTTATTATGATTCTGGATCTGAAAAACAAAGTCTGATATCTTCCTTCCTATAGAATTTCTTTTAATCAGAAGAGATTCAAACTCAGTGCCATGATCACTGCTGATCAATGCAACTAGAGTAGAGGACTCAATCTAGATGAATTTAGAAAAAGATCTATAAGAAATATAAAGTATCTGACAAAGAATTCACATACAGAGGTCCTAAAATTATTTTGAACAAAATATCAAAAAGATAGAAACAGCCCTAAGAAAAGATGTTTCCTAATAAATTTGTTCCAAATAAGAAAAGGATTTGAAAATATTTTAATTAGTTTATCCTTATATTTATGAATCAGATTTATGAAAAGGCAGACTGAGATCGATGGTCTGAACTCATTTTGTTGATTAAAATATTTCTTTTTCCTTTGAATATATTCTGAAAACATTCCTCTGAGAAGTTTTGTTTCCTTCTCAGGTTTTATTAAATCTTGGCAGAAATTTTAAAGTTCTAATTTAATTGAACTAAAATTAAAGTTTGATAATACCTGATCCTTTTCAGGTTTTGAATTGCCTTCTGTTTGTTCAGCCTTTAAATTGCTGCAGGAAGAGTTTATGGCCATTAAGCAGAATTCTTTGGCCCTTTCTTCTTCTTCTTCATCTTTAAAAGAAGACTCATCATCTGAAACATCCCAAATAACATCTGGGGATATTGAATCTCCTTCTTCAAATAAGATGTTGTGGCATCTTCCTGTTGTTTTATCCACTGGTTCAGAAGCCATTTGATGAAGAGAATCCCATATTTCCTTAGCTGTTGAGCATTCAACAACTTCCTGAAATAAGTCATCAGATAATGACTGTGCTAGGATATTCATGGCTCTGGCATCAGCTAGCCTGGCCCTTTTAGTTATTGTTGCTGAGGTTGGGAGACCTGTCATAATAGAGGAGAAAATATCTTCATCAATAGAGTTCATATATAATTTAATTCTTGTCTTCCAAAGTGCAAATTTGTTTATGTTGCACTTAGGAGGTCTGGTGCTAGAATATTCCATATTCTTGCTATGTGAAAAATATAATAATTAATCTAACTAGAATGGATCAAAGCAGAGATCTTTTGGTTCAGGTGTTAGCCTGTATGAACAACCAACCTAGTGATGGTTTAGTTGTTGTATAACCAACCTGCCTCTGATACCAATTGAAAGTCAGATCTATCCTAGAGATTAGAGCAAACACACACACCAAGAATACAAGAAATAAAAATTGAAATCCAGACGACACAAGAATTTTATAGTGGTTCCCCAACAACTTGGGTACGTCCACTCTTCTACCACCCTTGGTAGGAATCCACTCAGGATGACTTGATCAGGTGTCCTGACACCAATGAGCTTTTGATAAGGTGCTCAAAAACCAAAGCTAGATTTTTTGATCAGGTGTTTGCCACCACTGAGTTTTGACAAGGCTCTCAGAACCAAACAGAACTTTTGAAGGGAGTTCAAGAACCCTTTTACAGCGGGAAAAGAATAAAGAAAAAGGTGAAGATGTCTTCTCTGTTCTCAATCAAATGAGAGAACCACAAGTGGATTGTTGATGTCAAAGCTCCCCCTGAGATGTAGAATGGTTCAGGAGTGGAAGCTTTGCACAGGGTGATAGGCCTTCAATGGATGACTGCTCCAGCAAATGATGATTTCAGCAATGGCTGAAATGTTAGTTGTCTTGGAGAGTAAATAATGAAGCCTTGATGATGATCTTCCAGTAAGCCTTCAGACTGAAGTAGAGAAGTTGTCTCTTCAGGCTTCCTTGAACAGTAGATCTGAAAAGAGCACTTTGCTGTACAGGTGATGTTGAGTTCTTCCTGGAACTCTGATTCCTGTATCTTATTTTCACTGTATTCTCTCTCTGTTTTTTTTTCTTTTTTTTTGATCCACTGAATCTCTGAGTATATATTCTGATAAAGAGCAATGGGCATTTGAATAATAGCATTTATTACTGCTTCCTTTTGAATACTCCAACGGCTATAATACTCATAAAAGCATTCCTGTAATAGTCCTTTAATATAGCTGTATTGGAATAATAACAGCTGGCTTTAATAGGACAAAAGATATCCAGAAAATCCGCCTGGAAACTTGCATTTAGATTTCTGGCAGAAAACGTCGAACGGAGCTCGTAGAACGTCGACCGGAGCTCGACGTTCCAGCATTGGGAACGTCGATCGGAGCTCGACGTTCCAGCATAGTTGAGCTTGGAAAGCGTCGACCTGAGCTTTGGACAGAAAGCGTCGAACGCAGCTTTACATAAATCGTCGATCTCAGCTTGAACAGAAAGCGTCGAACGCAGCTTGAGATAAAACGTCGACCAGAACTCAGAGCTAAGGCGTCGACCAGAGCTCGACGTTACAGCAGAGTTTAAGCTCGACGATCATCGACCGGAGCTCGACGATCGTCGACCTAAGCTTAATGTTGAATTCTGTTTTCTTCTGGCTGATTTCTCTGACTGATTTCTTCTATCTCTGAGAGCCTCTGACTTAGCACAACCTATGACCCTTAGCTATACATGATGGGTCAATCTAATAAACTGAAAGACATAGTGATCCTGACCCAAATCCAAATTAGGGTGTTCCAACATACGTCCATAAGAACTTCTGATCCTTCTTTATCAACTTCGTGAGAGGTAGCGCAATCCGCGAGAAGTTCTCTATGAAGCGCCTGTAATAGCCGGCAAGCCCAAGAAAACTACGGAATTCCGCTATCGAAGACAATACAGGCCACTCTCGTATCGCAATAATCTTCGCCGGATCTACCGCTATCCCTTCTCCACTGACTATATGCCGAAGGAACGCCACTGAGGATAACCAAAACTCGCACTTGGAGAACATTGCGTATAGTTCGTTCCTCCTCAGCTTCTCCAACACCAGATGCAGATGCTTGAAGTGATCTTCCTCGCACTGCGAGTACACCAATATGTCGTCAATGAAGACGATCACAAAAAGGCCTAGACACTCTCTGAATGTCCTTTTCATCATATTTATGAACACCGATGGCGCATTAGTCAGCCCTAATGGCATGACCGTGAACTCGAAATGCCAATACCTTGTGCTGAATGCTGTCTTCGGGATGTCACTCTCCCTTATCCTTAGCTGATAATAACCGGACTTCAGATCAAACTTTGAATATACCGACGACCCGACTAACTGATCAAAAAGATCATTAATCATTGGGATCGGGTATTTGTTCTTTTTTGTTAGCTTGTTCAACTCTCTATAGTCGATATACAGCCGCAAGCTCCCGTCCTTCTTCTTAACAAAGAGGACCGGTGCGCTCCAAGGTGACGAGCTTGGACGCACATACCCTTGCTCCATCAACTCTTCTAGTTGAACCTTTAACTCCGCCATCTCCTCAGGTGCCAACCTATAAGGAGAACGTGACACAGGTTTGGCACCTGACACTAGCTCGATGGTGAAATCGATCTCTCGGTGCGGTGGGGCTCTGGAAAGATTGCCCGGGAACACGTCGGGGTAATCACATACCACTGGGATACCATCCAAAGTGGTCTTAGGCTTTATAGTCTCCACTAACGCGAAGAACAGCTCTGCTCTAGCACGAACCGCCTTCACCACCTGAAGAGGAGACATTAACGTCTTGCTCGACCCCTTCAATCCCGTAAATGTTGTCTCCTACCCAACACCCATCTTTTCCTCTTTACGGTTTCAATCTATAAAAGCCTTCTGCTCTGAAAGAAAATCCATACCGAAGATGATGTCGAACTCTACTAGATGCAGCAACGACGCTAGCAAGTCAACTCCTGACTTCCAATATGAACCTTTACGGCACATACTCTGCCCGCACGCATCGAACACCCATTCGGCAGAAGCACATCCAGTTGGTCCTTCGCCATCGAAGAAGGGACTCCGATGCGCGTTATGAAACTTTCGGAGAAAAAGTAGTGTGAAGCTCCCGTATCGAAAAGTGCTCGTGCCGGACTATCGCCAATTAGAACAAAGCCTATACAAACAGTATTAAGCTAACAAGCACTAGGTAACAGTATTTAAAGCTAACTTTCTATAAATTAAACTGTACCTGTCACCACATCCGCTTGCTTGATGGCCTCCTGCTGGCCCAGATTATAGACTCTCGGTTGTGTTGGAGCATAGTGGGACGCGGTTGACTCCACTGACTTGCCCTTTTCTTCATATGTGGTTCCTTGCATCCTCTCGGACTTTAGGCATCCGCTCCAACAGTCACGAGCAAAATGCCCTGTCTTTCCACAAGTAAAACAAGCGCCCGGGGTTCGGTTGGTTGTTGGCCCCGAGGCACCTGAAGAAGGGGCTGGACCCGACGTCCTAGCCTTTTTGAAGAACCTGCGATATCCAGACTTCGAAGTAGTCGGCACTTTGAACTCCGATTTCTTGCCACTGGAGTCCTTCTTCGCCTGAGTATTCTTCATGTCCTTTTCCAAGGACCAGGCCAAGTTGACTAAGGTCATGAAACCCTGCGCCATAGGCCCTGAAAGTAACAATCTCAAGTCATCTCTCAAGCCTTCATAGAATTGGTTCGTCTTGCGCTCCTCATCAGCAAAGGTAGCGCTTGTGTTTCGTCCTAAACGAGTAAACTCGTGGAGATACTCGTCCACAGTACTGTCTCCTTGAACCAACTTCTGGAACTCATTCTCCAAAGAAATCCTCTGAGTTTAGGGGAGGTACTGAGCCAAGAACAACCATGAAAACTTCTCCATTGAGACATCATCCAATTGTCAACCCCTCAGATGGTGTAGCTCCAAGCCTTCCCACCATAGCCTTGCGTCCCCGTCCAGCAAGAACGTCGCAATCATGGTCTTCTGCCACTCTTCAGTCTCATTAGCTATCAGCACTCTATTAACTCTAGAGAGCCAATCCTCTGTTTGAGTTGGGTTTCCCATCCCCGAGAACATAGTAGGATTGAAGCCCATCACGTGCTTCATCTTCTTCTCCGTTGCTCTCTTTGGCAAAACTGGCTAAAGGACCACATGTTCCACCCTCCTTGGCACTGCCGCTTGGAGTGGTACTTGCTCCACAGCAGGAGCAGGCTAATGCACCTGCATCGCAGGCTGCGCATTGATCATTGCAAACACAACCTCCGCTACCAATCGAATGGTCTCAGTTGAGGGAGGTGTTGCAGGCACATCATTTAGTGCGCTACTCGCCTCAGAAATTGGTCGTTCTGACGGCCCAGCACCACTACTGGTCACCTATAATCGTGCAAAACACTGATAAGCGACCAAATAACATTGCAAAAAGCAATTATAGGAACACGCAGGTTCCTCAAACATGTTTATTTTCATTCCTAAGTGGACATTCATGGGTTCTTTTCATGTTATAACGATGGCACACATATATGTGCTCACCACCCCTTAAAGTGAATTCATCCACGAATTCATTTAAGCTTGACCGAAACCGGTTGTCTGATACCAAATTGTAACACCCCATATCCGTCACATAGCATATAACAATAGCTCCGATCAGGGCCGAATGTCATATACCACGGATAGACCGGTGGGTTACTCATTGAGACCAATCAACCAATCACAACGTCCTACACAGAGCATCTAGCGGAAGCAATTTATTAAGTTGTAGAGAATAAAGAACCCAACAAAGCATGAATGTCCACTACATAAACGAACAGGAATGTTCAATACACAAGAACTGGCCTTATGGCCTTATAATAGTTTGCTAAAAAATAAGTGTCTTCCAAATTTCGGCACGCAGGCCGGTCATACATGAGACTACAAGAAAACACTTAAAATTAGGCCTTCGAGGGACGACTCAGCAACTTGGGCTGCCGGCTATTTACCGCTCGGCTCCGCAGCACCTGCAAGTAACAATCCACTGTATGGTGGCAAATCAAAGCAACGGTCAGCCATACTGACCATATTATAACGACCCTTCCCCCAACTCGTGGCGGCGATGCACTTTTCCCTGCACTTTGTTAGTAAAACCAAGCAGTTTACTATAAACACACTTCATCACAAGCGTAGGCACGCACGACCACACACCCCGTGCACTCAGGGCACATTCACGGAGATCCGGCAAACGTAACGTCAATTAAAGCCATAGACATTTCCATCTCACCACCGCCCCTTAGACGACCAACCTTATGAGCATTTTGTCTTCCCGGCCTGCATCACGTCAATTTAAGCAATAGACCGCCGAAGACCCTCATCTATGCCAACAGTTCTGCCGAAATACATAGAGAAGGTACGGTTCCTCCTGACCCGTGCTCATACCGCAACGTCAATTTAATACATATGTGCAGGTCAAGACTCCCCGAGTCCTAATTCCATCACATATTTCACATAACCCGGTTATGTTTAAGTTGGCTCCCTGACAACCATGTTGGCAAAACAACGCGTTTGCCCAGTTTTCCGGGTGCACCTTGGACTTAGTCCCAAGGCTCCCTGTTGCAATCTACCTCGTAGAAAACTCGAAAAACAAACATTGGCACGGAGTCTTCTCCGGCCATTTATGCAATGCAACATCACCGATCCAGACCAACTTGTCTGGGTATGCTTCACGCATCATGCCTATTTCCGTTCTCGTATGCGGACTCTACATAAGGGGGGACTTTACATATCTACCCCAAGGAATGCCACAACACACCGCACACTCGAGGGAGAGGGCTTCCTATGCAAAGGAAAAGTGGACTTCACATGTCCTAGGATGTGAATCATTACCATAGCATTTTTCGTTGGTGCCATGGAAATCTACGCGGATGAAAATCACCGTAATCTCCTTGCCTTTGTAGATCTGAAGTCGGCTCGCGATTTGGACCTCCGAAACTCCACCGGTGACCGGATCTAGCCCTCCTTCTTCCTCCTTTCTCTCTCCTCTCTCTAGATCTTAGAAAGAGAGTGAACCCAAGCAAATAAGTTTTTCTAAACCCTAAACTAGGGTATATCACTAGGGAAGCAACCCCCAGCCATCGGATCTCAAAATAAGGAAACGAGTGACTGCGATCCGGACATGAAATTAAAGATCTGGGCCGAACACGGCTTGCGACACGCCCGTGTACAAGGCCGTGTCACTCATTCGCCGTCAAAACCGTCGGATCCCAAAAAGAACACGGGTACTCGACATGCCCGTGTTAGGCTTGACACACCCGTGTCAGGCTTGATACGCCCGTGTCAGGCTTGACATGCCCGTGTCATCCAGTACATGTCCGTGTCACTGGGCGTGTTCCTCAAACGACACAGGTCCAAAACAACCAGAGCACGACATGACCATGTGACACACCCGTGTCATATGTCGTGTGCTAGACACACCCTGGTACATGCCCGTATCCCAGGCTGTGTAGCTACCTTAGCACAACTCGCCAATTGACCAGAGGAGGACACAAGTATTTGACACGCTCATGTGTAATTTCACACGCCCGTGTCCCACCCAAACATGCCTGGGATCAGGCCGTGCGCCCTCACTCAACGATCGTTGAGTGGAAAGCTTTGAGTGACAGACACGCCCTGGGACACACCCGTGTCCCAGGCCGTTTTAACTCCCCGATGACCGTTGTCCCCAAAATCGTCATCCACGCAACCAACGCCGAACCCCAGCATGACACGCCCTAGGACACGCCCGTGTCCCAGGCCGTGTCACCTCTACCAAATCTCAGATTTGGCTCAAAATGCCACCCGTCACCCTTTTGAGTTTTGGGGCATTACAACTAAAATGGAAGGGGTGTCTGAATTTATAGGAAAAGTTCATGGGTTGGTCACGCCCTTCGACACGCCCTAGGGGGGCATATTAGGGGGCATGACATGTACGGGTTTGACCTCGGGCTCTGGATTCTGGCAGGAAGAATGATTGCTTCTGTACGTCGGTGGACACGCCCTAGGTCACGCCCGTATAGGGGGGCGTGACACGCACGTCACGTCAAAATCATTGGTCAGAAATCAATCACTCATCGGAAAAGTACGGGTCACGCCCTATGCAATGCCCGTGACGTGGGGGCATAATAGTACTGTTGGTGTGCTGAGTCAAAAAGGCATTTAATGCGGCAACAGGCTTCGGGCAGAGGGCGACACGCCCCGTGTCACGCCCGTGGACATGCCCAGGGAGGGCGTGTCAGGGGGCGTGACAGTCATTTTTCCTGGTATTTTCCTCTAGCTTTTGGATTCCTCTGGAATAGGTGACACGCCCCAGGTCACGCCTGGGGAGGGCGTGATAGGGGGCGTGTCAGGTCAATTTTGACCAATTTCCAGAAAAGTTGCACAAAGAAACGAAAAAGTTAGGGGCATTAAAATTAACATAAAAAGATAAAAATAAAGCTTAAAATACAAGATTCGTACATTATAAACTAGAAAAATATGATAATAGTTAAGACTACAAAACGTATTATCAAATTCCCCCAAGCTTAAGCTTTGCTTCTCCCCAAGAAAAAATATAAAAACTAGATAAACATAAAATAGCACTAATCAGAAAGTTCTAATTATGCTAACACAAGTACCATGCGAAATTCTAAATAGGGAAAAGACGAAACGTAAATCTTAAACAATTATTTAGGTACTATTTAACTTTTATAAACTTTACTAACAAAAATAAATCATCCAAAATTTTAACAAAATTCTTTAAATAGATTTAAGCAAAGCAACAAAAATGAAAAAACGCATTGAGTTGTTACTAGATCCAAGCAATGCATTATAATTATATCAATTAAATAACAAAAATCTAAGTTTAAATCCAAAACTAAAACTTATTTACTTTTCTTCTTTTCTTAGTTATTAAATAAAATTAAAAAGGCGTGAATCAAAAAGGCTTAAATAGGACAGAAACGTTTTGTTTAGGAATATGATTAGGAGTAGAATTCAAAGATAAACGCGAAGGCTTAAAATCACACTAAACCAAAACAAAGAGTTTCAAAAAATTTCATTTAAAATAAATATATATATTTTCTTTCTTTTTCTTTCTTTTCCATTTTTTTCTTTTTCTTTTTCAAAACAAAGGCCATAAATACATTTATTTTCATTTTGAATTGACCAAAGAAAAGCAAACATCTCTTCTGAGTACAACTTATTTCAAAAACTTTTCCCAAAAATATCACAAAATATCCTATCATAATCATGAAAATATTTTATGAAACTCAAAAAGGCTAGTGTGATTAGATAGGTTGGAAATTTTTGTCTTGGTGAAAATGATATGAAAAGAGGAGCTATCAAATGAATTTTGAAAAATGCTCAAAAGCGGCTAACTAGTTGTGAAAGTTTTTAGGTTGGCAGTAATGCTCAAACGAAAAAAAGGCTTAAATCATTTTCACGCTTTTAAATTTATTTAAAACAAAGATTTGAAAATTTTCAAAAAGCAAGTTCTAGATAATAAAAGAAGATTGATGAAATTATCTTGAAAATAGAAATAATAAGTTACTTGGATCGTTCACATCTACTACGCTATTCAAAAGTTGACCTTACAAAAATTATCCAAAAACAAAAAGGAAAATAGTGGATGATGAATTTTTGAGAATGTAAAAAAAAATAAAGAAGGAAAAATCATAATAGAAATGCGAGTTATAGAAAAATATTTCACCTTAACATGCTACTGTGAATTAAAAACACAGTATGGGCAACATTTTACTTATGAAACATAATTAAAAAGGATGATTAGAAATATTATAATTAACTAAGTTGTTTATAGGAAATTTTGAGTAAAACAAAACAAAAACTAGGGGTACTATTGAGATACAAAAATGTTTAAACTATTAAATTAAGGAAAAAAAACAAATATATATATATTTATTTTTGAAATATTCTCTTTTTTTTTGGATTTTGGAAATATTATCTTTTTTTTTGGAATTTTAAGATATTTATTTTTTTGGGTTTTTTAAAAAAAATATACAGAAAAAAGAAAAAAAATATTTACACTAAGCAAAAAGAAGGAGGAAGTCCTCCCCCAAGCTTGAAATGGACATTGTCCTTAATGGCAAAAGAAGGGGATTTGAGAAGGAGAGAAAATTAAAGTACAGAATTGAAAGTCAGAAATGAAAAATAGGTACTTCCCCAAATTTTTTTGCTGCGAAAGTTGAGTGATGCCGCTCCCCCAAGCTTCTTCTTTGAACTTCGTGATGGATTCAACAACATTGGAGCAGACGATCGCAGAAGCTTCAGCTTGTCAGAGTCATCCGGGGAAAAATTGTAAAATAAAGTAAACAGAAAAAGATAACTTGGGTTGCCTCCCAAAGCGCCATTTGTTTAAAGCGTCGTTGAGCTCGACGCATCAAAAATAATATAATCCAAAAATATTGTTGTCCAGAAATAAAATTGTTTTAAACAAAAAATAAAAGTTCAAAGCTAGAGTTCGTGCAGCAGATAATTAGTAATGTTTGGACTGACATCATCATCACCAGAGAAATAAAGATTAAGACGCTGACCATTCACTTTGAAATTACCCTTACCAGGGTGAGAAATTAAAACAATACCATAAGGAAAAACTTGCATAACAGAAAAGGGCCTACACCAACGAGATTTTAATTTTACAGGAAATAAACACAATCGAGAATTATATAGAATAACTTGGTATGCCGACTTCAAAGTGTTCGGATGCCTTAAGTGCTTATCGTGCAAACGCTTCGTCCGCTCTTTTTAAAGTTTGTTATTTTCATAAGCGTAAGAGCGCCACTCGTCGAGTTCATTGAGTTGAAATTTTCTAAGGTTGCCGACTGAATGGGGATCGAAGTTTAAAAATCTTAAGTCCCAAAAAGCGCAAGGTTCTAATTCTACGGGTAAATGACACGATTTTCCATAGACCAGCCGATACGGCGTAAATCCGAGGGCGGTTTTGTACGCAGTTCGGTAGGCCCATAGAGCATCGTCTAATTTGGCTGACCAGTCTTTCCTAGAAGTTGAAACAGTCTTTTCTAAAATTCTTTTTATTTCTCTATTTACTACTTCGACTTGTCTGTTAGTTTTGGAGTGGTAGGCAGTTGAAAGCTTATCTGTAATGTCGTATTTAGTAAGGATTTTTGAAAACTGTACGTTACAGAAATGGGAACCCCTATCACTAACAATGGCTCGAGGCGTTCCGAATCGATAAATTTTTTTTTTCAAAAAGGTAACTACAACTCGGGAGTCATTCGTAGGAAGAGCTTGGTCTTCGGCCAAACATGAAACATAATCAACGATAACTAAAATATATTTATTTTCGAAGCTAGAAGGAAGGGGGCCAACAAAATTGATTCCCTAGAGGTCAAAAATTTCGCACTTAAGGAAATAATTTTCCGGCATTTCATTTTTACTAAAAATGTTGCCCGACCATTAGCCACTATCACAACTACTCACAAAGCCTTGCGCGTCTATAAACTAGCTCGGCCAGTAAAAACCCGCGCAAAGCACCTTGTGAGCGGTGCGAGAAGCTTGATAGTGCCTACATGTCAGACCTTCATGTAAGTGGTTTAAAATATCAACTCCTTCTTCATAAGAAACACGTCTCCTTATCACTTGCTCCGCACAAATTCTGAAAAGATGCGGGTCTTCCCAAAAATAGTTCTTCAGCTCAGAAAAGAATTTCATCTTTTGCTGAGAGGACAACTCTTTTGGGGGGCACCCTGGCCACTAAATAGTTGGCGATGTGTGTGAACCAAGGAGAAGCAGATGTGTTAATTGAAAGCAGCTTCTCATCAGGAAAATAATCATTAAAAGATTTTCATTTAATTTTTTCAATAAAAGGATTGTCTAATCTGGAGAGATGGTCAGCGGCCAAGTTCTCAGCTCCTCGCTTATCACAGATCTCTAAGTCAAACTCCTGGAGAAGTAAGACCCAGCGAATCAAGTGCGGCTTGGCATCTGTTTTGGCAAGAAGATATTTGAGGGTCGAGTGGTCCGTAAAAACAATAATTTTCGAAAGTGTAATATAAGGACGGAATTTATCGAAAGCGAATACTACAGCTAGGAGTTCTTTCTCAGTCGTGGTGTAATTTTCATGTGCAGATGTGTGCGTTTTACTAGCGTAATAGATGGAGTGGAAGTTTTTAGATATGTGTTGACCTAATACGGCTCCCACTACGAAACTACTCGCATCGCACATTATCTCAAATGGAAGGTCCCACACCAGAGCTATCATAATCGATGCATTAATTAACTTTTCTTTTATAAATTCGAAGGCAGAAAGACAAGAGTCATCAAAAATGAATAGTGCATCTTTTTCTAGAAGATGGGTGAGGGGCTTGGTGATCTTGGAGAAGTCCTTTATGAAGCGGCGGTAGAAACTAGCGTGACCTAGGAAACTTCTTATAGCTTTTATATTTGTAGGCGGCGGCAGCTTCTCGATAACTTCTATCTTCGCAATATCTACCTCAATACCTCTCACAGAAATTTTATGACCCAAAAACCCTTCCCTCACCATAAAATGACATTTTTCCCAATTTAGGGCAAGGTTAGTTTCTTCGCATCATTCTAATATTTTTTTGAGGTTCTCTAAACATCTATCAAAGGAATCGCCGAACACGGAGAACTCATCCGTAAAAACCTCCATAATGCTTTCTACGTTCTTGTCAAAGATAGCGAGTATAAATCGCTGGACTGTAGCTGGCGCATTTCACAATCCAAATGACATTCTTCGGTAGGCGAAGGTGCCGAAGGGACAAGTAAACGTAGTTTTCTTTTGGTCCTCGGGAGAGAAGGGGATTTGAAAATTTCCCGAGGGCCCATCGAGAAAACAATAAAAGCTATGGCCGGATAATCGTTCTAAAATCTGGTCGATAAACGGCAAAGGAAAGTGGTCCTTGCGGGTGGCGTCATTCAGCTTCCCATAATCTATACACATACGCCAACCTGTCACCGTCCGTGTCAGGATTAATTCGTTATTTTCATTTCTAACCACCATAATCCCTCCCTTCTTTGGTACTACCTGAACAGGGCTAACCCACTTACTATATGATATAAGGTAGATAATTCCTGCGTCTAATAATTTCATAACCTCGCCCTTAACTACTTCTTTTATGTTAAGTTTTATACGGCGCTGAGGTTGAATGGAGTTACGCGAATTATCTTCCATTAAAATTTTATGAGTGCATAAAGATGGGTTTATGCCCTTGATACCGGAAATCTGCCAAGCAATAGATCGGTGATTTTTATGTAAAACTAAAAGAAGTTTTTCATTTTGGACATCCATGAGGTAGGCCGAAACTATAACTGGCAGCTTGGAGTTCTTTTCTAAGAAGGCATACTTGAGATGTTTCGGAAGTTCTTTAAGTTCTAGGGTAGGGGGTTCTTCATAAGAGGTTTGAGAAATTCTTTCTTTTTCAAATACTATATCTTCGTAGATTTTTTCAGACGGAAAATTAAAAGGGGTGGAGCTGGTGGCCAAGGCAACTTCTTGCAGCGAATTAGTTGGAAAAGTAGAAGAGAAACAAAAATCGGAAAAATATTTTTCAAAATCAGATAAAAGATAAGAGGATTCTACGCTTTCTTCACTTAGGAGTAGCGATTTAGTTGGAAGAGAAGAGGAGGAAAAAAAGCAGAAAATTCTTTTTCAAAATTAGAGAGGCAATAGGAGGATTCATCACACACGGCATCTACGAAAAAGCAGGAGTCATCATTTGCTAAGGTGTTTTTCATCGAAGGTGTGATAGAGAAAGTGACTTCGTCGTCGCCTACTCGAAGGAAGAGCTTACCAGTACCTACGCCAATGATAGCTCGGGAGGTGGCAAGGAAGGGTCGGCCAAGGATCAGGGGAACCTCAAAATCTTCTTTGATTTCCAAAATGACAAAGTCCACCAGGAAGATGAACTTGTCGACTTTTACTAGAACATCCTCCATTATTCCTAACTGGTACTTAACAGATCTGTCGGCGAGCTAGATGCTCATGCGTGTGGAGTTGAGGCTACCAATTCCTAACTTTTTAAACAACGAGAGGGGCATCAGGTTAATACTCGCACCTATGTCGGCTAATGCATTCTTGACAAAAAGATTACCAATGACAAATGGAATAGAAAAACTACCCGGGTCACTGATTTTCTTTGGTAAGCCAGTTGTCAAAACCGTAGAGCACTCGGCGTTTAACGTGACGTGTGAAAGGTTCTCTAACTTCTTCTTGTTGTTCAGGAGGTCCTTAAGGTACTTGGTGTACTTCGGCATCTGGGAAATTGCTTCATGGAATGGAAGATTTATGTGGATTTGCTTAAACATCTCTAAGAAACGAGAGTATTGATCGTCCCGACGTTGTTTATTAAGTTCGGAAGGGTAAGGCGGATTTGGATTATTTTTAAAGATGGGTGGTGGAGTGAGATCTTTTTCTAAAATGGGGGTATAACTTCTTCTGTAGAGGGTGGAATTTTTAAAATGGGGGCGGAGCTTTGATTTTTTAAGCGGGGGCGGAGCTTTCCTCGGGCTCTTCACTTACCATACCGGGAACTTGCTTCCCACTTCGAAGAGTTATAGCTTTCGCTTTCTCTCTCGGGTTGGGCTTGGTATTAGAAGAAAGAGACCCTGCGGGTCGCTCAGAAATAATTTTAGCGAGCCATCCTACATGATTTTCAAGACTTTTAACGCTTCCAGTTAAGGTTCTTATCGTAGAGTCATTTGTGGCGATATATTTGGAAAGTAACTCCTCCAAGCTTGGAGGTTTTGGATTATTTGAAGAGGTGGTGGTGGTGGTGCAGAACAATCATTTTGTGGTGGCGGGTGTATAGCATTCGATGGATTACTCCCCGAAAAGTTTGGATGATTTCTTAAGGCAGGATTATAACTATTCGGAAAATTAAAACAAGGAGGATGAAAATTCGCAGCAGAAAAATTATTGAAAGCATTTCTAGGCATATTGTTAACAAAATCTAATTGTTCGGGTGAAGGAGTTGCAGATTCCCTTACCTGAGAGGCGGAGGCAGCAATCATCTCTGTTATCTTTTTGCTTAATATTTCAACTTGTAGAGTGAGCTGGGAGACATTATCCACTTCAAAGATACCTGCAAGTTTGTTTGGGCGGGACCTAGGCACATTCCATTGATAAGTGAAAATGGCCATGTCCTCAAAAAGCTCAAGAGCTGCTTTCGGGGTCTTATGATTTAAAGTACCGCCAGAAGTTGGGTCTATCATTGTCTTTGTGCTTTGATTTAGCCCGTTATAGAACGTCATCACTTGTAACCATACAGACAACGCATGATGTGGTCATCATTTTAATAATTCTTTAAATCTTTCCCAGGTTTCGTATAAGGTTTCAGAGTCTATTTGTCCAAAAGCGGAAATGTCGTTCCAAAGTTTTGCAGTTTTAGCTGGCGGAAAATACTTCGCCAAAATTTTTTTGGTTAATTAATTCCAGGTGGTTATTCTATTCTTAGGTAGAGTGTTCAGCCACTGCATAGCTTTAGTTATTAAAGAGAAGGAGAAGAGTTTTAGCCTGATTGCATCATTTGTGACACCATTTATCCTGAAGGTGTCACTAATTTCAAGAAAGCTTGTTATATGTACGTTCGGATCTTCATCTTGAAGTCCGTCAAATTGCACATACTGCTGCAACATTTGAATTATGCTAGGCTTTAAATCGAATTTATTATTTTCTATAGTAGGGCGGACTATTCTTGATTCTATTCCCTCGAAATTCGGCCGTGCATAATAGGACATAGTCCTTTGCAAGGCTTCATCTACGTTGGGTTCTTCCATTCTTAGAGTAGAGAATGACTCGGAGTCCTCAATCGGCACTTGGCTAGTAGGACCTTGAAATCGCGATCTTCTCCGAAGAGTACGCTCAATTTTGTGGTCCAAGTCCAAAATAACCGACAGACTTCCGCGGGTCATGCACTAAAAGAAGAGAAGAGAAGAAAGAGAAATAAAATAAACTAGAAAGAAAAGCTAGATTTTTTTAAGTAGATTTTTGTTTTAATAGATTAACTCTCAAACTTCCCAAGGACTACCCGGTGAAGGGTTCGCAAGGTACTAGACAAGATAGCGGCACTTAAAGCCGCTTTGCCGTTTTCGAGAGAATTAGGTGGCATAGAAAAATTGTGAAGTTGGTTACTATTAAGAGCGGTAAAAAAAATTGATCTTAAAAATTTTTAAGAAAGAAGATGAGAAAGAGAAGAGATAAAATTAATAGGTTCGTGTTTTCGATATATCAACGAAAGTTTCTCCCCGGCAACTGTGCCAAAAACTTGGTGTTCGCTAAGCTTTGAAGAAAATAAAAGCAACCGAACTAGCAATCCAATGAGGCAAGTATACCTATCGAACGGTAGGTAGGGGACACAAGTGTCGTATTGAAATCCGGGAACTGTTGAGTACACTTACTCACACGAAGGCTATTATTTTTTCGACGGAAAAACTAGGGTTTGAGAAACTAATTGCAATTAAGGAAATAAAACTATGCTAGAAAGAGAACTACTGCAGTTAATCAAAGGCCTATAAGAAGCGATTACAACGAAGGGCTGAAAATATGAAATGGAAATGCACTTGATCAAGAATCACCTCGGCTAAAGTCAACTAAGAAATGCGATAAAAACATAAACTTAATAGGGTAAAAGTCCTTGACCATGGACGTTTCTAAAGCTTGAACACGCTTCTCTCGAAGTCGTGCCCAACTGAGTTTTGGAAGGGGCGACCGACTCTCATCTAAATCAGAGTCCTAAAGCTCGCTTTACGCGGTGAACCCCACTATTGGATTTTACTCAAATCCGGGTGATTTGGATATCTGCCTCTCTCGAGGGGTGCGTACAACTCCCTTTACTCTTGAATTCTCACTTCATTCTATCGGCCTCTCGGGTAGCCCAGAATGAAAGCAATGGTGGATAGTATATATCGATAATATACCTCCAGCCCATGAAAAATCAAGAGTAATTCAAGGCCTAAAACCTAAAAAGAAAAGGTAAATTAAATCATCATAACTTAATCCCTCGAACCTCGGATCATCAAGATCGATTAAAAGGAGGATTAGTTAATCATAATGGAGTGGAGGAGGGAGATGAGTAGTAAAGCATTAAGAACACAATGTAAGAAAAGAGCACTTTTATTAATTATGAATGAGAGCTACACTTGAAAAAGGAAATTACAATTGCATGAAATTAAAAACCGATTCTAGCCCAACATTAAGCAACTAGTGCAAGAGAAAAGATTACAACAAAAGCTATAACAAAAAAATAAACTACACTAGGGTTAAGGGAAAACACAAAATAAAGAAGATAGAGAGAGGGAAGAACATGAAAAAGACCAAGAAACAAAGGGGCAGCATCTCCCCTCTCAATCCAAGCTTGTTAAAATGGAAGGGTGGGGGTCTGAATTTATAGGAAAAGTTCACGGGTTGGTCACGCCCTTCGACATGCCCTAGGGGGCGTGTCAGGGGGCTATACAAGTATGGGGTTGACCTCGGGCTCTTAATTCTGGCGAGAAGGATGATTGCTTATATACATTGGTGGATACACCCTGGGTCACGCTCGTGTAGGGGGCGTGACACGCACATCGCTTCAAAATCATTGGTCGGAAATCCGTTAGTCATCAGAAAAGGAGGGGTCACGCCCTATGTCAGGCCCGTGACGTGGGGCGTGATAGTACTGTTGGCGTGCTGAGTCGAAATTGCATTTAATGTGACTACAGGCTTTGGTTAGAGGGAGACACGCCCCGTGTCACGCCTGTGGACATGCCCGGGGAGGGTGTGTTAGGGGGGCATGACAACCATTTTTCCTGGTATTTTCCTCTAGCTTCTTGATTCCTCTGGAACAGGTGACATGTCGTAGGTCACGCCAAGGTAGGGCGTGACAGGAGGGCTTGTGAGGTCAATTTTGACCAATTTCCAGAAAAGCTGCACAAAGAGAGGAAAAAGTTAGGGGCAATAAAATTAACATAAGAAAGATAAAAATAAAGCTTAAAATACAAGATTCGTACATTATAAACTAGAAAAATACGATAATAGTTAAGACTACTAAACGTATTATCAGAGATTGCTCAAATAAAAGCTACAATAAGGAAGATAGGTATAAATCGAAATTGAATAAAAAAATTTCATTTGACATTGTTTGCTACTGTTGTAATAAGTCAGGACATGTGATTGTGGAGTGTCCCTATAAGAAGAAGGATTGTTCCAAGAAGGAAGAAAAGAGATCCTTCATGGGAAAAAGAAAAGAAGAAAAAAGCACCATCGCTAAGAAGTCGAAGGCTCTCTATGACAGTGACTCGAGTGAGTCGAGCTTAGAAAATGAGGAAGCCAACTTCGGGCTTATAACACAATCAGACGAGGAAGGGGGCATCTCTGAGTACCATGGGAAGGTAAATTCACACACAATACTCTCTGAGTCAGAAACGTCCACTAATGTTTATGAATGCTATTCTTGTGATGAGGAAGAATTAGAAATGATGGCTCAGCATGAGCACCTATTAAAGGCTCTCGACAAATGCCGCAAGGTAGTCCGAAAGCAGTTAAAAGAGATTGCCTCCATAAAGGCAGTGGAAACTAATCTGAAGGAAGAAATTGCAAAATTACTTCCTCTTAGAGATGATGTCCACTACTTGAAAGAGCAACTCAAGGGCTCCGCTGAGATATTGAGTTTGAAAGAAAAATATCTTGATGAGCTGGTTGAAAAGCTCGCAGTGGAGAGAAAACTCATTGAGAGTTACTCCAAGCCGAAGACTATTCTCCCTCTCATTGATGAGTTCTCAGCTCCTAAGAAGGGTAGTGGCTGGGGCACGTAGCTAGAGAAGTTAATGCTGTCAGGAAGGCTAGCGCCAAGGAAAAGGGGAAGGCACCCATGGGTTAAAACTCGTTTAGGAAGGTATTCTTCATGACAAACAAGTGTGACCTTGAGTCATCCTATGGCCATTATGCTAGGCCTACATATGTAGAGCCAAAGAATAGATACCAGGGATGGACCTGTTCTCGTTACTTTGGTGCCAATGTGTTCAAAGAACCTTATGAAGAAATTCAGATGAAGTGTATTGTCCGTATGTACATGGCCATAACAATAAGAAGGCACCAAAATCCAAAATTGTTGTGCCTAAGGCTAAAGAGATGGTAAGCTCATGTGTATACTGCAACCAGGAGTCTTCAACCTCTAAGAATGATTCCCCTGCTAGACCTAACCTCCAAAAGGTAAAGCAGGAGTACAAGAGAAGATACAATAGGTTTGACTATTTGTGTTGTGGCAAGATTGGTCATTTTGGCACAGATTGTTGGTACAATCCTTCTAATTATGTAACCCCACGAGGTAGTTGTAACAACCCTATCCGTTGCATAGCATATAGCAGTAGGTCCGGCCGGGGCCCGACGCCATATACTACAGACAGACCGGTTGGTTACGCGTTGAAATCATTCAACCAATTACACGCCCTACACAAGCACCTAGCGGAAGCATTAAAAATTAAGTTGCAATACGAAAGAACCCGGCCAAAAAGCATGAACGTCCACTACAATAACACCCGTAGGAATGTTTCAATACACAGAAATAGAATTGGCCTTAAGGCCTTACACAGTTTGCTTGACATAAAAGTGTTTTCATACTTCGGCTCGCAGGCCGGCCACACATGATTACAATGAAACACTCAAAATTTGGCCTTCGAGGGCCGGCTCAACAACTTGGGCTTTAGCCCGCTATTTCCCGCTCGGCTCCGTAGCACCTGCAAGCCACAATCAACCGCTCGATGGTAAACAAAAGCAACAGTCAGCTATGCTAACCAATTATTATGATCCCGCCCCCAAAATCGGGGCGGCAATGCTCTTTCCCTGCACTTTATTAGTATAGGCAATAAAATAGTGTAAACACACTTCATCACAGGCGTAGGCTCGCACAGCCACACACCTCGTGCACACAGGGCACATTCACGACGAACCGACCAACGTCACGTCAATTCAAGCCATAGATGTTCCCGCTCCACCACCGCCCCTTGGACGGCCAATCATATGAGCATTTTGTCTTCCTGGCCTTGGTCACGACAATTTAAGCAATAGACTGCCGAAGACTCTCATCCATGCCAACGGTCCCACCGAACGACATAGGTCAGGTACGGTTCTGCCGGACCCGTGCTCATTCCGCAATGACAATTTAAGCCATATGCGCAGGTCAAGACTCAGCGAGTCCCGTTTCCATCACAACAATCACATAACCCGGTTATGTTCACATTGGCTCCCCGGCCATCGTGTTGGCAAAATCCGCTTTTGCCCAGTTTTTTGGGTGCACCTTGGAGTTAGTCTCTAAGGCTCCCTGCTGCAATCTACCACGTAGAAAACACGAAAAACGCCCAAACCTCCGGAGTCTTCCCCGGTTCATATGCAATGCAACATCACCGATCCGACTCTACTTGTCCAGATAGGCTTCACACACAATGCGTATGCCCGTTTTCGCATACGGACTCTATACAAGGGGGACTTCACATATCTACCCCAAGGAACGCTCCAACTCTTCGCTCACTCGCGAGAGAGGGCTTCCTATGCAAAGAAAAAGAGGGCTTCACATGCCCTAGGATGAGAAATCATTACCCTTGCGTTTTTCCGTGATGCCATGAATATCTACGTGGTTGGAAAGCACCGCAACGGCGTCGCCTTCGTGGATCTGGAATCAGATCGCGATTCAGAGCTCCGACGCTCCACCGGTGGCCGGATCTTGGTCTCCTCCTCCACCTAGCTCTCTCTTCTCTCTAAAATCTTAGAGAAAGAACACCCAAAAGAAAATGAGGTTTTGCAACCCTATTTTTGGGTTTAAACCGCCAGAACTGACTCCCTACCGTTGGATCCAAAGCTAAGGAAACGAAAGGCCACGATTGGGGCCTGAAATTACAAAATCTGGGCCGAACATGGGTTGCAACACGGCCGTGTCACCCATTCGCCATCTCGACCGACTCGATAACCAGCACAATCCGTTAGACACGGCCTCTGACACGCCCGTGTCGCAAGCGACACGCCCGTGTCGCGACCCGTGTCACGCCCCGTGTGCAACAACCAATACTCTGAACCCGAGAAGGACACGACCTGCGATATGGCACCAGACATGCCCGTGTCACTTGTGACACGCTCGTGTATGTGCCCGTGTCATGGCCCGTGTGCACCACACTCGACGAGTGACTGACATGCCCTGGGACACGCCCGTGTCCCAGGCGGTGTTCATCCTCTCGACGATCGTCGACCCCAAAATCGATGACCGCGCGGCCATCACTGAACCCGAGCATTACATGCCCTGGGACACGCCCGTGTCCCAGGCCATGTCACCCCTGCCAAAACACATATTTGGCTCCAAACATCACCCGTAACCCTATTGAGTTTCGGGGCATTACAACTCTCTACCTCTTAAAAGAATTTTGCCCACGAAATTACTAAAGGAAAGAAAATGGAAAACTTTAAGCGGTACCTGGGTGGAATAACTCAGGTACTCCTCCAGCATAGATTGCTCCCGTTCCCAAGAGAGTTCCTCCCGACCGCAATTGTCCCACCGTACCTTGACCATCCGGATCTCCTTGTTACGGAGCCTCTTGACCTCAGAGTCTTCGATACGAACGGGCTTGACCCTAGCAGTCAACCCTTAGTCCACCGGCACTTGATTAACTACGATCACCTTCGAAGGCTCTTGCACCGCCTTCCGCAATACAGAGATGTGGAATACATCGTGTAGCCCACTTAACTCCTCCGATAACCTCAAACGGTATGCCGCTTCGCCGACCCGCTCCAGAATCTCAAATGGTCCAAGGTATCTTGGGCTCAGCTTCTTCAAGCATCTCATCCTCGAAACACCCTTAAACGGCTTTAATTTAAAGTACACCCAATCGCCTACCACGAACTCCACGTTCCGGTGCTTGCCAGTATAATACTTAGCCTGCCTATCCTGAGTGATCAACAAGTGCTCCCGAATGATCCGCACCAATGAGGTAGAACCTTCCACCTCCTGCTTCATATATAACCTTGCCTCACCCGTTTCTAACCAAGACAACAGCGTGCGACATTTTCTACCATATAGGGCCTCAAAGGGCGCCATTTGGATACTCTCGTGGTAGCTGTTGTTGTACGCCCACTCTACCAAAAATAGGTGGTCCTCCCAATGCTTCCCAAAGTCTAGAACACACATGCGGAGCATGTCCTCCATCGTTCTATTGACTCTCTCGGTCTGCCCTTCCGTCTGCGGATGGAAGGCTGTGCTGAACTTCAACTTTGTCCCCAGCATCTGCTGCACTAACCTCCAATCATTTGACGTGAAACGCCCATCGCGATCACTCACAATGCTACGGGACAAAGCATGCAGTCAAACTATATTGTCCACATAAAGCTTCGCCAACTTCTCCACCGAGTCGTCCTTCCTATGCGGAATGAAATGCGACACCTTAGTTAACCGATCTACGATCACCCAGATGGCATCGTTCCCCTTCTGCGACCTTGGCAACACATGCACAAAGTCCATAGATATGTCGTCAAACTTCCACTCTGGTATAGGCAAGGACTTAAGAAATCCTCCCGGCTTTGGGCACTCCACCTTCACCAAGGCGCACATTTGGCATTTAGCCACAAACAACGCTACGTCTTTCTTGAGCCTCGGCCACCAAAATAGCTTCTTGAGGTCACGGTACAACTTTGTGCTCCCTGGGTGGATTGGGTACTTGGTATGATGAGCCTCGTACATCAACTCCGCCCGTAGGTTACCCCCGCTTGGGACGCACAACCGATGGTCCTTCCTTAACAAGCCATCTTCCACCGAGAACTGGGAATTTGACCCATCCAATGTTGCCTCCATAAGCTCCTTCATGGAGTCATCTAACTCCAATGCCTGCCGAACCCGGTCAGCCAGGTCATACTGAACCTCTGTCCAGTTCGACATAGCTTTGGCGCTCGTCTGCTTGTCAATGCAACAGATCTCAAGCTCATCCAACTCCCGTATTAGCCACTCATCATGCACCGACAACCAGTTGGCTTTGGCGGGAGCCCTACGACTCAACGCATCAGCAACCGCATTGCCCTTCCCGGATACATAATGAATCTTGAAGGTGTAGTCCCCCAGGAACTCCATCCACCTCCTCTGCATCATGTTAAGATCGTTCTGATCCAATAGGTACTTCAGGCTCTTGTGATCGGTATATATATAGACCCTTATGCCGTATAGGTAGTGCCTCCACAGCTTAAGTGCAAATATCACGGCCACCAACTCCAAGTCGTGGACCGGATAGTTCGTTTCATGCACTTTTAGCTGACGCGATCCATAAGCTATCACGCTCCCATGCTGCAACAGAACACAGCCTAAACCACTACCTGAGGCGTCACTATAAACCTCGAAGCCCTTGGTCCCACTCGGCGAACTAAGCACTGGAACCGTGGTCAACCGTCTCTTCAGCTCCTCAAAAGCTTGCACTCACTCCTGCGTCCACAAGAATCTCTGATCTTTCCTTGTCAACTTCGTGAGAGGTAGCGCTATCCGCGAGAAGTTCTCTACGAAGCGCCTGTAATATCCGGCAAGCCCGAGAAAACTACGGACTTCCGCGACAGAAGACAATGCAGGCAACTCCCGTATCGCAATGATCTTCACAGGATCCACCGCTATACCTTCCCCACTGACAATGTGACCAAGGAATGCTACTGAGGGTAGCCAGAACTCGCATTTGGAGAATTTCGCATACAGCTCATTCCTCCTGAAACTCTCCAACACCAGATACAAGTGCTTGAAGTGATCTTCTTCGCACTGCGAGTACACAAATATATCGTCAATAAAGACGATCACAAAGTGGTCCAGGAAATCTCGGAACGTCCTGTTCATCAAGTCCATAAACACCGATGGCGCATTCGTTAGTCCAAAAGGCATGACCGTGAACTCGAAGTGCCCATACCTCGTGTTGAACGTCATCTTCGGGATATCACATTTCCTTATCCTCAACTGATCGTACCCCGACTTAAATTCCAACTTAGAATATACCGACGATCCGACTAACTGATCAAAGAGATCATCAATCCTCGGGATTCGGTACTTGTTCTTCTCCGTCAGCATGTTCAACTCTCTGTAGTCGATACACAGCCGCATACTACCATCCTTCTTCTTAACAAAGAGAACCGGTGTGCTCCAAGGCGACGAGCTTGGACGCACATAAACTTGCTCCATCAGCTCCTCTAGCTGAACATTCAACTATGCCATCTCCTTAGGCTCCAACTTATACGGAGCACGTGACACTAGTTTGGCACCCGACACGAGCTCGATAATGAAATCAATCTCTCATTGCAGTGGGGCCCCGGGAAGACTATCCGAGAATACATCGGCGTATTCACAAACCACAGGGATGCTATCCAACGTGGACTTTGGCTCTACAGCCCCAACTATTGCAAAGAACAGCCCTGCACCACCATGAACTGCCTTTACCACCTGAAGAGCAGACATCAGCGTCTTGCTCGACCCCTTGAGTCCCTCAAATGTTTTCTCCCATCCAACACCCAGCTTGACCTCCTTTCGGTCGCAATCTATCCAAGCCTTCTGCTCCGAAAGCCAATCCATCCCAAAGATAACGTCGAACTCTACTAGCGGAAGCAATGACGCTAGCAAGTCGAACTCTCGGCTCCCTATATGAACCTTTACAGCGCACACTCTGTCCGCACGCATCGAGCACCCATTCGGTAGCAGCACATCCAACTTGTCATTCGCAATCGAAGAAGGGACTCCGATGCGCAATATAAAATTTTCGGACAAGGAGTGTGAAGCTCCGTATCGAACAGTGCCCGTGCCAGACTATCGCTAATCAAAACAAAGCCTATGCAAATAATATTAGGCTAACCAGCAATAGAAAATAGTATTTAAAGTTAACTTGCTATAAATTAACTCGTACCTGTCACAACGTCTGCTTGTTTAATGGCCTCCTGCTGGCCCAAGTTGTACACTCTAGGTTGAGTCAGAGCATAATGGGACGCGGTTGACTCCACCGCCTTGCCGTTCTCTTCGTAGGTTGCTCCTTGTTTTCTCTCGGACTTTGAGCGTCCGCTCTAGCAATCACGGGCAAAGTGCCCCGTCTTTCCACACGTGAAACAAGTGCCCGGGGTTCGATTAGTACTTGTCCCCGAGGCACCTGCAGAAGGAGCTGGACCCGACGTCCTAGCCTTCTTGTAGAATCTTCGATAGCCCGACTTCGACGTAGTCGGCACTTTGAACTCCGATTTCTTCCCACCAGATTCCTTCTTAGCTTGCACATTTCTCATGTCCTTCTCCAAGGACCGGGCCGAGTTGACCAAGGTTAGGAAACCCTGCGCCATAGGCCCCGATAGTAGCAACCTCATCTCATCTCTTAACCCTTCATAGAAGCGGTTCGTCTTTCGCTCCTCGTCGGCAAAGGTAGCACTAGCATATCTCCCCAATCAAGTAAACTCGTGGAGGTACTCGTCTACAATGCAATCTCCTTGCACCAACTTTTGGAACTCGTTTTCTAGTGCGATCCTCTGCGCTGAGGGGAGGTATCGAGCCATGAACAGTCTCGAAAATTCCTCCATAGATACTTCGGCCAACGGCCTTCCCCTCAACTGGTGTAGCTCTAGACCTTCCGACAATAACCTTGTGTCCCCATCCAATAGGAACGTCGCTATTGTGGTCTTCTGCCACTCTTCCGTTTCTATTGTTGTCAACACCCTATTGACTCTTGGGAGCTAATCTTCAGCCAGGGTCGGGGTTCCCGTTCCCGAGAACACCGGTGGATGGAAGCCCATCACATGCTTAAGCTGTCTCTTAGTTGCTCTCCGAGGCAACTCCGGCTCCACCGCCACCTGTTCAACCCTTCTAGGCTCCGCCGCTTGGAGCGGCACTCGCTTCACCGAAGGAGCAGGCTGCTGCACCTGTCTTGCAGGTTGTGCATTAATCATAGCAAAGACAGCTTCTGCCACCAATCTAATGGTCTCGACAGAAGGAGGTGTTGAAGGCGCTTCACTTGGTGCGCTGCTTGCCTCGGAACCTGGTCATTCCGACGGTCCAACACCACTTCTGGTCACCTATAATCGTGCAAAACACTTATAAGCGGCCAAACAATATTGCAAACAGCAATTATAGGAACACGCAGGTTCCTCAAACACGTGCATTTTCATTCATAAGTGGACATTCATGGGTTCTTTGCATGTTATAACGATGACGCACACACATGTGCTCACCACCCCTTAAAGTGAATTCGCCCACGAATTCATTTAAGTTTGACCGAACCCAGTAGTCTGATACCAATTTGTAACACCCCTATCTGTCGCATAGCATATAGCAGTAGGTCCGGCCGGGGCCCGACGCCATATACTATGGACAGACCGGTTGGTTACGCGTTGAAACCATTCAACCAATTACATGCCCTACAAAAGCACCTAGCAGAAGCATTAAAAATTAAGTTGCAAGACGAAAGAACCCGGCCAAAAATCATGAATGTCCACTACAATAACACCTGTAGGAATGTTTCAATACACAGAAATAAAATTGGCCTAAAGGCCTTACACAGTTTGCGTGACATAAAAGTGTTTTCATACTTTAGCTCGCAGGCCGGCCACACATGATTTCAATGAAACACTCAAAATTTGGCCTTCGAGGGCCGGCTCAGCAACTTGGGCTTTAGCCTGCTATTTCCCGATCGGCTCAGCAGCACCTGCAAGTCACAATCCACCGCCCGGTTGTAAACAAAAGCAACGGTCAGCTATGCTGACCAATTATAACGATCCCGCCCCCATAATCGGGGAGACGATGCTCTTTCCCTGCACTTTATTAGTATAGGCAATAAAATAGTGTAAACACACTTCATCACAGGCGTAGGCTCGCACAGCCACACACCTCGTGCACACAGGGCACATTCACGGCGAACCGGCCAACGTCACGTCAATTCAAGCCATAGATGTTCCCGTTCCACCACCGCCCCTTAGACGTCCAATCATATAAGCATTTTGTATTCCTGGCCTTGGTCACGACAATTTAAGCCACAGACCGCCGAAGACTCTCATCCATGCAAACTGTCCCACCGAACGACATAGGTCGGGTACGGTTCCGCCTGACCCGTGCTCATTCCGCAATGACAATTTAAGCCATATGCGCAGGTCAAGACTCACCGAGTCCCGTTTTTGCCACAACCATCACATAACCCGGTTATGTTCACGTTGGCTCCCCGGTCATCATGTTGGCAAAATCTGCTTTTGCCCAGTTTTCCGGGTGCACCTTGGTGTTAATCTCCAAGGCTCCCTACTGCAATCTACCATGTAGAAAACCCGAAAAACGCCAAAACCTCCGGAGTCTTTCCCGGTTCATATGCAATGCAACATCATCGATCCGGCTCTACTTGTCCAGATAGGCTTCACACACAATGCCTATGCCCATTTTCGCATACGGACTTTATACAAGGGGGACTTCACATATCTACCCCAAGGAACGCTCCAACTCTTCGCTCACTGGCGAGAGAGGGCTTCCTATGCAAAGGAAAAGAGGGCTTCACATGCCCTAGGATGAGAAAACGTTACCCTTCCATTTTTCCGCAGTGCCATGAAAATCTAGGCGGTTGGAAAGCACCGCAACGACGTTGCTTTCGCGGATCTGGACTCGGATCGCGATTCGGAGCTCCGACGCTCCACTGGTGGTCGGATATTGGTCTCCTCCTCCACATAGCTCTCCCTTCTCTCTAAAATCTTAGAGAGAGAACACCCAAAATAAAATGAGGGTTTACAACCCTATTTTTGGGTTAAACCGCCAGAACTGACTCCCTACCGTTGGATCCAAAGCTAAGGAAACGAACGACCACGATCGGGCCTGAAATTACAAAATCTGGGCCAAACACGGGTTGCAACACGGCCGTGTGCATGGCCATGTCACCTATTCACCGTCTCGACCGACTCGATAACCAGCACACGGCCTTAGACATGGGCTCCGACCCGCCTGTGTCGCTTGCGACACGGCCGTGTCGCGACCCGTGTCACGCCCCGTGTGCAATGACCAACACTCTAAACCCGAGAAGGACACAGCCTGCGACACGGCACCAGACACGCCCGTGTCACATGTGACACACCCGTGTCTTTGCCCGTGTCATGGCCCGTGTGCACCACACTTGACGAGTGACTGACACACCCTGGGACACGCCCGTGTCCCAGGTCGTATTCAGCCTCTCGACGATCGTCGAACCCAAAATCAATGACCGCGCGGCCATCACTAAACCCGAGCATGACACGCCCTGGGACACGCCCGTGTCCCAGGCCGTGTCACCCCTGACAAAACACATATTTGGCTCCAAACATCACCCGTCACCCTATTGAGTTTCGGGGCGTTACATTAGCAATGCGAGAACGACCACTCGTAAGGTTAATGTTCCTAGTGGTGTTCAGCTGACCAAAAACCATGGACCCAAATACGTTTGGGTTCCTAAGGTACAATGATTTGTTTTTGCAAGTATGTCCAAAGGACAACAAAAATCTGATCTGGTATTTGGATAGTGGATGCTCTCAGCACATGACCGGTACAAGAAGCCTTTTACTTGAGTATACCCCAGTCGAAGATGGACTAAAAGTGATCTTTGGAGGGTTAGACCGGGGAACTACAAAAGGCTATACCATGATTTCCAATGACGTAGTCTCTTTCACAAACGTAGATTATTTTGAAGGATTACACCATAATCTTATAAGCATAAGTCGGCTATATGACAAAGGCTACATAGTTGAGTTCAAAAAGGATAAGTGTTTAATAAAATCGTCTGCAAACTTGGAGATGGTCTTAACATGCACTCGGAGTAGAAATATTTTCTTCGTAAATTTTCTTTGTTTAAATAATTCTACCCCAGTATGTTTTATGGCTAATTATTTTGCGTATCTCTATGACCAATGACACAAGATAGTAGCACATATTAATTTCAAAACTATAAATATGCTATTTTTTCACAACTTAGTGCGTGAATCCTGATGAGTCCATATTTTATACTTAATTTCGGACTCATCTAGGCTCATTTGCATGTCTTTGCACTACCATTCAACGCCATTAGCACTCCTTTTGGTTCGCTGCGACATTCCACGTCTTGTGCACTTTATTAGCCTATTTCTGTGCGTGTGTGTTTTTCCCTCTTGCTGTGCATTTTATATATTTCTGTGACTGCCATGATCGACAGTGCGTGCAGTTTTCCTGCAGGTTTGGGGATCGTGTGGGCGTCCGACATAGGACTTTCACCATTTTTTGGCAAAGGAGTCAGTGGTCGTGCATTTTTACCCACGCACGACCATCGACCTCCTGGCACACGATCACTGATCGTGCACAGTCATGCCCTCTTTTCGAAAGTTCTGTCCTGCCATATCGCACGATCACCTGCTTTACCGCGCACGATCACTGCTCGTGCGTTGCCGATCGTGCGCAGTCATGACCTCTTTTGTGCAAGTTCTGCCGCCATATCGCACGGTCACAGGCCATAGCGCGCACGACCACTAGTCGTGCGCCTGTGATCGTGCGTAGTATTTAATCATGTTTTCTATAAATAGCGCAGGTCTCGCCCTAATCCGGAGATCCGCAATTTCTTCCGCCGTTTTTCGTCCCCGAAGAAGGGTTTCGCTATTTCCCTTCATCTTCCACCATAGGGAGGTGCTCCGGGCAAGCTTTCAACGCCAAATCATAGTCGGAGCTTCCTCTCAGCCTCCTCCATCATCTATTGGGCTTATTTCAAGTTTCAACGCCATGACCATTAAGCAAAGGGAAGCTTGCAACTTTCTACCGCTATCGTAAGACGAAGAAGACGGGCCATTGGAAGGTGGTGACAGCCCTTCTCTACCCCGGACGCAGTTGAGGACCGAGCTTGGACGCGGATTGACAACCCGATGACTACAACCGTGAATCCTCAGCAAGACTTCGGATACGGTCGATCTCTTGTCATGTTCTTCCTTTGTTGTTGTTTATGTGTTGTTGTAAACTTCATTTATAGATGATGTACGCTTAATTGTAGAATACGTTTATACGATATCATGTCTATGTGATTTGTATTTTCGTTACATATTGCTTGAGGTGCGCCTTGTTCCATCCACCTCCATCCACCCTTGCCGCACTAGCAATTGCTAGTGGCGCGCGTCGCGAAGAGGTGCTTACGACCCTCATTTCGCCGTTTTCTCCACCTCATCCGCTAGCCTACTCGCCCATCCGCCTAGCGATTCGGTGCATAGCGGCCCGACTAGTCTTCATCCCGCCTAGCGAAGCTTTGCATAGCGGCATTGCATAGGAGTAATTTGTAGCATTTATTTTCTGTTTCCACAACTATCAAAACCCCCATCGTTACCGCCGACCTAAGGACTTTAATCTCAAGTCCTCCTCGAAATTAACTCCACCTTACTGTATTCCTTGTGAGATCGATACTTGGGAAAACTCGCCCATTTTATATTACTTGTGCGACCGGTTCACTGCCGTGATCATTGTGCATCAAGTTTTTGGCGCCGTTGCCGGGGAACACAGTCGTTTGAGTTTTTGAAGAGGTAGATGCGAGATAGTCGCCCTTGTCCATTTGTTCATACCCTCTTTTGTCTTTATTTTAGTTTTTGAAATTGTTTACTTTATTTTTTTCTGTCCCTTCCTTGTTTCTTTTTTTATTAATATTGCAGATTCGAGTTGTTTTATTCTTTGTGTGTAGTAATTTCCGGTAAATATTTCTGTTCGCGATGGATTCTGCTGCCGAGTGTCCGTATTTTTGATGCTTTGGCGGAGTTGCATCGATGTCATGGATGTTTCTAATGCCGAGCACTGTTTTCGGTGTATTTTATGTCAAGGTGTGGGCCATATGTTGAAGGATTGCCCTCGCTTGTGCAAGCCTTCTACCTCTGTGGACGCATCCGCAGCAGTCCCCTGTTCGCAGGAGACTACTGTGGATGGGCCTACCAGGGTGTTGCCTGGCCCATACATTGACATGGCGCACCTTGCTCGATCTTTGCCCGTTGAGATTACAGAAGAATCTCTCGCCGCATATAGTTCCTTCATGGGTTCCTCAACCCCTTTTTACGAGCTTCCTTTGAGTGATCACTCTCACTCGGATGTTAGCCCGCAAGGAGTGGATCGGGAACTCATGGACGATCCTGTATGGGACGATGAGAGTGTTCCGGTCGTCGACGGGGTGGCATCTGGGGATGATGTTGCGAAGGGGCCTGCGCATTCTATGCCTGATTTTGAGAACAGCTTTGCCCCTACGCAGTATTTGCCGGAGTTTTCTACTCCTTTTTCTTGTGAGTCGGCTAATGAGGTCGTTATCATGGATGATTCGGTGCCTGAGGTTATGCCGAAGTGGGATGACGATTCTGCTATCTCCATTGGAGAATGTGGATCTTCGGACCACTATGACGCACCCCAGTGGGACGAGGAGTATTACCTTTCGGATGCGGAGGTTTGCACCCCCTATCTGACGAGGCGGTCCCCCTTTCCACCGCGGACTTCGAGTTCTCGGATTCTCCCCAATACGACTCATATGACACTGACGATGATCATTGTTTGGATCCTGCTGAGAGTGAAGCCGGAGTCACTCTGCCATTTTCAGATTATTTTAGTTCTTCTTCTCCTTTATTCCTTGATCCCCCTTCTTTATCTGAGCCTGTGTGGGATGACCCCTTGCTAGGCAAGGATATTTTTTGTGGTGGGATGAGTGAGGACCAGGCCTCCTCATCTTACTTCCTATTCCATCTGCCTACGAGGAGCAGGTATGATTATTTAGGCAGAGGGGTAACTGTGCTATCGCCGTATCGGTACCCGTTACCGCAACGGATATTAGGACAGTTGCCTGTGCACTTTTCTTTTCATAGGCCCATTAGCTAGAACTTTTCTTTTGCTGAATAAGTCGTGCTGGGATGATAATAACCCCAGTACTTATCTTTCATTCTTTTTTGCATTTTTATTTCCATGTCTATTTTGTTTTAGCATTTCTTTTTGTATATTTTTCTTTTGTTTTTTTTGCGGAGCTCACCCCTGAAGGTATCCATTGCGAATTCATTCTGGCAGGGTTGTGATTCTTCGTTTGGCGGGCCTGCTGCTACTTTCCACGCGTCTTATGGTATGCTCACTAGTTGAGCATTGGGTAACCTCTTCCTTTAGCTCATTCTGATTTTAATTTCTCTATCATTTGATGTGTTGTTTAGTCTAAGTCTGGGGGAGAGCATGTTTACCTGTTGCACGTGCACATTTCTTTTGCATACTAGAAGCTTTTCGTGTTTTATTTTGTTTATGTTCATTGCTTCGCACACCACCGCACCAACATGAGCGCGATCTTAGCTGTTAGCGTGCCACGAGTTGAACTTGTATCTTTGTTAGATTTGGAAAATTTCTGTGCTAGTTTAGGATTGCACGATAGAGTAAAATATTGGCCTTGCTGTGTTCCTAGTCAATTGCTCTCGTTTTGTGTAGAAATTTGTGTAGAATTAATTTTTCTGTATGCTTATCGTTCTATATTTTTCTATTTGCGTACATATTTCTTATTCTACTCAAAAGTTGGTGAATCTGGTGTGAATCAAACGGTAGCGTAGGAATGTGTGTAGCCGCTACTAGACTCGTATTGCTTGAGTCGGGAGGAAGGATTATCTTTCTCAGTTGCTAAGAACTTGCCCCAAGCTACTCTTGAAGCATGGGTACATGGTTTTTCTAGTGTGAGCGTGATGTAGGCCATCATTTTGGCCCGGTTGAGCTTTGTACCATTCCAAACATCATACCCTCGCTAAGCCCTGTTGTGCCTACCCTTCTTTTGATTAAGCTCCACCATTATTTCACCATAGCCTCATAGCCGATCCTAGTCGCACACCCAATTCGAGCTTAGTGTTTTATATTTTCATGTTGGGTTGTGATGTGGTGTTTTTATTCGTGAAAATGTGGATGTGCGCCCAAGTTTTAATTGCTGAGATTTTGAAAATAAAAAGAAAAAAAAATGAAATGTTTGTAAAAAGAGAAAAAATGATGAAGAAAAAAGCTTGATTGAAAATCTTGTTAAAAATGATTTTGATTTGGAGTAAGCGGTGCACACACCCATGTTGCAAAAGTAAGTCTGGGCTGTGGTGCACCTGGTTTTATTGTGGTTTGTTGAGGGATTCTTTTAGGCTAGCTCATTTGGGTTAGGTGCATAGCCATTCTTTTTATCATTGCTTACCTCACCGTAACCCAAGCCCCATGATTCTCCTAAAGTCCTACGGATTTGCGCTTGAGTCTAACTAGTGCCGTGGAGAGAGTGTGAACGGGCAAGCGTATGGTCCCCGACATTGGTGGATTTCTTTGGAGGTGATCCTGAGCCCTGATCTTTGGCAAAGCTCACCTTAGTGGCCAGTCTACTTTCTTCCTATGCGTGACCGGATGATTCACCATGATTCTATTTCTGAGTAGTAATAACTTGTTGATACACATTGTGGAAAATATAAACTATTTTGCATACTTAGAAATTTCTTCTATTGTATTTTTATGCACGCGGGCATGCGACTTCGCATGGTACTCTGTTCTGTAATTTCATTGTTAGATAGTTCTTTTTCCTTGTCTGCTTAGGTTGTGTTTGCTCGGGACGCGCAAACAGTTAAGTCTGGGGGTGTGATGAGTCCATATTTTATACTTAATTTCGGACTCATCTGGGCTCATTTGCATGTCTTTGCACTACCATTCAGCGCCATTAGCACTCCTTTTGGTTCGCTGCGACATTCCACGTCTTGTGCACTTTATTAGCCTATTTCTGTGCGTGTGTGTTTTTCCCTCTTGCTGTGCATTTTATATATTTCTGTGACTGCCATGATCGACAGTGCGTGTAGTTTTCTTGCAGGTTCGGGGATCGTGTGGGTGTCCGACATAGGACTTTCACCATTTTTTGGCAAAGGAGTCAGTGGTCGTGCGTTTTTACCCACGCATGACCATCGACCTCCTGGCGCACGATCACTGATTGTGCGCAGTCATGCCCTCTTTTCGAAAGTTCTGTCCTGCAATATCGCACGATCACCTGCTTTACCGCGCACGATCACTGCTCATGCGTTGCCGATCGTGCGCAGTCATGACCTCTCTTGTGCAAGTTCTGCCGCAATAGCGCACGGTCACAGGCCATAGCGCGCACGACCACTGGTCGTGCGCCTGTGATCGTGCGCAGTATTTAATCCTATTTTCTATAAATAGCGCAGGTCTCGCCCTAATCCGGAGATCCGCGATTTCTTCTGCTATTTTTCGTCCCCGACGAAGGGTTTCGTTATTTCCCTTCATCTTCCACCATAGGGAGGTGCTCCGGGCAAGCTTTCAACGCCAAATCATAGTCGGAGCTTCCTCTCGGCCTCCTCCATCATCTCTTGGGCTTATTTCAAGCTTCAACGCCATGGCCATTAAGCAAAGGGAAGCTTGCAACTTTTTACCGCTATCGTGAGACGAAGAAGACGGGCCATTGGAAGGTGGTGACAGCCCTTCTCTATCCCGGACGCAGTTGAGGACAGAGCTTGGATGCGGATTGACAACCCGACGACTCCAACCGTGAATCCTCAGCAAGACTTCGGATACGGTCGATCTCTTGTCTTGTTCTTCCTTTGTTGTTGTTTATGTGTTGTTGTAAACTTTATTTATAGATGATGTATGCTTAATTGTAGAATACGATTATATGATATCATGTCTATGTGATTTGTATTTTCGTTACATATTGCTTGAGGTGCGCCTTGTTCCATCCACCTCCATCCACCCTTGCCGCACTAGCAATTGCTAGTGGCGCGCGTCGCGAAGAGGTGCTTACGACCCTCATTTCGCCATTTTCTCCACCTCATCCGCTAGCCTACTCGCCCATCCGCCTAGCGATTCGGTGCATAGCGGCCCGACTAGTCTTCATCCCGCCTAGCGAAGCTTTGCATAGCGGCATTGCATAGGAGTAATTTGTAGCATTTATTTTCTGTTTCCGTAACTATCAAAACCCCCATCGTTACCGCCGACCTAAGGACTTCAATCTCAAGTCCTCCTCGAAATTAACTCCACCTTACTGTGTTCCTTGTGAGATCGATACTTGGGAAAACTCGCCCATTTTATATTACTTGTGCGACCGGTTCACTGCCGTGATCATTGCGCATCAAATCCCCCAACATTAAGTGCATTAAAGAGATTCCATGTCACTCATATCAAATGAGTAAGCAGACTAGGGCAACCTTTAAGGGCATTGCTGAAAAGGATTCTTCAAGAAGTTTATACTTACTTCATATGGACTTATTCGGTCCTATGCCAATTCACAGCGTAGGAGGTAAGGTCTATACGTTAGTAATTGTTGATGACTACTCGCGTTTTACTTGGGTGATCTTTCTGAAACACAAGTCACACACCTTCGAGCCTTTTACTAATTTTGTCCGGCGAATTCATAATGAACTGAACTGCTCAGTGTTCAAAATCAGAAGTGACCACGGAACAGAGTTTGAGTCTGGTGCCATGACAGAATTCTGTAAAAGTCAAGGCATCTTTCATGAGATTTCCTCCCCATGCACTCAACACTAAAATGGAGTTGCTGAGAGAGGAATAGAACCCTAATTGAAACACAATGATGTTAAATTGCGCTTCACTTTCAGAGTACTTTTGGCTGAAGTTGTCAACATCGCTTGTCACATTCAAAACAAAGCACTAATCAACAAAAGGTATCGCAAGACTCCCTATAAACTGTTGAATGGCAGAAAAGAAATTGTGTCCTACTTTAGGATCAAGTGCTTTGTGCTTAATAATGGGAAGTACTACCGCACTAAGTGTAGTGAAAAATGTTTTGAAGGTATTTTCGCAGGATAAAATAGCCATAGTAAGGAATATAGGATTTTAAATAAGAAAACTTTGGTGGTAGAAGAGTCAATAAATATTGTTTTTGATGAGACAAGCATGCTCCAAAGTAGCTTGTCTAGTGTTATTAGTGTAGATGCAGATAACAAGTTCTAAGAGCTAAGCTTGGATGAAGATGTCAAGGAAAACCTCCAAGCTCAGTCAAGATCGTCGATCTAGGCTCAGTGGATTTAGAACCGCTAGAGGAAGAATTTCTACAACCTATAAACGATGCACTAGATGTGGCAGAGCCTACTGGAGGGAGTGCAAGGAATCTAGGGTTCAGACACCTAAAAGATTACCTAGTTGATTAGATAATATGAGAGTCATGCGATGGTGCAATAACTAGAAGAGGTACAGCTAATGAGGTTATGCATCTTAGTTTTCTATCTCAGGTTGCGCCAGAGACGTTCGAAGAAGAAAACAAGGATGCTTCTTGGATATTGGAAATGCAAGAGGAGCTCAATAAGTTTGAACGGTGCAATGTCTGGGAGCTGGTACCCAGGCTAAAGGGACACAACGTGATCGTCACCAAGTGGATATTCAGGAACAAGCTGGACGAACACAGACAAATCATTAAGAATAAGGCTAGACTTATAGCACAAGGATACAAGCAAGAAGAGGGGATCGACTTCGACTAGACCTTTGCTCTGGTGTCCAAGATCGAGGAAATCAGGTTGCTTCTTGCATATGCTGCCCTTAAAGGCTTCACCGTCTACCAAACGGATGTGAAGTCAGCATTCCTCAACGGGAATATGAACGAGGAAGTATACGTAGCATAACCCCAAGGTTTTGTAAATTCTCAATTCCCTGATTACATTTACTTTTTGAATAAAGCATTATACGGCTTAAAGCAAGCACCCCGAGCTTTGTATGAGATTTTGTCTAGCTTTCTTCTTGAGAACAAGTTCACAAGGGGAATGATATAGAAGACATAATTTCTTAGGGAAGTTAAAGGCAAGATTCTGCTAGTACAAATCTTTGTCAACGACATCATATTTGGATCTACTGAAGAAAACCTTTGCAAAAAGTTTTCTAAACTTATGTAAGGGATGTTTGATATGAGCAGTATGAGAGAGCTGAAATATTTCTTAGGACTTCAATTGAAGCAATCTCAGGATTGAATTTTTATCTCTTAGACGAAGTTCACCAAGGAGCTTCTTAAGAAATTTGGAATGGAGAATGCAACCTCTATAAGGACTCCAATGGGTTAAAATGTGTCTTTGGATAAGGATGAGAAAGGGAAAACTTTTGATGAAACCAAGTACAGAAGAATAATTAGATCCTTGATCTACCTTACTGCCAGTAGACCAGATATAATATTTTCAACGTGCATCTGCGCCATATTCTAGGTGAACTCTAAGGAATTTCATTACGTCGCTGCAAAGTGAATTCTAAGATACATTAAGTTTATACCCAATCTTGTATTATGGTACCCGAGAAATAATGATGTTGAGCAAATTGGTTTTCAGATGCCGATTTTGTAGGAAGTAAGGATGATAGGAAAAGCACTTTCGGGACATGCAAATTCCTCGGAAGACGGCTTATCTCATGGACCAGTAAGAAACAGAATTGTGTGGTATCTTCTACCGCTGAGTCAGAGTATATCTCTATGGGTAGTTGTTGCACACAGCTTCTATGGATCCGGAATCAACTAGAAGACAATAATTTGAAGTTTAGAGAGATTCCAATATATTGCAACTCATCTAGCGCAATGGACATCGTAAACAATCCAATATCCCATATCCGGACAAAGCACATCGTGGTGCGCTATCACTTCTTCCGGGAGCATGTGGAGAACAATGACATAACCCTAAGCTATGTCCCGACGGGCAGATAGGTTGTAGATATTTTTACGAAGTTTCTGGATGAGGCCATATTTTCGTTCTTCAAAACAAAAATAGGCATGCTAAAGATGGACTCGTGAAGAAGGCTAAGCAAGCAGGAATTCACTCAGGAATTAATTCAGGATAACAGAAGAATTTTCAAAGGAAAATTTTGCAAATAGTGGAAGGCAAACGTGCCGATTCTGCATTATAATCTCGTCGAATTTAAGTTGTAAAGAAATTCTTTCTTACTCTATTGGATCCGAAGAACCGACGAAAAATAAGGTACGCACCTTGGTCAATTTAAAATTTATATACATACACACACACAGATATATATATATAAATATATATATATATATAGGACAAGGGGGGCAGCCACACTATTGCATTTCACCGATTCGCCGAAAACCTTTCGCCATTTTTCCGAAAATAGAAACCCGACGATTCGGCTACTCCGACACCTTCATCATATTCCTCCCGTGGCCAAGGATTCGATCATCTTCGATTAGGTTTGTGAACCCCTTCCAAACCCTAGCCGGATAGATAAGGATCATATTGAAAGCAGTTCAGAAATCCAATTCTGTGCAAGTTTAGTTTTCTTTAAGGCACCTAGAATCACCAGTATCTTGCTAGGGGGAGGTGAGTTGGTCAGTATAGGCTTTGCTGATGCATTTGATGAGTTCAGAAATGCCATTCTCATGCTAGAGACTGCAAGACTATCCTTTGTCCTAGAACACCCTTGCAAAGTTCAATACAAGGACATTCTTGAGTTCTTCCAGCACGCTAAGCTTAGACATGATGCCACAGTTATTAAGAGCAAGATTCAGAATTACAAGGTAAAGGTGAAAGCCTCTCTTTTGTCCAGGTATTTGCGGCTTCCAGTCTATGGAGTGGCCGATTACCTAGATGAAGATGATTTCTTTAGAGCCCTATTATTTTGTTGACTGCCCAGAGGTTCTAAAGCAATATTGCTATGCAAAACTGGATCACGTGACTACATCTCTACAGAAATGTTCAAGGTGCTAGTTGCAATTATTAGCAGCAAAAGGTTGGACTGGGGTGCTTTGCAATATGACAAGATCAAGGACAACATCCACATTCCCAACTTTGGAAGGATTATTAGCCTGTACCTGAATCAGATGTATGGTGGGAGGTTCGATATGACCAAATGAGTACCTATCATTCATCTCAAGAAAATTGACTCCACAATATTCACACGATGGGATATGAGGATAGTTAGGCAAGGGGGAGCCCAGATGTGGTTGTGGAGGAGGAAGATCAGGCTCCTGAGGACAAGATACCTACCCCACACCCCAGTGAAGTCTCTGATAGATAGTGTGTAGGAGCTGGGTGGGAGACAGCTATTTCTTCAGTATAAAAAAGACCAGTTCCTGTCCCAGAGCCAGAGAATCTGCTGACAGAGGTAGCTCAGATTGCTCAGACTGCTGTTGAGAAGTTAGTGCATGATGAGGTTGAGGATAATGATGCTGCTGCTGATGATTTGACTTTGTATGACTATAAGATAGATGCTGATGAGGAAATGACTGTTGATGATGACCCCAAAGATGTTGATAATGCTAATGATGGATCTCAGCTAGTTTCTATAGAGAATCTGATAGTCCCTCTCCCTGAAATTCTTCCCGCTCCATTTTCTGAGGGGGAAGTGACTAAGAATTTGACATCGGTTGCGACTGAGGTTGACATGTTTATCCACAACCTTCAGAAGAGAGTTTCCAAGGAAACAGGAATACCTCCAGTTATTCTTGAGGATGTAGTTGAGATTTGTTATGAGGAAGGAGATGTAGAGGAACATCCTCCTGCCCTAGCTGCTGAAGTAACTTTATTGAGTTTTAATGCAATATTATCTACGATTTATGTGTCTATCAGTGAAGATCTGCCTTCTCTCCCACCTATTGCTTCTGAGACAATTGCCACCTCTAGTGCTGATAGTTTAATTCTATAGACAATAGAGGTTAGGTTGGCAAGACTACAAGCACAGTTTGAAGAGACAATGAAGAAAGTTTTAGATAAGGTAAATAAGACTAATCAAGACTTTAACAAAGGCCTTGCAAAAGTCAAAATTAATATTACTGCACTTGATACAAAGATTGACTTAATTTTTGTTGAGGGTGGAAAAGCAATAAAGCTGAACATGGAGAACCTCCAGTATACAAAATAAATTGATGATAATGTGTACATGAATGTAAGGACTCTGATAAATGCCCACAACAAATCAATGGCTCACTTTGATAACACTATTCCTACATATTCTAATGCTGTCATTGCTGAATTCAGAAAGGGGGAGGAAGATATAAAAGCTATGTTGATTGCTGTTGAAGTTGCTATGGTAGAAAACATCAACAAGTCTACTGACTATAGCTACTGAAGCTCCAGAGGTAGAGTTTCTTGAATTCTTACCCCCTCTAGCTCACAAGCGAAGATAATAAGGGGAAGGCCCATCTGCTCTCAGGTCAAAACCAATTAGAGAGATGGAAGATCTGTGGTGTCCAATATCTAGAGGTATTGTATTGGACACATTCTCCTTGGTTAACAATAGTTGTTTAAAACATCAGCACCACTATAATCAGGAAGAATGGAACATGCATAAGCTGCCCTGTACCAAAAGGAGGATTCATTTCAGAAATCATAGAGACACTGATCTGATGCCTGCACCTCATCCAAAGTACTTTCCAAAGCTTAAGGCTTATTTTGATAGACAAAGGTAGAAGAGTCATAACAGGCAGGAGCAGTAGTTATATTTTGTGTTGAGTTGTGGGTTCCCCCCCCCCCCCCCCCCGTTAAAATAAGTGAACAATTTCAGATATATATATATATATATTTATATATAATTTTCACAATTGTCTTAGAATGCGTGTTGTGTTTAATTTTTTTCATCCTTTTAAGTCTTAATGTTTTATTATTTTCATGTGAAATTCACCTCAGCTTATAGGGTTCTGACTTCTTCAAATAGGGGGACATTGTTGGGTATTATATTAATAATAACTCGGATTTGAAGAAGAGCCCAGTTAAGCTAAGATGAATTGTGATTGTATTTGATGTTGATTTTGATTTATGTACTTGAAGGTCTACAATGCAAAGTACACACCAATGTCAGTTATTGTAGATCAGTAAACACATGACTATACAATGCAATTCCTCATTGTGTTGGCCAATGTGTTGACTCACGTATAATCTCTCTATTGGGGTGTAATTATATCCCAAGTACAATAGAAGTCTCAAGGATGGTCAAGGGTAAGACCCAAGAAAAATAAGAATTTTACCTAAGTAAAATTCGGCGAGTATGTTTAAGCATACAGGTCGAATTTGTCGAGTATCATCATTGACACACGTCAAATTAGTCTAGTATTCTTACCAATACCCGCCAAATTAATCGTATATACTTAGGGTAAATTCATTGGAGAAGTGAAAAATCTATTAAGTAAAATTTGCCTAGTATCATTGTGCACACTCGTTGAATGAATCTAATGATACTCGCCAAATTCGTCAAATATGCTAAGTGATACATGCCGAGTTCGTCAAGTTTAGTCGACGCTACTTCTCTAGATTTCTCATGTCAAATTCATCGAGTATCGAAGAGTTGAGTGCGTTAAATTAACTCGACGATATTCGATGAATACTTCCTATAGCGTTGAATTAGCAAAAAGTGTCGAGTGTAACGGTGTTGAGAGCGTCGAGTTTGTTGACTGATACTCGACGAATTCGTCGAATATGCCCGGTGATACTCGACGAATTCGCCGAGTATGACTCCTCACTATAGAATTGAGTGACAAGCCGGCCTGGTATGTTTTGGCTAAGTCCTTTTTGTCGTATATCAAGGTGTATTCGCTGAGTATCAGTATGATACTCGACGATACTTGACTAATTTGACTTAGGTCATTTTTTCCAAAAAAAATTTCTCCTGTCACGGGTTTGTTCGGCAATGTACAATGCCTTTTAGCTTTTGTTTTTGGAAATACTCTTTATATCGTTGGAAGTTTTATCTCTATAAATACCTAGGGATATTCCTCTTTATTGCTAATCTTGCTTTTGTGCTAATTTGCTCTCCGATTCAAACGAGAAAAACTTTCCAGAATCAGCGATCGTCGGCATTTGATAATACGTTTTGTAGCCTAAACTATTATCATATTTTTCTATTTTATAATGTACAAATCATGTCTTTTTAGTTTATCTTTTATCCTTTTTATGTAAATATTATTGTCACTAACATTTTCTTGTCTTTTTGCAGGTTTACAGTTTTTTTGGTCAAAAATGATCTGTCACGCCACCCCTGTCACGCCCTCCCAGGGCGTGACCTAGGGTGTGTCGCCTGATCCCGAGGACTCCTGATGACAGAGACAGAAAACTGGAAAAATGGCTGTCACGCCCCACTGACACCCCCTCCCTGGGCGTGTCCCCGGGTGTGACACAGGGCGTGTCGCCCTCTGCCCGAAGTCTGCCGCCGCATTGAATGCCTGCCCCAGCTCAACACGCCAACAGTACTGTCATGCCCCCAGTCACGGGCATGACCTGGGGCGTGACATTGCCTTTTCTGATGACTGACGGATTCTGACCAATGATTACGACACGACGTGCGTGTCATGCCCCCCTACATGGGCGTGACCCAGGAAGTGACCACTGATGTACAACAGCAATCATCCTTCCCGCCAGAATCCAGAGCCCAAGGTCAATGCGTATCTATCACGCCCTCTGACACGCCCTCCCTAGGGCGTGGCGGAGGGCGTGACCAACCCGTGGAATTTTCTATAAATTCAGACCCCCTTCCATTTCAGAAAGTTTGGGTTTAGAGGGGGAGGTGCTGCCCCTTTATTTCGTGGCCCCCTTTTTTGCTTTTTTTTGCTCTCTCTCTCTCTCCCTCTCTTTATAATTTTTCCTTAACCTAGATTAGTGCTTTCTTTGCAATCTTGTCTAGATTATTTTAGTTGCTTAATGTAGGGCTAGAATAGGTTCTAAATTTCATGCACTTGTAATTTCAATTTCAAATAGTGCAACTCTGCTTTTTCATTAATTTAAAAGTGTTGTTTTTTTCTCCTTGTTTACTTTTTGTTTTTTATGCTTTACTACTCATCCCCCCTCCTCCACTCCATTATGATAAACTAATCCTCCTTGTAATCGATCTTGAAGATCCGAGGTTCGAGCGATTAAGTTATGATGTTTTAATTAACCTTTTCTTTTTAGGTTTAGGCCTTGAATTACTCTTGATTTTTTATGGGTTGGAGGTATGTTATCGATATATACTCTCCACCTTTGCTTTCATTCTTGGCTAGCCGAGAGGCCAATAGAATGAAGTGAGCATTCAAGAGTAAAGGGTGTTGTACGCACCCCTCGAGCGAGGCAAACGTCCAAATATACCGGATTTGAGTAAAATCCAATAGTGGGGTTCACCGCGTAAAGCGAGTTTTAGGCCTCCGATTTAGACGAGAGTCGGTCGGACCTTCCTAAACTCGGTTGGGCATGACTTCGAGAGAAGCGTGTTCAAGTTTTTGGAACCTCCATGGTCAAGGACCTTTATCCGATAAGGTTTAGGTTTTTATCGCATTTTCTTACTCGTCTTTAGCCGAGGTGATTCTTGATCGAGTGCTCTTCCATTTCATAGTTTCAACCTTTCGTTATAATCACTTATCTTGTGTTCTTTAATTAACTGTAATAGCTCTCTTTCTAGTATAGCTTTACTTCCTTACTTGCAATTAGATTTTCCAAAACCCTAGTTTTTCCGTCGATAAGAAAATAGTCTTCGTGTGAGTAAGCATACTCAACAGTTCCCGGATTTCAATACGACACTTGTGTCCCCTAGATACAATTCGATAGGTATACTGGCCTCATTGGATTGCTAGTTAAGTTGCATTTATTTTCTTCGGAGCTTAGCTACCATCACCTTCTGTTCACACATGATTTCCGATCGGACGATACCCGCAAGCACATCAAGATTTCGCCTTCTTCCGCCTCTACATTTGGATTTCTACCTTCTAAAGACTTCTATTCCTCTAGATCTAGATGGGTGAAGAATCAAAGATTCAAGTTCTTCAAGATTTCAAACTTCTGGGTTCTTCAAGATTTCAACCTTCCGAGTTCTCCAAGCTTCAAGATCTACTTTTACGAAGAACATCGGAGCGAAGACTAGTAATCGTTTTTGAAGTTGTAATATTCTTTTACATATTGTAGGAGATTTTTCTCTTAGTTTGTTGATCTGTTTGTGGATCGAGTGAGTAGATCCGGTTGTGGATCTAGTAAGTAGATCTGGTTTGTGGATCGAGTTGTAGGATAGGTTGTTTTACACATAGTAGGAACGTCATCTCCGAGTTCTAGGAGTTGTAGCTCTACGGTGTAAGATTTGATGAAATCTGAGTTTGGTGAAGTAGCCGAATCTAGCACTTCGTGCTAGATAGACTATGCTGGAAAGTGGATGTACCCAACTCGGGGAACCACTATAAATCTCTATGTTGGTGTGCTTGATATTTAAGTGATTTTTATTCCGCAAAAAGACACAAATATCACCTCTTGTCATTTGTTGATATTTACTCTAACTATTTGCGGGCAAAGCCCAATTCTAAGCTAAGAAAGTCTGATTTCTCTGGACTGAGGAAAGACTGGGTAACTCAGAACACATCTAAACACTTTCTAGTTTATAATTAAAAATATCTTTTTCGAATAATCCTCTAGGTGTAGGAAATTTTTTTGGTACGCGTAATGTATGATGCAATCATACGTTACTAAATAGGCCACCCCACCTTTTTTTTGTGCTTCTTTGCCTTTTTGTTTCTTTTGATGAATCGCTCCCATCTCTCGAATCCTTAATCACTCCCACTCTCGGAGAAAAACTATCCGCTCCATCTCCCCTCAGAGATAATCTTGTCCCAGCTGAAATATTTTCCCCTACATCCTCCTCGAGCGTTAATGAATGCTTCTCCAATGATAGCTTCTCCAACATTGTGTATGTTGCATCTTCCTCTAGCAATTCTCCTCTAGACGAAAGAGTCATTTTGGAGTCCCTTTGATTAGGTATGCTTTTTTCTCATTTGATACGATTCTTTTCATGTGTATGAACTCTTAAATTTACAAGTGGAGCATGTTAAATGAAAACAAAAATTATGCATTCATTTTTTTGGTTATCTTTGTAGATGGTCATAGTTATGTTATAATATTATTTTATAGTTCAAAGTTTTATGGTTTGTACATAATTCGTTATTTACATTTCAAATTTTTTTTAACATATCATTTCAATATTCTAATTGTAAGCTCCCCATTTTATGGTTCTCTTTTGTATTATATTATATCTAAATGTTAGTTCCATGCCCATATTGTTTTCCTAGTCTTTTATATTGTCATTTTGACTTATTTTTGAAGTTGTATGTTCTTTTGGATTATAAATGTTAATTCCAAGCTTCTTTTTAAGTTATGTAATTGGCATGTGGTTACTCATTTATAGCTACTTAAAGTTAGTTTTTTTTATATAAATTACAGTTGTAAGCTGCGTCAGTTACATACTTTTTCATACACCTGAAAATTTAATTAAACTTCATAGAAAATGTGTGAGGTGAATTTTATTGCAAATTTAAATCAACTTCATACCATTGTAATCTTATTGCAAATGTTCAGGTGCTATGTGTGAGAAGAATTTTGTTGTAAGCTTTCCTTTATTTTGTTTGTCTAACAGCATACAGTTAAAATCTACAATTACAGTTCAAATTTTAACTAGTATTTTTTAACTTTTCTTTTAAATATTGCAGTTGTAAGTTGTCTGTTTTTTATGGTTCTTTATTTCTTATGGTTATATTTTGTAATATATTTTTCCCATAGGTGACATCCATGCCAAGTTTCAAAGTTTTTGCGCTTCTCATTTAGTCCAAGTACTATAAGTAAAATTAATATATTACAAATGTTCAGCTACTATGTGTGAGAAGTTTTTGTGTGAAGTTGTTCTATGCATTGTTAGTCTTGCTATCTACAATTAACTTCTAAAATATAATTATAGTTTAAATTTAAACTAGTAATTTTTTTCCATTCAATATTGCAATTTTAAGTTGTTTGTTTTTTATGGTTCACTGTTTCTTATGGTTATAATTTGTTATATATATTGCCCATATGTGACTTGTGTCACCAAGTTTCATAGTTTTTTTCGGTTCTTTTCTGGTCTGAGTACTATAAGTAAGATTAATTAAGAATACTTGTTGTTTTGTTTGTTTGTATATATACTAATTTTTAATTCTTTTTTTAGTGCCTGGGAGTAACTATCTCATTTCTAGATGTACAATATCCATATTTAAATTAAATGCTCGCCCATTGTTGAACGTTTTAGAGTAGGAATCTAAGACAATTATTAAGGAAGTTGGTATTCTTTAGATTTTAGAAATGTCCAATTTACCTAAAAATATTCCCCTATTTTATGTTCTTGTACGGGCTTTCAATAGGGATAAAAGCCTTTTTTGCTAGGAAATTACTACTTGCCATCTAAAATTTATGAGGTTTCCTTGATTTTAGGTCTACCAAATAGTTGTCTGGACTTTACTTTTGTTAGATAACAACGCATTGATTTAACCCAAAAAGATATGATTGAGGAAAATAGTCTTACTAATGAAGATTTGTCTCCAACGTTAGACAGTGGATGCCCTCATATGGTATTTGGAGGTAGTTTTATTCTTTCCGTTTAAAGGATTTAAGATCTCAGGTTTCTTATATAAAATTCATGGTTAAATAACCTTCAAAAAGTACAACTGGCCGAAAATAATTCATCATTTTTTACAATCCCGTGTTGATTCTTTAAGACAAGCCAGTGTGGTAAAAAAACTTGGTGTAAATTTGGGATTTCTTGAGGGACGTGCTAATGTATTATTGGTAAGATAGATAAATTTCATTGCATTTTATTTATATTAATCAGTTTGTATTAATATCTTATTTACTTCTATGTGTGGCAATATGAGCACACAAATGTGCAGATGGTTGTCAATGAATTAGCAAGGCCTAGAATTTTTAGGTGGTCAGCTCAAATAAGTTACCGAGCTCTTTTTTTTGCTTCAATCTTGTTATCTAATAACAAAGGATAAATGCAATCAGTATGACTTAAATAATTGTAACTGTAATATGATTTATTACATTTTATGAAACATTTTTGTTATTTTGTAAGTTAAAATATAGTTCTTAGAAATTTTGAAGAATAAGGAATCTTTACTCGAGGAATAAGAGGAAGATTCTGACTTCAAACCTGTGAAGAAGAAGGGGACGGAAGTTAAGAAATTTGATAAACAAGCTGATATGGAGTTAAAATACGAGATAGATAATTTTGTAAAATGTAGCGAAGATCATCGACTAACTACTAAAAATGATAAGAATTGTTAAAGAATGCTAGGAGAGATATTGAGAAGGGGAAGGCATAGATGGAAGAGAGAAGGCAAGTTGAAGAATTATTATCCGATGAGGGGTGGCGGGGACTGGAGCCCCGTCTACTGTCCTTTTTAAAGCCGAAGTTCAAAAGAAGATGGAAATAATAAAATATTTTTGTGAATATACACCCCCTTCCCCGCCTATTTCCTCTCCAAAACAAAGCTTGTCTCTAAAAAAATAGATCCAAACTATACATATCGACTTCATTGCGTAAGGTTATAGATCTTATTCTAGAATAACTCCCAGAAAGGAAATATCTCTCTTGTATATAATGTACCTTTTAAATAATTCTATGTTGCATATTAATGTATATTTTTTCTATTTTGGTAGTAGCACTATTTTTAATGAATGTTAGTCCTGCCATCTCGAGCATCAAGATGACATTTCTGAATTCATCGGAGGCTGTCCTGAACCATGAATGAACAATTTCACCAATGACTTGAATATTTCCACTACCTATTGGAGCCATCACTGAAAATCTCTCTGTAACTGACAGGAAAGGACAAGAATTTCTGAAGGAGAGCGACGACACTGCTTGAGATGAAGTAAGTGAGGACTTCCTTTGATGAAATCAACGATGAAGTACTACACTAGCGAAGGTAAATTGGTGGCGAAGTCTCTCTATCGAGAGTTTAATTGACGGAAGGTTTCGAGAGGTCTTGACGAAATGTGTGAAATTCGAAAGCCTTAAGTTCTTTTTATATAGTTATAAAGTTTTGAAGAGAGAGAAAGACACATACCTATTTGGGAAAGACTCTTCGGATCCAATATGTAAGAATTAGAAAGAAATTTTGACCATCAACAAATTTGGCGAAAGGTCTCGAAAAATTCTGATAAATTCGTCGAAATGACTTATGAAGACTAGGGTAATTTGTTTAAATGACTTGTGAAGAAGTCCTGATTTTACGTGAAGTCTCGACGAATTCGTTGAAATTAAACGGGTATACTCGATGAATTTTCCTTAGAATTTTTGAGATGATGAATTATTGTACATTTGGCTGATGTCTTGAATCTTTATGACTCCTTAATGATCATACAAAGTTCCATCTTGAAGAAATTGAACTTGGCCTTGTCCAGCTTATTCGTGAAAATATCAGCAATTTGATTATCCATTGGGACATAACTGAGATTGATGTCCATATTCTCCACATGATTCCAGATGAAATGGTACCTTATCTCGATGTGCTTTATTCAGTTGTGAAAGACTGGATTGTGAGCAATTGCTATAGCACTGGAAGTGTAACAAAATATGGGAATCTCCATTAGCTTCATGTTGTTGTCTTAAATCTTATTCCTTATCAATAGAAGTTGTGCGTAATAACTACATGTAGAGATATACTCTTATTCACCATTCGAGATTACTACATAATTTTGTTTCTTACTGCTCCATGAGATAAGCCTTCTTCTTAGGAAGTGATATGTCCCGAAAGTACTTTTCCTATCATCTCTTCTTCCTATAAAGTCAGCATATGAAAAACCAATTAGTTTGCAGTCATTACTTCTTGGGGACCATAAGACAAGATTTGGTGTGCCTTTAAGGCATCTCAAAATCCTCTTTGCAGCAGCATAATGAGATTCCTTAGAGTTCACCTAGAATCTACCACATACACATGTTTAAAACATTCTGTCCGGTCTACTAGCGATAAGGTAGAGCAAGGATCCAATTATGCTTCTATACTTGGTTTCATCAAAATGTTTCCCTTTCTTATCCTTGTACGGAGTCATAGTTGAACCCATTGGAGTCCTCATAGAGGATGCGTTCTCCATTCAAAATTTCTTAAATAACGCTTTGGTAAACTTCGTGTGAGAGTTGAAAATTCAATCTTCAGATTGCTTCACAGGAAGTCCTAAGAAATACTTCAGCTCTCACATACTGCTCATATCAAACTTCCCTTGCATCAAGTTATAAAACTTTTTGCAAAGGTTATTATTCATAGATCCAAAGATAACATCGTCGACATAGAGTTGCACTAGCAAAATATTTCCTTTAACTTCCCTAAGAAATAATGTCTTATATATCTTTCTCGTTGTGAACTTGTTCTCAAGGAGAAAGCTAGATAACATCTCAATCCAAGCTCGAGGAGCTTGTTTAAGACCTTATAAAGCTTTGTGAATAAAGTAAGCATGATCAGGGAATGAAGAATCTACAAAACCTAGGGGTTATTCCACGTGTACTTCTTCTTTTAAATTACCATTAAGGTAGGATGACTTCACGTCCATATGATATACCTTGAACCCTTTGTGAGCAGCATATACAAGGAAGAACCTGATCACTTTGAGTCTGACCATTGGAGAGAAGGTATGATTGATGTTTATCCCTCCTTATTGACTATAGTCAGAATATAAGTCTGGATTTATTCTTTATAATGACACCATCTTCATCCAGCTTTTTTATGAAGACCCATTTCTTCCCGATCATATTGTGTCCTATGGTTCTTGGTACTAGCTCCCAAACATTGCACCTATTAAATTGATTGAGCTCTTCTTATATTACAATGATCCAAGAAGTGTCTTTATTTACTTCTTCAATTTTCTTTTGCTCAACCTACGAGAGAAAACTTAAATGCAAAATTTCATTAGTTGTACCTTTTCTTATTCTTACTCCATTATGAGGATCTCCAATGATATGATCAGTTGGATATTCTCTTGAGTGTCTGATCACTAGATTCCTCACACCCTCTATGCCATTAGGGGGTTGTGCTACTTTTGGTGCATCTTCTTTAATTTGATGGAGCTCTTTATCTTGATGTTCTTCCTTCATCATGCATAAAGTGTTGACTTTGACTGAGCTAGTAACATCTTTCTTTCTATTCTCTTCCAACCTTAGCTCTCTTAACTGTGTACATGCATCTTCAACAAATACACTAGAGGTGCTTCTATGAAGCATGCTCGTCTCATCAAAAACAACATTAAAGGTTTAGTCTACCCCTAGGGGATACTTATTAAAAATCTTTTATGCCTTGCTATGGCAACTATAGGCTACGAAGATACCTTCAAAACATTTTTCACTAAACTTAGTTTTGTAATATCTCCCATTATTAAGTGAAAAGCATTTGCTAGCAAAGATTCTAAAATAAGATATAATTGGTTTATTTCCCTTCAATAGGTCATAATGTATCTTATAGTGGTTCTTGATTATGAGTGCTTTGTTTTGCATGTGGCAAGCAGTGTTGTTGGCCTCCGCCCCGAAATACTCTAGTTTTGAAGAATCATTAAACATGGTTCTGCATGCCTCTATGAGAGTTATATTCTTTCTCTCCCTGACTCCAATTTACTATAGAGTGCGAGGAAAGGAAAACTAATGAAAGACACCAGGACTTTCATATAATTTGTCATGGCAAAAGATTCAAATTCTGTTTCATGGTCACTTCTGATTTTGACCATAAAGTAGTTTAATTTGTTCTGAATTTGCCTAAGAAAATTAGTGAAGGAGTTATACATATCTGACTTGTGTTTTAGAAAGAACACCCATGAAAACCTTGAGTAATCATCAACAATAACACACTTAATAGTGTGGGCATCACACACTTAGTCCATATAGAGCAGATATAAGAATCTGGTAGAATCTTTGCAAACAATGCTCTTAAAGGTTGCCCTTGTTTGTTTACCCATTTGGCATGAGTGACAAGATATCTCTTTAACAAACTTAATAGTGGGGGCATCATACACTAAGTTGTGAGAAAGTAATACATTAATAGTTTTGAAATTAATGTGTGCTAATCTCCTGTGTCATTGGTTATAGAGAGACGCACTATCTTTTGTGAAAAAACACACTGGTGTAGAAGAGTCTAAACAAAAAAAATTTAGCAGAAAATATTTCTACTCCGATTGCCCGTTAAAAAGGTTTCTGAGTTATCGGACGAATTTATCAGGCACTTATCCATGTAGAACTCTATTATATAGCCTTTGTCACATAATTTACATATAATAACGAGATTATGTTGTAATCCCTCAACAAACATTACCTTTGTGAAGGAGACTATAACGTTAGAAATTATAGCGTAGCCTTTTGTAATTCCCCTATCTGAACAACTAAAATTGACTTTTGGGCCATCCTCAATAGGTATATATTCTACAAGTAGGCTTCTTATCCCGGTCATATGCCGAGAGCATCCACTGTCCAAATACCATATTGGCATTTTGTTGGCCTTTGGACATACCTTGATTTATAAACTAATTTCTCTTAAAAACCCAAAAAAATTTGAGTCCTTGTTTCCGGGTTAGCTTTGCACCACTGGGGTTGTTAACATTGCAAGTGTTCGATCTTGTAGTGTTAACTCGTGGAGTATTATAATTCATGGGATTAAACCAACAATCGGCGGCAAAGTGGCCAACCTTGCCATAACACCAACGGTCAAACATGTTGTATCTTCTTTTATTTTCCAACATTACCTTTTGGACTAGAGGTCTAGCAGGAGCTACTGACTTGTAGGTAGAACCCACATGATCAAAGCACAAACAAGACTTCTTTGTCTCAAGTGGCTTACAAACAACAGGTTTTACCTTTGGTGTTCTCTTTACTATTTTACCACCTTTGTCAAAACATGCCAAAAGTACCTTGTATTGAGCTAATAAATTTGATTCTACTTCAGAAGAATAATTTTCAGGGCCTTTCGATGCAGTTTCAGAGTCAGAGAGAGGTGTGTGAGAATTTACCATCTCATTATACTTGTAGTTGCCTTCACCCTCATCTGACTGAGCCATTAGCCCGAAGTAGGCTTCTTTATCTTAGCTTAACTTGTTTGAGTCACTGTTGTTCAGAATCTTCGGCTTCTTTGCGATGAAGCTCTTCTCCTACTTATTCTTACCTTTGAAGGGTCTCCTCTCTTCCTTCTCAGATCTATCCTTCTTCTTGTAAGGATAGTCAACGATCATATACCTTGGCTTATTATAGTAGTAGCATACGACGTTAGTTGAAATAAGTTCGTTCGATTTTGAGTTATACCTGTCGTTATTCTTGTAACTTTTCTTGTAGTGATCACCATCATCATGTGATCTCCTCTAATTGATGATGAGGGACGATTTCTCATTTGCCTTATCTTGCTAAGCATCCTCTTGAATTGTTTGGAGAGCAGAGAGAACTCTCCATCTGATATTTCAGAGCATGAGGTGCTTGACATTGAGTCTTCCTGATCACATAAGGTGTGTGTTCTTGGAGGAGACGCAACTTTAATCTTCCGTGACCCTTCAGCCTTCAGGGCCACTGTCCTTTCTCTAGTTGCGGATCTGCTTCCTTCTTCTTCAACTTTCCTTGTGTTGACATGATGCTCATAGGAAAACAGCTTCCTAAATTTTTTCTTGAGGGTTTGTTTCGACAAGTCTACCAAACTCCCTTATTTCACAAACCTTGTTATCCCATTATTTTGTCACGGATCTCAAGAATTTAAATTAAGTTCACTGGTCATAAACTTGTGACCATAAATCCTTAGCCCGTTGACAATCCAGAAGAGCTTCTCGTAGCAGTCGGCTATGGAGTCTCTTCTGACTTATTTAAATTCTTCATACTCTTAATTGAGGAGGGATTTTGGGTCATCCCTAACCTCCTTCATACCTTCCATGAGGACAATCAAAGTAGTCCACATATCTTTGGCTTAATAGAAGTAGATTAGATTTTGCAACATTGATTCTTCCACAACACTTGTAATAATGTTCTTTGCTTTCTTGTCCAGAGAGACAAGAATAATCTCATCTTTAGTTTGATCCAGAATTTTCTTAGGAACCATCAGAGTTGGGTTGATTGTTGAAGCAATCATGGTTACATACGGATCTTCTTCAATAATCTGAAAAATTCTTGGATCTGTAGCTTCCTTAAAGAACCTGACTCTTTCCTTCCACATGGGGAAGTTTTCCTTAGAAAATACATGCAGCTTCATGAGGGACATATCCTAGCTTCTATCCATCACAGAAAATCTTGTGCTTTGACAACTCGATGGAGATCTTGTTCGAGGTATTAACCTTATAACGAACAACCTCCCTCTGATACCAATTGAAAGTATCTAGTTGTCTACGTAAATAACAAAAAGTGGGGGTGAATAGCTAAGTTACGCATCTTTTTGTAGATTAAAAATATTGATAAATAAAATACATAGAAGCACAAAACAGACACAAGGATTTATAGTGGTTCCCCAAGATGGATGTATCCACTGTCCTGCCCCGCTTATCTACCACTTTGGGCTAGACTCGGCTACTTCACCAAAACTCAGATTAAACAAATCTTACACCTAAGAGCTTTAACTCCTACAACTCGGAGACAACTCTCCTGCAACTCAGAGAACAACCTCTCCTACCACTCAGAGACAAATCTCCTACAACTCAATCCAAAACCACAGATCTACAAACTCGGAAGTAGAAACTTACTACAATAAGAAAAATGGTTTTTATAACTTTTTAGATTGAAAACAATCTTCTTCTTCAAATCTGAATGGATTCAATCTTCTTACTCCTTGGAGATTAGAAATTAAAATGAAGTTGAAGGAGAAGACTTAAAATCTTCGATACCTTGATTTGAAATATTTAAATCCAACTAGATCAAAACTACCTTTGAGGAATTTGAAAGCAATGATCTTGTTGAATCTATCTTTGATAAGAATCGCTGATCGTTAACTCTACGTTGTCAGGAAGTACAATTCTGAGAACAGTAGATCGAGAAATAGAGTTTGGTCGTTCACGAGTTAGAAATTAGGTCTTGCTATTCTTAGCAATCTATTAGCAATTAATTTTCTTCTGGAATGATTCCTTGATATATATAAAATCTATATCCAACATCTAGAAATTTCCTCCCAAAAATAAACTTCCTCGTGCACTATACATGGCCGTCGTTTGAAACAGAATCTATTGAAATAGTCGATCCAGAAAAATATTAAGTCCATTCATCAAAATGGCACGAGTAATATCTAGAACACTCGACGAATTACTTAGATTACCATGGAGAATTTGATGAATTACTTAGATTACCCTAAAGCATTCAATCAATTACACGTGTTCTTTCGACAAATTTTACTTAGAATTTTTTTGTTAACAGTCGCTGGACAACTCATGTAAATTCAACGAATTCCACGAGTATTCATGTGATGACTTGATGAATGACACGAGACTTCACGTATATACTCGATGAATTTAACTTAGCCATCTGAAGAAGTTTTGAGAAACTATCAGAAATTTACCAAGTATACTCGACGAATTCCAAGAGTATTCAATTGACATCTCGACGAATGATAAGAGAATTCACGTGTATACATGATGAATTTTACTTTGGAAAATTTTCGATTCTTGTTGACTTTAGCAACCATCCTTTCCCTTAATTCCTATGCACTTGAAAATGAAGTACAACCTAATAGAGAGATTACATATGATTCAACACCATGTCCTACACAATGATGGATTACATTGCATAGTCCCATGATACATGACTCATTGTAATCTGACATTGGTGTGTACTTGGAAATTAAGTCCTGCAAGCACATAACTTGAAAGTAATGTCAAATAATTTTTTTCATGTCTTGCCGAGATCGTAGAAAGGGAATGATACCATTTGTGTGATCGTTGACCGTTTAACAAAGGTGTCACACTTCATTTCGAATAGGAAGGATGATTCAGGGGAAAAGTTGGCGAAGCTTTATGTTGACAATATTGTACGATTGCACAGTGTGCCCCGTAGCATCGTTAGTGACCGAGATGGGCTGTTCACATCTAATGATTGGAGGCTTTTCTATCAACTGTTGAGTACAAAGCTAAATTTCAGTACGTCCTTTCATCCTTAGACTGATGGTCAAACCGAGAGGATAAGCAGAACGATGGAAGATATGCTTTGCATGTGCACCCTAGATTTCAGGAAGAGGTGGGAGGACAATCTTTAAATGATCGAGTTTTCCTACAACAATAGCATCGAAGAAAATATTCATATGATTCTTTTTGAGGAATTATACAATAGGAAGTACCGTACGCTGTTGGTTTGGGGAGAAACAGGTAAATCGAAGCATTATAAACGTAAATACGTCAAAATGCGATTTTAACGATATGGTTAATTCGAGAACGTTGTTCGTTGCACAAGATAGGAAAGCAAAGTACTACAATACCAAACAAAGGAATTTCGAGTTCACTGTGGGTGATTGTGTTTATCTAACGATCAAACCATTCAAGGGCATGTCAAGGATTTAACGCTTAAAGAAGCTGAATCTGAGGTACCGTGGGGCATTTGAGATCTTGGAGAGTGTTTGTGAAGCTGCCTATCAAGTTGCTCTTTGGACTGAACTAAGTGGTCTGCACGATGTATTCCACATATCAGTGTTGTGTAGGGTGGTGTAAGATCCTACACAAATTATTACTGCAGATCAAGTGCCAATAGATGGTGGGTTGACAACGAAGGTCTAGCTCATTCAAATCGAATACATGGAGGTCAAACAGCTGGGAAACAAGTCGATCAGAATTGTCAAGGTCTGTTGAGACAACTGTGGTCGTGAGGAACTATCGGGGGAGCATGAGAAAACCATGATAGCGGAGTTTCCCTAGCTATTTCCTTGAAGTAAACATTTGTAATATTGATACTTCTATGTTTTTCGTGCAAGTTGTAATTTCGGGACAAAATTTCTTTAAGTTAGGGAGATTTATAACGTGTCAAGTTCTGCGTAGCTAAGAATATAGTTATGTTAGCTGTCGCACGACAGTAGTTTGATATCACATGATGGTAGTACTCAATGTTCTCGACGCTCCCAGCGCTGAACACTATCGCGTGGAGGTTGTGTATTACCGCACTATATTAGCTTAGTCGATTTAATCTGTAGAGCTTTTGGTGAGCTACCGCTTTGTAGTAGTAATAGTGTCGGTGGTAGTGTGGACAATTTATTTGGCTGGGCTCTCTATTAGCTACCGCATGGCGGTAGCAATACCGTAAGACGATAGTGTTTGTTCATCATAAGCAGTTTGATTGACACAACATTTCTCCTACCACCCGACGGTAGTGTGGTACCGCATGGGGGTCATGCGACAGTTACGGTGCAGCCACGTACTGACTTATGATTGGAGTGTTTGGGCGGTGGGCTTTCTGAACAAGCCAACTTTTGAGGTACTACATTGTAGTAGCTTATTACCACGCAAAGGTAGCTTGGTTTAAGGCCGGGAATGCCGAGTTCCACATTATTTTCTCTTGGCATTCTCTTTCTATACGGTAGAGAGAGAGAGTCAAGGAAGAGGAAGAGGAAGGAGATCCTCCATTGTTGGAGCTTTGGAGAACCAAGTCATGAGCCGAGTCCAGGTCTAAGGTGGCGAGTCTGTCGTAGTCTTTTTCGTCCGGCTAGTTTCTCTTACATGGCACTGAAATGAATGCCAAGGGTAACAATCTTCCTTCTTGGACATGTGAAGCCCTCTATTTTGTTATATCATGGTAAAAGCTCCACAAGAACATAGAGGCGAGTCTACCAACCGGGTTGATCGGTTGTATCCCTAAAAACTTTGCATTTAGAAACTGGAATCGAAGTATGGTATAGGCATGATGTGTGAAGCCTATCTAAACAGATTGATATAGATTGGTGATGACTGTTTTGTATGCTGGAGAAGACTCCGTGGTAAACTTGTAATTTATATAGTCACGGGGTGTGTAGGTTGCTACAGTGAGAGTACTAGAGGAGGCCTCTAGGAAAACTCCTACTTTGGAGAAGAAATAAAAGTCTGTCTCCTGCCACGGGGCAGTAGCGCTACTGCCGGCGGTATCTTATAGTGAGCAATGATTGTGTGGCCTGTATATTAGAGACTTGGGGGCCATTGTGTTGAGCTGAGAGCCTGAAGGGCCCAGCTTTGGTGGTCATGAGTGCCAGCCTTGGAACATAACGTGGTTATGTTTGATTGGAATTACGGGAAAGGGGAATCTGACCCGTGTCATTGTCATTAATTGGCACAATGATTTGAGCAACAGGAATGAGTTGAACTGTACACGCACTATGTTGTTCGGCTAAACAGACCTAAAGTAAGTGATAGTTGTCGTTGGCACATGAGAGAGCGATGGATTTATGCCAGGCTAGTAATGCTCAGGTGAGTCTGTTTAGTTTGGGATTGAGGACAGAGTTGGAAATCGTGGACATCCCTGTATGGGTATTTTGAAACTAGTGATTATCGTGATGGCAAAGGTAGGATACTGGGTGATCCGATACACTGATAATGTTCCCAGAGTGCATGGGATGATTGACCAATCATGCCATCATTTGTGTTGGTTGGTGCTTAAGTTGCACCTCTACGTATATTATGCACATGTTATTTACTTGTAAGGAAGGAGCACCGTTGCGCCGGGTAAGGGGCAGGGTCATTATAATATGGTCAGCTAATGCTGACTGTTACTTTATGTGACACCTTTGGGGTGGAATGCTTGCACATAGGTGCAGCTGAGCCTAGTGGGAAGTAGAGGACTGGAGCCTAATTTGTTGTGCAGTCCCTCAAAGGCCAAGTGAAGTGTATTTTGTTGTTTCATGTGTGGCCAGCCTTTGTGATGATGTCTGTAAAACACTTATTATTGAGAAAATAGTTGTAAGGTCTTAAGGCAATAACATTTTGTGTATTTGGGTTACCATTCATATTTTGTTGTTAGTGGACATTCCTGTGTTTGGGTTCCAAGCAATTTAAATATTTTCGCTAGAATGGACTCTAAGTTTGGATGTAAAATTAGTTTTTTTTGGAATCAATCCGTAACTCCCCTAAATTTTCGTGGAATATGGAGTGGGGCCCAAGCAGGACCTTCTGTTAATTTTTGTTGGACTGATGAGGTTTTTACACTTTTGTATTAGAGCAGGTTTTGGCATTTCGTATTCGAATTTATGGTCGTATTCTTTTAAGGGGTGGTGAGCATGTGTATGTGCATTACCATTATAACTTGACAGAACCCATGATTATTCACTTAGGAATGAAAATACACATGTTTGTGGAACCTACAAGCTTTGAGTTCTTGTCGGTGGCGAGTTCTACGTAGAATAACGTCTACGTCTCTACAGCAATCCACACGAGCGAGAGAACACCGAGCTTTTCATCGCACGAAAGATCGGGAAGGAGATCGACTGCACCTTGCACTTCCACGGACTGCTAGGTCCGCTCCAGGAAGAGCAGTACCGGCAACCGTCGCCGGAGAGGAGGTCGGCGGAGATAACGGGCGATAGAATGCTTCCGTCCGACGGGGTTCGGGAATCGACGGATCGGCAGAACGGCGGAACGATTTCCGTCGGGCTCGATTTGATCCATAGGAAAAATACCCGTTCCTTTCTTTCCAAAACCCTAAGTCTCTATTTATACACAAGGCATAAACAGACCTAAGAGTATCGCTATCCGCAGACCCCCCAGGTTAGGGTTTTAGAATCAGTCGGCGGGATCCAGAAGATAGATTCGGCAATAATCAACAGACAGATTCGGCAAGAATCAGCAGCAAGATACGGCGAGAATCAGCAGACAGTCTCGACGACTCTGTCCTCGATTCTCGACGAATCAGCAGATTGATTCTCGACGACTTTGCCTTAGTCGGCGAGACATACTCGATAACTCCCGTCGACTCTCGACGACGTTTCCTTAGTCAGCGAGTGATACTCGATGACTCTCGACGAAATTCCTTTGGCAACGTTTTCCCTACCCCATTCTGTGTGGTGATTGGTAACCCTTACCAACACAGTCAATCTTCCAACTTATCCACATGCTCTTATGTGCAACCCTGCAGGCTCATATCGCGTTGGCAGTGAGATTACATGTTTGACCACTTCTAGATCACCATGGTAACTCCAACAGTCTCCCACTTGATCTTGAAAGTATCAAACCAAAAATATCACAAACAATGAGCGGCATCTAGCAATGCATCATTGCTACCCAAGAAATAAGAGTTCATAACTCATAAGCCTTTATGAACAATGTCCCAGCATTGTCTTTGTCCCTTTGTCCTTTACATCCGGAAAGAACTAGAGGCATGGACCGTGTCACCCTCATAATAGCTCAATCCAAGTTTCTTGATCTAGAACGGACTTCTAGAGAATGGTGAGTCCAATATCACATATTGACTCAACCAAGCATGGCCATGCATTTCTCAGTCCAGTTCCATCAAGGGGCCCATGGATGCAACTCTTGTCATATAGGAGGACAAATCCCATATCTGCTCGCACACAAACACCCAAATGATTTGTAACATGCCCAACAACCACCCTTATCATCAACCTTTCTCAAGGAAGACTTTAGATGGAATCAAAGCACGCTCTTCCTCACATGATGAATATTGTGACTTCAGGTTAAAGTACCACAACACTATTGTCAATTGAGACCTACTCGTGACACTTTAAGATAACAATCCACGGAGTAGTCTTAGTTTGGGCCTGTCCAGTACAACTTGTTCATTAACAAGTACCCACGTGATGACTTGATATCACAATATCATGACCTATGAGAACTGGTAATCAGTCAACACACGTGCTATTCTTAATGTATCATCATCACCCTTAGTTTCTATGATGATACAACGACCAGGGACCTTTTAAGAATGAAGCTTCAAATAAATCATAGGCTCTCACATTCAAGTTACATACTTGATGTCCTATGGAAGAAAACATTCTAAGGGTATTTATTATGTTAACATTGAACTATCGCATAGAGAAAGCATAATAAAAGAACATGCCATAAATTGTAAAAAGAAAAATCTAGGTACATGATTCATCATATGAATAAACAATAAACAGCCAACAGAATATATGTTTGCCTGCAACCCACAAGACTCTCACTAGAGTTTATCATTTGGGTATCGTATACCCATTGATCTAGTATGACCATCATGCTTTCTCTGCGCGAGAGGCTTTGTCAGTGGATCCGCAATATTCTCCTCAGTCGGCACTCTGCAAATGTTCACATCTCCTCATTCGACAATCTCACGAATAAGATGGAACCGCCGAAGAATGTGCTTGGAGCGCTGATGAGATCTAGGTTCCTTAGATTGTGCAATTGCACCATTGTTATCACAGTAGAGAACTACGGGACCAACAATGCTAGGAACTAAATCAAGCTCGCCGATGAATTTCCTAATCCATACAGCCTCCTTCGCAGCGTTAGCTGCAGCGATATACTCAGCCTCTATTGTAGAATCAGCAACTATCTCTTGCTTGGAACTCTTCCAGCTCGCAGCTCCTCCATTAGGGCAAAACACAAACCCTGACTGAGACTTTGAATCATCCCTATCAGTTTGGAAGCTAGCATCCGTGTAACCACTTACAATGAGCTCTTCCTCTCCACCATACACCAATAATACATCCTTTGTCCTTCTCAAGTACTTCAGGATATTCTTGACTGTAATCTAGTGACACTCACCGGGGTATGACTGATACCTGCTAGTCATGCTCAAAGCAAAGGAGACATCAGGTCGAGTACATAACATTGCATACATGATTGATCCAATTGCCGAAGCATATGGAATCAACTTTATGCGATCCTTATCTTCACAAGATTTTTGACACTTGTCCTTAGAGAGATTCACACCATGAGACATGGGTAAAAATCCTTTCTTGGACTCAAGCATGTTGAACCGCTTCAACACCTTCTCGATGTATGTACTCTGGGTCAAACCCAGCAACTTCTTCGATCTATCTCTATAGATCTTAATACCAAGTATATAAGTTGCTTCACCCAAGTCCTTCATAGAAAAGAAGTTCCCCAGGTTGTTCTTAACAACTTTCAGGGCAGGAATGTCATTCCCAATCAACATTATGTCATCTATATACAATATCAGGAAGACAACAATGCTCCAACTGATTCGCTTGTAAACACATGGCTCATCTTCATTTTTGATGAAACCAAACTCTTTGATTTTCTCATCAAAACAAAGATTCCAACTTCGAGAGGCCTGCTTCAGTCCATAGATGGACCTATTCAGCTTGCATATTTTAGTGGCTTTATTTGGGGATACAAAACCCTCGGATTGTGTCATGTACACTTCCTCAAGGAGGTTTCCATTAAGGAGAGTTGTTTTGACATCCATCTGCCAGATCGTAGTCATAATACGCAGCAATAGCAAGCAATATCCTTTGGACTTTACCATGACAATAGGGGAAAAGGTCTCATCATTGTCAATACAATGAATTTGCTTGATACCCTTAGCCACCAGTCGCCCTTTGAATGTCTACACATTCCCATCCATGTCGGTCTTCTTCTTGAAGACCCATTTGCACCCTATGGGTCATACCCCTTCAGGTGGTTCCACCAAGTTCCAAACTTGGTTTGCTTATATGGAGTCCATGTCGGATTTCATAGCCTCAAGTCATTTGTCAGAGTCCGGTCCATTTATAGCCTCTTCGTAGGTTGCTGGTTCATCATCATGATCCATAAGCAACACATTGCCAATTTTAGACATGAGAAATCCATATCTCTCAGGCTCAAATCTCGGTCTACCAGATCTACGTAGGACTTGTGTTTCTTGAGTAGGTTCTCTAGCTACAACATCTTGTAGTCCTATCTCAGAATCCAATTCTAGTTCATTCACTACCTGTGGTTCTTGAACTTCTTCAAGTTCTATCTTTTCAGTCTTTCTTGATAAAAATACTCTTTCCAAGAAGACGCTAGTCCTTGCAACAAACACTTTGCCCTCGGATAGTAGGTAAAAGTAATACCCTTTCGTTTCCTTAGGATATCCCACCAGATAACATTTATCCAATTTGGGTTCCAGCTTGTCAGGCATTTGACGTCGCATGTATGCCTCATAACCCCAAATTTTATTGAATGACATACTAGGAAGCTTCCCAGTCCATATCTCACATGGTGTCTTCAGAACCGTTTTTGTTGGAGCGTAATTCAGTGTCATAGCAGTAGTCTCTAAAGCAAAACCCCAAAAAGAAATAGGCAAATCTGCATGACTCATCATCGAACATACCATGTCTGACAGAGTACGATTTCTCCTCTCAGACACACCATTATGTTGTGGTGTTCTAGGTGGAGTGAGCTGTGATACAATACCACACTCTTTCAGATGATCACAGAACTCATGACTCAGGTATTCGCCACCTCGATCAGATCGGAGTGCTTTAACCCTTTTACCCAACTGGTTTTCAACTTTATTTTTGAACTCTTTTAACTTTTCTAAGGTCTCGGATTTGCACTTCATAAGATTCACATATCCGTATCTACTGAAATCATCAGTAAATGTAACGAAGTAGAAATACCCACCTCTAGCCATGGAGCACATGGGTCCGTATACATCACTATGTACAACACCCAAGAGATCCTCATCCCTCTCAGTAAAACCAGTGAAAGGGGCTTTAGTCATCTTGCCTAACAAACAAGATTCGCATCGCTCAAATGATTCATAATCAAATGAGTCCAAAAGTCCATCATTATGGAGCTTGGATATGCGCTTCTCGTTCATATGGCTCAAATGATAGTGCCATAGATATGTAGGGTTTGAGTCATTTGTTCTTAGTCTTTTATTATTTTCTACATTATAGATCAGATAGTCCAGATTCAAAACATAAAGACCATTAAACAATTGGGCTACAACATAACAAAAATCATTCTTAAATATAGAACAATAGTTGTTCTTAATTATAAAATAAAATCCAATCATGTCCAAGCATGAAATGGATATAATGTTTCTAGTTATGGCCGGAAAAAAATAATAATTATCTAGTTCTATTACAAGCCCACTAGGCAAAGAAAGACGGTAAACCGCTACGGCTACAGCAGCAACTCGTGCTCCATTGCCGATGCACAGGTCCACCTCCCCTTTACTCAGCAATCTTCTCCTTTCCAGTTCCTTCACATTTGTACAATTGTGTGAACCACATCCGGTATCCAATACCCAACATTAAGGAGAAGAGAGGTTTATTTCTATAACATAAATATTTGAAGCGGAAGTCATACCTCCCTTCATTTTCTACAGACCCTCAATGTAAGAAGGATAGTTCCTCCTCCAATGACCATCCTTGCCATAGTGGCGACATTTCCCTTCCTTCACCGTGCTCTTCTTTTTCTTCAATGCAGAAGACTTGGGCTCAAAATGTGACTTAGGTCCCACCTTCGTCTTCATAGAGCCCTTGGCCTTGGCCTTGCCCTTATGCACCATCAGTATGGGGCTGGTAGGCTTGGTCATTTTCATGTTGATCTCGGCAGTTCTTAACATGCCTAGGAGCTCGGGCAGTGTCTTGTCTATTTCATTCATGTTGTAGTTCAAGACAAACTGCTCATAATTGTCCGGTAACGATTGCAGGATCAGATCTGTGGCCAAATCTTGACCCAGAGGAAAAACCAGCCTTTCAAGGTTCTCTATATACCCAATCATCTTAAGTACTTGAGTCCCTAATGAGTCTCGAACTCCCATCTTGCACTGAAACAACGCTTTTGTGACGTCAAACCTCTTTTGACGAGCCTTCCCTTGAAACATTTTCTTGAGATGCTCGTCAATCTCCTTTCACCCCATGTTCTCATGTTGCTTCTGAAGATCAGAGTTCATGGTGGCAAGCATAAGGCATTTGACGTCTAAGGCATCATCAGTATACTTCTTATAAGTATCTTTATCAGCACGGGAAGAATTTCCGGTCAGCACCTCGGGGGCTTCTTCTTCTAAGACATAGAGCTTTCGCTCTTGCCTGAGAACAATTCTAGGGTTCTTGTACCAGTCCATGTAGTTATTCCCATTGTGCTTATCCTTCTCAAGGATGGCTCTCAGAGACAGAGTGGAGTGTGAACCACTTGCCATGGAATTCTACAAGAATTCATGCAGAATAATATCAGTACCAAAATTTCAAAATACAATTTATTTTAACTTGGACTTCAATTAAAACTCCTACTATTTTATTCGAAATGATGGCCCTCACTATCAATTTGGAGAGTTCATGCGAGCTACTCTCTTAGTGGACAAGATCCGTATTTCACCAACACAATGAGTAAGCTTTGGCTTTTCTCTCACGATGTTGTTATTTAGGTACGCAACGCTTGCCAATTGCTTTCTCATGCAATTCTTGTATGGTTGGTGAATAACTTCTTATTCGCATCCATCATATGGTGCATGCCAACCCTATGCCTCTAGGCACTCAACCTTTGTGGTCACCTAGTTAAGTTAGACCCGATGTCGATAGTGGGATATCACAATTATCCGGTCGCACCCTTACCAAGATAGATTAATGCACCTTGCTTTGGCAAGCCCACACTTCATCGATCGAGGAAGGAAGAGTGTCATCCATTGGAAGGAATCTGAACACTTAATATTAGAGGAAGGTATTTTTGATTATTGGTTAACAATTAACCATGATCAACATTTGATCAATGTGCACATCCACAGAAAAACAATCTCTAAAAACAACATGTATCCCTTATGTGCACAACATGGTACTATCAACATTTGATAGAAGAAAAGTCTAAGTCTGAACATCCGGACTCTTCCAAATCTTCAGATTTACATGCATTGGACAAAGACAAAGGCAACTCAACTTAAAGCAATAGACAAGCTCGTCTCTCATTGTTGGATTCAAAATCCAAAACAATGCACTGGTTCATTAACCACTCGAGGGACGGTTACTGCTAAGGAGACAACAATTTCTAACAATTAGAAATTACCACGAAATCCCAGACGTTCCTGGCCAGGTTCCAAGGGGCTGAGCCCCTAACCTGTGGGTTATGGGCCCACCGATTTCCCTTAGAAAAACCATCAACAATTAATGTTCCAGGATTAAATCTAGACATTTAGAACGCTTCTAAATCCCTAGGTTTACACGTACTGGAATAACCTAACTTCCAAAACAACAATCATGGCCGAAACCTCCCTCTTATACCCTTGTTGGGTTTCTCTATGAGGATGGCACAACGCTTGTGCACGCAGCGAAAGAAATAAAACATCAAGAACAATCGAAAAGAGATGGGATCGGGCCATGAATATTGAATCAAGAAGTTAACAAAAAACTAGGAAAAAATTACCTTAGTGGCGTTGAGTCACAACTCAACGGAGATGCTCCAAGCTTTGAGTCCTTGTCGGTGGCGAGTTCTACGTAGAATAACATCTACGTCTCTGTAGAAATCCACACGAGCGGGAGAACACCGAGCTTTTCGTCGCACGAAAGATCGGGAAGGAGATTGACTGCACCTTACACTTCCACGGACTGCTAGGTCCGCTCCAGGAAGAGCAATACTTGCGACCATCGTCGGAGAGGAGGTCGTCAGAGCGAATGGGCGGCGGAACGCTTCCATCCGGCGGGGTTTGGGAATCGGCAGATCGGTAGAACGGCGGAACGCTTTCCGTCGGGATCGATTTGATCCACAGGAAAAATACCCGATCCTTTCTTTCTAAAACCCTAAGTCTCTATTTATACCAAAGACATAAACAGACCTAAGAGCATCGCTATCCGCAGACCACCCATGTTAGGGTTTCAAAATCAGTCGGCGGGATCCAGAAAACAGATTCGGCGAGAATCAACAAACAGATTCGATGAGAATCAGTAGCCAGATTCGGAGAGAATCAGCAGACAGTCTTGACGACTCTGTCCTCGGTTCTCGACGAATCAGCAGATTGATTCTCGACGACTTTGCCTTAGTCGGCGAGACATACTCGATGAATCCCGTCAACTCTCGACGACTTTGCCTTAGTCGGCGAGTCATACTCGATGACTCCCGACGAAATTCCATTGGCAACGTTTGCCCTACTCCATTCTATGTGGTGATTGGTAACCCTTACCAACACAGTCAATCTTCCAACTTCTCCACATGCTCTTATGTGCGACCCTGCAGGCTCATATCGCGTTGGCAGTGAGATTACATGTTTGACTACTTCTAGATCACCATAGTAACTCCAACAGTTCCTACAACTACTCCTTCTACTAAAACTATAAGGCTAGTAGCCCAAGCTTTGTTTGCCTTGATGAATGTCCAGCTAGGGAGGCAAGTGCATCCTCTTACCCCTGAATTAAGCCAGGTAATTCTTGGTATGGCTGATCCTATAGTGGCGGATCAAGGGGCTGCAGATCCTTTAGTGTTGAGAAGAGCGATGAAGAAGCAACTAAAACATGTGACCAGCTTCAATCCTCTAGTGTTTATAAGGACTAGAACCCCAACGCAAGACAAAGACTGGCTCTCTTAGATTAAGAAAATCATGAAGGCAATGGTAATGGAGGAGTGGCAGAGAATTACCATTGATACTTTCCTGTTGGAGAGTAGAGGCGATGCATGTACCCTACATACACCTCCTATCCAAAAATGAGAATTTTTGGACAACATTTTTCTATAGTTTTAGGAAAAATATGGTTTTCAATATTAATGAAAAAATTGTTGTTTAAATAACCCTAATGACCCAAAATTTTAGGTGGGATGTTTCTTAAGGCATTATAAAGCCCTGATAAAAATTTCAAGTCATTTGGACATCTGCATGTTAGTAGATCCAACTTGTATGTTGAGATATGGTAGAGATTTTGGGGTGCCTTAAGCAAAATGGGGAAATGGAGATTTTAGTCAACTTGGCTTGTATATGCCAATGGAACATTATCCATGGGCTTTCGATGATTAAATATATCATTCATAGTGATGTTAGGATTTTTGGGACAAAAATCCTAGGGTTTTTAATTTATTTTAATTATATAGCATTTTTAAATTAAAGAAATAAAAGTGAGCAAATTAGTTAGGAAAATTCTAGTTCTCTACTACTAGACATATGATGACATGTTACATATTTGGTAAATTTTTTGCAATTTTTGAAAATAACTGCGTATGATGGTTAACAAAAATTACAAATAAGACCCTTAAGTGCTTTTATGTAAATTATAATTTTTTATGCCTAAAAAATTATGAAATTTTGATTTGAACATTTTTATAGTATTTTTAAGCTCTATAAATTTTCTTAAAATTTTTAGGTGAATAATTATGGATCTTTATTTGAATAACGACATTTTAGTAATAATGTTGTTTTATAGAAATTATTGGTCAATACACCTTGGAAAAATTATTAAACTCTTGCTAGGTTTATAAAATGAAAATTTTGACCACAGGAAATTTACAGAGAATTTTTGGATTCATATTTCTAGTACTTCCTTTGTTAAATGTCATCATAGAGTAAATATTCATAAATAGTGTTCATGGAAAAATTGAACTTGGAAAATTATGAAACTTAGCCATTACTATTATTTAGTAAATATAATGTAGTGGTAATTTATTTAGGACTGTTGGAATCAAAGAACTTGCACCTCTGTAACTTTTATATATGCCACTTGGTTTTGGAATTTTTATAATTATCAATTCATCATGGAAAATTATGAATTTCGGATCATAGCCTATTTTATTCATGATATATCACTGGAAATTATTTCAGGTCATTTAGATTAAGAATTGGTTAGGGACACTCTTAAAACATAACTAGTTCAATTGAAGGATGGTATGCGGTTAGCAAAAGAATATGATATAGAGTTTAGACCAATAAGATCACCTGGGACATGCATGAAAATTGGAACTTAGCTGTAAAATTGCTTTTATATAAGTCCCTAAATTTTATAGAATTTTTGGAAAATAAATGACCTAATGTTTGATGAGAAATTTGAATAGTGTAATACTTCTTAAGTAATTGATTATAACTTGATCTAATCGTTATAGCAGGTAGTGATAATACCTTGGATAATTCCTAAAGTCATGGTGAATTTGTAGATGGACACTTGGAGCCTGTAGTGTATGGATTTTTGAGTTTGCACCACGAGTCAATGTAGAACATAAGATTGTAACCAATATTATTAAATATCTTGAGAAAGGGAGATTTGGACATCAGTCCATCGATTCTCCTAGTACCGCTACGAGCCCTTCACCGGGTAGACATCTGGAAGTCCAAGATCAACCATAAATTGTTGTGTAAAACTAAAAGATAGAGAAGAGTTGTCTAATAGGATGAAGGATTGAATAAGGGCAACACCAATATTATTAAATATCTTGAGAAAGAGAGAATTGGTGTTCTTCCCATCGTATCTCCTAATACCGCTACGAGCCCTTCATCGAGTAGACCTCAAAAAGTCAAAGATCAATCATAAATCATTGAGTACAACTAAAAGATAGACAAGAGTGGTCTAAAAGGATGACAGATAGAATCAGGGAAACGCCAATAATATTAAATATCTTGAGAAAGGGAGAATTGGGCTTCATCCCATCTTATCTCTTAGTACCGCAGCAAGCCCTTCACCAGGTAGACCTCAGGAAGTCCAAGATTAACCATAAATCACTATATACAACTAAAAGATAGACAGCAGTAGTTTAATAGGATGAAAGAAATACATAGAAACCTCACCCGAGTATGGGTTAGAGTGGTTCAGGACTCGTTAGTCCTATGAGGTGGTGGCTTAGAGTAGTGATAAATTAAGAACATTATATTCTTACAAGTTAAATGCTCGGTAATGTATGAGATTTGAGGATGGGTTGTTCCTATGGGATAAAGTCTCGGATAGGTATTGTTATACCTAGACTGTACTAGTTGTTGATGGTTATTAGTATTAGTCCAGTCGGCACACAGATAGAAGTACGTTGAATCTTGTGAGGAGTGCAGGTTTTTGGGGATAGTAGGTTGTTTATACTTTGGTTTGGAGGACTATACCCTAAACGCACACCCGACCATAAAGACTGGTGTATTTACAAAAAGAGTACACATGAGCTCTACTATTATGTTCTTAGCGTTAAGGCATACTTATGGTCTAGGACTGGTAGTGTCTCTGCTCGCCTAGGAGTGGAGATACCTGCTCCACTACCATCGTGATGCACGATGGTTGGTACCTAAGAGGCTAACTACCTCGAAAAAGTGGGGAATGTTTTAAAGGTCTGTGCACAGAGTCAGGTTGGTGAGTTGCATCTCAAATCATAGCATTGCATCACATAATATGGCATACAATAATTAGTATAGCTTAGATTATAACTGCATACCCTCATCGTATAAATTATTGTGGGTTTTTTATATGATGAGTTACTTTGGAAACCTTAACTTATATGTTTGTATGGGCCTTCATATAAGTTGAGGTATGTTGGTGAATGTAGCATAACTCATTTATTTTACTTTTCTGTACATTACTGCACTTCCCTTACTTTACTCTTACTGCCTCATATTGTTTCTCTTTATATATATACTCCTACAAGTATAGTTCTATATAACCTGTATACAGTTGATATTACGTTTATTGTCCTCAACTTTCATCCTCTTGTACAGTGCCAAGGAGTCGCGGGGGTGAGGCAAGGACAAAACGTCTTGGTCTTTATGACTAACGGTTAGTTGAGACTATATGATTTGGAGGAGAAGCACCAGTCGCACGATGAGACGCACCAGTCGCATGAGGAGGCAGTACATGAGGAGCAGTTATTGCGAGCTACCGTTACTACACAACGACAAGTTGATGATAGATTTTTGTAGCTTCCGCTTATTGATAGTTGAGAGAGAGACTTTGTATTTGGACACGTATAGGGCGTAATACGCTTTTTACTCTCCTTTCTTTTTATTCTCACTGTGGACTAGTACTCTTTCTATGTATATTGAGCTGTGATTGTAGACTATGTGTTTGCTTTATTTTATTTTGGCCTACTTTTGAAATGATCATACTAGCCGACAGGTTTGGCATCGTGCGGTGGCGACTAGCTCAATAGTTTGTGTCACCGTAAGGCGATGGTTTGGGCATAAGACTTAGGTAACTCCTTTGTTTTGGGAGGGGTTTTACACCTCCGCCTTAACCACCTCCTTCAAATTACGAGGCGTTGAGGTTGAATAATATTTGGCGAATTTTCTTCTAAAAAATTTGGTGTGTACAAAAGGAGGCATTATTCCCTTTCAAATCCGTAAATTTACACGCAATTACACGGTGATGAAGTTTTAAAACATTTGATAATTTTAATTTTTCCGTATCGGTAAAATATGTCGACATAATAACGGGAAGCTTTGAACCAACTACTAAAAATAAGAATTCTAAATAATCGGGCAATTGTTTCAATTCTAAAGTTAAAGGTTCTTCATAAGTAGTTTTTGGTCGATCACTACCAAATTCTAAAATTTCAAAAATAGGCGCACGTGTGACCGAATCGTTATCACTATTTTCATGAGAAAATTAAATCTAGATTTTAACAATTTTCTTCATGAAAAATAGACGATTAAAATATTTCAGAAAATAAAATGGAGTCTTCATCGGGTAAAGCCTCCAAAAAGAAACACGAGTCATCTTTGGGGAGCGTATTCTTTATAGATGAATTAATAGTAAAGGTAACTTCTTCATCTCCGACTCTAAGGAGAAGTTTACCGTTACTAATGTCTATTTTGGAGAGCGACGTTGCAAGAAAAGGACGACCGATAATGAGTGAAACCTCGGTGTCCTTTTTATTGGGTATTCTATCTAAAAGTCTTTAATTTCAAGGTAGCTAATCACCTAGAGGGCGAGAGGGGGGGAATAGGTTTTTTGTCTTTTGTAATTTTCCCTCTACTTAGTGTGTTGTAGGTGAGTGATATATTTCTTTCAAGACAATCACACAAAGCATACACAAGTTTTATAGCAGTTCCCATCTTTCTAATAGTGTGTTAAACAAGGCACTTATCGAAAACTTGACTCACAAGAGCTTAAAACTCGGATCCTACAGGATCTCTCAGTCTCCTCTAAGACCTACAGCTCGGGGACAAAGCCCTACCTTTGAGCAAACATGCTCCTACAACTCAGTGATAAAAATATCACCTAACTCAGACCCGAACACAAGTCCTACAGCTCAGGCTATGGAGGTTATCCCTACAACTAAGAGTGTAAAACTCTCCTACAGCTTAGATCAATTAAGATCCTACCTTAGGCCAAAGGACCTACCTCAAGCACACATGACCTACACTCAAATTTAAACAATGATCCTACTAACTCAGGCTCAACAGCCCTACACTATGATCCACATAGGTATCGTACCTCAGCCTTTATAAATCAGGCTTACAACTCAGATCCAAAAGGATCCTACAAGAAAAGTAATTGGTTGGTGTGGTTGATAAGACACTAGAGAAATTTCTCTGTGCTTGCCTCCTGAGCTGAGTTTACCTGAGCTCTATCTTCTTCTCAGCAGCAAGAGAATGATCTTTAATAAGTTTGATCTTATGCTGGAAGTAACTCAGAAACTTATTTCTGAACTTGCTGAAGAAGACTAAAGATTTGATAGTTCTTCTGTTGTCCAATCATCTAACCTGGACTTGCAGAAACCTGAAAGCTCTACTCCTTCTTCTTTAATAGAACCTTATCTAAACTTGGTATAGAAGAATAAACTGCTACAACTAAATTGAAAGAACTTTTAGATCAGCTGATTTAAATTCAATCTTCGAGCTCGACAATAATGGCAAAGAAGAAGAAGTTCAGCTCCAACTGTTCGAAATGAGAAAAACCTCAAAGTTAAGTTCCGTCTTCCGATCGTGTTCCTTTTATCTTCCACCGATTAACGTCTATTTGACCAGTGGGGACCACCTGTAATTGTTGGCAACAACTTGCTTTGATAGAAGTAGACATATAATAGGATTAAGGCGTCATTTGTCTTCTTCTGTAGCTTTCCCACAAAGAAGTTGAACTATGTTTACTTTTGTTGACTTTTGTTGACGTCAGCATCTGTGGACTTAGCCAAATCTTCAGATCAATCCAGGCATTAAGTGAATTCCCTTTACTCAATGAATCTAAACTTAGTCAAATTCTCTACACCATCAGGTGTTGAGTGCATTGAGTTAACTTGTAAGACCCCCATTTTTTTTTCTTTTCAACCACCGGGGTCTTAGCCCAGAATTGCCGCTTTGCGGTGGCACCGACTCACTGGAAGGTCGCCACTACAAAATGCCAATTCTGCCGGCCCTTTTCGATCGCAGAATAGTAGCATAACAAAGTAAGAGCAAGTCCACAATAATCACTTGTATAAAAATAAATCTCCACGAAGGGAGTGTCCACAATATATCAGAGTACTGCAAATACGGGCTTAAGCCCGGTACATCATATCCTCACTACAAGTCACTCGCGGAAGCAAAACCAAAACAAAGCATCACCGTAACCGTCACTTTACCGAGAGCACCCAAGCTGGACTGGCCCATCTCCACCGACTTTGTACTCCGCTATTGCTGCATCTCTGGGTGCTCCTTCCTTTTCGACCTGCCGTCGCCGCCTCGTAATCCACGTCTGCGTCTACGTCTTCGGCCTCCTGGTTGCTGAGCTGGTGGGGTCCCACCCATCAAGGGGCATTTGACCCGTGTATGTTCCGGCTGGTGACAATGGTAACACGGTCGTGGGGCCAACTCTGTCAGGAACTGCAATACCCGTGACCCTTCCATATGGTACACCTAGAATGTTGTGGTTCGAAAACCATTAGTCATAAAGACTAAGCCCTATCATCCCCTACCCCTTCCCCCATGGCTCCTAGGTACCGAGCGGAGAGGAAGAAAGGGAAAGACATGAAGGTGGAGATTAAACCAAATAAACAGGTGACAGCGGACCTATGCTAGCAATTCTATAGTAAATATGATAGAAACAGAAAGTAAGAAATGTAACCTTAACTTATGCGCGGAAACGCATAAGCCGAGGGATCTTTTGCAGGGCTCCCATCGTATAGAGTGTCCCATACCACTTATACGTTGGGGTGTCGGTTGTCCAGCAGCAAGGAGTAGCAAAAAGTAAAAGCACCAGAAATATAACAATTGATTTATAGGGATTACCCCTATAGACCAAGGGGTCGTTTTGCAGGGCCTATCGTATAAAACGTCCCATACCATTTTATACGTTAGGTGGCATGTTTATGCTATGACACACAATTATGTTATGAAATGCACAAGCAAGTGCAACACACCCACACGAATCTATGCGCACAGACCTTTAGTTCCCCCTGTTCGGGCGGCTAGCTTCACCCCCAGGAACCTCCGTTGTGGCAAACGGAGACAGTGAGTTGGGCCCCCCCACTCCTAGGCGGGTAACCACACTACTAGGCCTAGCCCTTCCGTACGCCCCTAGAAGAACACAACCTAGAGTATCCGCATACTTGTGCTGGCTGTACACACCAGGCTTTTCGCCGAATCAACGTACTGCTGTCGGTGTGATCGATCGCCTAGTACCGATGACCCACCACTTATATGCACATGCAACCATGTCAATTATATTTGTACAAGTTCTCATATTACCGAGCCTCCAGCTCTCTAGGCTACTAAGTCTATACCAAGTCCCCGAGCATCCCGCTCCCTGGACTTCCAAATTACCAACCAAACCATAGTCATTACTTGTAGGCCCTTAGACTATGGACCTTCTCTACCCATTCCAAGCCAATTCTTATTCCTAAGTGTACAAGTGTAGGTGTGAGGTACAACTATTATTAGGGTTACTCTTGATCATTTTATTCCTAAGATTTAAGGTTAACCTTGGACTTCCCGAGGGTTACCCGGTGAAGGGCTCGCAGCGGTACTAGGAGCTATGATGGGGTGAATCCCAAAACTCCCTTTCCAAGGCACTTATTATACTTGATTGGTTCCCTTAACCCATTCCCTTCTCGCATTACAGTGGGCTATTCCTAGGGTGGCTTTGACTCTTCCTCTTCTCGGGGAGGACGGTCTTCCGTCGAACACGAACACTACCTATCGCTAGTCAATCTCACACCCTATCCATCCTGGCTTCCAATTAATGAACTTGATTTAACTCATCTTGTCCAAACCAGCAAACTATCAAAATTCCATCTCCAAGTTCATTACCCACTCTAGCTCAGCTTCTGCAGTTTTACTAAACGCAAACCGTCCTAATCTTTATGAGGTATGCAAGGGGTGGTACTCCCAACTGTCTCCCAAATCCCATATAATATTTACTGGAGGTCTACCATGACCTAATTAGTCTAAATCCAGAAAATAATAATTTTCCTATTTCATTTGGCATTTAATTTATTTATTCTAAGATCCCAAATGCCCTTGTATGAACATGAAGTGCACTAATGAGTCAATAATAAATCATCATAAAATCAGTAAAAATCATATCCAACATTTAAACAGTATTTCCAAGTTTTGAGAAATTCCAGAGATGTTTATGCCTATATTTCCAAATTTACCATTTTAGGCCACTTTTACTATATCATGAAGGAAGTACTGTAAATATTTATCCAAAAATTCCAAGAAAATTATATAAGCTATATAGTGACCTAAAACCATCATAGACCAAGTACCATAGTTTTTCTCCATCATTTGAACTCTGAATTTATTTTAATGTAAGATACTAATTTCATAACTTAGTGAAGGAGGTACTGTTTTTATCCATCTAAAATTCCAGAGAAAATTACCAGGTGACTATCATAATTTGAAACTCTGACTGATCAAATTTCAAAATTTTCCAATCAATAATTGGGCACTATTTGTATTTTTGACTGTATATCACATTTTGGACATTAAAGAATAAAGTACCCAAACTAATCAGATAAAATTTCCAAGAAAATTACATAAGAAGTATCATGCTATAATATACACTAATCCAAGATTTCATAATATTACAGCAAACAGAAATTCCATACTCATCAAAATAAATATCCAGGGTACCAGTAGAGTTGTAAATGAAGTACTGTATAAATTATTCCAAAAATCTCAACAAAATTATATTATATCTACTTGGACCATAAAATCACTCTACCTAAATTTTTGCTTGATTTGTAGTACATTAAATAGCTTAATAATTCAAATTAAGGTTGGTGACCTAAACTAGGGTTAGGGTTTTAGGTGGGCTAAAGGTCTCCAAATACCCTAAAATTTTGTCCAGAGAACTATACTGGCCCTATGGTTCTCTCCACCAAATTTCAAGTCAGTCCAAGGTCATTTGACCCCATGACCTTCACAACCCTACAAATCCCCATTAAGGGACCTACCCTAGGGTTCTAAGGCTACCATAAACCAAACCACTCTAAACTCCCTTGGAGGGTGTGTCAAGCCCTAAAAAGTCAGCGACCAAAATATCAACCTCTGTTAAGGTGATATGGCCACTCAAATACCAAGGGGTGTTTGATCTTAAATTATCCTTTAAGGATCAACCTAGGGTTGGACACAAACCTAGCCAAACATCTCCAAATGAGATGAAATTTTTACCAGAACCTTATGATAAACCCAGGGACCACTCACCAAAATTTGGGAGGGTTTAGAAATCATTTAGCCATCTAATTAAATTATGCTAGGATTATTAAATTTTTCTAAAAATTATAGAAACACACTCTCCAAAAATTCTCATTTTTGGATAGCACCTAGATATAGGTAAGATTAGGCTACACCCCAAATTTCAAGTCATTTCGATGACGGGATTGGAGTGGGAAATTTTTCTAAGGTCAAGACAGCCCTATGGACAGACCTCACCAAAAAGGGTGCTGTGGTCTAACCAGGACTCCAAATCGAGTGAAATCAATTTTGAAGAAAATTAGACTTCAAGGGATACATTTTCTATGTTGACCATTTTTCCTGTAGAAGCCTTTAGTTATTTTTCCCAAATTATTTAATGTGACAGATATTTTTATTCAGAAATTGTTTTAAAAATAGAATTTAATTCTCATGGCACTGTTCATCTTCTTCAATAGCCCGAAACCAGAAGCTTGAAAACTTAGTTTCCTGTAGCTTTTCCAAAGCTATTTCCCGGCCATCCAGCCATCTCCCTGGCCGTCCACCACCACCACCACCTCTATTGAGGTGAGGGCTACCGTCGGGCAGCGGCACGGCCGCCGGAGAGGCGGTTTCCGGCGAACCCGCCACCATGCAAATTTCAGAAAAGCATGGAAACGCTCACCCGATCCGGCTCTTTTGAGCCCGATATATCTCCTAATGATTACTAAGATCTATCCATAGAAGAAAGAGTAGAGGAGGACCTTATTCATGGTTTGATGGCGAGATGGACGTTGGACTGTCATGGCGCGGTGGTGGCGTCGTCGGAATTCTTCTACAGCACAGTATGAGGCTCGAAACTTCAGGTGAGGGCTGGGAAACTTCATCCTTGAGCCTAAGGGGCCTTTTTAAAGCAGTAAAAAGGAGGGAGGGGAAAGGTCAAACACTGGTGGCCATTAATATAACGTTTCGGTTATGATGTTTGGACAGTTGAAATGCTGGAAAACGAAGAGGTGTTTAGACCAACATTTCCTTATTTATTTAAATAATTAAAGAAGGAAACAGCCCATAAATACTCATGGTGTAACTTCCCATAATCAAAATTGATTACAATGTCGGTTACCGAAATTTCCAGTCTGGCTGACGTTTCGGCCTTGGTCACGGGCGTGACACATAGGTCACGGGCGTGACAGGACTGAATAGCCAATTCTGGGTTCGACGATCGTCGGAGTGAGATCAACGATCGTCGAAGGGTGGTCACGGGCGTGACACCTAGGTCACGGGCATGACAGGCCCGTGTGGCCAATTCTGGGTCGACGACCGTCGAACTGAAATCAACGATCGTCGAACATGGTCACGCCCTATGTCACGGGCGTGACAGGCCCGTGTGGCCAATTCTGGGTCGACGACAGTCGAACTGAAATCGACGATCGTCGAACGTGGTCACGCCCTATGTCACGGGCGTGGCACCTGGGTCACGGGCATGACAGGCCCGTGTGGCCAATTCTGGGTCGACGACCGTCGAAATGAAATCGACGATCGTCGAACATGGTCACGCCCTATGTCACGGGCGTGACATTGTGGGTCACGAGCGTGACAGGCCCGTGTGGCCAATTCTGGGTCGACGACCGTCGAACTGAAATCGACGATCGTCGAACGTGATCACGCCCTATGTCACGGGCGTGACATTGTGGGTCATGGGCGTGACAGGCCCGTGTAGCCAATTCTGGGTCGATTTATTTCAGTTTTTGGGCTTCCTAGGGTTCTATCACAACCAACCGACTCCTAGGGGTCTAACCGGAAATGGGATGTTACATAACTAGTTTCACTCAATGCCTCTGGACTTAGACAATTCTTCTGCCTTACTTAGGCATTGAGTGCGTAGAGTGAACTGGCTTCACTCAAGCCTCTATACTTGGACAAACTCTTTTGCACTGCCAGGCTTTGATTGCATATAGTGAATCTTTATCACTCAATGCCCTTGGACTTAGTTGCATCTTTCTTTATCTACTTGGCATTGAGAGCATTGAGTGAGCCTTCATCACTCAATGCTTTTGTCCTTAGCGCTTATCTGAAATTTGCCTACTTGTTGAGGCATTGAGTGTATTGAGTGAGCTGTCCTCACTCAACGCTTCTGGACTTAGATAGATTTTTTTTTTATCCCTTTCCTTAGGATTTGACTGATTGTTTCTCTATCGACGCATTTCTACTTTGGTATTGAGTGAGCTGTCCTCACTCAATGATTCTAGACTGAGCCAGATTTCTTGATAGAATCTTCAACTGCTTGAGCTTGTCTAAAAGCTGCTTGTTATATGGCATTATGTGAACTGGATTTACTCAATGCATGTTGACTAAGTCAATATTTCAGCTTGCCACTACTGAGGCTTTGACAGACTCAGCTTTATTTGATGCTTCCTGTTATATAGCGTTGAGTGAATTGCCTTCACTCAACGCTTGTGTACTTAGTCGATTTTCTGTCTTCCAAACTTCTGGGCTTTGGCAGTCCTCCCTTTACTTAGCTATACTCGATGCCTTTTGATATATGGAGTTGAGTGAACTACCTTCACTCAACGCCTGTGTACTTCGAAACAGAATTGCTTTGCAGACTGCTGGGATTTGATTGTCCACACCTTACTAAGTGCTTTTTGGCATCTGTCATTGAGTAAACTGGCATCACTCAATGCATGTGGACTTAGGAAATTTTCAGCATTTCCAGCATCCTTCTTTGACATCTGACATTGAGTGAACTAGCTTAACTCAACGCCTGTATACTTAGAAAGATTTCTATCTCTCCACTTCTCTAACTTTTGACCACCTGTCACAACCACATGGAATACCTGTCCAATCAATTTGACAATGACCAACCTGCATGCATGAACTTGAACATACATCAAATACAATTCTCTGTATATCATTGACTTGTTTGACTTCTACAAATCTGGGACATTGTGGTCAATGGACCCAACAGTATCCACAATAACCCTCAATTGAAGATGTGTTCCTTGAACTAAGATTAATTGAGATTGTATTTGATTGTGTGTTTTTAGTTATGTGCTTACAAAACTCTATTGCTAAGTTCAACCCAATGTCAGGTTACAGTGTGTCATGAAACACAGGACTATAAAATATAATCCCTCATTTAGTAGGCCAATGTGTTGACCCACGTGTAATATCTCTATTATATTGTACATCTACTTCAAGTGCATTTGAAGAATTGAGGAAGGATAGGTTGCTGAATTCAGATGGACAAAAAATTTCTATAAGGAAAACTCAACAAGTATCGTAGAGTAGACTCATCAAATTCGTTGAGTTTATCTATTGATACTCATCGAATTCATCGGGTATACTTACTGATAATCGTCAAATTCGTTGGAATTTACTTTATGATTTTTTTTCTTCATCCTTTAGAATCGGCCAAGTAAAAAGCGTCCATTATGCAAGTCGATATTCGTTGAATTCATCGAGTCTCTCTAGGAATGCAATGAGTTCTCAAATATATTTGTATGGAATAATCTAAGTCATTTTGGTTGAGATTAGAAGCAATTTGACGAGTATACCCATATATACTCGACGATACTCGACGAATTATACTTTAGTTTTTAATTTTCTATTTTCAAATTTTCGTCTCAGCTCATCCAGTCTTTCATCAGTAGTAACTCGCGATTTCTCAGTATGGAAGGGATTTCTAGCCGTTAGAAGAAGAGGAGTTCCTATAAATACATAGGGTGAATTTTGTTCAACCCTAACCGTGCATTTACAATTCAAATCGAGAAATTTCAAGAAAAAGCTCATGTTGGTGTACGATACCATTCTTCGCGAATCTCTTGGTCGACGACGACGTTCCGATTCATTCTTCTTCTAGAATGTTCACTAGATCTTTGATCTCTGAACACACACTCCTCAGATATAGTTGATCATTTTGTTCAGATCAAGACTTCAAAGATTTCAAGTACTTTGTTTCTTTTTGGCTTTCAAGATCGACTTTTCGGAGGAAAGAAAGATTGAAGACTTTTGATCTAAAGAAGATTTCTTTTAATATTTTGTTGTGTAAAACTTTTTATACTATTGTAGGAGGTCTTGCCTCCGATGTTAGATCCTTTTTTCTTTGAATCGAGTCATAGGAGAGGTGTTCTCTGATTTGTAGGAGCGTTGTCTCTGAGTTGTAGGAGTTTAGAGTCTGAGTTGTAAGATTGTTTTCAAAATGAGATAAAGGTGAAGTAACCAAATCTAGCACTTCGTGGTAGATAGGCGAGGTGGGATAGTGGACGTACCCAACTCGGAGAACCACTATAAATTCTCTATATTTCTGTGTGCTTATTTTGTACAATTTTTTATTCCGCTAAAAGAGACAGAACACACCTATTCACCCCCCTATAGGTGATTTAGGTTGACTATTAGACACTTTCAATTGGTATCAGAGGGATGTTGTTCGATATAAGGTTAACAACTTGAACAATATCTCTAATCTATTTTTCAAGAGATACCGCTAGCTGCAATGGACATAAGCATGGATATGTCTTCGATGAAGTTGCAAGTATGTATCAAGGAGAACTTCCCTATGTGGAAGAAGAGAGTCAGATTCTACATGGAGGCTGCTGATCCCGGCATATTTCAGATTGTTGAAGAAGGCTCTCATGTTCCTACTCAAGATTTTGCCCTGATTCAAAAACATCCAAGTTCCCAAGAAAATGATGGATTTGAAAAAGGATGAAATAGCTCTAGTCTCCTTGGATAAAAAGCCAAAGAATACCATAGCAAGTGCAGTGGATGACTTAATGCTGCAAAATATATTCCACTGCATTTCTGCCAAGGAGATGTTTGAATGTCTCGTGGTTCTTATGAAAGGAACTGAGGAAGTTAGATATGATTATAGATCTCTGCAAAATCAAGATTATGAGGCATTCAAGTAAGGATCTAACGATATAATTGTTGACAGCTTTGAAAAATTCTTTAAGATCGTCAACACGCTCAGAAACTATGGTCATACATTTACTAATGGTGAGCTAAATGACAAATTTCTATGATCCTTGACAAAAGACTGGGACACCAAGATGGTGGACATTAGGTGTTGAAGCCAGAGACCTGACTTCACCTAGAATTCGGATCTAGAGTTGTAGCTCACACCCACTCTTCCCGAAATTCTTTCCTGGGCGAGAGTCTTGACGACTAGAAACAGACCGAGGGAGTCAGATCGGAGGTCCCACCTCTTGCCCAGAAGAACTAGAAATTCTTCCTCTCCCTAGCCAGTGCCGAGCTAGGTGCCTTAGTAGAAGAAGAAGAAGCGGTAACAACCTTCTTCCAGGAACCATATCGGTTTATTTATAGGTCTCTGAGTTTGACCTGCAAATAACCAAACTGAACCGACCTGAAATTACCAAAATACCCTGGGTAGGGTCTGCCAAAAGACAAAGTCCGCTGTTCTGAAGGGTTATGTGCAGACAACCAAGGGCAAAAGAGTAAAATACTTGGGGCTAAAAAGGTAAAAACTGCCTTCTAACTAGACCGGCGCTCGACCAATCGTCAAACTGGCATAAGGCCCATCGTTGAACCGGCGTTAGGCGAGAACGATGTCTCGCGGGCGAGAGCTTCTCCCGCTTCAGCCTCCTCCGTCCTCATGAGTAACCCGTCTCGCCAACTCCTCTCTCATCTTGCGAGTGGCCCGGTCCCTGGGTCCCTCTCGCCTATCGAGTCACCCGCTCTCTGGGTCCCTCTTGCCTAGCGAGTGGCCCGCTCTATTGGTCCCTTTCGCCTTGTGAGTGGCCCGTCTTGCCGACTCCTCACTCGCCCTACAAGTGGCCCGCTTCCTGGGTCCCTCTCGTCTTGTCCTCTCTTCTCCTTGAGCCATCTGCTCTCGCGGGTCTGAGGTTTTACACAATCCCCACTCTTTTCGATGTTGCGTCATGCTCGGAAAGAAAGTCCAACCGAGGCTCGCGTCATTAAAGTTCATTTATGAGGGATTCTTTGGCGGGGACGTCTACCGGAGCCTATACATATATGATACCTACCCCGTGTAGAGAATGCCCCCTCTGTCACCTCTTCCTTCCACTGCACCGTCGCGGTCATGTCTCATAGCCAGAGTTTCCGCGAATGCCTCGCGATGGTACACAAACAAAATAAGGCCAATAGGGCCGCTCTGGCCCCGGCTTTGATTCACACCGCTGCTCCCTTAACATCATCGTGTCGCCTGAAGAAAGTAAAGACCACTGGCCCCCCCTTCTCAGCCGAGGAGCCCAATCCCGGCTTTTTGGAAATCCATACCCCTCCTCCCGCATCTTATAGAGAGAGAGATGTTACTTTTTTCTTTTGCCCCTATTTTTTCATTACTCACCTTATTTACTCGCTTCATGCTTCACCAGGGATATTTCGCACATCCTCACAAATCGATAAAGCTGTTGGATAATACCGTCATCCACCACCAAGTCTTCAACTCGCCTCAGCCATCTATCGCTCCGAGTATGAAGAATGATTATCCTTCCTATGTCGCCGGGACCTCCCACAATCCAGGTAAGTGAACTAGACCTTCCTTATCGCTCCTCTGTGCCGCTCGCTACTTACAATACTCCTTTTGAGAACCCCTCTCATTCTATCCTTTGGTTCCTCCATGCACAGGCACCCCGATCGACTTACTAAGATGAAATTGAAGATTATCTAGGCGACCCCATGGATCCTATGGTGATGAAGCGTAGGACTGGCGAGATGTTTCAGAAATACATACGCATTATCCACGAGATGGAACAGGACAAACAAGCTGCCGACAGGCGAATCGACTGGCTAGAAATTGAATGTGCTCGCCTATCATTCGAGATTGATGCTGGAATCGAGATAGACGAGACCGACCCTCAGGCAATTATAAATGAGGTCGACTAGCAAATTCATCTCGTGCTCTGTGGTATCGACGTTGTTCGCTCCATTCACATCCCTAGCCGGCCCCCAAGCGCGTGGTCTGGAGGGCGTTGGAAATGGCACAAGGTCTGAAAACCTTCCGCCTCGTCTCGCCTATTTAATAGTCCCACTCCTTTAATTTTATTCATAATTCTGTAATATGTATTATTCTGCCATCTCGCTTATAGTTTTGTCCTTGTGAACCCGATGCCTGCCTCGTGCGGAATGGAATAGTTAATAATCATTGCTTATCCTATTAATTTTACTACTGAATAATTTCCATATGGCTAGGCTCAATTAATTTTTTTTTCTTTTTCTTTACACTATATTTTGTTCTTATTTTTTGCTCTATCTTGCTGAGAAAGCCCGCGCTTGGCCACGCGATTCAAGGCCAAGAGAGAGAACGTGAAATGCTGACCGACTCTCCAACTTCCTCCATGCTTTTCCCGCTTATTTTATCCACTTACCATATCCAATATAAATATCCCCATCCCCAGAACGGAATGACACCCGCGCTCTTACACCTGCCGCATCCTAGATCTTACTCTCTTTCTTCCTCTGTCTCGCTTCTTGCTCTTGCCTTTTCTTCTTCTCGTTTCTTTCTTTGACCATCTCTTCCTCTCGATTCTTTCTTTGACCATCTCGACTATAATGGGAAAGAAGAAGGCTGAAGAGGGTGAGGGGCGCAGCTGCTGCGGGAGAAGATTTAATAACTATGACTTCCCCCCGGGTAGGATCTTTGAAGAGGATTACAACCTCTTCGCCCGCGAGTTCTTGGTGGATGGATTTGAATTGCGGCCCCCAATGTCAGCGAGGCGATCAACACCTTTTACCCCGACAATCTCGGCTTCCCCGTCTTGCACTTTAAAGAGGGGCTGAGACTACCCCTCTGGCCAGAGGTTAAACAGGTCCTTATGTATTTTAGAGCAATCCCCGCGCAACTAAATCTGAATGCCATCTCGGTTTTAGTTGCTTTCGCCAGCTACATGCATAGGGAGCGCATCGAATAAAGCTTGACAGTCTTCTGCAAGCTGTTAATCTACCATGTCAACCATGATGACGTCTCCTACTTCACCTGGAAAGGCCTCAAGGTATGCGATATGCTTAACAAAAATCATCACTGGCTTACCTGCTTCTTCTTCATCCGCGGGAATCTGGGGGCATCCCGCTTCCTCCCGTATCGCCTGCCGAGATGTTCTATGTGTCCCCCCTAGTTGGCGGCACGGATAAGCTCCTCTACAACTTCTTTGTTGGAAAGAACTTCGAAGTCTATTTCCTGAGACGGGGCCTAGACTCAATCCGTCCTATACTACCTGACAAAGGTACGCTCGTACTCTTTTGTGTCACACTATTTAGTCCACCTTGCCTCCTAACTTTTAAGTTGTTTGTTTAGGAGAGAGGAATGTCCCAGTCCACCCGCCTTATAAGAGCAGCGCGAAGCCGCCCAAGGGTCTCGCCCTCGCCAGCATGGAGGCCGAGGTGGCAAACGAATCTCTTGCTCCAGCCCTCAAGAAGAGATCGGCAGATGACGCCGCTCCCTCTCGGTCCAGCCCCAAGGAAAGGATTAAGAAAGTTATGATGTTCCCTAAGGGTAAAAAGAGAGGGCCTAGAAAGAGAAAAAGGTGATGTCGGGATCCTTGAGCCCTATCTCTGTAGGAGAATCTCAATCTCCTCGAACGCCTCCTCGATAGGCCGCCTTGACTACCCGCAAGACGAAACTACTCGACCAACCTATCTGCACCTTGATTCAACAAACCGAATCTCCATCTTGCGAAGCAGCTTCCTCCAGTCGCCTTGCCCCCTCCTCTCATTAAAATTTGAACATGGGCGCCTTGGTACAAGATGCCGTTAGCGACCCAGTTATACTGCGGGAGAAGGAAGTGAACTGAGTATTGATCTACACCCTCCTTCATTCATGTAAGAAGCAGGACCAACCCACTATCCCTGTCTTATCCTTGGGATACGGCCTTTATGGGGGTCCAGAGTCAGATTCCATCGAAAAGGAAACCTCGCGAGATTTTGTACTGAAGACCTCTCACGCCCAGCTGCGCGCCCTGGTGCTTCCGCACCACCTATCGAGCCGCCTGGTTTTTAACAATAGGAAATTGAAGGACTCTGAGCTGGGAAAGGCGGGGGAGCGCGAGAAGTCTGGGGATCTAAAAATGAGGTTGGCTGTTGCTGAAACCCTTCTCTCAAAGGCCAAGGGTAGTGTGGTAAGCCTTAATCATATCCTTAGTAAGTTTCTCTCGCGTGTGTTCCTTGCTAACTGATATGCATCCCGCAGGATGCCGAGATGGTGTAGCAAATGCACTTGCATATAGCGGCCCAGGAGGAGGAGATGAAAGATTTGAAAGCCTAGAACGTCCACCTGTCATCCTCTCTCCCAGCACTCCTCCAGGCTCCTCCTCCTCATTATTCTTAGGAAGAGGTCAAAGAGTTCTTCAAAGACGCCAACATTAAGATGGCCGAGCTCATTCTGAAGGAGCTGGGGGTCGTCAAAGAAGACTTTGAAACTATTACCGCTCGCGATCTCGTGCCAGAACTCTATGATGAGGAGGGTGATAACTCATCTTCCAGCGAGTAAGAGTGAAGAAACATTGGCGGGATCTGGGGCTCCTCCTCTCCTCATTTTGTTTCTATGTAATATTTATTTAGTATTTTTTGTGATCAGACTTGGAAGCATATTCTTTCATGATAGAGCACCCCCTCTCTTTTTTTGTAATGAACAAATATATGACTAAGTGTATAAACTTTTTCCCTGTCCTCTTGTTTTCCTTTCTTTTTATTTCACTTTGCTTTCATTTACTGCGACACGACCCGCTAATTTTCTTACGCTTGCGAGATGGAGCTACTCCTCGTCTCGCCGTCTCGCTTGGGAGTTGGCTTTGTTCAAAGTGCGTAATTCGACTACCCCCGCCACTTTTATGCGCGAGACCAATTAACTTCCCCCTCGCGTCTCGCCCCAAGACTCCTCCGGCGCGATTTGCGTTCAAGGATTAATTCACTCCTTTATTAGGCAGGGCCTTCCCTCCCTCACGAGTGCCCACTCGCCATGGGTGAGACCTTAACCCGGAGCACTCGCTGGGAATGCCTCTTCACTTGCATAACTCAAACTTTTTCCTCCCACATTTCTCTACTTTTTGTGAACTTTCCTCGTTTGCTGACTAGTATAGATGTTTCTTTAAGAGATCTCACCGCTCACTCCTCCATCGAGCTTGCCCACAACCCTGCCAGCTTGATGAGAGCCTAGCCAGCGGGTCTTCTCGGGGTCTTACTATTTATCATACCACTGAGTGAGCCTACAGTCATGCTAGCTTGATGAGAGCCTGGTCAGCGGGTCTTCTCGATGCATTGCCACTCATCCTTCCACCGAGTGAGCCTACAGTCCTGCCAGCTTGATGAGATCCATGTCAGCGGGTCTTCTCTGGGCCTTGACACTCATCTTGCCACTGAGTGAGCCTACAGTCCAGCCAGCATGATGAGAGCCTGCTCATCGGGTCTTCTCGGGGCCTTGCCATTCATCTGCCCTTGAGCGAGCCTATAGTCATGCCAGCTTAATGAGAGCCTAGTCAGTGGGACTTCTCCGGGCCTTTCCACTCATCTTTCCACCGAGTGAGCCTATAGTCCTGCCAGCTTGATGAGAGCCCGGTCAGCGGGTCTTCTCGGGGCCTTGCCACTCATCGTGCCACTGAGTGAGCCTACAGTCCTACAAGCTTGATGAGAGCCTGGTCAACGGGTCTTCTCAGGGCCTTGCCACTCATCTTGCCACCGAGTGAGCCTACAGTCCTGCCAGCTTGATGAGATCCTGGTCAGCGGGTCTTCTCGTTGCCTTACCATTCATCTGCCACCGAGTGTGTAACGTCCAGATTCACACTATGCCCCTCAAACGTGCTTCTGAGTCAGGAGAGCTGACTTGGGCCCAGGGAGTGCAGGAGACTAGGCTTACACTCGTGTGGAAAAGAGAAATTGGTACAAAATAGGACACGAGTAGAGACACGGGTGTGTCCCTAACTGTGTGCATCGAGTATAACTGGAGAGGCGTTGAGTGGAACAAGACAAGGCCTGTCCCGAGAAGGACACGGGTAGAGACACGGGCGTGTACCTACCCGTGTCAAGAGGCATTGAGTGAAACTCGATAGGGCCTATCCCGAGAGGGACACGGGTAGAGACACGGCCATGTCCCTACCAATGTCGAGAGGTATTGAGTGGAATTCAACAGGGCCTGTCCCGAGAAGGACATGGGTAGAGACACGGGAGTGTCCCTACCAATGTCGAGAGGCGTTGATTGGAATTCGACAGGGACTTTCCTGAGCAGGACACGGGTAAGAACACGGCCAAGCACACGGTCGTGTCCCATGATACAGGTAGTGAACACGGGCGTGTCCCTACCCATATCTGTGTCCATACGATGCTATACCCATCGATGATGCTTCACCGAGCGAGACAGTGGTAGGAACACAGGCGTGTTCCTACCCGTGTTGGTCCAATTTATATAGGATTTGTCCGTTTTTCATCCTCTTCCCAAGCCTTCTTTTCTGTGGAGAAACTGCTGGAGGAGGGAAGGAGTTGCTGGAATCAACTATACTCCATGAAGAACGGCAATCGCCAAGTAGAAGAGGATACTGCCGCGAAGAGTCACACGATCTATGGCCGAAAATAACGAAAATGCTGGAAATGATGTGATTTTCCTCCCCTCTCCCTTGGTGCTAGATCTGTAGTTAATCATAGGCTAGATATCGACTCAAAAGAGTCTTGCTGTGTGAGATGGAGACTCCTAGGAGGAGGCCATACTTGGACTTGTGTTCTAGGGTTTAGTAATCTTCATGTAATGCCCCAAAAACACTATAGGTATGGGAAGTGTTTTTATGGGTTCTGGAGCCCTGGGATTTTCCTGGATGGAGGTCACGGGAGTGTACGGGGTGCCGAAACGGGTGTGTAAAAGTTGACACGGGCGTGTCAAAATGTCGTTCCCTTCTCATGAAACTGGGCTGTGTCGAGAGGCATTTACACGGCTCGGGACACGGGTTTATCGTGGTCGACACGGTCGTGTCACTCCTAACACTGGCGTGTCAGGACCCGTGTCCACTAAGGGTCGTGTCGGTTCCAAATAGCGGTTATGGAACACGCCACCGACACGGGCGTGCCAGTTTGGGCGACACGTGCGTGTAACCTAGGACACGGGCGTGTCTCACCCCGTGTCCTGCTCTAGATCGATGATTTCGTGTGCATGCAGGGCACACATCCAGGCACACGGTCGTGTGCAAATCCATGTTCAGCCATCTGAAATGACTTTCAGAGTTAATCTCAGCCGTTCGTTTTTATTAATTACGATCAAACGACCCTATGTTTCTTCTTGATGGTTTATGGACAGGAATGGGGAAGTTATTCGTCATTTCATCTTTGGCTTTCTCTTACTAAGGAGAAGAGAGAGGGGAGAGCAAGAGGAGGTAGGATAAGAGGAATCTGGCCGCCGGTGGTGCTACGGTGGTCCGAATCGCGTGCCGAATTTAGATTCGCGGAGGCAAGAGCGTTGCGGTCCTTTCCAACCATGTACATTTCTCCATGGCGCGAAAACGTGCTGCAAGGGTAACGATTTTCCACTCGGACATGTGAAGTCCTTCTTTCCTGCATTTTCATAGGAATCCTCCACCAAAAAGGTGGAACACGAAGTGACTCCTATGGGATCGGTGGTTCATCCCTTGCTTTGTTGCATTAGAACTGGAAGTGAGTAGTACGGTTAGGCATTCTGTGTGAAGCCCATCCGGAAGTGAGTAGTACGGATTGGTGATGCTTTGTTTGCAATCGGAGAAGACTCCGTGTCCCTTGGTGTATACCTGTGGCTTGGTGCAGCAGGAAGTATTGGAGGAAGTCCAGGAAAATGTGAGAGTTGATACTTGGTGATAAACTTGTGTGGTCATGAGTACCATGTTGTGTGTTGTTGGGTCGTTGTGCTACAACTAAAAGCCTTGGTGGTGAACGGGCAAGGAGATGCTGTACCTGCATCGGTCCGGTGTGAGGACTTACGATGATGAGCAACAGGCAAGGCAGATCTGTACCCACATTATGGTTGTATAACCTTGGGTGTTTAAGTCCCTATTAGGATCTCATAGCGAGAGTCTTAGGCCTGCGAGCCATAAAGACTAGGAATGCTCATTTTGGACTTTAAGGTAGAGATACCTTGCATCGGTGGTGGGACCTTGTATTTTCCGGTACACCAATAAGGTGCCCTAAGTGCATGGAGCGTCGGGCCGTCGTGCTGACATTTGTGTTATGTATTGGTTCGTGCGGTTGTGCACAATCGTGGTGGATTGTAGTATACATATGCTGGTTAATAAAATGCTTTGTAGGGAAGGAATTCTGCTGCCCCATTCTAGGGTCAGGGTTGTTATAATTGGTCAGCTGAATGCTGACCGATGACCTATTTTTTGCCACTTGGTGGATTATTTCTTGCAGGTGGAGCTTGCCCAAGCGAGAAATTGCGGGCTGAAGCCCTTGTTGCATTGCTTCCCTTTAAGGCTTTACTTTGCTTTACTCTAGTTCATGTGTGGTCGGCCTGTGTGCCGATGTTTGTAAACCACACTCCTATTAAGAGAAACTTGTATGTCCATAAGGCCATGTACCTTGTGTATTAGGTTGTATACATTCCTAATTATTAGAATTGGACATTTCTGTTGTTGTTCTTTAGTTCAAAGTTTTCAACCATTAAGCTTCAGCTAGAATGCTCTGTGTTAGGAATCATTGGTAGTTTTGATATTATAAAGTGACCTCTCCGCCTGTTCATGGAATATGGTGTGGGGCCTCGGTCGGATCTTCTACTATATCCCATGTAACAGGTAGGGATGTTATAATTGTGTATCAGCTTGGAGGTCTTTCTCTTCCAAATTCGTGGGCGAATTCTTTTGAGAGGTGGCGAGCACATGTAAGTGTTGTCGTTATAATACAAAATGAACTCAAGAATGTAAACTTAGGAATAAAAATACACTTGTTCGAGGAATCTGTGTATTCCTTTTTGTTTGTTTGCCATTTTATTTAGTCGCTAAGTTGTGTTTCTTACACATATAGGTGACTAGAAGTCATGCAGGATAGTTAGAACCCCAACGTTCTGATGCGAGTGCGGCACCAGTGGAGGTTCCCACACCTTCTCCTTCTATTGAAACTGTTCGTATTATTACAGAGACGATACTTGCTGTGATTAATGCTCAGCCGGCTTGACAGGCAAGGCCTGTAGCGGTGCCAAATCAGGCTGGGCTAAGGTAAGAACCAGCGTTATGGTTGATCTTTGAGCAGTAGATCAACAACTGAAGCGATTCATGAGCTTCAATCCTCCAACGTTTGATGGGACCGGTTTGCCAGTCCAGGCGGAGGATTGGCTTTCAAGGATAAGAAGGATCTTGACAACAATCAGGGTTAAGGAGGAGCAAAAGGTAACGTTAGCCACTTTCCTGCTGGAGGGAGAGGCTAAACTTTGGTGGGATGAGGTCGAACTGAATCACTTGGCAGGCAGGTAGTTAAATGAGGTCTCGATGGTGAGGTTATCTCGGTTGTTCTTGGCAAAGAATTTGCCGACGCCACAAAGGATTGGTATTGAAATAGAGTTTCAATGGCTGACGCACGGAGAAAAGAGCATGGATGACTATCTCCATGAGTTTACTCGACTGGGACGTTATGCAGGATCTATCTTTTCCGAAGAGGAGCGTAAGACCAGTAGATTCTGTAAAGGATTGCGGGATGAGCTATGGTTTTTTCTCTCGAGTTCTGTGAGCCAAGGATTTCAAGCATTGGTATGTACGGTTATGTCTTTAGAGAAGTACTTGAAGAGGACATAGGGCAAGAGGAACTTGGCAGTGACAAAGCCAGAGTTCAATATGCTGTGTCCGAAGAAGTCTGGGTTCCGTAAGAGATGGGGAAAGAGGTCCAAATCTGCTGGACAAGCCCCTTCAGATTGTGTGATAGAGGCATCTTCTGGGTATGGCTCTCGAGCTTGTTACACGTGTGGAAAGCTGGGGCACTTTGCTCATGACTGTCGCTCTGGCCCTCCAAAGGGCAAAAAGAAGGCGAGAGCGTCGTATGCGGAGAAAGGAAAGACACTGATGGAGTCTTCTACATCACAGCTGCTGCCCCAGGTCTTCAATCTCGGGCAACAGGAGGCTATCAAACAGGCTGACATCGTCATAGGTACGGGTAGTTTGTAGTTTTATTTTGTGCCTTATGTTGTGCTTGTTTTAATTTTGGTAATATTGGTTTTGTCCTTATACGGGACCATCCGGCAAGAGCCCTTTTCGATACAGGTGCCTCGCATTCGTCTCTGTCTAAAGTCTTTTTCTTACGGATCGGGGTACCTATACAGACCATGACATATAGTATTAAGGTGCTCCTACCTAATTGATGTGTGTTGTGCGCGGATAAGTCCTGTAGTGTGTAAGTAAAGATAGGAAGTCGGGATTTCTTGGTGAACGCATTAGTGCTACCGATATCTGAGTTCCATATTATCTTTTGTATGGACTGGCTTTCAGAGCAGCATGTCAGTATAAATTGCACTTCCAAAGAGGTTACACTGGGTCAAGATACCGAACAAGAGACTAAGTTTAATGGCATGCGAGGGACGAGTGTGATACTGTTATCTGCCCTCCAAGTCATTAAGGCAGTTCAGAAGGGTGCAGAGTTATTCTTCACACTTATAGAGGCTGTGGAGCCTAAGGCCAGTATTAGTGAGGTGTCGATTGTGTCAGAGTTTGCTGATGTGTTTCCGAAAAGTCTTCCAGGGTTACTACCCCAAAGGGAGATCGACTTCGCTATCGAGTTAGTACCAGGTGCGAAACCTATATCCCGCTCGCCATATCGAGTAGCGCCAAAGGAAATGGCGGAGTTAAAGGTTCAGTTACAGGAACTACTAGATCAAGGCTACATACGTCAAAGTCAATCACCTTGGTGCGCGTCAGCTCTCTTTGTGAAGAAGAAGGACGACAGCTTGCATCTATGTATTGACACAGAGAACTAAACACTCTAACGGGAAAGAACAAATATCTGATTCCACGGATTGACGATTTGTTTGACCAGTTAGTTGGCTCGACTGTATACTCCAAGTTGGATTTAAGGTCAGGTTATTATAAGTTGAGAGTTCGTGAAAGTGACATACCCAAAACAACATTCGGAACACGTTATGGTCACTATGAGTTCACGGTAATGCCGTTTGGGCTGTCCAATGCTCCATCAGTATTCATGGATTTAATGCATCGGCTGTTTAGGGAATACTTGGATCTGTTTGTAATCGTCTTTATCGATGATATCCTAGTATACTCCCAAACTAAAGAAGATCATGCAAATCATTTGCAGTTGGTGCTGCACACCTTGAGAAAGAATAAGCTCTACGTCAAGTTCTCTAAGTGGTAATTTTGGGTGTCGTCAGTGGCTTTCCTTGTCCATGTGGTTACTGGAGAGGGCATTGCGATGGATCCGACTAAGATTGCAGCTATACGGGAGTGGCCTGTTCTTTCTACTATGGCGGAGGTCAGGAGTTTTCTTGGACTGATGGGCTACTACAGGCGCTTCGTAGAGAATTTCTCGTGGATAGCCTTGCCTCTCACCACACTGACGAGGAAGGATAAAAAGTTTGTTTGGACACCCGAATGTGCATGAGCTTTTGAGGAGCTAAAGATTCTGTTGACCACGGCGCCAATCTTGACATTGCCATGTGGTTTGGACAGCTTTGAAGTGTATAGTGATGCATCAGGGAGCGGATTAGGCTGCGTTCTTCTACAGTTTGGGAAGGTGATAGCTTATGGCTCACGCCAATTGAAGGTGCATGAACAGAATTACCCCGTTCATGATTTGGAGTTGGCGGCGGTAATATTCGCACTTAAACTGTGGCGTCATTATCTATATGACATGAAAGTTGATATATTCATGGACCATAAGAGTCTGAAGTATCTGTTGGATCAGAAAGATCTCAACATGCGAAAAAGAAGGTGGATGGAGTTTCTTGGAGACTACACCTTTCATATTCACTACACTCCCGGTAAGGGGAATGTCGTCGCAGAAGCCTTGAGTCATAGGACTCCGGCAAGGGCTAATTGGTTGTTAAGGCATGATGAAAGCCTAATTCGAGAACTGGAAGTCTTAGACATTTCTTGTGTTGACAAGGATTCCACTACAAAGACGTGTTTGAACTTGACAGAGGTACAGTGTGACCTTACAGATAGAGTTCAGTAGGCAACAGAACTTGATGAAAGTCTACAATGGTATGCAGTGGAGAGTTCAGATTCTCAGTTTTCTTTTAAGGACAGACTTTTGCGGAGAGACGGATTTTTTTGCGTCCCAAGTAGGGGTAAAATTCGTGAAGAATTGATGTATGAAGCCCACTTCACAAAATATTCAATTCACCCCGGGAGCACGAAGATGTATAAGGATATGAAGAAAATGTTCTTGTGACCTGGAATGAAGAAGGATATAACACATTTTGTTGCGAAATTCCAGACATGTGCTTTGGTAAAGGCTGAATGCCAAAGGCAAGGTGGTCTTCTGAAGTCGTTCCATATTCCTATATGGAAATTTGATGACATCTCGATTGATTTCGTGTATAGGCTGTCGAGATCGCAACGCGGTAATGATGCAGTTTGGGTGATTGTGGACCGGTTAACTAAGGTGTCACACTTCATCCCAAACCGGAAGGATGACTCAGTTGACAAGTTGGAAAAATTATATGTGGATAATATAATATGATTGCACGGTGTGCCCCGTAGCATCGTTTGTGATCGTGATGGGCGTTTCACTTTGGGAGATTGGAGGCTAATTCACCAACTGTTTGGTACGAAATTGCATTTCAGTACGGCCTTTCATCCTCAGATGGATGGTCAGACCGAAAGGACCAATAGGACGTTGGAGGATATGCTCTGAATGTGTGCACTATATTTCTGAAAGAGTTGGGAAGATTATCTATATATGATCGAGTTCGCCTACAACAATAGCTATAAAGCTAGTATTTAGATGGCGCCCTTTGAGGCCTTATATGGTAGGAAGTGTCGTACCCCTTTGTCTTGGGTGGAGACTGGCGAATCGAAGTTGTACAAGCAAAAAGAAATGGATGACGTTAACTCGAGTATTCGGTCGATTCGAGAAAGATTGTTGGTGGCTCAAGACAAGCAAGCAAAGTAATACAATGCCAAGCACTGAAACGTAGAGTTTGCGGTGGGCGATTTGGTATACCTGGAAATTAAACCCTTCAAGAGAGTGTCCAGGATACGGCGTCTGAAAAAGCTGAGCCCGAGGTATTTGGGACCATTTGAAGTGGTAGAACGTGTTGGTGTGGTTGCCTATCGGTTAATGCTTTCAACAGAACTGAGTGGTTTGCATGACGTGTTTCATGTCTCGGTATTAAGGAAATCAGTGAAAGAGCCATCTCAGTTTGTTGATGCGGATCGAGTATTTGTTGATAGTGGGCTAACGACGAAGGTTAGGCCTATTCGGATCGAGGATACGGCTGTTAAACAACTACGAAATAAAGCTGTCGGGATGGTCAAGGTCTGATGGGACAATTATGGCCGAGAGGAGTTGTCATGGGAGCAGGAACAAACCATGCGTACTTAATTTCCCGAGTTATTTTTGTAGTATTTTTGTAACCATGTGCATGGACAATAGTATATATTTGCATAGTATATAAGTTTGTTTTGTGCTTAGTGAATTTCAGGACCAAATTCTTATAAGAGGGGGAGAATTGTAAGGCCCCAAAAACACTATAGTTATGGGAAGTGTTTTTATGGGTTCTTGAGCTCTGGGATTTTACTGGTTGGAGGTCACGGGCATGTAAGGGGTGTCGACACGGGCCAAGAACAACCGAGAAAATTCGTCCATCGAGACTTCTGCAAGTTGTCTACCAGCCAAGTGATGCAGTTCAATCTCATCCAACCATAAGCGAGCCTCTCCTTCCAGTAGGAAAGTGGCCAACATAACCTTCTGTCCCTACTCAACCTTGATCGCTCTGATGATCCTCTTGATCCTTGCACGATAATCCTCTGCTTGGGCCGCTGACCCTACCCCAGTAAATTGTGGAGGGTTGAAGCTCAAGAATTGCTTCAATTGTTGATCTGCTGCCCGCGGATCAACTACAGCTTCTACCGGTTCTTGCCGTACCCCAGCATGCATTGGCACCACTGCAGGACGTGCCTGCCCAGCCTGCTGAGCATTCATCACAGCAAGTACCGTTTCCATGATGAAACGTACCATTTCAGCGGATGGAGGAGTTTTGGGCACCTCAGCTGGTGCCGCACTTTCTACAGAATATTGAGGTTCGGATTGACCCGCAACACTTCTAGTCACCTAGATGTGTAAAACACACAATTTAGCGACCAAGTAAAACGGCAAACATACAAAAAGAATACAAAGGTTCAACAAACAAGTGTATTTGCATTCCTAAGTGGACATTCATGAGTTCAAGTTAAGTGTTATAACGACAGCACTGACACGTGATCGCCACCTCTCAAAAGAATTCGTCCGCGAATTCGGAAGAGACTGACCAATAATTTGATACCAAATTGTAACACCTCTACCCGTCAAGAAGAATATAATAGATGGTCCTGCCGGGGCCCCACACCATATTCCACCAACAGGCGGAGACGCTACGAAATAATATCAAAACCAACTCATCCTAACACAGAGCATTCTAGCGGAAGCTTCACGGTTGAAAACTTGAACTCAAGCAAAAAAAGAACTGTCCACTAAACAATAGGAATGTATACAACCAAATTATCTGGCCTTAAGGCCTTACAAAATTTCTCTTAACAAGGTGTGGTTTACAGACATCGGCACGCAGGCCGGCCATACATGAACAAGAAGAAACAAAACAAAGCCCTCGAGGGCAGCAATGCAGCTTGGGCTTCAGCCCGCTAAGTCCTGCTCGGACCAACACCTCCAGCACCTGCAAGAACCAATCCACCAAGCGGTGGCAAACAGGGCAACGGTCAGCATACAGCTGACCAATTATAACGACCCTTCCCCTGGCACGGGGCAGCGGAATTCCATCCCTGCATAACATTTTCCAATATGATATATATATAGCAAACCATGCAATACGTGCACGACCGCACAGTCTATACATATCACAAAGGTCGGCACGACGGCCCGACGCTCCATACACTCAGGGCACATTCGGGTGTACCGGAAACACCGGATCCCACCAATGAGCATTCTAGTCTTGATCGGAACGCAAGCCGTCGACTCTCGCTATGTGATCCTAACAGGGCCTTAAGCACTCAAGGTTAGACAACCATAACGCGGGTACAGATCCGCCTATCCCGTTGCTCACATCGTCAGACTCAAGACTGGACTGACGCGGGTGCAGCTTCACCTTGCCCGTCCACCACAAGAGTTGAACCCAACTCGCACAATTTCCTGTACTTCCTCTAGTACAGGTATACGCCACAGATTGCACACAAACAATCAAATACTCGGAGGCTTCTCCAAAATGCAAACAAAGCATCACCAATCCAGACAAACACGTCTAGATGGGCTTCACACATCATGCCTAGATTTGTACTCCAATTCCGAATTCTAACAAGGGGGACTTCACATATCTACCCCAAGGGACGCCACAATACACCGCATACTCGCGGGGATGGGTTTTCCCTATGCACATGCAGGAAAGAAGGACTTCACATGTCCAAGACGGAAATCATTACCCTTAGAAGTCGCCTCAGAGCCATGGAGAGAATTTAGATGGATGAAAGCCTTCGTAGCAGCCTTGCTTTCGCAAATCCGAACTCGGCTCGCGATTTGGACCACTGCAGCACCACCGGCGGTCGGATTCCCCTTCTTCTTCCTCACCTTGCTCTCCCCTCTCTCTTAACCTTGTAAAGAGAATGATAAAACTCAAATGAGCTTTCTCTTCTTCAATCCCGACCTTATCAATCCAGGGAAGATCCCAGACCATTGGTTCTTGGTCATAGAAAATGAACGGCTCTGATCAGCCCTGAATTTGATATCCTTGGCCAAACACGGGTTGTGACACGCCCGTGTCACAGGCCGTGTTCCTGAAGCGGTGCACAACCGACTGAAAATAAACCAAAACACGGGCATTGACACGCTTGTGTCAAGCCTGACACGCCTGTGTCATACAGTATACGGTCGTGTACCCAACCGTGTCACCCCTGTAACACGATCTCCAAAATTAACCGAGCAAGACACGGCTAAGGCAGAAGCCCGTGTCCCTAACCGTGTGCCAAACACGCCCCTGTGACATGCCCGTCTCACAGGCCGTGTTCCACACTCGACGATCAGGTCTCGAGTACTTATCGAGACTAGGGACATGCCTTGGGACACGCCCGTGTCCCAGGCCGTGTACACCTGACACGCCCTGAGACACGCCCGTGTCTCAGGCCGTGTCAGCCAACCTGAATCCCACTTTGGGTTTTTGAGATTTCTCGGGAATCCAATCAGAGTTTTTATCAGGTGTCTGACACCAATAAGCTTTTGATAAGGTGCTCAACAAACAAACCTTAAGTATTTTGATCAGGAGACTTGGAACCAGGAATCACTTTTGAAGGGAGATGATAACCCTTTTTAAAGTGGGGGGTGAGAGAATGATTGTGTCTTCTCTTTCTCAATTCAAACAACTGAGAAGACTTGTGGATTTGATGGTAGCAAATACTCCACCTGAGATGTTGCTTTTTCAGGATGATGGAAGCTCTACTACAGGGTGATAGGCCTTCAAGCTTTCAATTTTGACAAGAAGAACTTCAGGAACTATTTTGACAGATGCAGTATTGTTGTCCTTCAGAGAGTTCCTGAGAGTATGACAGAAGAAGACCCTTGATTTGGATGGTTGTTCCTCTTCTTCAGAATTGTTCTTCTTCTTGTCTAGCCGCTGTTGATTCATGACTGATCGATTTTCAATCTCAAGAAATTCTGTATATCTCTCAGAATGTTGTTGTCCGTATCTTATTACCTTCTTAAGGAATAATAATCTCTGTTTTTATATTTCCAACATGAATGTCCATTTGAATTTTGAAATTCCTTCTACAATAAATGTTGACGGCCTTGGAATATTTTTGGCATTGATTTGTTTCCCCAACTGTCCCTTATAAAACGGCATGCAACAATTCTGATGAAGACCATAATAAATGCTCTTGTCTAACGGTAATATTTAGAGAATATTAGAGCACTAATTACTCAGGAATTATTTCCATGTAATAAGGAAAAAAGAGGAAAACATCCAAGACTGGATTCGTCGACCTGAGTCCACAGTTCGTCGAGCTGAGAATGGCTATTCGTTGAGCTGAGATCCAAGATCGTCGACCTCTCAATTTTGCTTGATAACTTTATTCTTCTGTGCATCAAGTTCGTCGAGCTGAATCTAAGATTGTCGAGCTGAGCCCTGAGAATAGAGTTAGTCCAGTCTTGGTCAAAGATTGTTGAGCTGAGTCTGCAGTCTGGACTTAGAATATTTTCTGATGTAGAGTGTTGAAGTATCATTTTTGGCGTTGAGTGTGATGTACTCTTGCTACTAGTGTTAACTCACCATTCTGGCGTTGAGTGTAATGTCATCTGGCGTTGAGTGTTGAATCACCTCATCCATAATTAGTCGACCAGTGAACTGAGTTATTCTAGCTGATGTTATTAGTTCGTCAACTAAGGTTTGACTTGAGTTATTACTTTGTCCAGAGTTCGTCGAGATGAGAACAAAGTTCGTCTAGCTGAGCTTGACTTTCGTCGACCGGAGATCGACGAACGTAGAACTCTTTTCTTTTAAGTCTTGAATTCTCTAAGTCTTGAGTCTCTAGCAGTGTTAAAGGTTGGTCCTTTGTACTGTTGACTCAAAGGACTTGACCTAGACTATAGGACACAACAATGACCCTGGTCTATACATGTTGGGTCATATCCTTACATAGGGAACCTAGCCCAAATTCAACTAGGGATCCAACAATCTCCCCTTATTTGGGTGAGGTCACTAATTACAGACTCAAACAAAATTGAAATAACAAAGCAAGAAAACATATTTCTGGCAGAAAAACAATGCATGCAACAAATATATTTATACACAGTAAGTTTTGTAACAAGAAAACACAATTTATCAAAAATATACCAAATAGCAGTTCGGGTTCTAGTTTTTATGTTTCTTCTCCTTTGGCTGAGCTTCTTTACTCTTACCCCCAGGCTTAGTAAAAATGATTTTCCTGTTAGGATTAGCAGCTTCTTTATTTGATATGTACATGTCTGCTGCTTAAATCACTATCAGGGTGGAAGTTCTGGGAACTACAACCACTGGGTGTCTAGCCATATACTTTGCAGACTTAAATACCTTCTCGCTGACTTGAAGCTTATCCAGTTCTTTTTCTCAATATGATGACATAGTTATATACTTTGATGGATCTTATCCTTCTTCTCTGGCCTTCTTTATCTGTGACAAACCAATAATTCTTGAAGCCAAATCATCCTGAAATTAGGATCAACATCCTGACTAACAGATGATTGATCAATTTGGGAGGGTAGCAGGCCTGAATTGAGTTCACTATGCTTGAAAGTTTGTTGCTTTATGGCTTTCATCACTCTGAATGTATAGTGACTTTGGAGGTGCAGTTTCACTATATTTTCCTTTAGGTTTGTGTGATACTGAATGCCTTCTTTATTCAGCTTATTGTTGGGGAGGAGAGAACTCTAGCTTCTGATGGATTAATTCCTATATCTTCTCTGTATAACCAGTACTTCTTTGCTGACTGCTTCCATGTGACTTATATCTAGATGGCCTTCCTTGCCTTTGATAAGTTTTTGTGAAAGATGAAGACTTGGAGTGACCATCTGAACATTGAGGAGTTGTTCCTGAAGCACCAGCAACTGGAGGAGGAGGTGGAGGAGGGTCCTTTCTGTATCTATGAGTTGGGGGAGGAGAGTATCTTCTGCTTTTCTTTCTGGCCTTTTGTTCATTCTTTGAAAGCCACATCCAGGCTGGCATCCCTTTGCATGGGGTTATGTTTTGTAAAATATAGTAGGGAGTGTCATTTGTATTTCTAGGCTTGGGAGCAGGAGGAGGAGCCTTCCTTTTCTTAGAGATTTTCTTCCTCTTTTGATCCTTATTAGAATCATCATCATCATCATCATCAGACTGAGGATTGCCATGCATAACATCAATTTGGCTTATTGTATCCTTGGAGATTTCTTTATTGACTGGAGTGGGGACAACTTCAGCATGAGCTACTTATGTTTCCATGGCAATGTTTTGAGCTATTATGTCATCCAAATTGGGGAGAGGGCTATCATCCATGATATAAGATGGCCCAGGAGGCCTAGATCTCTGATCATCAGACTTATTTTCTGGAGGAGCTATCAAACTTTTCTTTATAATGTATAACACCTCTGAGCTAGCAGGAGAGGTATAGCACACCATTGCATTAGATGATGGAATGGGGGGGGGGGAAGATAGAAATAAATGTATGACCCAAATACTCTTAGTAAAGCTGCTAGATGAACTTTGGATTTAATGAAGTAAACCCTTCCTGGCAGAATCTCTAGCAGATTGATCTCTTGAGTATCTGACATTGTAATATATATTCCTACTTTTGATACTTCTATTGTTGCTGTTGTTGCTACTGGTGCTTCTGCTGCTTCTGCTGGTATAGTATTTGACACTTCTGTATTTGACATTGTGATATATGTTCCTGCTTCTGCTTCAACTACTGCTACTATTTCATCATCAAGTATCTCCCCCTGCCTGGTTTTAGTAAACACTGAAGCCAGGCCCCCTAATGAAGAGGGAGCAGTGGTGAGAGCAGAGATCGGGGCAGCAAGAGAGGAGATGGAGGCAGCTAGAGGAGAAATGGCCTCTACTATAAGAGATTCGAGTAGGAGTGTGAGGAGAGTAATGAGTGGTGTGACAAGAGATGGATCCAGGATTGGAGAAGTGGATTGTGGGGCATTAGTTAGTTGAGTGGAGATTTCAGTTACTGAGGGGGTGCTAGGTGGAGGTAAAATGGGAGTGTCTAGGGGGGATTCATGGTGAGGAGAGGGAGTGTGCAATCGAGATGATAATAGGTTGAAGGATGGGAATGAGTGGAGGGGTATGTGGGGGATATCAGCAAGATGAGATGGAAGAGGGGATTGAGGTGGTGTTGGCATTGGTGTATCTTATTGGGGGGAAGGTGTAGATGAGCAAATATGTGTTGGAGATTGATTAATTTGGGATGATGAAGGTAGGGGAGTAGAGACTGTATCATGAGTTGAAGCTGGGGTGTGTTGAGTTGCTGGCAGAGATGAAGGTTGGAGAGCTGGAGATTGAGGAGTGGCTGGAGTAATGTTGGATGGAAAAATGTTGGATGGGATCTCTTAAGAAGGGTGGGAACTGGCTGGAACAGCCCTTGTACTTTCAGAAGCTTGGGTGGCAGAGGATGAAACCTTAGAGGGCTTTGTGATAGTCCTCTCCCACCTCCCAAAAAAGGCACATATGAGCCTTTTGCTGGCATTGATAAATGTGGTCTTGGAGACCAGTGATTCAGCAGCCTTTTTTGTCAATAAGATCCCTAGGATCCTTCTAAAGTTTACTTACTTTTTTACTGTTCCTTTTCTTGATAAAATCAAAGATGATCTGTGCCCAGTTTACCTGCCCCTTGTTTACCACTGGACACATAACCAGAAATTGATACATGGTTATATAATCATGTGCAGTGTGCTTGCCCAACAAGACTTTCCCAACAATATCTGTGAGAAACTTTAACTCGGCAGATAGGTGTTTCATTAGTGTTTATTTGGGTTTTCTCCATGGTAACCCATCAGACTCAACATCTTATCATATTCCTCATTATCAATTTCTAATTATTTTTCTCCATTATCTAATCCAAAGATAGTAGTTAGTACAGCGGGTGTAAGAGAGATGGAAGTACCCGCTATTGATCTGGTCATTGTGTTGTCCTTGGTTGTAGACGCAGTATAGACCCATTCTCTTATTTTCATGCTGTGTAATTCGATTCTAATGGACAACATATTTTTTTAATTGCTGGTCTTCCAGCAGTTGCAGAATGTGGAGGAACACTGGATCAGAGTGCTAGAAAGAGTCGAAATCCACGTCGAATCCGGTATCAAACCTCATTACCGCAAAAGCTCCTGCTGGAATCGCCATGAGTGCACCTTCAAGAGAGAAAACGAAGATCAAGTGCAAAGGGAATTGAAAGCGCGGGACGGAGGTCGAATAAAACCTAAATATAAGGTTTTCCAGAATATGAAACGACAGACTCTGGTCCACGAGAAATAAAAATATCTTCGTTCTGAGGTCGACAAAATAATTTAGAGTTAAACAGTTCGTCAATCTCAGTCTGAAGGGTTTAAGACATTTCATCGATCTCTGGTCGACGAAAGTTTTCTGAAGTAAGTTCGTCGATCGAAGGTGACGAAGATCACTTACCACAGAGAGTTCGTCGATCTTAGTTCGATGAAAATCTAAAGAACCCTTTGTAGCTCGTCAACCTCCTATCAATGAAATTTGAAGAGTTCTTCAAGTGCACACAGAAACTAAACTAGGTCTTCTCCATTGATCATTCCAAGCTGATTTACAAAGAACAAGTGATTTCTTTCATCCAGGGCTTTGGTAAAAATATCAGCTTTTTGTAAATCAGTGTAGATATTGATTTTGTTTTTGTCTACACACTCTCTAATGAAATGATGCCTAACGTATATATGCTTAGTCCTACGGTGATGGACTGGATTTTGTGTTATGGATATAACACTTGTGTTATCACATAGTAGAGGTTAATTTTTTAAGTTGAACCCATAATCTAGGAGTTGGTTCTGAATCCGCAGCATCTGGGAACAACAACTGCCAGCTGCAATGTATTCTACTTCAGCAGTTGATATGGACACAGATGATTGTTTCTTGCAAGACCAGGACACTAATCTCATACCAAGGAACTGGTAAGTTCCTGAGGTTCTTTTTCTGTCCACTATGCCTCAAGAAAAGTCAGCATCTGAGTATCAAGTTAACTCAAACTCTGACTTAGTGGGATACTAGAGACCTAGACTAGGACAACCCTTTATATATCTCAAAATTCTTTTTAGAAAAACTAGATGAGATGCTTTAGGGTTCACCTGGAACCTAGCACAAAGGCATGTGGAAAACATGATATCAGGTCTTCTTGCTGTAAGGTATAGTAGGGACCCAACAATGCCCCTATATAGTTTCTAATCCACAGTTTTCCCTTGTGCATCAGAGTCTATTACAACATTTGTAGCCATTGGTTTTTTCTTTGCTGAGGCATCAGCCATCCAAAACTTCTTGTATAAGCTCTTTAGCATATTTAGCCTGGAAAATGAAGATGCTATGAGGAAGCTGCTTCACTTGGAGACTAAGGAAGTATGAGTGCTCACCCATGCTACTCATCTCAAATTTAGAATGCATTAGATCAGAAAATCTTTTGCACAATTTGAGATCAGTAGACCCAAATATTATGTCATCTACATAAATTTGTACTAACAAAATTTTATCATGATGCATTTTTGTGAATAAAGTCCTATCTACTATGCCTCTTAAAAAACCATGCTCTAAGAGAAAGCTGGCTAAGGTCTCATACCAAGCTCTTGGAGCTTTTTTTAAACCATAGAGAGCTTTATGCAATTTAAATACATGAAAGGGATGAGTTGGAGAAACAAAACCCGAAGGTTGTTCAACATAAACTTCTTCTTTCAGTTCCCCAATTAAGAAAGCACTCTTCACATCCATTTGATAAACTTTGAACTTTTTGAATGCAGCATAAGACAGAAATATTCGTATAGCTTCTATCCTGGCAACTGGAGCAAAGGTTTGATCATAGTCAATTCCTTCCTCCTTCCTATATCTTTGAGAAACAAGTCTAGCCTTGTTCCTCACAATCACACCTTTGGCATCAAACTTATTTCTGAAAACCCATTTGGTTCCAATTACTGGGTAGTCTTTTGGTCTTGGAACCAAAACCCAAACTCTTCATCTTTCAAAATGATTGAGCTCTTCTTACATATCATTGATCCAGTGGGGATCTTACTCTGCATCAGTTACTGATTGAGGCTCAATTTGAGAGAGGAAACAGGCATGCATCAAGTCTTGGTTGAGTTGATGCCTTGTCTATACCCCTGCTATTATGTATCCAATCACTTGGGATCTGGGGTGATCCCTTAGTGTGACAAGATCAGTAGGTGGAGTTGGTTCAGCCACAGCATTTTGAAGGAATTCCTTTTGTGGAATAGCCTCTGTTGTTTTAGGAAGTTCAGCTATTTTCACAGTTTCTTCATCACTTTCTTCACTAACTTGTTGAGAAGGATGAGATACAACTTTGGGGGTAAAGTGTAAGCCATCCAATTCCTCACACAAGTTGTGTACCTGTAAGGAGTCTTTGGTAGAAATCTCTTTCTCCTTATAAAACATGTTAGCCTCATAAAATATAACATGCATAGATTCCTCTATTTTCAATGTGGATTTATTAAATACCTTATAAGCTTTGCTGACTTGGGAATATCATAGAAAAATTCCCACTGCAGCCTTTGCTTCACACTTTCTAATGTGCTTTTTGTCATTATTATGAATATAACATACACAACAAAAAACTTTAAAATAGTTGATTATTGGTTTCTTACCTTTGAGTAATTCATAGGGAGTCTTATGTTTTAGTTTGTGTATCAAACTTCTATTCAGGACATAGTTTGTTGTTCTCACTGCCTCTGTCCAATAGGATAGGGGCATGTAAGCATCTGCAAGTAATGTGCCTGCAGCTTCAATTAGTGTTCTATTTTTCCTTTCAGCTACCCCATTTTGTTGAGGAGTTCTAGGAGCTGAGAAACAGTGCCTGATACCTTCCTTCTCACAGAACTCATGCATAAGAAGAGACTCAAACAATGTACCATGATCACTTCTGATAAATTCAACATGAGTAGAGTACTCAATCTGTATGGTCCTGAGAAAATCTGTAAGAACCTTGAAGTATCTGACTTAGATCTCAGAAAGAATACCCAAGTGAACCTGGAAAAGTCATCTACAACCAATAAGGTTTAAGATTTCCCTCCTAGGCTTTGTACAGCCACAGGGCCAAAAAGGTCCATATGTAGCAAGTACAATATCCTAGGTGAATCACTCTTATTAATGGATTTGAAGCTAGATTTATTTTGCTTGCCTAGTTGACAAGCCCTGCAGAGGCCTTCCTTTTTGTAGGGGCCAGAAGATAAACCTCTAATAAGGTTGTCCTTAGATAGCCTAACAATGTTTTTAAGATTTACATGTCCAAATCTTTGATGTCATAAGTCATTTTGACTACTAACTATATTGAGCAAGCATATGTCTGAAGTAATAGAATGAAAATTTACTAGGTATATGTTTCCTTGTCTACTTCCAATTAAAACAGGTTGGTTTTATTTTGAAGTAATAATACAGGAACTAGAGTTGAATGATACCTGATAACCTTCATCAAATAGTTGGCTTATAGAGATGAGGCTATGCTTTAGTCCACTTATATATGCAACTCTTTTGAAAGTTACTGCTCCAATTCTGACCTATCCATAGCCTTATGTTTGGACACAATTGGAGTCACGAAAGATGACCTTTGGTCCTAGCTTTGACTTGTAATCAATCAGATTGTCCTTGCTTCCTGTCATATGCATGGAGCAACCACTATCCAGATACCAATGTTGATTGTATGCTGATAGAGAAAATTGTATTCTCCAATCTATACTCGATTAAGGCAAGTGTACCTATCGAAATATAGCATAGGATATGAAAAATATCAAGGTCGTATAAAAACTCAGGGCAGGCAAGTACTATTACTCACAACGACTCTATTATTCTACCGAATGATAAATGAGTTTTAAGAATGAAAATAAACTAAGTTAAAAAGAGAAAATAAACTATTACGAGAAAAGTGCTCGATCGACGATTCACCTTAAAATAAAATAACGAAAGAAATTAGTTTAGCATTTGTAATTCTATTAAGACCGCGACGGATCCGATATTAGGAAGTAATCTCGCTAGAGCATTAAATCCCCTAACTTATAGACGTTTCGACCGAAATCTCTTTCAAGTCAAAAAGGCCTAAAGTCGCATTATCGAGGTGACCCGCACTATTGGATTTGACTCAAATCTAGAGGATTTACGTCATCCTATCTCTAGGGGTGCGTTCAACTCCTTCCTTCCATGAGTGATCTTTCAAATCAATGAGTCTCTCGACTTCTATGAATTGAGATCGGATGCCTACTACCGTATACCGGAATACGGAGTCGACACAAAATAAATCAAGGAATGATCAAAAATAGAAAGAAACAAATGCAAACATAAAAATAAAGATAGGTTATTTCATTGCAAAGATCATCGTGATCGGGCACAAAATAAAGTTAGCTACGCATGATAGAAAGGGATTGAGAATAAGAGAAAAGAAATGACATTTGCATTGCTTGAATAAAAGAGGTACAAAAATAATAATACTAAAAAGACAAGATAACATTGCACTAAAAAAAGACTATTACAAAAATGAAGGAAGAACACTTGAACTAGCACTCTCTACCAAAACTAAAACTACTTTAAACTCCAACTATTTAACTTTAACCAAGGGGGGAAGGGGTCCTTTATATAGGAGAGGGAGAACATTCTAGATGGAGGGAAGACATAGGGGTGGCCGGCCGTGCTAGGAGGAGGAGATTCATGCATGCAATTATGGAGGGGAGAGAGAAAAGAGGATGCATGAATACATTTATGGAAATGAAGAAAATAAAAATACAAAATAGAGAGGGGGATGAATGGAAGCTTGTCGAAAGGAGAGGGAGAGAAGTGGCCGGCCAAACATAGGGGAGGATTCATGCATGCAATAAATGGAGAGAGAGAAATTAAAGAATGCATGCATGAGGAGGACAAAAGGTGGCCGGCCATACATGAAAATATTCATGCATGGCAATAATAAGGAGAGAGGGGCTGCTCTAGAATGAGTAAAGGGGGGCCGGCCAATGTATTGAAGTGGTCTGGCTGCATGCTTGGGCTAAGGAGAGCTTTGTGGGCTGCATGGGCTTGAGGGCTGCTTGGAGTGGGCTTCACTTGTGCTCGGTTTGGATAAGGGCTGCTCCAAGTGGTGGGCTGCAAAGAGGTGCTCGGGTAGGGGCTGCTTGGCTAGGTTGGGCTGCACCATGGGAAGGCCGGGCTGCACTTGATTGCATGTAGGGGCTCAAGTAGGCTTGCATGGGCTGCTCCATAGGCTCTTGAGTTTGGGCTGCACATACATTAAAACAAAATAAACATGACATTCGCTATATTTTATAACATGATAATATAAAACATAAAATAAAAGTGAAAATTAAAGCATATAAATAAAAACTAACATAACATTAATTATAATAACATAACATAACATTATACATATAGTAACATAATATTGGTTATTAAAATTAAACTAAACTTAACAACGTAATATAATATTATAATATTAAAGATAAAACTAGACATAACAATAACATAAGCAAAACATAAAATAACAACAAAACATAAAATAAAACTATAGATTCTTATAAAATAACACACTAAGCATACAAAAACACCAAATTATAATAAAACTTAGGAATTTTGACTACTAAATTACCCTAAAAAAGGATGACTAAAACAAGTCATCAAACTCCCCCATGTTTAGACCTTTGCTATTCCAGAGCAAAAGGAAGAGAAATATTTATAAGACATTATTAAATTTTCAAATAGACTAAAAATTTATTAACATCAAAATCAAGCCAAAAATAAAAGTTTGGGGATTTATGAATCAACTCCTAAATTATGAAATTAAAGTGAAAAGAGAGAAGAATTTAGCCAAAAATTCTCTAATAAATTAACTACCATTCAAAATGGAGTAAAGTGCAAACAGGGTTGGATTGGGATTATAAAAATCCTGACTTAAAAGAAACTTAAGGAAGAAGACAACCTACTACTTATGCTCTCCACATATTTTAATTTAAAAACTAAGACAATGATATTGGCTAAGGGGTTTGGGGAGGAAAATAACATGAAGAGGTCTTTGATTGGAGGTGATCATCATTTTTTTTCACACCCCACACAATTTTTTTTTGAATAATATATATGTAATACCAGAAAATGATAGACTAACATCCTATCACTTCCCCCGACATATATGAACTTTTTAATTCCTCTCTTCATTTTATTTTGAGTTGCATATGTTTACCAAGGAATAATAAATTTTATCCTCTTATTCCCATGACATATGATCTAACAATAAAAGAAAAAATGATGGGTTTAAACAAAATTTTAGAAAATAAACTAAAACACTAGAGAGCAACTACTAGTAGATTGAGATTTCCTAAGAATCTAAAAGCATGAAGTAAGAATAATTAAAATCCAAAATTGTTTAGCCAAATTACTACAAAAGTGAAACTATTTAAAATAAAAGAGAAAAAGTGCTAAATAAATTACTCTAAGCAAATTAAACCATAAGATGATTCTCAAAACAAAATCACTAAAAGTTAAATTTAAATAAATATGATGAAATAAAGATTAACAAATAAAAAATGCTTGTAAACTAACTCAAACTAAATTTCTGAAAATAACAAAAATCTAAGCATGAGGTTTATTATATTTTTTGATTTTTTGACATTTTTCAATTTTTTTTGGGTTTTGAAATATGATCTTTTTTGGAATTTTGATTTTTCTAAATTTTTTTGTTTTTTTGATAAGGCTAAAAGAAGCAGTATTAAAAAAAACTTAAAAAAACTATACTAAACATTTGTTTTTTTTTGAAAAGAAAGAAATAAGAAAACAACAAAACCCTCCCCCATGCTTAAACCTTTCATTGCCCTCAATGAAAAATAAAAACAAGAAAGAAAAAAGGAAGAAGAAAGGGGAGGGGGGATACGATAAAGTAAAGAAAAAAAAGAAAACGACTTCCCCGGAGTCGTAAGGCCGAATGCAGATGTCGCTCCCCCATGCTTGAGCTGGACACCGGCTCGGGCCTAAGGAAGAGATGAAATGATGGAGCCAAACGAACGGCCGGGGGTTTTATTCCTGCAAAACAAAATAAACAAAAAGAAAGAGAAAAAAAAGGATAAGCAAGGGGTGCCTCCCAAGAGCGCTCTCTGTTTAACGTCGGCTGAGCCCAAAGTTATTGGTTAGCTAAATGGAAAATAAAAACTAAGATGAAGAGGTAACCCCCTAAGTATGCGCTTAGGGGAATAAATTAAAAAAAAAGAAGAAATTAAGAATCGCACCGACATGCGGTGGAATCTTCAACGGAATGATGCCCAAAAATGAATGGATGGAGTTATAGAACAACTCCCCCGTATGTATAATGGGAAAGAATGGGTCGTCAAAAGAAGGAGAATAAAAAGAAGAAAAAATAGAAAGAGGAATACAAGAAGTAGAAAAAGAATTTTCATCATCGGAAATTTCATAAGAAGGAGGAGAGACTTGTGAAATTTCGGGAGAAGAAGGAGTAGAGAGGACTAAAGAAGAATTATCTAAAAAGAAAAAGAAAAAGTAGATTCGCTAAAAATATAAAAATTTGGAACAGTTGAATTTGAAAGCGTAATGGAATCACCAACGTCTTCAGATGGAGAAATAAGAGACGTCTCGTCATCCTCAACGGGTAAGAAGCACACCGGAATATCCATAGAGGCGTCTTCCAAAGGAGGAAGGAAACAATCCGAGATATCCGAATAGTTATCCTCCTCGAGAGGAAAAAGACAAGCCGGGATATCCGGTGAGTCAATACATAAAGAAATTGGAGGAGACGGAGAAGAAGACGAAGAAAAAGATGCGGCCTCACGAGAAAGATAATCCATAATGGTCTTGAAATGCGAACTAATATTATCAATAGAAGTTTGTAATTCAAGATACCCATTATCGAGAGAATTAAAATTAAAATTTGGGGGCGCGGCGCTTTGCGGGGTAAAATCATAAGAAAAATACGGGTTTCCCGCCTCCCAAGTAGGATAAAAATCGGAATAAGGGTCAAATTGGCCACTTTGATCTTCTCTAGAAAAATTAAAATCAAAAGAGGGAGGGGTTCCCGAAAGACATTCAGAATAAAAATGGTCGGGCGACCCGCAAAAAGCGCAAAAATATGACGATTCCATAAAAAAAAACTGTTACCAAAAAGAAAAAGAAAAACAAAAAAAAAATTTGATTTGTTTTTTTTAGATATTTATATTTTTGGAAAATAGATTTTTTAGTGGATTGGCTCTCGAACTTCCCAAGGGCTACCCGGTGAAGGGTTCGCAAGGTACTAGGTAAAATGGTGGCGCTTAAAGCCCCTTACCCTTTTCGAGAGATTTTAGGTTGGGTAGAAATAAGATGAGGTGGGTGGATTATATAATAATAATAATAAATTTTTTTTTTTGAATTTTTAAATTTTAGTAGAAGTAATAAACTCGAAGCTTTCTTAATATTGCCAAAAAAAATCCCCGGCAACGGCGCAAAAAACTTGATAGGGGAAATCGTATTCTCCAATCTATACTCGATTAAGGCAAGTGTACCTATCGAAATATAGCATAGGATATGAAAAATATCAAGGTCGTATAAAAACTCGGGGCAGGCAAGTACTATTACTCACAATGACTCTATTATTCTACCGAACGATAAATGAGTTTTGAGAATGAAAATAAACTAAGTTAAAAAGAGAAAATAAACTATTACGAGAAAAGTGCTCGATCGACGATCACCTTGAAATAAAATAACAAAAGAAATTAGTTTAGCATTTGTAATTCTATTAAGACCGCGACGGATCCGATATTAGGAAGTAATCTCGCTAGAGCAATAAATCCCCTAACTTATAGACGTTTCGACCGAAATCTCTTTCAAGTCAAAAAGGCCTAAAGTCGCATTATCGAGGTGACCCCCACTATTGGATTTGACTCCAATCTGGAGGATTTACGTCATCCTATCTCTAGGGGTGCGTTCAACTCCTTCCTTCCTTGAGTGATCTTTCAAATCAATGAGTCTCTCGACTTCTATGAATTGAGATCGGATGCCTACTACCGTATACCAGAATACCGAGTCGACACAAAATAAATCAAGGAAGGATCAAAAATAGAAAGAAACAAATGCAAACATAAAAATAAAGATATTTTATTTCATTGCAAAGATCATCGCGATCGGGCACAAAATAAAGTTAGCTACGCATGATAGAAAGGGATTGAGAATAAGAGAAAAGAAATGACATTTGCATTGCTTGAATAAAAGAGGTACAAAAATAATAATACTAAAAAGACAAGATAATATTGCACTAAAAAAAAGACTATTACCACAATGAAGGAAGAACACTTGAACTAGCACTCTCTACCAAAACTAAAACTACTTTAAACTCCAACTATTTAACTTTAACCAAGGGGGGAAGGGGTCCTTTATATAGGAGAGGGAGAACATTCTAGATGGAGGGAAGACATAGGGGTGTCCGGCCATGCTAGGAGGAGGAGATTCATGCATGCAATTATGGAGGGGAGAGAGAAAAGAGGATGCATGAATACATTTATGGAAATGAAGAAAATAAAAATACAAAATAGAGAGGGGGGATGAATGGAAGCATGTAGAAAGGAGAGGGAGAGAATTGGTCAGCCAAACATAGGGGAGGATTCATGCATGCAATAAATGGAGAGAGAGAAATTAAAGAATGCATGCATGAGGAGGACAAAAGGTGGCCGGCCATACATGAAAATATTCATGCATGGCAATAATGAGGAGAGAGGGGCTGCTCTAGAATGAGTAAAGGGGGGCCGGCCAATGTATTGAAGTGGGTTGGCTGCATGCTTGGGCTAAGGAGAGCTTTGTGGGCTGCATGGGCTTGAGGGCTGCTTGGAGTGGGCTTCACTTGTGCTCGGTTTGGACAAGGGCTGCTCCAAGTGGTGGGCTGCAAAGAGGTGCTCGGGTAGGGGCTGCTTGGCTAGGTTGGGCTGCACCATGGGAAGGCCAGGCTGCACTTTATTGCATGTAGGGGCTCAGGTAGGCTTGCATGGGCTGCTCCATAGGCTCTTGAGTTTGGGCTGCACCTACATTAAAACAAAATAAACATGACATTAGCTATATTTTATAACATGATAATATAAAGCATAAAATAAAAGTTCAAATGAAAACATATAAATAAAAACTAACATAACATTAATTATAATAACATAACATAACATTATACATATAGTAACATAATATTGGTTATTAAAATTAAACTAAACTTAACAACATAACATAATATAATAATATTAAAGATAAAACTAGACATAACAATAACATAAGCATAACATAAAATAACAACAAAACATAAAATAAAACTATAGATTCTTATAAAATAACACACTAAGCATACAAAAACACCAAATTATAATAAAACATAGGAATTTTGACTACTAAATTACACCAAAAAAGGATGACTAAAACAAGTCATCATATGCTGGACAGGTCTTTATCTGCAAAAAAGATAGTAAGTTGTTCTTGACCCAGGTAACCTTAGGTCCTTGATGATTTTCATAACTATAACTGGAGATGTAAGAGCATTCAGGTTGATCTTTATATCCTTTAGGATGGTATCTCCTAGGTGGAATTATCAATTGAGTAAAGGGGTTAAAGTTTTTATTTGAATTTAAGTTTCTGTTATTAATATCTGGGTTCGACGATCTCTTGTTGGATCGTCGACCTGAGCTTGATGATGTTGGAAGAGATCGTCGATCTCTACTCGAAGAATGAGGGTATTCATTCTTGAAGTACCAAAGTCGTCAATCTCTGGTCGACGAACCATACTGGTATCGGTTATCATAGATCGAAGAATGATTATTACTGATGTTTGCGTTCAAAGATCGTCGTTCTGAGTTCGACGATCTGTTCATATATCGTCGATCTGAGTTCGACGATAACTGCTGAACATTGTGATTTTTGTTATTCTTCTAGATATTAAGTTTATTCTTGGTTTAAATTTGTTCAAGAATCTTATTAACTTTATTTACATGTTCAGTATTTTTCTTTCCCTTGTCAGATATGAAGTTTACTGGTCTGGAAAGATTATTTTTCTTAATCAGGGGTGGATCACTAGAGGAGGCACCTAGTCCTATTTTGCTATTGTTGGTCCTAGCATTTACAGTACTAGTGATGTCTAATAATTTTAGAATTCTTCCATTCAGTGATTCTTCTAATAGTTTTGCCTTACTTAGTTCAATTTTCAAAAAAGATATTTGTTTATTAGCAGACATTAGTTCATTGGTTAATTTTGCATTTTCTGCAGGGTTGTTGGCTAGGGTGTTTAAATTTTCTCTGAGAAGTTTGATTTCCTTCTCAGAGCTTATCAAGTCTAAGCATAAATTTTTGAATTCAAATTTAAATTCATCTGACTCAAAATCATAAGAAGTTATTACCTGATCTTCAGTTGATAGAGATTCTTCATTATTTGATTCATCTGAGTCAGATCTGCTACTATCAGCCTCAATAGCCATGAGTCATACTTCCTTTGCTTTCTTCTCTTCTTCATCCTCACAGGAGCTGGAGGATGTATATTCTTCTTCAGTATCACTCTATGTCTCAGCAACAAAGCGCTTGTCTTTCCTCTTTTGCTTGCTTGAGGAAGGCTTATTGTAGTGACTCTTCCTTGAGTCCTCCTTTCTTATGTCCTTCTTCTGAGCTTCGTGACACTCAGAAATGAAGTGCCCAGGTTTCCTTCAACCAAAACACACTACTTCTTTAGAGGGTGTTTTGTCATACCTTGGCTTATCTTCATATTTACAAGGTTTCCTTCTAAAGTCCTTTCTAGCCATCTTGAGGAATCTCTTGGCAAAGGGACTCATCAACTCTTCATTTACTGGAATGACTTCAATGTCTTTTGTAGCTTTGAAAGCTATGTTGTGCTCCTTCCTAGTTGGTGTAGGTGTCTTCACTTCAGCTGCTGCTTCCCTTGCTTTGATCAGCTGCTCATAGGACTTTAATTTTCCTAGAAGAGATTCTGTTGAAATCTCTATCATGCTTATGGCTTCTCTAATGGGACAAATTCTTGAGTCTCGTGTGTTGGGAAAGCACATTAGGATCTTGTCATTCACTTCAGTTAAAGTGAATTCTTTGTCTTGAGTTCTTAGCTCACTGATGATGGAGCTAAGTTTGTTGTACATTACTTCAACTGTCTCTGCTTCATCCTTCTTGAAGTTCTCATACTGAGTGATGGAAAATAACCTTCTGTCTTTCCTCTCATCTGCTGATCCAGCGACCATTTGGTTCTGGGAATCCCCAAACTCCTTGGCTGATTGACACTCAGCAACCTTTTGAAATATTTCATCAGACATAGTTTGAGGCAATATATTCATGGCTTTGGCATCAGCTATCTTAGCCTTCTTCTGTGCATCTGTCCATCCACAGGGTGGAACTGCACTCAGGTCAGTTGATGTAGTTTAGGTTGAAGCCACTAGAGCTGGTGGTCCTGTTCAGATAGAATTAAATATATCTTCATCAATAGAGTTCATGTAAAGCCTAATTCTTGCCTTCCAAATTGTGAACTTGGACAAGTTACACACTGGAGGTCTGGTGCCTGCATATTCTTTGTTCTGTGCCATATTGTATGTATAAATCTAGAAATGATAAAAGAAAAACATATAACTTAGGATCTTTGGTTCAAGGGTTAACTTGTACAACTAAAAGAACCTCCTCTAATACGAATTGAAAGTGCGGGTTAGATCTGATATACTCTAGAGGGGGGTGAATAGAGTATGTGAGTATATTTAAAACCTTTTCTGAATGATAAGAAGTACTCCACAAATAAATGACACAAGAATTTATTGTATCACAGAATACCAAATCAATTTAATGAAATCAAAGGAAAAACTAAATAACACAGCCACAGCCAGAACAAAAAGAAAATGGGGCAACCAGACGACATAAGAATTTATAGTGGTTCCACAACCTGGGTACGTCCACTCTTCTACAACCCTGGTAGGAATCCACTCAGAATTTTGATAAGGTGCCTGACACCAATGAGCTTTTGATCAGGTGATAAACAACCAAACCTCACGTCTTCTGATCAGGAGACTTGCAACCAGGAATCACTTTTGAAGGGAGATGACAACCCTTTTTACAGTGGGGGGGTGAGAGAATGATTGTGTCTTCTCTTTCTCAATTCAAACAATTGAGAAGACTTGTGGATTTGATGGTTGCAAAAGCTCCCCCTGAGATGTTGCTTGTTCAGGATGATGGAAGCTTTGCAGCAGGGTGATAGGCCTTCAAGCTTTCAATTTTGACAAGAAGAACTTCAGGAACTATTTTGATAGATGCAGTATTGTTGTCCTTCAGAGAGTTCCTGAGAGTATGACAGAAGAAGACCCTTGATTTGGATGGTTGTTCCTCTTCTTCAGAATTGTTCTTCTTCTTATCTAGCCGCTGTTGATTCTTGACTGATCGATTTTAAATCTTAAGAAATTCTGTATATCTCTCAGAATGTTGTTGTCCGTATCTTATTACCTTACTCAGGAATAATAATCTCCATTTTTATATTTCCAACATGAATGTCCATTTGAATTTTGAAATTCCTTCTGCAATTAATGTTGACGGCCTTGGAATATTTTTGGCATTGATTGGTTTCCCCAACTGTCCCCTATAAAAATTGCGTGCAATAATTCTGATGAAGACCGTAATTAATGCTCTTATCTAACGGTAATATTCAGAGAATATTAGAGCACTAATTACTTAGGAATTATTGCCACGTAATAAAGACAAAAGAGGAAAACAGCCAAGACTGGATTCGTGGACCTGAGTCCACAGTTTGTCGAGCTGAGAATGGCTGTTCGTCGAGCTGAGATCCAAGATTGTCGACCTCTGAATGTTGCTTGATAACTTTCTTCTTCTGTGCATCAAGTTCGTCGAGCTGAATCTAAGATCGTCGAGCAGAGCCCTGAGAATAGAGTTAGTCCAGTTGGGGTCCAAGATCATCGAGCTCAGTCTGCAATCTGGACTTAGAATATTTTCTGATGTAGAGTGTTGAAGTATCATTTTTGGTATTGAGTGTGATGTCCTCTGGCTTTGAGTGTTAACTCACCATTCTAGCGTTGAGTGTAATGTCATCTGGCATTGAGTGTTGAATCACCTTATACAAAATTAGTCTACCAGAGAATAGAGTTCTTTTAGCTGATGTTATTAGTTCATCGATTGAGGTTTGACATGAGTTATTACTTTGTCTAGAGTTCGTCGAGCTGAGAACTAAGTTCATCTAGCTGAGCTCGACTTTCATCGACCGGAGATCGACGAACGTAGAACTCCTTCTTTTAAGTCTTTAATTCTCAAAGTCTTGAGTCTCTGGCAGTGTTGAAGGCTGGTCCTTTGTACTGTTAACTCAAAGGACTTGACCAAGACTCTAGGACACAACCATGACCCTGGTCTATACATGTTGGATCATATCCTAACTTAGTGAACCTAGCCCAAATCCAACTAGGGATCCAACACTGCTAATGCTCAAGTGCCCTTGATTGTTCCTTCTACTTTAGTGGCATATATTCCAGATACAATGGTTATGGATGTTGAGGTTCAAGTTCCTTAAGAGTCAGGTAGTACATAGAAAATGGTACTAGATTCAGATTCATTGATAGTTGATCTACACACAGTGATCACAGAGATTGGTCGTGCTGCTGCTACAGAGGTTTTGCCAGATGAGGCTGATAATGAGATGGTTGTTGATGATAGTATGGATGATTATGTTTTTGATGATGTTGCTGATGATGTTTTGTTGGATGCTGATAATGTAAATGAATATACTGTTGAATCTTCTACAGAGAACACGATCGTAAGTCTCACAGAATTTCATCAAATTGTGTCTGTGGGAGAGCATATTCATTCTTCTATTTCTATTAACATCCAGATTAATAGGTTTGTGCGTAACCTAAAGAGAAGAACTTCTATAATTCCAAGTGGACCTCTAGTGGAGGAAGAAGAAATTGTTGATATTTCTGATGAGGAAGTAGATGCAGAGGTGCATCCTCCTGTCCTCGAGGGGCAGGATTCCGCAAGATTGGTTACAACTCATATTTACCCAGTAGTAGAGTCGTCTAGTGACTCTGAGGATTGTACAGATCTACCTTCTCCTCCAAGTATTCTGACTGAACACCTTCCCAGTACAAGTTCAGAAAATTCTTTATTCAAGTACATAGTTGCAATGATGGCTTTGAAACAAGTAAGATTTGTTTTATCTCTGAAGAAATTTATGAAGAAAGTGAAAGAGTCTGAAAGGGATTTGAACAACAGCCTTGCTGAAGTCAAGGTGCATTTCGATAAGTTGGAGTCCACTCTTGATAGCTGGTTTGTGCAAGGTGGACAAGCTATTATCCATACGATGGCTTAGCTAAAAGCAATCTAGATGTTCTAAAGAATGTTGATGAGAATTGATGGGCTAAACCCGAACAGGCAAGCGTATCTGTTGAATTGTAGTACCAAGGTCGTATTTAAACACGGGGTTGTCAATTACTACTACTCACGCTTGAAATATTATCCTACCGGAAAATAGTTGGATTTTTAGAATTTTTTTAGTAAAATGAACGATAAATTGCGATGCGAAAACTTATATAAAAAGGCTAGCACTTGATCATTGATTCACCATGAAATGAAACGAGAAAATAAAAGGGCATAGTTTTAAATTTGCAAATCCAACTCGGCTGTGACGGATCCAAAAATGAGACAAAATCTCGCTAGAGCATTAGGCCTCCTAACTTGTAGACTCTTTGATCGAAATCTCTTTACAAACCAAAGAAGCCTAAAGTTGCATTATCAAAGTGATCCGCACTATTGGATTTGACTCCAATCCGGAAGATTTACGTCGTCCTATCTCTAGGGTTGCGTTCAACTCCTTCCTTCTTTGAGAGATCTTTCACATCCACGAGCCTCTCGGCTACTCGAATATGAGATCATATGCCTACTACTGTATACCGGAAATACGGAGTCGATGAAATAATATTCAAAGAAGGACTGAGTAGAATTTGGCAAAAATAAAACTATGGAATAAAAATAATTCTCATTTCAAATCATGGATCCTCATGATCAAATGCTAAGAGAAAATTAGCTACACATGACGGAAAAGAAAACGATAATAAGAGAAGGGGAAGACTTCATATTACTTATAATAAAAGGAAAAGGAGTACACGATAATAAAAAGAGCAAGACTATATTACTAACAAAAATGAGATTACAAGAAATAAAACAAACTAGAAAATTACAATAAACTCTCTTGAATTGAAACTCTCCAAAACTATCTCCAAAAGCCCACTCTCAATCCAACCTCAAAGACTAACTCCAAAAAAAAACTAACTTTTAAAGCATGGGTCTTGGGTTCCTTTTATAGGAGTGGAGGGAAGCATCTAAAATAGGGGGAGCCCAAGGGGTGGCCGGCCATAGGAGGTGGAATGGGTTCATGCATGGTATTAAATGGAGGGGAGAGAAATGGTAGTGTGCATGCATGTATTTAATGAAAAATGTAAAATATAAAATGGGGGGAATGAATGGAAAATAAAGGAGAGGAGAGAGATGATAGGGGCCGGCCATATGATAGGGAGATTCATGCATGGCTTTAATAAATAGGGGAGAGAGAAATAAAGGTACATGCATGGGAAAATAAAGGTGGCCGGCCATCCTTGAAAATATTCATGCATGGCAATAAATGGAGGGGAGAGAGAATGGGTGTGGCCGGCCTTTGTGGGCTTTAATGGGCTATTTTGGTGGCTCGGGTAGGCCATGATTGCATCATGGGCTGCTCCATGAAGAGGGGGCTCAGGTTGCATGGATTGAGGCTTGTGGGCTGCTCCAAAAGATGGTCGGCTGCTCTTGAATTAAAGGGGCTACATGGTGGTTAAACAAGGCTCGAGTTTGGCTTGATAGGTGGCCGGCCATGCTTTTAATGATGGTTGGGCTTGTGCTTGGGCTGCTCCTACAATAAAAGAAACATAGATTTGTTATATTATAAATAAAGTTAAAACACAAAATATCAAGAGCATTAAAATAAAAACAACATAATAACATTAAAACATTAAAATGAAATAACAAAACATCAAGAACATTAAAACATTAAAATAAAACAACACAACCTAAACTAATACTAATTATAATCACTAAACATAACATAATATATAGTAACATAATACATAAAATAAGACTATATATATTTTTATACCAAATCATAAAATAACATCATAACAAACATACAAAACACAAAATTATAATAAAACTTAAGGATTTTAACTACTTAATTACCCCAAAAAAGGATGACTAAAACTAGTCATCAAGAATGCCAAAACAGTTATCAATGCCCAAAATACAGGGATGAATCACATTTACAATCAAATGGTCTATTACAGTAATGTGATTGCTACTGAAGTAATTAAAGAAGTTAGAAAGGGGGAGGAAGAATTGAAAACAAAGGTTAATGCATTTGAAGACTCCATAAAGAATAGTTTAAGGCAGTCAACATCTACAGTTATGAGAAATTCAAATGGCTACATGGAGAACTATTTGGTTGTCAAAGTTTTGCTGATGCAAGAATACAAGAACCTGTGATGCCTGATCCAGTACAAGTAGATGTTCATCGTACTCAGGGTTATTCTCAATACTAGTCAGTCACTCAAGATTTGTCTCAGTATGGAACATATGCTGCTGCTGCTGCTGTTGAACCAGAGATTTAGGTGGTTGAGGATGTCTCAACCAGCTTCTAAGAGAAGAAAGTATGGAAAAGGCCCTTCTGCGGTCAGGTCCGATCCTAACCGATAACTATGTGAATGGTGGAGTCTGATCTAAAATATTATCATCTAGGACACCTTTATATTAGTCGATTTAGGTAATGAAGTTAAGTACAAACACTATAGCAGGGAAGAATGGCAGAAACACGAGGTATATAGTGCAAAAGGGAGATTACATTTCAGGAAGTATAGATTTAATGATCTGGATGCTCCTCCTATTCCGTCGAAGTACTTTCCAAAGCCAAAGACTTATTTTGACAGATAGTGCAAGAAGAGCCAGGGGAAATAAGTTTAATGTCTTTTTTTGATGGTTGTGAAAACTGTTTGCCTCGATAGAACATCCATATATATATTTTAATGTTTTGATTGCAATTGCCTTAAATTATAAATTTTTTTGTCCTTTCCATATGGTTCTTTAAGATTATCTTGTACACAATTAACATTAGTTTGTAGGGTTCTGACTTCTCCAAATAGAGGGAGATTGTGGGTTATTGTATTTATAATAACCCTGATTTGAAGAAGTGTCCCTTGAACTAAGATTAATTGAGATTGTATTTGATTGCTTGTTTTTAGTTATGTGCTTGCAAAAGTCTATTGCTAAGTACAACCCAATGCCATGTTACAGCGGGTCATGTAACACCGGACTACATAATGTAATCCCTCATTATATAGGACAATGTGTTGACCCACGTGTAATCTCTCTATTGGAGTGTTATTCTATTTCAAGTGCATTAGAAGATTCGAGTAAGGATAGGTTGCTAAATTCAGAAGGGCAGAAATTTTCTCTAAAGAAAATTCGTCAAGTATCGTAGAACAGACTCATCGAATTCATTTAGTTTATATGTTGATATTGGTCAAATTTGTCGGGTATACTTACTGATACTCGTCAAATTCGTAAGAATTTCCTCTATGAATTTTTCTTGCATCCTTGAGAATGGGACAAGTAAAAGAGCGTCGAGTATGCTAGTTGATATTCGTCGAGTCTCTCTAGGAATGCACTGAGTTTTCAAATAGATTTGTTTGGAATAATCTAAGTCATTTTCGTTGACATTCGAAGCAGTTCAATGAGTTTACCCATATATACTCGACGATACTCAACGAATTATACTTAGGTTTTTAAATTTCTATTTTCAAAATTCCGTATCGGCTAATCCCATCCACCATGAATAGTAACTCACGATTTATCTGTATGAAAGGGATTTCTAGTCGTTAACAGATGAGAACTTCCTATAAATATTTAGGGTGAATTTTGTTTTACCCTAATCATGCATTTACAATTCCAAATCGAGAAATTTCAAGAAAAATCTCCCGTTGACGTACGATACCGTTCTTCACGATTCTCTTGGCCGACGACGACGTTTTACATGATTCGTTCTTCTTCTAGTGTGTCGACTAGATCTTTGATCTCTAAAGGTTCACATACTCCTCGGATCTATTTGATACTTTTTTTAAGATCAAGACTTAAGAAATTTCAAGTTCTCTATTTCCTAATGGCTATCAAGATCGACTTTTTAGAGGAATCAAAGATTGAAGACTTCAGATCTGAAGAAGATTTATTTTAATCTTTTGTTGTGTAAAACTTTTTGTACTATTCTAAGAGGTCTTGTCTCCGAGTTGTAGATCCTTGTTTTTGTATTGAGTTGTAGGAGAGGTGTTCACCGAGTTGTAGGAGCGTTGTCTCTGAGTTGTAGGAGTTGAGACTCTGAGATGTAAGATTGTTAACAATATTAGATAAAAGTGAAGTAGCCGAATCTAGCCCTTCCTGGTAGATAGGGGAGGCGGGTTAGTGAACGTACCCAACTCTGGGAACCACTACAAATTCTCAGTGTTTCTGTGTGCTTATTTTGTACTAATTTTTATTCCTCTAAAAGATGCAGAACTCACATATTCACCCCCCCCCTTTAGGTTATTTAGGTCGACTACTTGACACTTTCACTCATTTATGTCAAGGATAACGAAATATACAGGAAAGATAAATTTGTTAACCTTAGCAAGCATATCCTCAATAATTCACATAGGGTATTTAATTGACCGATCCGCCAATTGGATGCTCATTCTGGTCTGATTAGGCTCTCCTAATACCAATCTTTAAAAAAAAGAATAAGACATCAAATTAATAGATGCGCCTAGATCGGCCAACGCATGTTTAACTAATAAATCACCAAATAAACTTGGAATAAAGAAACTACCCAGATCAGTTAATTTTTTGGGCAATTTATTAAGCAAAATCGCCAAACATTCTGCATTCAATTGAACAGTGGAAATATCCTCAAGTTTCATTTTATTAGATAAAAGATCCTTGTGGTACTTTACTGTTGGTTTTCTTAGTGGGATGCACATCACATGTGTGCAGCGGAATTAGGAATCAAGAAAACCCAAAGAGAAATGGATCTTACGATAATCATTGATCAAGAAGTAAAAATAACTTTTGAATAAAAGTATACCTTAAAAGGATTGAGTCACTACTCAACATAGATACTCCAAGGAAGTACAATGAACACTTGTAGCTGGAGTTTCGAGAATAGAAGTATATTAACGCCACTATGGGTATCCACATGAGAAAAGAACCCTTACTCTTGTCACAAAAGATATAGGTTGGAATAAGGAATTATTGGGTTCATTGATCACAATGTCCTAGATTTGAAGAAGGTCTACAGGACAATGGTATACACATGTTTGTATCTGATGTATACTATTAGTTCTATGTATGTAGGGGGTTCTTTATTACTTTGATTGGACAGGTTATCTAAGTGACAATGACAGGAAGACATATGACAGGTTGCTTACAAGGCTAAAATTTGTCTAAGTCCTGATGCATTTAGTCAAGGCAGTTCACTCAATGTCAGATGGCCTTAAGCATTGAGTAATGACTAGACAGTCAAAGTCTCAGAATTGCCTAAACAGAAATTTGGTTAAATCAAGAAGTATTGATTGAAGGCAGTTTACTCAACGCCAAAAGTTAGAAGCATTAAGTGAAGGTAGTTCAATCAAAGCCTAGAGTAAGAAGCATTAAGTAAAACTTAAGCAGTCAAAGCCTAAGATAAACTTACAAGAAACCTGGCAAAGTACAGAAGCATTGAGTGAAGTCAGTTCACTCATCTCCATGCAGAGAAAGCATTAACAGAACATTGTTCAGTCAGAGCTACAGTATTGGTTGATATAGAATTCTGTCTAAGGACAAAACCATTATGTGATCTTAACTCACTGAACACCTATTCAACAAAAATTTTTTCTAAGGACAAAAGCGTTGAGTGAAGACAGTTCACTCAAAGCCTCTTCAACAAACCTGTCAAAGGCAGAAAGCATTGAGTGTAGATAACTCACTCAACGCCTTCATAAAGAGATAATCGAAAAAGTCCAAATGTGTTGAGTGATAAAGGCTCACTCAACGCCTATTCAGTTAGACTGTAAATGATTATATTCGTTGAGTGATGGCCGATAACTCAACTCCTGAAGATGCAAAAATCTGGCCAAGTGCTTTAGCATTGAGTGATAAGGCTTTACTCAATGCCTATGCAAAATCATGAATTTGGCTAAGTCCACAGGTGCTGTGTCATGATAATGTCAGCAGAAATTCAAATGTTGGGGGAACTGAACAGTAGACGACAAATGGCACCGCTTTCCTGTTATATAACATTTTATATAAAAGATAAGTTGTAGCTACCAACTCATAGTGGTCACACTGATTAAAGAGCCATTGGACGACGGAATATAAAAGAAAGAGGTCAAGGAAGAAGATAGAAACTTTTTGGGGATTATAGAGCTTCATCTTCTACCTCTAGACCTAGTTATAAAGTTGAAGAACTTGCTCCTTCTATTCAAACATGAAGTTTAAGAACGTTAGTTGTTGACATTCTCATGTTCAACAACAAGTTTAAAGAGTACAATCTCTGAGGTAAGAAAAGAAACAGAGCAATCCATTGTTGTAGTCACTTCACAGCTCAAGCAGAACTAATCTTGAAGATCCATTCCTAAAGTTGTGAAGAAGAAAGGACTGAATCATTACAGTTCAGGAAAAGCATAGCCAAAGATTGTTTCTCTGCATTCATTCATCAACACCATACAACATTGCATTTGTAGGATCATTATTGATTTGAGTGTAAGCCTGATCTATAAAGGCTGAGGTTGGATCTTTCTATAAATATGAGCTGTAGGGGCTTTGGGCCAGAGTTGTAGGATTTTAGTTAGGAATTTGAGTGGAAGGATCCTTATATGGATCTGAGGTAGGGCTATGTGCCTTAGCTGTAGTAGATTTATTCTCTGAGGTAGGATCCAGTATGGGATCTCAGTGTAGGGCTCCCTCCAAGCCAGAGTATAGGACTTTGGCTAAAGTCTAAGGTAGGTAGTCGCATGAAGATTACTTAGTTATAGGAGATTACATCTCTGAGTGTATGGACTTGGGCTTGGGGTAGGACTTGGAGGACTTTGAGAGATCCTGAGTGATCTGTGTTGTAAGCTCGTAGAGCCGAGTTAGGAGGAGTTGGCCTTGTCTAACAAACTGTTAGAATGGTGGGAGGGTGGTGGAGGTGAGGGAGAAGGGAGGCCTAAGGGGGTGGTGGTGGCCAGTGGCTTGGAGGGAAAAGGGAGGCCGATATTTTTTTGGGGAAGTAAAAGTGGGCTTGTGTTGGGGTGGTGGAGGTGAGGGAGAATATTGAGGAGGAGGATGAGGAGAAGGGAGAAAAGAGGTAGCCGAGATTGATAAGAAAGGGGAGGGGGTGGCCGGCGGCCAAGGTAGAGAGAGGGAGAGAGGGGTTGGCCGAAATTTGCCAAAGAGGGGGAGGGAGGAAAATTTTCTCAAAAATCTCTAGGTTTTTCAATTTTTCATTCTTTCAATACTTAATCAAACAAAACATGGCTATATATAGCCTTACACCACTCAATCTCCTCCATACATATTTAGAACAAAATAAAAACAATTCCAAAATTAAAATGTATGAAAATGGAAGCAAATATATGATGGTTATAAGTATCCATCATAATTTCAAGAATAAAAATATAATAATAAGATTGCTTAAATTAAAACATTGCTTAAATAGAAATTGCTATAAATGATAAAAGATAAATAATAAAATATATAATTTAAATTTAAATTTATAATTATATATTTTATTTAAAATGGTGCCGGCAGACGTCGTGCAAAATATGAAGCGCCATTGGCGAAGGAGCGTCACGCCGTTGATGAAGAAGCGTCACGATGTTGGCGAATAGCATCATCATCAATTCTCCCACACTTAAAATCACTCATCTCCGATGAGTGGCCCGTGAGGGGGGAACAGTCAGAAGAAAGTAGCAACATTGGGGGCAAGTCTGGCCATAAAAGTTGGAGGGTGCCAATTAGAAAATTGACATGAACCTCCCTCTGATACCAAATTGATGTAGGCCCATGGTTTAGAAGAGAGATTTTATTGAAAACGTCCAACAGTTATATGGGGAGGAGGTGTGGGGGGCTCTGATTGTGATGAAGGGAGGAGGCTGGTTTTTGCTTGTTGGGTGGAAGGGGGCAGTTTTCTTCGTAGAGGAAGAGGAGGGCTCGGGTAGCTAGAGGAAGAGGAAGATATGAAGGAGGGAGAAGAAAACCAAGAAAGGGGAGAGGGAGGAGAAGGCCGAATATTGCCTAGGGGGAGGAAAGAGAGGAGGTGGCCGAGAGAGATTAAAGAGGGAGAGGAGGTGGCGGCTCTGGACTTGGCCGAGCCCTAAGGGGGTGGTGGTGGCCGACGGCTTGGAGGGACAAGGGAGGCCGATATTTTTTTGGGGAAGTAAAAGTGGGCTTGGGTTGGGGTGGTGGAGGTGAGGGAGAATATTGAGGAGGAGGAGGAGGAGAAGGGAGAAAAGAGGTAGCCGAGATTGAGAAGAAAGGTGAGGGGGTGGCCGGCGGCCAAGGCAGAGAGAGGGGTTGGCCGAAATTTGCCAAAGAGGGGGGGGGGAGGAAAATTCTCTCACGAATCTCTAGTTTTTTCAATTTTTCATTCTTTCAATACTTAATCAAACAAAACATGGCTATATATAGCCTTACACCACTCAATCTCCTCCATACATATTTAGAACAAAATAAAAATAATTCCAAAATTAAAATGCATGAAAATGGAAGCAAATTTATGATGGTTATAAGTATCCATCATAATTACAAGAATAAAAATATAATAATAAGATTGCTTAAATTAAAACATTGCTTAAATAGAAATTGCTATAAATGATAAAAGATAAATAATAAAATATATAATTTTAATTTTAATTTATAATTATATATTTTATTTAAAATGGTGCCGGCAGACGTCGTGCAAAATATGAAGCGGTGTTGGCGAAGGAGCGTCACGGCGTTGACGAAGAAGCGTCGCGGCGTTGGCGAAGAGCGTCGTCATCAGAGGGACAATGGATATACCCATACTCTTGGGAACCACTATACACCATTTGTGTGCTGATTGTGTGTTCTTGAAAGCAAACCTAAATCAATCATAAGTCACCAATGTCAAAAGAAATCACTAAAAGGAAGAAAAACCTATTCACCCCCTCTAGGTGTTTAGCTACTCTTGAATCTAATGACTTTCAAGTGGTATTAGACGATTGTTGCTCAAAAAGGACTTAACAGTCCGAGTTGTTCTCTAGGAGTAGCTACTTATATTCCTTATGGGTTCATGAGAGAACCATAAGGAGTTGGGTTATATGAAGCTCCCAATCTGCAGGAAAGAAAATTTTTGCATTTGTAAAGAAAGTGTCAGGATGTTCATGGAATCATTTGACCCTAGGATTTTCATTACTGTTAAAGAGGGACCTTTCATCCCCATGAAAGTCTCAGTTTTGGATTGCACTATCCAGACACCTAAGAAATATTATGAGATGACCAAGGATGAGGTCATACTAGCAACTATGGATAAGAGGACACAAAATATCATCGTGAGTGTAATTGTTGATTCTACTTTCCAGAATCATGTCCATTTAAAGACCTACAATGAAATGTGGGACAAATTTATTATCTATATGGAGGGAATAGTAGAAGTTAGGGATGATAGAAAATCCCTTCTTAATCAAGAATATGAAGCCTTTAGGAATGGAAAAAAGGACTGCATAGCTGAATGCTATGAAAATTTCTTCAGAACAGTCAATGAGCTGAGGAAAAATGGGTGGGTCTTCAGCAATTATGAGCCGAATTTTAAGGTCCACAAATATCTAACTAGAGACTGCGACACCAAGTTCTGTACCATCAGAGAGGTGGACATGCTGGCTGTAACTCCTCCACATATATTGTTTGGAAAGTTGCTCTCCTATGAGATGCATCAATCTTCCAAAAAGGATGAGGCAACCTACAACAGAGCTCAAGCCAACGAGAAGACTGTAGCCTTCAAGGATGATTTCTCCAAGAAGAGCAAGGAGAAGATTGTCTATCCCCCCCCCAAAGAAAGCTTGGTGAATTAGACAACTTAGAGCCAAGCACATATGACAGCAACATGTCAGATGGAGAGTTTACTGCTTTCTCCAGGCATTTCCAGAAGATGATGAAGAGGAAGCAGTGGAGGAACATACCTACATCCTCCTCTCATCATAAGAAGGACCACAAAATGTAACATCCCATTTCCGGCTAGACCCCTAGGAGTCGGTTGGTTGTGGTAGAACCCTAGGGAGCCCAAAAATTGAAATAAAGCGACCAAGAATTCGGGTCACGGGTTGGTCACGCCCGTGACCGACCCATCACGACCGTGACCTAGGGCGTGACTCATTCGACGATCGTCGATCTCTGGGAGACGATCGTCGGGCGCAGTATTTTCAACCCGGCTCTGTCACGCCCGTGACCCAGGTGTCACGCCCGTGACCTGGGGCGTGACTTCTTCGACGATCGTCGATCTCAGTTAGTCGATCGTCGGGCCCGGAATTTGCCTCATGGCCTGTCACGCCCATGACACACAATGTCACGCCCGTGACATAGGGCGTGACCACGTTCGATGATCGTCGATTTCAGTTCGACGGTCGTCGACCCAGAATTGTCCACACGGGCACGTCACGCCCGTGACCCACAATGTCACGCCCATGACATAGGGCGTGACCACGTTCGATGAGGCATGTCATGCCTGTGACCCGCAATTTCACGCCCGTGACATAGGGCGTGACCACGCTCGACGATCGTAGATCTCAATTCGACGATCGTCGACCCAGAATTGGCCACACGGGCCAGTCACGCCCGTGACACGGGTGTCATGCCCGTGACCACCCTTCGACGATCGTCGATCTCAGTTCGACGATCGTCGAACCCAGAATTGGCTAACCGGGCCTGTCACGCCCGTGACCTATGCGTCACGCTCGTGACCAAGGCCGAAACGTCAGCCAGACTGGAAATTTCGGTAACCGACGCCATAATAAATTCTAACTATGGGAATGAAAACCAAGAGTATTTATGGGTCGTTTACTACTTTAATTATGTTAATAATTAAGGAAAAGTGGGTCCAATAGGAAATCTCCAACTGGCGAACACCTCTTCATCTCCAGCGTTTCAAATGCCTTTGCCATAACCGAAACGTCATTAAGGGAAATATTAATGGCCATGAACGTTTCATCCTTTCCCCTCCCCATTTGCTGATCTATAAAAGACTCCTAAGAGCAAGAGGAAAAGGTTACACTCCCCATCAAACTGTTTCAGATTTTCCCCTGCTGTTGAAGAATTTTCGGCGACGCCACCACCGCGCCAATGGCTTCCCGACGCTCTGCACGCCTCCAGCCCGCGAACAAGGTCCTCCCCTCCCTCTTCTTCTGCGGATAGATCTTAGAAATCATTAGGAGAGATATCGGGCTCAAAAGAGCAAGATCGGGTGAGCGTATTCGTGGTTTTTCCGAAAATTTCATGGTGGCGGGTTCGCCGGAAACCGCCTCTCCGGCGGCCGTGCCGCCGCCCGACGATAACCCTCACCTCAACAGAGGTGGTGGTGGTGGTGGTGGCCGGCCAGGGAGATGGTTGGATGGCTAGGAAATAGCTTGGAAAAGCTACAGGAAATTAGGTTTTCAGGGCTCTGGTTTCGGGCTGTAGAAGAAGATGAACAGTGCCGTTAAATTAGATTTTATTTTTAAAACAATTTCTGAATGAAATATCTGTCATTTAAATAATTTGGGAAAAAAATACCTAGAAGCTCCTACAGGAAAAATGATCCACATAGAAAATGTAGCCCTTGAAGTCTACTTTAATTAAAAATTAATTTCATTCGATTTGGAATCCTGGTTAGACCACAACATCCTTTTTGGTGAGGTCTATCCAGAGGGCTGTCTTGACCTTAGAAAAATTCCCCACTCCAATCCAGTCATCAAAATGTCTTGAAATTTGGGGTGTGGCCTAATATTATATATATTTAGATGCTGTCCAAAATTTAGGATTTTTGGGAAATATTTTTATATAGTTTTTAGGAAAATTCAATAATCCTAGCTTAATTTAATTAGATGGCTAAATAATTTCCAAACCCTCCCAAATTTTGGTGAGTGGTCCCTGGGTTCACCATAAGGTTCAGTATAATTTTTCATCTCACTTGGAGACGGTTTGGATTAGAAATGATCAAACCTAAGTTTTTCCCTAATAAGGGGTCTTAGGTTAAAGGTGCACTTTTGATATTTGATTGGTCAGATCACCTCAACAGAGGCTGAGATTTTTACGACTGGTTAGTAATATTCTCTAGCACCCCCTCATAGAATTTGAGGTGGATCGGGGTAAGTTTGCCCTAAGAACCAAGGCCAAACCCTAAGGATGGATCTTGGTGGTTTGTGAAGGTCATGTGGTCAAATGACCTTGGACTGACCCGAAATTGGGTAAAGAGAACCATAGGGCCAATATAGTTCTCTGGATGAAATCTTAGTAGATTTGGAGACCGTTGGGATACCTAAAAATCTAACCCTAGTTTATGGTGCAAAACTTGTAGAGATAGGAAATGACACCAAATCACATTGAAAAGTGATGAGAATTGGGTAGAGTGAATTACAGGGATGGTACAAGCTCTGGATATTTTTCTATGAATTTTAAGATCATTATTTTGGATACCTTGTTAACGATTTAGTAGCTTGTATGATTTGCTTAGAAAATTTGTTATGGAATACATACTACCTGGAAATTGATGAAATTTAAGCAGAGAACGTTTATTATGATTTTAAATCTCTGTGAATTTTTATGGGATTTTTGGAAGTTTAATTCTAAGGCTTGCTTCATTAAGTATGTTTTACCTCGAATATTTGATTAAATCTTTAGTGGTGTTTAGCAAGCTAGTAAAATTATGACTCTTTGCACAAAGATCTTTTCTATGCCATACTACTGATTAGTAATTTTTCTATAATTTTCCGATGAGTAATTTCAGTTCTTCCTTCATTACATAGAATTAACGTGATTATACTGGATAAATTATTTAGAGGCTAAATACTTTTTGAAAAATTCTAGAAATTTGTATTTGAGGTTATCTTGTTGTTATTTAATGATCATGATTTTTGAGTAGCCATTACTTAGGAGGATCATGTAGTTCATGTTTAAAATGACCCATGGCCCGTCCTTTGGGAAAATTAAATAAATATCAGATTAATTAGGAAAATTATAAGTTTCTGGATTTAGACAAATTATGATATGGTAGACCTCCAGTAAATATTATAGGAGATTTGGAAGATAATTTGGTGTACCTCCCCTTGTGTACCTCATATAGCTCAGGATGGTCTGCATATAGTAAAGCCACGGAATTCTGGTAGTTGATGGTTGGTAGGGCAAGTTATGATTGAGTTCATCATTGGAAGTCAGGATAAGTAGAGTGTGAGACTGGTTAGGATAAGAGAGTACGGGAACGACGAAAGATCGTCCACCCCGGATAGGAATGGAAGAGTCTTAATACTCTAGGGTTAAATCTAAAGTAACTAAAAGGGGATCGGGTTAAGATGATTAACCAATAACAATAAGTGCCTTGCGAAAGGGAACTTCGGGCCGTAATGCCGCCGTCTTGGTTCCTAGTGCCCCTTGAGAGCCCTTCACTGGGTATACCGGGGGCAGTCCTGGGCTAACGTAAACCATAGGAATAATAAATTAAAAGAGCAACTAGTATAACTAGGGTTGCACATACACACACCTCGGTAGCTAGGAAGGTAGAATAATTGGTTTGGTTGCTTTCAGACAGTAGCTCTGAAGGTAGATGCACGGACGGGACTGTCCGGGAGGCCGAGGGCTCGAGGGTTGGAGTACAGAATAAAGGTGGTGGGTCTTCGGTATCTGATTGTCGTTCACACCGACATCGGTACGCTGACTCGGCGGTGTGGGACACTTAGCCAAAGAAAGTCTGGGGGGTACAGCCAGCAGTAGTACGCGGATACTCTAGGTTGTGTTCTTCTAGGGGCGTACGGAAGGGCTAGGCCTGGTAGTGTGGATGCCAGCCTAGGAGTGGGGGGCCCGACCCACTGTCTCCGTTTGCCACTACGGAGGTTCCTGGGAGTGAAGCTAGCTGCCCGAACAGGGGGAACTAAAGGTCTGTGCGCATAGAGTCGTGTGCGTGAGTTACACTTGCATGAATCATGGCATAGCATATCACTACACTCATAATTGCATACAACCGACACCCCAACGTATAAATCGGTATGGGACTTTTTATACGATGGGAGCCTTGCAGAAGACCCCTTAACTTATAAGTTTGTATGGGCATTCATATAAGTTAAGGTTACTTACTTATTTAATTGCTTGTTTACTTACTGTTCTCTAGCTGCCATTTTATACAAATTGCTACTCATTAATTGCTCTCCTTATTACTTACTACCATAGGACTACTAGATGTACTTTATTCTAATCCAATGTTAGATTAGCTCCCTCGTCATCTGCTTGTTCATTCTCCACTTTTTGAAGCTTCCCTTTCCTCCTCTCCGCCCGGTGCTTAGGAGCCGTGGTGGGAGGGGTAGGGGACGATAGGGCTTAGTCTTTATGACTAATGGTTTTCGAACCACAACATTACAGGAGCTCCGGATGGGAGACAGGGACCAGCACCAGCGTAGTACGGTGCGCATGGAGGTGGGACAGTCTAGCACCGGTGCACCTGCGACCAGCTCCGTGAGTGATTAGTATTTTCTTAGCTTCCATGATGAGTGACTTGTAGTGAGGACTCTGATGTACTGGGCTCGAGCCCATTTATCGATTTTCCTATTATTATCTATTGATGGACTGGTTATGATTTCACTTTTATTTACATGTTTCTATGGACTTGTTTACATTTTATGTATAAATACATCTCTCTCTTGTGATCAAAAAGGGCCGGCAGAATTGGCATTTTGTAGTGGATGCCTTCCCGTGAGTCGGTGCCCCCGCAAAGCGGCAATTCTGGGCTAAGACCACGGTGGTTTAAAATGAAAAAAAAGGGGGTCTTACAAGTGGTATCAGAGGCAGACCTTGATCGAAAGAGAAGTAGTCCACAAAAACCTTGGGCCACCCCCGTGCGAGCTTAGTTTGCGGACAAACTAGCAGCGGAAGCAGTGGTTTGCCCATAAGGGAAATCACATGTGAAAGTCCATCCTAACTCTTCTTAAATTCCATTCATTCGCTCTCTAACAAATGGAATTTTTACTTGTAGCCTGCGACGAACCCTACATCGCAGTAGGGGACACCTCAGGCTCCGAATGTGGTCCCGACTCCGCCAGCACCAGTTCCGTTCCAGTAGACGGAGATGGGGCAAACACTGACGGCCATCCTGGAGGCTTTCAGAGCTCAGCAAGCCCCGGCCCCACAGCCAAACCCCGGGGCCAATTGGATGACGGTCTTCCGAGGACTTTCCCCTCCATCCTACCAGGGGACGGAGTCTGCAGTACGTACGGAGGAGTGGTTGGACACCATTTACGAGATGCTGGCAGGGATTCGATGCCCCACAGAGGAGGCAGTCGCTTTGGCAATCTCCTGCTTAGAGTCACACGGAAAGAGATGGTGGAAATCTCAGCTAGACACCACCTTTGTAGGGATGGACTGTGCTGATATTACTTGGGAGGAGTTTAGAGCAGCGCTCTTGGGACATTTTGTAGCTCAGTCGGCGAGAGATGACCTGGAGGATAGGTTCCTGCGGTTGAGCAGTGGAACAGGACTGTGGTGGAGTACTATCAGGAGTTCACTCACCTGGCCCGTTATGCGGACGCTTACCAGTTAGACGATGCTGGCTATGCCCGGAGGTTTTATAAGGGGTTGCAGGATGACATGAGACAGGCCCTCCTTTTCATCTCAGAGGGGAGTCTGGCCAGGATTCTGGAGATGGCTAAGATGAGAGAGGCGGATCAGCTTACAGTGAAGAACCAGAAGAGACGGCTGATGATTCAGTGATTGGAGGGCGTAGAGACCGTCCTCGGGGCCAGGTTATCGGGGAGAGAAGGAACGGGGATCAGCCTTGTCAGGAGTTTGGGCAGGAGCAGAGGAGTCAGGGGGTATTGGCTCCCCAGCCTATACAGATGCTAGTAATGCCAAGGGCGGCAGAGCAGCCACCGGTATGCTATCAGTGCAACCAGCCGGGGCATATCAAGAGGAACTGCCCTGTGAGGCGAGCACCCCCACCAGCACATCAGGGCGCTCCACCTCCCCGACAGTTTGGCGGATGAGGACAGGACCGAGGACGAGGATTTCAGGATCGAGGCCGCAGGCCAGAGAGAGAACAGGTGTATGCTCTAGACCTGACACAGCCCTGGAACCCGGAGCAGGTTATCACAGGTATGGCAGTACTTTTAGATTTTCTTCATATAAACTACTATTTTGAACATAACCTGGTTAGAAATTGAGAGAAGATAAACTACAATAAGAATACTAAGACATTTAATTACCCCAGGCATAGTCTTCGTTAGCGGTAAGCCTGGTCACACCCTTTTCGACACTGGTGCGTCGCAATCATTCGTGTCGGAGGATTTCGTGAAAGGACTGGCAGGAGTGGAGCCATTCACCGGGAAGATGATGAGGGTGCGCCTACCCGATGGATCAGAGATATTGACCTCTGCTCATTGTAATATGGAAGCGAGGATCGATGGGAAGGCGTTTGAGGCACCAGCGACGGTTCTGAAGATGCCAGATTACGATCTGATTCTGGGCATGACTTGGCCGTATTGGAACCATGCCCAGATCGATTGCGTGGCGAAGAGGATCACCGTAAGGCATGGCGACTCCTTCATTATCATCGAAGGTATTCTACCAGCACCCCGTACCTTACTATCGTCTATACAGGCCGTTAAGGCCCACCTGTAGGGGGAAGAGGTTTATCATGTCTTCTTTGAGGCGGTCGTAGCCAAGGACTCCATTGCAGATATTCTAGTAGTGCGGGACTTCGCCGACGTGTTTCCAGAGAAGCTACCAGGGTTACCCCCGCACCGAGAGAAGGACTTTCAGATTCAGCTCATACCGGGGGCTAAGCCGGTATCCAGAGCTCCCTATCGAATGGCCCCAAAGGAGTTGGTTGAATTTCGGAGCCAGCTTCAGGAGTTAGTGGAGGCCGGGTTCGTTCGGCCTAGCTCTTCACCATGGGGAGCTCCGGTGTTGTTCGTTAAGAAGAAGGATGGGACCCTTCGACTGTGCATCGATTACCGGGCTCTGAACAGGTTGACAGTCCGGAATACTTATCCCTTACCAAGGATAGACGAGCTTTTTGACCAGCTGGAGGGAGCCCATTGGTTCTCAAAGCTGGATCTGAGGTCAGGGTACTACCAGCTTCGTATTCGGGAGGAGGACATCCCGAAGACGGCCTTCAGCAGCAGATATGGCTTGTACGAGTTTACCATGATGCCGTTCGGGCTCACGAATGCACCCTCCGCATTCATGACTTTGATGAATCGGGTGTTCGAGGAGTATCTGGACGTCTTTATCATTGTATTCATCGACGACATTCTCATCTATTCAAGAACGGAGGAGGAGCACGCGAGACATCTGGCCTTGACCTTGGGGAAGCTGCGTGAGCATGAGATGTATGCCAAGTACAGCAAGTGCCAGTTTTGGCTAAAGGAGGTGGCCTTTCTAGGCCATGTCATCAGTGGAGCAGGTCTGGCAGTGGATCCTACAAAGATCCAGGCAGTACGGGATTGGCCATCGCTAAAGTCGGCCACGGATGTTCGAAGTTTCTTGGGACTTGCCGGTTACTACCGGAAGTTTGTCGAGGGGTTCTCTCAGATTGCCTTCCCTCTTACGTCTCTGACGAAGAAGGAGTCCCCTTTTATATGGACGCCTCGATGCGAATCTGCCTTCCAGGAGCTAAAGGATCGTCTCACCTCGGCTCCCATCCTTGCTCTTCCATCAGGGAAGGAGGGATTCCAGGTGTATACAGATGCTTCCTATCAGGGGATGGGTGTCGTTCTGATGCAGAACGAGCACGTATTAGCCTACGCCTCCCGTCAGTTGAAGCAGCACGAGCAGAACTACCCCGTGCACGATTTAGAGATGGGGGCAGTCATTTTTGCTCTTAAGATCTGGCGGCACTATCTCTATGGGGTACATTGTGATATCTTCTCCGACCACAAGAATTTGAAGTATGTCGACACCCAGAAGGAGTTAAACATCAGGCAGAGATGCTGGGTGGAGTTTCTGTCGGACTACCAGTATACCATGCACTACCATCCGGGGAAGGCGAACGTGGTCGCAGATGCTCTGAGCCGGAGAGTGAGTACGATAGGAGTAGGCCCGCAGCTGATGGCCTTGGAGTTGGTTAGATCGTTCGAGGAGATGCAGATTTCGCTGGTGTCTGAGGATGACCCGGAGCTGTACATGGAGTACCTGGGGTCGATGGCTACTACTGATGACATTCGAAACCGCATCAGAGATGGACAGATGCTGGATGAGAGAGCTGAGCCGATATTCCGAGCCTTAGAGGAAGGCACGACGGGAGATTACTCTTTGAGGGATGGGCTCCTGTGTTTCCGAGGCAGAGTCTACATACCAGCAGGAGGACGGATCCGGGAGGATATTTTGACGGAAGCTCATTGCAGCCGATATTCGGTACACCCGGGAATCACCAAGATGGTAAAGGATTTAAAGAGGACGATGTACTGGCCGGGTATGAAGAAAGAAATTACGTTTTTTGCGACGCATTGCGAGGCCTGCCAGCTCGTGAAGGCGGAGTGTAGGAACCCGGCAGGTTTGCTGCAGCCGCTTCCGGTGCCGGAGTGGAAGTTTGAGGATATAGCCATGGACTTCATACATGGGCTACCTCGATCCCGTGCGGGGAATGACTTGATCTGGTTGATAGTGGACAGGCTAACAAAGGTGGCCAGATTCATTCCAGTGGCAAAGGGCGCACCAGTCAGTGTATAAGTACGGAGGTTCATTGAGCAGTTTGTGAGTTATCATGGGGTGCCCAAGACTATCGTTTCGGATCGGGATGGGCGGTTTACTTCCAGGGAATGGAGGTCAGTCCAGGCCCATCTGGGTTCTCGGTTGACATTCAGCATAGCATTTCACCCTCAGACCGACGGACAGACAGAGTGCACCAACCGTACACTGGAGGATCTGTTGCGACTATGTATTTTGGACCGTGGCGAGCCTTGGGAGAGATTGCTGCCACTGGTCGAGTTTTCGTACAACAACGCTCATCAGTCCAGCATAGGCATGGCTCCATACGAACCATTGTATGGAAGGAGGTGCAGGACCCCACTATCATGGGTTTAAGATGAGGATCCGCAGGCACTGGGGTCGGAGTTTGTGGGAGATACAGATGCTCAGATTAGATTGATCCGGGATAGGATGTTGGAAGCCCAGAGCAGACAGGCCAAATACTATGATGCGAGGCACCGTCAAGTAGAGTTCCAGGTAGGAGACCGGGTTTTCTTGAAGATACGGCCGATGCACGGAGTCTCGCGGGTTCGCGGGCGGAAGAAGCTCAGTTCGAGATATATGGGGCCCTATAGGATCCTGGAGCGGATCGGCCCCTTAGCCTATAGACTGGAGCTATCGTCGGAGTTAGCGGGATTGCATGACGTCTTCCACGTCTCCTCACTTCGGAGGGCTCTGCTACGCCCTGAGCAGCTGATTTCCTCGGCAGATGGCCCGGTGGCCTCGGATCGGTCAGTCAACTTGGAGCCTATCAGGATTGACGATACAGTAGTGCGGGTCTTGCGACGAAAGAAGGTACCGTTAGTCAAGGTTCTGTGGAACAATCATGGGCAGGAGGAGCATACATGGGCGCCACAGGACTTGATGCGGCAAAAATACCCGGGACTTTTTCGTCAGGTATACCTCACAACCCCTCTGGACAATCAATTTGCCTTCCTGTTTTAAACCAATGGGAATGAAATTTCAAGAATAGGGGCTAATCTTTTGTTTATTGGGGTGTATATACCAAGTTAAGTGGGCGAATTAATCTTAGACTTGAAACCGCATAAAGCAAACATAACGTAGAGATGTAATTTCTTTAATTCTCATGGGATGTTACAAGCTTCTTTTCCCGATTTGAGTCCCGTAGGCTTAACCTTGATTTCGGGGACGAAATCTTTGTTTTGTTTATTGGGATTCGTAACATCCCATTTCCGGCTAGACCCCTAGGAGTCGGTTGGTTGTGGTAGAACCCTAGGGAGCCCAAAAATTGAAATAAAGCGACCAAGAATTCGGGTCACGGGTTGGTCACGCCCGTGATCGAACCATCATGCCCGTGACATAGGGTGTGACTCATTCGACGATCGTCGATCTCCGGGAGACGATCATCGGGCGCAGCATTTTCAACCCGGCCCTGTCATGCCCGTGACCCAGGTGTCACGCCCGTGACCCAGGTGTCACGCCCGTGACCCAGGTGTCACGCCCGTGACCTGGGGCGTGACTTCTTCGACAATCGTCGATCTCAGTTAGACGATCATCGGGCACGGAATTTGCCTCATGGCCTGTCACACCCGTGACACACAATGTCACGCCCATGACATAGGGCGTGACCACGTTCGATGATCGTCAATTTCAGTTCGACGGTCGTCGACCCAGAATTGGCCATACGGGCATGTCACGCCCGTGACCCACAATGTCACGCCCGTGACATAGGGCGTGACCACGTTCGACGATCGTCAATTTCAGTTCGACGGTCATCGGCATAGAATTAGTCACCAGGCATGTCACGCCCGTGACCCGCAATGTCACGCCCGTGACATAGGGCGTGACCACGCTCGACGATCGTAGATCTCAATTCGACGATCGTCGACCCAGAATTGGCCACACGGGCCAGTCACGCCCGTGACCCGTGTGTCACGCCTGTTACCACCCTTCGACGATCGTCAATCTCAGTTCGACGATCGTCGAACCCAGAATTGGCTAACCGGGCCTGTCACGCCCGTGACCTATGATGCCCGTGACCAAGGCCGAAACGTCAGCCAGACTAGAAATTTCGGTAACCGACGCCATAATAAATTCTAACTATGGGAATGAAAACCTAGAGTATTTATGGGACGTTTCCTACTTTAATTATGTTAATAATTAAGGAAAAGTGGGTCCAATAGGAAATCGCCACCTGGCGAACACCTCTTCATCTCCAGCGTTTCAAATGCCTTTGCCATAACCGAAACGTCATTAAGGGAAATATTAATGGCCATGAACGTTTCATCCTTTCCCCTCCGCATTTGCTGATCTATAAAAGACTCCTAAGAGCAAGAGGAAAAGGTTACACTCCCCATCAAACTGTTTCAGATTTTCCCCTGCTGTTGAAGAATTTCCGGCGACGCCACCACCACGCCAATGGCTTCCCGACGCTCTACACGCCTCCAGCCCGCAAATAAGGTCCTCCCCTCCCTCTTCTTCTGCGGATAGATCTTAGAAATTGTTAGGAGAGATATCGGGCTCGAAAGAGCCAGATCGGGTGAGCGTATTCGTGGTTTTTCCGAAAATTTCATGGTGGCGGGTTCGCCGGAAACCGCCTCTCCGGCGGCCGTGCCGCCGCCCGACAATAACCCTCACCTCAACAGAGGTGGTGGTGGTGGTGGCCGGCCAGGGAGATGGCTGGATGGACGGGAAATAGCTTGGAAAAGCTACAGGAAATTAGGTTTTCAGGTCTCTGGTTTCGGGTTGTAGAAGAAGATGAACAGTGCCGTTAAATTAGATTTTATTTTTAAAACAATTTCTAAATGAAATATCTGTCATTCTAAATAATTTGGGAAAAAAATACCTAGAGGCTCCTACAGGAAAAATGATCAACATAGAAAATGTAAATCTTGAAGTCTACTTTAATTCAAAATTAATTTCACTCGATTTGGAATCCTGGTTAGACCACAACACCCTTTTTGGTGAGGTCTATCCAGAGGGCTGTCTTGACCTTAGAAAAATTCCCCACTCCAATCCAGTCATCAGAATGACTTGAAATTTGGGGTGTGGCCTAATATTATCTATATTTAGATGCTGTTTAAAATTTAGGATTTTTGGGAAATATTTTTCTATAGTTTTTAGGAAAATTCAATAATCCTAGCTTAATTTAATTAGATGGCTAAATAATTTCCAAACCCTCCCAAATTTTGGTGAGTGGTCCCTGGGTTCACCATAAGGTTCAGTATAATTTTTCATCTCACTTGGAGATGGTTTGGATTAGAAATGATCAAACCTAAGTTTTGCCCTAATAAGGGGTCTTTGGTTAAAGGTGCACTTTTGAGATTTGAGTGGTCAGATCACCTCAACAGAGGCTGAGATTTTTACCACTGGTTAATAATATTCTCTAGCACCCCCTCATAGAATTTGAGGTGGATCGGGGTAAGTTTGCCCTAAGAACCAAGGCCAAACCCTAAGGATGGATCTTGGTGGTTTGTGAAGGTCATGTGGTCAAATGACCTTGGACTGACCCGAAATTGTGTGAAGAGAACCGTAGGGCCAATATAGTTCTCTGGATGAAATCTTAGTAGATTTGGAAACCGTTGGGATACCTAAAAATCTAACCCTAGTTTAGGGTATAAAACTTGTAGAGATAGGAAATGACACCAAATCACATTGAAAAGTGATGAGAATTGGGTAGAGTGAATTACAGGGATGGTACATGCTCTGGATATTTTTCTATGAATTTTAAGATCATTATTTTGGATACCTTGTTAACGATTTAGTAGCTTGTACGATTTGCTTAGAAAATTTGTTATGGAATACATACTACCTGGAAATTGATGAAATTTAAGCAGAGAACGTTTATTATGATTTTAAATCTCTGTGAATTTTTATGGGATTTTTGGAAGTTTAATTCTAAGGCTTGTTTCATTAAGTATATTTTACCTCGAATATTTGATTAAATCTTTAGTGGTGTTTAGCAAGCTAGTAAAATTATGACTCTTTGCACAAAGTTCTTTTCTATGCCATACTACTGATTAGTAATTTTTCTATAATTTTCCGATGAGTAATTTCAGTTCTTCCTTCATTACATAGAATTAACGTGATTATACTGGATAAATTATTTAGAGGCTAAATACTTTCTGAAAAATTCTAGAAATTTGTATTTGAGATTATCTTGTTGTTATTTAATGATCATGATTTTTGAGTAGCCATTACTTAGGAGGATCATGTAGTTCATGTTTAAAATGACCCATGGCCCGTCCTTTGGGAAAATTAAATAAATATCAGATTAATTAGGAAAATTATAAGTTTCTGGATTTAGACAAATTATGATATGGTAGACCTCCAGTAAATATTATAGGAGATTTGGAAGATAATTTGGTGTACCTCCCCTTGTGTACCTCATATAGCTTAGGATGGTCTGCATATAGTAAAGCCATGGAATTCTGGTAGTTGATGGTTGGTAGGGCAAGTTATGATTGAGTTCATCATTGGAAGTCAGGATAAGTAGAGTGTGAGATTGGTTAGGATAAGGGAGTACGGGAACGACGAAAGATCGTCCACCCCGGATAGGAATGGAAGAGTCTTAATACTCTAGGGTTAAATCTAAAGTAACTAAAAGGGGATCGGGTTAAGGGAGATTAACCAATAACAATAAGTGCCTTGCAAAAGGGAACTTCGGGCCGTAATGCCGCCGTCTTGGTTCCTAGTGCCCCTTGAGAGCCCTTCACGGGGTATACCGGGGGCAGTCCTGGGCTAACGTAAACCATAGGAATAATAAATTAAAAGAGCAACTAGTATAACTAGGGTTGCACATACACACACCTCGGTAGCTAGGAAGGTAGAATAATTGGTTTGGTTGCTTTCAGACAGTAGCTCTGAAGGTAGATGCACAGACGGGGCTGTCCGGGGGGCCGAGGGCTCGAGGGTTGGAGTACAGAATAAAGGTGGTGGGTCTTTGGTATCTGATTGTCGTTCACACCGACATCGGTACGCTGACTCAGCGGTGTGGGACACTTAGCCAAAGAAAGTCTGGTGGGTACAGCCAGCAGTAGTACGCGGATACTCTAGGTTGTGTTCTTCTAGGGGAGTACGGAAGGGCTAGGCCTGGTCGTGTGGATGCCCGCCTAGGAGTGGGGGGCCCGACCCACTGTCTCCGTTTGCCACTACGGAGGTTCCTTGGAGTGAAGCTAGCTGCCCAAATAGGGGGAACTAAAGGTCTGTACGCATAGAGTCGTGTGCGTGAGTTGCACTTGCATGAATCATGGCATAGCATATCACTACACTCATAATTGCATACAAACGACACCCCAACGTATAAATCGGTATGGGACTTTTTATACGATGGGAGCCTTGCAAAAGACCCCTTAACTTATAAGTTTGTATGGGCATTCATATAAGTTAAGGTTACTTACTTATTTACTTGCTTTTTTACTTACTGTTCTCTAGCTGCCATTTTATACAAATTGCTACTCATTAATTGCTCTCCTTATTACTTGCTACCATAGGACTACTAGATGTACTTTATTCTAATCCAATGTTAGATTAGCTCCCTCGTCATCTGCTTGTTCATTCTCCACTTTTTGAAGCTTCTCTTTCCTCCTCTCCGCCCGGTGCTTAGGAGCTGTGGTGGGAGGGGTAGGGGACGATAGGGCTTAGTCTTTATGACTAATGGTTTTCGAACCACAACATTACAGGAGCTCCGGATGGGAGACAGGGACCAGCACCAGCAGAGTACGGTGCGCATGGAGGTAGTACAGTCTAGCACCGGTGCACCTGCGACCAGCTCCGTGAGTGATTAGTATTTTCTTAGCTTCCGCGATGAGTGACTTGTAGTGAGGACTCTGATGTACTGGGCTCGAGCCCATTTATCTATTTTCCTGTTATTATCTATTGATGGACTTGTTATGATTTCACTTTTATTTACATGTTTCTGTGGACTTGTTTACATTTTATGTATAAATACTTCTCTCTCTTGTGATCGAAAAGGGCCAGCAGAATTGGCGTTTTGTAGTGGTTGCCTTCCCGTGAGTCGGTGCCACCGCAAAGCGGCAATTCTGGGCTAAGACCCCGGTGGTTTAAAATGAAAAAAAGGGGGTCTTACACAAAAACTATGAGAAGAATCTCTCCAAAGGAGACATGTATGACACTTAATCCAGTAAATAGTTTACCTATAATATTGTTTGTTACTGCTATAGCAAGGCTGGGAATGTCATTGCTGATTGCCCAGTTAAGAGGAAAGAATAGAAGAAATCTGAGGAGAAGAAGCACTACCACCAGAAGGGAAAGAAGGAAAGGTCCTTCATTGCCAAAAAAGAGAAGAGTTGGTGTCAATGTTACTCAGTATCTTCAGATTCTGAAGAAGAAGAAGAGGAAGCCTATATTAGGTTGTTTGCTGTAGTTGTTGATGAAGAAGATGTGGACTATCCTGCTGCTAGGATAGGAATTAGGACCCCACTTTCACTCTCAGACAATGATACTGAGGTGGATTAAGAAGTCAGTGGCTTCTATTGTCTAATGGCCATGTTAGATGAAGAATCCAGCTAGGATCAGCCTGGCCCAAATAAGGTAAATTCTCTATCAAGCTCCTCCTCTAAATCTGACTATGTGGCAAGTCTTAATTCTGATGCATCCTCATACTGTGATGAAGATTGGTCAAAATCTGAGGAAGATGTTAATCAACTGATTGACAAGTATGGTGCCCTTCTGGATGCTTTGGCAAGGAGCAAGAAATTGGCCAAGAAATAAGTTGTGGAGATTATCTCCCTACAGCTAGCTGCTTCCATGCAGTCTGAGTCAGCAACCTTACTGGATTAGAAGATGAGGGAAGTAAGCCAAACGAAGGCCATCTCAATAATCCAGATTGGTACCATCAACCAGAAGAACAAGATCATTACGGATCTTGAGGAAAAGCACCTTAAGGAGAAAAACTTAGTGGCTGAATTCAGCAAGCCAAAGACTGTGCTTCCACTAATTGACTCCTTTACCTCTCAAAACGATAAGAGAGGTTTGTGGTCTAAGTGGAACACTAGAGCTTCCCCTTCCAAAGGTAAAGGCAAAGCTTCTATTATGGCTCATACCACCTTCCATAAGGTAATTCTCCCATCAAATAGGTATGACCAGGATAATATATATGGTCACTGGAAGAATGGGAAGTCTTCCTATAAGTATACAAATGTATCTTATAATATAAGGAGAAAGGTTACGGGCTTGAGTTCCTTCAAGGCTTCCCATGAAGAAATTCTGATGGCCAATCATGGACCATTTATTTTTGGGACTCTAGGCCCTACACACAAGAATATATCAGTGTCCAATAGTCATGCTCTTCCTGCAAAATCATATACCAAAGGCAAGTATATCTGTGAGTCTGACTTGGCCATCTCTAATGTCATCAATATCATATCTACTACAAAGAAGACTGGCATTGGTTGTAATTAGAGCAAGCTAAGTTCATCTACTGTCAGACTTCTTTCAGTCAGATTCTTGCTGAAAGTAACAAGAAGAGGGCTGCTACTTTCTCCTCTGAACAATCTACTGTTAACAGCTTGGAACATATTAGAACTGTTCAGAAAAGAAGGTACAATATTCATGAGTGATGTTACTTTGGAAAAGTGGGACACTTTGCCATAGATTACTAGCACAACCCTTGTGTGCTAAGTGATAAAGTGAGTCTTCTTGTCAGGAGTGCTGCAGGGAGACAAGTTAATTTTCAGACTAACAAGAACCTAGGACCCAAACTCTTTGGGGGTCCCAAGGTAAACTTATTTGTGATTGCAGGTTAGTCCAAATTCTCATGCACCAATATGGTACTTGGACAGTGGATGTTCCTGGCACATGTCTAGAACAAGATGTCACTTGAAGGACTACACTCCTATGAATAATGGACCTATAGTTATCTTTGGAGGTTCAGATAGAGGAGTTACCATGGATATGGTATGATTACCAATGACATAGTCTCATCTCAAAAGTGGCTTATGTGGATGGGTTACAACACAACCTTATAAGAATAAGCCAACTATGTGATCTTGGCTATATCATTATATTCCGTAAGGATGAGTGCCAAATTAAAAGTTCAAGTGACCAAGAGATAATTTTGACAGGAACTTGGAGTGAGAATATTTATTCTTTAAACTTTTTATGTTTAAGGTCTGACACCCATACGTGTCTAGTTGCAAATTTAAAAGTCTCATACTGTATGCAATGGCACAAGGGAAAGATCACTTGAACTACGAGACCATTAACATGCTCTTTGGTGAAGAACTAGTCAGAAATTGTCCCAATATTTAATGCACCAAAGAGGGTATTTGCTCTACTTGCCAAAAGGGTAAGCAAGCCAAAGCTTCTTTTAAAGCATTGGGGCCAAGGACTCTGTGAGGTTCTTATAACTCCTGCATATGGACTTATTTGTTCCTATGTCAGTTCATTGTCTAGGTAGGAAAGTTTACACAGTTGTAATATTTGATGACTTGTCAATGTTTCTTGGGTTTTCTTTCTTAAGAAAAAGTCTGAAACCCTTGACATCTTTAGGAACTTTGTTAAGCAAATTCAGAATGAATTGGATAGTTCTGTGGTCAAAATCAGAAGTGACCATGGCACTGAATTTCAATCGGATGGCATGATAAAGTTCTATGAAGAACAAGGGATTCTCCAAGAACATCCAAGCAAAATGGGATAGCTGAGAGGAAAAATAGAACTCTCATAGAAGTTGGAAAGACACTACTAAGTGACATATCTCTCCCAGAATACTTCAGAGTTGAGATAGTAAATACTGTATATCATGTCCTGAATAGGGCTTCTGTTAACAAGAATCACAAGAAGACTCCCTTAGAGATCATGAAGGGAAGAAAACCAAACCTTGCCTATCTCAGGATCTTTAATAGTAAATGCTTTGTGCTCAATAATGGGAAGTGTCATTTGACTAAGTTTGCTTCAAAATCATATAAGGGGATATTTATTGGGTACAACAATCATGACAAAGTATATAAGATCTACAACTTGAAAAATCAAGTTGTAAAAGAATCTGTAAACGTTGTATTTGATGAATCTTCAATGATTAATAGTTAGGTACCAAGCTCTTCTAGATCTGTAGGTATAGAACATGTGATGGATAAAACTGATTATCAAGGATGCTCCTCCAGCTGCCCAAGATGAAAATAATGATGTTTGTGTTCCAGAAGAAGGAAAATGCTCATAGGAAATGGGTGAAGATCAGCTGGATCCAGCCATTGAAGTCAATGATGCTGAAGAAAGATTGCCTCCAATAGTTAGACATCTAAAGGATCATCCCAGACATCTTATCATTGGTGATGCTAGCCAAGGGGTTACAACATGGAGCAGAAGCTTGAACATAGCCATGTACTATATCTTTCTATCTCAAATTGACCCAAAAGGTTTGAAGATGCCAAAATAGACCAATTTTTGATTGTGGTAATTTAAGAGGAAATGAACTAGTTCAGGAGATGTAAGGTCTGGAAGTTGGTTCCCAGAACTCATGGACATAATATCATTGGTTCCAGGTTGATCTATAGAAATAAGTTAGATGAGAATGGTGTTATAATTTAAATCAATGCTAGAATGGTGGCTAAGGGTATTAAAAAGAGGAAGGTATTGATTTTGATCAGAACTTTGCCCCCATTCCTAGATTAAAAGATATAAGACTATTCATTGCATATGGTGCACATAAGGGATTCAAGGTCTACCAGATGGATGTTAAGTCAGCCTTCCTAAATGGTCATCTAAGAGAGGAGATCTATGTTAAGCAGCCATCAGGTTTTGTTAATCCTTACTCTCCTGATTATGTTAATTGGCTTAGGAAAGCATTGTATGGGTTGAAGCAAGACCCTAGGGCATGGTATGAAACCCTATCTATCTTTCTCATTGAGAGCAAATTCTCACGGGGAAAGATAGACTAGACTTTATTTCTCAGGGAATCAAAGAGCAAGATCATCCTAGTCCAGATTTATGTAGATGACATAATCTTTGAGTCTACTGATGATAAACTCTACTAGAAGTTTGCCAAACATAAGCAAGAGAAGTTTGAGATGAGCAGTATGGGTGAGCATAAGTTCTTCTTGGGCCTCCAAGTAAGACAGTCTGACGATGGATTGTCCATTTCTTAGTCTAAGTTCACTAGGGAGTTAATTAGAATATTTTGTATGAAAAGTGCCACCATAATGAAAACTCCCGTGGGGTCAAGTATGTCAATAGACAAGGATGAGATAGGGAAACTTGTTGATTAATCCTTGTATAGAGGCATAATTAGCTCACTCCTCTATCTTAATCCTAGTAGGCCAGACATCATGTACGATATATATGTTTGTGTTAGATACCAGGCTTGCCCTTAGGAGTCTCATTATTCTGCTGAAAAAATAATTCTGAGATATCTTAAGGGCACACCAAATCTTGGCCTATGGTAGCCTAGGAATAGTGATTTTGAGCTAACTGGGTATTCAGATGCATATTTTGCAGGATGTAGAGAAGAAAGGAAAAGAACATCTTGCTCCTATCAATTTTTAGGAGGAAAACTTGTATCTTGGAACAGCAAAAAGCAGACCAGCGTTACCATATCAACAACTGAGTCAGAATATATATCAGTATGGAGTAACTGTGCTCAATTGTTGTGGATCCAACACTAGTTCAAGGACTACAACCTAAAGCTAAGTAACACTGCAATGTATTGTGATTATACTAGTGCAATCTTTATTGCTAGGAATCATGTCTCTCACAGCAGGACAAAGCACATTGAGATTTGGTATCACTTTATTAGAGAGATTATGGAATGTGAAGACATCAGTCTTATATTTGTCTATTTCTACAAGCAAGTAGCTGATATCTTCACCAAACTACTAGATGAGGCCAAGTTCAACACCTTCAATATGAATTGGGTATGTTGAATTTAGTTCAGCTTTAGTAGCACTCCATATATCTTTATATATTGTAGGAAGTGTTAATCTTTGTAGGATAATCAAGAACAAATGGGCTGCGTATCAAGGCATCGAGCGTGCTGAGACATGATCAACCATCAAGTGTGTTGAGTCTTTGTACTTAGGCGTCAAGTCCGTCTAGATAACTATAATGTCGAGAGCATTGATTGAATCAAGTCTACTAAATGCATACTTCCAGGATCGTCTATTTACAGGTAACTTTTGGGATGAATCCTAGCCGTTCATCACCTCTTGATCATAAATAGGCATGTGCATCTCTACCTTATAAAATAGAAGTTACTATGAAAAGAAGGCTGTGTGTGTAAAACAAAATACACTGTTCCTCGCCCTTCTCTGCCCCTTGCAAAAAAATGACGAAAGATCACAAAACCTACAGCAACTCACAGATGAAATGGTTCCGAGAAGATTGTATTTCCTACTCGAAGGTTCTGAGTTAGTAAGAAACGGATTCAAGGATGAACCTGAGGAAGTTCAGTTAGTTCTCCATCTGCTACAGGTCAATGACCAAGAATGTTCTCTTCGAGCCTAGTCTACTTTGGAAGAGACAAGTTCTTGAGTTATACTGAACTTCCAAGGTCGACTTGTCATCCATTAAACTCAGGTCCTTAATTAGTGGAAGTAAGGTTATGATTTCCCCCCAAGAGACTGAGCAAGGCACTGCAACTGCCAAAGTTCAAAGTGTCAGATAAAGAAGATAAAATGGATAAATTTGATGTCAAAGCAGCCCTAAAGTGGTATGGATTATCAAATAACTCAACTGGCTCAATCTTGAGAAGAGAACTGAACCTGAAAGGAAAATTCCTTATAGATGTCATTGGAAAGGCACTACTGTGCAAGTGTTGCTCCCATAACAAAATTTCCAAAAAGATGTTCGAGTTAATGACACGGGTTATTCTCTCTAAAAAGACTGATTGGGGAAGAATACACTTTGAAAGAATTGTAAAGTGTATCCAAGAGCCAAACTTGGGTAGAATTTTGTCTCTATTTCTGCATAACAGTGTTCCAGGGATACTTAACATAAGGCTTGGAATAAAAATCCATCATATGAGAAGGATGGACTCAAAAATGCTTGATAGATGGGAAAGAGTTCTGCAACCATACAAACAGTCAGCTAAGAAGAAGATAAAGAAGGCAGTTACAGTTCAAGAAGAAAGCACTGACAGTAGTTCATCTATAAAGAGTTATGTAGAGCCTCATGATCCACATCTTCCTCAATCTACTAAAGATACTAAGAGAGATACACGTGCTCAGGTATCATTTTCCTCTGAACCTACAGCAAGGATTCAGGTGAACAGAACTTAGTCTAAAGAAATTGAAGCTGATGCTATGGATATACCTCTAGTAGAGGTTGTTGAAAGGATTGCTGAAGAGATTGTCAACAAGATTTCTACAGAGATGGAGGGAGAGTCCTCCAAGTCACCAAATCCTACTTATAAAGAAGCTACACCTTCTGATCAAGATCTTCATGGTGGATACAGTCCTCAAAGTGAGGGGGAGGAACTCCTTTAGTAAGTCATGGAAGATGCTCTTGCTGAGGGGGATCAAAACCAGTTCTTGGATGAGACTGATCAAATTCCTGTTCAGATTGCTATTGAGAAGGAGAAAGAAATAGAAAGCAACCTTGCTGAAGATCTGGATGTACCTGTGGAAAATGATATGGTTGACGGGGAGATTCACACTAAACTCCCTGCTCAAGGAACAGTTTATAATATAAACTCTTCTGAATCAGATATGGGGAATGTTGTTGTTAATAACGATGGAAATCAACATTCTTCAAAATTTGAAATGGCTGACTCATGTGCAAGAGAAGAACTAAGGCCAGTGCAAGAACCAATATGTGATGAAGGTACATCAAATCAAGCTGATCAGATGTCACCATTCTTTCTGGCCCAACTGAAAGGGTTGTTGGATGAATAAATGAGACAACTAGAGAACTTTGTGTATGACTCTATCAAGAACCTCATGAATGATTTGTCAACTGAGATCAAATATATAAGATTTGAGGTTAATCTTCTAAAAGCCAAAATAGCTGAATTATTTTTTAGGGTTGTACCTCCAGTTACCTTTATAGAGAGCTAGCTAGCTGGAATCAGCAATATCCAAACTGGGATCGTTGAGAATCAAACAATTACTGCTAATAACATGCTAACAATCCACAATTCATAGAAGAAAGTGATGGAAATAAACAAAACTATTCTTGAAAGAAGAATGGATGCATGTGCCCAAGTTCTAGATGATCACTTGCTCAAGCTCAAGGGCTATATCACCATAACTGTGAACTATCTGGATGATCAATTGATAAAGGCCAACTCCTCCCTAACTAAAAATGTCTCTAAAGGAATCAAAAGGGGGGGAAACAAGTGATAAGGCCCAACACTAAAAATATTATATGGACTACAAATGTGATAAGTGGATCCCTTAGTCTTGAACAGATAACATATGATGACATCCCTACTTTTCCTGACCAGATTAATCAAGTACTACAAGATGGGAATTAGTATGGTACCCAATATAATGATCAGTATACATATCATTATGATACTCAGCAGTATGATATTCAAGATAGTGTATAGTTGGATGAACCTTCTACAGTAGCTAAATTTCTTACATTCAGCCCCACTGTTGACCAAATGATAAGAGTTAATGGAAAGTCTCTTGCTGAGGAAGAGGAAGAAGTCTGGTTGAGCAAGAAGAGGTACATGGAAGAAATTGAAATCAGGACAGATATTGAACAATGGAGTCCTCAATCCAGGACTATCATTATGTTTGATTGGGATCTAGTCAAGAACAAGAACACTGAAAGGGGGAAATCTACAGCTCCATAGAATGGGCCAAGTTTGAGAAGAATGAAGAGGACAAAAGGAAGTTCAAAAGGGACAAGAGGTTAGGTAAACTACGGTTAGATGTTGTTGAGCCCAACAAGTACTTCCCAAAGCCATATAGCTATTTTGAGAGGCAAAAGGAAAATATGGGGGGCAAAGCAAAAGCTTCCACGAAGTCTAACAGGGGATAGTCCTAAGAGAACCTGAAACTTAGAAATGTTTCTTATTTTACCTAAGGGCTTTAGGAAATGTGTTTTTTTTGCACACTACCAAAACAATAATCTTTCTTTTAATGAAAATCATATTTTTGGTTGTGTATAATTTATCTCACCTTCTACTGAAATGTTATATCTGCTGCATATGTGTTAGTGTATATCATTGTATAAGGTTTTGACTTCTTCAAATAGGGTAAGATTGTTGGGTCCATTGATCATAATGTCTCAGATTTGAAGAAGGTCTATAGGACAATGGTATACACATGCTTGTATCTAATACATGCTATAAGTTCTATGTATGGATGTTGTTCTTTGTTACTTTGATAAGGTAGGTTATCCGAGTGACAATGATAGGAGGACATATGACATGATTCTTATAAGGCTAAAATTTGTCCATGTCCAGATGCACTTAGTGAGGAAAGTTCACTCAACGCCAGATGGCCTAAAGCTTTGAGTAAAGACTAGATAGTGAAAGCCTCAGAATTGCCAAGGCAAAAACCTGGTAAAGTCCAGAAGCGTTGAGTGAAGGCAGTTCACTCAATGCCCAGAGTTAGAAGCATTGAGTAAAGCTCAAGCAGTCAAAGCCTTAGAGAATCTTCCTAGAAATCTAGCTATTTCTAGAAGCATTGAGTGAAGGCAGTTCAGTTATCGCCATGCAGAGAAAGCGTCGACAGAACATATTTCAGTCATACATGCAGTATTGGTTGATATAGAATTCTGTCTAAGGATAGAAGCATTGAGTGATGTCAACTCACTCAACTCCTATTCAAAAAAAAATCTATCTAAGGAAAGAAGCGTTGAGTGAAGGCATTTCATTCAACACCTCTACAATAAAATGGGCAAAGGCAGAAAGTGTTGAGTGAAGACAACTCACTCAACGCCTACATAAAGAGATAATGAACTAAACCCACATTCGTTGAGTGATGAAGCTCACTCAATGCCTATTCGGTTAGACTGCAAATGTCTATATTCATTGATTGATGACTGATTACTCAACGACTGAAGATGCATAAATCTATCCAAGTGTTTTTGGCATTGAGTGAAAAGGCTTCACTCAATGCCTATGTAGAATTGTGAATTTGGCTATGCCAACTTGCGCTGTGTCATGATGATGTTAGCGGAAATTTAAATATTACGGGAACTGATAGTTGACGACAAATGGCGCAGCTTGCCTGTTGTACAACATTTAATACAAAAGACAAGTTGCGGCTACCAACTCCTGGTTGTCCAACAGCTCAAAGAGCCATTAGACGACAGAATAGAAATGAAAGAGGTAAAAGAAGAAGATTGAAAGATTTTAGGGATTACAGAGCTTCATCTTCTTCCTCTCATCCTAGGTTCAGAGTCGAAGAACTTGCTCATTTTGTTCAAAAATGATGTTCAAAAAAGTTTGTTGTTGACATTCTCATCTTTAACATCAAGTTCAAAGAGTTCTCTCTCTGAGGTAGAAGAAGAAATAGAGCAATCCATTATTGTAGTGACTTCACTGCTCAAGCAGAACTAATCTTGAAGATCCATTCCTAAAGCTTTGAGGAAGAAAGGACTGAATCATTTCAGTTCAGTAAAAGGCAGACTCAGATATTATTTCTCTGCAGTCATTCATCAACACCATCCAACCTTTCATTTATAGGATGATTACTGATCTGAGTGTAAACATGATCTATAAAGGCCAAGGTAGAATCTTTCTGTAGATCTTAGTTGTAGGGTCTTTGGGCCTGAGTTGTAGGATTCTAGTTGGGAATCTAAGTGGTAGGATCCTTGTGTGGATCTTAGGTAGGTATAAGTGCTTGAGCTGTAGGAGATTTATTCTCTGAGGTAGGATCCAGTGTTGGATCTGAGTTTAGAACTTCTGCCAAGCCTAAGTGTAGGACTTTGCCTAATGTCTGAGGTAGGTAGTCTGGTGAAGATTACTGAGTTATAGGAGATTACATCTTTGAGTGTAGGGCCTTGGGCCTGAGGTAGGACTTGGAGGAGTATGAGAGATCTAGAGGGATCTATATTATAAGGTCTTAAAGCCAAGTTTGGAGGAGTTGGCCTTGTGTAATAAACTGTTAAAAAGGTGGGATGGATTGTGGATGTACCCATACTCTGGGGAACCACTATAAACCATTTGTGTGCTGATTGTGTGTTCTTCAAAGCAAACCTAAACAAATCACAACTCACCAATGTCAAAAGAAATCACTAGAAGGAAAAAACCTATTCACCCCGTCTAGGTGTTCAGCTACTCTTGAATCTAAAGAATTTCAGGAATGCCCTCAATATCTCCACAAATTACTAGATCTGTTAAAGGAGAGACGACAGTGACGAAGACGAATCTTAGGAAATACTTTCCAGTAACTATAGTGGATCGAGACGGTCGGTGGCACAGAGCAGCGAGTGTGACTTCTAGGTTATGGAACTATTCCGTTCTTAAGAAGAAGTCTTATTTACAATCTCAACCGAAGGTAAAGTGTAGATCGAGATAACAGTTATCTCATATATATATATATATATATACCGAAATTATTGTTACCCACAGACGAGGCCGAAATTAGACTTAAAGAATCAAATAGGAGTTAACAATAATCGCCGAGATGACACGTGTATATACGACAAATCAAAGATCCATTCGTAGAGATAACATTAGAATACTGGACGAATCCAAATAGACTAATTCGTTAAACATCAAGAGAACACTCGACGAATCCAGGTACAATTCGTCGAGATGTCAAGAGTATACTCGACGAAACCAAGTCCATTTCATCGAGTAGGAAGAGTATACTCGATGAATTCAGACAGATTTCTTGATTCATCTCGAATCATTTCGACAAATTACCCTTGAGTATTCAAACAACTTGCCTGGTCATCTATATTCACAATATAGCTTTCGTGCTGAAAAACCTCCAAAACCAGAATTTCACAGGCTTGCCTTTCACTCATTTCATGTATGAGCAATGCAATCACTATCCTTTCTAACTTCTCCAATACTCTTATGTGCAACCCCATATGCTTATATTGTGTAGGAAGTGAGACTACATGTTTGACCACTTCTAGATCACAATGGTAACACTAACATTTGCATACTTTTGCATTTGCGCTATTATTTTGCAAAACGGTAAATTTATATGAATTTGCTTAAATATTTTAAAAAATATTTACTGTAATGCTCATCCATCTGGTCTTTCTTTTATTTAGATGGATAGGATAAAGACGGTTGAGATTTCTTAATTTTATTTTCAATGGAAACCTTAGGATGAGGAGTAGACGTAGAAATTGTTACCTCTGTTTCATCAAGATTTGAGGAAGTAGTTACCTGCTTACCGCTCCATAGTATGATAGCCTTTCCTTACTCCTTTGGGTTGGGCTCTGTATTGCCCGGTAATGCTCCTTGTTGAAGATCAGAGAGCATTTTAGTGATTTGTCCAATCTCCAAATTGCGAATGGATCCAGTGAGATTCCGAATATTAGTGTCATTACTACAACATAATTGGTGAAAAACTCCTGGAGAGTGGGAGATTTTGGAGCATGTGGTGGTAGAAATTCAGGTGGATTTGTGTTTCATGGAAGTACCGCGTTCCTCGGATTACTCCAAGAGAAGTTGGAGTGATTTCTTAAACATAGGTGACAAGTATAACTCCAATTATTATTATCCGAATTAAAAGGTAGTTGATTTGTATTACCCATGTAATGTACATGTTCGGATATAGTGGAAGGTTCCCAAGTAGGTGTAGAAGAGTAAGCAGACATTTCTTCTATTCTTTTATTAAGCATCTCAACCTGGAGAAATAAACTAGAAACCGTATCGACTTCGTACGTCCAGACCGATTTAGGTGGATAAGACTGAGGTGTACTCCACTTATACGTATCCATTGTCATACCTTCTAAAAGCTCTTGGACGGTCACCGATGTCTTATTATTATATTGCCTCATTTGGGAATTGAGGCCAATATAAAAAGTTTGAATTTTCAACCAATCAGTGATTGCATGATGTGGACAATGGTGAAGCAATACCTTAAATCATTCCCATGTATCATGTAGCATTTCCGTATCAACTTGGGAGAAGTATGCAATATCATTGCGCAACTTGGCTTTTTTGGCGTGCGAAAAATATATTGTGAGAAATTTTTTCGTCATCTTGGACTATGTAGTGATAGATCCTCTTGGTAGAGAACCGAACAACTGCTTAGCTTTAGTGCACAAAGTTAAAGGAAAAAGCCTTAGCCGGATGGCATCATAAAAAACATCATTAATTTCTAAACTATCACATATTTCTATAAAGTTATTAATATGTGTGTTTGGATCCTCATCTTGAAGCCCTTCAAATTATACATATTGTTGTGCCCTTTGAATGATGCCAGACTTCAATTTAAAGTTATTGTTAGCAATAGCGGGTCGAACAATACTTGATTGTGCCTCATCCATTGTTCGGCCATATTATGATTTGGGTCACCCATAATAGAAGAAATTTTAGAAGAGGGGATGTGGAAGAAAAGAAGGTGAAGAAGAAAGAAAAGAAGAAGAAGAAATATCACATACAGATTCCTCAACCAAATCTGAAGAATTGAGTTCACGGAGTCTTAGGCATCGCTGTAGTGTTTGCTCGATCTCCGGTCTTGTGGGATGAAAACTCAACACGGCCCTTTCGCACGAAATTTTAATTAAAAAAAATTAAAGACAACGCTTTTGGAGAAAAACAAACAAAATATAAGGAAATGTAATGACGTAATCAGAATATAAGGAAATGTGAATTGCACATATAAATAATCTTAAACAAAAAATTATAAGGAATTATAATGACATAATCAGAGATCTCAAAATCAACCAAACAATAATGTTATATAAATAGTTCTAAATGGCATTCCAGAATTCACACATATTCATAATCAGAGAATGAATAATAAACATTTTTCCATCTACTCTTCTTATTTTGCCTGTAAAAATTATCTTTTGTCTTTGGAAAATACTTTGGAGGAGGAGGAGGAGCATTTGGATCATCTCTCCTATACTTCCTGAAGTGAATCCTACTCTTCGCATTAGAGACATCATGTTTTTGTCATTCTTCTCTTCTATAGTGCAACCATCTATCTTCATTAGACAAATCTACTAAAGAGAATGTGTCTAGGATGATTACTTTGGAGATTGGGCTCCATGCTTCAACAAGTTTCCTGTTTGGGTCAAACTTGTGAGCAGAGGGACCTTCTCCATAACTTATTCTCTTCAGAGCTAGTTGGGATAGCTCCTCAACAATCTCAACATCATCTCCAGTAGCAGTAGTTGAATGAATAGCAATCTTTGTCCCATATTGATAATAATCTCGAGAATAGTCCTGAGTATCTATCAAGTACTAGTAGTAGCCCTGTATAGACTGAACAATATCATATCTTGAATCAGGCATTCTGACTTCAAGCATTCTGGCTTCAGTATTTACCTGTGCTCCAATGAGCTCTTGAAAGTCTTTGTATCCATGGATAAATAAATCACCTAGAGGGGGGTGTTAATAGGTTATTTGTCTCTTTTGCAATATTTTAAGCTTAACTACTTATGTGAGTCATGTGAATTGATTTATAGTGCTTCCAAGACAATCACATAAACAACACAACAATTTATAGTTGTTCACCAAATTATGGGTACTATACAACCCAGTGTTCGCCCAGTGGGTCCGCCAGGTAGACGAGCGATCCAAGACATTTTTTTGGCCCATCTACTTTGGCATTAAGTGTAGCTCGCCCTATCAACACCATCTGCTTAGGCATTGAGCGGAGCTTGCCCTGTCAACACCATATTCTTAGGCATTTAGTGGAGCTCACTCCGTCAATGCCATCTGCTTAGGCATTGAGTGGAGCTCGCCCTGGTAATTCCATCTGCTTTGGTATTGAGTAGAGCTCACCATCTCAATGCCATCTTCTTAGGCTTTGTGTTGAGCTCACTCTGTCAACGCCATCTGCATAGGCATTAAGTAGAGCTCTCTCTGTCAATGCCATATGCTTAAGCATTGATTGGTGCTAGCCCTATCAATGCCATCTGCTTAGGCATTGAGTGGAGCTCGCCCTGTCAACTCCATCTTCTTAGGCATTCAGTGGAGCTCGCCCTGTCAACGCTATCTGCTTAAGTGTTGAGTGGAGCTCACCCTGTCAATGTCATCATCTTAGGATGTGAGTGGAGATCTCTCGGTCAACGCCATCTACTTAGGCATTGAGTGGAGCTCGCCCGGCCAACGCCATCTGCTTAGGCATTGAGTGGAGCTCTCCTTGTCAACGCCTTCTTCTTGGCGGTTGAATGGAGCTCGCTCTATCAATGACATCTGATTTAGCATTGAGTAGAGCTTGCCATGACAGTAGGCCCGCTTCTGCTAGGCGGCGCGAACGACCCATGCGAGCCAAATGCGACCAGCCCACGCTCACCTAGAAGGCAGCCCTCCTACAGAATAGGCCAGCTAGCCTACAGACATCAGACTACCTCCGCGCGAGGCGAGCCGTGGGAGCCCGGGTCACGCTCGCAAGAGAGAGGCGAGCTGTGAGCTTTAGGGTCGCGTCCGCCCCGTAACATGGCGGGTTGTTCCCGTTTTCAGCCTATGCGTGAGGTGCAGGTATCGTACCGTTAGCCAAATTTGGCCTACTCAAACCTGATTAGGTCTGCTTTTAGCTCTCCAGAACAGTAGAGTTACATTATTGGAAGACCACATTTGGCTGTATATAGCCATTCGAAACAGCGGGGGTGCGATATTTGCAGACTATTTTCAGAAAACTATAAATAGACCCAAGGGGGTACCTTTGATTGCATGCTTAATTGTGTCACAGTCTTCTTGCGCTTTATGAGGTATCCTTAGCTCAGTATTTGGCTAGGGAGGGGAAGCGCTATAAGTTCTTCTTGGTGTGTGGTGGGACCTCCACGTCGAGCCCTTAGGTCTACCACATGTTCTTTTTCTTTAGTCATTTGGCTCGCAAGAGAGAAGTATGTGTGAGATCACCCCTTCCCCAAGAGTGAACTCCATAAAGACTGAGTTTTAGGTTTCAATATTTTTGGTGTGGTGATCCTGGAGAGTTGTCAATACAGAAAATATTCAGCAGGCTTGATGACCGGAGGAGAAGGGCAAATTTCAGACACGGTCGACTCGCCACCCCATCCCCCTCTCGCCACGGTAGGGATGTTCGAGGAGTTCTGGCAGTAGGTAATTAGCCTCTTCATGTTCGCACTCGGCGCACGTGCCGAGTGCTCGAAACCATCTGTTCCAATCACCGCCGCCCAGCCTCTAGGTGAGGATGCCCCGGCTCGACGATCTGGGAAGGAGGTCGTAGAGGAGGGGAGTGGGCGCGATTTCCCCAGGAGAGTGCTCTTCCCTAGGTCGGTGAGTGGAGGCAAGTTTGGCGAGATAGGGGTGCGAGAACCTCCTGCTCGCCTAGTAGGGAGAGGCAGCCCCTTTATCGAGTTGGATTCTTATACTCCAATTCCAGAGGGATTCAGGGAGCCGGAGATGTCCTACTACACCAGGAAGGATGACCCAGTCTAGTACATCAAATGGTTTGAGGATGCGGTTTCGATAAGGCAGAAGTCAGATGCCTTTTAGTGCAGACACTTTGCCATCACCTTCAAAGAAAAGGCAAGGGAGTGGGTCAACTTGCTACCGACCAACTCAATCTACTACTTCGAGGATCTACGTCGGGGGTTCATGTTGAGATTCACCACTTCCAAGAAAATGAAGAAGCAGTCGGAGTCCCTATTTTTGAGAATTACTTAGACCATTTTTCAGGAGGAGATTACCCAGGTCCAAAAGATGTCCAGGCACACCCTAATGATGGCCTTCACCTTGGGGCTGCAATAATGTTTCTTCAGGATGGGTCTAAAGAGGGTGCCACCTCTCTCCTATGAGGAGTTGATGGAGAGGACGATAAGGTAAGTCGAAGGGGAGGCGTCAAACCCCAAGTTCGCGAATAAGTTAGCCAGGTGGGCCACGGAGTAGGACATTGGGCTAGGAGGTGGCTGAGGTCATTAGGTGAGGAGAGCTGAACACTAGTAGTGGGAACAGTAGTAGCTGTAGCTGCAGCATCCGAGGTGGGGATGCCAGGAGCCGAATAATCGGATCGTTTGGAGGAAACAGGAGTGGAAGGATCAGGGCCAGCGGAGAGGTTTCTATGGAGGAGACAATCTCCAGGAGGGCTAAGGTCAGCTCCGACATCTAGGAGGGAGCCAGGGATAGAGGCCCCCTCTCCCCGATCAACACCAGTCTATGGTAACAGCTATGCAAAGATGGAGAGGATAGTGTAGGAGGAGCCGAGAGGTCAGGGTAAAGTTACGCTAGTGGGACTTCCACTAGGAGGAGGGGCACGCTACGGCCACGTGCCCGGAGTTCCTTGAGATTAGGGGAAATAGGGATCAACAGTAGCAATTGAACCGCAAGGGAGTGCAGATTGAAGAGGTCCGACCTATAGTAGAGGAGGATAGGTGTGAGGACTGAGCCAATGTTGGAGCCCGAGGAGGGATCAGAGTGATTTGTGGGGGGGTGGGGGTCAAGGCTTCTTGGACGACAAGACTCCACACCATGTACCGCCAAAGAGTTGGCTCCACATCCCAAACCCCAACCCCGGATGAGAAGATCACTTTTCAAGGAAAGACATGCAAGATAATGAGGATCCCTTCTGCGACGCATTGGCTATCAGGACTGCAACCGAGAATTTCACTATATCTAGGATCCTCATTGAAAATGGAAGCTCGGTCAAAGTCATATTCAAGAAGGCATTTGATGCGGTGAAGGTGGAGTCCCATAGGGTGCTGTCCTCGGATGGGCCTCTATTTGAATTTTTGGGGGAAAGGAAAGAAGTGGAAGGTGGGGTGGGGCTCCACATCACTCTGGGGCAGGGGGCAGTCCTGAAACTGCAGGTTCGTCATCATAGATGTCCCCAGTAGCTATAATGCCATCTTTTGATGGCCCATCATCAGCACCTTCCATTGCATCCCCTCATCCTTCCACCAAAGCTTGAAGTTCAACGTCGATGGTATCCAAGTACGGGTCCGAGGAGACCCCAAGGTGGCGAGGGAGTGCTACGTCATCATAGTAAATTCCATTTCCTATAAGAGGGTGCCGAGGAGATGGAGCATAGGATTGAGGTGGGGGAGCAGGAGGCAGGAGGAGTGGAGATGGAAGTGGAAGAGAACCGCACCAAGGTGAGGGTTGTAGAGGAAATCAGGGAAAAATCGGCCGAGGCAATGGCCGTGGAGGAGGCTGAGGAGGAGGTCCTTATCCCAGGACAGGGGGATGTAAGAGAATGGGGAGAGCTATCTCATTTGGAGGCTGCAGAAGAGGTAGGTGATATAGAAGTTCTCACCCATGGAGGCATGGTGGAGAAGGTATGCATCAGGGGGGGCTGACCCCGATGGACTAGGAGAGGATGCTGACATGCATCCAAAAGAACATGGACATCTCCCCTTAGAGTGCAGCAGAAATGTCGGGGATTGATGCAGATATTTCCTGTCATAGCCTCAAGCTGGATCCAGAAGCTCGCCCCATCCAACAGAAGAACAGTTCCATCGCGGACAAGATAGTCTAACCCATCAGGTAGGAGGTGGCCAAGATCCTGAAGGCCTGCTTTGTATCCGAAATCCAATACCCTAGCTGGGTCTCCAACGTTGTAATGGTTAAAAATGAGATGGCCGGTGGAGAATGAGTGTTGATTTTTCTTTGCTAAATAAATCATGTCCTAAGGATTTTTATCCCTTGCCTCGAATCGACGCGTTGGTTGACTCAGCTGTCAGTTTTACTATAATAAGTTTTTTAGATGTGTTTTCAGGTTATCATTATATCTGGATGCACCTTCCCGATGCGAAAGATTTCTCCTTCATCGCAGGGGATGAGTGTTATTGCTACAAAATGATGCCCTTTGGGTTGAAAAATCCAGGGGCAATAAACCAAAAGATGATGGATCGGGTCATCCAAGAGAAAAAGTGGAGGAACCTCGAGGTGCATGTGGATGATCTGAAGATCAAAATCCAGGAGGTGGACTCCTATCTCTGGGATCTAGAGGAGACCTTCGGTACCCTCTGGAGAAATAAGATGAGGTTGAACCCCTTGAAGTGTGTCTTCGGGGCAAGCAGGTGTAAATTTCTAGGCCATCTCCTTACTCCTGCAGGTGTGGAGCCGAATCCTGACGAGGTCAAGGCAATCAATGAATTGAGGTCACCTCAGAATGCTAAGGAGTTCTAGCGATTGACTGGAAAGTTGGCAGGGCTAAGTGGGTTCTTTTCCCTTGCTGGGGAGAAATGCTCTCCCTTCTTCAAAGCGTTGAGGGGAGGAAAGAAGTTTGAATGGACTAAGGAATGCGAGGAGGAATTCCATGCCTTAAGAAGCAGTTAACTCAGTCCCCCTACTCAAAGGGCCGAAGGAGGGGGATGATCTATCTTTATATCTCAGGGTCAGGGTAGAGGCCTTGAGTTCAGTCCTGGTTTGGGAAGAGGGGAAGAAGCAGCTGCCCATATACTACGTAAGTCGGGTCTTGAGGAAGGCAGATCTTCGTTATCCCATCTTTGAGAAGCTGGCATTTGCTCTGGTTATCTTGGCCTGGAGGCTCTGACCTTACTTCCAAGCACACTCCATTTGAGTGATGACGGACCACCCCCTCTGCAACATCTTCGAGTGGGTAGAGCATTCGGGCAGATGAGCAAAATGCTGAGTAAAGTTGAGTGAGTTTGATATCTCCATTGTCCCTCGCCTCTCGATCAAGGCCCAGGCAATGACCAACTTTCACGCAGATTATGTGGTCGAGGTGGCGGAGGAAGAACTCACCTTCCCGGTTCCATGGAAAGTGATGGTAGATGGCGCATCGGGAAGACATTCCTTAGGGGTGGGGTTGATCTTGGAGAGCCCCTAGGGAATGAGGATCGAGAAAATGGTGGTGGTGCAAAATCCCATCTCTAACAATTAGGCTGAGTATGAAGTATTGATACCCTGATTGCGCCTAGCGAGGGAACTAGGGGTGCATGGCGTAGTGGTCCTCACTAACTCCATAGTGGTAGCCTCCCAGATTAATTTGGAGTGTTAGGCAAGGAAACCTACTATCCAATTATACTTGGCAAAGTTGAAGGGGTCATATGTATGTTCCAGACCTTCTCAATCCGGCATGTGCCACGGGGGGAGAGTGAGCACGTTTATCATCTAGCCAATCATGGCCCTTGGGTGGGGGGGTACCATCACTAAGCAGTTCCGTCTGTCCAACCAAGAGGGAGAGCTGATGGAGGTGGACCAATGCCCCTCGTAGATGGATCCTTTCACAACTTTCCTTTCCATAGGGAGATTTCCAGAGGGGATGGACAAGAAGCAATTCAAGCACAAGTCAGCATATTACCTCATGCACGACAAGAAACTGTACAGAAAGACCCTCTCGGGAATATTAACACGTTTTGTGTCCGAGGGAGAGGCCCTGAGGATTTTGGAAGAGTTCCACTAAGGGGAGTGCGGGAGTCACTCTGGGAGTCAAACCCTGGAGGGGAGGATAGTCAGGATAGGATATTTCTGGCCAACCCAAGGTCATGATGTCGCGGAGTTTGCAAAGAAGTGCCACAAGTGTCAGCTGTTTGCCCCCCTCCAACTTCAACCAGATCAGCGGCTCAGGAGTATTATGACCCCCTATCCCTTTGCCATCTAAGGAATGGATTTTGTAGGGCCTTTACCCCAAGCCGGCGGATAGAGGAGGTTCATATTGGAGATGATCGACTATTTTTCTCAGTGGTTGGAAGTAAAGGCGCTGGCAAAGGTGACCTCCTAGGTAATCAAGAACTTTATATGGGGGTAGGTCATCTGCTTGTATGGTCAGCCCTAGACCATAGTCACGGAGAATAGGACTCAGTTCGCCAGCGCCGAGTTCATCAACTTCTGCGGGAACTCGGGATCGATCTCATGTTTTCCTTGGTTCACCATCCCAAGAGGAACGGGTAGGTTGAGGCGGCGAACAAAATCATCGTCAACCTCCTCAAGAAGAAAGTGGAGAATTTGAAAGGTAGCTGGGTGGAGCAGCTTCCTTTGGTTCTCTGGGCCCTGAGAACCACTCCCAACACGACCATAGGGGAGACCCCCTTCCAGCTCTCTGGTGATCGCTTTCCACTTAAGAAAAGAGAGCCGATATAGAAATCCAACTAGGCAAGTATACCTATCGAACTGTAGCTAGGGGACACAAGTGTCGTATTAAAATCCGGGAACTGTTGTGTACACTTACTCACACGAAGACTATTATTTTATCGACGGAAAATCTTTAGGGATAAAGAGAAAATTAAACACACTAAAGAAATGAAATATTATGCTAAAAAGAGAACTAATGCAGTTAAATAGAAAGCATAATAGAAGTTATTACAATGAAGGATTGGAACGATGAAATGGAAATGCACTCAATCGAGAATCACCTCGGCTAAAGTCGATTAAAAACCCGATAAACAGACCTAAGCTTAATAGGGTAATGGTCCTTGACCATGGTGGTTCCTAAAGCTTGCACGCTTCTCTCGAAGTCATTCCCAACTGAGTTTAGGAAGGTCTTACCGACTCTCGTCTAAATCGGAGACTTAAAGCTCGCTTTATGTGGTGAACCCCACTATTGGATTTTACTCCAATCCGGGAGATTTGGACATCTGCCTCTCTTGAGGGGTGCATACAACTCTCTTTACTCTTGAATGCTCACTTCAAACTATCAGCCTCTTGGCTAGCCAAGAATGAAAGCTATATTGGGAATTATATATCGACAATATAATTCTAACCGAGAAAAATCAAGAGTAATTCGAGGCACTAAACCCTAAAAAGTAAAGGTAATTTCAAAGCATCATAACTTAATCACTCGAACCTGGGATCATCAAGATCGAGTACAAGGAGGATTAGTTTATCATAGTGAAGTGGAGGAGGAGGGATGAGTAGTAAAGCGTTAAGAACACAAAGATAAAAAAGAACACTTTTATTACTAATAGAAGAGAAATACACTTGAAAAAGGAAATTGCAATTGCATGAATTTGAAAACCTATTCTAGCCCTACATTAAGCAACTAGAGCAAGAGCAAAGATTACAACAAAAGCTATTTCAAAAGCTAAAATTATACTAAGGTTAAGAAAAACTATAATGAGAAAGAGAGAGAGGGAGAAAAAGCATAAAAACACTAGTTAACAAATGGGCAGCACCACCCCTCTAAACCCAAACTTGTCTGAAATGGAAGGGGGGACAACTGAATTTATATATTTTTTTATTGGGTTAGTCACGCTCTAGGTCATGCCCGGGGAGGGCGTGTCAAGGTGTATGACAAGTACGGGGTTGACCCCGGGTTCTAGATTCTGGCGGGAAGGATGATTGCTTCTTTACAATTGTAGACACGCCCTAGGTCACCCCCATATAGGGGGGCGTGAAACGTATTTCAAGTCTCAATCATTGATCGAAAATATGTCAGTCTTGGAAAAGGAGCGAACACGCCCTGGGTCACGCTCGTGATAGGGGGCGTGATAGTACTATTGCCGTGCGGAGGCGAAACAGCATTTAATGCGGCGGTAGGCTTCGGGCAGAGGGCGAGATGCCCCATGTCGCTCCCTGGGACACGCCCGGAGAGGGCATGTTAGGGGGGCATGACAGTTGTTTTTCCTGTTATTTGGTCTTTATCAGTAAGCTTCCTTGGGATCGGGTGACACGCCCTGTGACATGCCCAGGGAGGGCGTAACAGGGGGGAGTGTCAGGTCATTTTTGGCCAAAATTCTGGAAACCTACAAAAAGAAAAGAAAATGTTAGTCGCAATAATGTTTACATTAGAAAGATTAAAATTAAGCTAATAAGACACTATTAGCGCCTTCAAAACTAGAAAATACAACAATAATTTAGGCTACAAAATGTATTATCAAATTCCCCCAAGCATAAGCTTTGCTTGTCCCCAAGCAAAAATATAAAAACTAGATAATCATAAAAAGTGACTAATTAAAAGATTGTAATTATGCTAACACAAGTACTATGCGAAATTGTAAGTAGGGAAAAGGTGAAACGTAAATCTAAAATTATTATTTAGGTGTGGTTTAACTTATATAAACTTTACTCAACGAAAATAAATCATCTAAAATTTTGACGAAATTCTTTAAATTGATTTAAGCAAAGCAACAAAAATAAAAAAAACGCATCGAGTTGTTACTAGATCCAAGCAATGCATTATAATTATATCAATTAAATAACAAAAATCTAAGTTTAAATCAAAAACTAAGACAGATTTACTTTTCTTCTTTTCTTAGTTATTTAAAAAATTCAAAAACATTAATCAAAAGGACTTAATAGGACCGAAACGTTTGGTTTAGGATTATGATTAGTAGTGGAATTCAAAGATAAACATGGAGGCTTAAAATCACAATAAACCAAAAGAAAGAGTTTCAAAAATTTTCATCTTAAACAAAATATTTTTCTTTTTTTTTCTTTTCTTTTTTTTCGTTCTTTTTCTTTTTCAAAATAAAGGCCATAAATATTTTTATTTTCATTTTGAATTGGCCAAACAAAGGTAAACATTTCTTTTGAGCATACTTTTTCAAAAATTTCTCCAAAAATATCACAAAATAACCTATCATAATCATGAAAATTCTTTATGAAACTCAAAAAGGCTAGGGTGATTAGATAGGTTGGAAATTTTGGCTTTGGTGAAAATGATATGAAAAGAGGTGCTAACAAATAAAATTTGAAAAAGGCTCAAAAGTAGCTAACTAGTTGTGAAATTTTTTAGGTTGGAAAGGAAGCTCAAACGAAAAATAAAAACGGCTTAAATCATATTCATGCTTTTAAATTTATTTAAAACATAGATTTGAAACTTTTCAAAAAGCAAGTCATAGATAAAAAAAAAAGATTGATGAAATTATCTTTAAAATAGAAATAATTGGTGACTTGGATCGTTCACATCTGCTACGCTATTCAAAAGTATACCTTACAAAAATGATCCAAAAATGAAAAAGAAAATAATGGATGATGAATTTTTTAGAAAGTAAAGAAAATAAATAACGAAAACCATAATGAAAATACGAGTTTTTGGAAAAAAAAACGTTTTACGTTTACATGCTACCGCAAATTACAAACACAACATGGACAACATTTTACTTGTGAAACATAATTAAAAGGTCAATTAGAAATATTATAATTAATTAAGTTGTTTATATGAGATTTTGAGAAAAACAAAACAAAAATAAGGGGTACAATTGAAATACCAAAACGTCTAAACTATTAAAGTAATAACAAAAAGAATTTTTTTAAATTTTTTTAATATTTTCTAAATTATTTTGGATTTTTAAGATATTCAATTTTTTTTATTTTTGAAAAATATTCACAAAAAGCAAAATATTCACATATAACAAAAAGAAGGTGGAAGTCCTTCCCCAAGCTTAAAATGGAAATTGTCCTCAATGGAGAAAGGAGGTTAGAGATGGAGAGAAAATGAAATTACAGAATTGAAAGTGCAGAATTGAAAAACAGGTACTTCCCCGAATTTATTCGTTGCGAATGCAGATTGATGCCACTGCCCCATGCTTGCGCTTTTGGATCTTCATGAAATGTCATCTTTGGGCTTCGTGATGGATTCAACAACGTTGGAGCAGGCGATCGAAGAAGCTTCAGCTTTTCAAAGCCATCCAGGGCAAAAATTGTAAACTAAAGAAAACAAAAAAAAGATAACTTTGGTTACCTCCCAAGAGGGCCCTTTGTTTAAAGCGTCGTTTGAGCTCGACGCAACAAAATAATAATGTCCAAAAATATTTTTTCCAAAATAATAATAATAAAAGTTTTTAACAAAAAATAAAAAGTTCGATGTTAGAGTTTGTGCGCATAAATTTAACAATGTTTGGACTGACATCATCATCACCAGAGAAATAGAAGTTAAGACACTGACTTTTCACTTTGAAATTACCCTTATCAGGGTATGAAATTAAAATAGCACCATAAGGAAAAACTTCTAAAAGAGAAAATGGCCCAAACCATCACGACTTTAATATGCCCGAAAATAATCATAAACGAGAGTTATATAAAAGAACTTGGTCACCTGGCTTAAAGGTTTTTGGGTGCCTTAAGTGTTTGTGATGAAAATGTTTCGTCCGCTCTTTATAAAATTTTTTGTTTTCGTATGCGTAAGAGCGCCACTCGTCGAGTTCGTTAAGTTGAAATTTTCTAAGGTTGCCGACAGAGTGGGGATCAAAATTTAAAAACCTTAAAGCCCAAAAAGCCCAGTATTCGAGTTCTACGGGTAAATTGCACGATTTTCCACAAACCAACTAATATGGCGTACATCCGAGGGCGGTTATGTACGCTGTTCGATTGGCCCATAGGGCATCATCTAATATGGTTGACCAGTCTTTTCTAGATGTTGAAACAGTCTTTTCTAAAATTCTTTTAATTTCTCTGTTCACTACTTTGACTTGTCCATTAGTTTGGGGGTGGTAGGCAGTTGAAAGTTCAAGCATAACGCCATTTTTAGTAAGGATTTTAGAAAGCTGAGCGTTGTAGAAATGAGAACCCCTGTCACTAACGATGGCGCACGACATTCCGAATCGAGAAAATAATTTTTTAAGAAACGTAACTATGACTCGTGCGTCGTTAGTAGGAAGAGCTTGGACTTCAGCCAACCGAGAAACATAATCTATGGAAACTAAAATATACTTATTCCTAAAGCTAGAAGGAAGAGGGACAACAAAATCGAATCCCCAGAGGTCAAAAACTTCGCACTCAAGGAAATAATTTTATGGCATTTCATTTATATTGGAAATATTGCCCGACTGTTGGCAACTATCACACCTACTCACAAAGGCTTGCACATCTTTAAACAGGATAGGCCAACGCTTAACACTTTGTGAGCGGTGCGAGCAGCTTGATAGTACCCACCTGTCGGTTCTTTATGCAAATGTTTAATAATATCTAAACCTTCTTCATAAGAAACACATCTCCTTATCACTTGGTCCGTACAGGATCTGAAAAGATGCGGGTCCTCCTAAAAGTAGTTCTTCAACTCAGAAAAGAATTTCTTCTTTTGTTGAGAGGAGAACTCTTTTGGGAGCACACGAGCCACTAAGTAGTTTGCGATGTGTGCTAACCAAGGATAAGTATATATGTTAATTGTAAACAACTTCTCATCTGGGAAGAAATCGTTAAAAGATTTTTCATCTAATTTTTCAATAAACGGATTGTCTAATCAGGAGAGATGGTCGGTGGCTAAGTTCTCTGCTCCTTGCTTATCACGGATATCTAAGTCAAACTCCTGGAGGAGTAAGACGCAGCGAATCAAGCGCAGCTTGACATCAGATTTAGAAACAAGATATTTGATGGTCGAATGGTCCATAAAAACAATAATTTTTTAAAGTGTAATATAAGGACGGAATTTATGAAAAGGGAATACTACAGCTAGGATCTCCTTCTCGGTCATGGTATACTTTTCCAATGTAGATGTAAGTGTTTTACTAGCGTAATAGATGGGGTGAAAGTTTTTATATATGCGTTGACCTAATACGGCTCCCACCGCGAAACTACTCGCATCGCACATGATTTCAAATAGAAGGTCTCATACCAGAGCTATCATAATCAGGGCATTAATTAATTTTTCTTTTATTAAATTAAAAGCAGCTAGGCAAAGGTCATCAAAAATAAATGTGGCGTCTTTTTCTAAGAGATTGGTAAGGAGCTTGGTTATCTTGGAGAAGTCCTTTATGAAGCGGCGGTAGAAACTAGCATTACCTAGGAAACTTCTTATAGTATTTTTGTTCATAGGCGGCAGCAGCTTCTCGATAACTTCTATCTTGGCAATATCTACCTCAATTCCTCTCGTAGAAATTTTATGACCCAAAATTAACCCTTCCCTCACCATAAAATGCCATTTTTACCAATTTAGGGCAAGGTTAGTTTCTTCGCATCGTTCTAAGAATTTTTTGAGGTTTTCTAAGCAACTATCAAAAGCATCACCGAACACGAAGAAATCATCTAAGAATACCTCCATAATGCTTTCTACGTACTTGTCAAAGATAGCGAGCATACATCGCTGGAATGTAGCTGGCGCATTGCACAATCCAAACGACATTCTTCAGTAGGCGAAGGTGTCAAAGGGACAAGTTAACGTAGTTTTCTACTGGTCCTCGGGGGAGATGGGGATTTGAAAATACCACGAGAGGGCATCGAGAAAACAATAAAAGATATGGCTAGATAATCTTTCTAAAATTTGATCGATGAACGGCAAGGGAAAGTGATCCTTGCGGGTTGTGTCATTTAACTTATGATAATCTATACACAATCGCCACCTGATCACCGTCTGTGTCGGGATTAATTCATTATTCTCATTACTAACTACTGTTATCCCTCCCTTCTTCGGCACTACCTAGACTGGGCTAACAAACTTACTATCAGATATAGGATAAATAATTCTGGCATCTAAGAGTTTCATAACCTCGCCCTTAAATACTTATATCATGTTTGGGTTATATGGCACTGAGGTTGTATGGAGTTATGCGAATTATCTTCCTTTCAGATTTTGTGAGTGCAGAAAGATGGGCTTATTCCCTTGATATCAGAAATTTGCCATGCAATAGCTCGGTGATGTTTAGGTAAAATTAAAAGAAGTTTAACATTTTACGCATCTGTGAGGTAGGCCGAAACTATTATAGGTAACTTGGAATATTTTTCTAAAAAGGCATACCTAAGATGTTTAGGAAGATCTTTTAATTATAGGGTAGGGGGTTCTTCATATGAGGTTTTAGAAATTCTTTCTTTTTCAAATACCATGTCTTCGTAGACAATTTTTAATGGAAAATTAAAAGGGGTGGGGCTAGTGGCCATGGCGGCTTCATGCATCGATTCAGTTGGAAGAATAGAGGAGGAACAAAAATCAGAAAATTCTTTTTCAAATTCAGAGAGGTGATAGGAGGATTCTTCACTTAAGTGCATCGATTCAGTTGGAAGAGTAGAGGAGGAACAAAAATTAGAAAATTCTTTTTCAAATTTAGAGAGTCAATAGGAGGATTCTTCACTTAGGGCATCCACGAAAAATAGGAGTCGTCATTAGGGTGTTCATCATCGAGGGGGTGATAGATAAAGTCACTTCATCGTCGCCTACTCGAAGAAAAAGCTTACCATTTCTTATGTCAATGATAGCTCGGGAGGTGGCAAGGAAGGGTCGGCCAAGGATCACGAGAAATTCGACGTCTTCTTCGATGTCCAAAATGATGAAGTCCACCGGGAAGATAAACTTGTCGACTTTTACTAAGACAACCTCCACTATTCCTAACGGGTACTTAACAGATCTGTCGGCTAGTTGGATACTCATGTGTGTTGGGTTGAGGAAACCAATTCTTAACTTCTTTAATAACGAGAGGGGCATCAGGTTTATACTCGCACCTAAGTCGGCCATTGAATTCTTGACAAAAAGATCACCAAAGACACACAGAATAGAAAAACTACCCGGGTCACTGATTTTCTTTGGTAAATCGTGTGTCAAGACCGCAGAGCACTCGATATTTAACGTGACATGCGAAAGGTTCTCTAACTTCTTTTTGTTAGTCAGGAGGTCCTTAAGGTACTTAGGGTACTTTGGCATCTTGGAGATCGCTTCGTGGAAGGGCAGATTTATGTGGATTTGCTTAAACATTTCTAAGAAGCGGGTGTAGTGATCATCCTGACGTTGCTTATTAAGTTCGGAAGGGTATGACGGGGTTGGATTATTTTTAAAGATGGGTGGTGAAGTGTGCTCTTTTTCTAAAATGGGAGTGGTAACTTCTTCAGTAGAGGGTGGAATTTTTAAAACGGGGGTGGAGCTTGCCTCGAGCCCTTCACTAACCCTACTGGAAACTTGCTTCCCACTCCGAAGAGTTAAAGCTTTTGTTTGCTCTCTCGGGTTGGGCTCGGTATTGGAAGGAAGAGACCCTACGGGTCACTTAGAAATTATTTTTGCGAGCTGTCCAACTTGATTTTCAAGACTTTTAACGCTTCCAGGAAAGGTTCTTATAGTAGCGTCATTTGTGGTTATATATTAAGAAAGTAACTCCTACAATCTTGGAGGTTTTAGATAGTTTTGAAGAGGTGGTGGTGCAGAAAAACAGTTTTGTGGTGGCGGGCACATTACGTTCGAGGGATACTCCACGAAAAATTCGGGTGATTTCTTAAAGCAGGATTATAACTATTCAGAAAAGAAAAACTGGGAGCAGGAAAATTCGCAGTAGAAAAATTATTAAAATCATTTCTAGGAATATTATTAACCAAATCCAATTGTTCGAGAGTAGGGGTTACGGATTCCCATACCTGAGGGGCGGAGGCAGCAGTCATCTCTAAAATTTTTTTGCTTAATATTTTAACTTGTAGAGCGAGCTGGGAGACATTGTCCACTTCAAAGATACCTGCAGGTTTGTTTGGGCGAGACATAGGCACATTCCACTGATAAGTGTTCATGGCCATGTCCTCGAAAATATCAAGAGCAACTTCCGGGGTCTTATGGTTTAAAGTGCCGCCAGAAGCTGCGTCTATCATTTCCTTTGTATTTTGATTTAGCACGTTATAAACGTTTGCACTTGTAACCATACAGGCACCGCGTAATGTGGGCATCGTCTTAATAATTCTTTAAATCTTTCCCAAGTTTCATATAAGGTTTCGGAGTCTATTTGTGCGAAAGCATAAATGTCATTCCTAAGTTTTTCACTTTTAGCTGGCGGAAAATACTTCGCCAAAAATTTTTCAGTTAATTAATCCCAGGTTGTGATGATGTTTTTAGGTAGAGTATTCAGCCACTGCTTAGCCTTAGTTCTAAGAGAAAAATGAAATAATCTTAGCCTAATAGCATCATTTGTAACACCACATATTTTGAAGGTATCACAAATTTCAAGAATGCTTGTTATGTGTGCGTTCGGATCTTCATCATAAAGTCCGCCATATTGCACATACTGCTGCACCATTTGAATTATGCTAAGCTATAGTTCGAAGTTATTATTAGCTATGGAAGGGCGCACTATACTAGATTCTTTTCCATCTAGATTTAGTCATGCATAATAGGACATAGGACTATTCCCGACCTCTTCCACGTGGGGTTCTTCCATTCTTAAAGTAGAGAATTACTCGGAGTCCTCAACCGGTACTTGGAGAGTAAGACCTTGAAATCATGATCTTCTCCAAAGAGTACGCTCAATTTCGTGGTCCAAGTAAAAAATAACCGACGGACTCCCGCGGGTCATGCACTAAAAGAAGAGAAGAGAAGAAAGATAAATAAATAAATTAGAGAAAGAAAAGAGAAACTAAATTTTCTTTTGAAATAGATTTTTTTAATATAATTTAACTCCAGAACGTCCTAAGGGCTACCCAATGAAGGGTTCGCAAGGTACTAGATAAGATAGTGGTACTTAAAGCCCTTTGCCCTTTTCGAGAGAATAAGGTGGCGTAGAAAAATTTTGAAGTGGGTTTCAATTAAGAGCGATAATAAAATATTTTAGAATTTTAAATTTTTTTTGAAGCAGGATGAGAAAGAGAAATGATAAAAGTAATAAGTTCGTGTTTTTGATATATCAACAAAAGTTGCTCCCCGACAACGGTGCCAAAAACTTGGTGATCGCTTTCCTCTTAAAAAAAAGAGCCGAATTTGTAATCCAACAAGGCAATTATACCTATCGAACTGTAGCTAGGGGACACAAGTGTCGTATTGAAATCCGGGAACTGTTGAGTACACTTACTCACACGAAGAATATTATTTTATCGACGGAAAATCTTTAGGGATAAAGAGAAAATTAAACGCACTATAGAAAGTAATTATTACGCTAAAATGAGAACTAATGCAGTTAAATAGAAAACATAAAAGAAGCGATTACAACGAAGGATTGTAATGATGAAATGGAAATGCACTCGATCGAGAATCACCTCGGCTAAAGTCGATTAAAAACACGATAAACAAACCAAAGCTTAATAGGGTAAAGGTCCTTGTCGTGGAGGTTTCTAAAGCTTGAACACGCTTCTCTCAGAGTCGTGCCCAACTGAGTTTAGGAAGGTCCGACCGACTCTCGTCTAAATCGGAGGCCTAAAGCTCGCTTTACGTGGTGAAACCCACTATTGAATTTTACTTCAATCCGGGATATTTGGACGTCTGCCTCTCTCGAGGGGTGCGTGTGATGGTTAAAACTCGCGGTGCCCGGCAGGGTGGGGTTGTTTAAAAAAGAAGAGGAAGCGGTGGTTTTATTTATTTAGAAAGGAAGGGAACACAGATTTATTATCTATAAAAAAAGGTTGAAACCGAGTTTTCACGAAAGGGAGGCAAGTGCACCTATCGCGTGTAGTACAGGATATTCCCGGGGAGGAATATCGGGGTCGTATTGTTCTCGGGGTCAGTTTGCCTATTTATACTTTTTCCCTGAATGAACTATTATTTTACCAATAATATTTTTGGTTGGTTGATTAATTAATTAAATGGCTTATATAAAATATATAAAGTAGAAAAAATGAAAGCAAAAAAATGCAGGAAGGCCGATGAATAAATAACGCGACGATATCAAATTGAATTAAAATTAAAATAAACTTTTAATAAAAACAGATCCTAAATTTCTAATTAATCAAGGCGGAGACATGGCCGTGGAGGTTCCAAAAGAATGAGCTCACTTATCTCTAGGACTATCGCGAACCTGAACATTAAGACTATTTGACCGAACGTTTGTCCGACCAAGGATTTCTCTTAATGCCCGCATTATGCTAAGAACCCCGCTATTAGGTGGGGAACCCAATCCGGTAGAGTTACGCGCCTCCTCTCTCAACGGTAAGTGCGGAACTCTCTTTACCCAAGGGTGATCGGTCCATACCCACGGCCTCTCGGCCACCTGCGTATGGACAATGAAAATAGATTCCACACATTGATATGTGGTCCTACGCGTCGTTAACCCGAGGCAAACCTTAAGTACTTTTAATTAACGATAAAAAGAGGACCTTTAATTATTTAAAGCGATTTTATCAATCCTAGTGCTCTTCGATATTGAGGGATAAGAGTGGTTAGCCACTCATCGGAATGGGGATGGCTTAAGCTAGAAAGCGATAAAAGGAAAGCAGAAAATGAAAGCAGTAAATAAAGCAGTAAAGGAAAGCTGTAAAGAAAGCAGTAAATTGCGAGTTCTAGCTCAAATGAGTTGGCGGGAATAAATGAAAGCAAGCCCTAACCAAATGAGTAGGAGGAATTAAATGCACCCACATACGCACTCTACAGAAATGAACACACACACACACAATGTCCTACTCAAATGAGTAGGAAGAAAATGAAAGCGGTAAATTGCAAGTCATACTTAAATGAGTAGGCGGGAAATAAAAGCACGCCATTTAACTCTTAACGAGTAGGAGGAAATAAATCCACACACGCACTCTACATAAATTGAAAGAAAGCTATGAAAATTAACTCCTACATGCACGCACACGTACAAGAATGAGAAAAACTAAGTTATCGAAAAATTAAAACGACTACATTTCTATCGCTAGAATGCGGTAGAAATGCATAAAAAGAGAAAATAAAAATTAAACGAGCAAGAAGTTTCGAAAATTAAAATGAAAAGCTAAAGGGCGAAAAATTAAAACGACAACATTATCATTCTTATATTTTTATAAATACACATAAAAAGTGGAAATAAAGCCAAAAAAGAACGAAAAGTTTTACGATCCTAAAAATGCTAAGTTAAAGAAAATAAAAACAACACTTTTTGAAACGCTTTTATATAATTATAAGAATGAATACAAACATAAACAGAGAAAGCTAAACATAACAAAGTACGATGTACGAAAATAAAACGCGCAACATAATTGCTAGAAATGCGGTAAAAATCCTAAACTAAACAAGTTATAAGCTAAAATGAAAACATACAAACACAAAAAAGGAACTAAAAATTACTTAGAGTAGGGTGCTTCCAAATGAATTTTTAATACTACGCAAAGAGAAGAAAATTGCAAATTTTATTAAAATATAAGTGATTTCATGAAAGTTAAAATGAGAAAACAAATACAAACTAAAAGAGAGAGAGAGAGAGAGAGAGAGAAATTCCATTACATAGTATTAAAAACCTAATGGGCAGCACCTACCCTAAGCGAAGTGGTGAAAAAGGTAGACAGGAGAGCATACTGAAAGCTCTTATTTATAGACAAATTTTCGGGTGCGACATGCCCTAGTCACGGGCGTGATAGGGGGCATGTCGGGACTGTGCATGATTCGATCTCACGATTTGACGGCAGAGCTAACTTTGGAAATGTAAATGTGGCAGTCACGGGCGTGTCAAGTTTGTCACGGGCGTGTCGGGGGGGGGGGGGGGTGACTGGACAGTTGGGTGGAGGAAGTCAATTTGATCTTTGATGGTTAGAAGCATTGAGTGTTGTCATCGACACGGGCGTGTTGAAATGAACACTAGCGTGACAGCTGGCATCGAGGCATTGAGTGTCGAGTTGTTAGCGTTGAGTGTGTTCTGTCTCGACGGCGTTGAGTGGTTTACGCGGGCGTGTCGAGTATGGAAACGGGCATGTCCCGCTCTGGTTGATGATGGCGTTGAGTGGCGTTCAGAGGTGAATAGTGAAAGCATTGAGTGGCGTTGAGTGACTGACACGGGCATGTCGATCATGGGACACGGGCATATCAGGTCAATTTTTGACTTCTTCCTGAAAAATTTCAGAAAATCAAAATAAACTTTAGTTAGAAAATATTTATAAAAAGAAGCAATTTATTGAATAAAACAAACTAAAAAAGAAAAACTAAACTATAATAACTTAATAAAAATACTATAAAATAGGTATATTTACAACTTATCAAATACCCCCATACTTAAGCTTTTGCTATTATTCCAGAGCAAAAGTTGGAGATGAACTTATAAGAAATAATAAAAATTCTAAATTTTCTATTGCTTAAATTAATTGAAAGAAAGATCAAAATAAACATCCTGGGTACTAAACTTAAATCCTAAATTATGAAAATGTTAAAAATTTAGGAAATGTTTCAAAAAGACTTCTAAACGAAACAAATAGAAGCGAAAATTAGTTTTATTAGTTTTACAAAGATGGATTGGAAATATATAAAAAATAATAGCTAAAAAGAAATTTTGAGGAAATAATGCCATTTAAAAATTATGCTCTCAAAAAATTTTAAATTAATCCTAGAATCATTGAAATTGGCTAAGTGGTTTGGTGGTTTATGAAGAGGACTTGGATTTTAGAGGCGAGGTAATTTTTTCTCGAACCTCGATATATATATATTTTTTGAATGTTAAGGAAAATGAAATCTTATTTTCCTAACATATATAATATTTTTTTTCTTTTTCTCTTTTCATAAATAATAAATAACCCAATGTATATGTATAGAAGTAATGAATTTTATCCTCTTACTCCGTAACATATAATCTTTTTAAATATTGGGTGCCTATGTTTACGGAACGAAATCTTATTCCCATTGACATACGATCTTTTAAGGGTGAAAGTGGGGAATCATGCCAAGTAAGGCATGAAAAAAAGTGGAGATGGGTTTATATTATTTTCAAAAAGAAAACTAGATTTCAATAAAAAAAAGTTTTGAGAACAACCTTTTTAAAAAGAACGTTCCTATATTTCTAAAAGCATGAAATAGAAATGATTGAAATCCATGGTTGTTATTTTCTAACATAAAAGACGAGCTTCTATTTACAAAAATTAGAAGTGGTGGTGAAAACAGGTTCCCAATTATAAGGAAAAGACATAAAAAAATTCTATTAAAACTTAACCCGAGACACTTAAATCTATCAAACTTTAATTAATAAACAAATAGTAAATAAAAAATAAGTAAAATTTGCTTATAAATAAACTCGAAATTAGATATTTGGAGAGAGAAAATGGGTTAAGACATGAGATATTCAATTTATTTGTTTCATAATAATCGATTTTTTGGGATTTTAGGGTTTTTATCTTCTTCTTTTTGTGTTTTGATTATCATCTTTTTATTTATTTATTTTTAGAGTTATTAATTTTTTTGGATTTTTGGGTTTTCAATTTTTTTATTTTTGATTTATTAAGGTTATTTACAAGAAAGGGGAAAGAAAGAGGTGTTATAAAAAAAGGGAAAAAAGTGGGAAAAAAATAATTACAAAGTAAAAAAAAAACTTGATCGCCCGCGAACAGACTCTTCTTTAAGTGGTTGGTTCGATGATTCGAATGTCGCGGAGCGATATACATTTTTCTTGAGTTTTTTTTAATTATAAAGACAATAAAGATTTTTTTTTTGAAGTTTTAAATTTTTGCAATTTTTTTTGGTATTTTTGATTGGGTCAAGAAAATAAAAGAGCGAAAAATAAGAAACACCCCTATACTAAAGTCAAACATTATCCCTAATGTTGCACTAAGTATAAGGAACAATATATATAAAGAAAAGTTAATGCATTTATGTACAAAAAATAAAAACAGGAGTTAAGAAAAGCTTCCCTGAAAACACATTTGGGGAGGCCCGTTAATGATGACCTTGCAAAAGTTAAAGTAAAATCAAAAAGATAAGTGTGGGGTGCCTCCCAGGAGCATTATGTTTATAGTCGTGTAGCTGACTTTATTTAGGTGGTTGTTATAATTATAGGAGGGTGTTATTTAGGGAGGTGAGAAAATTATTTTAAGGGCGGCTATATAATTAACTAATTTTTTTTGTTTTTAAGAATAAATTTTTTTTCATATAAATTTTTTTTTTTAGATTGTCTAAAATAAAAGAGGAAAGAAAAGAGAAGAAAAGAGGTAAGGCGGCCGGACTTTTAAAATGTATATACTATATATATTATATATATTACTTATATAAAAAAATTGGTGTTTTTTTTATTTTTGAAATAAAAAATAAGAAAATAAAATGAAAATAAGATAAAGGTACAAAATATAATGAACGAAATATATATATTTTTTTTTTGAATTTTGATGAAAAATAAGAGAAAATTTATCATCAATTTTTTAAATTTTTAAATTTTTATTTTTTTAGTTTTTGATTTTTTTAGATTTTTAAGGTTTTTATTATTTTTTTTAGTAGTTAGTATTATTGATATTATTATTGTTATTATTATATTTTTTTGGTTGGGTATTTTTTTGTATATAAAAGGTAAAATTAATAGTTTTCAGGAATTCAAAATAGCAAAACGAGAGTTCCCCGGCAACGGCGCCAAAAACTTGACGGTTGAAACTCGCGGCGCCCGGCAGGGTGGGGTTGTTTTTTAAAGAAGAGGAAGCGGTGGTTTTATTTAATTAGGATGGTGGGGCGCGCGGATTTATTATCTACAAAAAGGGTTGAAACCGAGTTTTAACAAAAGGGAGGCAAGTGCACCTATCGCATGTAGTACAGGATATTCTCAGGGAGGAATATCGGGGTTGTATTGTTCTCGGGGTCAGTTTGCCTATTTCTACTCTTTCCCTGAATGAACTATTATTTTACCGATAATATTATTGGTTGGTTGATTGATTAAATGGCTTATATAAAATATATAAAGTACAAATAATGAAAGCGTAAAAATGCAAGAAGGCCGATGAATAAATAACGCGACGATATCAAATTGAATTAGAACTAAAATAAACTTTTAATAAAAAAAGATCTTAAATTTCAAATTAATTAAGGCGAAGACTTGGCCGTGGATGTTTCAAAAGAATGAGCTCACTTATCTCTAGGACTATATTATGCAGTGGGCCAAGAGCCGTCCCGCTCTGACGGTAGTCATATCCTAGCCAGAGGGGCACGTCCAGCGATACACAGCCAGGCTGCCGCCCAAGCACCCCACCCGAGCCTGTACCTATTCTCAGCGTGGCAGGATGTTGAGGAGAGGTCTCGAACCCAGCCCCCTTGATAAAGAGCTTTCCTAACAGCTCTCATCACCAACTGAGCTGCAGCTGGTGATGAGAGCTGTTAGGAAAGCTCAGTTGGTGATGAGAGCTGTTAGGAAAGCTCTTTATCAAGGGGGATGGGTTCGAGACCTCGCCTCAACATCCCACCGCGCTGAGTATAGGTGCAGTCATGGGTGGGTTGCTTGGGCTGCAGCCTGGCTGTGTATCGCTGGATGTGCTCCTCTGGCTAGGTTGTGACTACCGTCAGAGCGGGGCGGCTCTGGGCCCACTACATCACTAAAGCTCACCTTAACATTAAGACTATTCGACCTAACGTTAGTCTGACAAAGGATTCCTCTTAATGCCCGCATTACGCTAAGAACCCCACTATTGGGTGGGGAACCCAATCCGGTAGAGCTACACGCCTCCTCTCTCCAGGGTAAGTGCGGAACTCTCTATACCTAAGGGTGATCGGTCCATACGCACGACCTCTCAGCCACCTGCATATGGATAACGGAAATAGAGCCCACACATCGATATGTGGTCCTACGCATCGTTAACCCGGGGGAAACCATAAGTACTTTTAATTAAGAAGAAAAAGAAGACCTATAATTATTTAAAGTTATTTTATCTGTCCCAATGCTCTTTGATATTGAGGGCTAAGAGCGGTTAGCTACTCATCAGAATGGGGACGACTTAACCTAGAAAGCAATAAAAGGAAAGCAGAAAATGAAAGTAGTAAATAAAGCAGTAAAGAAAAGCTGTAAAGAAAGCAGTAAAGAAAGCAGAAAATTGTGAGTCACAGCTCAAACGAGTGGGCGGGAATAAATGAAAGCGATCCCTACCCAAATGAGTAGGAGGAAATAAATGCACCCACACACGCACTCTACGGAAATGAAAACACACACACGCAAAGTCCTACTCAAAAGAGTAGGAAGAAAATTAAAGCGGTAAATTGCAAGTCCTACTCAAATGAGTAGGCGGGAAATAAAAGCACTCCATTTAACTCTTAACGAGTAGGCGGAAATAAATGCACACACGCACGCACTCTACATAAATTGAAAGAAAGCTGTGAAAATTAACTCATACACACACGCACACATACAAGAATGAGAAAAACTAAGTTACCGAAAAATTAAAACGACTACATTTCTACTTCTAGAATGCGGTAGAAATACATAAAAAGAGAAAATTAAAATTAATTGAGCAAAAAGTTTGGAAAATTAAAATGAAAAGCAATGTTGGCAAAAAATTAAAACGACAACATTTTCATTCTAAATTTTTATAAAAACGCATAAAAAGTGGAAATAAAACTAAAAAAGAACGAAAAAATTTTTGATCCTAAAGAGGCTAAGTTAAAGAAAATAAAAACAACACTTTTTGAAACGCTTTTATATAATTATAAGAATGAATACAAACAAAAAAAGAGAAAGCTAAACATAACAAAGTGCGATGTATGAAAATAAAACGCGCAGCATAACGGCTAGAAATGCAGTAAAAATCCTAAACTAAACAAGTTATAATCTAAAAAGAAAACATAAAAACACAAAAAAGGAAAGAAAAATTACTTAGAGTAGGGTGCTTCCAAATGAATTTTTCATACTATGCAAAGAGAAGAAAATTGCAAATTTTATTAAAATATAAGTGATTACATGAAAGCTAAAACGAGAAAACTAATACAAACTAAAAGAGAGAGAGAGAGAAAAAAATTCCCTTATATAGTATTAAAAACCTAATGGGCAACACCTACCCTAAGCAAAGTGGTCAAAAAAGTGGACAGGAGAGCTTACTGAAAGCTCTTATTTATAGACAAATTTTTCGGGTTCGACACGCCCTAGTCACGGGCGTGACAGGGGGCGTGTCGGGACTGTCCATGATTCGATCCAGCGATTTGATGACAGAGCTGACTTCGGGGATGTGCACGTGGCGGTCACAGGCGTGTCAAGTTTGTCACGGTCGTGTAGGGGGAGTGACTGGAATGCTGGGTTGAGGAAGTCAATTTGATCTTTGCTGGCTGGAGGCGTAGAGTGTCGTCATCGATACGGGCATGTCAAAATGAACACGGGCGTGACAGCTTGCGTTGAGGAGTTGAGTGTCAAGTTGATGGCATTGAGTGTGTTCTGTATAGACGGCATTGAGTGGTTGACACGGGCATTTCAAGTATGGACACGGGTGTGTCCCGCTCTGGTTGAAGACGGCGTTGAGTGGCATTGAGAGGTGAATAGTGAAAGCATTGAGTGGAATTGAGTGACTGACACGAGTTTGTCGATCATGGTACACGGGCGTGTCTGGTCAATTTTTGACCTTTTCATGAAAAATTCTAGAAAATCAAAATAAACTTAAGTTAGAAAATATTTATAAAAAAAGCAATTTATTGAATAAAACAAACTAAAAAAGACAAAACTAAACTAAAATAACTTAATAAAAATACTACAAAATATGTATATTTACAACTTATCAGCATACAACTCTCTTTACTCTTGAATGCTCACATCAAACTATCGGCCTCTCGGCTAGCCAAGAATGAAAGCTATATTGGGAATTATATATCGACAATATAATTCCAACCGAGAAAAATCAAGAGTAATTCGAAGGCCTAAACCATAAAAAGAAAAGGTAAATTCAAAACATCATAACTTAATCACTCGAACCTCGGATCATCAAGATTGAGTACAAGGAGGATTAGTTAATCATAGCGAAGTGGAGGAGGGGGGATTAGTAGTAAAGCATTAAGAACACAAAGATAAAAAGGAACACTTTTATTAATAATAAAAGAGAGCTACACTTGAAAAAAGAAATTTGTAATTGCATGAAATTGAAAACCTATTCTAGACCTACATTAAGCAACTAGAGCAAGAGCAAAGATTACAACAAAATCTATTACAAAAGCTAAAACTAAACTAGGGTTAAGAAAAACTAAAATGAGAAAGAGAGAAAGAAGGAGAAAAAAGCATAAAAATGCTAGTAAACAAAAGGGCAGCACCTCCCCTCTCAACACAAACTTGTCATAAATTGAAGGGGGGACAACTGAATTATAGATTTTTTTTCTCGTTTTGGTCACACCCTAGGTCACGCCCAGGGAGGGCGTGTCAGGGGGCGTGACACGTACGGGGTTGACTTCGGGTTCTGGATTCTTGCGGGAAGGATGATTGCTTTTGTACAATGGCTGACACGTCTTGGGTCACGCCCGTGTAGGGGTGCATAAGACGTACAACAAGTCTCAGTCATTGGTCGGAAATCCGTAAGTTTTGTAAAAGGGGGCGAACACACCCTGTGTCATGCCCATGACGGGGGGCGTGATAGTACTATTGGCTTGCGGAGGCGAAACAGCATTTAATGCGATGGCAGGCTTCGGGCAGAGGGAAACACGCCCCGTGTCTTGCCCTGGGACACGCCTAGAGAGGGCGTGTCAGGGGGGCGTGACATCCATATTTCTTGTAATTTGGTCTCTATCAGCAAGCTTTCTCAGGATCGGGTGACACGCCTAGGGATGGCATGGCAGGGGGCGTGTCAGGTCATTTTTGGCCAAATTATAGAAACTTGTAAAAAGACAAGAAAATGTTAGTGGTAATAATATTTACATAAGAAAGATAAAAATTAAACTAATAAGACACGATTAACGCCTTAAAAACTAGAAAATATGATAATAGTTTCAGCTACAAAACTTATTATCACTCTCCCATGGCTACAAGGCCGTACTTCCAATAGAGTTCAAGGTCCGGACGCCTCGAGTTGTCGAGGCGGAAGAAGAAAGGGAAGATTGGCAGGACAAGAACGAGGAGGAGCTGCAGCTCTCCCTAGACATAGTGGAGGAGGTATGTGATCAGTCTGCCATCCGGTAGGAGGTGGTAAAATGAAGAATGGCCACATACTTTGACAAGCATTTCAGGGTCATAAAGTTCGCGGAAGGGGACTTGGTCCTGATGAAGGTGGATGCAGTTGGAAGATCAGCCGTAGTTGGGAAGCTCAAACTCAACTGGGAAGGCCAATACATTGTGGGAAAGACTCCAAGGTCAGAGGGTACCGCCTGAAAATTGTGGAGGGCGATACCCTAAGTCACATCTTAAGTGGTGATGACTTGAAACATTTCTACCCGTAAAAGCATGTACATACTCTCCTTTAATGAATATGGAATTCTTTGATCCTCCAATTCTTTTGCAGATAGAACTTGAGTGGAGACTTTTTATCAAGTTACGTCCTAACATGCTCCCACTACTAGAATTCCACCGAGCTGGGAGAATCGAGGTCCTTGGAGAAAAGTATTCTCTCTCTTGGCTTAGGTCTCGGGATGCTCCCGCTGTCAGGCTTCCACCTAGCTGGCCGGGCCGAGATCCCCGTTGGACAACGTTATGACCCTACGGATGAGCCAGGTTGATGCTTAACACCCACAGCTAGGCTCTCACCTGGCTGATTGGGCTGGTGGTAGAGCCCGGAGCTTGGCCCGAGGAATGTATTCTCGCTCTGGGGTTAGGTCCCGTGATGCTCCCGCTGTCAGGATTCTATCTGGCTGGCAGGGCCAGGATCTCCGTTGGATTTCGTAGTGACCCTGGGGCTGAGTACGGTTGATGCTCAACACCCTTTGTCAGGCTCTCACCTAGCTTATTTGGACGGTGGTAGCGCCTGAAGGTTGGATCGAGGAAAGTATTCTTGCTCTCGGGTTAAGTCCAGGGATGCTCCCGCTGTCAGGATTCCGCAAAGATAACTGGGTCGGGATCCCCATTGTAGGTCTTTAAGACCCTGGGACAGATTCTGGTTGATGCTCAACACCCACCTTCAGGTTCTCACCAAGCTGATCGGGCCGGTGGTAGCGCCCGGAGGTTGGCCAGAGGAAAGTATTCTCTCTCTAGGGTTAGGTCACAGGATGTTCCTATTGTCAGGCATCAACCTAGCTGGCAGGGCAGGGATCCTCGTTGGATGTCTTTATGACCCTAGGTCTTAACTTGAAGCAGATTCGAATAAGAAATTCCTGATCTTGGTTTTCATTGCTGGAGTCTGGTCTTCGGGGCTAGATCTCCACAGGAAGAAGACTACTGCTCTTCCTCTGGTATTTACCGATCTAGGGCAGCTCGTTGGACCTGGAGGTTGTCCCAAGGAAAGTATTCTCTCTCTGGGGTTAGGTCCCGGGATTCTCCTACTGTCAGTCTTCAACTTAGCTGGCGATCCCCATTGGACGTTGTTATGACCCTGGGGCTAAGTCTGATTGATGCTCAATACCTGCCGTCAGGCTCTAACCTAGCTGATTGGGTCGATGGTAGTGCCCAGAGGTTAGACCGAGGAATGTATTCTCTCTCTGGGGTAAGGTGTCGGGATGCTCCCGCTATCGGGCTTCTACCTTGCTGGCAGGGCCGGGATCCCCATTGGACATCGTTATGACCCTGGGGCTGAGCTCGGTAAATGCTCTACACCCGCCATCAGGCTCTCACTTAGATGATCGGGCTGGTGGTAGTACCTAGAGTTTGGCCAAAGGAAAGTATTCTCGCTCTAGGGTTAAGTCCCGAGATGCTCCCGCTGTCAGGCATCCACCTAGCTGGCAGGGACAGGATCCCCGTTGGACGTCATTATGACTGTAGGGCTGAGCCCGGTGGATTCTCAACACTCATCGACAGGAATTTCATCTAGCCTAATGAGCTGGTGGGGACACCCAATGCACAGCCGGAGCAAAATACTTATTGACACTCATCTCACATCATCAGACTCCTACCGATTAATAGAGGGAAGAGAATTAGATGTCCCTAACAGCACCGCCCAGTTCCCGAGAAGCGACCAGGGTTGCGAGAACGCAGGCCATGCAGCGACCTCATGGGGACCAGCTCGTGCGAAGCCGAGCGGCTCGTGTGCGAGTTGAGCCGGTTTTCCCCATTTATATTGCGAGCGACATAGAAAGTCTTAGAACAATAGAAATGGGTCTCCACTCGTGGGTCGGCTACAGAAGATCCCTATGTTTCTTAAGCTGTCCTCAAAGAATGCGCAATCTCACCCACTAAATATGGGCCAAAGAGGCAGCGAGCAGGAGGGTCGAGCTAGCTCGCGAGTACGCAAAGAAATAAAGGCATGAACATTTCAAAGAAGCAACATCACAAACAATATCATTTCAGAAAGTTGTATATTATTAATTTCAAAGAGTTACAAGAAGGGGACTCAGCCCGCGTTTATATTTCATAATTAAAAATAAATCATAAAAAGAAAGTGCGGCATGGGGGTTCAGTGAGGCGAGCCCTCGGGCGGCTAGCCCTCCTAAAGAGGTTGGAAGGACTTGCCGCCCTGCTTCAGTACCAGAAGGAATAGTTCTGGTACCACCTCGCTCGTTGAAAGATACGCATCTTCGCTTGTAATGAGACCGGCCCGCCGTAGAGACTAGAGAGTATATGTCGCGTCCTTGGCAGCATTCTTTTGAATCATCTCCTCTAGCTCGAACTCGGAGTAATGTGCGAGCTGATAGTTGCTGTTGGAGGGTGGCGGAGCAGCTGCGCCTTCCAGTTCTCGCAACTGATCCTGTAACGCCTCCTTCTCCTTCTCGATGGTGGTGATCTGGATACCTAAGCACTTAGCCGTCATTGCATCCTATGAGAAGAGATAAAAAGATCTTGAGAAAAGGGCAAGCAATCTAAAAGCGACTGGTGCGAGTCATGGGGCTTACCACCTCCCCTGGTATCCAGCGAGGACAGCATCAGCCGCATCCGCCCGCTTCTTCTAGAACTCCACTTCCTCCTAAGTGAGAGTGCGAGCCTATTCCTTGTCATCAACAAGATTTTCGAGCGGATGGGTGTTCAGCTCCAGCTGCGTGCACCGCCTGCCCAGCATGTGAGCCAGCTCCAGGCTACGAAGCTGAGCCCTGGAACTCTCATGCACGAGGACTCGCATGGCCTCCTCATCGAAGATTGTGGCATCCTCCCACGCATAGAAGCCTATAGAGATGGCATAAGCCTCCCCACTGATGGTTTCCTACTCCAGCCAGCTCGGCAGCAGGGTAGAGATGTAGGTTATCTTCGCATCCTTGTCCCACTAGAGGAGAGGCACGTCAAGCTCATCAAGAGGCCGCTCGTCATAGCCAAACTTATAGTTCCCTCGCGGCACCGGCTTAGTGGCGGGCTCTTGTTCTCACGGCCTAGAGTCACCGAATGCCTCTCAAGGAGGGCCACCGCTCGAAGCACTCGGGGCAGCAGGCTTTTCAGTTAATTGGCTTGAAAGATCCTTGCCTTTCTCCCGAGTTATGGGTGGTGCGCCGCCCGCGGTCTTCTACTTCTTGGGCAGCGGTGGTGGAAGAGGTTGCTCACAGCTGACCCACTTTTAAGTAATGAGGGCTTGGGTCTCGTAATGCGCGGCAGCTGATGCCTCGACACGAGGGAGCTCGCCGGAGGTGGATTACACACTCTTATATGGTGGGTGTAGTGGAATGTCCCGCTCACCTGTAGAAAATAAGTTATCGCAAAGAAAACAAGAGATTTGGCTAAGTAAAAAGGGTAAAGTGCGAGTAGCTTACCTCCCCTGGGCAGGACGGGGGCGAGACTATCCACATTCTTGTGGAGGAACGCAACTTCAAAGTTCTTCCCCTGGAAGAACCCGCATAGCTTGGCTTCATGGCCCCCATGCTAGGGGCGGTAGCTCGCCTCGCACAGTTGCACCGGCAAGGAGGGGACATTACCGAAATCGCCCTTGACAAAGACGAATATTCAGAGCCAATTGTGGCTCTTATTCACCATCTCCCGCACCTTGACATGCGTGTTGGAGAAGTAGGCAGTGCCATCCTTATTATTGTGAAATGAGAACAACTTGCATAAGACCACAAGGCTGAACTCGATATGCCCTTCCCGCAAGAAGCAGACGAACTTGACTACGATAGCAACCGAATTCCAGGTCATCTGTCCGGGGATGACCCCAAAGTATTTAAGTATTTGCCTAACCTCCAGCCATAGGGGAAGCCGGATGCCCGCCTTAAAATGGGAGATGGGGATGGAGAGCTCCCCATCAGAAAGGTCGTTTATCTTCTCCTGCTCCCCAAGCTGCCTCGCCTCATGGCATGGTGGGATGAAGTCGCCGATCACATTGAGGTACTCCAATTCGGTGGTGCTGGTGAAGGAGATGGGTGGTCGGAGAAGGACCAGGCGCATTTGCTCCGCCCATCAATGTCACCGCCACTCCCACCCATCTCGTAGTTAAGTCACTGAGGGGACACTGTAGTTCTCGCAAAGAGCAGGGGGGCTGGGAATCACAGGAAGCCAAGAAGGAGTGGAAGTCTTTAATGCGGTAGGTAAGGAAGAGCATCAGGGCCTATTTATAGGAAAATAAAAGGTGGGAAAATGTCCCGTCGGCGGGAAAAGTGAGGATAGAAAAAATGTGCATGACGCTTAGACTTTCGAGCCCGCCGCTGGTTCCCACCAGCTCGCCGCAGCCCTACAAATGTTATTAGGCAGCGAGCATCTCTGACTCGCATCCGCCCAAGAGTTGGGAGAGTCGCGACTCACATCCACCAAAAAAGGTAGGCAAGTCATGCTGACTCGCATTCGGTAGGTGGTCAACTCGCTCCCGCTAAGGCTAGGCGAGCGAGACATGTGAGCGAGCCAAACCGCCTCTCTCCTGCCTGAGGAGGGCGTAGGAGAGCAAGGGTATCCTATCTACACTTGCCTAAAGAATGCTAAGCAGGGACAAGCTATGAAAATAATATACAACAAACATAAGCCCATCATAGGGGGGAAGTCTTAAATATTTATGAATAGCGAAGATTCCAATGCTCTTAAGGAAATAATAAAAATTCAGGTCCCGATCGCGCGGGCTGATTCAAGAAATAGGTACAAACCAAGCTTGTCGACCGGTAGCTGGGAATAGGAGGGTGGCTCTGTACTAAATCGATTTTCACCTGCCCCGCCCCTACGTCCCGAAACGGGGTGGCACGCGAGGGTAAAAGTACTCATGAACCACTGCTAGCTCCCTCTGAACCAATTCGACCTACTCTGTGTCATGCCTGAGCCGTTCCTCCACTCGCGTAATGTGCACCCTGGGAGAAGTCATCCCATCACCATCAGCTGGATGCCACATCCCCTCCAGTACCGCGAACCACTCCTCCGCCTCGGCCTTATCCTCGTCATCTTGCGGGTCGCCCTGGTACTCTGAGATATGGTCCGCAGAAGGGGGAGGCGAGTATCCTCCACTAATGTCGACGTCGGAGGAAGAGATCACAGTGAAGCCTTCAAAAGTGAGATCAGAAAGAGCAGACTGTCATAAGCAAATGAGCGTACAAACTCACTGGGGATCAACACATCCCCCGCGCCGGCAGGCGGCCGGGAGGTACCCGACTGGCCTTAGAAGAGCTCGCCTTCAAGAGATGCAAAAGATTTCCCTAGCCCAGGGAGGGCTTACAATGGATAAATCGCTAGAGGGGCATGCCCTTGGGTCGATGGGCAGCCTGCTCGCGCAGTTATAAGTTGGTGGGAAAAACCAAGTTCCCTTCTATCTCCTCCATCTTTACGGGGCATCTCCTGTAGAAAAATAAATTAGAAGCTGAGTGACGAATCAGGCAAGAATCCTGCATATCTCATATGCGGTCTCGGTACCGACCGCCGAACTTGATGTAGGGTCATCATTCTAAGGATATCGCCTGATCCTCTTCCCTTTTTAAAGCCTAAAGAGAGGGTCGGGCAATCCGCGCGCTAGCTATGGTGCAGCATCAAGGACCTGCTCTTACGTCCCCACCCTCGCGGCCGCTAGGTTTGCTCGCATCTCTTCTGACATAGGCATCGCTCAGCCTTAGAGAGAAGTAAGATTGAATAAAGAAGACGGGGTGTTTCCCATAGGCTCGATGGCATATTTATAGCATGTTGGTGGGACCCACCAAAGGATTCCCTCAAGCTCAGCAAGTCACTCACCGAACATGTGGGGTTGGATGATTCTTTCCGATATTTTGCAAAGCTCAATAAGAGCGGGGATTGTGTACAACCTAGTGTTCGCCGAGTGGGTTTGTCAGGCAGACAAGCGAGCCAGGACCGATTTTTGGCCCATCTGCTTGGGCTTTGAGTGGAGATCCCCCTATCAATGCCATCTGCTTAAGCGTTGAGTGGAGCTCGAACTGTCAACGCCATCTTCTTAGGCGTTTAGGTGAGCTCACTCTGTCAATGCCATTTTCTTAGGTATTGAGTGGAGCTCGCTCCGTCAATGCCATCTGCTTAGGTATTGAGTGGAGCTCGCCCTGTCAATGCCATCAGATTAGGGATTTATTTGAGCTTGCCCAGTAAACCCCATCTTCTTATGCATTGAGTGTAGCTCGCTCTGTCAATGCCATCTGCTTAAGCATTGAGTAGAGCTCGCTCTATCAACGTCATCTGCTTAGGCATTGAGTGAAGCTTGCCCTGTCAACGCCATTTGCTTAGTCGTTGCGCAGATCTCGCCCTATCAACTCCATCTTCTTAGGCATTCAGGGGAGCCCTCCCTATCAACACCATTTTCTTAGGGGTTGAGTGTAGCTTGCCCTGTCAATGCCATCTTCTTAGGAGTAGAGTGGTGCTCGATCTGTCAACGCCATCTTCTTAGGCATTTAGTGGAGCTCGCCCAGTCAATGCCATGTGCTCAGGCATTGAGTGGAGATCGCCATGCCAACGCCTTCTTCTTAGGCATTGAGTGGAGCTCGCTGTTATAATGCCATCTACTTAGGCATTGAGTAGAGCTCGCAAGAGCAGTCTGACCGCTTCTACCAGATTGCGCGAGGAGCTATGCAAGCCAACACGACCAGCCCACGCTCACCAAGAAAGCTGCCCGCCTCTAGCATGGGCCACCTCGCAAACAGGCATCGTACTGCCTCTGCGCGAGGTGAGTAGCGGGTGCTCAGCTTGTACTCGCCTAGAGAGAGGTGAGGTGCGAGTTTTTAGGTCGTGTCCGCCCCGTAACATGGCGTGTTGTTCCCGTTTTCCCCCTATGCGTGGGGTGTAGGTATCGTGCGGTTAGCCTAATTTGGCCAACTAAAACGTTATTAGGTCTGCTTTTAGCTCTCTAAAACAGTGGATTTATGTTGTTGGCAGACCACGTTTGGCTGTATATAGCCGTTCCAAATAGCGGGGGTGCAAAATTTGCAGACCGTTTTCAAAAAACTATAAATAGACCCCAGGGGGTACCTAGGAAGGCATGCTTACTTATGCACAAGTCTTCTTGCGCTTTCTGAGGTATCCTCGCTTGGCATTTTGCTAGGGAGGGAAAGTGATCTAAAATCTTCCGAGTGTGTGGTAGGACCTCCATGCCTAGCCCTTAGGTCTATCTCCTGTTCTTTTTCCTTAGTCATTTGGCTCGCATGAGAGAAGTAAGTGTGCGATCACCCCTTCCCCAAAAGTGAACTCCACAGAGAGAGAAGTAAGTGTGTGATCACCCCTTCCATGGAAGAGCTCTCCTTCAAGAGCTACAAAATATTTCCGTAGCCCAGACGGGCTGGGAATGGAGAAATCGAAGGAGGGGCTTGCCCTGGGTCGAAGGGCTGGTGGCCCGCTCAGTTATCAATGGGGTGGATTGCCCCAGTTCCCTTATCGCCTCCATCTTCGAGGGGCGTCTCCTATAGAAAAATAAATTAGAAGTAGAGTGACAAATCAGGCAAGAGGCCCACATACATCATGGGTGGTCTCGACACCGGCCCCCGAACTGGATGCAAGGGCATCATTATGGGGAGATCGCCTGATCATCTTCCCTTTCTTCGGCCTAAAGAGGGGGCCAAGCCATCCGCCCGCTAGCCATGGGCAGCATCAAGTACCTACTGCCCCATCCACTCCGTTGCGGCAACTAGGCATGCTCGCATCTCTTCTGACATAGGCATCGCTCAACCACAGAGAGAAGTAATAATGAAGAAAGAAGACGGGGTGTTTCCTGTAGGCTCGGTGGCATATTTATAGCATGTTGGTGGGACCAACAAAAAGATTCCCTCCTGCTCAGCAAGGCACTCAACGAACACGTGGGCTTGGATTATTCTTTTTGATCTTTTGAAAAGATAAAAAAGAGCGGGGATTGTGTACAACCCAGTGTTCGCCGAGTGGGTACGACAGGAAGACGAGCGAGCTAGGACAGATTTTTGGCCCATCCGCTTAAGAGTTGAGTGGAGCTCGCCCTATCAACGCCATCACCTTAGGCATTGAGTGGAGCTCTCCCTGTCAATGCCATCTTCTTAGGTGTTCATTAGAGCATGCTCTATCAACGCCATTTTCTTAGGCAATAAGTGGTGCTCGCTCTGTCAACGCCATCTGCTTAGGCATTGAGTGGAGATCGCCCTGTTAGCGTCATCTTCGTAGGCGTTGAGTGGAGATCGCCCTGTCAATTCCATCTTCTTTGGCATTGAGTGGAACCTACTATGTCAATGCCAACTACTTAGGTGTTGAGTAGAGCTCGCTCTGTCAAGGCCATCTGCTTAGGCATTGAGTGGAGCTCGCCCTATCAACACCATTTTCTTAGGCATTGAGTGCATCTCGCCTTGTCAATGCCACCTTCTTAGGCATTTAGTGGAGCTCGTGCTTTCAACGCCATTTGCTTAGGTGTTGAGTAGAGCTCGCCCAGTCAACGCCATCTTCTTTGGCGTTGAGTGGAGCTCGCTCCATTAACGCCAGCTGCTTAGGCGTTGAATGGAGCTCACCCTATCAACGTCATCTCCTTAGGCATTGAGTGGAGCTCTCCCTGTCATTATCATCTTCTTAGGCATTGAGTGGAGCTTGCTCTGTCAACGTCATCTACTTTGGCATTGAGTAGAACTCGCCAGGGTAGTAGGCCTGCTTCCACCAAATAGAGCGAGCGAGCCATATGAGCCAACGCGACCAGCCAACGCTCCTCTAGAAGGCAGCCTTCCTTTAGCATGGGCGAGTTCGACTATAGGCGCCGAACTGCCTCAGCCCGAGATGAGCCACGGGAGTCTGGCTCAGGCTTACCTAGAGAGAGGCTAGTTGTGAGCTTTTAGGGCACATCCGTCCCGTAACATGCGGGTTGTTCCCGTTTTCCCCCTATGCATGGGGTGTAGGTATCGTACAGTTAGCCTAATCTGGTCTACTAAAACGTGATTAGGTCTGCCTTTATCTCTCTAGAACAGCGGAGTTACGCTGTTAGCAGATAACTTTTTGCTGCATATAGCCTTTCCAAACAGTAGGGGTGCGATATTTGCAGAAGGTTTTAAGAAAACTATAAATAGGCCCACGGGGGTACCTAAGAAGGCATGCTTACTTATGCCCCAGTCTTCTTGTGCTTTTTGAGGTATCCTTAGCTTAGCATTGGGCTAGGGAGGGGAAGCACTCTAAGATCATCCAGGTGTGTGGTGGGACCTCTATGCCAAACACTTAGGTCTGTCTCCTATTCTTTTTCCTTCGTCGTTTGGCTCGTGAGAGAGAAGAAAGTCTGTGATCACCCCTTACCCAAGGGTGAACTCCACAGAGACCGAGTTTTCGATTTCAATAGGTACATCCACTTTCACTCCCACCTTTCTAACTTCTAGTTAGACAAGGATCTTCTCTAATCTCAGCTCCAAAGAGCTTACAACATGATCTCTCAGGACCACTCAGTCTCCTCCAAGACCTACAGCTCAGGCACAAAGCCCTACAACTCAGTTATACAAAGAACACCTACCTCAGGCCCAAAGGCCTTACAACTCAGGTTGGGAGGGTAGCCCTACCTCAGATCCAAAAAGGATCCTAACTCTTAGAGAGTGACTCTCCTACAATCTAAGGCACAAAGGCCCTACCTCAGATCTAAATCTGGATCCTACCTCAGACCCAAAGGTCCTACACTTAGAGAGAATGACTTTCCTACCTCTGGCTCAACAGCCATACAGCTCAGATTCACACTTGAATCCTACTTCTCAGGCCAAAGCCCTACACTTAGATTCTCTATAGAATCATACCTTAGATCAACCAGTGATCATACACTCAGATCCATACTTGGATCCCACACTCAGATCCACACTTGGATCTTACACACTGCCTTTATAACACTGGCTTACAGCTCAGATCTGTTAAGATCCTATAGGGTGTATGTGGGTGGTTTGACTTTGACAACATAGAAATTTCTCTGAGCCTATCTAATTCTGTCCTGAGTTATCTCAGTCGAGATTTCTTCTACACAGTCCAAAAAGTGTCTTCAAGAAAGCTTGGCTTGAACTATGTAGCAATTGCAGCTGGGGTTGACCCTTTGCTTCTTCTTTTTACTCAGATATTTCCTCTGAATTTGCTGGTATAGGAGTTGATGGCACCAGCTATCTTTGTTAAGCTTTCAGTTGCTGCAGAAAAAGATCTTGCTGCTTCCTTTAAGATCTACTATTTTGCTTCTTCCAGAGCTGACCCATAAGTTCAGTCCTATCTTCATCTCAGCTCTAGATTATTATCTTCAGGATTAGGCTTTGCTGGAACTATGAAGTATCCTGCAACAATGGTTTCTTCCTTTGCTGCAACCTGGGCTGAGATGGACTCAGCCCTAGCTTCTTGACTACAGAAACAAGATAGCTCTGCCTCCTCTTCTTTTCCCAGACTGAGAGGATTCATCCCTAACTCCTTTTGAGAAATCTCAGACCTTGCTGGTGCAGATGAAAATGGCACCAACTATTTATTTTTAACTCTCATATCTGAAGCATGAAGTTATTCTTTAAGACTCTACAACAATGGCAATGGAGAAGATGAAGTCAAGCTATATTTCCAAGAGCTATTTTCTCTTCCTCGACTTCCGCCTTTTATTATTAGCCCACCAATGGATCTTTGAGTAGTGGGCCCCACTTTGAATTTGTTGGTTGCTACCAGCTTTTGCATTAAAGAATGTACAGTAGGTATGCAGTGACATTTATCGCGTACTGTAGCTTTCCCACAATAAATTCAAATTTTGTTGACCTGTTGACTTTGATGATGTCACCATCTGTGGACTTAACCAAAATAAAGCATCATTAGTATAGGCGTTGAGTGAGTAAGCATCACTCAACGCCAAAACACTTAAACAAAAACTCTGTCACTAGGCGTTGAGTGACCAACCTTCACTCAATGCCAAAACACTTAGAGAAATTTCTCTTCCATTAGTCGTTGAGTGAGTAACCTTGACTCAAAGCCAAAAAACTTAGAAAAGTTTTCTACCTGTAGGTGTTGAGACCGTTGAGTCCACTCAAAAATTTTTGCCTTAGAAAAATTCTTGCTTCTCTGGAGTTGAGAGCATTCAGTGTGTCTTCATCACTCAATGCTTTTTTTCCTTGGATAGACTTTCTATTACTAGGCATTGAGTGAGCCTTCATCACTCAACACCTTATTACTTAGACAGATTTTTCTACTTGGCGTTGAGTGAGTAAGCTTCACTCAACGCCAAACTACTTAACATATATTCTCATGTTATCTGACATTGAGTGAGTAATCTACACTCAACGCATTTTGATTTAGCCAAATTTCTATGAAATCACAGTCTCTGACTGACAAAGGTTCAGACAATGCTTTTTATCACATGGCGTTGAGTGAGTAAGCTTCACACAATGCCAGTGCATTTAGTCAAATATTTAGACAGATTTTCTATGGCATTGATTGACTGAGCTATACTTAACAATTTATGTTGTATAGCGTTGAGTAAGTAAACTTCACTCAACGCCTGCTAACATAGCCACATTTCTGCCTATTTCTTCTTAGGCTTTGACTGTCTAAGACTATCTCACAACTTTTTGCTAAACGGAGTTGTGTGAGTAGACTTCACTCAACACTTGTGGAATTAGCCACATCTCAGCTTGCCAATTATTTGGCTTTGACTAAGCAAGATGAACTCAGCCCTATTAGTCACTTTGCGTTGAGTGAATAGACTTCACTAAATGCCTGTGGACTTACACAATTTTCTATCTTTCCACTAGCTTGCTAAGAAATAACCTATCATGGACACTTTAAACAACCTATCCAATTAATGCATAGAAGATATCCTGCATATATAGAACTTCTAGGACATGATAGATTACAACATGTGTATACCATTGTCTACAAGACCTTCTTCAAATCCAGGACATTGGGATACATGGACCCAACAATCTCACCCTATTTGAAGAAGTCAAAACCTAAGACAATGTATACACTAACACAAATATGCAACATATATATTCAAAGACACATTGCATAACTCTGAGATAATAATGATCATAATCATAAATGACATTCATTTAACATAGAAGGGATAAATTTTTTGTGTAGAAAACAAAACAAAACACATTCATTAAGCCCTATAAGAAGAATAAGAAACATTTCAGTTTTTAGTTTCCCTTCTCACAATGCCACTGCCCTTAGGCTTCTTTTTGGATCTGTCTTCCTTATAAGCTTCATCAGCTATCTTTTTCCCTTTCTGTCAGCTTTGTCTGCTTCAGGTGCTTCAGAATATTTGATTTTCTGTCTCTTGAAGTACCTATAAGATTTGGGAATGTATTTGATAGGTTCAATGGCATTAGGATCCAATGTTCCTGCATGCATGTCCCTTATGAATTTCCTCCTTTCATGTTCCATTTCTTCCATCTTGTTCCATTCACCTGATTTTTAGAGTTTGCCTCTATTAGTTTTCTTAGCCTTTATATGCTCCCAAGAAGACAGGATGATGGTTCTTAAGTCTGGGCTCCACTATTCATAGTCATCTCTATTCTCCATCTTTTCTCTATACCTCTTTTTACTTAGTTTGATTTCTTCCTCTTCCTCATCAACAGTCTTTTCCATTGACTTCTATAGCTGTTTAGCATAGGGGCTGAACATAGGAGCAACATTTGCATATCCCCACTGAGTAACATCTTCTCTATTCTGATTCTCTTGTAGTTGGTCTTCTATCTGATCAGCAGACAAGTCAGGATTAAGTTCTTCTTGTGTTTGAGCAGGAAATACTGGGATGTTGTCATACTAGACAGGTTCAATCCCAAAAGATCTCCTCACCACATTGGTAGCCAAGACCATATTCTCAGTGTTTGTTTTTATAGTATTATTCTCCCCCTTTTTGACTTCTTCAATAAGCTCTTTGGTCTGGGAGAGGCAGTCCTTTTTCCTTTCTGTTTCTAGATAGTTCACCCCTGCTATTCCATGATGTTTGACCTCCAACATATGGTCATCTAATAGCTTGGTGCAACCATCTGCTTTTGTTAGTGTTGGGTACATTGGGGATTATGTACCTGATTTGGAGAAGCCCCTTGTCAACTCAATGATATACACAAAGTTGTATTTAATGCATGTTAAGTTTACATGTGCAGGATTTAAAGTTAAGAAATTACCTAAGCACATATGTGTCGACACAGTTTAATTATGTCGACACCTCAAAGACGGATTGTGTCGAGACAATCTCACTATCTCGACACAAGGAGAAATCAGAAGATGTCGGCATAGCAGACAGATTGTGTCAAGACAATCTCACTATCTCGACATAAGGCAGAATCAGAAAATGTCAACACAGCAGACAGATTGTCTCGAGACAATCTCACTATCTCAACACAAGGCAGAATCAGAAGATGTCGACATAGCAAAATAATTGTGTCGAGATAATCTAACTATCTCGACACAAGGCAAAATAAGAAGATGTCGACACATCAGACAGTTATGTCAAGACAATCTAACTGTCTCGATACAAGGTAGTATTAATAGATGTCGACACAGATTACGGGTGTGTCGAGACATGTCAACTGTATCGACACTTTCAGCTTCTGATGAAAATTATTCCAAGTTAGAATTTGTCAAGACTACTAAGATATCTCAACACATGTGTTGAGATATCTGGAACAACTCGACACTTATGTTTCAGAATATGCTGAGTCAACACTAAACATGTCAATACAAGTTAGAACTGTCAAGTATGTTGCAGAAAACTCATACTTTAACAGAAACAGGTCAAGGAATATTTGATGTATGTTGCTGACATCATCAAACAATATCAAGTCATCTGTGAAGTCTATAAATAGAAGGTCCTACCTTCACAAAAAAGAAGGGGGAGAATATAATTAATAAAAGGAACAACTGACAAATCATATCAAGCAATCAGAATTTCTCATTCTAATTTCTTCCAAGACCTAACCAAGCGACATTTCCGAGAAAGAGGAAGAAGATCAAGGTCTTCAAGAAGATCTTCAAATCCCTTTTATTAGGTTGATCTGAAGATCTAATTGTATCTGATCAACAACATCTTCAAGGTATTCATGACGATCAACATCAAGAAGATTGCTGATTTAGAGAAGGAACTTTTCAGTCTGCAGATCTATCAAGAAGAAATCTAATTGCAGCTTATTTGAAGAATCTGTGTAAACAGATATAACAAATTACATGTTTTGTGTTATCTGTATTTTATATTATCACTTTATATTATAAGATCTCCTAAAGATTTGAGTGGGTAGGAGAATCTTTTCTCTGATATTATAAGCCTAAATTATAAAGGCTGACGTAGGGTTCTGGAGGCACCTGAGGTAGGTGGTTTGGGTAAATCACTAAGTTGTAGGACTATTCTATAAAGGCTGAGATAGGGTTCCTGAGAGGGCCTGAGGTAGGAGATATAGGGAATCTTTTAGGTAAGACTAGTTGGTCTGAGTGTAGGTTTCTTGATTGAAACTGAGCCTGTAGGATCTTTGGATCTGAGTTGAAAAGGAGGAGAGATAACCTTATCTAGCACATTGCTAGTGAGGATGAAAGTGAGAGAAAGATCTACCTTGACTCTAGAGGGGGGGTGAATAGAGTATTTTAAAATAATATTTACAATTAAAAATTATAAGGCAGTGGAAGATTTAATTTAATTATATGTGTAAGGTGCTTGTAGAAAAACAAAGTTAAAGCAAGAAATAAGAATCACACAGCACACAGCAATATCAAACACACAACAACCAGAAGACACAAGGATCTATAGTGGTTCCCCAAAAACTTAGGTACATCAACTCTTCTACCACCCTTGGTAGGAATCCACTACAGGATGAGTTGATCAGGTGTCCTGGGCACCAATGAGCTTTTGATAAGGTGCTCAAAAACCAGATCTAGATTTTTTGATAAGGTGTCTTGCCACCACTGAGTTTTGACAAGGCTCTCAGAACCAGAATCAAGACTTTTGAAGGGAGTTTTGATAACCCTTTTACAGCAGGAAAAGAAAAAGAAGGAGATGATGATGTCTTCTCTGTTTCAAATCACTGAAAGAAGACTAGTGGATTGTTGATGTTGTCAAAGCTCCCCCTGAGATGTTGAATGGTTCATGAGTGAAAGCTTTGCTAGGGTGATAGGCTTTCAGAAGCTTCAGATCTCCAGCAGAAGATGATTCCAGCAGATGCTGAAATATTTGGTGTCTGGATTCCTTGATGTTGATGCCTTTGAACACTTGAAGAATCAGTAGATTTGTAAATCACAGAAGTTGAAATCTTGATCCGAGAAATTGTGTTGTTCAATCTTCTATAATGTAATCTAATTCTTCTGTATCTCTTTGTATTGTCTGTATTGATCACTGTATCTTGTGTGTCTATTCTCCAAAATGAAAACTGAAGGAGTATATCAGATATTCTCTTAGATGGCCGTTTAATCAGTCATAATTGACTTCCATAATAGACAACTGTATCTGGAGAAAGTTCTAAGCAATATTCTATTTAGTCTTTCCTTGAAACTTGCATCAGATTGATTGAAACGGCTAGGAAATCCTTTGCAATCAATGCAGGAATTAATTCTTCTTATAATCCATAACTGTCCTTGATTTTGAATTCTGAAGGTGTCAATCTCTCACAGAAATCGTCGATCTGAGCTCTACGATCGTTGAACTGAGCTCAAAGATTGGATTAACACAGCAGACAGAAAACGTCTAACTGAGCTCTACGATCGTCGAACTGAGCTCAGCAACTAGGAAAGTAACTGAGGACAGATCGTCGATCTGAGCTCGAAGGTAGTCGACCGTAGTTCGATGACTCAGCAGAGTTGAGCTCAGAGAGCGTCGAATGGAGTTCGACGTTTCGTTGAACTGAGTTCCACGAAAATTGTCTTTGTCTCAGTTATAAGTCTTGATCTTTGAATGGTACTGGGGGTAACTTCAAACCTAAGTTCTAAGCCCTAGACTCATTATAATTTGACCTTTCCAACTATACATCTAGGTCAAACCAATTTCCTAAAAACATAGTGATCCTTGCCCAAATAAGTAATAGGGTGTTCCAACAATCTCCCCCTATTTGGGTTAGAATTACTATTTACAGGACTCAATAAGAAATACAAAAGCATATACAGAAAAGAAAAATTTAAAACAACAGAGCCGAACATATGACATAGCAGCATTCAGATAGAATATCAGCAAATGATTACAGATGAATGTACTGCCTGCTTATAGAGATCATTTTCTTTCACTTCCTTTCTTAAATACAATCTCCCTGTTGGGATTGAGAGCCTCTTTCTTTGATCTCCTGTCATCTTATGCACCTAAGGAGGTTTGGGATCTGGGCCTTGGAACTACTGCCTCAGGATGCAGTTTCATGTAATCCTCTGGGTCAAAGAACTTCCTTGAAGCATATTTCTCCAGCTCTGCCTTTCTTTGCTCTGAAAGAGTAGAGATGTTGGAAGTATCTTTACCTTGTTCTCTTGCCTTTTTCAATTGATCTAGAACAGCAAGTTCTTTCATCCTGGCAGTCCAAGATAGAGGATTGTTTTGTGGATCCTCAAAAGGAATTGAATGTTCATATTTGTTTATGGTTTCTGAAGCAGTAGATGTCCTTGTAATAATAGTATCTCTGAGTTTGTAAGGGAAAGGACCTTGAGTTGAGTCCATATGCCCTTGTCCTTCCCTTTGCTGTTTGGAATAGGTTCTATAATCTCTCTGACTTCCTCTGTGTTGTCCTCTTCTTGAATGATAACCTCTTTGATACTGTCCTCTGGGCTGATATCTTTGGGAAGATTGGGAGGAGCTTTGCTTTGAAGCAGAGGTTTGAAAGGCTAAGCCTCCACCTGATCCTGAGTCTGGAGGAGGAGGAGGAGGAGGCTGATCCTGGGAGGACCCTTTCTCATACTTATCCAGTTTTCTTTTCTTTTTCATAGGCTTTAACTAATTTTTGGAATATTGCATCCAGGACTCTGTTATCTGGCAGTCATGTAGAATGTAATAAGGTATGTCATTAGCATCTTTGGCCTTTGCAGGAGGAACTTTCATCATAGCTTTGCTTCTAGCTTTCCTCTTTTTGGCAATGGTGCCAGCAGAGTCATCAGATTCAGTACTGAACTTGTAACTATAAGAACTCTGTAGTCTGTCATACAGATCATCTATTCTCTTAATGTATTCCTCTTGGATTTTTGATTTCTCAGGAGCAACAGAAGCAGAAAGTGTTGGGACAGCAGCAGGAACTTCAGCAGGAGTAGATGAAGTAACAGACACTTGTGGAGCAGATGAAACAGCAGGAGTCTCAGAGACTTTTTCTTCCAAAAAACTAGCCAATTCTTCAGCAACAGCAGTATCAGCATCAACAGACAGCATTTCAATGTCAGTAGATTCAACAGATATAACAGCAGCAACAGCAGCAGTACAAACAGAAGCAGCAATATCCTCAGCCTTAAGAGAATTGACATATGATATAATCAGGCTGGGATCGCATTCTGAAATAGGCACAATGGCCTTATTGAGGTCTTTAACTCCCTGAGTTGTTAAATATCTTCTGTGAAGAATATCAAAAGCACACAATAGTGACCTGAGGTCCACTGTAAACACTAGTACTGGAACAGCAGCAGGCACTTCTTCAGCTTCATGAGGCATCTCCTGCTGCCTTGATTCAGTCAGGACTGGATCAAGGCACTCCATTGAAGGAATTTCCTGAGGAGAGGAGATAGTAAACAGCCCGTCAGATAGCTCCTGTATAGATTTAAGGAGTGGAGCCAAGAAGGTCTCCAGCAGGGCTACTAGCTTGGGGGCCAGTATACCATAAAGCCTATCTGCCAGAGCTGAAAGATCCACTTGCTCAAGGGATACTTGAGTAGAGGTGGAGGAAGAGGTGGCTGGAACTGATGGTGGATGGACTGCAGTTGATGTTGTGGTGGATGGTAGAATGGATGGTTGAGAGATAGGGATGGTTGAGATGGATGGTATAGGAGTGGAGATGGATGGAGTGAAGGTTGGTTGGGAGATTATATCTTGAAGTACTTTTTGGTAGGAGGTGGTATAAGGATGCTCAAGAGGAGTGGAAGGGGAATCATCCATGAAGGAATCTTGTAATATGTTGAATGATGGAATGGTAAGAGGTGGAAAATAGTGGAGTGGGTGGAATGTTTTTGAAGTGGTTGGAGGAGAAAGAGGTGATGAGATGGTAATGGGGGAAGAGATTGTTATGGTTGAGAAAATTGTTGTGGTTGATGTGGAGATGGAGGTAGAAACAAGTGGAGGAGAAGGAGGAGAGGAGTCAGGCAGTTCTTCTGGAGCCGGAGAGGAAGTGACTGCAGGAGTCCTTGTGCCTGCAGTTATGTCAGTCCTGGCAGGATTTATAATCTGCCTGTCCCATTTCCCAAATAGGGCATAGGTTAATCTCTTAGATGCATTGATGTGCATCCCATTGGAAACCAGTAATTCAGGGCACCTGGAATGCAGGAAAACCCCTAGAATCCTCCCAAAATTGGCAAAACTTTTATTAATTTTCTTCTTGATCAAATCAAAGAAGATAGTTCCCCAATTCAGATGTTTCTTGTCAACTATTGCTCCCATTAAACAGAACTGATACCTTGAGATGGTATCATGTGCTGAATGCTTGGCCAGCAGCACTTTGCCCACAACATCAGCCAAAAATCTATATTCAACAGATAGATTCTTTTTCAACAGCTTATTAGGGTTTACAGCAGAGTGACCCATTCTATCTAACATGGAATCAAATTCTTCACCAGACATATGAGTGGAATCATCTCTAGAACTTAAGTTGAATACCTCAGTCAGATGAATTGGGGACAATAATACCTGAGTCCCGTTGATCGTGCCGACTATAGTATTCTCATCCTCATTGTTTGCAATAAAAACCCATTCCTTTATTTTGTCAGCCGCATTTTTCATTCTTGTTGACATAATATTCTCTAGTTGTTGTTCCTTGAAGAGTTCCAAAATATCTTTGAATATTTGATCGCTCCCGGCGAATGAATCCATATCAATATCAAACCCGGTATCAAACTTCATCTTTGCAAGCGCAGCAACATTCACGGCCATTGAGTACCTGCATGAAAGTATGAAACACAACCAAGTGTAGTAGAGTTTGGAGGGAAGGAAAGAAATTGTAGAGAGTATCAATGCGCAATCGAAGAACGACGATGAAAAATGATTTTTATATTAGGGTTCGACGGCGGAAAGGAAGGATCTTTGAACTCCGTTCGACTATCTGGGCGTCTCATGGAATCTGAAGAGTCTTCAATAACGTTGATCTCCGTTCGACGATACTGGAGAGCGTCGAACTCCGTTCGACGATCGTTGACCAGAGGAAGATAGCCTAGCGCTACCTGGAAAACACTGAACTCCGGTCGACGCTTATTGGAAAGCGTCGATCTCCGTTCGATGATTTTGGAAAAACGTCGAGCGCAGTTCAGAGACAAAACAGAACCTACAGACAATAGAAAATATAAGTTTTTAGCCTAATCTTGGTCTGTTTTTAGATTTTCAAAATCTTGGAATTTATTTTAGACAGCCTCCATCTAGCATTCCTAACTGATTGAGGAAGAAGGTATGTTTCTTCTGATCCAAAGGCTTGGTCAAAATATATCCCCTTTGCAAATCAGTTGGGATATGTTCCAAAGGCTTGGTGAGTGAGGAAGAAGGTATGTTTCTTCTGATCCAAAGGCTTGATGACTCCCTGATCATCCAACACCCATATTGTAGTTCAATTTTATTCTTTTCAACATTATGTCTTAGAAAGTGATGCCTAATCTCTATATGTTTTTCCTACTATGGAGGACTATATTTTGTGCTATGGAGATAGCACTAGTGTTATCACAAAAGATTTTTGACCCTTCTAAGTTATAGCCATAGTCTAGAAGCTGGTTTTGAATCCACAGAATTTGTGAGCAACAACTGCCTGCTGCCATGTATTCAGCTTCAGCAGTTGAAGTAGACACAGATTTCTGTTTCTTACAGAACCAGGAGACAAGTCTGTCACCAAGGAACTGACAGGTTCCACTGGTGCTTTTCCTGTATACTCTACATCCAGCATAATCAGCATCTGAAAATCCAGTTAATTCAAATCCTGAGTCTTTTGGATACCATAGTCCTAGATTTGGATAACTTTTCACATACCTGAGAATCCTTTTTACTAAAGTTAAGTGTGACACTCTAGGGCTTACATGGAACCTAGCAAATATACATGTAGCAAACATTATATCAGGTCTACTAGTTGTAAGGTACAATAGAGAGCCAATCATTGCTCTATATGTTGTCTGATAAACATGTTTTCCATATTCATCAACATCTAATACTGCATTAGTAGGCATAGGTGTTTTCATAAAAGATGCTTCAGACATACCAAATTTCTTAACCAGTTCCTTTGCATACTTGGTTTGAGAAATGAATATGCCTTCAGCATGTTGTTTGACTTGCAATCCTAGAAAGAAGGAAAGCTCACCCATGCTACTCATTTCAAATTTAGAGTGCATCAAATTAGAAAACTTTTTGCACAGATTTGAATCAGTAGAACCAAAGATAATATCATCTATATATATTTGTACTAGTAGGGTATGGGACTTATGGGTTCTAATAAAAAGAGTTTGGTCTACTCTACCCCTAATAAAATCATTTTCAAGAAGAAAGCATGTTAGGGTCTCATAACATGCTCTAGGAGCTTGCTTGAGACCATATAATGCTTTATGCAATTTGAAAACATGATCAGGATAAGTTGAAGAGATAAAACCTAGAGGTTGTCTAACATAGACTTCCTCTTTGATGTCTCCATTGAGAAAAGCACTCTTCACATCCATTTGGTAGACCTTGAATCCCTTGTGAGCAACATAAGCTAGGAATATTCTTATGGCCTCTAACCTTGTAATTGGTGCAAAGGTCTTGTCATAGTCTATTCCTTCTTCTTGGAAGTAGCCTTGAGCAACTAGCCTTGCTTTGTTCCTTACAATGACTCCCTGATCATCCAACTTGTTCCTGAACACCCATTTTGTTCTAACAATGGAGTGATCCTTAGTCCTTGACACTAGTTCCCAAACTTTATTCCTCTCAAATTGATGTAATTCCTCTTGCATAGCAATGATCCAGTGGGGATCTTGTTCTGTATCTTGAATGGATTGAGGCTCAACTTGAGATAAAAAGCAAGTGTGCATCAGGTTCTGGTTGACCTGATTTCTAGTTTGCACACAAGCTGAGATGTCTCCAATTACTTGGGAGGTTGGATGATCTCTTGTTGTTACTAGATCAACAGTGGGTGTTGATTGTTCACCAACCATTGTTGTTGTTTCCTCTTGTGGAACAACAACTGGCTCTTTTAGGTGTTGCACATCCTCTTCATCATCACTGCTCTCATCCTTTTGCTGGATAGGTGGGAAAGCTGTATCCTTTTATTTAACCTGTAATCTGTCCATACTTTCTGAAAGAGAGTGTACCTGCAATGGTTCTATGGTATGAGCAGACTTCTCCTTATAAAACATGTTAGTCTAATCAAAAGAAACATGAATAGATTCTTCTATTTTAAGTGTGGATTTATTATATACCCTATAAGCCTTGCTGATCATGGAGTATCCCAAAAACACCCCTTCATCAGCTTTAGCTTGGAATTTTGCTAAATATTTCTTGTCATTATTGTGTATATAACAAATGCAGCCAAAAATTCTGAAATAGTCTACTTTAGGTTTCTTCCCTTTGAGCAATTCATAGGGAGTATTCCACTTCAGTTTATGTATTAGGCTTCTATTCAACACATAGTTGGAGGTGTTCACTGCCTCAGCCCAAAAGGATAGAGGTAGGTGAGCATCTGTCAACAATGTAGTAGTAGATTCAATTAGGGTTCAATTTTTCCTTTCAGCTACCCCATTTTGTTGAGGAGTTCTAGGAGCTGAGAAAGTATGTCTGATCCCTTCACTCTGACAGAACTATTGCATAAGAAGAGAATCAAACCTTGTCCCATGATCACTTCTGATCAAGGCAATGTGAGTATTGAACTCAATCTGTATACATTTGAGAAACTCTGTCAGACACTTAAAGTTATCAGACTTCATCCTCAGAAAGAATACCCAAGTGAATCTAGAGAAGTCATCTACAATCACCAAAGTATAAGATTTCCCTCCTAAGCTTTGTACTGTAATGGGTCCAAAAAGATCCATGTATAACAGATATAAAATCCTAGGTGAATCACTCTTATTAAGTGACTTAAAACTATTTTTAGTTTGCTTGCCTAATTGACAGACCCTGCAGAGTCCTTCCTTCTTATAAGGGCCAGAAGGTAGTCCTCTAACAAGGTTGTCCTTGGACAGCCTAGCATTGGTTCTAAGGTTTAGGTGTCCTAGTCTCTTATGTCATAGATCATTTGGTTTGCATACTGAATTAAATAAGCAAACGTCTGTATGGGTTGAAAGAAAATCTACAAGATAGATGCTACCTTTCCTTTTACTTGTTAACACAGTTGTGTTATCCTCTGACTTGATGTTGCACAGGGATTTGTTGAAAATCACCTTATATCCTTCATCTCATAGTTGACTGATGCTGATCAGGTTGTGCTTCAGTCCTTCAACATATGCCACCTTCTTGAAAGTGACTTAACCTATCTGAATAACACCATATCCTTTTGTTTGACCAAAATTTGAATCACCAAAAATTACTTTCGGTCCAAGTTTGGTTATGAAGGATGATAGATTCTCCTTGTTCCCTATCATGTGCTTTGAGCACCCACTATCCAGATACCATTGTTGGACCATCTCTGGATAGGACTTCACCTGCACATAAATAGCTTATATGTTTTTGACCCAGTTTACCTTGGGTCTAGGTTGATAGCCTTTAAATTCAGAAATGAAAGACATCCCTGGCTGACTCTTATATCCTTCAGGATGGTATCTCCTAGGAGGTACTATCCATTCATTATAAGGGTTGAAGCTTTGGGATGAGGGACTTCTAGGATTGACTTGAGATTTACCTCTGAAAGAAGGTTCAAAGCTCTGAGCTCCGTTCGACGATCGTCGACCTGCGTTCGATGATCTTGGGTCAGATCGTCGAGCTCCGTTCGAAGATCGACTATACCAGAGTTTAGAGTTCAGAAGTCGTCGATCTGAGTTCGACGATCCAGCTTTGGATCGCCGAGCTCTATTCGACGATCGTCGAGCTCTGTTCGACGTTTTCTGTTGAACTTGATTTTCCTTAGGTAAATCTGGATACTTCCTAGCTACCTCTACAACACCCTTTCCTTTATCAAAAATAAATTTAATTGGGGTTGTTATTACTATAGGTTGGCTGGATGAAGCACCCAAGCCCAGTGTACTATTGAATCCTGAGTTCACTGTGCTTGTAATGTCCATCAGTATGATGCTTCTCCCATTAAGGGATTCTTCAAACTGCTTGGCCTTGGATAGTTCACTTTTCAGTGCAGCTATCTCCTCCCTATAGCACTCTAACTCCTCAGAGAGTTTGAGGTTATTTGATTTTAGGACACTGTAGTCAGATAATTGATTTCTGAGAGAGATTATCTCTTTCTCAGACCTTAGCAAATCTAAACACAGTATCTTAAATTCAATTTTAAAGTCCTCAGAATTAAAATAAAAAGAGTTTATTACCTCATTCTTTTCAGATCCAGTTTCAGCTTCAGAATCAGACTCTTGTTCTACATCAGAGTTTTGCTGGGAGACATTGATTGTCATCATGCAGAATTCTTTTTCCTCAACATCATCCTCATCATCACTTGAGCTGGATGAGGCTTCTGATTCTTCTTCAGTATCACTCCAGCTTTCAGCTACAAATCCTTTCCTTGTATATTTATTTTTGTTGGATGAGGATCTGCTGTTGTTGTTCTTTCTGGAGTCCTTGTCTCTTCTTCTCTCATTTCTGTCCTTCTTGTCCTTGTTTTTATTCTCTGGATAGTCAGGCACAATGTGGTCTGGCTTCTTGCATCCAAAGCAGATGATTTCTTTGTTGTTGGACTTGACATATCTAGGCTTCTCATGCCCTTTGAATGACTTCTTTCTGAAGTCCTGTTGCGCGCTATGGTTCGAAGAAAATAAACGCAACCGAACTAGCAACCCGATGAGGCAAGTATACCTATCGAATTGTAGCAAGGGGACACAAGTGTCGTATTGAGATCCGGGAACTGTTTGCTAAGCTTACTCACACGAACGCTATTATCTTATCGACGGAAAAACTAGGGTTTTAGAAAATCTAAGCGCAATGGAGGAATTAAAGCAAACTAGAAAGAGAACTACTGCAATTAAGTTACGCTATTAAGCAAACAACTAAGATAGAAAGGAAATTACTGCAGTTAATTAAAGAGCACAATATATGAGATTACTACAAAAGGTAGAGAACAATATGAAATGGAAATGCACCCGATCGAGATTCACCTCGGCTAAAGACGATTAAGAAAATGCGATAAAAATCTAAACTTAATAGGATAAGGGTCCTTGACCGTGGAGGTTCCTAAAGCTTGAACACGCTTCTCTCGAAGTCGTGCCCAACTGAGTTTAGGAAGGTCCGACCGACTCTCGTCTAAATCGGAGGCCTAAAACTCGCTTTACGCGGTGAACCCCACTATTGGATTTTACTCCAATCCGGGAGATTTGGACGTCTGCCTCTCTCGAGGGGTGCGTACAACTCCCTTTATTCTTGAATGCTCACTTCATTCTTTCGGCCTCTCGGCTAGCCCAGAATGAAAGCAAAGGCGGAGAGTATATATCGAAAATATACCCCCAACCCGTGATTAATCAAGAGTAATTCAAGGCCCTAACCTAAAAAGAAAAGATTAATTAAAACATCATAACATAATCGCTCTAACCTCGGATCATCAAGATCGAGTACAAGGAGGATTAGTTAATCATAATGGAGTGGAGGGGGGAGATGAGTAGAAAAACATAAGAAGAACACAAGCTAAGGGAAGAACAATTTTATTAATGAAAAAGGGCAAGTTACACTAATGAAAATAAAATTACAAGTGCATGAAAATTAAACCCTATTCTAGCCCTACATTAAGCACTAAGCAAGAAAAAAATTACAATAAAAGCTAGCACGAACTAAGATTAAACTAGGGTTAACCAAAAAGTACAAAGAGGGGGAGAGAGAGAGAGAGAAAGCATGAAAAAGGATCAAGAAACAAAGGGGCAGCACCTCCCCCACTCAACCCAAGCTTGCTGAAATGGGGAGGAGGGGGGCTCAATTTATAGAAAATTTCTTGGGTTGGTCACGCCCTCCGACACGCCCTAGGGGGGGCGTGTCAGGGGGCGTGACAGGTACGGATTTGACCTCGGGCTCTGGATTCTGGCGGGAGGGATGATTGCTTCGGTACGTCGGTGGTCACGCCCTAGGTCACGCCCATGATAGGGGGCGTGACAGGCATGTCATGTCCATATCATTGGTCGGAAATTCGTCAGTCACCGAAAAAGGAGGGTGTCACGCCCATGTCACGGGCGTGACATTGGGCATGACAGTACTATTTGCGTGCTGAGGCGGGACGGCATTTAATGCGGCGGCAGCTTTACGGCAGAGGGCGACACGCCCCTGGTCACGCCTTGTGACATGCCCAGGGAGGGCGTGTCAGGGGGGCGTGACAGCGGTTTTTGATCGTTTTCTGTCCCTTCCAGCAGGTGTCCTCGGGATCGGGTGACACGCCCTAGGTCACGCCCAGGGAGGGCGTGACAGGGGGGCGTGACAGGCCATTTTGGCAATTTTCTGAAAACCTGCAAAAAGACAGGAAAAAGTTAGTGGCAATAAAATTTACATAAAAAGGATAAAAATAAACTAATAATAGACATAATTTGTACAATATAAAATATAAAATACAATAATAGTTTAGGCTACAAAACGTATTATCAAATTCCCCCAAGCTTAAGCTTTGCTTGTCCCCAAGCAAAAATATAAAAACTAGATATTTATAAAAAGGACTAATCAAAAAGTTCTAATTATGCCTACACAAGTACTATGCGAAATTCTTAGTAGGGAAAAGGTGAAATGTAAGTCTAAAACAATTATTTAGGAATGCTAAAACTTTTATAACTTTACTTAATAAAAACAAATCATCCAAAATTTTAACGAGTTTTTTTTAAATGGACTTAAGTAAAGCAACGAAAATAAAAAACACGCATTGAGTTGTTACTAGATCCAAGCAACGTATTATAATTATATCAATTTAATTATCAAAAATCTAGGTTTAAATCTAAAACTAAAACTGATTTACTGTTTTTCTTTCCTTAGTTGTTAAATAAAAAATCAAAAAGCGTGAATCAAAAGGACTTAAATAGGACAGAAACGTTTGGTTTAGGAAAATGATTAGGAGTGGAATTCAAAGATAAACGTGAAGGTTTTAAAATCACACTAAATCAAAGCAAAGAGTTTCAAAAATTTTCATAAAAATATATACATATTTTTTTTTCTTTCTTTTTCATTTTTTTTCTTTTCCATTTTTTTTTCTTTTTTCAAAACAAAGGCCATAAATATTTTTATTTCCCTTTTTTAGTTGGCCAAACAAAAATAAACATCACTTTTGAACATACTTCCTTTTTTTTCGAAAACCTTTCTCCACAAAAAAAAAAATCACAAAATACCCTATCAAAATCGTCAAAATAATTTATGAAACTCAAAAAGGCTAGTGTGATTCGATAGGTTGGAATTTTTTGGCTTTGGTGAAACTGAAATGAAGGGAGGAGTTATCAAATGAAATCGGAAAAAGGCTCAAAAACGGCTAACTAGTGGTAAAAGTTTTTTTAGGTTGGCAGGAAAGCTCAAACGAAAACAAAAATGGCCTAAATCATTTTCACGCTTTTGAATTTATTTAAAACAAAGGTTTGAAAATTTTTCAAAAAGCGAGTCGTAGATAATAAAAGAAGATTGATGAAATTAACTTGAAAATAGAAATAATAGGTGACTTGGATCGTTCACATCTACTACGTTATTCAAAAGTTGACTTTACAAAAATTATTCAAAAACGAAAAAGAAAATAGTGGATGATGAATTTTTAAGAAAGTAAAGGAAATAAACAACAAAAAACCATAATAGAAATGCGAGTTTTAGAAAAATATTTCACCTTAACATGCTACCGTGAATTAGAAACACAGCATGGCCAACATTTTACTTGTGAAACATAATTAAAAAGAACGATTAGAAATATTATAATTAACTAAGTTGTTTATAGGAGATTTTGAGTAAAACAAAACTAAAAATTAGGGGTACTATTGAAATACCAAAATGTCTAAACTATTCAAAAACACATATATATATTTTTTTTATTTTGAGAAATATTCTCTTTTTTTTGGATTTTGGAAAATTTTTCTCATTTTTTTTTGGAATTTTAAGATATTCATTTTTTTTTGGAAATATTTACAATATATACAAAAAAAGAAGATTATTTACACTACGCAAAAATGAAGGAGGAAATCCTCCCCCAAGCTTAAAACAGACATTGTCCTCGATGTCTAAAGAAGGGGATTGGAGAAGGAGAGAAAAATAAAGTACAGAATTGAAAGACAGAATTGAAATACAGGTACTTCCCCGGATTTATTTGCTGCGAAAGCTGAGTGATGCCGCTCCTCCGAATGTCTTCTTTGGACTTTGTGATGGATTCAGCAATGTTAGAGCAGGTGATCGCAGAAGCTTCAGCTTGTCGGAGCCGTCCGAGGCAAAAATTGGAAAATAAAGAAAACAGAAAAAGATAACTTGGGTTGCCTCCCAAGAGCGCCCTTTGGTTAAAGCGTCGTTGAGCTCGACGCATCAAAAAAAATAATATTGTCCAAAAATATTGTTGTCCCGAAATAAAATTGTTTTTAGCAAAAAAAAAAAAAAGTTCAAGATTAAAGTTCGTGAAGCAGAAACTTAATAGTGTTTGGACTGACATCATCATCACCAGAGAAATACAGTTTAAGATACTGACCATTCACTTTGAAATTACCCTTATCAGGGTGAGAAATTAAAACAGTTCCATAAGGAAATACTTCTAAAACAGAAAACGGGCCAGACCAGCGAGATTTTAATTTGCCCGGAAATAAACGTAAACGAGAATTATATAAAAGGACTTGGTCGCCCGGCTTAAAGTTTTTAGGGTGCCTTAAGTGTTTATCGTGTAAACGCTTCGTCCGCTCTTTATAAAGTTTATTATTTTCATAAGCATAAGAACGCCACTCGTCGAGTTCATTTAGTTGGAATTTTCGAAGGTCACCGACTGAGTGGGGATCGAAGTTTAAAAATTTTAAGGCCCAAAAGGCGCGGTGTTCTAACTCTACGGGCAGATTGCACGATTTTCCATAGACCAGCCGATACGGCGTACATCCGAGGGCGGTTTTGTACGCTGTTCGGTAGGCCCATAGAGCATCGTCAAGTTTGGTTGACCAGTCTTTTCTAGAAGTTGAAACAGTCTTTTCTAATATTCTTTTTATTTCTCTATTAACTACTTCGACTTGACCGTTTGTTTGGGGGTGGTAAGCAGTGGACAGTTTATGCGTAACGCCGTATTTAGTAAGGATTTTTGAAAATTGCGCGTTACAGAAATGGGAACCCCTATCACTAACGATTGCGCGTGGCGTACCGAATCTAGAAAATAATTTTTTAAAAACGTGACTACAACTCGGGAGTCGTTCGTAGGAAGAGCTTGGGCCTCAGCCCATCGTGAAACATAATCAACAACAACTAAAATATATTTGTTTCCGAAGCTAGAAGGAAGGGGGCCAACAAAATCAATTCCCCAGAGGTCGAAAATTTCGCACTCTAAGAAATAATTTTGCGGCATTTCATTTTTATTAGAAATATTGCCCGACCGTTGGCAACTATCACACCTGCTCACAAAGGCTTGCGCGTCTTTAAACAGGCTAGGCCAGTAAAAACCCGCGCAAATCACCTTATGAGCGGTGCGAGCAGCTTGATAGTGCCCACCTGTCGGACCTTCATGCAAATGTTTTAGAATATCAATTCCTTCATCAAAAGAAACACATCTCCTTATCACTTGCACAAATTTTGAAAAGATGCGGGTCTTCCCAAAAGTAGTTCTTCAGCTCAGAAAAGAATTTCTTCTTCTGCTGAGAGGAGAACTCTTTTGGGAGCACCCGGGCCACTAGATAGTTGGCGATGTGCGCGAACCAAGGAGAAGTAGATGTATTAACTAAAAGCAGCTTCTCATTAGGAAAATAATCATTAAAAGATTTTTCATTTAATTTTTCTATAAAGGGGTTATCTAATCTTGACAGATGGTCGGCGGCCAAGTTCTCGGCTCCTCGCTTATCACGGATCTCTAAGTCAAACTCCTGGAGGAGTAAGACCCAGCGAATCAAGCGAGGCTTGGCATCCGTTTTGGCAAGAAGGTACTTGAGGGCCGAGTGGTCCGTAAAAACAATGATTTTTGAAAGTGTAATGTAAGTGCGAAATTTATCAAACGCAAATACTACAACTAAGAGCTCTTTTTCGGTTGTGGTGTAATTTTCTTGTGCAGATGTGAGGGTTTTACTAGCATAATAGATGGGGTGGAAGTTCTTAGATATGCGTTGACCTAATACGGCTCCCACCGCAAAACTACTCGCATTGCACATAATCTCGAAAGGAAGGTCCCACACCGGAGCTGTCATAATCGGCGCATTAATTAACTTTTCTTTAATTAATTCAAAGGCAGAAATACAAGAGTCATCAAAAATGAATGGAGTGTCTTTTTCTAAGAGATGGGTGAGGGGCTTTGTGATCTTGGAGAAGTCCTTTATAAAATGACGATAAAAACCAGCGTGGCCTAGGAAACTTCTTATAGCTTTTATGTTTGTAGGCGGCGGCAACTTCTCAATAACTTCTATCTTGGCAACGTCTACCTCAATACCTTTAGCAGAAATTTTATGACCCAAAACTAACCCTTCCCTCACCATAAAATGGCATTTTTCCCAATTTAGGGCAAGGTTAGTTTCTTCGCATCGTTCTAAGACTTTTTCGAGGTTTTCTAAACATCTATCGAAGGTATCGCCGAACACGGAGAAATCGTCCATGAATACCTCCATAATGCTTTCTACGTACTTGTCAAATATTGCGAGCATACATCGTTGGAATGTAGCCAGCGCATTGCATAATCCAAACGGCATTCTTCGGTACGCGAAGGTGCCGAAGGGACAAGTAAACGTAGTTTTCTCTTGGTCCTCGGGAGAGATGGGTATTTGAAAGTACCCCGAGAGGCCATTGAGAAAACAATAAAAGCTATGACTGGAGAGACGTTCTAAAATCTGGTCGATAAACGGTAAAGGGAAGTGGTCCTTGCGGGTGGCGTCATTTAACTTACGGTAATCTATGCACATACGCCAACCCGTCACCGTCCGTGTCGGGATTAATTCATTATTCTCATTACTAACTACGGTTATCCCTCCCTTTTTTGGAACTACCTGAACGGGGCTAACCCACTTACTGTCCGATATAGGGTAGATAATTCCTGCGTCTAATAGTTTCATAACCTCGCCCTTAACTACTTCTTTCATATTCGGGTTTATACGGCGCTGAGGTTGAATAGAGTTACTCGAATTATCTTCCATTAGAATTTTATGTGTACAGAAAGATGGGCTTATGCCCTTGATATCAGAAATTTGCCAAGCAATAGCCCGGCGATGCTTAAGTAGAACTAGAAGAAGTTTATCGTTCTGCGTATCCGTGAGGTAGGCCAATACGATAACTGGTAACTTGGAGTCTTTTTCTAAGAAAGCATACTTAAGGTGTTCGGGAAGTTCTTTAAGTTCTAGGGTAGGGGGTTCTTCATAAGAGGATTTTGAGATTCTTTCTTTTTCGAAAATAATATCTTCATAAACTTTTTTATAAGGAACGTAATTAGGGGTGGGGCTAGCAGCCAAGACGGCTTCTTGTACAGATTCAGTGGTAAGAAAAGAGGAAGAACAAAAATCAGAAAACTCTTTTTCAAACTCAGAAAGACAATAAGAAGATTCATCACTTCCTTGCAGTGATTCTGTTGTAAGAGAAGAGGAGCAAAAAGTAGAAAATTCTTTTTCAAAGTCGGAGAGGCAGTAGGAAGAATCATCACTCACGGCGTCTACGAAAAAACATGAGTCATCGTTCGCTAAGGTGTTCTTCATCGAAGGGGTGATAGGAAATGTGACTTCGTCGTCGCCTACTCGAAGAAAGAGCTTACCATTGCTTACGTCAATGATGGCTCGGGAGGTGGCGAGGAAGGGTCGGCCAAGGATCAGGGGAACCTCGACGTCTTCTTCGATGTCCAAAATGACAAAGTCCACCGGGAAGATGAACTTGTCGACTTTCACTAGAACGTCCTCCACTATTCCTAACGGGTACTTGACGGATCTATCGGCTAGCTGGATACTCATACGCGTGGGGTTAAGGCTACCAATCCCTAACTTTTTGAACAACGAAAAGGGCATCAGGTTTATACTTGCGCCTAAGTCGGCTAACGCATGTTTAACAAAGAGATCACCGAAGACACACGGGATAGAGAAACTACCCGGGTCACTGATTTTCTTCGGCAAACCGTTTGTTGAAACGGCGGAGCACTCGGCGTTTAGCGTGACGTGCGAAAGATTCTCTAACTTCTTCTTGTTTGTGAGGAGGTCTTTAAGATATTTGGCGTATTTCGGCATTTGCGAAATAGCCTCGTGGAAGGGAAGATTAATGTGGATTTGTTTGAAGATTTCTAAGAAGCGGGAGTACTGATCATCTTGACGTTGTCTATTAAGTTAGAGGGGTATGGAGGAGTTGAATTATTTTTGAAGATGGGTGGTGGAGTGAGATTATTTTCTAAAGTGGGGGTGATTACTTCTTCAGCAGAGGGTGGAAGCGGAGCAGAGCTTTGATTTTTAAAAGCGGGAGCGGAGCTTTGATTTTTAAAAGCAGAAGCGGAGCTTGCCTCGGGCTTTTCACTTACCATACCGGAGACTTGCTTCCCACTCCGAAGAGTTATAGCTTTCGCTTGCTCTCTCGGGTTGGGTTCGGTATTGGAAGGAAGAGACCCTGCGGATCGCTCAGAAATTATTTTCGCGAGCTGTCCTACCTGATTTTCTAAACTTTTTACGCTTCCGGTTAAAGTTCTTATGGTAGCGTCATTTGTGGTGATATATTTAGAAAGTAATTCCTCCAAGCTCGGAGGTTTTGGGTAATTTTGAAGAAGTGGTGGTGGTGGTGGTGGTGGTTGTGCAGAAAAATCATTTTGCGGAGGTGGGCGCATCGCATTCGATGGATTACTCCATGAAAAGTTCGGGTGATTTCTTAAAGCGGGGTTATAACTATTCGGAAAATTAAAACCAGGCGGATTAAAATTCGCAGCAGAAAAATAATTAAAAGCAGTTCTAGGTAAATTATTAACATAATCTAAATGTTCTGGAGTAGGGGTTGCAGATTCCCATACCTGAGGGGTGGAGGCAGCAGTCATCTCCGTGATTTTTTTGCTTAGGATTTCTACTTGCAGAGCGAGCTGGGAGACGTTGTCCACTTCATAGATACCTGCAGGCTTGTTCGGGCGGGACCTAGGCACATTCCACTGATAAGTGTTCATGGCCATGTCCTCAAAAAGCTCAAGAGCGGCTTCCGGGGTCTTATGATTTAAAGTACCGCCAGAAGCTGTGTCTATCATTTGCTTCGTGCTTTGATTTAGCCCGTTATAAAACGCCTGCACTTGTAACCATACAGGCAGCGCGTGATGTGGGCATCGTCTTAATAATTCTTTAAATCTCTCCCAGGTTTCGTAAAGGGTTTCAGAGTCTATTTGTCTGAAGGCAGAGATATCGTTCCTAAGTTTTGCAGTTTTAGCGGGCGAAAAATACTTCGCCAAAAATTTTTCAGTTAATTCATTCCAAGTGGTTATGCTATTTTTTGGAAGTGTGTTAAGCCACTGCTTAGCTTTAGTTCTTAGACAGAAGGGGAAGAGTCTTAGCCTGATCGCATCATTTTTGACACCATTTATCTTGAAGGTGTCGCAAATTTCAAGAAAGCTAGTTATATGTGCGTTCGGATCTTCATCTTGAAGTCCGTCAAATTGCACATATTGCTGCACCATTTGAATTATGCTAGGCTTTAGTTCAAAGTTATTATTTGCTATAGTAGGACGGACTATACTCGATTCTGTTCCCTCGAGGTTCAGTCGTGCATAATAGGACATAGTCCTTTGAACGACCTCATCTACGTTGGGTTCTTCCATTCTTAAAGTATTAAATGACTCGGAGTCCTCAACCGGCACTTGGATAGTAGGACCTTGAAATCGTGATCTTCTCCGAAGAGTACACTCAATTTCGTGGTCCAAGTCCAAAATAACCGACGGACTCCAGCGGGTCATGCACTAAAAGAACAGAAAAGAAGAAGAGAAAGAGAAAAAGGATAAACTAGAAAGAAAAACTAGATTTAGAAAATTAATAAAAAAAAAATTTCTTTTTGAAATAGATTTTTTTATAGATTAACTCCCGAACTTCCCAAGGACTACCCCATGAAGGGTTCACAAGGTACTAGACAAGACAGTGGCGCTTAAAGCCCTTTGCCCTTTTCGAGAGAATTAGGTGGCGTAGAAAAATTGTGAGGTTGGTTTCTATTAAGAGCGGTGATAATTTTTTTGATTTTTTTAAAACTTTAAAGAAAAGGGGATGAGAAAGAGAAGCGATAAAATTAATAGGTTCGTGTTTTCAAAATATCAACGGAAGTTGGGTCCCCGGCAACGGCGCCAAAAACTTGTTGCGCGCTAGGGTTCGAAGAAAATAAACGCAACCAAACAAGCAACCCGATGAGGCAAGTATACCTATCGAATTGTAGCAAGGGGACACAAGTGTCGTATTGAGATCCGGGAACTGTTGGCTAAGCTTACTCACATGAACGCTATTATCTTATCGACGGAAAAACTAGGGTTTTAGAAAATCTAAGCGCAATGGAGGAATTAAAGCAAACTAGAAAGAGAACTACTACAATTAAGTTACGCTATTAAGCAAACAACTAAGCTAGAAAGTAAATTACTGCAGTTAATTATAGAGCACAATATATGAGATTACTACAAAAGGTAGAGAACAATATGAAATGGAAATGCACCCGATCGAGATTCACCTCGGCTAAAGACGATTAAGAAAATGCGATAAAAATCTAAACTTAATAGGATAAGGGTCCTTGACCGTGGAGGTTCCTAAAGCTTGAACACGCTTCTCTCGAAGTCGTGCCCAACTGAGTTTAGGAAGGTCCGACCGACTCTCGTCTAAATCGGAGGCCTAAAACTCGCTTTACGCGGTGAACCCCACTATTGGATTTTACTCCAATCCGGGAGATTTGGACGTCTGCCTCTCTCGAGGGGTGCGTATAACTCCCTTTACTCTTGAATGCTCACTTCATTCTTTCGGCCTCTCGGCTAGCCCAGAATGAAAGCAAAGGCGGAGAGTATATATCGAAAATATACCCCCAACCCGTGATTAATCAAGAGTAATTCAAGGCCCTAACCTAAAAAGAAAAGATTAATTAAAACATCATAACATAATCGCTCTAACCTCGGATCATCAAGATCGAGTACAAGGAGGATTAGTTAATCATAATGGAGTGGAGGGGGGGAGATGAGTAGAAAAACATAAGAAGAACACAAGCTAAGGGAAGAACAATTTTATTAATGAAAAAGGGCAAGTTACACTAATGAAAATAAAATTACAAGTGCATGAAAATTAAACCCTATTCTAGCCCTACATTAAGCACTAAGCAAGAAAAAAATTACAATAAAAGCTAGCACGAACTAAGATTAAAGTAAGGTTAACCAAAAAGTACAAAGAGAGGGGGAGAGAGAGAGAGAGAAAGCATGAAAAAGGATCAAGAAACAAAGGGGCATCACCTCCCTCACTCAACCCAAGCTTGCTGAAATGGGGAGGAGGGGGGCTCAATTTATAGAAAATTTCTCGGGTTGGTCACGCCCTCCGACACGCCCTAGGGGGGGGGCGTGTCAGGGGGCGTGACAGGTACGGATTTGACCTCGGGCTCTGTATTCTGGCGGGAGGGATGATTGCTTCGGTACGTCGGTGGTCACGCCCTAGGTCACGCCCGTGACAGGGGGCGTGACAGGCATGTCATGTCCAAATCATTGGTCGGAAATCCGTCAGTCACCGAAAAAGGAGGGTGTCACGCCCATGTCACGGGCGTGACATTGGGCATGACAGTACTATTTGCGTGCTGAGGCGGGACGGCATTTAATGCGGCGGCAGCTTTACGGCAGAGGGCGACATGCCCCTGGTCACGCCTTGTGACACGCCCAGGGAGGGCGTGTCAGGGGGGCGTGACAGCGGTTTTTGATCGTTTTCTGTCCCTTCCAGCAGGTGTCCTCGGGATTGGGTGACACGCCCTTGGTCACGCCCAGGGAGGGCGTGACAGGGGGGCGTGACAGGCCATTTTGGCAATTTTTCTGAAAACCTGCAAAAAGACAGGAAAAAGTTAGTGGCAATAAAATTTACATAAAAAGGATAAAAATAAACTAATAATAGACATATTTTGTACAATATAAAATATAAAATACAATAATAGTTTAGGCTACAAAACGTATTATCAAGTCCTTCCTGGCCATCTTATAGAATCTTTTGGCTAGTAGAATTAGGAGCTCATCATTTCCTATAGCTTTGTCTTCAGACTTCTCTTCTGTTGATTTGAAGGCGATGATCTTCTCCTTTCTGATGACTGGAGAAGAAGCCTTTTGTTCTTCTTCCCTATTCTTGATGAGCAGCTCATAAGATTTGAGCTTGCCTAGAAGAGCCTCTGTGGTAATTTCACTTAGGCTTCTGTCATCTTTAATTGGCCAGATCCTTGAATCCCAAGTGCTGGGGAAGCACATTAGAATATTGTCATTGAGTTCAGTGAGTGTGATTTCCTTATCCAATGACTTTAACTCACTGACTATCAGACTAAGCCTGGTGTACATGTCTGCAACTGATTCAGCTTCACCTTTCTTGAAGTTCTAATATTGGGATATGAGATGGGATCTCCTGTCCTTTTTTTCATCAGCAGATCCTGATATAATTTTTGAAAGATTATCCCATATGTCTTTAGCTGAGCAACGTTCAGCAACCTTCTGGAATATCTCATCATACATAGTCTGAGCAAGAATATTCATGGCCTTTGCATCTGCAGTTTTCCACTTCTTTATTTCAGCATCTGTTCCTGAGGGAGGTGGAACAACACTTGTGCTTGTTGTCTCTGGAGGTCTTGGAGACACTGTCAAAACAGAATTGAAGATATCCTCATCAATAGAATTCATGTATAATATAATCCTTGCCTTCCAAAGTGCAAACTTGGAAAGATTGCACACTGGAGGTCTAGTGCTAGCATAGTCTTTGTTTTGTGCCAAGGTTTTTTAAAATAACTATAATACAGAAAATAATACCCCTTTATATAAGATTTATCTTTTCAGAGATCTTTTGGTTCAGGTGTTAGCCTGTAAGAACCAATCAACCTGCCTCTGATACCAATTGAAAGTGAGAGAAAGATCTACCTTGACTCTAGAGGGTGGGTAAATAAAGTATTTTAAAATAATGTTTACAATTAAAAATTATAAAGCAGTGGAAGATTTAATTGAATTATATGTGTAAGGTGCTTGTAGAAAAACAAAGTTAAAGCAAGAAATAGGAATCACACAACACACAGCAATATCAAACTCACAACAACCAGAAGATACAAGGATCTATAGTGGTTCCCCAAAAACTTGGGTACATCCACTCTTCTACCACCCTTGGTAGGAATCCACTGCAGGATGAGTTGATCAGGTGTCCTGGGCACCAATGAGCTTTTGATAAGGTGCTCAAAAACAAGATCTAGATTTTTTTGATAAGGTGTCTTGCCACCACTGAGTTTTGACAAGGCTCTCAGATCCAGATTCAGAACTTTTGAAGGGAGTTTTGATAACCCTTTTACAGCAGGAAAAGAAAAAGAAGGAGATGATGATGTCTTCTCTGTCTCAAATCACTAAGAGAAGACTAGTGGATTGTTGATGTTGTCAAAGCTCCCCCTGAGACATAGAATGGTTCAGGAGTGAAAGTTTTGCTAGGGTGATAGGCTTTCAGAAGCTTCAGATCTCCAGCAGAAGATGATTCCAGCAGATGCTGAAATATTTGGTGTCTGGATTCCTTGATGTTGATGCCTTTGAACACTTGAAGAATCAGTAGATTTGTAAATCACAGAAGTTGAAATCTTGATCCGAGAAATTGTGTTGTTCAATCTTCTATAATGTAATCTAATTCTTCTGTATCTCTTTGTATTGTCTGTATTGATCACTATATCTTGTGTGTCTATACTCCAAAATAAAACTGAAGGAGTATATCAGATATTCTCTTAGACGGCCGTTTAATCAGTCATAAATGACTTCCATAATAGACAACTGTATCTGGGGAAAGTTCTAAGCAATATTCTATTTAGTCTTTCCTTGAAACTTGCATCAGATTGATTGAAACGGCTAGGAAATCTTTTGCAATCAATGCATGAATTAATTCTGATTATAATCCACAACTGTCCTTGAATTTGAATTCTGAAGGCGTCGATGTCTCACAGAAATCGTCGATCTGAGCTCTACGATCGTTGAACTGAGCTCAGATATTGGATTAACACAGCAGACATAAAACGTCGAACTGAGCTCTACGATCGTTGAACAGAGCTCAGCGATTGGGAAAGTAACTGAGTACAGATCGTCGATCTGAGCTCAAAGATCGTCGACCGGATTTCGACGACTATGCAGAGTTGAGCTCAGAGAGCGTCAAACGGAGTTCGACGTTTCGTTGAACTGAGTTTGACGAAAATTATCTTTGTCTCAGCTCTAAGTCTTGATCTTTGAATGGTCCTGGGGGCAACTTCAAACCTAAGTTCTAAGCCCTAGACTCATTCTAATTTGACCTTTTCAACTATACATCTAGGTCAAGCCAATTTCGTAAAAACATAGTGAACCTTGCCCAAATTAGTAATAGGGTTTTCCAACAGAGGAAGGAGGAAAGAGGATGTACCCTAAATAGGGGAACGACAATAAATTTTCTGTGTGCTGTGTGTTGTTAACTGTTCTTTATTTGTGTTGTGTGTGCTTAGTCTGTGATGGTATTATTATTGTTAAATTAGAGACAAAGAATTGCTAGGAATCTTAAAAAGGTCACCTATTCACCGTCCCCCCTTTAGGTGACTATCTACCCATAGGCTTGACTTTCAAGTGTTATCAGAGGGAGGTTCTTCAAAGAAAGACCTAAAAGTCTGAAAAAGATCCTAAGGGTAATTGATGATTATCTGATCTATGGCTTCAAAATCTCACTGAGAACTCAATTATATGAAATTGCCAATTTGTACAAAGATAACTTTGCAATATAGAAACAGAGAGTGAGACTGTTCATGGAAGCCTCAAATCCAAGAATTTTTATCACAGTACAAGAAGGACCATATGTGCCCATGAAAATATCAGTCTTGGATGCTAATGATAAAACCCCTAAGAAATTATCAAAAATGACAAAGAATGAGGTGATACTTTCTACTATGGACAAGAGAGCACATAATATAATAGTTAGTGCATTAGACAACTAAACCTTTCAGAATTTTGTGCATTGTAATACATCCAAGGAGATGTGGGATACCCTCATAGTTTACATGGAAGGCACATAATAGGTAAGAGATGATAGGAAATCTCTTCTCAACCAGCAGTATGAGGCCTTTAGACAAGGAAAAACTAATTCTATTGAACAATGCTATGAAAAGTTTTTTAGAAATGTTAATGATTTGAGAAACTATGACAGAAAATTCTCAAACTATGAACTAAATGAAAAATTTCTGAGATCCCTGAATAAAGAATGGGACATCAAGATTTGTGATGTAAGAGAGATGGGGAATTTAAGAAATATGTTACCCCAGGACTTATATGGGAAGTTAATGTCACATGAACTTCAGCTAAATTCTAGGAAAGCTGAAGCTGAATCTGCAGGACACTCAACTCTATCTAAATTTGTGGCCTTCAAAGAAGATACTTATAAGAAAGCTAGAAGAGAAATCCCATCATCACCCAGAAGGGATAAAGATACAGACAGCACTAGAGCATGTTCTTCTTCAGAAGAAATATCAGATGATGAATTGGCACTGTTTACAAGGGAATTCAAGAAAATGTTATGGAGGAAGTAGTGGAGCAATAGGAAACCTTATTGATCAAGCTCTAAAAAATTGCAAAGACAAGTACAAAGACAAATCTGTGGTCAGGTATGATTCACAACAGAATAAACAATTTAAGACTGACATTATTTGTTTTTGCTGTAATAGGCATGGACATGTCATTGCTGACTATCCAGTAAAAAGAATGGAGAACAAGAAGTCAAAAGAAAAGAAGTTTAATACGGACAAGAAATAAGAGAATGGTCTGATGGCAAAGTCGTTAAAGAGCTTGTCTGATAGTGAAACTGATTCAATTGAATCAGAAGAAGAACCTGTAGGACAGTTCTCCTATGAAGAAGAGTTTATCAAAAGGGCTATATACAAAGAGAAAAGCCCCAAAATTTCATCAAACTATTGCTATTTTTAAGAAGACATGGAGATCAACTTGATGGCAATATCAGATGACCCATAAAAAGAAGCACATGACTGTAAAAGTACATAGGTAATTTATGACAACTCTTCCTGCTCTAAGACTTCTATTTATGAGACTGAAGGTGAGCTAAACTCATGTGACTCAATGGTTAATTCACATGAGATTAACTCAGTAACTGAACTACATCATCTCACAGTTAAATTTGGTGAATTGTTGGTAGCTTTAGTTAAACGCAAGAAGCTTGTTAAAGAACAAGCTGTAGAAATTGCATCTCTAAAAAGTTATGAGTATCATCACAAAATGGATACTCTGTGGTCTTCAAAATTCTAAGTTTAATAAACTGACTAAGATCATTGATGACCAAATAATATTAATTAAGAAAAAGGATGCAACCATTCAGGAGCTGGAATTGAAACTTCTGAATGAGAGAAGCCTATTACAATAATTTTCAAAACCCAAAACTATACTGCCCATAATAGACACCTTCTCTAGAACACCTGGAAGTGGTCTTGGGTTTGTTAAACCCAAAATAAAAAATGGAAAAAAGAAAAAAGAACCAAAGGGTCTAGTCATTCGTCAACCAGTGTTCCAGTCTAAGGCTCCAAGGAGAAATCTTGCAGCTGAGAGACAAAACAAGTATTGTGCTCCCAATTAAGAAAAAATGGTTAAGTTTTCTGACTCCTGCCCAAAGGAATGTCACCACAAAGATCCATCTGTTTCTCCAAAGAGGAGGTATAACCGATATGAATGCTAGTGTTGTGGAAAGATAGGACACTTTGCCTTAGATTGCTAGTACAATTACTCAGTGTCTCATATTCAGAAAAGATATCAAGTCAAGAAGTTTACTGGTGTCTTTAATAGAGTCACAACAAACAAAAACCTAGGACCCAAAACAATTTGGGTTCCTAAGGAAAAGTAAATTCTTATTTTGCATTAATGTCCAAGTTCCAGAGATAGACCAATCTGGTACTTGGATAGTGGATATTCTAGACATATGACTGGAATAAGTGGAAATATAAGGGAATACATCCCTCTTGAGGATGGACCAAAGGTGATCTTTGGAGGAGCTGACAAAGGCATAACCAAAGGTTATGGTAAGATCACAAATGGCTAAGTCGCACTCACAAAAGTAGCTTATGTGGAAGGGTTGCAACACAATCTTATAAGCATAAGCCAACTTTGTGATCTGGGGTATGTCATATCTTTCTACAAAGTGGAGTGCCTAATAAAAAGGTCAAGTGACAAAGAGGTCATTTTGACAGGCACTAGATGTGGGAATGTGTACGGTTTAAATTTTCTATCTAAAAAGTCAGACTCTCCCTTATGTCTAGTTGCAAGTGAGAGAGCCTCACATTATGTCAAATGGCACAAGGGGCTAACTCACTTGAAATATAAGGCCATAGGCAAATATTACACCAAAGAGCTAGTTAGGAATGGTCCTAACTTTAAATGCTCTAAGGAGAGCATCTGCTCAGCATGCCAAAATGGCAAGCATACTAAAGCTTCTTTCAAGAATTATGAATCCAAAGACTCAGTGAGGTGTTTATGCCTCCTGCATATGGACTTATTTGGTACTATGCCAGTTCATAGTTTAGGAAGGAGAGTCTACACATTTGTAATTGTTGATGATTTTTCCATATACACTTGGGTTTTCTTCTTAAGGAAAAAGTATGAAACTCCTGATGTCTTCATGACTTTTGTCAAACAAATTTAGAAAGATTAAATAGTTATGTGGTCAAAATTAGAAGTGACCATGGAACTGAATTTCAATCTGATTATATGACAAAGTTTTGTGAAGAACTGTGTATTCAGCAAGATTTTTCTTCACCAAGAACACCATAACAAAATGGAGTTACTGAGAGGAAGAACATGACTCTCATTGAAGCTGGAAGAACCATACTGAATGATTCTTCACTCCCAGAATATTTCTTGGCTGAGGCCATTAACACTGCATGTCATGTTCTTAACAGGGCTTCAATCAATAAAAGACTAAATAAAACTCCTTGTGAACTTATGAAGGGCAAAAAACCAAACATAGCTTAATTAAGAATTTTTGGATGTAGATGTTACGTCATAAATAATAGGAAATCATACATAACCAAGTATGCTGAAAAGTCATATGATGGGATATTTGTTGGTTATAGTAACCACAATAAGGCCTATAAGGTCTACAACTTGAAGGATCAAGTTGTAGAAGAGTCTGTACATGTTGAATTTGAAGAAAGTTCTATGTTTTATACTGATGAGTCAGCTACATTAAGCACAACAGGTTTGGACTTGAAGCTAAAGGAGCTAACTATAGAAGATACAGTTATAGCAAAGTAGAATATGTAAGAAGAAATCAATATTGTTGTGGAAGTGCTTGCACCGGAAGAGCCAGGAGAAGCAACTAAGCACCTTGATCTAGATGGTCCAGGAGATGAATTCACACTTCCTATAGCTGCCAGGCATCTAAGGGATCATCCAAGGGAATTGATCATAGGAGATGCTACTCAGGGAGTGACCATAAGAAGCAAACATCAAAATACTGTGATGTATTAAAGTTTTCTGTCACAGACAGAACCAAAGATGTTTGAAGAAGTTAATGTAGATCCATTTTTAATAGGAGCAATGCAGGGAAAATTTAACCAGTTCAAGAGATGCAAGGTCTAGAAGCTGGTTCCCAGACTAGGTGATTGCAACATCATAACAACCAAATGGATATATAGAAACAAACTAGATGAGAATGGTGTAATAATAAGAAACAAAGCTATATTGGTTACAAAGGGATATAGAAAAGAAGAGGGAATATACTTTGATCAAACCTTTGCACTAGTGGCTAGGTTGGAAGCTATAAGAATCTTTCTAGCATATGCAGCCTTCAAGGGTTTCAAAGTTTACCAAATGGATGTTAAGTCAGCCATTCTAAATGACAATCTCAAAGAAAGAGTATATGTAGAGCAACCATCAGGTATTGTTGATTCAACTAAACCTACTCATGGTTATTTGCTTTCAAAGGCTCTCTATGATTTAAAACAAGCCCCAAGGGCTTGGTATGAGACTCTGTCTGAGTTCCTTATGGAGAATAGATTCCCAAGTGAGAAAATAGACAATACAATATTCCTAAGGGAAGTCAAAGGCAAGACCATCCTTATACAAATATATGTAGATGATATTATATTTAGTTCTACTGATGAGTCACTTTGTACTAAGTTTGCCAAATTAATGCAAAGTAAGTTTGAGATGAGTAGCATGGGTGAACTCAAGTTTTTCTTGGGTCTCCAAGTTAAACAAACTATAGATGGAAATTTCATTAGTCAGTCTAAGTTCACCAAGGAGTTAATAAAGAAGTATAGCATGGAAGCAACCACTTCAATGAGAACTCCTATGGGATCCACTATGTCTTTAGATAAGGATGATGCTGGCAAGCTAGTTTATATAACCTTGTATAGGGGCATAGTTGGATAACTGCTTTATCTAATAGCTAGTAGACCAGATATAATGTATTCTACTTGTATTTATGCCAGGTATCAAGCATGCCCAAAAGAATCTCATTATACAGCAGTCAAAAAGATATTGAGATATCTAAAGGTAAAACCTAATCTTTGCCTTTGGTATCCAATGAATAGTGATTTTGAACTGATTGGTTTTTCAGATGCATGCAGGATGCAAAGAAGAAAGGAAAAGCACATCAAGGTCATGTCCACTTCTTGGAAGACGGCCGGTTTCATGGAGTAGCAAAAAGTAGACAAGTGTGGCAATATCAACAGCTAAATCTGAACACATTTCAGCGGGAAGTTGATGTGCTCAACTGCTTTTGATTCAGCATCACCTACAAGACTATAACTTACAGCTAAGTGAAACTCCCTTATTCTGTGATTCTACAAGTGTGATTTCTATTGCACACAACCCTATGTCTTACAGTAGAACAATGCATATAGAAAGTAGATATCACTTCATTAGGGAGCATGTAGAAAATAAAGATATTAGCCTGATATTTGTTCCTATAAATAAACAAATTGCTGACATCTTTACCAAACCACTAGTAGAAGAGAAATTTAATTTCTATAAATTTGAACTTGGGATGTAAAATCTTGAATAAGCTAAAATAAGAATAATTAAAAAAAATTATTAATTAAATAATAGTCATCAATACAGCTTACTCTATTAGATATAGACATCTAAAATATAAGGAAGTAATAGTTCAAAAAACAAAATTTTGACTAAGTAAAATAAATTTGTTTAGAGACACAATTTATGTTTGTCGACACTATATATAGTCTTCTGTCGATACACAGGAAAGAGTGTCGACACTATATGTCGAGACGCATGTAGGTGTGTCGACTCATGTCAACACATCTTGACAGCCGACAATTCCATTGTATCGACTCTAGGTATTTTCCGAAATTTAGAATAATCCTATATGTTGCGCGCCCTTTCGCAATCTAGGAAGATTTGTCTATATAAAGAGAATTGAGTGTAGGAATAAACTAAAACTTATTGAGTTCTTACTATGTTTTTAGACCTCAAAGTCCTATTAGTCGACATTCGAGACTCCTTCTGCTCGATGAAATCAAGAATGAAGAAAATAATGTCTCCAAAGAACGATGAAAACATCAATAAAGGATACGAACTTGTGCGAAATGGATTCGCCTCCGCAGAAGAAGAGATTAGGAATTTAATTGTCGTATTCAAAGAAGCAGGTCTTGAATATCTACTGTCAGAACCTACAAGCATTTGGAAATGGGAGGTACTAGAATTCTTCAACAATGCAACATTAGATTCCAGTTCAACAAAGATAAATTCCACTGTGAATGGGGAAAAAGTTAAAATAACAAGCAAAAGACAGGCTAAGGTATTTCATATACCTCGAATAAATCAATAGGATGTCGTAGATTCAACCAAGACTGCTACAAGACATACTTGGTGTGGGTTGAATTCAGTAAAAATGATAGGAAGTTCTTTGAATCGGAAGGGTATGAATACCCAAGGTAAATTTCTGTCAGAAATAGTTGGAAAGGTGCTGCTGTGTAAGTCCGGCGAACATGACAGACTTTTTGCTCACATGTTTGAGCTAATGACAAGATTAATCTTTAAACTCAAAACTGACTGGAGTAGTTTGGTGTTTGACAAAATCTCTGAGAGTATCAAGAAGCCCAATATGGGAAGGATACTAAGTCTGTATTTAGTTAAAGACATTCATACAAACCTAAATCAAAAACTGTGCACAAAGATAAATCATATGAGAAAAATTGATATGAGGATTTTGTGTAGATGGGATAGAGTTCTATCCAGAGAATCTTCTATAGTTGAAAAGAAGAAAGAGAAGAAGGAAAAGGCAGTGTTGGAGGAAGACAAATCCTCCAGTGATTCTGAAATTCCAAGAAGTTCTAGTTTAGATCAATGTTATGCTCCAGATACAAACATTCCTTAAAGGACATCACCTGAAACAAAGAATAAGGTGTAGGGGAGATTGAACACTCAGTAGACCAAACTACTGGGAAAAACCTAAATGAACCTACAATCTTAGACAGTGAAACTGTCAATGACATAGTAGAGGATGTTCTTCATGAACTAAATACAGATGAGACAAACAATATGAATGAGGAATAAGATGAGTATATGCCTGACACTGAGGAAGTAGTCTCTAAGGAGACTATGGAAGAAATCCCACTGGGAGTAGAAGCTAACATCCAGGGGGGAGATAATTGCTTCACCTAAGAACTATGTTCCTACTATTGAAAATCAACAACATGAGAATACCTTAGTAGATCAAAATCTTGATCAAAATGATGTAAGAGTTGAGGGAGAGCAAGCTGCCAAGTTCCCTTTGTCTTGAAGTGCAGAAAAGCAACAATCTATTTCCATTGTTAGTTCATCTGAGTCAGATGAGGAAGAAGAATCTCAGCTAAAGAAAAGAAAGATAACTGAACTAAAAAGGCGAAGTCAGAGCTATAAGAAGACATTACAGTAAAGAAACCATCTCCTTCTCCTGCTGAGGATTTCATTTCACACTTGGTTCTGCTACAGGTAATGTTAGATAAACATAGAACAGATCTTGAAAAATATATGCATGAAAGTAAAAAGGATTTACAGTTTCTATACAACCTTGGGCCCGCAGGAGGTTACTCAGGGAAAAAAGCTAGGGTGGGAAAGATTGCATAGGAGAGAGAGAGAGTCATGGAGTAGGGAACTCTCAAGGAGAGAGAAAAGCAGCGGAGTAGGCGAGATCCCTCTCGCAATGCGAGAGGGAGCTATAGAGCAGGACACTCGCAAGGTGAGAGAGGAGTAGTGGAGTAGGCGAGATCCCTCTCGCAGGGATAGAGGGAGCCATGGAGCAGGGTTATCGTAATGCGAGATAGGAGCAGCAGAGCAGGCGAGAGGGAGTAATGGAGCCGGATAGACAAGTTACTCACAAGGCAGGATGAGGCAGGATGGGGAGAAACTTTCGCCCGCGGGATGCCATTTTTGTCGAGCGCCCGTTCGACGATGGGTCCAGGGCCGGTTCGATGACTGGTCGAGCGCCGGTACAGATAAAAGGAGGTTTTTACATTTTTAAACCAAGGTAGGGGTTCTATTATTTGGCCTCGGGTAATTTTACTTTTTTGCCCTTGGTGGTCTGTATATAACCCTTCAGAAAAGCGGAGTTTGGTTGTTGGCAGACCCAACCCAGGGTATTTTGGTAATTTCAGGTCGGTGCAGTTTGGTTATTGGCAGGTAAAACTCAGAGGCCTATAAATAATCCGTTATGGTGCCTTGAAGTGGTTGTTGACCCCTTTCTTCTTCTTCCACTAAGGAACCTAGCTCAGCACTTGCTAGGGAGGGGAAGAATTTCTAGTTCTTAAGGGAAAGAGGTGGGACCTCCAGGCTGAAGCCCGCAGCCTATTTCTAATTCCCGAGACTCTCGTCAAGGAAGGAATACGGGAAGAGTAGGTGTGGGCTGCAACTCAAGATCCGTACTCTAGGTGAAGTCGGGTTTCTGGCTTCAACTTTTTTGGTGCGGTGAGTGGATCGCAGTCTACATAGAAGAATTTTAAACCACTTCATGGTAGGAGATCTCAGCAAAGGAGATGAGGGTGGGTCCCAGAGCTCGGGAGGATATGTAGGGAGAGAGGAATTCATGGCATCCATCAGAAGCATCATGGACAAGTTGTAGGGGATCTCGCAGCGAGGCGACTGCTCGAACCCCCTACCCCAAGCGTCCGCTCTCGCGCATCAGGACAAGCTTGTCTCGGCAAGGGTTGGAGAGGACGCACCAGGGGGCGACCTGGTAAAGAGAAAGTGGTGGAAGGAAGCGGGCAAGAGCTGGCAGGTAGGGAGTTGTTCCCTAGCCCTGCGAGTGTCATCTCGCTGGGTGATGTCGTTGCGCGAGTAGAGGTGGCGAGACCCCTAGCAAGAGGATCCCCCTTCTGTGAGTTGATCCTTTCAGCCCCCGTCCCAGAGGGGTTCCGTGAGCTTGAGATTACCTACTATGTGGGGAAAGACAACCACCTCCAGCACTTGCAATGGTTCGAAGATGCGGTATCCATTAGGCTGATGACGGACACATTCAAGTGTCGTCTTTTCTCCATCACCTTGAATGATAAAGCTAGGGACTGGTTTAATCAACTCCCTATGGGATCGATATATGGCTTATAAGACATGAGTAGAAGTTTCCAGTTGCGTTTTTCGATCTCAAAGAAAAGGAAGAGGAACACAAAATCAATTTTTCTGATTCGGCAGAAGGCAGATGAGTCCTTGGCCCAATACGTGGACCGATTCCAGGAAGAGATCTTGGACATTCAGGAGGTGTCAGGATTTGCTCTCTAGATGGCCTTCACCGCTGGACTGTGGGAGATTTTCTTCAAGATGAGCCTAACCCAAAAGGCACCGTTGTCGTTTGAGGAGGGGATTGAGAAAGCAGCAAAAGAGATAACGATGGAGGTGGCGAACCCGGTGTTTACCAAGAAGTTGACGAGGTTAGCGGAGGCTCAGTCAAGAGAGCCGGGAGGGGCAATGCAGCATGGAGGAAGGAGGAGGGAGGATTCGAGGGCTCCAGTATATCAAGAGTTGGCTTGGAGGAAGCAAGGAGGCCTTGTTCAAGGGCTAGGAAGAGGTTTTCCCCAAGGAGGAAGGAACCACCAGGGAATACCGGGAATATTCATCCAGCAGGGGTAGGGATATGGTCTTAGACCACACTACCCCCGCCTCTGCAAGCTATGGCCATCGACCAAGGAAGAGGAACAGGAAGAGAAAGAGGGACAGCAGGAGCTGGAAGGAGGAGGAATCACCAGGAAGGGAGATGGGACGAGGAGGTAGCCTTGCCATACTGTTACTTCCATGAGGAGGAAGGTCATGCAATGAGTACCTACCCGGAGTTTATTGAAATGAAGAGGGTTAGAGGAGTAGGGGAGCAGCAACGACCAGTGCGGATACCAGAGATGGCTGGGACCGGGGAGGAGGACAGGTGTGTGTATCGAGCTAATGTGGGAGATCGAGGAGGGATCAGAGTGATCCATGGGGGAATAGGGATTGAGGCTACTCGTAAGGCGAGCCTTCATACCCTATATCGTCGGAGCGTCACTTCGAGGTAACAAGCCCCTCCCCCGGACAAGAAAATCACCTTCTCTTGGAAGGACTTGCCAGACCACAAAGACCCATTCTTCGATGCACTAGTGATCCGGACCGCCATCGAAAATTTTACGGTATCATGGATCCTAGTCGATAATGGGAGTTCGGAGAATGTTATCTTCAAGAAGGCGTTCAATGAGATGAGGGTGGAGGCTCGAAGGGTGTTGGTAGTAGATGGGTTGTTGTTTCAATTTTTGGGAGAAAGGAATGAAGTCGAGGGGGGAGTAGGACTCCAGGTAACTCTGGGGTGGGCTATCTAGGAATTGTTGCTTCATGATAGTGGATGCTCCCAGCAGTTACAATGACATTTTTGGGCCCCCTTTGATCATTGCCTTTAGGTGCGTCCCATCATCCTTCCACCAATGTTTGAAGCTCAACGCTGGAGGAACCCAAATCAAAGTGCGAGGTGATCTAAAAGTAGCCAGAGAGTGCTACGTGATGGAGGTGAATACAATTTCTTGGCAAGGTTAGTCCGAGGAACTAGAGAAGAGGATGGAATAATGGGAGCAAGAGGTCGGAGAAAAGGTACAGGAGGAGAGAGAAGAAGGAGGGATAGAGAGAGGCATTGCGGTGGAGCCAGAGATAGTAGGAGAGAAGGCGGGAGTGATGGAGGTAGAGGAGGATAAAGGAGGAGGGTGGAGAGAGGCCTTGCGGTGGAGCCAGAGATGGTAGGAGAGGAGGGAGTGATGGAGGTAGAGGAGGAGAAAGAAGGAGGGGGATGGAGAGAGGCATTGCAGTAGAGACGGAGACGGTAGGAGAGAAGGAGGGAGTGAGGGAGGTAGAGGACGAGAAAGAAGGAGGGGGTATGGAGAGAGGCATTACAATGGAGATAAAAATGGCAGGAGAGAAGGAGGGAGAGATAGAGGTAGAGGAGGAAAAAGAGGGAGAAAGGAGAGGAAAAAGGAAGATAAATGAAGTAGGGGAGTCATCAAGGGTGAAAGCTCGGCCAGAAGAGAGAGGAGGTTCGTTGTTAGGAGGGGTCACAACTGATGAAGAAGTGGAGAGGTTTTTGAGTGAGGTGGTTGTGGCCGTTGCGGAGAGAGAGTGATGAGTTGTAAATATACCTATATTTTCGTATTTTATTTAAGTCATTTTTGTTTATTTTTATATTTTTTAGTTTGTTTTATTTAATAAATTGTTTCTTTTTTGTAATTTTTTATTTCTAACATAGCTTTTTTTGTTTTCTGAATTTTTTCAGAAAAATATTTTTTCGGCCTTGTCACGCCCGTGTCACCCCCCGACACGGGCGTGTTCGGCACTCAACGCCATCAGCCAGTCGAAACTCAACGATTCACTGTTCCTCGCTCAACGCCTTCATGTCATGCCCGTGTCAAAGCTCGTCACGCCCGTGTCGATGTCGGCACTCAACGCTTCGTTAACTGTCAATGCTGCCGACATCGAGCTGCCAGCTGTCCGGGTCACGCCCCCCTTACACGCCCGTGACATTTATGTCACGCCCGTGTCCGCCACGTGGACTGCCCCGAAGTCAAAGCTCGCGTCAAATCCCCAGATCCAGCTCCCCGTCACGCCCTAGTCACGCCCGTGACTGACACCTGTCACGCCCGTGACCTGGGGCATGACCGCCACGTTTTCAGCCGAAGTCAAAGCTCCAGTCAAATCACCCGATCAGCTCATGAATAGTAGTGACACGCCCCCCTGTCACGCCTGTGACCTAGGGCGTGTCACTCCCGAATTTTTGCCTATAAATACAAGCTTCCAGGAAGCTTTTCTTATCTTTTATTTTGACCACTTTGCTATGGTGTTGTGCTGCCCATTTGGATCCAAATATTATGTAAGAGAATTTCTCCCCCCTCCCTTAGTTTGTAATAGCTTTTTATTTAATAAAAAATAGTTTATTTTCTCTCTTGCTTAGCATGAATCTCATTTGGAAGCGCCCTATCTTTGCAATTTTTCGTTCCCTTTTTTGTTCTTTTTATGTTTTGTCTTTTAAAGCTTTTATAATCTCGTTTAGTTAGGAATTTTACAGCATTTCTAGCCGTTGTAATGCCCGTTTTATTTTAATTTTTCGCATTTCTTTTGCTTTAGCTTTTCTTTTTTATCCTATTTTCATTCTTAAAGACTTTATAAAAACGCCTAAAATGTGTTGTTTTTATTTTCTTTAACTTAGAACTGTTTAGGATCGTACAAACTTTTCGTTCCCTTTTTAGTTTTATTCCACTTTTTATCCATTTTTATAAAAAGTTAAAAATGAAAATATCATCGTTATAATTTTTCGCTCACTTCCATTTTGCGTTTATTTGCAAAACTTTTCGCTCCGTTTATTTTTATTTTCACTTTTTATGCATTTCTACCGCATATTAGCGGTAGAAATGCAGTCGTTTTAATTTTTCAGTCACTTTGTTTTTCTTATTTTTTTTGCAAGTGTGCGTGCGTGTATGAGTTAGATTTTATTGCTTTATTTCAATTTCTGTAGAGTGTGTGCGTATGCATTTATTTTCGCCTACTCGTTAAGAGTTAAATGGCGCTCTGCTTTCATTTTTCGCCCACTCGTTTGAGTGGGACTTGTCTTTTTACTGCTTTCATTTTCTTCCTACTCACTTGAGTAGGAAAACTTTGTGTGTGTGTGTGTGTTTACTTTTCTGTAGAGTGCGTGTGTGTGATTTTAATTCCTGTAGAGTGTGTGCGTGTATGAGATTAATTTACCCCTGCCCACTCATTTGAGCCGGGATTCGCATTTACTGCTTTTTTCAGTCCTACTCGTTTGAGTAGGACTTGCAATTTTCAGCTTTCTTTACTGCTTTCTTACTGCTTTCTTTTCATCTTTCTTTATTGCTTTCTAGTGTAAGTGTCCCCATTCCGATGAGTGGCTAACCGCCCTTAGCCCTCAATATCGAAGAGCATTGGGACAGATAAAGTAGCTTTAAATAATTAAAGGCCCTATTTTCTATTTAATTAAATTTCTTAAGGTTTGCCCCGGGTTAACGACGCGTAGGACCGCATAATCGATGTGCGGGCTCTATTTCCGTTATCCATACGCAACGCCGAGATGCCACACGTATGGACCGATCACCCTTGGGTAAAGAGAGCATCGCGCTAACCCTCGAGAGAGGAGGTGCGTGACTCTGCCGGATTGGGTTCCCCACCCAATAGCGGGGTTCTCAGCGTAATGCGGGCATTAAGAGGAATCCTTCGTCGGTCTGGCGATCGATCGAATAGTCTTAGCGTTCAGGTGAGCGATATCCCTAGACCAAGGTGAGCTCATATCTAAGGAACCTCCACGGCCGAGTCTCCGCCTTAATTAATTTGAAATTTAGGATCTCTTTTTATTAAAAGATATTTTAGTTCAAATTCTCTTTTGATATCGTCGCGCCGAGTTCTTCGTCGGCCTTCTGCACTTTATTTCCTTCTTTCATTTTCTGTATTATATTTATTTTTATGTTCGCCATTTCATTTTTTATATAATCCCCCTAAAATATTATCGGTAGAATAATAGGCTTTCAGGGAAAGAGTAGATATAGCTAAGCCGGCCCCGAGAACAATACGACCCCAATATTCCACACCGGAATATCCTGTACTACACGCAATAGGTGCACTTGCCTCCCTCTCGTTAAAACTCGGTTTCTAACAAAACAAAACGCTCTTCTTTTTCTTTATAAAATAATATCCCACTCATCTTTAAATAAAATAAAAAAGAAACCCCGGCATTTTAACCATCAAGTTTTTGGCGCCGTTGTCGGGGAAAATTTCGACTTACTATTTTGAATTCCTGAAACCTATTAATTTTACCCTTTATTTCTACTAATATATATATATATATAAAAAAATAAAAAAAAATTTGATGAACCAAAAAAATTTTTATATTAATAATAATAATAATATCAATATTAATATTAATAATAAATACTTTAAAAAAAATTTATTTAAAAACTTTAAAACAAAAAAAATTAGAAAAATTTAGAACTTAAAAAAAAAATCAAATCAAAAACTTTTAAAAAAAAACTTAAAAACTAAAAAAAAAAAAAACTTAAAAAACTTCAAAAATTGATGAATCTTTTTTATCCTTCTTTTCATCCAAAAAATTAAATTTCAAAAAATATATATATCTTTCATTTTTATTTTGCCATTAACTTATTTTCTTTTTTTCTTTTTATTTTCAAAAAATCAAAAATTAAAAACTCAAAAAAAAAATCTCTAAAAAAAAAAATTAATAAAAAAAATAAATAAACTAAGAAAAAATATATAAAACAAAAAAATATATTAATTATGTATTTATTTTATAGTTTCAGCGCGCTTCACAATCGTGAGCGCTAGGGGATCACATTTCGGTCGCGCTCACTTAGCTAAGACGTTAGCTTACGAGTCACACCCACTTGCCCCCTATCACCCGCACCATTTTCGCCGAATTTTTCTTTTTCGTTTTTTATATTATATTTTTACTTTTACTTTTAGCTTTTGCAGGACAATACTTAACGGACTTCCCCGAACGCCGTTGAGGGAAGATTTCTAAACCCCTGTTTTTAATTTTAATTTTTGTACATACTGCTTAGATTTTTATATATATATCATGTTCCTCCTACTTAGTGCAACATTGGGGATAATGTTGGACTTAAGTATGGGGGTGTTTCATATTTTTTGTGCCCTTTTATTTCCCGCACTTAATAAAAAAACTTAAAAACATTACAAAATTAAAAACTTCAAAAAAACATTTCATGCTTTAATAATAATAATAAATAAAATATTTTCAAAAAAAATGAAACATCACTCCGCGACGTTCGACTCATCGAACCAACCACAAAAAAGAGTCTGTTCGCGGGCGATCCTTTTTTTTACTTTGTAAATATTTTGTAAATATTCTCGTCCCTTCCCCTTCTCTTTCCTATCTTGTAAAAATTCTCTCTCTTTTCTTGTAAATATTTCTGTAAATCCAAAAATTCAAAAAAAAAATCTGTATAACTCAAAAAACTCAAAAAAAATTTGCATAACCTTTAAAAAAATTCCAAAAAAATTATAATAACCCCAAAATATCAAAAAATTAGAAAAACTCATAAAAATCAAAAAAAATATTTTGTAATAAATAATTCGAAAACCTCATTTCTTAACCTCTTTGCTCTCCAAAATAATCGTTTCGAGTTTATTTATAAGCGAATTTTAATTAATTCTTTATTTACTATTCGTTTATTAATTGTAACTCGATAGACTTAAATTTTTGGGGTTAAGATTTTAAAAAATTGTTTATGGCTTTTTCTTATTATAGGGAACTTATTTTTCTGACTATCACTTCTAATTTTTTTTTTTGAATAAAAGCACGTTTTTATGTTAGAAAATAACATTTATGGATTTTTATTATTTCCAGTTATGCATTTAGAAACATAGGAACGTCCAAATTAAAGAGGTTGTTCTCAAAATTTTTTATTAAACTCTAGTTTTATTTTAGAAAAAAATCTCTTCCACTTTTTTTTCATGCCTTACTTGGTATGATTCTCCACTCACCCTTAAAAGATCTTATGTCAAAGGGGATAAGATTTCGTCCCGCAAACATAGGCACCCAATAATTAAAAAGATTATATTCTACGGAGTAAGAGGATAAAATTCATTACTCCTATACATATGCATTGGGTTTATTTATATTTATGAAGAAAGAAAAATGTTAGGAAAATAAGATTTCATTTTCCTAAATATTCAAAAAGAAAAAAAGTGGAGGTTCGAGAAAAAATTACCTCGCCTAAAAAATCAAAGCCCTCTTCATAACCGCCAATCCACTTATCCATTTTTCATGATTCTAGAATTAATCTAAAACTTTTTGAGAGCATAATTTTTAAATTGAATTATTTCCTATCAATTTCTTTTTAGCTAAAGTTTTTTTCGATAATTCAAATCCATTTTTGTTAAACTAACAAAATAATTTTCGCTTTATATTTTTCTCGTTTAGAAGTATTTTTTGAAACGGTTCATCTATTTATAACATTTTCATAATTTAGGATTTAATTCCACTAGAAATTTACTTCGATCTTTCTTACAATTAACTTAAGCGTTAGTTGAATTTAGGATTCTTTTTTATTCCTTATAGATTCATCTCCAACTTTTGCTCTGGAATAGTAAAAGCTTAAGTATGGGGGTATTTGATGAGTTGTAAATATACCTATATTTTCGTATTTTATTTAAGTCATTTTTGTTTATTTTTATATTTTTTAGTTTGTTTTATTTAATAAATTGTTTCTTTTTTGTAATTTTTTATTTCTAACTTAGCTTTTTTTGTTTTCTGAATTTTTTCAGAAAAATATTTTTTCGGCCTTGTCACGCCTGTGTCACCCCCCGACACGGGCGTGTCCGACACTCAACGCCATCAGCCAGTCGAAACTCAACGATTCACTGTTCCTCGCTCAACGCCTTCATGTCACGCCCGTGTCAAAGCTCGTCACACCCGTGTCGATGTCAGCACTCAACGCTTCGTTAACTGTCAACGCTGCCAACATCGAGCTGCCAGCTGTCCGGGTCACGCCCCCCTTACACGCCCGTGACATTTGTGTCACGCCCGTATCCGCCACGTGGACTGCCCCGAAGTCAAAGCTCGCGTCAAATCCCCAGATCCAGCTCCCCGTCACGCCCTAGTCACGCCCGTGACTGACACTTGTCACGCCCGTGACCTGGGGCGTGACCGCCACGTTTTCATCCGAAGTCAAAGCTCCAGTCAAATCAACCGATCAGGTCATGAATAGTAGTGACACGCCCCCCTGTCATGCCCGTGACCTAGGGCGTGTCACTCCCGAATTTTTGCCTATAAATACAAGCTTCCAGGAAGCTTTTCTTGTCTTTTATTTTGACCACTTTGCTAAGGTGTTGTGCTGCCCATTTGGATCCAAATGTTATGTAAGAGAATTTCTCCCCCCTCCCTTAGTTTGTAATAGCTTTTTATTTAATAAAAAATAGTTTATTTTCTCTCTTGCTTAGCATGAATCTCATTTGGAAGCGCCCTATCTTTGCAATTTTTCGTTCCCTTTTTTGTTCTTTTTATGTTTTGTCTTTTAAAGCTTTTATAATCTCGTTTAGTTAGGAATTTTACAGCATTTCTAGCCGTTGTAATGTCCATTTTATTTTCATTTTTCGCATTTCTTTTGCTTTAGCTTTTCTTTTTTATCCTATTTTCATTCTTAAAGACTTTATAAAAACGCCTAAAATGTGTTGTTTTTATTTTCTTTAACTTAGAACTATTTAGGATCGTACAAACTTTTCGTTCCCTTTTTAGTTTTATTCCACTTTTTATCCATTTTTATAAAAAGTTAAGAATGAAAATATCATCGTTATAATTTTTCGCTCACTTCCATTTTGCGTTTATTTGCAAAACTTTTCGCTCCGTTTATTTTTATTTTCAATTTTTATGCATTTCTACCGCATATTAGCAGTAGAAATGCAGTCGTTTTAATTTTTCAGTCACTTTATTTTTCTTATTTTTTTGCAAGTATGCGTACGTGTTTAAGTTAGATTTTATTGCTTTATTTCAATTTCTGTAGAGTGTGTGCGTATGCATTTATTTTCGCCTACTCGTTAAGAGTTAAATGGCGCTCTGCTTTCATTTTCCGCCCACTCGTTTGAGTGGGACTTCTCTTTTTACTGCTTTCATTTTCTTCCTACTCACTTGAGTAGGAAAACTTTGTGTGTGTGTGTGTTTACTTTCCTGTAGAGTGCGTGTGTGTGATTTTAATTCCTGTAGAGTGTGTGCGTGTATGAGATTAATTTACCCCTGCCCACTCATTTGAGCCGGGATTCGCATTTACTGCTTTTTTCAGTCCTACTCGTTTGAGTAGGACTTGCAATTTTCAGCTTTCTTTACTGCTTTCTTACTGCTTTCTTTTCAGCTTTCTTTATTGCTTTCTAGTGTAAGTGTCCCCATTCTGATGAGTGGCTAACCGCCCTTAGCCCTCAATATCGAAGAGCATTGGGACAGATAAAGTAGCTTTAAATAATTAAAGGCCCTGTTTTCTATTTAATTAAATTTCTTAAGGTTTGCCCCGGGTTAACGACGCGTAGGACCGCATAATCGATGTGCGGGCTCTATTTCTGTAATCCATACGCAACGCCGAGAGGCCACACGTATGGACCGATCACCCTTGGGTAAAGAGAGCGTCGCGATAACCCTCGAGAGAGGAGGCGCGTGACTCTACCGGACTGGGTTCCCCACCCAATAGCGGGGTTCTCAGCATAATGCGGGCATTAAGAGGAATCCTTCGTCGGTCTAGCGATCGGTCGAATAGTCTTAGCGTTCAGGTGAGCGATATCCCTAGACAAGGGTGAGCTCATATCTAAGGAACCTCCACGCCCGAGTCTCCGCCTTAATTAATTTGAAATTTAGGATCTCTTTTTATTAAAAGATATTTTAGTTCAAATTCTCTTTTGATATCGTCGCGCCGAGTTCTTCGTCGGCCTTCTGCACATTATTTCCTGCTTTCATTTTCTGTATTATATTTATTTTAATGTTCGCCATTTCATTTTTTATATAATCCACCTAAAATATTATCGGTAGAATAATAGGCTTTCAGGGAAAGAGTAGATATAGCTAAGCCGGCCCCGAGAACAATACGACCCCGATATTCCACACCGGAATATCCTGTACTACACGCGATAGGTGCACTTGCCTCCCTCTCGTTAAAACTCGGTTTCTAACAGAACAAAATGCTCTTCTTTTTCTTTATAAAATAATATCCCACTCATCTTTAAATAAAATAAAAAAGAAACCCCGGCGTTTTAACCATCAGAGAGGTTGTAGAGTGTGAGGCCAGGGAGTAGGAGGAGATGTTGAGGGAGCAGGAGGGAGAGGAGGAGCCATCAAGACTGAAGGGGGCCGTGGGAGTGATGGAGATGGAGATTCTCACCAAAGAAGGGAGGAAAGAGAAGATAAAAATCAGTGGAGAGCTCAGCCTTGAGGACCAGGAGGTGATCAGGGCATGCGTGTAGAGAAACATCGATATATTCTCCTAGAGCGCGGCTGACATGTCGGGGGTCGATGCGAACGTGGCATGCCACCGTCTCAATCTTTACCCCAAAGCTCGTACGATGCCACAAAAGAAGAGAGCCATGACCTCCAAGATGGCTGGGGATAGCAGGGAAGAGGTGGAGAAGCTGCTCGAGGCTGCATTCATATCTCCAAGCAAGTATCCGGGGTAGGTGAGTAATGTTTTAATGGTAAAAAATGGAGAGTGAAAATGGAGGATGTGTCTGGATGTTTCTCTTTTAAATAAAACAAGCCCAAAGGATTGTTATCCCATGCCTCGAATCGATGCTGGTTGACTCAGCAATCGGTTTTTTTCTAATGAGTTTTCTAGATGCATTTTCAGGATACCATCAAATACGCATACATCCCCCAGACATCAAAGATGTTACCTTTGTCACCGAGGATGGATGCTTTAGCTACAAAATGATGCCCTTCGGATTGAAGAATGCAAGGGACACTTACCAAAGAATGATATACCGGATATTCCGGGAGCAAAAGGGACGGAATCTTGAGGTTTACATGGATGACCTGATGATCAAGAGCCGAGACCTCAGGTCCAATGTCTTGGATTTGGAGGAAATTTTTGGGACCATAAGGAAGTACAAGATGAGGCTTAACCCTCTGAATTGCGTCTTCGAGGCTAGTAGGGGAAAGCCTTTAGGACATCTCCTTACCCCCTCAAGAGTTGAGTCCAATCAAAACAAAGTGACGGCGATCTTAGAATTAGAATCTCCAAAGAGGGCTAAATAAGTCTAACGTCTCGTCGGCAAGCTGGCCGGATTGAGCATGTTCCTCTCCCGGGCTGGGGAGAAGTGCTCGCCCTTCTTTCGAGCACTAAGAGGAGGAAAGAAATTTGAATGGAACCCCGAGTGCAAAGAAGCTTTCCGAGCTTTGAAATAACAACTCACCCAAACATCGCTGCTCCAAGGGCCAAGAGAAGGAGAGAGGTTGTTCTTGTACCTGGGAGTGGGGACCAGAGCAGTGAGTTCAAACCTTGTCTGAGAAGAAGGAAGGAAGTAGTTCGTGATCTACTACGTAAGCATAGTCCTAAAAAAGGCAGAGCTAAGATATCCCATCCTTGAAAAGTTGGCTTTCTCTCTCATCATCTCGTCCAGCAAGCTCAGGCCATACTTTCAGGCTCACTCAATCAAGGTGGTGACAGATAATCCTCTCTGCCGCATCTTAGAAGAGGTGGAGCATTCTAGGAGATTGTCCAAGTGGTCGATAGAACTCAGTGAGTTCGATCTCACTTTTACTCCCTAGGTAGCTATAAAGGCGCAAGCGGTTGCGGATTTCCTTGCAGACTATGTGGTTGAGGTCGGAGAAGCTAAGGCACCTCTTCTTGCTGCTTGGGAGATGCTAGTAGATAGAGCCTCTGGAAAAAGTTCTTTTGGATGAGGGATGATCTTAGTGTGTCCCGAAGGAACCAGAATTAAGCAAGCCCTAAAGATTCACTTCACCATCTTTAACAACCAGACAGAATACGAAGCGATCATCGCAGGGCTCAAGTTAGCTCGGGAGCTGGCCATACAAGAAATCTAAGTCTCCACAGACTCTATGGTGGTAGCAAGATAAATTAATGGAGAGTTTAAAGTATGGGATCCCACCATCCAATTGTATCTGATGAAGGTAAAAGGTGTCATCAGACAGTTCCATAGCTTTTCAATTCAACACGTCCCAAGAATGGAAAGTGCTTAAGCTGACCTGCTCTCCAAGCATGGTCCTCAAGCTGGACGAACCATGATGGAGCTCTTCAAACCCTCCATAAAAGAAGGAGAGTTGATGGAAGTGGACCAGCAAGGATCTTGGATGGACCCCTTCCTCACCTTTTTAACCTCAAGACATCCTCTTGAGAGAGACCTCGATAAGAACCAGATCAGGTATAAATCGGCGTACTACCTACTCAAGGAAGGGACATTATACCAAAAGACACTATTGGGTTTGTTGGCTCGGTGTGTGTCTGAGAGGGAGATCTCAAGAGTTGTAGAAGAAATTCATTCAGGAGAATGTGGGAGCCATTCAGGAATTCAGACCTTGGAAGGAAGAGTGGTAAGGAAAGGCTACTTCTAGCCTACCCTCAGGAGAGATTCAGAAGAATTTGCAAAGAGATATAAAAAGTGCCATGAGTTCGCCCCCCTTCAAATCCTTCCTTCCCAAAGATTACGCACAATCACGGCTCCCTTGACCTTTGCAATATGGGGGCTAGATTTGGTGGGCCCTTTCCCCCATGTAAGTGGCTAGAGGAATTTCCTGCTAGTCATGGTGGATTACTTTTAAAAGTGGCTAGAGGTAAAGGCATTAGCTAAGGTGACGTCATAGGTGGTCAAAAATTTTGTATGGGGAGAGATCATCTGCCGGCATGGGCTCCCGTTGGCCATCATCATGGATAATTGACAACAGTTTGCTAGGAGGGAATTCATAGACTTCTGTGTCCAATTGGGCATAGACCTCCACTTCGCCTCGTTTCATCACCCTCGAAGTAACAGGCAGGTGGAAGCGGAGAACAAGATTATTTTGAATCTTTTAAAAAAGAAGGTTGTGAACTTAAGGGGAAGTTGGGTAGAACAACTCCCTTCTATTCTCTGGGCTTTAAGGACCATGCCGAACACAACCACGGGAAACACTCCATTCAAACTCACCCATGGCTCGGAGGCCGTTATACCTATGGAGTTCGAGGTTGAATCTCCCAGAGTGGCTGCTGCCAAGAAAAGAGATGAAGGATGGCAGGTAGAGAACAAGGAGGAGCAGAAGCTCTCTCTTGATCTGGTAGAGGAGCTCAGGGAATTGGCATCGATCGGACTGGAAAAGTCAAGTGCCGGATGGCCAGATATTTTGATAAACGTATAAGGGTCAGGAAGTTCCAGAAAGGTGACTTAGTTCTCAAAAAGGTGGATGCAGCGAGCAGAGGAACATCAGTGGGAAAACTCAATCCCAACTGGGAAGGCCACTTTATGGTAAGGGAGTCCTGAAGTCATAAGGGTACCACCTCCAGGATGTAGACGGGGTACCCCCTGATTGCGCCCGAAGCGGCGACGACCTGAAAAGATTATACCCTTGACATCTTTTTTCATCTTTTCAAATACTTGTAAATCTGTTATGATTTCCTGATATATTGAAATTCCAAGAGTTTTCTTCCATGAAATGAGATTGCAACGGATAAAGGGCAAGGCCCCGAGAAGACCCGCTGACTAGGCTCTCATCAAGGTGGCTGGACTGTAGGCTCACTCAGTGGAAGGATGAATGGCAAGGCCCCGAGAAGACCCGCTGACTAGGCTCTCATCAAGCTAGAAGGATTGTAGGCTCACTCGGTGGTAGGATGAATGGCAAGGCCCCGAGATGACCCCCTGACCAGGCTCAAATCAAGCTTGCAGGATTGTAGGCTCACTCGGTTGTAGGATGAATTGCAAGGTCCCGAGAAGACCTGCTGACTAGGATCTCATCAAGTTGGAAGGACTGTAGGATCACTCGGTGACATGATGAATAGTAAGGCCCCGAGAAGACCCGCTGACAAGGATCTCATCAAGCTGGATGGACTGTAGGCTCACTCAGTGGCAGGATGAATGGCAAGGCCCCTAGAAGACCCGTTGACCGGGCTCTCATATATTTGGCAGGATTGTAGGCTTACTCAGTGACAGGATAATTGACAAGGCACCAAGAAGACCCATTGACCAGGCTCTCATCAAGCTAGCAGGATTGTAGGCTCACTCGGTGGCAGGATGAATGGCAAGGCCCCGAGAAGACCCCTGAATAGGCTCTCATCAAGCTGGCAGGATTGTAGGCTCACTTGGTTGCACGAAGAATGGCAAGGCCCTGAGAAGACCCGGTGACCAGGATCTCATCAAGCATACAAGATTGTAGGCTCACTCAGTGGAAGGATGAATGGAAAGACCCCGAGAAGACCCGTTGACCTGGCTCTCATCAAGCTGGCAGGACTATAGGCTCACTCGATGGAAGGATGAATGTCAAGGCCCCGAGAAGACCTGCTGACCAGGGTCTCATCAAGCTGGCAGGACTGTAGGCTCACTTGGTGGCAGAGTAAACGTTGAGATCTCTTTAAAAAAATATCTTTACTCGTCAGCAAACGAAGAAAGTTCATAAAAAATAATAAAAAACTATGGGAGGAGAAGGCTGGAGCAGGCAAATGAAGACATGCATTCCCAGCAGGGGCTCGGGAATGAGTGTCACAACCCGCAACCCTTAAACAGCTTTGCCTAATAGCAGATGTTACCAACTGAGTTGCAGCTCAGTTGGTAACATCCGCTATTAGGCAATGCTGTTTAAGGGTTGTGGGTTCAAAACCTTGCGCCAACAACGTACTGTGCGGATTTAAATGGTCGTACAGGGATGGCGTTGGGGTGTGCGGGCTGCAGCCCTGTAATGGCGCTTGGTCTAAAGGGCTGGGCCGTTACATAAAAGTTCAACGACGCTTGGTCTAAAAGGGCCAGGCCGTTACATAAAAGTGCACTTTTATGTAACAGCCCGACCCTTTAGACCAAGCGACGTTATGTAACGCCCCTAGCCGATACAACGTGACAATGTCACGGCTCTGCTCTAGGCGACGCTACCGGGCTGCAGCCCAAGCACCCCAACCCCTCTCCCTCCATAGGCGGGTTGTTGGTGGCCACAGCCTCCCTTTGATGAGGCAAACTCGATAGTCAAGCCCGCACTACGGGGACTTCCCAGGAGGTCACCCATCCTAGTACTACTCCAGCCCGAGCACGCTTAACTTTGGAGTTCTTTCAACCTTCATCACCAATTGTAACGACCCTAGCCGATCCAACGTGGCAGTGCCACGGCTCCGCTCTAGGCGTCGCTACCGGGCTGCAGCCCAAGCACCCCAACCCCTCTCCCTCCACAGGCGGGTTGTTGGTGGCCACAGCCTCCCTTTGATGAGCGAACTCGACAATTAAGTTGGGCCGTACGGGGACTTCCCAGGAGGTCACCCATCCCAGTACTACTCTCGCCCAAGCACGCTTAACTATGGAGTTCTTTCAACCTTCATCACCAATTATCGAGTTCGCTCATCAATGGGAGGCTGTGGCCACCAACAACCCGCCTGTGGAGGGAGAGGGGTTGGGGTGCTTGGGCTGCATCCCGGTAGCGACGCCTAGAGCGGAGCCGTGGCACTGCCACGTTGGATCGGCTAGGGTCGTTACACGTTACAGGGCTGCAACCCGCACACCCCAACGCCATCCATGTACGGCCATTTAAATCCGCACAGTAGGTTGTTGGCGCAAGGTTTTGAACCCGCAACCCTGAAACTGCTTTGCCTAACAGCGGCTGTTACCAACTGAGCTGGGCTCAGTTGGTTACAGCCGTTGTTAGGCAAAGCTGTTTAAGGGTTGCGGGTTCATAACCTTGCACCAACAACCTGGGCTCAGTTGGTAACAGCCGCTGTTAGGCAAAGCAGTTTCAGGGTTGCGGGTTCAAAACCTTGCGCCAACAACCTACTGTGTGGATTTAAATGGTCGTACAGGGATGGCGTTGGGGTGTGAAGGTTGCAGCTCTGTAACGGCGCTTGGTCTAAAGGGTCGGGCCGTTACAATGAGGGTCTCGCCCATGGCGATTGGGCACTCGCGGGGGAAGAAAGGCCTTGCCTAATAAGGGATCAGATTAATTCTTGCGGACCACTTGCTCCGGAGTTGTTTTGAGGTGAGATGACTAATAAGGGAAGTCAGATGGTCTTGCAAGCAGAAGCGGAGGAGATAAGTCTGATGACTCGCGCTGTAAGACCGACTCTCCCAAGCGAGACGACGAGATGATTAGTAGATTCTCCTCATAAATATAAATAAAGTGGAAGGTCGTCTCACAGTAAATAAAACCAAGTAAAAAAGTAAAATAAAGAGAAGAAAAGCGAGAGGAAAGGGCAAAAATTTCTTTTGTACATTTGGTCAATGCTGTTCATTACAAAAAGAAAAAGGGGGAGTACTCTGTTGTAAAGGAATACTTCAAAATATCAAAAATAACAAAAGTATTAAACGTACAGGGAAGAAAGAAGCAAAAAGAGGGGAGAAGGTGCCCCAGATCTCGCTACCGGTTCTTCACTCCTCTTTGCTGGAAGGTGAATCCTCGTCTTCCTCACCGTAAAAATGCTGTACAAGGTCGCGAGCAGTGATGGTTTCAGAGATTTCTTTGACAACCCCCAACTCCTTCATCATCTTCAGAATGAGCTCGACCGTCTTGATGTTGGCATCTCGTCAAAGCTCTTCGAGCTCTTCATAAGAATAATGAGAGGGTGGGGGAGCTTGGAAGGGTTTCGGTCTAGAGGAAGATAGGACACTGTCCCGAAAATAGGCGTTCTGGGCTGTCAAACTTTTGTTCTCCGCTTCCAAGTCCGTTATGCGCAAGTACATTCTATCTGTCGTCTCGGCATCCTGCGAGACGCCCATCAATTAGCAAGAAACATACGCGAGAGAAAAACTGGACAAGGATAAAACTAAAACTTACCATGCCGCCCTGGGTCTTTGCAAAGAGGGCTTCAACAACGGCCAGCATCTTTCCGAGACCATTCGACTTCTTGCGCTCCACCTCTAGGCTTGCCTTGACATCCTTCCATTTATTTTTGTTGAAAACCAGGCGGCGTGAGATTCAGTGCAAGAGCTCCATAGCACGTAGCTGTGCGTGAGAGGTCTTCAAGACAAAGTCTTGCGAGAATTCCTTTTCGACGGAATCTGCCTCAGGACCACCATAAAGGTTGTAGCCAAGGGAGAAGGCTTGGCTAGTGGGGGGCGGGGGGTTCCTGCTCCTTCCATGAGGGAAGGAGGGTGGATACCGACACACAGTTCACGTCCTTCTCCCACAGTAGAACTGGTTTGCCGGCAGCATCTTGTACACGGGACCCATGTTGAAGTTTTGATGTGAGGAGGGGGCTGGGCGACTGGAGGAGGCGGCTTTGCGAGACGGAGATCCAGTCGGTTGAGTCGAAGTGTTGGCGGGTTGGTCGAGTAGCATCATCTCGCGAGTAGGAGAGACGGCTAGTTGGCGAGGCAATTGTGATTCCCCTACGGAGATGGGGCTTTGCGATCCCGACACCACTTTTTTCACTTTCCGGGCCGTTTCTTTTTTCCCTTTTGGTAACATCAAAACCTTTTTAACTCTTTTATTGGGGCTGTGTCGAGAGGGAGCGACATCATCTCCGGGTCTCTTCTTCGGGGCGGGAGCCAAGGACTCTTTCGGGGCCTCGGTGTAGCGACTCGGGATTTGGCCCATAGCCCCCCATGACATCGCTACCGGGTTGCATCCCAAGCACCCCAACCCCTCTCCAACCCACTTGCGGTTTGTTGGTGGCCACAACCTCCCTTTGATGAGCAAACTCGACAGTTAAGTTGGGTCGTACGGGGACTTCCCAGGAGGTCACCCATCCCAATACTACTCTCGCCCAAGCATGCTTAACTACGGAGTTCCTTGTAGATCAATTAGTGATGAGAAGTGAAGGAACTCCATAGATAAGCGTGCTAACTACGGAGTTCCTTGTAGATCAATTAGTGATGAGAAGTGAAGGAACTCCATAGTTAAGCGTGCTTGGGCGAGAGTAGTACTGGGATGGGTGACCTCCTGGGAAGTCCCCGTATGACCCAACTTAACTGTCGAGTTCGCTCATCAAAGGGAGGATGTGGCCACCAACAACCTGCCAGTGGGTTGGAGAGGGGTTGGGCTGCTTGGGCTGCATCCCAGTAGCGATGCCATGGGGGGGCTGTGGGCCAAATCCCGGGTCATTACATAAAAAGTGTACTTTTTATTGTAGCGACTTGGGATTTGACACAAAGCCCCCCCATGGCATTGCTACGGTGCTGCAGCACAAGCACCCCCAACCCCTCTCCAGCCCACCGACGGGTTGTTGGTGGCCACAACCTCCCTTTGATGAGCCAAACTCGATAGTCAAGCGCGCACCACGGGGACTTCCTAGGAGGTCACCCATCCCAGTACTACTCCAGCCCGAGCACGCTTAACTATGGAGTTCTTTAAACTCTCATCACAAACTGAGCAAATGTAACGACTCCACCCGTTAAATAACTTATAATAGAAGGTCCGGCCGGGGCCCCACACTATATGCTACAAACAGACGGTGAGGTCACAGGATAATACCATAAACGCATCCTAACACAGAGCATGCTAGCGGAATTGATACACAATAAGCTGAACTCATAGCAGGAATATCCACCAGATTTATATAAACAAATGTTATATACAACCACTAAAACGAGGGGATAGTAAATACTACATTTTGGCCTTAAGGCCTTACAGTTCCTCTTTAAATAGTATGGATTACAGACATCAGCGCGCAGGCCGGCCATACATGAATAAAAGAAAATACAAAAGCTAGCCTTCAAGGTCTAGCAACAACAACAAGAGCGGCAACAGCAGCAACAGGGGCATCAACCCTTCATTTTCCGCTCGGCTCTCTAGCACCTGCATAGGGACAATCCACCCAGAAGGTGGAAAACTAGGCAACAGTCAGCATTCAGCTGACCAATTTATAACAATCCTACACCTTTCCCGGGGCAGAGGCATTCCTTCCCTGTAGAGAAATATAACAATTGACAGATAATATACATATTGTGCTCTCACGCACAAGCAATCCATCACAACCGTCGGCAACACGGCCAGATGATCTGTGCTCTCAGGCACACTTTTGGGTACACCGGCGAACCGAGATCAACACCATTGAGAATTTATTCTTAGTGGCGCGCAGGCCTAAGACTCTCATTATGCTACTGACGAAAGCCCAATGTCTTGGCACTTCCTTGTACAGTCAACATAACACAGGTACAGATCCACTACCCCCGTTGCTCAACTCGCCTTGCCCTCACCAAACAAATCATACTTTCGGCTATAATAAAAGGCGCGGGTCGGCTTCACCTTTCCTGTTTGGCACGAGGCCTTTTAGAGCTCGCAGCTCCCAATTTCCATAACGTCCGCCAAGGACTGGCGTCACAATAGGAACACTGTCCAACTAGGACTTGCTTCATCATCCATTAAGGACTGGCTACATCGTAGCCACAACACAAACATCACATGGGCATTTTCCGGGAGTTCCAAATTCAGTACTTCCTACTACTCCCCTTCACAAGCATAACCCAACGACCCCACTAACTACACGAGTATACGCGGAGTCTTCTCCAGTGCGTAAATGCAACATCACTAATCCAGACCAACATGTCCAGATGGGCTTCACACAGCATGCCTATCCCGTACTACACTTTTTCGGGTCTATATGCAGCCTCAACAGGGGATAGGAACTATCAACCAACCGGAATCACTCACTCATTCCACCTTTTGGTGGAGAGGATTCCTTACTCATGCATAAAGAAGGACTTCACATGTCCAAGAAGGAAGATCGTTACCCTTGACGATCTCTTGGGAGCCATCGAAAATCTAGCCGGTTGAAAAGCACCGCAGCAGCTTTGCCTCAACTAAACTAGCCTCGGATCTCGAATCGGACCGCGGGCGCACCACCAAAGCCTTGCTCTTCTCCTCCTTCTCCTTCCTCCAAGCTCTCTCTCTTTTTCTCTCTTGATAAGAATGAGAGAAGAGGCTAACAATCAGTCTTATCACTGCAGGAAAGGACCTGGGCCATTGGATCCAAATAGAAATAATTGGATGGCCAAGATCTTCCCCAAATTCCATATTTGACTTGACACGGCCAGTGACACGCCGGTGTCCCAAGCCATGTCCCCCAAGCGATGTACGAACCGACTCAAATTGAAACAGAACACGGGCTCCACATGTAACATCCCATTTCCAACTAGACCCCTAGAAGTGGTTTTGTCATAACAGAACTCAAGGGAACCCAAGAATTGAAGTTTATCGACCAAGAGTTCGAGCCACGGGTTGGTCACGCCCGTGACCGACCCGTCACGCCCGTGACAAAGGGCGTGACCCCTTCGACGATCGTCGACCTCAGAAAGACGATCGACGAGCTCAGAAATCTCAACATGGGCCTGGCATGCCCGTGACCGATCCATCACGCCCGTGACCTTGGAATGGCATTGAGTGAGCTGAGCTCACTCAATGTCGTAGTCTGGATGGCGTTGAGTGAGCTTAGCTCACTCAACGCCATAAGCTAAATGGCGTTGAGTGCACTGACTACACTCAACGCCATCTTGTATTGTCTGGATGGCGTTGAGTGAGCTGAGCTCACTCAATGTCGTAGACTGGATGGCATTGAGTGAGCTTAGCTCACTCAACACCATAAACTAGACAGCGTTGAGTGGACAGACTACACTCAACACCGTCTGCTGAAGCCTGGAATGCCGTTGACTGAGCTGAGCTCACTCAATGCCGTAGTTTGGATGGGATTGAGTGAGCTTACCTCACTCAACTCCATAAGCTAGACGGCATTGACTGCATAGACTGCACTCAACGCCACCTTTAGTAGACTTGATGGCGTTGAGTGAGCAGAGCTCACTCAAAGCCATAATCTGGATGGCGTTGAGTGAGCTGAGCTCACTCAACGCCATAGTCTGGGACGGGCATTCTGGATGGCATTAAGTGAGCAGAGCTCACTCAATGCCGTATCCAGGATGGCGTTGAGTGAGCAGAGCTCACTCAATACCGCAGCATGGATGGCGTTGAGTGAGCATAGCTCACTCAATACCGTAGCCTTGATGGCGTTGACTGAGCTGAGCTCACTCAACGCCATTTTACTTAGAATTTTTCTGGCAGGATTTTTGGCTGTGTGCTGGTTCAGCTGAACCGGTCCGGTCTAGATGGTGGGCCCGAATGCATTATTAGGCCGTTTCCCTTAATAAGACCCAATTAAGTCTTATTTTTAAAAAAGTGTTGACCGGTCAAATGGAGGTAGGCCACGTGGCCCTCGGTTTTGAAATGCAGAATAGTTTCGGCCATGGAAGAGAACCTGCTCTCATGGCCATCAATGGCACTTGTTTCCGTGGCCCCTTCCCCTCCTCTTTAAACGGCTGGATTCAAGTCCTCAAAGGGAGAGGAGGAGTATCCAGCCCTACTCCAGCTGGACAGAGCCGTTTCTAGCCTCCACCACCATGACCGAAAAAGCTATAATTGTACATTAATGGCCACCAGCAGTTAGACCTTTCCCCCTCCCTCCTTTTACATGTTTAAAAAGGCTCCCTAGACTCAGAGATGAAGTTTCCACCCTTATGTGATGGAATTAGAGCTTGTACTGTGCTGTAGAAGAATTCCGGCGACGCCACCACCGCGCCAATGACATCCCGTCGATCTGCACGCCTCCAGCCCGCGAACAAGGTCCTCCCCTCCTCTCTTTCTACGGGTAGATCTTTGAACTCTTTAGGTTTGATAATCGAGCTCAACGGTGCTCGATCAGGCAGGGCTCCCCTTCCTGGTTTTTCCTGCAACAATCTCCACTCTTGAGTTCGCCGGATTCTTCCTCTCCGGCGGCCGCGCTGCCGCCCGGCAATGGCCACCACCTCAACGGAGGTGGTGGTGGCGGTGGTCGGCCAGGGAGGAGGCTGGTTGGCCGGCGGTAGCATCTGGAATGCACACCAGGTCGGGCTAATCTCATCCCTTGGCTGGAGGAAGAAGATGACCCAGCACTGTTGGATCTGCTTCAAGATCCGTGCTGTTTAATTAATCTTTTTCTTTTTTGTGAATTTTTTGCATTAAATTAACAGCCACTTTAGAAAAGTTATGAAAAATACTTAGAGGCTCTATATAAAGAAATGGTCAACATATAATTTGTAGCCCTATGGGTCTACTTTATTTTAAAATTGTATTTGGGTCAATTTGGTCAACTGGTTTGACCAGGGCACCTCTTTTGGTGGGATCTATACCTAGAGCTAGACAGAGACTAAAATGTGTGCCCACCCTTCATCCCTTGACCAAATTATTTGAAATCTGGGCAGGGAGTCTACCCTAGCTATACCTAGGGCCTGTCCAAAAATGGGAATTTTCTGAGAAAGGTTTTCTATAGTTTTTAGAATAATTTAATAATCTTAGGAAAAATTAATTAGATGGCTTAATGACTTCCAAACCCACTCAAAGTTTTGTGAGTGGTCCCTGAATTCATTATGAGGCTCTGTATAATTTTTCATCTACTTTTGAGATGTTTTAGATTGGAAATGGACAAACCTAAGCTTTGCCCTATTAAGGGGTTTTTAGGTCAAAAGTGCACTTTGAGATTTGAGTGGTCAAATCACCTCAACAGAGGCTGAGATTTTTACCACTTACTATGAATGCTCTCTAGCACCCCCTCATGGATTTTGAGGTGGTTTGGGATAGATTTGCCATAGGACCCAAGGCTAAACCCTAAGGATGGTTCCTGGTGGGTGGTGAAGGGAAAGTGGTCAAATGACCTGGTTATGATTTGAAACTTGGTAGATAGAATTCTAGGGTAGCTAGAATCCTCTTGCAGAAATCTAAATGGATTTTAAAGTAAATAAGTCCCTCAAAACCCTAACCCTAGTTTAGGGCACAAAACTTGTAGAGATAGAAAATATCACTAAAACTCACTGAACAGTGATGAGATTTGGATAGAGTAGTTTTTATGGTTAGTACAAGTTTTGGAGATTTTATTATGAATTTAGGATCATTATTTTGGATACTTCATTAACAATTTAGTAGTTTGTGCTATTTGCTTAGGAATTTATTATGGAGAAAATACTCTCTGGAAATTGAGGAACTTTAGGCAGAGGACTCTTTATTAAGTTTTAAATCTCTGTAAATTTTTTTGGGATTTTTAGAAGTTTAATTCTAAGGCTTGCTTCATTAAGTGTTGTTTCCCATGAAAACTTAATTAAATATATTTTAGTGTCTAGCAAGCCTGTAAAATTATGATCTTTGCACAATGTCCTTTTCTGTTCCATGTGAATATTCAGTGATTTTTCTATAATTTTATGATGTGTAATCTCAGTACTTCCTTCTTTACATAGGATTAATGGGATTATAATGGATACATTAATTGGAGGCTAAATACTTTCTGTAAAATAATGAAAATTAGTACTTGATGATACCTTGCTGTTATTTAGTGATCATAATTTTTTGGTGGCCATTACTTGAGAAAATCATGTAGTTCATGTTTAAAATTACCCATGGACAATCTTTTGGGAAAATTAAATAAATATCAGATTAATTAGGAAAATTATAGTCTTCTGGATTTAGACTAATTAGGTCATGATAGACCTCCAGTAAATATTATAGGAGATTTGGAAGACAATTTGGAGTACCTCCCCTTGTATACCTCATATAGCTTAGGATTGTCTGCGTTTAGTAAAAACTGCTGAAATCATATTAGGCTACATGATGAACTAGAGGATTTGGGTATTGGGTTAGATCCAAAGTAATTTGAATGGGATCAGGTAATGAGTAATAACTAATAAAAGTAAGTGCCTTGCGAAAGGGAACGATGGGCTTCAGCTACCATCATAGTTCCTAGTGCCCTTTGAGAGCCCTTCACAGGGAATACCGGGGGCAGTCCTGGGCTAATGTAAACCGTAGGAATAATAAACTAAAAGAGCAACTAGTATAACTAGGGTTGCACATTCACACACCCCGGTAGCTAGGGAGGTAGAATAAGTTGGTTTGGTTGCCATTCAGACGGTAGCTCTGAAGGTAGATGCACGGACGGGAAAGTCCGGGGAGCCGAGGGCTCGAGGGTTTGAGTACAGAATAAGTAGGTGGGTCTTCGGTATTTGATTATCGTTCACACCGATATCGGTACGTTGACTCAGCGGCGTGGGACACTTAGCCAAAGAAAGTCTGGTGGATATAGCCAACACTAGTACACGGATACTCTAGGTTGTGTTCTTCTAGGGGCGTACGGAAGGGCTAGGCCCGGTAGTGCGGATACCCGCCCAGGAGTGGGGGGCCCGACCCACTGTCTCCGTTTGCAACTACGGAGGTTCCTTGGAGTGAAGCTAGCTGCCCGAACAGGGGGAACAAAAGGTTCGTGCGCATAGAGTCGTGTGCGTGATTTGCACTTGCATGAATTATGGCATAGCATATCACTACACTCATATTTGCATACAACCGACACCCCAACGTATAAATTGGTATGGGACTTTTTATACGATGGGATCCTTGCAAAAGACCCCTTAACTTATAAGTTTGTATGGGCATTCATATAAGATAAGGTTACTTACTTATTACTTACTTGCTTTCTATTTGTCTCCTTATAAATTTGCTACTTATTACATGTCTACTTTACTACTCACAACCGTAGAACTGCTAGATGTAGTCTATTTTAATTAGTTGTTTATACACCATGAAAAATTTTTAGACTAGTTTCACTGTCATCCGTTTGATTATTCTCCACCATTGAAGCTTCCCTTTCCTCCTCTCGGCTCGGTGCTTAAGAGCCTTGGGGGGAGGGGTAGGGGATGATAGGGATTAGTCTTTATGACTAATGGTTTTCGAACCACAACATTACAGGAGCTCCGGATGTGAGACAGGGACAAGCAGCCCAGGGACCAGAACCAACGGAGTACGGTGCGCATGGAGGTGGGCCAGTCTAGCACCGGAGCACCTGTGACCAGCTCCGTGAGTGTTTAGTATTATTATAGCTTCCGCGATGTGTGATTTCTAGTGAGGACTCTAATGTACCGGGCTCGAGCCCGTTTTTCTATATTTCATCTGAGCTGATCTTTGTAGTACTTTCTATTATTATATATTGATGGACTTGTTGTGATTTCTATTTGTTTACGATTATGTTGACATGTTTACATTCAGTGTATACTTACTTCTCTCTCCTTGTGATCAAAAAAGGCCGGCAGAATTGGCGTTTTGTAGTGGCGGCCTTCCCGTGAGTCGGTGCCACCGCAAAGCGGCAATTCTGGGCTAAGACCCCGGTGGTTGAAAAAGAAAAAAATAGGGGGTCTTACACAACATGCCCGTGTCATAGGGAAGACATGCCCGTGTAAACTTTGACACGGCCGTGTGACTGGCCGTTTCACCCTTTGTAATATAAGCCCAAATCACCCGAGAAGGACACGGCTAAGGCACACACCCGTGTCCAAGGCCGTGTTCCCAACACGCCCCTGTGACATGCCCATGTCACAGGCCGTGTTCCACACTCACCGCCACTCAACGCCATTCCTCTCAGTGCAACTCAACGCCACTAATTATTCTCCCGAGCAGGACACGCCCTGGGACACGCCCGTGTCACAGGCCGTATCTCCTCTTGACGATCAGTTCTCGAGAACTCGAGTCGACGCCTATAGAAAAGGACACGCCCTAGGACACACCCGTATCCCAGGTCATGTGCACTAGACAAGCCCTGGGACACGCCCGTGTCCCAGGCCGTGTCACCCAGCCTGACTCCATATTAAGATTTTTGGGGTGTTACAATCCTCCCCCCTTAAGATAAATTTCATCCCGAAATTTGTACTCAGCAAATAAACAGGAATCACAAAGCTATAACGTTAAAAGAACTTTTATAACTAAATGTATACGGTCAACAGTTTATACAAAAAGCTCAGGAACTCAGCACGCATGGTCTGCTCAGGCTCCCATGTTAGTTCCTCTTGGCCACAATTGTCCCACCGGACTTTGACCATCCCGATTATCTTGCTCTACAACTGTTTATCGGCTCAATACTTGATCTTAATGGGTCTAACCTTCGTCGTTAGCGCATAATCGCCCGGTACACAATCATTCTCAACTATTTGAGCTGGATCCTTGACGGCTTTACGAAGTACTGAGATGTGGAAGACATCATGCAATCCACTGAACTCTGCTGAAAGCGCTAGCAGATAAGCAGCTTCCCCGACTCGCTCCACCACTTCAAACGGACCAAGGTATCTGGGACTTAGCTTTTTCAACCGCCGAATCCGAGATACGCCTTTGAAGGGTTTCATCTTCAAATTGACCCAATCGCCCACCGCGAACTCCACGTTCCGATGCTTGGCGTTGTATTACTTTGCTTGTCGATCCTGGGCTATCAATTGCCTCTCCCGAATAGAGCGTATTATCGAGGTAGCTTCTTCGACTTCCTTTCGCCGATTCAGCTTTGATTCACCTACCTCCGCCCAAGCTAATGGTGTACGACATTTACGACCATATAGAGCCTCAAACGGTGTCATACTGATGCTCGCTTGGTAGCTGTTATTATAGGCAAATTCAACCAAATAAATGTACTCTTCCCATTTCTTACCGAAATCTAGGGCGCACATACGAAGCATATCTTCCATTGTCCTACTGGTTTGCTCAGTCTGGCAATCCGTTTGGGGATTAAAGGTCGTACTTAATGCTAATTTTGTGCCCAACATTTGATGAACTTGCCTCCAATAAGTTTAGGTGACTCGCCCATCACGATCACTGACAATGCTCTGAGGAACACTGTGCAGTCGAACAATCTGTTCCACATAAAGTTTAGCCAAAGTTTTCTCTTGTTTGGAAGGAAGTGAGCCACTTTTGTCAACCGGTCTACAATCACTTAGATTGAGTCATGACTGCGTTGAGATCTCGGCAACCCGTGCATGAAATCCGTTGAAATATCATCAAACTTCCACTACGGAATCGGTAATGCCTTCAGGAAACCACCAGGCTTCTGCATTCCGCTTTTACCAAATTACAAGTGTGTCCTTCTTGCCACATAACGTGCTATGTCTTTCTTTAGTCCAGGCCACCAGAATAACTTTTTCATGTCTCTGTACATTTTTGTGCTCCCAGGGTGAATTAAGTACTTGGCAAAATGCGTTTCGTACATCAATTCTTCTCTCAACTTCCCTGTACTTGGGATGCACAAACGGCTATCTTTTCGCAACAATCCATCATCCCAGGAGAATTGGTCACCAGGACCATCCTTTGCATAGCATTGGAGACTTTCATCAAGCTCCGTTGCTCTCCGAACTCTATCTGCAAGGTCATATTGTACCTCCGTCCATTTCAAGCACACATCGGCCGTAGCATCTTTGTCAACACAAGATATCTCTAACGCTTCCATCTCCTGGATTGGCCGCACATCATGCATGTGCAAACATTTTGCCCGTACTGGCGTCCTACGACTCAAAGCATTAGCGATCACATTTCCCTTCCCGGGAGTATAATGAATATCGAAAGCGTAGTCCACAAAGAACTCCATCCACCTCCGTTGTCGCATATTCACATCCTTCTTATCTAACAGATACTTTAGGCTCTTGTGATCTGTATAGATATCTACTTTAAGGCCATAAAGATAGTGTCGACAAAACTTTAGCGCAAAGATTACCGCCGCCAACTCTTAATCGTGGATGTGGTTGTTTAGTTCATACTCCATTAACTGGCGTGAGCCATAAGCAATCACATTACCAAATTGCATAAGAACGCAGCCTAAGCCGCTCCCTGAAGCATCACTGTAGATCTCATAGCTGTCTGTACCACATGGCGATGTCAACACAGGCGCCGTGGTCAAACGACTCTTCATCTCTTCAAAAGCTCGTGCGCACTCCGGTGTCCAAATGAACTTCTGATCTTTTCTCGTCAACGTGGTCAGAGGTAAAGCAATCTGTGAGAAGTATTTTACAAACCGTCTATAGTAGCCTGCCATGCCAAGAAAGATCCTGACTTCGGCACTTGAATACATCACTGGCCAATCCCGTATGGCACTTATCTTTGTCGAATCTACTGCTATGCCCTCTCCACTTACCATATGGCCGAGAAAAGCTACTGATGATAGCCAGAACTCACACTTTGAGAACTTGACATACAGCTTATTCCATTGCATGGTATGCAACACCAACCGCAATTGGTTTGCATGATCATCTCCCGACTGAGAGTACAGAAGAATATCATCAATGAACACAATTACGAATAAATCCAAGTACTCTCGAAACGTCCGGTGCATTAGATCCATGAATACCGAAGCCGCATTACATAAGCAAAACGGCATCACCGTGAATTCATAATGACAATAGCATGTCTCAAACGCTGTCTTGGGAATATCGCCTTCCCGAATCCACAACTGATAATATCCCGATTTCAAATCAAACTTTTAATAGACGGTTGACCTCGCAAGCTGATCAAATAGGTCATCGATTCGTGGAATCAGATATTTGTTCTTTTCCGTCAGCTTATTCAATTCGCGGTAATACACAAATGTAAACTACCGTCTTTCTTTTTCACAAATAGAACAGGCGTGCTCCCAGGTGACATACTTGGGCATATGCATCCCTGCTCTAACAATTCTTGCAATTGGACTTTAATTTCAGCAATTTCCTTTAGCGCAACGCGATATAGTGAGCGGGCCACAGGTTTTGCACCTAGCACCAACTCAATCGCGAAGTCAATCTCTCGCTGGAGCGGTAACCCAGGAAGATCCTAAGGAAATACATCTGCAAACTACGAAACAATCGGAACTTCACTTCCACTGGCCTTTGGCTCAACAGCATGAATATGCGTGAAGAATAACTCCGTGCCCTTCCGAATAACACTAACGACTTGGAGTGCAGACAACAAGGTCCCGCCTACTCCTTATATACAAGCGAACTTCGTCTCAAGTTCGGTATTCTGGCCTTGTGTGATCTCCTTGGAAGTGCAATCAATCAAGGCACTCTGCTCCAAGAGCCATTCCATTCCAAAGATCACATCAAACTTTGATAGCGGCAGCATATATGCTCTCAATCCGAAATCTCGATTTCCTATATGCACGTCCACAATCGCAAGTCCTATCCGCAAGCAAGATACACCCATTCGGTAGTATCACCTTTACACCATCTGTCGTCACATGACTCGGTACTCCAACTCGAGTTATGAAGTCCTTAGACAGAAAAGAATGCGAAGCACCCGTATTAGATAGGGCTCTCGCCGGATGATTCCAAATCAGGACAAAGCCTGTAGCACACACATCATGCACAAGCTACATACAAAATATGCAATCAATACAACAAGCTTTAACTTAACTCATACCTGTGACGACGTCACATTGCTTGATAGCCTCCTATTGGCCAAGATTGTAGACTCTGGGTTGCGCCTGCGATACAGAGGAATCAACCACTACTTTGCCCTTCTCAGCATACGACGCACCCGTCTTCTTTTCTCCTTGGGTTGAGCAACCCGACAATCACGGGCTAAATGCCCCATTTTTCCACAGGTAAAGCATGCACGAGACTCCGGCCTCGACGTTTCTCCTGATGTAACCGTCCCAGAAGTTTTCCCCGAAGGCTTGGACCTCTTGCCCCACTTCTTATGGTAGTACGATTTTCCAAAGCGGGGTGCTTTAAACTCGGGCTTTGTCACAACCAAGTCTTTCCTGCCTTGCACCCGCTTCATGTCCTTTTCCAGCGCACCCGCTGTTGGAGTTACCATGGTGATCTAGAAGTTGTCAAACATGTAATCTCACTGCCAACGCAATATGAGCCTGCAGGGTCGCACATAAGAGCTATGGAGGAGTTGGAAAATTGACCGTATTGGTAAAGGTTACCAATCACCATTATGTATGGGGTCAGGCAATTGTTGCCAATAAAGTTCATGGGGCATGGATAGTCGAAAGGTCGTCGAGAATGTCTCGACGACCAAGACAAATCATCGAGAATGTCTCGACGACCAAGGCAAATCGTCGAGAATGTCTCGACGACCAAGGCAAATCATCGAGAATGTCTCGACGACCAAGGCAATGTCGTCGAGAATGTCTCGACGACTATGGGGGTTTAGTTGAGAATCAATCTGATAGATTCGTCGAGAATCAAAGACTTAGTCGTCGGGACTATCCATTGATTCTCGCCGAATCTGCCTGATGATTCTCGCCGATCGACGAGTATCGTCGAGAGTTATCGAGTATGACTCGACGACTAAAGGCCATTCGTCGAGAATCGTCCTGATTCGCGACGACTTGGCGGATGATTCTCGCCGAACGCCTTTGCCGATTCACGCCGAATTCTTCCAGGGACCCTATGCTGTGTGGTCTGCGGATAGCCATTCCTTTAGGTCTATTTATACCTTTGGTATAAATAGACACTTAGGGTTTTGGAAAAGGGGGTGACTTGTGCTTTTTGCGGCCGATTAGAACCCGACGGAAAGAGTTCCGCCGATCGCTCGTTCCGCCGCATCCCGCACATCGTCGGACGGAAGTGTTCCGCCGCCACCGTGTCTTCTCCGCTGACCCTCCCATTTCCGGCGATAGTCGTTATTCTTGCCTCTCCTGGCGCGGACCTAGCAGTCCGTGGAGTTGCAAAGGTGCGGCTGTCTTCCTCCCGATTGTTCGTGCGACGAGCAGTTCGGGTTTCTCCTGCTCGTGTGGATTTCTGCAGAGACGTGGATATTATTCCACGTACAACTCGCCACCGACAGCACTCAATACTTGGAGCATCTTCGTTGAGTTGTGACTCAACGCCACTAAGGTATTTTGCCCTAGTTATTTTGTTTACTTCTTGATACAACGATCATGGCCAGATCCAGTTCTCTTGGGCTGTTCTCGTACTTTTCCTTTCCACTGCGTGCACAAAGTGTTGTGCCAACCCTCATGAGATAACCCGACACCCGCCGTATCAACCAAAGCCTGAAATCCCTGGTTCACTAACTAGAAAGCCGAAACCTCAACTTGTCCTGCAATCCTTCATAGAACTGATTTGTTTTTCTTTGTTCGTCGGCGAAGATTGTTCCTGCATACCGTCCCAATCTTGTAAATTCATATAGATACGCATCAATGCTATTTTCTCCTTCCGTTAGCCGCTGGAACGCTTTCTCTATAGAAATGCGTTGTGCCGCTGGAAGATGTTTAGCCAAAAACATACGCTAGAACTCCTCAATCGATACTTGAGTCAAGTGCCTGCCCGCTAAATGGTGTAACTAGACCTCGTCCCACCATAACCTCGCCACACCTTCTAACAAGAAGGTGGCCAAAGTGACCTTTTGAGTTTCCTCTGTCCTGATCACCTTCAAAATACGTTGGACTCTCGATAACCAATCCTCTACCTGCGTTGGAGATCCCAGCCCCGTAAACATAGGCGGATTGAAGCTCATGAATTGCTTTAATTGCCGTTCAGCTGCTCGCGGATCCACAGCCTCAACCAATTCGGGTCGGACAGCAACACGATCTTGAACCACTACCTGCAGCGCCTGCCCGATCGGCCGAATCTTCGCAAATAGAGCCTCAGTAAATAATCGAACAGTTTCCGCAGATGGAGGAGGTGTTGGCACCTATGTTGGTGCCGCACTCTCATTATAGAGTAGGGGCTCAGATTGCCCAGCACCACTACGAGTCACCTATGGGTGGACAAGACACACATTAACGATAATACGTAAGCAATAACAACAAAGTAGGAACGGGCAGATTCCTAAAACAAGTGTATTTGCATTTCTTAGTGGATATTCCAGAGTTCACTAGCATTACAGCGGTTCGCACAGACACGTGCTCGCAACCCCACAAAAAAATTCGACCACGAATTTTAAAGAGGAAGACCGAGACAAGTTGATACCAAAATGTAATGACTCCACCTGTTAAATAACATATAATAGAAGGTCCGGCTGGAGCCCCACACTATATGCTACAAACAGACAGTGAGGTCAGAAGATACAACCATCAACGCATCCTAACTCAGAGCATGCTAGTGGAATAGATACACAATAAGCTGAACTCATAGTAGGAATATCCACTAGATATATATAAACCAACGTTATATAAAACCACTCAAATGAGGGGATAGCAAATACTACAGTTTGGCCTTACGGCCTTACAGTCCCTCTTTAAATAGTATGGATTACAGACATCGGCGCGCAGGCCGGCCATACATGAATAAAATAAAATAAAAAAGATAGCCTTCAAGGTCTAGCAGCAACAGCAAGAGCGGCAATAACAGTAGCAGGGGAATCAGCCCTTTATTTTCCGCTCAGCTCTCCAGTACCTGCACAGGGACAATCCACCCCGAAGGTGGCAAACAAGGCAACGATCAACATTCAGCTGACCAATTTATAACAATCCTACCCCTTTCTCGGGGCAGAGGCATTCCTTCCCTGCAGAGCAATATAGCAATTGACAGATAATATACATATTGTGCTCTCACGCACAAGCAATCCATCACAACAGTCAGCCACCCGGCCCGACGATCTGTGCTCTCAGGCACACTTTTGGGTACACCGGCGAATTGGGATCAACACCATTGAGCATTTATTCTTAATGGCGTGCAGGCCTAAAACTCTCATTATGCTACTAACGAAAGCTCAATGCCTTGGCACTTCCTTGTACAGTCAACATAACGCAGGTACAGATCCACCACCCCCGTTGCTCAACTCGCCTTGCCCTCACCAAGCACATCATACTTGCTGCTATAATAAAAGGCGCGGGTCAGCATCACCTTTCCTGTTCGGCACGAGGCCCTTTAGAGCTCGCAGCTCCCAATCGCCATAACGTCCGCCAAGGACTGGCGTCCCAATAGCAACACTATCCAACTAGGACTGGCTTTGTAAGACCCCCATTTTTTTTTTCTTTTTCGACACCGGGGTCTTAGGCCCAGAACCGCTGCCTTGGGGCGATACCTTCTCACCCGGGAAGGTCGTCACTATAAGACGCCGATTCTGCCGGCCAAATCGATCTCTACTGTAGCATAAGTATAAAAGCAAGTCCACAGAAATCACATATATAGAAAAATAAACTCCACGAAGGGAGTGTCCACAGATAGTACATATAATGAGAATCTCGGGCTTATGCCTGGTACATCAAGTCCTCACTACAAATCACTCATCGCGGAAGAAAACTAATATAACTACTAGTGTTCGGGACTCACAGTCCCTGCTATCTGGACTCCGGTACTAGACTGTCCGATCTCCAAGCGTGCCGACCTCCGGGGCTGCTCCTCCATGCTGGGTTTCGTGGTCCCCTAAATGATGTGGTTCGAAAACCGTTAGTCTAAAAGACTAAGTCCTATCGTCCCCCACCCCTTCCCCCATGGCTCCTAAGTACCGAGTGGGGAGAAGGAAAGGGAAGGACTTGAAGGTGGAGAATGTCAAATTGCAGATGCCAGCGGAACTAAACTAACAGTGTTAAGTGTGAAAATAATTATACAAAATCTAAACAAGTAACCTTAACTTATGTGAAAACACATAAGCTAAGAAATCTCTTGCGGGGCTCCTATCGTATAAAAAGTCCCATACCGATTTATACGATAGGGTGTCGTTTTTACTAGCAGGCATAACATATAAATAATACTGAAAGAGAACCTTGACTTATAAGCACGCTCGCACGAACTTATAGGCCAAGGGGTCGTTTTGCAAGGACTAATGTATAGAGCGTCCCATACCGCTTATACATTAGGTTTCAGGTTATATGCAATGGTTATACAATGAAATGCAAGTATGCTATGATGTGAACATGCAAGTGCAACTCACCCACTCGACTCTGTGTACACAGACCTTTAGTTCCCCCTTTCGGAGCCGTTACCTCCCAGGATACCTCCGTAGTGGCAGACGGAAGCGGTGGGTTGGGCCTCGCCCACCTCAAAACCAGTATTTGCACTACCGGTCTGACCTATCGTACGCCTCAACGCTTGGTGCACTAAGCGGACGCCTGCGTACTCTTGCCGGTTGGCGCACCGGACTTCTATTGGCGAAGTGTAAATCCACACTTGTCGAGTCAACGGTATTGGTGTCGGTGCAACGAACTCCCCAATATCTAAGACCCACCACCTTATACCTTTTATGCACATGCAATAGTTATGAGTCTAACAAATAACCGAGCCGAATCTTCCCGGACTATCCCGTCCGTCATAATCAACCACCGAGCCGAAACTCCCCGGACTAACCCGTCGGTCATAACCTACAACCGAGCCGAAGCTCCCCGGACTAACCCGTCCGTTATAACCTACAACCGAGCCGAAGCTCCCCGGATTATCCCGTCCGTCATAACCAACAACCGAGCCAAAGCTCACCGGACTAACCCGTCCGTCATAATCTACAACCGAGCCGAAGCTCCCCGGGCTACCATGCCCATTACCTTAACCACTGGGCTTATTGCCCGAGTAACCCAAAGTATCTCTCGGGACACAGGGGTGTGAGAGTGTGAAATCCTAAGTTTACTACCTACTCCTCAATTTACTTTATGCTTACAACTTAGGTGTTACCCATTTCATTTTCATATTATAGTAAACTATACCTAAGATGATTTTGACTTTCTACTCTATGGGGAAGACGAGCTTTCGTCGATCCCAAACACCACCTAACCTTTTAGTCAAACCAATACCTAGCTCATCCAACCCTGAGTGATGAACTCATTCCTATAACCACTAATTTTTGACTTATGTGTCTAACTTGTACTCCAGATTATTTCTGTAGATTTACTATATGCAGACCACCAAGGTTTAATGTTATGTAAAATGGGAAGTATATCAAGTGATCATCCAATACTCCTATGATAATTAGTGGAGGACCATTATGACCTTTATTGCCCAAATCCAGAGTTTTACAATTTTCTTATTTATCTAGGAATTTATTTAAACATTTATAGTGGCCCAAGTCTCCAAGATTGAGCTGAAGGTACCAAATTTTGACAATATAAAATCTCCCCAGATTTATGTTATACTTAATATAATCATTTAACCTAAGATACAAAATCTCTTAATTTTTCAGCAAGGTTTAGGCCACTTATTTTATTTAAATGGTATATTGCAATAATTCATAAAAATAATAAATAGGGCAATATTATTTCTGAAAATTCAAGGAGAATTCTAACATGATTGCAAGGGCCCATAAATTCTCTCGGTCAAATATCATCAGTGATTAAGGAGTGATAAGCTTCAAACAAATTAATATATAGTTTTCCAAAATTGCTAAATGCAGACCACCATGTCAAACTTCATGTAAAATAGGAGGTACATCAAATAACTATCCAATACTCTTATAATAATTAATGGAGGTCTATTATGACCTTTAAGCCCTAAATCCTGAGATCCAAAATTTTCCTTATTTATTTAATAATTTATTTAATTATTCTATTGACTAATATTTCCAATAATGAACATGAAGTACAATTTTCCGTCAAGATATCATTCTACAACTTTTATATGTTATTCAAAATAAGGATATAACTCATCTTCCAAAATATCTAAATTTTTCAGTAAGGTTTTATCCCCAAATCATTATTTCATTTTAATCCTTGAAAATTCATTTAAAGAAATATAAAATACTATGTTGCTTCCAAAAATTCAGAGAAAATTCAAGTATGAATCAAATGGCATGTAAATGGTTTGGGCAAAATTTCATAATTTATTTATCAGTAAATGGACAAAATTAAATTATTGAATAATTCCATCATTTAGCAAGCTTGTGAAGTAAGTACCTCCAATAAGTATCCAACAATTTTCATATAATTTTTATAAGCTTATAATGATTCAAAACATCCTCTGCCAAAATTTCATGACCTCCCAAGGGTTAGAGGGAGCATAATAATTAATTTACTAAATTGAGGCATTCCTTGTGTTACAAATGAAGTGCTATAAATATTACTCCAAAATTTCTAAATAAATCACCAAAGCTTCTTAATATCCTTATGACCATCCTACCAAAATTTCATATCATTTTAAGGGTTTAGCTAACCCATTCCTATCCCACCACATTTTTGCCCTAAACTAGGGTTAGGCTTTTGAGGGTCCTAAACCTTCCAAAATATCCTAATATTTATACCAGAGGGTTATAGTTACCAAAATACAATCCATACAAAATTTCATAGCCATACAAGGTGTTTTGGCCATATGCCCTTCACAAGGTACAAAAGCCCTTCCTTAGGGTTTGACCTAGGATCTTGGGCCAAATCAACTCCAATGCCCCCAAGTTTTCATTGGAAGGTGTATAAAGTCATGCCAAGCCAGTGTCCCAAATTTTAACCTCTGTTGAGGTGAATTGGACACTCAAAACCCAAAATTACATTTTGGACCAAAATGCCCTTCTTAGGGCAAGGCTAAGGTTGCTTGATTCCCATTCAAATCAACTCCAAACTTAATGAAATTTTAACTAGAGGTCTATATTGACCGCATATACATCATACCAAAATTTGGATGAATTTGGACTTCATTTGACCCATAATTTAATTTACCCTAGCATAATTAAATTATTTACAAAACTATAGGAAAATTATTGCCAAAAATTCCGATTTTTGGGCAGGGTCTAGATATAGGGTAGGGTGCCTTACTGCCAAAAGTTCAGACCATTTGGACCAAGGATGAAGTGTGGGCAACTAGTTTAATGGCTGCATAGTCATTTGTATAGACCCCACTAAATTGAGTGCCCTGGTCAAACCAGTCACCCAAATTGGTTCAAACCAATTTTGTTTGACGGTAGACCCATAGGGATACATTTCTTGTGTTGACCATATTCTCTGAAAAAGGCTCTAAGTATTTGTAATAATTAAAACCAATAAATACAAAATCTGTGACAAAATGAAATAAATCAAATCCTTTAATCCATAGTTTAATATTATCAACCGCACGAATCTTGGCGCAGGATGGATGGGATCTGGTCATCTTCAAGCTCTAGCCGACGGCCCAGATTCGTCCCGCCTGGGCCATCTTCCAGTGGCTGCCGCCGTCACTCCGGCCACCTCCTCGGCCGGCCACCGCCGCCAACACCTTCGTGGTGGTCGGGGCTACCTCCAGGCGGCGGCACGGCCGCCAGGGAGCACTTTTCCGGCGATTCTACCAATCAGAAATTTCGGCCGAAAACCATGAAAATCAAAATCGTATTGGGCTCGATTGAGCCCCAACCTTGGCCCTAATGATGTCTACGATCTACCCATGCAAGAAGGAATGGAGGAGGACCTGTGGTGGCGGCTGTAGCCGGGCTGATCGCCAGATTGGCATGGTGGTGGCCGGCGGTGGTCAGTTTGTTCAAAAATGCAGAATAGGGCTTGGCTTCTTCAGGAAACTGGTGGGAATTCATCCCTGGATTCTAGTGAACCTTTTAAAGAGGAGAATAGGGGTGGTAGTTGGCTGCAAGCTCCATTGCCATTATTGGCTTCCTTGGTCAAAGATTTTGGCCATGGTAGGTAGGGAATGAAGCATGGATCACACCAGTCAAAGCTAGCTGGTTGAATTGGGGCTGCTTTCCTTGTCCTAGAGGAGTGAATGGAGGGGTTGGGGAGGGGGAGGATGAGCCCAAAAGTCCTCCTCCCTTTTCTTCCTTCTCTTTCTCTCTCTTCCATGGGTGACTTTCTCTCTCCTAGTCACCAAGCCTGAATTTTTGGCTCCTACATGTCCTATGGCAACCCACAAGTCCATTTGGTCACTTAAGTTATGGTTAGCCCAATTGAAATGGGCTTGGGATTGAGTTAGCCCATTTGGGCTAACTTGACCCAAAGTTGGACTAGGGCCTACCTAGGTCAATTTGGTCCTTGAGATTCCTTTAATGGGTCCTTGGTGACCCATTAGCCTCCCCTAGGGTCAAGGTGGGGTTGGATTGGCCCTTGGAGGTCACTTGGCCCTTAAGTAGGGCACTTTGACCATTTTAGGTCAAGGGTTGACTTTGGTCAACCTAGCCTTTATGATTGGTCCCAATGGGTCCTTGGTGACCTATTGGAGTCTCACTAGGCTATGAGGGTATGGGTGGGGTCAACTGGGCTAAGGGACTGCAATTGACCCTTGTGTAGGTCAATTTGGCCTATTTAGGTTTAGAGTTGACTTTAGTCAACTTAGGTCCTTTGATTACCCTCCATGGGTCCTTAGTGACCCATTGACCCCTACCTAGGGTTATGGAGATATGGGTGGGGTATATTTGGCTAATAGACTACAATGGACCCTTGTGTAGGTCAATTTGACCTAGCTAGGGTTATAGTTGACTTTGGTCAACTTAGGTCCTTTGATTGCTCTCCATGGGTCTTTATTGACCCATTGACCCCTTTCTAGGGTTATAAGGGTATGGGTGGGGTCTTGGAGTCTTGGTGAAGCCCCATGATCACCTTTAACCAAGGTCTAGAAATCTGCTAAGTGCAGACCATAGTGGCCCTATCCACACCACCAGGTCCACTTGACTCTTTCTTGGGCTTCCTAGGGTTTTGTCATGACCAAACCACTCTTAGGGGTCTAGTTGGAAATGGGATGTTACAAATCCCAATAAACAAAACAAATATTTCGTCCTCGAAATCAAGGTTAAGCCTACGGGGACTCCCATCGGGAAGGAAAAAGCTTGTAACATCCCATGAGAGTCGAAAGGTTTATGTCACGACATCATGTTTGATTATATGAGGTTTAAAGGTGATAGTCAAATTTAAGACCAAATCCCCCAATTGGCAAAGTCTAGACCCCAATAAACAAAAGTTTAGCCCATATCCTTGAAATTTCAGTTCTACTTGAAATAGGAAGGAAAATTGAACATCTTGAGTGGTTGTGAGAAATACCTGACTGAAGAGTTCCGGGTATCTTTGTCGCATCAAGTCCTGGGGCTCCCATGTGTGCTCCTCTCTTCCGTGATTTATCCACAGGACCTTGAATAAAGGAACCTTCTTGTGGCGTAAAACTCGTACCCCCTTGTCGTCAATCCGGACCGGTTCTAGGTGAACTGACCGATCAGATGCTATCGGTCCGTCTGTGGTTGTAACTTGCTGCTCTGGGCGTAGTAGAGCTCTCCTAAGAGAGGATATATGGAATACGTCGTGCAGACTCGCCAGTTTCGGTGGCAGCTCCAGCCTGTATGCCAAGTGACCGATCCGCTCCTGGATCCTATAAGGCCCCATGTATCTTGGACTAAGCTTCTTCCTCTGTCTGCATACCCGAGTAACTCCTTGCATTGGTCGGATCTTCAAGAACACCTGATCTCCCACCTGGAATTCCACCTGACGGTGCCGAGCGTCGTAATACTTAGCCTGCCGGCTCTGTGCTTCTAGCATCCTGTCCCGTATCAATCTCACCTTAGCCTCGGTGTCCTCAACAAATTCCGAATCCAATGCCTTAGGGTCCTCGTCCTGTATCCATGACAGTGGAGTCCTGCACTTCCGTCCGTACAACGCCTCATAAGGAGCCATCTTTATACTAGACTGGTAGTTGTTATTATACGAGAACTCGATCAGTGGTAACAACTTCTCCCAAGGTTCACCACGATCTAATATGCAGAGTCGTAGTAAATCCTCCAGAGTCCGGTTGGTTCGTTCCGTCTGTCCATCCGTCTGGGGATGAAAAGCCGTACTGAATGTTAGTCGAGTGCCCAAGTAAGTCTGCACAGACCTCCACTCCCTGGATGTAAATCGTCCATCTCGGTCTGACACAATCGTCTTGGGTATGCCATGATAGCGGACGAATTGCTCCACAAAATTTCGGACTAACACGCCCACCGAGTCATCCTTCCTGATTGGAATAAATCTTGCTACCTTTGTCAGCCGGTCAACGATCACCCAGATCGAATCATTCCCTGTCCTTGATCGAGGAAGTCCGTGTATAAAGTCCATGGCTATATCATCGAACTTCCACTCTGGTACTGGGAGTGGCTGTAATAATCCTGCGTGGTTTCTGCATTCCGCCTTCACTAACTGGCATGCCTTGCAATGGGTCATGAAGTAGGTGATATCCTTCTTCATGCCAGGCCAGAACATAGTCTTCTTCAGATCTGCAGTCATCTTCGTAATCCCCGGGTGTACCGAATATCGACTGCAATGAGTCTCCATTAGGATGTCCTCCCGGATCTGGCCTCCCTTTGGTATGTAGACCCGTCCTCTGAAGCACACTAAATCATCCCTCAGTGTGTAATCTCCCGCAGTGCCTGCTTCTAAGGCCCGGAATATAGGCTCTAGCTGGGTATCCTGCCTCTGTCCATCCTTGACCCTTTCTCGAATGTCACCAGTGGCGATTAATGACGAAAGATACTCTCGGTGTAACTCAGGGTGATCCTCGGACACCAGGGATATTTGCATCTTATCTAACATCTGAACTAATTCCAAAGCCATCAATTGTGTTCCTACTCCGGCATTTGCGGTCTTTCGGCTCAGTGCATCTGCCACCACATTCGCCTTTCCCGGATGGTAGTGTATCTCATACTGGTAGTCTGCCAAAAATTCCACCCATCGTCTTTGTCTGATGTTCAGCTCTTTTTGCGTGTCCACATACCTCAAATTTTTATGGTCAGAGTATATGTCGTAGTGGACACCGTACAGATAGTGCCGCCAGACTTCTAGTGCAAAAATGACAGCTCCCATTTCTAAGTCATGGACTGGGTAGTTCTGCTCATGCTTCTTCAGCTGCCGAGAAGCATAAGCTATCACATGGCCATTCTGCATCAGTACTGCACCCATGCCCTGGTTGGAAGCATCGGTGTAGACCTAGAATCCTTCTTTCCCTGAAGGGAGAGCAAGTATAGGAGCCGAAGTGAGTCGCGCCTTTAGCTCTTGAAAAGCCGCCTCACACTGTGGGGTCCAGATAAAGGGCACCTCCTTCCTTGTCAGATATGTGAGTGGAAGGGCAATACGAGAGAATCCCTCTACGAACTTCCGGTAGTAACCGGCGAGTCCTAGGAAACTTCGTACATCTGTGGCCGTCTTCAACTGTGGCCAGTCCCGGACTGCTTGGATCTTGGCCGGGTCCACTGCCAACCCAGCACCACTGATGATATGGCCTAGGAAGGCCACCTCCTTCAACCAAAACTGGCATCTGCTGATCTTTGCATAGAGCTTGTGCTCCCGTAGTCTCTCCAGAGTCAGCGTCAAATGTCGAGTGTGCTCCTCTTCCGTCCTAGAGTAGATCAGGATGTCGTCTATGAATACAATGACGAACACATCCAAGTAGGCCTCAAAGACCCGGTTCATGAGGCTCATGAATGCCGACAGAGCATTTGTGAGCCCGAAGGGCATCACGGTAAACTCATATAGCCCATATCTGCTACTGAAAGCAGTCTTTGGAATGTCCTCCTCCTGGATCCGTAGTTGGTAGTAACCCGACCTTAGGTCCAGCTTCGAGAAATAATGGGCTCCCTCCAGTTGGTCGAATAATTCGTCTATCCGTGGGAGCGGATAGGTATTCCGGATGGTCAGCCTGTTTAGTGCTCGATAATCGATGCACAGGCGAAGTGTCCCATCCTTCTTCTTCACAAATAAGACCGGGGCTCCCCATGGCAAGGAACTTGGTCTGACAAATCCGGCTTCTACCAGTTCCTAGAGTTGGCTTCGAAATTCTGTCAGCTCTTTTGGGGCCATCCGGTAAGGGGCTCTAGCTGCCGGCTTAGCCCCCGGCACCAGCTGTATCCGGAAATCCTGCTCCCGGTGCGGGGGTAGCCCAGACAGTTTTTCTGGAAATACGTCGGCAAAATCTCGCACCACCGGAATACCCGAGGTGGAGACCTTGGCCTCAGTCATTTCAAATATTACCTCATACACTTCTTCCCCCTGTAAGTGAGCCTTGACGGCCTATACAGATGACAACATGAGTGGGGAAATAGATCTAGTACCTTCAATGATGAGGTAGGAATCTCCATGTCTCACGATAACTCTCTTGGATGTGCAGTCAATTTGAGCATGATTCCAGTTCAACCACGTCATTCCTAGGATCAAATCAAAGATTGGCATCTTTATGATCGTCGCTGGAGCTTCAAATATCCTTCCGCCGATCTCCGCCTCCATATTGTAGTGGGCAGAGGTGAACAACTCTGATCCGTCGGGTAATCGTATCCTTATCATCAGACCCGTGAATCGCTCCACGCCTTCCAACCCTTTTATGAAGGCTTCCGATACAAACGAGTGTGAAGCACCCGTATCAAATAGTGTATAAGCGGGTTTGCCGCTGATGAAAACTATTCCTGGGGGTGGGGAAAAGTTAAATGTCTTAGAATCTAGCTATGGTTTTCTTCCCTAGATTATCACTTCTATATAAACTTAAAGGTCATGAGGAAATAAGTTTATAATTTTCTGACGTACCAGTGATTACTTGCTCCGGGTTCCGGGGTTGAGCCAAATCCAGGGCATAAATTTGCTCCCTCTACTGCCTGCGATCTGCACCCTGGAAACCACGTCCTCGACCACGTCCTCGTCCTCCAAACTATTGGGCATGTGGGGCATCCTGGGGTGCTTGTAAAGGTGCTCCCCTCATGGGGAAGTTTCTCCGAATGTGTCCTATCTGATGGCAGTTATAGCACTCCGATGGGGGAAATGTCATACCCCCGGGTCTCGGTGCCTCCCTCATTTGAAGAGGCTGAGGGGCCAATATTACCTGCTCCCTCGGCTCCTGCCTCACTTCCTGTCGAGGCTGGTCCTCTGTCCTTCTCCCACCAGGTATAGCACCTTGCCGCTGATCATTTCTGGCTCTCCGGCCCTGATCCTCTGCTTGCCGCTTCCGGCCCCGAGTAGTGTGCCAATCGGCCTCGATCCTCTTTGCCATTTCAAAAATCCGGGAGATAGGCCCGTCGGATACAAACAACAAAGCCTCCCTCAAGTCCTCCCGCAGGCCCTTATAGAATCTCTTGATGTATCCCGCTTCGTCCAGCTGGTAAGAATCTGCATATCGAGTCAAATGGTCGAACTCCCGATGGTACTCTACCACTGTCCGGGTGCCCTGCTTCAGTTATAAGAACCGTTCCTCCAACTCATCCCTGGCCGACTGTGGAACAAAATGCTCCAGCAGCGCGGTCCTGAACTCTTCCCAAGTAACTTCCGCAACCTCCCTATCAGCAAACCTTCTGTCGAGCAGCGTCTTCCACCACCTCTTAGCATGGGACTCCAGGCAGGAGACAACCAAGGCCACCCTCTCCTCCCAGGGACACCGTATCCCAGTCAGCATTTCGTACATAATATCTAGCCATTCCTCTGTCCGTACGACGGATTCTGTCCCCAAGTAGGATGGAGGAGAGAGTTCTCGAAAGAAGCTCAGCCAATTGGCCCCCAGGTTTGGTTGCGGAGCCGGAACCTGCTGAGCCCTGAAGGCATCTAGAATGGCCGTCAACGTTTGACCCATCTCCGAGTGTAGGAATGGAGTGGGGACCGGGGAAGGTGGTGCCACAGTCGGGGTCTGCTGAACTCCTCCTTGTGGTGTTGGCTGCGCTGGGGGCTGCGTAATAGAAGTCAAATATAAGAAGTCTCACAGATTTAACTAAAAGTGGACAATTTTCATGTGATTTCCCATATGGTCCCACCACTGCTTCCGCTGCTTAGTTTGTCCCCAAACTAAACTCGTGCGGGGGTGGCCCGGGGTTTGTGGACTGCTACCTTTTGATCGATATGTTTCTCCCTCTGATAACACTTGTAAGACCCCCATTTTTTTTTCTCTTTCGACACCGGGGTCTTAGGCCCAGAACCGCCGCCTTGCGGTGATACCTTCTCACTCGGGAAGGTCGTCACTACAAGACGCCGATTCTGCCGGCCAAATCGATCTTTACTGTAGCATAAGTATAAAAGCAAGTCCACAGAAATCACATATATAGAAAAATAAACTCCACGAAGGGAGTGTCCACAGATAGTACATATAATGAGAATCTCGGTCTTATGCCCGGTACATCAAGTCCTCACTACAAATCACTCATCGCGGAAGCAAACTAATATAACTACTAGTGTTCGGGACTCACAGTCCCTGCAGTCTGGACTCCGGTACTAGACTGTCCGATCTCCAAGCGTGCCGACCTCCGGGGCTGCTCCTCCATGCTGGGCTCCGTGGTCCCCTAAATGATGTGGTTCGAAAACCGTTAGTCTAAAAGACTAAGTCCTATCATCCCCCACCCCTTCCCCCATGGCTCCTAAGTACCGAGCGGGGAGAAGGAAAGGGAAGGACTTGAAGGTGGAGAATGTCAAATTACAGATGGCAGCGGAACTAAACTAATAGTGTTAAGTGTGATAATAATTATACAAAATCTAAACAAGTAACCTTAACTTATGTGTAAACACATAAGCTAAGGGATCTCTTGCGGGGCTCCTATCGTATAAAAAGTCCCATACCGATTTATACGATAGGGTGTCGTTTTTACTAGCAGGCATAACATATATATAATACTGAAAGAGAACCTTGACTTATAAGCACGCTCGCACGAACTTATAGGCCAAGGGGTCGTTTTGCAAGGACTAATGTATAGAGCATCCCATACCGCTTATACATTAGGTGTCAGGTTATATGCAATGGTTATGCTATGAAATGCAAGTATGCTATGATGTGAACATGCAAGTGCAACTCACCCACTCGACTCTGTGTACACAGATCTTTAGTTCCCCCTTTCGGAGCCGTTACCTCCCAGGATACCTCCGTAGTGGCAGACGGAAGCGGTGGGTTGGGCCTCGCCCACCTCAAAACCAGTATTAGCACTACCGGTCTAACCTATCGTACGCCTCAACGCTTGGTGCACTAAGCAGACGCCTGCGTACTTTTGCCGGCTGGCGCACCGGACTTCTATTGGCGAAGTGTAAAACCACACTTGCCGAGTCAACGGTATTGGTGTCGGTGCAACGAACTCCCCAATATCTAAGACCCACCACCTTATACCTTTTATGCACATGCAATAGTTATGAGTCCAACAAATAACCGAGCCGAATCTTCCCGGACTATCCCGTCCGTCATAATCAACCACCGAGCCGAAACTCCCCGGACTAACCCGTCGGTCATAACCTACAACCGAGCCGAAGCTCCCCGGACTAACCCGTCCGTTATAACCTACAACCAAGCCAAAGCTCTCCGGACTATCCCGTCCGTCATAACCAACAACCGAGCCAAAGCTCACCGGACTAACCCGTCCATCATAATCTACAACCGAGCCGAAGCTCCCCGGGCTACCATGCCCATTACCTTAACCACTGGGCTTATTGCCCGAGTAACCCAAACTATCTCTCGGGACACAGGGGTGTGAGAGTGTGAAATCCTAAGTTTACTACCTACTCCTCAATTTACTTTATGCCTACAACTTAGGTGTTACCCATTTCATTTTCATATTATAGTAAACTATACCTAAGATGATTTTGACTTTCTACTCTATGGAGAAGACGATCTTTCGTCGATCCCAAACACCACCTAACCTTTTAGTCAAACCAATCCCTAGCTCATCCAACCCTGAGTGATGAACTCATTCCTATAATCACTAATTTTTGACTTATGTGCCTAACTTGTACTCCAGATTATTTCTGTAGATTTACTATATGCAGACCACCAAGGTTTAATGTTATGTAAAATGGGAAGTATATCAAGTGATCAACCAATACTCCTATGATAATTAGTGGAGGTCCATTATGATCTTTATTGCCCAAATCCAGAGTTTTACAATTTTCCTATTTATCTAGGAATTTATTTAAACATTTATAGTGGCCCAAGTCTCCAAGATTGAGCTGAAGGTACCAAATTTTGACAATATAAAATCTCCCCAGATTTATGTTATACTTAATATAATCATTTAACCTAAGATAAAAAATCTCTTAATTTTTCAGCAAGGTTCAGGCCACTTATTTTATTTAAATGGTATATTGCAATAATTCATAAAAATAATAAACAGGGCAATATTATTTCTGAAAATTCAAGGAGAATTCTAACATGATTGCAAGGGAAAATAAATGCTCTGGGTCAAATATCATCAGTGATTAAGGAGTGATAAGCTTCAAACAAATTAATATATAGTTTTCCAAAATTGCTAAATGCAGACCACCATGTCAAACTTCATGTAAAGTAGGAGGTACATCAAATAACTATCCAATACTCTTATAATAATTAATGGAGGTCTATTATGACCTTTAAGCCCTAAATCCAGAGATCCAAAATTTTCCTTATTTACTTAATAATTTATTTAATTATTCTATTGACTAATATTTCCAATAATGAACATGAAGTACAATTTTCAGTCAAAATATCATTCTACAACTTTTATATGTTATTCAAAATAAGGATATAACTCATCTTCCAAAATATCTAAATTTTTCAGTAAGGTTTTATCCCCAAATCATTATTTCATTTTAATCCTTGAAATTTCATTTAAAGAAATATAAAATACTATGTTGCTTCCAAAAAATAAGAGAAAATTCAAGTATGAATCTAATGGCATGTAAATGGTTTGGGCCAAATTTCATAATTTATTTATCAGTAAATGGACTAAATTAAATTATTGAATAATTCCATCATTTAGCAAGCTTGTGAAGTAAGTACCTCTAATAAGTATCCAACAATTTTCATATAATTTTTATAAGCTTATAATGATTCAAAACATCCTCTGCCAAAATTTCATGACCTCCCAAGGGTTAGAGGGAGCATAATAATTAATTTACTAAATTGAGGCATTCCTTGTGTTACAAATGAAGTGCTATAAATATTACTCCAAAATTTCTAAATAAATCACCAAAGCTTCTTAATATCCTTATGACCATCCTACCAAAATTTCATATCATTTTAAGGGTTTAGCTAACCCATTCCTATCCCACCACATTTTTGCCCTAAACTAGGGTTAGGCTTTTGAGGGTCCTAAACCTTCCAAAATATCCTAATATTTATACCAGAGGGTTATAGTTACCAAAATACCATCCATACAAAATTTCATAGCCATACAAGGTGTTTTGGCCATATGCCCTTCACAAGGTACAAAAGCCCTTCCTTAGGGTTTGACCTCGGATCTTGGGCCAAATCAACTCGAATGCCCCCAAGTTTTCATTGGAAGGTGTATAAAGTCATGCCAAGCCAGTGTCCCAAATTTTAACCTCTGTTTAGGTGAATTGGACACTCAAAACCCAAAATTACATTTTGGACCAAAATGCCCTTCTTAGGGCAAGGCTAGGGTTGCTTGATTCCCATTCAAATCAACTCCAAACTTAATGAAATTTTAACTAGAGGTCTATATTGACAGCATATACATCATACCAAAATTTGGATGAATTTGGACTTCATTTGACCCATAATTTAATTTACCCTAGCATAATTAAATTATTTACAAAACTATAGGAAAATTATTCCCAAAAATTCCGATTTTTGGACAGGGTCTAGATATAGGGTAGGGTGCCTTACTGCCAAAAGTTCAGACCATTTGGACCAAGGATGAAGTGTGGGCAACTAGTTTAATGGCTGCCTAGTCATTTGTATAGACCCCACGAAATTGAGTGCCTTGGTCAAACCATTCACCCAAATTGGTTCAAACTAATTTTGTTCGACAGTAGACCCATAGGGATACATTTCTTGTGTTGACCATATTCTCTGAAAAAGTCTTTAACTATTTTTAATAATTAAAACCAATAAATACAAAATCTGTGATAAAATGAAATAAATCAAATCCTTTAATCCATAGTTTAATATTATCAACCGCACGAATCTTGGCGCAGGATGGACGGGATCTGGTCATCTTCAAGCTCTAGCCGACGGCCCAGATTCGTCCCGCCTGGGCCATCTTCCAGCGGCTGCCGCCGTCGCTCCGGCCACCTCCTCGGCCGGCCACCGCCGCCAACACCTTCGTGGTGGTCGGGGCTACCTCCAGGCAGCGGCACGGCCGCCGGGGAGCACTGTTCTGGCGATTCTACCAATCAGAAATTTCGGCCAAAAACCATGAAAATCAAAATCGGATTGGGCTCGATTGAGCCTCAACCTTGGCCCTAATGATGTCTATGATCTACCCATGCAAGAAGGAATGGAGGAGGACCTGTGGTGGCGGCTGTTGCCGGGCTGATCGCCGGATTGGCATGGTGGTGGCCGGAGGTGGTCAGTTTGTTCAAAAATGCAGAATAGGGCTTGGCTTCTTCAGGAAACTGGTGGGAATTCATCCCTGGATTCCAGTGAACCTTTTAAAGAGGAGAATAGGGGTGGTAGTTGGCTGCAAGCTCCATTGCCATTATTGGCTTCCTTGGTCAAAGATTTCGGCCATGGTAGGTAGGGGATAAAGCATGGATCACACCAGTCAATGCTAGCTGGTTGAATTGGGGCTGCTTTCCTTGTCCTAGAGGAGTGAATGGAGGGGTTGGGTAGGGGGAGGATGAGCCCAAAAGTCCTCCTCCCTTTTCTTCCTTCTCTTTCTCTCTCTTTCATGGGTGACTTTCTCTCTCCTAGTCACCAAGCCTGAATTTTTGGCACCTACATGTCCTATGGCAGCCCATAAGTCCATTTGGTCACTTAAGTCATGGTTAGCCCAATTGAAATGGGCTTGGGCTTGAGTTAGCCCATTTGGGCTAACTTGACCCAAAGTTGGACTAGGGCCTACCTAGGTCAATTTGGTCCTTGAGATTCCTTTAATGGGTCCTTGGTGACCCATTAGCCTCCCCTAGGGTCAAGGTGGGGTTGGATTGGCCCTTGGAGGTCACTTGACCCTTAAGTAGGGCACTTTGACAATTTTAGTTCAAGGGTTGACTTTGATCAACCTAGCCTTTATGATTGGTCCCAATGGGTCCTTGGTGACCTATTGGCCTCTCACTAGGCTATGAGGGTATGGGTGGGGTCCACTGGGCTAAGGGACTGCAATTGACCCTTGTGTAGGTCAATTTGGCCTATTTAGGTTTAGAGTTAACTTTGGTCAACTTAGGTCCTTTGATTACCCTCCATGGGTCCTTAGTGACCCATTGACCCCTACCTAGGGTTATAGAGATATGGGTGGGGTATATTTGGCTAATAGACTGCAATGGACCCTTGTGTAGGTCAATTTGACCTAGCTAGGGTTATAGTTGACTTTGGTCAACTTAGGTCCTTTGATTGCTCTCCATGGGTCCTTAGTGACCCATTGACCCCTTTCTAGGGTTATAAGGGTATGAGTGGAGTCTTGGAGTCTTGGTGAAGCCCCATGATCACCTTTAACCAAGGTCTAGAAATCTGCTAAGTGCAGACCATAGTGGCCCTATCCACACCACCAGGTCCACTTGACTCTTTTTTGGGCTTCCTAGGGTTTTGTCATGACAAAACCACTCTTAGGGGTCTAGTTGGAAATGGGATGTTACAGGCTTCATCGTCCATCAAGGACTGGCTACATAGTAGCCACAGTACAAATAGCACAAGGGCATTTTCCTGGAGTTCCACATTCCAGTACTTCCTGCTACTCCTGTAACATCCCACTTCCGGCTAGACCACTAGGAGTCGGTCTGTCATGACAGAACCCTAGGAAACCACAGAATTTAAGTCCATCGACCAAGATTTCGAGTCACGGGTTGGTCACGCTCGTGACCGACCTGTCACGCCCATGACTTAGGGCGTGACCCCCCTTCGACGTTCGTTGATCTCAGGAAGACGATCGGAGAACTCAGAATTTGCATCACGGGTCTGTCACGCCCGTGACCGACATGTCACGCCCGTGACCTAGGGCGTGACCCCCTTCGGCGTTCGTCTATCTCAGGAAGACGATCGGCGAACTCAGAATTTGCATCACGGGTTTGTCACGCCCGTGACCGATATGTCACGCCCGTGACCTAGGGCGTGCCCCCCTTCGACGATCGTCGATCTCAAGAAGACGATCGGCAAACTCAGAATTTGCATCAAGGGCCTGTCACGCCCTCGATCGACATGTCACGCCCGTGACCTAGGGCGTGACCCCCTTCGACGATCGTCGACCTAAGGAAGACGATCTGCGAGCATAGAATTTTCCACATGGGCCTATCACGCCCGTGACCTATGTGTCACACCTGTGACAAGGGACGAAACGTCAGCCAGACTGGAAACTACTTTAACACATGCTAGAATTAACTCTGATTATGGGGAGTTACACCATGAGTATTTATGGGCCGTTTCCTTCTCTAATTACTTAATAAAATGAGGAAGAGTTGGTCCATTAGGAAATCTCCACTTGGACACATCATTTCATCTTCCACCTTTTCCTCTCCCTCCACCATAACCAAAATAATATTAAGAGGAGAGCCTTCATGGCCATAAATGCTTACCCTTTTCCCTCCCCACTTGGTGATCTATAAAAGCCCCCTTAGAGCAAGATGAGAATTTTTCACTCTTGACCAAATGGATTTGAGTTGTTGTTCTTGCTGTAGGAGAAGTTCGGGAACGCCACCACCGCGCCATGACAATCCGACGTTCATCTCGCCTCCAAACCGCGAACAAGGTCCTCCTCTACTTCTTTTTTATGGGTAGATCTTAGGATCTTTGAAAGGAAGTTCGTGCTCAACGGAGCCGGACCTATCTCACGTTTTCATGGAAAACCATGAAAAAAATATATTTTCGGGTCCGCCGGAAACTGCCACCTCCGGCGGCCAAACCACCGCCGACCGATAGCCATCGCCTCGACGGAGGTGGTTGTGGTGGTGGCTGGCCAGGGAAGTGACCGGACGGCCGGCGACGGATCGTTGAAGAGCTACAGGAAATATAAGTTTGTCTTGTTTCAGTTCTCGGGTTCTTTAGAAGATGAACCGTAAAACATATTTATAATATAAAGTTATGTATATATTATATAAGGAAAAATATATATATAATGGGCGTATTTTGATGCTGCAAAATGAGGCACATAGTGGCCGATTTAGGAAAACTATCCAGCCACGAAAGTTGTAGCCCTTCGAGTGTAGATTAGTTTAAAATTGATTTCAACTCGTTTGGGTAAGCGGTTTGACCGCAGCACCCATTTTAGTGGGGGGTGTACCAAGAGTTGGGCAGAAACTAAAATAAATGTACACTCTTCTTCCCTTGTCCAAATGACTTGAAATTTGGGCAGGGGGTTACCCTTATCAATTCTTAGAGGTTGTCCAAAAATGGGAATTTTTGGAGATACTTTTCCTAAGGTTTTTGTTTTAATTTAATAAAGTTAGATAAATTTATTTAAGTGGTCAAATGACATCCAAACAATCCAAGATTTTTGTGAGTGGTCCCTGGCCACAAAACCTAGCTCTGTACAAAATTCCATCTCATTTAGATGAGTTTTAGGGAGGAAACCACCTATCCTTAACTAGGCATTAATGAAGAGTTTTTGAGTAAAAGTGCACTAAGAGGTTGGAACAGTCAAATCACCTCAACAGAGGATGATATTTTAACCACTGACTTAGAAGGGTTATTATAACCCACTTGGAGAAAATGGTGTGGTTTAAGGTTGATTTACCCTAGGATCCAAACTCAAACCCTAAATGGACAGTTTTGAGGGTTGTGAAGGACATGGGGGCAAATGCCCTCGTATTGCCTTGAAATTTATTAGAGTCGACGTTAGCAAAATATGAATCATCCGGATGGAATCTCAGAGGATTTAGAGATAGGTAGAAACCTCAAAACCCTAACCTTCGTTTTACGGTAAAATACCAATTAAGTAAAATCTGTCACTAAATATTATCTAAAAGCTGTAAAACTCGGGCAGAGTGAGTTTTGGAGCGGGTAAAATCTATAGAAATTTTACTGAAATTTTATGATGTCTATTTCCAGCACTTCATTTGTAACATTTTTTATAGCTCTAATTGATGTTTTAATTATTTGGATCTTTCTGTTAATTGAAACCACATGAAATCTTGGAAGTAAATTTTTTAGGTCAAAATGGTTGCTCTTGAATTTTTGTATAGTTTTTAGTTGAGTAAATCTAGTACTTCATTCACAAATGTTAAAAAGGGGTTTTATGGTTTAAAGATTAATTATAGATGATATTGCAATTGTAAAATTATGAGACTTAGGAAATGAGATATTCAGACCATTATATGCTTGTAGACATTTATTCATGATTTTTAGAATCCTAGTTACGGCACTTTCTTTACAAGTCAACCTTATGAAGATTTTTGATAATTAATTTATTCAGAGATTAATACTTGCTAAAAAATTATGAATCTCGGCCAATGCTATTTTTAAGGTTGTATCTCCATAACATAATTAATTAATAATTTTTGGATGGATATTCTCTGTACTTGAATCATAAATAACGAAAGATAGAAAATATTGTTAAAATAGTTTTAGTGCCCTTTTGATGATAGAAAAATTGTGATATGTTCGATTTACCATAGTGAGATAGCAAAATATTTATAATAATTTTGTTGGACATCTTGCATGAGTACTTAGGGTAGTTCATGTTCAAACCGATAGCCCATGGAATTTTTGAGGAAATTAATTAAATGCCAGATAAATTAGGAAAATTATAGTTTCTTATTATAGGCTAATCATATCATGATATACCTCTAGTAAATAAGTTAGGGCATTTGGATGAGTATTGGATCATTTCCTAACCGGTTCGACATATAGCATAAGATAGTTTGCAATTAGCAATTTGAGTTAATAGTCATAGGATATGATGGGGCACAATAGTGGAGTTAGTTAATCTGCTAAATTAGATGGATGTGAAAGTGTTCGCCATATAAGGATGGGAAGGTTAGTGAGAAGTGGTGTTGGCTAGAGTTAAGAGGTGCTCGGGTTCGACGAAAGATCGCCTTTCTCGAAGAGAGGAAGGTTAAAAATCACCCTAGGATATTCTATTGTAATATGAGAAGGGAAAGGGTAAAGGGAATCAACCAATAACAATAAGTGCCTTGCGAAAGGGAACGATGGGCTTCATCTACCATCATAGTTCCTAGTGCCCTTTGAGAGCCCTTCACAGGGAATACCGGGGGCAGTCCTGGGTTAACGTAAACTGTAATAACAAACTGAAAAGAGTAACCTAGTAATTAGTATCTCACATTTCACAAACACTGTTAGCACAGGAAGATTGTTGGGTGCTTCAGCTCAATTAGTTAAGAGACGGACGGAATGGTCAAGGGAGCTTCGACCCGGTTTTTGTTTGATTACGATTAAATTTGCATGTGCATAAAAGGAAAGAAAATTAAGGTGGTGGGTCTTCGGTATTGGAGGGTCGATGCACCGACGCCAATACGCTAACTCGGCAAGTGTGGTTAGCACTTCGCCAACAGAAGTCCGGTGCGCCAGCTGGCAAGAGTACGCAGGAGTCCGCATTGTGCACCAAGCGTTGAGGCGTACGATAGGTCTGACCGGTAGTGCTTTATTGGTTTAGAGGTGGGCGAGTCCCAACCCACCGCTTCCGTCTGCCACTACGGAGGTATCCTGTGAGGTAACGGCTCCGAAAGGGGGAACTAAATGTCTGTGTACACAGAGTCGGGTGTGTGTGTTGCACTTGCATGATTGATCATACCCACTAGCATGTTATGGAATAATCGATTCATTTAACCCCGGACACCTAATGTATAAGTGGAATGGGAGGCTTATACAATAGGCCTTGCAAAACGACCCCTTGGTCTATAAGCTTGTGTGGGAAGTTTATAAATTAAGAATAAATTCTATATATATATGCTATTGTTTGATAACCGACACCGCAACGTATAAATTGGTATGGGACGTTTTATATGATGGGAGCCTTACAGAAGACCCCTTGGCTTATGTGTTCTCACATAAGTGAAGGTTACTTTTCCATATTTCGTCTTATTGCCATTATTTAATATAGAATTGCTAGATTAGTTTCGCTGCCACCAGTTTCTTTTGATTTAATCTCCAACTTCATGTCCTTCCATTTCTTCCTCTCCGCTCGGTGCTTAGGAGCCATGGGGGAAGGGGTAGGGGATGATAGGGCTTAGTCTTTATGACTCATGGTTTTCGAACCGCATCATTTTAGGGAATCGTGGAGCCCAGCACGGGGGAGCAGCCCCGGAGACTGGTGCGCTTGGAGATTGGGCAGTCTAGCTTAGGAGTTCGTACAGTCGGGACCGCGAGTCTCAACCTTGAGTAGATGTTCTGTTTTTGCTTCCGCAGTAGTGAGGACATGATGTACCGGGCATAAGCCCGTATTTTAGTACTCTGATATATTATTCTGTGGACACTCCCTTCGTGGAGATTTTATTTCTATGTATGTTATTTTCCAGTGGACTTGATTTTACTTCATTGTGCTACCTTTCTGTGATGGAATTGGCCGGCAGAAGCGGCACTTTGTGGTGATGACCCTTCAGAGCGTGAAGGTATCACCGCAAAGGGGTAGTTCTTGGCCTAAGACCCCGGTGTTTTAAAAGAAAAAATATGGGGTCTTACAAGTGGTATCAGAGGAAACATTGATCAAAAAAGGTGGCAGTCAACTAACCCTGGGTCACCCCCACTCGAGTTTAGTTTGGGGACAAAGTAAGCAGCGAAAGTAGTGGTGTGCACATATGGGGATCACATATAAATTATCCACTTTTAATAAAGATTGAATGTTTTCTTAGTATGGGTTTTGTTATGCAGCCTCCAGGACAGCCTACGCAACAAGATAGAGTTCAACAGGCTCCTGATGTTGCACCACCTCCATCGGTCCCCACTCCTTTCCTTCAGTCAGACATGGGACAAACTCTGACAGCGATTCTGGAGGCTTTAAGGGCCCAGCAGGTTCCGGTCCCGCAGCCAAACCCGGGGGCAAATTGGTTAAGCATCTTCCGAGGAATTTCTCCACCATCCTACTTGGGGACAGAGTCGGCGGTTCGGACGAAAGAGTGGCTGGATATTATGTACGAGATGCTGACCGGGATACGGTGCCCCTAGGAGGAGAGGATGGCTCTGGTTGTCTCTTGCCTTGATTCCCATGTTAAGAGGTGGTGGAAGACACTGCTAGACACGATGTTTGCCGATAGGGAGGTTGTTGAGGTTACCTGGGAAGAATTCAGGGCCACGCTGCTAGAGCATTTTGTTCCGCAGTCAGCTAGGGATGAGTTGGATGAGCGGTTCTTACAGCTGAAGCAGGGAACCCGGACGGTGGTGGAGTACCATCAGGATATCGACCATTTGGCTCGATATGCAGATTCTTACCAGCTGGACGAAGCAGGGTACATCAAGAGAATCTATAAGGGCCTGCAGGAGGACATGAGGGAGGCTTTGTTGTTTGTATCTGACGGACCTATCTCCCGGATTTTGGAGATGACAAAGAGGATTGAGGCTGATTGGCACACCACTCAGGGCCGGAAGCGGCAAGCGGAGGATCACGGATGGAGAGCCAGAAATGAACAGCGGCGAGGTGCGATACCAAATGGGAGAAGGACAGAGGACCAGCCTCTTCAGGAAGTAAGTCAGGAGCCGAGGGAGCAGGTGATATTATCCCCTCAACCTCTTTGGATGCAGGAGATGTCGAGATTTGGGGGAATGGAGTATCCCCTACCAGATTGCTTCCATTGTCATCAGATTGGGCACCTCCGGAGGAACTGCCCCATGAGGGGGGCACCACCTCCAACACACAAGGGTGGCCCACCTGCTCAGTATTTCGGAGGCTGAGGACGTGACCGAGGACGTGGATACCAGGGGGGAGATCGTAGATAAGAAAGGTAGCAGGTGTATTCTTTAGACCTTGCGCAGCCTCGGAATCCAGAGCAGGTCATAGCAGGTACGCTGCAATGTTTCGTTATATTCATAGAATTTCCCTCTCAGTTGTTAAATCTTAGAACCGCACTAGATAGATTAACAAGGAAAGAAAACTCGTTATGGAACCCAAAGATATCTAATCACCCCAGGTATAGTCTTCATCAGCGGCAAGCCTGCCAGCACGCTTTTCGATACTGGAGCTACTCACTCCTTTGTGTCGGAGACGTTCGTAGAAGTACTGGGGGCGTGGAGTGATTCACGGGCTCGAAGATGAGGGTGCGACTACCTGATGGATCTGAACTCCTTACCTCGGACACTGCAATATGGAGGCAGAAATTGGTGGAAAGGTGTTCGAGGCTCCAACGACGCTTTTCAAGATGGCGGACTACGACCTGATCCTACGCATGGCATGGCTGCACTGGAACCATGCCCAGATTGATTGCCAAGCAAAGAGGATCACTGTGAGACACGGGGACTCTTTGATTATTATCGAAGGTATAAGTCCTGCCTCTTGTATACTCTTATCTTCGGTACAGGCTGTTAAGGCCCATCTGCAGAGAGAGGAGGTTTATCTAATTCTATTTGAAATGACGGAAGTCAAGGAGTCTGTGATAGACATCCCGGTGGTGCGAGATTTCGCTGACATCTTTCCAAAGAAACTGCCAAGACTACCTCTGCACCGAGAGCAGGACTTCCAGATACAGCTTGTGCTGGGGGCCAAGCCAGCATCTAGGGCCCCTTACCGGATGGCCTTGAAAGAGTTGATAGAGTTCCGAAGTCAGTTGCAGGAACTAGTAGAGGCAGGGTTTGTCCGACCAAGCTCATCACCGTGGGGAGACCCGGTGCTATTCGTCAAGAAGAAGGACGGAAGTCTCCGCTTATGTATTGATTATCGAGCGCTGAATAGGCTGACGGTCCGGAATACATACCCGCTACCACGGATTGACGAGTTGTTTGATCAATAGAAGGGAGCACACTTCTTCTCGAAACTTGACAAGAGGTCAGGTTATTACCAGCTACGGATTCGGGAGGAGGACATTCCGAAGACCGCCTTCAGTAGTAGATACGGACTGTTTGAGTTTACAGTGATGCCCTTCGGGCTCACAAATGCGCCGTCAGCATTTACAAGTCTCATGAACAGAGTATTCGATGAGTACTTGGATGTATTCGCCATCGTATTTATTGACGACATCCTCATCTACTCAAGGACGGAGGAGGAGCATACACGACACCTAACATTGACTCTACAGAGGCTACGGGAGCATCAGCTGTACGCGAAGTTCAGCAAATGCAAGTTTTGGTTAAAGGAGGTGGCCTTCTTAGGTCATATTATCAGTGGTGCTGGGTTGGCAGTAGTCCCGGCCAAGATTCAGGCAGTTCAGGATTGGCCACCGTTGAAAATAGCCACGGATGTACAAAGCTTTCTGGGACTTGCCGGATTTTTCCGGAAGTTCGTCGAAGGATTTTCCCAGATTGCACTCCCTCTTACATCCCTGACGAAGAAGAAAACCCCTTTCTTTTGGACGCCACCGTGCGAGGCGGCCTTCGTGGAGTTGAAAGGTCGGCCTACCTCGGATCCCATTCTCGCTCTTCCGTCGGGAAGGGAGGGATTCCAGGTGTACACGGACGCCTCCTACAAAAGGATGGGTGCCGTTCTGATGCTGAACAGGAATGTGATAGCCTACTCCTCCAGACAGCTGAAGATACATGAGAAGAACTATCCAATGCATGATCTAAGGATGGGTGCTTTGATCTTTGCTCTGAAGATTTGGCGACACTACCTCTACGGTGTTCACTGTGACATCTTTTCAGATCACAAAAATTTGAAATACGTGGACACACAAAAGGAACTCAACATCAAATAGAGACGTTGGGTGGAGTTCGTGTCGGATTACCAGTACAGCATGCACTACCATCCCGGGAAGGAGAATGTTGTGGCAGATGCTTTGAGTCGGAGAGGAGATACCTCAGGGAAGGGACCACATCTTATGTCCATGGAGCTAGTCCGATCATTCAAATATATACAGATATCACTAGTATCCGAGAATGATCCAGAGCTGTATAGGGAGTATCTAGCATCGATGGTGGCAAAAGATGATATTTGGGACCGCATCCGGGACGGACAGAGGACAGATGCATGGGCAGAGCTGATATTCCAAGCCTTGGAGGAGGGTTTGACGAGAGATTATTCACTGAGAGATGGTTTGCTATACTTTAGAGGCAGGGTCTATATACCCGCAGGAGGCCGCATTCGGGAGGACATCATGGCGGAGGCACATTGTAGCAGATATTCTATACACCCGGGGATCACCAAGATGATGACAGACTTGATGAAGATTATGTTTTGGCCAAGGATGAAGAAGGATTGTTGGGTATTGTATCCACAATTACCTGAATTTGAAGAAGACTCCAGTCAAGCTAAGATGGATTCACAATGTATTTGATGATCTTCCATCAAGTTGTGCTTGCAGCTATTCCATGCTAAGTACACACCAATGTCAGGGTGCAGTGGGTCAATATACATGGGTCTGTGCAACGTAATCCCTCGTTTAGTAGATCAGTGTGTTGACTCACGTGTTCTCTCTCTATTGGAGTGTACTTATTTTCAAGTACAGGGTGTAGGTAGATCAAGAGCAGAAGAATGAGCAAAGATGGGTCAAAGACCATGTCATCAAAGGAAGGAAGAGAAAATTCTTCTAAGTCAAAATCGACGGGAATCACTATGTTATTCCCGCCGACTTCGACGGGAGTCACTTGTGATTCTCGCCGATTTTGATGAGAATCGTTAGTGATTCCCCCCGACTTTGACGAGAATCAGTCTGCATTCCCGCCGACTTCTTTCGGCTGACAGTTTTACATTAGGAATTCTGCCAAGGCAGAATCGACGGGAATCGTGAGTGATTCCCGCCGACTTCGATGAGAATCAGTCTGCATTACCGCCGACTTCTTCCGGCTGACAGTTTTCCAACAAGAATTCTGCCAAGGTAGAATCGACGGGAATCGTGAGTGATTCCCGCCGACTTTGACGGGAATCACCAACGATTCCCGCCGATTTTGCCTTAGGAAATTTTCCACCGTTTGCTGGACTGAACCATCTCGCCATGCGCTGTTTAGGCCAGGGCAAGGGTTTCTTCTCGTGGGCCCCACAATGGTCTTTAGGGCTGGCCTCTAGTATTTATACTCGCATATTTCTAACTTCTAAAGATAGACTTTCTCGGAAATTGAAAGCAGCCGACGTTGTTCCCTAGCCGATCGCGGAAATCGTCGATCGCCTGTAGCCCTCGCAAGTTCATCACCGCCGTTTATCTCAGTGCTTCTCTGATCTTCCGACGAAAATACTAAGGCAAGCAGAGCATCTCTCGTATATCTCTTAAGATCTCTTGTCTTCCGATTCGTAGAATGAGACTTGTTCTCCATTCCGAATCGGTTGAGACGATTGATCCGACTGAGATCGTTTGTAGACCTAGCTTGCTTCGTCAAGAAGTTTGGATCTACAAAGCATCGCTGTCGCATTTACTTGCCGCCGCCGATCTTGACAAGATTCTTTCCAAGAGAGAAATCTGGTTGTAGATTCTTCGTAATCTTCAAGCAAGCTTCAACGAACGAAGAAGGACATCGGGATCTCCAAAACCGTTGTTTGTATTTTCTTTTACATTCAATTTTGGTTTGTTGTAAAGGAATTTTCATTTCTTTTTGTAAGGGTTGGGTGCAACCCGTGGTGGTGGAGTTGTGATTCCTTTATTGGAAGGGTTCCTTCCGTAGTGTGAGGATTGGATTTCAATCCGTTTGGAGAAGTGACCGAGTCGTCCCTTGGTGGGAGATAGGTCGAAGGGGGAAAGTGGACGTACCCAAATCGGGGAACCACTATAATTCTTTGTGTGTTTTCTGTGCTGTGTTTGTTAATTTGTGCAGGTAAATTTAATTCCGCAAAAGACTGCACGACACCTATTCCCCCCCCCCATAGGTGGTTTTAGTCGACACTAGAGACTTTCAAGTGGTATCAGAGGGAGGTTCCTCATAAATAAGGTTAACACCTTTAGTAAGATCCTGTATCTAGTGTCAAGAAGAAAACAAGACTAAAGCATGGAGCTATACACTGATGTCTCTCCCCTTAGACTGCCTGCCTGCACCAATGAAAAGTATCCCATCTTGAAAATGAGATTTCAGTTTCATCTGTAAGCCATTGACCCTCGTGCTTTATTCATTGTGGAAGAGGGTCCTTTCATTCCCCTTAAGGCTTCTGGTTCTGGAAAAGTTCTCCAAATCCCCAAGAGTCCCACAGAGATGTCTGAAACTGAGCTCTCATTATTCAACTTGGACAAGCTGGTTCGACAGATCATTTTTGATATTTGGTCTTGATCATCTCTTACGAGATTGGATAAGTGTAAGACTGCAAAGTCCATGTGGCAAACTATCTCTGACCTCATAGTGGGAACGAGGAATGCTGGGACTGAATGCCAGCAAGATGATGAAGCATATGTGGGGGTCCTCATCTCTGAAGATGAAAGTCAAGAACAACCTCTCAATATCAGTGCTCCTGTGTCTCTATCTGAGACTAAAGAAGTGATTGAGGAATGCAGTTGTGATGAAGCTTAAACATCAATCTCTGCAGACCATAACTCTAACCCTGATCAGCACAATCAGGATTAGGTATCTTCCTCTTCTTGCTCCTTTTTTCTTGTATCTCCTGAACACAGGAGAAGTTCAGAGGTTTGTCCATCTTTTAATGCAAGGGAAATTGACAGCTTCAATCAAAAGATTGAAACTCTTGATTCTATTCGTAGAGCCCTTCAGAAGAGCAACTTGCTTATTGAGGAACAAACTAAGGAAATTGCTCAGTTGAGGACCATGATGGACCTCCAATTGGAATCAATCAAGGTGAAGGACTCAAAGATTTCGGATCTAGAGTTTCATATAGAGACTGAGAAGAGGATAGTATCTAATTTTTCCAAGATAGATACTATTAAGAGAAAGGGAGAAAACGGGTGGATCTCGCGAATTATAAAATCGTGGAGAAATTGGGAAACTGTTTACCGACCCCCCACACCGAGTAGGAGGGGCACTCATCATTCCTTCAGGTATGACCATAAGAACAACTATGGTCACTGCAATAATTATTGAACCTCTTGTGGAAACACCCATAGTGCAAGTGTTGTTATGGCTACCCATGAGAAAATACACATGGCTCATCATGAACCGTTTGTATTTACGGCCTCAGCCCCCTCACTTCATGACATTGCTGGAACCAGCTCTCGCATTACTTCTTCCCACCCTAGGACAAACGAAAAAGGAAGTTGGCAAACATGTAGCAAGCATCACTGGGGCCCCCAGATGTGTGTTGGCTGAAAAGAAAGCACCTTCCCCCAGGCCTCATGATACTCACCACATGTTCACCATCAAACCCCCCTCGAGTCTCGGTGGAAAGGGTAAATCTGAGAGCAGTTTCAGCTTTGCCTCTTTCACACCTAGGGTCATGACTAACTCCGTTAATAGACCTGGTCAGAAAATGAGGTACAATATTCATGACTGTTGGTGCTGTGGCAGAGTGGGTCACTTGTCCATAGATTGTCGGCACAATCCTTCTGTGCCAAGGGCAAGGGTATGTCCACATCCTTTGGCAAAAGACAGCCTTCCTGTCAGAAATCCTGTGGGAAGGCATGCTGTATTTTATGTTTACAAGAAACCTAGGACCCAATACCTATTGGGTTTCCTAAGGCTAAGGTAATTTTTTTTTTTGCAGGATAGTCTAGGTACCCATGAACATGATGGGACCTAGTCAAGAGATGTTCCAGGCTTGCACTGGAACAAGGAATATGGGAAAAGATATAATGCTTATTACGGAGTCCTTCATGACATGACATCCCTCGTACTTCGAATCGTGGATCCGGAAGATCATCCTAATAATCCCAGGTACGCGCATACAATTTGAATATTGAATCGCATCACACACACACATATATATATATATATATATATATATATATATATATATATTATATATATATATATACTCAACTAATATGGAAGGACACGCAAGAAAATATCCATATGATCCCCATCTGGCAAATTGAGATCTTTTCAAAACCTTGATAAATTGTAAACATGGGTGTCACTTGGTCCAATAAAGGGACGTGTACAAAAAAAATGCAACTACAAGTATTACATTTTGTGCCCTCTTATAAAAAGCCAGTGGCCAATGTTAGTGTTAAAATATCCGTCTAACTCAACTTAGTAATCATGACATGGAAATTTGTAATCCATTGTTTAGTGGAAAAAGGAAATGAACTTCACCCGGCGATGTTAAGTATTTAAAAATTACTTCAGCAGTCCCTTGGTCATTGCATAATTGCGGTAATGTAGCAGGAATTCCTGTCGACCCTAGGTCTAACCCGTCGACCTTGTCACAATAAGGTAGCTGAAATTAGTGGAAATCATTAGTGGACATCAACAAAATTCTTGTCGACCCCCTGTCATTCGATCGTTTTAATCGAACGAAAAGAGCGAAAATCTCCCGACCGTTCACATTCTCATCGACCCTAGTCGAAACCCTTCAGCTTCCCTGCGAATCGTGTGGAAACGAGCCTCCCATCACAAGCTTCTCCCGTCGTCTCCCATCGACCGTCGTCTCCCGTCGAATCCCGCAATAGCCTACCGTCGTGTCCCATCAAATCGGCATTCCCGTCATCGGCATCAGCTCAACATGGGTGTCTCGCCGATCCACTGCCTGCCCTTCAGCCCCGACGCAAGCTTCTCGTCGGCCTAGGGCTACTCACCGCTCACCGCCTGCTTCGCGTCTCCTTACTTGCACCCTCCGTGTGAAAGGTAACTTCAGTTGCTTCCTTGAGATTCTCCATTTTCAAGGATCATCCCTCCCTCTAGTTTAGTTCCTACAAAATCTAGATTTAGATAGAGTTAACTCCTTGGGTTTAACTCGTTTAGGTTCATAATGGCTCCTCGAACAACGGTCGGGCTCCTCACTGGAAGTGGGTTGGTTAGGACTGACTTTGCCCATGCTTCAGATGACTTCAGAAACATCATCTTGATGCTGGAACAAGCCGGGCTCTCCTTCATCCTCAAGCACCCGTGCAAGGTTCTAGACAAGGAAGTTCTTGAGTTTTTCGCAAACTCCAAGCTGCGTCATGAGGACACACTGATAAAGAGTAAGATAGTAGGTCTAAGAATAAAGATGACGGCTGCAAAACTATCACATCATCTCCAGCTCTCCATCTTTGAACAAGAGGACTATCTAGATGAAGATGATCATACGAGGACACTGCTTTTCTATGGATTGGCTCGAGGGACCAGGGCTATTAAACGTAAGGACATGAACGAAGAAGGAAAGATTCTCTCAGATATCATCGGGAAGGTTCTGATCTGTTTGCCTGGCTCACATGATCACATCTCAGGGGACATGTTTAAGATCCTGATCGCCATAGTGTGCAGAAAGAAATTGAACTGGGGGGCCATGTTATTTGAGAAAATATAAGATACCCTAAGTACTCCTAACTTTGGGAGAATCATCAGTCTCTACCTGAATTATATGGATGGAGATAGATTTGATATGACTAAGGGAGTTCCCCTCACTACCTAAAGAAGATGGACTCCAGCATCTTTGATAGGTAGGAAAGAAGAATTGTCCAAGGGGGTGCGTCTGGAACACGTGTTGATGAAGAAGACAGAGCACCAGAGTTCACAAATCCTTCAGATCAGCCAAGTGAAGTTCCCTATCTGCTAAATGCAGGAACTGAGGGGGAGTCATTACCTAGTCCTTCTGCCGCCATCAGGATGGAAGCCTCAGTCTTAGATCAAGTAGACGTTGTTACTGATATTACCGTCATCGCGAATGAGGCAGTGGAAACTCTCGCTACTGCTCAGACGGACGAGGAGGAAGAAGAGGATGATGTGGAGAATGTTGTTGCTAGTGAGAATGATGTGGATTCCCCTGAACAGCATATTGCTGAGGAACTTGATTATGAGCAAGCTGGAAAGGATATGTACATGAGGGAGATTGATGTTGAACTCCCTTCTGAGGAACAAATTCAAGCAAGGGTTCCTGATGTGACTGATGCAACAGGTGAGGGGGAGACCTCTCGGCCTCAGGAACAACTTGATACCATGCTGAAAGAGGTGATGAGTATACATGGAAACTTTGAAGATGTTGCCTCTATCCCTCCACAGGAGACTATAAGTTTATCAAGCTCCACAAGTGAATCTAAAGAGGAGAATCCTAACTCACAGAGTCTTATCCCCCCAGAGCACAAAAATGCAATACATCAGGATCATCCGTTAGGACCTAGCCTGGCAAAACACACTGTAAATATCATTCAAGGTATAGTAGATGAACTGAAGATCTCCTTTAAACGATCTCACAACAGAGTACTTAAACGTATTAAGCAATCAGAGGATCTTATGCTAAAGAATATTGTGGAGATAAATCAAAAGCTGGATAAGATGGAACAAAGATTTGAAGCTAAGTATGCTGAGGCCGGCACTGCTGTCAATCTTTTGATGAAAGGGCTAAAGAAAAATATAGTTGACCTGGCAGTGGTAAATCAAAATGCTCATGTTGTGGCCAACAACATCAAATTGTTCGATTCCAACATGGTCACCCTCAACATGAATCAGAAAACCCTTCTGGCCGATTTTACTCATAAAATAAAGCATATAGATGAGTCACTGCATTCTTATGCAAACTTAATTGCCCTAGAAGCCAAAAAGGGGGAGAAGGAATATGCAGCTAAGATGGCAGGGTTAGAGCAAATCATGGTCGACAACTTCAGGCAATCAAACGAGTATGTTTTTGAAAGTTTTCATTGGCTAGTTCAGCAAGCATCAGGTATACATATTCCTATTACTCCTACTGATGATATTACTACTGCTACTGATGAGGTTGCTATTGCTGAGGAGTTTCCCTTGAGTGAAGCTGATGCCAGAAATTCTGCTAAAGCCTCTGCCAAAGCTGCTCACAGTGCAATGTTTGATCAAAAAGTGATTGCCAAAGGGAAAAGAAAGCTTCAAGAAGGAACTTCTAAAGAAACTCCAGCAGAGAGGAAATTGAAAAGGAAGGAAAGTGAAGTTAAGAATGAACGATGGAGTGCTGTGTCTAGGAGCATCATACTGGATACATTCATGCTACAACAGTGGGGAGAGCTTAATAGAAATGAAGTATATAGTCAGTATGAGTGGGAAATGCACTAAGAATATGAGGCTAAAAGAAACATATTCTTCAGGTCAAACACAGTGGAGAACAAAGCTCCTCCCCCCGGTACAACCCGAAGCCAAAGAAATATTTTGAAAGGCAAAGCAAGAAGTTCCTGGCTAAGCAACTAAGAGATGCTGAGGCAAGGAGGGATAGACTTGAAATCTAAACTTTTTATTTTCAATATGCGTGTACGTTTATTCTTGTAATTATAAATTAACAACACTTTGGATATATATATATATATATATGATCATATGTTGATTCAATTCTTATTTTGAATGCGTGAAATTTTATTATTCTGATTTCTTGTCTCGCATACTTTTATATATATCTTTTTGGTTGGTGTAATTCATCTTAGCTAGTTGGATTTTGGCTTCTTCAAATAGGGGGAGATTGTTGGGTATTATATCAACAATTACCTTGATTTGAAGAAGACTAAAGTCAAGCTAATATGGATTCACAATGTATTTAATGATCTTCCATCAAGTTGTGCTTGCAGCTATTCCATGCTAAGTACACACCAATGTCAGGGTGCAGTGGGTCAATATACATGGGTCTGTGCAACGTAATCCCTCGTTGAGTAAATCAGTGTGTTGACTCACGTATGCTCTCTCTATTGGAGTGTAATTATTTTCAAGTACAGGGTCTAGGTAGATCAAGAGCAGAAGAAGTAGCAAAAATGGGTCAAAGACCAAGTCATCAAAGGAAGGAAGAGAAAATTCTTCTAAGTTAAAATCGACGGGAATCACTAAGTTATTCCCGCCGACTTCGACGGGAGTCACTTGTGATTCTCGCCGATTTCGACGAGAATCATTAGTGATTCCCGCTGACTTTGACGAGAATCAGTCTGCATTCCCGCCGACTTCTTCCGGCTTAAAGTTTTCCAACAGGAATTCTGCCAAGGCAGAATCGATGGGAATCGTGAGTGATTCCCGCCGACTTCGACGAGAATCAGTCTGCATTCCCGCCGACTTCTTCCGGCTGACAGTTTTCCAACAGGAATTCTGCCAAGGCAAAATCGACAGGAATCGTGAGTGATTCCCGCCGACTTCGATGAGAATCACCAACGATTCCCGCTGATTTTGCCTTAGGAAATTTTCCTCCGTTCGCTGGACCGAACCATCTCGCCATGCGTTGTTTAGGCCGGGGCTAGGGTTTTTCTCGTGGGCCCCACAACGGTCTTTAGGGCTGGCCTCTAGTATTTATACTAGAGGCCGTGCCCTAGCCGATCGCGGAAACCGCCGATCGCCTGTAGCCGCTCACAAGTTCATCGCCACCGTTGATCTAAATGCTTCTCTGATATTCCGACGACAGTACCGAGGCAAGCAGAGCGTCTCACGTATCTCTCTTGAGATCTCTTGTCTTCCGATTCATAGAACGAGACTTATTCTCCATTCCAAATCGGTTGATACGATTGATCCGACATAGATCGTTTGTAGACCTAGCTTGCTTCGTCAATAAGTTTGGATCTATAAAGCATCGTCGCCGCATTTACTTGCCGCCACCGATCTTGACAAGATTCTTTATAAGAGAGAAATACGGCTGTGGATTCTTCGTAATCTTCAAGCAAGCTTCAACGAACGAAGAAGGACATCGGGATCTCCAAAAGCGTTGTTTGTATTTTCATTTACATTCAAATTTGGTTTATTGTAAAGGAATTTTCATTCCTTGTTGTAAGGGTCGGGAGCAACCCGTGGTGGTGGAGTTGTGACTCCTTTGTTGGAAGGGTTCCTTCCGTAGTGTGAGGATTGGATTTCAATCCGTTTGGAGAAGTGACCGAGTAGTCCCTTATTGGGAGATAGGTCGAAGGGGGAAAGTGGACGTACCCAAATCGGGGAACCACTATAATTCTTTGTGTGTTTTCGGGGCTATGTTTGTTAATTTGTGCAGGTAAATTTAATTCCGCAAAAGACTGCACGACACCTATTCCCCCCACCATAGGTGGCTTTAGTCGACACTAGAGACTTTCAAGGACATTACATACTTCGTGACTCATTGCGAGGCATGCCAGTTGGTGAAGGTGGAGTGCAGGAATCCCGCTGGATTGCTACAACCACTCACGGTGCCGGAATGGAAATTTGAGGGCATCGCGATGGATTTTATTCATGGACTCCCCCAATCACGGACGGGAAACGACTCGATTTGGGTCATCATCGATCGGTTGATGAAGGTGGCCAGATTCATTCCGATCAGGAAGGATGACTCTGTGGGAGTACTAGTGCGGAGATTTGTGGAGCAGTTCGTTCGATATCACGGGATGCCCAAGACGATCGTGTCGGATAGGGATGGCCGGTTCACTTCTAGGGACTGGAGATCCGTGCAGGCTTACTTAGGCACGCGATTGACCTTCTTATACCGCATTCCATCCCTAGACGGATAGGCAGACAGAATGCACCAATCGGACGCTGGTAGATCTTTTGAGGCTATGCATTTTGGACGTAGGGAACCATGGGAGAAGCTCTTACCCCTGGTCAAGTTCTCTTATAACAACAGCTACCCGTCCAGCATCAGGATGGCTCCCTATGATGCCTTGAATTGAAGGAAATGCAGGACCCCGCTTTCTTGGATTCAGGACGAGGATCCGAAGGCATTGGGATAGGATTTTATTGAATACACCGAGGCTCAGGTGAGACTGATAAGAGACAGGATGTTAGAAGCGTAGAGCCAACAGGCTAAGTATTATGACGCCCGACATCGTCAGGTGGAGTTTCAGGTGGGGGACGAGGTTTTGAAGATTCGGCCCATGCATGCAGTTTCACGGGTGCGCGGTCGAGAGGAAGCTCAGCCCTAGGTATATGGGCCCTTACAGGATCCTGGAGCGGATCGGGGGGTCCTATCCTACCACCGGCTGGAGTTGCCACCAGAGAGCTGGCATCTATATACGACGTCTTCACATTTCTTCGCTGAGGGGGCTCTACTACGCCGAGCAGCAGATTTTGACCACGAAGGGCCGGTAGCTTCGAACCGGTCTGTTTACTTTGAGCCTGTTCGGATTGATGACAAAGGAGTACGGATCTTGCGCCAGAAGAAGATCCCCTTAGTCAAGGTTCTGTGGAGGACCACGGTCAGGAGCATACATGGGAAACCGCAGGACCTAATGAGGCAAAAATACCGAGTTGTTCAGTCAGGTATACCTCACCACCTCTTGGTATACTATAAATTACCTTCTTGTATTGAATCGGTAGGACTATATATGGAAATTGAGAACCTAAGCATGCACACTCAGTCAGGAAAGTAGGGGCTAATCTTTTGTTTATTGGAGAAATTGCCTTCGTTTATCAAACAAGTAATCTCGCTTCGACTCAATAGGAAAACAATATGGGATGTTACAAGTTTATTTTATTTCGGTAGAAATCCCCGTAGTCTAACCTCAATTTCGGGGACGAAATTTTTGTTTTGTTTATTGGGATTTGTAACATCCCATTTCCAGCTAGACCCCTAGGAGTCGGTCTGTCGTAATAGAACACTAGGAAACCCAAGAATTGAAGTCCATCGACCAAGATTTCGAATCACAGGTTGGTAACGCCCGTGACCGACCCATCACGCCGTGACCTAGGGCGTGACCCCCCTTCGACGATCTTCAATCTAAGGAAGAGGAGCGGCGAACTCAGAATTTGCATCACGGGTCTGTCACGCCCGTGACCGACATGTCACGCCCGTGACATGCGGCGTGACCCCCTTCGACGATTGTCGATCTCAGGAAGATGATCGGCGAACTCAGAATTTGCATCACGGGTCTGTTATGCCTGTGACTGACATGTCACGCCCGTGACCTAGGGCGTGACCCCCTTCGACGATTGTCGATCTCAGGAAGACGATCGTCGAACTCAGAATTTTCATCACGGGCCTGTCACGCCCGTGATCGACATGTAACGCCCGTGACCTAAGGCGTGACCCCCTTCGACGATCGTCGACCTCAGGAAGATTATCTGCGAGCGCAGAATTTTCCACACGGGCCAGTCAAGCCCGTAACCTACGTGTTACGCCCGTGACAGGGGCCGAAACGTCAGCAAGGCTGGAAATTACTTTAACACATGCCAGAATTAACTCTGATTATGTGGAGTTACACCAGGAGTATTTATGGCAGTTTTCTTCTCTAATCGCTTAATAAAATGAGGAAGAGTTGGTCCATAGGAAATCACCACTTCGACACATCATTTCATCTTCCCTTTTCCTCTCCCTCCACCATAACCGAAATAATATAAGAGAGAGCCTTCATGGCCATAAATGCTTACCCTTTTCCTCTCCCACTTAGTGATCTATAAAATCCCCTTTAGTGCAAGATGAGAAGTTTATACTCTTGACCAAATGGATTTGAGTTGTGTTCTTGCTGTAGAGAAGTTCGGGAACGCCACCACCGCGCCATGACAACTCGACGTTCATCTCGCCTCCAAACCGCGAATAAGGTCCTCCTTTACTTCTTCTTTTATGGGTAGATCTTGATCTTAGAAAGGAAGTTCGTGCTCAACTGAGGCTGGACCTATCTCGCGTTTTTCATGGAAAACCATGAAAAAATATATTTTCGGGTCCGCCGGAAACCGCCACCTCCGCGGCCAAACCACAGCCGACTGTAGCCATCGCCTCGACGGAGGTGGTGGTGGTGGTGGCTTGCCAGGTAAGTGACCGTACGGCCGGCGACGGATCGCGGAAGAGCTACAGGAATATAAGTTTGTCTGGTTTCAGTTCTTGGTTTCTGTAGAAGATGAACAGTAAAAAATATTTATAATATAAAGTTATGTTTATAGTATATAAGGAAATATATATATATAATGGGCATATTTTTATGCTGCAAAATGAGGCACTTAGAGGCCGATTTAGGAAAAATGGCTAGCAACGAAAGTTTTAGCCCTTCGAGTCTAGATTAATTTAAAATTTTTTCAACTCATTTGGGTAAGCGGTTTGACCGCAGAACCCGTTTTAGTGGGGGGTGTACCAAGAGTTGGGCAGAAACTAAAATGAATGCCCACTCTTCTTCCCTTGTCCAAATGACCTGAAATTTGGGCAGCGGGTTACCCTTAGCCATACTTAGAGTTTGTCCAAAAATGGGAATTTTTGGAGATACTTTGCCTAAGTTTTTTGTTTTAATTTAATAAAGTTAGAGTAATTTATTTAAGTGGTCAAATGACCTCCAAACCCTCCCAAATTTTGGTGAGTGGTCCCTGGCTACAAAACCTAGCTCTGTACAATATTACAAATCATTTGGATGAGTTTTGGGTTGGAAACCACCTATCCTTAAATAGGCATTAATGAGGCATTTTTGAGTAAAAGTGCACTAAGAGGTTTGAATGGTCAAATCACCTCAACAGAGGATTATATTTTGACCACTAACTTAGAATGGTTATTATAACCCACTTGGATAAAATGGTGTGGTTTAGGGTTGATTTACCCTAGCATCCAAACTCAAACTGTAAATGGAGGGTTTTGAGGGTTGTGAAGGACATGGGGGAAAATGCCCTCGTATTGCCTTGAAATTCAGTAGAGTCGACGTTAACATAATATAAATCATCTGGATGGAATATCGGAGGATTTGGAGATAGGTAGATACATCAAAACCCTAACCTTACTTTTAGGGTAAAATACCAATTAAGTAAAATTTGTCACTAAACATTATTTAAAAGCTGTGAAACTCTGGTAGAGTGAGTTTTGGAGCGGGTATAATCTATAGCAATTTTACTGGAATTTTATGATGTCTATTTCCAGCACTTCATTTGTAACGTTTGTTATAGCCCTAATTGATGTTTTAATTATTTGGATCTTTCTGTTAATTGAAACCCCGTGAAATCTTGGAAGTAAATGTTTTAGGTGAGAGTGGTTTCTCCTTAATTTTTGTATAGTTTTTAGTTGAGTAAATCAAGTACTTTATTCACAAATGTTAAAAAGGGGTTTTATGGATTAAAAATTAATTATAGATGATATTGCTGTTGAAAAATTATGAGACTTAGGAAATGAGAGATTTAGGCCATTATATGCTTGTAGACATTTATTCATGATTTTTAGAAACCTAGTTACGTAACTTTCTTTACAAGTCCACCTTATGGAGATTTTTGATAATTAATTTATTCAGAGATTAATACTTGCTAAAAAATTATGAATCTTGGCCAATGCTATTTTAAAAGTTGTATCTGCATAGCATAATTAATTTATAATTTTTGGATGGATATTCTCTGTACTTGATTCATAAATAACGAAAGATAAAAAATATTGCTAAAATAGTTTTAGTGCCCATTTGATGATAGAAAAATTGTGATACCTTCGATTTACCATATTGAGATAGCAAAATATTTATAATAATTTTGTTGGACATCTTGCATGAGTACTTAGGGCAGTTCATGTTCAAACCCGTAGCCCATGGAATTTTTGAGGAAATTAATTAAATGCCAGATAAATTAGGAAAATTATAGTTTTCTGATTATAGGCTAATCATATCATGATATACCTCCAGTAAATAAGTTAGGGCATTTGGATGAGTATTGCATCATTTCCTAACCGGTTCGACATATAGCATAAGATAGTTTGCAATTAGCAATTTGAGTTAATAGTCATAAGATACGATGGGGCACAACATTGGAGTTAGTTAATCTGATGAATTGGATGGATGTGAAAGTGTTTACTATATAAGGATGAGAAAGTTAGTGAGATGTGGTGTTGGCTAGAGTTAAGAGGTGCTCGGGTTCGACGAAAGATCGTCTTTCCCGAAGAGAGGAAGGTTAAAAATCACTCTAGGATAGTCTATCGTAATATGAGAAGGGAATGAGTAAAGGGAATCAACCAATAATAATAAGTGCCTTACGAAAGGGAACGATGGGCTTCAGCTACCATCATAGTTCCTAGTGCCCTTTGAGAGCCCTTCACAGGGAATACCGCAGGCAGTTCTGGGTTAACGTAAACTGTAATAACAAACTGAAAAGAGTAACCTAGTAATTAGGATCTCACATTTCACAAACACTGTTAGCACAGGAAGATTGTTGGGAGCTTCGGCTCGATTGGGTAAGAGACGGATGGAATGGTCCGGAGAGCTTCGGCTCGATTGGTTAAGAGACGGACGTTTTGGTCCGGGGAGCTTCGGCCCGGTTTTTGTTTGATTACGATTAAATTTGCATGTGCATAAAAGGAAAGAAAATTAAGGTGGTGGGTATTCAGTATTGGAGGGTCGATGCACCGATGCCAATACTCTGACTCGGCAAGTGTGGTTAGCACTTCGCCAACAGAAGTCCATGTGCGCCAGCCGGCAAGAGTATGCAGGTGTACGCTTTGTGCACCAAGCGTTGAGGCGTACGATAGGTCAGACTGGTAGTGCTTTACTGGTTTAGAGGATGGCGAGGACCAACCCACCGCTTCCGTCTACCACTACGGAGGTATCCTGGGAGGTAACGGCTCCGAAAGGGGGAACTAAAGGTCTGTGTACACAGAGTCGAGTGTGTGTGTTGCACTTGCATGATTAATCATACCCACTAACATGTCATGGCATAATCGATTCATTTAACCCCTGAAACCTAATATATAAGTGGAATGGGATGCTTATACAATAGGCCTTGCAAAAAGACCCCATGGTCTATAAGCTTATGTGGGCAAGTTTATAAATTAAGGTTAAATTATATATATATATATATATATATATATATATATATATATATATATACTGTTGTTTGATAACCGACACCCCCAACGTATAAATTGGTATGGGACTTTTTATACGATGGGAGCCTTGCAGAAGACCCCTTGGCTTATGTGTTCTCACATACGTGAAGGTTACTTTTTCATATTTCGTCTTATTGCCATTATTTAATATAGAATTGCTAGATTAGATCCGCTGCAACCAGTTTCTTTGATTTAATCTCCACCTTCATGTCCTTCCCTTTCTTCCTCTCCGCTCGGTGCTTAGGAGCCATGGGGGAAGGGGTAGGGATGATAGGGCTTAGTCTTATGACTAACGGTTTTCGAACCGCATAATTTTAGGGAATCGTGGAGGACAGCAAGGTGGAGCAGCCCCAGAGACCGGTGTACTTGGAGATGGGGCAGTCTAGCTCCGGAGTTCATAAAAGCCGGGACCGTGAGTCTCGACCTTGAGTATATGTTCTGTTTTTTCTACTGCATGAGTGATTTGTAGTGAGGACATGATGTACCGGGCATAAGCCCGTATTTTAGTACTCTGATATATTATTCTGTTGGCACTCCCTTCTTGGAGATTTTATTTCTATGTATGTGATTTTCCTGTGGACTTGCTTTTACTTCATTGTGCTACCTTTCTTTGATGGAATTTGCCGGAAGAAGCGGCGCTTTGTGGTGATGACCCTTCAGAGCGTGAAGGTGTCACCGTAAAGGGGAAGTTTTGGGCCTAAGACCCCGGTGTTTTAAAAGAAAAAAATGTGGTCTTACAACTCCCCTTTACAGGCATAACCAAACGACCCCACTAACTACACGAGTATACGCGGAGTCTTCTCCGGTGCGTAAATGTAACATCACCAATCCAGACCAACATGTCCAGATGGGCTTCACAGAACATGCCTATCCCGTACTACACTTTTCAGGGTCTATATGCAGACTCAACAGGGGATAGCAACTATCAACCCACAATAATCACTCACTCATTCCACCTTTTGGTGGAGAGGATTCCTTACTCATGCATAAAGAAGGACTTCACATGTCCAAGAAGGAAGATCATTACCCTTGACGATCTCTTGGGAGCCATCGAAAATCTGGCCGGTTGGAAAGCATCGCAACAGCTTTTCCTCCACTAAACTAGCCTCAGATCTTGAATCGGACCACGGAAGCACCACCAAAGCCTTGCTCTTCTCCTGTTTCTCCTTCCTCCAAGTTCTCTCTCCTTTTGTTCTCTTGATAAGAATGAGAGAAGAGGCTAACACTCAGTCTTATCACTACAGGAAAGGACCTGGGCCATTGGATCCAAATAGAAATAATTGGATAGCAAAGATCTGCCCAAAATTCCATATTTGACTTGACACGGCCAGTGACAGGCCCGTGTCCCAGGCCGTGTCCCCCAAGCGGTGTACAAACCGACTCAAATTGAACAAGAACACGAGCTCCACACGCCCGTGTCATAGGGTAGACACGCTCGTGTCAACTTTGACAAGATATTGTGACTGGCCATGTCACCCTTTATAACGCAAGCCCAAATCACCCGAGAAGGACACGGCTAAGGCACACGCCCGTGTCCATGGCCGTGTTCCCAACACGCCCCTGTGATACGCCCGTGTCATAGGCCATGTTCCATACTCAACGCCATTCCTCTCAGCGCCACTCAAGGCCACTCAATATTCTCCCGAGCAGGACAAGCCCTGGGACATGCTAGTGTCCAGCCGTGTCACCTCTCGACAATCAGTTATCGAGAACTCAAGTCGATGCCTATAGAAAAGGACACGCCCTTGGACATGCCCGTGTCCCAGGACGTGTGCAATGGATACGCCCTGGGACACGCACGTGTCCAAGGCCGTGTCACCCAGCCTGACTCCATCTTAAGATTTTTGGGGTGTTACAATCCTCCCGCCTTAAGATAAATTGTGTCCCAAAATTTGTACTCAGAAAATAAACAGGAATCACAAAGCTATAACGTTAAAAGAACTGTTATAACTAAATGTACACGATGAACCGTTTATACAAAAAGTTCGGTAAACTCAGCTCGCATGGTTTGCTTATGCTCCCATGTTAGATCCTCTCGGCCACAATTTCCCCACCGGACTTTGACCTTCCCGATTATCTTGTTCCGTAACTGTTTCTTGGCTCGGTCCTCGATCCGAATGGGTCTAACCTTCGTCGTTAGCCCATAATCGACCGGTATACAATCATTCTCAACTATTTGAGCTAGATCCTTGACGGCTTTGCGAAGTACTGAGATGTGGAAGACATCATGCAATCCACTCAACTCTGCTGAAAGCTCTAGCCGATAAGAAGCTTCCCCAACTCGCTCCACCACTTCAAACGGACCAAGGTATCTGGGACTTAGCTTTTTCAACCACCTAATCTGAGATACGCCTTTGAAGGGTTTGATCTTCAAAAAGACCGAATCGCCCACCGCGAACTCCACATTCTGATGCTTGGCGTTGTAGTACTTTGCTTGTCGATCCTGGGATATCAATAGCATCTCCTGAATAGAGCGTATTATCGAGATAGCTTCTTCGACTTCTTTTCGCCCATTCAGCTTGGATTCGCCTACCTCCGCCAAAGCTAATGGTGTACGACATTTACGACCATATAGAGCCTCCAATGGTGCCACACCGATGCTCTCTTGGTAGCTGTTATTATAGGCAAATTCAACCAAATAAATGTACTCTTCCCATTTCTTACCGAAATCTAGGGCGCACATATTAATGAAGCATATCTTACATCGTCCTGTTGGGTTGCTTAGTCTGGCCATCCGTTTGGGGATGAAAGACCGTACTGAATGCTAATTTTTTTCCAAACATTTGATGAACTAGCCTCCAATCAATGTAGGTGAATCGCCCATCACGTTCACTGACAATGCTCCGAGGAACACCGTGCAGTCGGACAATCTGTTCCACATAGATTTAAGCCAAGGTTTCCACTGAAAATCTCTCTTATTTTGAAGGAAGTGAGCCACTTTTTTCAAAAACGGTCTACAATCACCCAGATAGAGTCATGACTGCGTTGAGATCTTGTCAACCTGTGCATGAAATTCCTTGAAACATCATCAAACTTGCACTCCGGAATCAGTAACGACTTCAGGAAACAACCATGCTTCTGGCATTCCGCTTTTACCAAAGCACAAGTGTGACATTCTGCCATATAACGTGCTATGTCTTTCTTTAGTCCAGGCCACCAGAACAACTTTTGTCACAACCCGCATTTTCTCCGAATTAAGAATTATCAGAGTAAGAGAAAACACGCGTCATGATGCCACGTCAAGCAGGGGATAACTGCTGACGCTCAGGCAAATCAACTACAATCTTTATGCAAGAAAATTCATGTGCTTAATGAATAGAAAATTAGTTATGTTTAGAGTCCGTATCCTCGGCTCAGTGGATCATCTAGTCCACAAAGAGAAAACTATATTTAAACGCTGCGGAAAAATACTTTGATTAGGTTTTACACCCTAAAGAGCGCATAAGGGTCCCAAGAGAACCACTCATACTATGCAAGACACTACACTCAGTTTATATAATAATATATATAAGAAAACGGTTTTCGTACGTGATTTGGAAAGTAGTGATTAAGTTTATAAAAACATGCTGATCATGAGCTTTATTTATAATAGTATTTATAGTTTAAAAATAACTAGCAACCTAGCATAAAACCTTCTCAAAGCAAGTAGACTATCTCCAGAAAATAAATGGTAGCAGCAATAGTGTATATCTAGTACAAGGTAAAAAAAACTAGTGGGCGCCAACAACCTGACACGAACCCACCAGCACACATATATGTCTGTAAGAAAGTACTGAAAACAACCTCACAAACAAGGTAAACAAAACTCCAAAGTCCGGGAGTCCACCAACAACAACACCTTCAACTAGCCACCAACTGGCTACAGCTCAGAACCTGGGGTATTCCAAAAGAAAACAGAATACCTCAGCAAGCAAAATCAAGGTAAAAAAACTGCATGAAAGAGTCAACCAAAAGGACAAAATAACAGAAAACATGCAGTAGAAAGAGTCACAACTGTCCAAAACAGGACAACAAGAAATGCACAACGTGCAAAGAAACAGCAACGACCCAGCCCAGGAACAACATCCTGCAGGGCCTACTAGGCTGCCAAGAGCCAAAATGCTGCAAAACTACCACGGAAGAAACTTCTAACACCCTAAACTGCGGGAAGTGATAGTAGCAAAAACAACAACGAGGAACCGGATCGAAGGCAAACGCAGTCCCCCAATCCACCATGTCCAAGTCAAAAGCTCGAGGGTCAACACGTGAAAACACAAGGGACCTTCCACCCGACATGCCCAGCCCGTACCTGGAGCAAGAAATCCATGGGTGGCCTTGGCTATATCACACAACTCCACCCCCATAAAGAGCTACAACCACAACTACTATCCACGACCCACGATTCGGCCATTCGGAAAGAAGAACACGGCCGACAAGAAAACTCAAGACATAACAAGGAATTCACTCAAGCACGGAATTCATGGTAAGGAACGAGTGTTGAAATAAACCAACACGACTAGGCGTTGAGTGAAACCCACTCAGTGCCTACCCAACCTTTGGCATTGAGTGAGCTAGCCTCACTCGCCGCCAAAATAAAGTTACTACCCACAATACCGCTAAAGAATACGAACCTCGACGATAGCCGAACGACCAAGGCAGAAGATCCAGAACTCGGGTAGTTGCCTGCCACTTGAGTATCTGAATCCCGCACTCGAAACCCGCTAAATGCATCTAGCAAAACGAGAAAATTACAAGGCGCAACGAGATCAGTGGCGCACGGTCAGTGGTCGTGCGCACTCCAAGGCTGATGGTCGAGCAATTGAACCTGGGAACCAGACAAAAAAGCTAAGCATCAGCGCACGATCAGTGGCGCACGGTCAGTGGTCGTGCGCATCAAGGCTGATGGTCGTGCGTAATTGGGCCGGAAAACCTGAGAAAAACCTAATGGCTGCGCACGATCAGTAACCGCACACGACCAGTGGTCGTGCGCACTGTCGCCAGCGCTCGTGTGCGATTGCCGAGACAGAACTTTGGAAACTGAAAGATAGCCGCGCACGAGCAGAGGCACACGACCAGTGGTCGTGCGCCCTAACGGTTGAATGACCGTGCGCGACTAACCTGTACCGTTTTGGAATTTTCCCGAACGATACCGGAACGCGCACAGACGACTCACGCCACTGCAGTAGCAGTAGGACAACTATCAACGACTCGCACGCTACTACCACTTCAAACTATGCCCTAACCACATCGAATAATATCCTAACGAGGGAAATTGGCAAACCACACCCCCCCCTCCTAACTCTCCCCCTCGGCTACGCCCGAACCGGAGCAACAATCAAAAAAAAATGAAGGAAGACAACGGCTTCACGCCGACAATTTGGATTCCAGTCATCACAACATAGGGGGGGGTTTCAGTAGGAAGAACTAAGCCCTATAGTTAGCAAGAAAACGAGAACAACAAGGCCTCTAACCTGGGCTAACCGGGATTTTAATTTCAGCAAATAAAATCAAAGAAAAACACTTGGCAAGGGCAAGAATACCACTTGCCTCAATCTCCGGCGAAACTTGGGCTGCTTTCCTCTTCTTCGCACGGATCAGAACGGCCGCAACCCTAAAACAAGCACCCGGCCATTAATGGCGGAAAAACCTCCAAAACCGAAATCTCCAACTCATGAAAACTCCACGAAAAACGAATATCTTACCGCCGAAATGAAGATCTAGGGAGAGCAAGACAACGCCGCCTTCGGAATCGAAATCCGTCCACGACGAGCCCGGAATCGCCGGCGGAAGGGGAGGCGGTTTCTCCGTTTTCCACGAACAGGACCGGCGGTTTTGCGATGAGAAGAAGATGATGAACGGCCTATTCATTCTAAATATATATATATATATAATTATATAATTATATAATTAATTACAAAATTACATAAAGCACCAAATCGACGCGAAAACCGATTCACCTCGGAATTCGACGAAATTCGCACCGTAGCTAAATACCCACGCTACGAACACAACGGCGAAGTCGAAATTAACTTTCGACGAACAGAACTCGAGTTATGCCCAAACAAAGCCAAACACAAACATCCCCCCGAGAGGCCACACCGGGTCACCAAAACGACTCGGTTGCTAGGGAGATCTTGCCAACAGGCTACCAAACAGGGCACTCAGTTCTAAGGAGCTAAACCATACTCCACACATGGCACAAGCCACGGAAACGCGTCATCGTAACGCCCAAATGAGAAAAAAAAATATATCGCTGAAAAGGCGGGGCGTTACAGTCACTCCCCCCTAAAATAAAGTTTCGTCCCGAAACTTTACGCACAGCCCTCCTACTAAAGAAGGAAAAGGTAACAAACGGAAGTTACAAAGGGAAACATACCGATCAAATCAGAGAAACAGGTGAGGGTACGCCCTCCTCATGGCCGACTCTAGCTCCCAAGTCGCGCTCTCCAAATCCTGATTCTTCCATAGAACTTTCACCATCGGTATGGACTTCTTTCGCAGCACACGCTCCTGAGTATCCAAAATACGAACTGGCACCTCAACAAAAGAGAGTTGGGCTCCAACTGGGGCACAACGTCCAAGAGTTGCCCACTGCTGCGCACACACTTCCGCAATTGGCTAACATGAAAAACATTATGAACACCAGGGAAGTTCGCTGGCAAATCCAATCTATAAGCAGACACACCAATCCGCTCCAAGATCTCGAACGGGCCCACAAACCTTGGGTCCAATTTCCGATTTTTACCAAATCTCTTCACACCAACCATTGGAGAAACCTTGAGGTACACATGATCCCCAACTAAAAACTCCAAAGCAGACCTACGTCGATTGGCGTTCTTTTCATACCTCTCCTGGGCTAAACGAAGCTTCTCCCGAATAAGCTTCACGGCGACTTCCATCTCTTCCAGAGCATCAGGACCCAACAAAGGCTTCTCACCAGCCTCAGCCCAAAACAACGGAGTCCTACAGCGCCTCCCATACAAGGCTTCGAACGGAGCCATCTGCAAGCTTTCCTGATAACTGTTATTGTAAGCAAATTCCATGAGTCGCAGACGCTCATCCCACGCTCCACCGTGGTCTAAAATATAGCACCTGATCATATCCTCAACAATCTGATTGACCCGCTCCGTCTGCCCATTGGTCTGAGGGTGGTACGCAGTAGAATACCTCAGATCCGTACCCAAACCCTCCTGCAGACTCTGCCCAAAACGAGACGTAAACCGGGAGTCTCGATCTGAAATGATGCTAACCGGCACACCGTGGAGTCGGATGACTTCGTTCAAGTACAACTCCGCTATCTTCTTCATCGAGTAATCAATCTTATAAGGCACGAAGTGAGCACACTTCGTCAATCTATCCACTATAACCCAAACAGAATCAAATCCTCTCGGGGATTTTGGCAAACCCGTAATGAAGTCCATAGATATACTCTCCCACTTCCAAGTCGGGATATCTAGCGGAGTCAACTTACCACCAGGCCTTCCATGATCGGCCTTCACACGCTTGCAAGTGTGACACTCAGCAACATAACGGGCTATATCTCCTTTCATACCATACCACCAAGCAATTTGCCTTAAGTCACGGTACATCTTCGTAGATCCTGGATGGTAGGCAACGCTGGAACCATGAGCCTCACTGCAAATCCTACTCCTAATGTTCCCAACAGCGGGAACGCAAAACCTGCCGCGGTACTTCAAGGTACCCGCATCATCAATAGAAAAATCTGGCAACTCTCCCTTCTCTGTCCTGGTAAAAAGGTGCAACAGATCCGGATCGTCCTTCTGATGCAGTCTAGTCAAAGAAATCCAGGACGGCTCTTCCACTGATAAGCTATTCTGCAAACTACAGCATCCCACTGAAATATCCATAAGGAGGAACTCCTCAACTAAACGATCGGCGGAGAGGTTAAAGATCTTTCCCGTCTTTCGGCTCAGGGCGTCGGCCACCACATTGGCCTTGCCCGGATGATACTGGATTTCCACATCATAATCCGCCACATACTCGAGCCACCGCCGCTGACGCAGATTCAACTCCTTCTGCGTGAACACGTACTTCAGGCTCTTATGGTCCGTAAAAATCTTGCACTGAGCCCTATAAAGTAAGTGCCTCCACAACTTCAACGCATAGATAACCGCTGCAAACTCAAGGTCATGCGTAGGATAATTCCGCTCATGAGTTTTCAACTGCCTTGACCCATAAGCAATTACTTTTCCATCCTGCATTAATACGCATCCCAGACCTATATGCGAAGCATCTACATACACATCATAATCCATGCCCTCAGTAGGAAGGGTCAGAACGGGAGCAGTACACAATCTCCTCTTTAACTCCTGAAAAGCTTCTTCGCACTTCTCACTCCAAACAAAAGCCACATTCTTCTGAGTTAGCTTGGTCAAAGGTGCGGATAGAGAAGAGAAACCCTCCACGAATCTCCTGTAATAGCCAGCCAACCCTAAGAAACTTCTGATCTCCTTAGGAGTATTCGGCCTACTCCAATCCGTCACTGCTGCAATCTTTTCTGGGTCAACCGAAATCCCATCCTTGTTCACCACGTGGCCTAGAAAAGAAACCTGAGGCAACCAAAATTCGCACTTGCTCAACTTGGCGAATAACTTGTGGTTCCTCAACTCTGATAGGACCAAACGCAAATGCTGCTCATGCTCCTCAGCACTGCGAGAATAAACCAACACGTCATCAATGAAGACCACCACGAACTTGTCTAGGAAATCCTTGAACACCCCGTTCATCATATCCATGAAGGCTGATGGTGCGTTGGTCAGACCAAACGACATCACCAGAAACTCAAAGTGTCCAAGCCTCGACCTAAACGCAGTCCGTGGAATATCTGCCTCACGGATCCTGAGCTGATGATAGCCCGAACGAAGATCGATCTTGGAGAACACCGTGCTACCACGCAACTGGTCAAATAAATCATCGATCCTCGGCAGAGGGTACCTGTTCTTGATAGTGACCTTGTTCAACTCTCTATAGTCAATGCAAAGCCGCATCGACCCATCTTTCTTCTTTACGAACAAAACAGGAGCACCCCAAGGCGACGAACTCTGCCTGATAAAACCTTTAGCCAACAACTCATCTAACTGAATTCGCAACTCCTCTAACTCGCGAGGGGCCATCCGGTACGGCGCCTTAGCAATAGGACGCGTACCCGGCTCCAAATCAATAACAAACTCCACATCCCGCTCAGGAGGGATACCAGGAAGATCATCAGGAAAAACATCGGCGAAACCACGAACAATAGGAATCTCCTCCAAGCGTGGCCCGCTAACAACGGTTCCAACCGCCGATACTAAACAAACACAACTATCAGAAAGAAACAATCTCTGAACACATACCGCAGAGAGAACAGGAGAATCCTGACACGGATCAGCATACACGCTGCCGGGCTGACCGTCGTCCCTGATGAAGTCCAAGCGCTTTCCTTTGCACTGAATGACCGCATCATACCGAGAGAGCCAGTCCATGCCCAAAATGACATCGAAGTCCTCTAGATCAATCATCTTCAGGTCCGCCTTCGCAAGAAAATCCCCCAACAAAACCGGGCAATCCAAAATACCCAAATCTGACAACACAGATTCACCAGAGGGAAACTTGACACGGAAGGAATCCCGAACACGATCTAGAGACAACCGATGACGCCCCACAAAGGCTCTAGCCACGAACGAGTGGGTAGCGCCGGAGTCAAACAGAACACGCGCCCAACGGTTCTTCACCTTAAATTTCCCTATAGGAACGCACAAAACTAAGGAACTAGCACAACAGTACCGCAAACAATCTAGCAACTAAACTACCAGGCTAGAAAGAAAAACGACAAACTACTAACCTGAGATCACCTGGGTCGAAGTCTGAGCCTCCTCGGAAGAAATCACGTTCAGCTTCCCTTTTCCCTTGTCCACACGCTGAGGTGGAGGTAAAGCCTGTAACGGAACTGCAGGAAGAGCTGACTGGACCTGAGGACACCTCGACTTAATGTGTCCCTTCTGCCCACACTGAAAGCAGACTCTATCTCTGGACCAACACTGGGCTGCATCATGCCCGGATCGCTTGCAAACTGAACAGGAGACATCTCTCCTAGGAGCACCCTGAATCGCATGAACCTGCTCCTTCTTCTGAGCTGCCGCCTTCTTGAAACACCTCTCAACAGGATGGCCTGACCGGCCACAGAAACTGCACACCACCCTGCTCCTCTTTCCCGGAACAGCATCGGGTACCAGGGGTTTCTTCTCCTCTACCAACTTCCTCTTATCCTTCTTCAACTGCTGGCCTCTTCTCTTCGCCGCCTCAATGGCCTCAACCTTAAGAGCAGCCTCTACAACTCCAGCATAAGTCACTGACCCATAAGCACTGGCCAACTGCTGCACCTCACTCCTCAAACCTCCGAGGAATCGCTTAACTCGATCAGCCTCAACGCTGACCAATCCAGGGGCAAAACGGCTCAACTTACTAAACTCTATCTCATACTCACCCACCGTGAGCTGCCTTTGCTTCAGATAGAGGAAATCATTCATGAGGCGGTCACGCTCGACCGAGGGTAAGAACTTCCTCAACAGCATCTCCTTGAACACTTCCCAAGAGCATCCGGCTACCAGGCTCTCCTTCTCTCTCAGCCACCAACTCTTAGCCAAACCTTTAAGCTGATAGGCGGCTATCATCACCCTCTGATCATCTGAAATCCCAGAGTACGAGAACATCTCCTCCATGGAGATCAACCAGTCGTTTATCACCATGAAATCTGCCTTCCCATCATAAGTGGGAGGGCTCAGCCTCTGAAACTGCGAGATGAAGGCCATCTCTGCTGGCACCACCACTGGAGGTCTCAAGGGTGCAGGAGGAGGAGGAACAGCTAACCCCCCAGCAGGAACTTGCGCACCCTGAGCCTGGCCTGCCACAACTGCCACCAAGGACTGAATCTGGGCTTGCACCTCCTCCAACTGCCTGCCCATAGCTTCGCTACTCTGACGCAGACCCTCGATCACCGCATCGTTCTGAGCTCCAGAAGATTCACCCTCAGACAGGGGAGTCGATCGAGTCGCAGGACGCCTAGCCATTCTAAAAAAAAATCAATACAACGCAAATCAGAACCAAATCCCACGACTAGAACCGACTACCAGTACAGACAATACATATGTAGATATAGACTTAAAGCTGCTAAACTTGCTCTGAGAGTTTATTTTCTTCACAATAATTAGATGATATGCCCTATCCTAGGATGGTTAACCACCACCTCACTAACTCTTGTGCCTAGATCGGATGCATGATTTTATGTTGATTTGAAAACTTATGTGTGTACATATGTCATCCTGCAAATCTTTAGCTCGGCGCGTTGTGCTTATGCAATGATATGATATGCATGATTGTGCTATGCATTCTAAAAAGGCCCTAATGCATGTTATGAGCGGCGTACGCATGAAAATGTTATGCATCCCATACTACATAACATTCCCATGCAACGAAAAAGAAACGTCCTAGTCGCAGTCATGTGGTGAGGTTATGCATCCCATACTACATAACCCTCACATGTAGCCCCTATGGTGGATCCATATACGAACACATATTATGCATCCCATACTACATAATATGCCCCGTATACTTCATGTTATGCTATGAGTGTAGTGTTCGTGCTTTTGCCAAGACGTGCTGATGACATATCGGTGTGTGAATGACATGATGCTGAACTACTAAAAGCATCCAAGGAAGGTTGCCCAACTAACTTGTCAAGCAACCTCCCTCTGATACCAACTGTCACAACCCGCATTTTCTCCGAATTAAGAATTATCAGAGTAAGAGAAAACACGCGTCATGATGCCACGTCAAGCAGGGGATAACTGCTGACGCTCAGGCAAATCCAACTACAATCTTTATGCAAGAAAATTCATGTGCTTAATGAAATAGAAAATTAGTTATGTTTAGAGTTCGTATCCCTCGGCTCAGTGGATCATCTAGTCCACAAAAGAAAACTATATTTAAACGCTGCGGAAAAATACTTTGATTAGGTTTTACACCCTAAAGAGCGCATAAGGGTCCCAAGAGAACCACTCATACTATGCAAGACACTACACTCAGTTTATATAATATATATAAGAAAACGGTTTTCGTACGTGATTTGGAAAGTAGTGATTAAGTTTATAAAAACATGCTGATCATGAGCTTCATTTATAATAGTATTTATAGTTTAAAAAATAACTAGCAACCTAGCATAAAACCTTCTCAAAGCAAGTAGACTATCTCCAGAAAAATAAATGGTAGCAGCAATAGTGTATATCTAGTACAAGGTAAAAACTACTAGTGGGCGCCAACAACCTGACACGAACCCACCAGCACACATATATGTCTGTAAGAAAGTACTGAAAACAACCTCACAAACAAGGTAAACAAAACTCCAAAGTCCGGGAGTCCACCACCAACAACACCTTCAACTAGCCACCAAACTGGCTACAGCTCAGAACCTGGGGTATTCCAAAAGAAAACAGAATACCTCAGCAAGCAAAATCAAGGTAAAAACAACTGCATGTAAGAGTCAACCAAAAGGACAAAATAACAGAAAACATGCAGTAGAAAGAGTCACAACTGTCCAAAACAGGACAACAAGAAATGCACAATGTGCAAAGAAACAGCAACGACCCAGCCCAGGAACAACATCCTGCAGGGCCTACTAGGCTGCCAAGAGCCAAAATGCTGCAAAACTACCACGGAAGAAACTTCTAACACCCTAAACTGCGGGAAGTGATAGTAGCAAAAACAACAACGAGGAACCGGATCGAAGGCAAACGCAGTCCCCCAATCCACCATGTCCAAGTCAAAAGCTCGAGGGTCAACACGTGAAAACACAAGGGACCTTCCACCCGACATGCCCAGCCCGTACCTGGAGCAAGAAATCCATGGGTGGCCTTGGCTATATCACACAACTCCACCCCCATAAAGAGCTACAACCACAACTACTATCCACGACCCACGATTCGGCCATTCGGAAAGAAGAACACGGCCGACAAGGAAAACTCAAGACATAACAAGGAATTCACTCAAGCACGGAATTCATGGTAAGGAACGAGTGTTGAAATAAACCAACACGACTAGGCGTTGAGTGAAACCCACTCAGTGCCTACCCAACCTTTGGCATTGAGTGAGCTAGCCTCACTCGCCGCCAAAATAAAGTTACTACCCACAATACCGCTAAAGAATACGAACCTCGACGATAGCCGAACGACCAAGGCAGAAGATCCAGAACTCGGGTAGTTGCCTGCCACTTGAGTATCTGAATCCCCGCACTCGAAACCCGCTAAATGCGTCTAGCAAACGAGAAAATACAAGGCGCACGATCAGTGGCGCACGGTCAGTGGTCGTGCGCACTCAAGGCTGATGGTCGTGCGAATTGAACCTGGGAACCAGACAAAAAGCTAAGCATCAGCGCACGATCAGTGGCGCACGGTCAGTGGTCGTGCGCACTCAAGGCTGATGGTCGTGCGTAATGGGCCCGGAAAACCTGAGAAAAACCTAATGGCTGCGCACGATCAGTAACGCACGACCAGTGGTCGTGCGCACTGTCGCCAGCGCTCGTGCGATTGCCGAGACAGAACTTTGGAAACTGAAAGATAGCCGCGCACGAGCAGAGGCACACGACCAGTGGTCGTGCGCCCTAACGGTTGATGACCGTGCGCGACTAACCTGTACCGTTTGGAATTTTCCGAACGATACCGGAACGCGCACACGACTCACGCCACTGCAGTAGCAGTAGACAACTATCAACGTCTCACGCTACTACCATTCAAACTATGCCTAACCACTCGAATAATATCCTAACGAGGGAAATTGGCAACCACACCCCCCTCCTAACTCTCCCCCTCGGCTACGCCCGAACCGGAGCAACAATCAAAAAAAAATGAAGGAAGACAACGGCTTCACGCCGACAATTTGGATTCCAGTCATCACAACATAGGGGGGGTTTCAGTAGGAAGAACTAAGCCCTATAGTTAGCAAGAAAACGAGAACAACAAGGCCTCTAACCTGGGCTAACCGGGATTTTAATTTCAGCAAATAAAATCAAAGAAAAACACTTGGCAAGGGCAAGAATACCACTTGCCTCAATCTCCGGCGAAACTTGGGCTGCTTTCCTCTTCTTCGCACGGATCAGAACGGCCGCAACCCTAAAACAAGCACCCGGCCATTAATGGCGGAAAAACCTCCAAAAACCGAAATCTCCAACTCATGAAAACTCCACGAAAAACGAATATCTTACCGCCGAAATGAAGATCTAAGGGAGAGCAAGACAACGCCGCCTTCGGAATCGAAATCCGTCCACGAACGAGCCCGGAATCGCCGGCGGAAGGGGAGGCGGTTTCTCCGTTTTCCACGAACAGGACCGGCGGTTTTGCGATGAGGAAGAAGATGATGAACGGCCTATTCATTCTAAATATATATATATATATATAATTATATAATTATATAATTAATTACAAAATTACATAAAGCACCAAATCGACGCGAAAACCGATTCACCTCGGAATTCGACGAAATTCGCACCGTAGCTAAATACCCACGCTACGAACACAACGGCGAAGTCGAAATTAACTTTCGACGAACAGAACTCGAGTTATGCCCAAACAAAGCCAAACACAAACATCCCCCCGAGAGGCCACACCGGGTCACCAAAACGACTCGGTTGCTAGGGAGATCTTGCCAACAGGCTACCAAACAGGGCACTCAGTTCTAAGGAGCTAAACCATACTCCACACATGGCACAAGCCACGGAAACGCGTCATCGTAACGCCCAAATGAGAAAAAAAAAATAATCGCTGAAAAGGCGGGGCGTTACAACTTTTTCATGTCTTTGTACATTTTTGTGCTCCTAGGGTGAATTGAGTACTTGGCAAAATGCGCTTCGTATATCAATTCTTCTCTCAACTTCCCTGTACTTGGGACGCACAATCGACCATCTTTTCGCAACAATCCATCATCCCTGGAGAATTGGTCACCAGGACAATCCATTGCATAGCGTTGGAGACTTTCATCAAGCTTCGTTGCACGCTGAACTCTATCCGCAAGGTCATATTATACCTCCGTCCAGTACAAGCATGCGTCGGCCGTAGCATCTTTGTCAATACAAGATATCTCAAACGCTTCCATCTCCTGGATTAGCCGCACATCATGCCTCTGCAACTAGTTTTCCCGTACTGGCGTCCAACGACTCAAAGCATCAGCGACCATATTTCCCTTCACGGGAGTATAGTGAATATCGAAAGTGTAGTCTCCAAGGAACTCCATCCACCTCCGTTGTTGCATATTCAGATCCTTCTGATCTAATAGATACTTTAGGCACTTGTGTTCTGTATTGATATCTTTTTTAACGCCATAAAGATAGTGCCGCCACAACATTAGCGCAAAGATTACCGCCGCCAACTCTAAATCGTGGATGGGGTAGTTTCGTTCATGCACCTTTAACTAGTGTGAGCCATAAGAAATCACTTTACCAAATTGCAGAAGAACGCAGCCTAAGCCGCACCTTGAAGCATCACTGTAGATCTCATAGCCGTCTGTACCACATGGCGATATCAACACAGGTGCCATGGTCAAACGACTCTTCAACTCTTCAAAAGCTCGCGCGCACTCTGTTGTCCAAACGAACTTCTGATCTTTTCTCGTCAACGTGGTCAGAGGTAAAGCAATCCGTGAGAAGTTTTCTACAAACCGTCTATAGTAGCCTTCCAGGCCAAGAAAGCTCCTGACTTCGGCCACTGAAGACATCACTGGCCAATCTCGTATGGCACTTATCTTTGCCGGATCTACTGCTATGCCCTCTCCACTTACCACATGGCCCAGAAAAGCTACTGACGATAGCAAGAACTCACACTTTGAGAACTTGGCATACAACTTATTCCTCTGCAGGGTATGCGACACCAATCACAAATGGTTTGCATGATCATCTCCCAACTAAGAGTACACAAGAATATCATCAATGAACACAATTACGAATAAATCCAAGTACTCTCGAAACGTCTGGTGCATTAGATCCATAAATACCGAAGGCGCAATACATAAGCCAACCGCCATTAATGTGAATTCATAATGACCATAGCATGTCCCAAATGTTGTCTTGGGAATATCGCCTTCCCAAATCCGCAATTGATAATATCCCGATTTCAAATCCGACTTTGAATAGACGGTTGACCCATCTAGCTGATCAAATAGGTCATCGATCCACGGAATTGGATATTTGTTCTTATCCGTAAGCTTATTCAATTCGCAGTAGTCAATACACAAAGGTAAACTACCGTCTTTCTTTTTAACAAATAGAACAGGCACGCTCCAAGATGACATACTTGGGCATATGTATCCCTGCTCTAACAATTGTTGCAATTGTACTTTAAGTTCAATGATGCGCATTTTCGCTAAGTCTAAACTTGATGCGGATTTATTCTACATTTTATCATAACTATGTAGATGGGCATAAGCTAGATTGAATTATCTTTCAGGCAAGTGCACCTATCAATCATAGTATAAGAGAAACCTACATCTCGTATCGTATTCCATAGGGTCATTTCAACTATTCGTACTCACTCTCACTCTATTATCATACCTAAACTTAAAATTGCATTCTAACATAGATTAATCCTAACTATGACTATTTGGATAAAAATTGTATTGGAGAGTTACAAAAATAATTTCAAGACGAAAGTTAAGAGCATTAAATGAACATAATCACTTTGTGTAATCATGAAATAACAAGACTATCAAATTCATTGTATTGTAAAGGGTTAAATTAATTATTAAATTCTCTCTCGAGCAATTTAAAATCTAAGTTAAGGTAAGTAAATTTTCTCTCGAACAATTTACAATACTCAATAGTTTATTGAATGAAATACCCTATCTAATACATGGATTCATGAAACTTTATCTCTAAAACACCATAATTCCATTCATTCGTATTCTAATTTTCCAAGAAACATATCTCTCGATCATGAGTTTTGAATTACAAAGAGAAATAACACATAAATATGAAGATTTATCCATCATCCAAACAATCCAATTTCTCAATCTAGACATTTGGAATTCATGTAAAAATAAATAATCATTCATAACAAGGATAATTCTCAATGTTTGCAAGCCCATATACGAATAAAATACAACGAAATTGACTAAAACAAAACGATACATGATTACTAACTTGTTCCAAACACATTGTTCATGAAAATTAAAAGATAAATAAAGTTGGATTACCAAGAGAGATACAAGATTAAATGAGATAAATTAAAGAATAAATGCATACAAATATCTCCTTCAAGCTTTCCTTCTCTTGGATACTCCACTTTCGTTCTCCAGAAAATCTCCAAGCAAAATAATCCAAAAGTGCAGAATAAAATTTTCTCCAGGTTTTTATAGTCCAATAGCAAACATGGTCGAACACGGGTGCCGACACGGCCGTGTTGCTGGCCGTGTCGGCAGTTCCAGGGCAGTTCTACACGAAAAGACGTGTGTGATCATGGGCCGTGTTAGATCACACGGGTACTGACACGGCCGTGTTGTACTTCATGTTCTTCAGACACGGGGCTGGATCATTGGCCGTGTTGGATCACACGGGTACTGACACGGCCGTATTGTAGAACACGACCGTGTTGTTCTTCATGTTCTTCAGACACGGGGGCTGGATCATTGCTTCAGCTGGGATGGAACACGGGTAGGCACACAGCCGTGTTCCTACCCGTGTTTGAGCAATTCTTCTCCTGTGATCAGTCCTGTTGGCCCCGTAAACTCCCCTGTTTGCTCCAAGACTTTTAGTTCCACTGGCTAGTCGTACCTGCATTAGAAAAATGACATAGTAAGGGAGAAGTTCAATACATTAAATAGTAACAACTTTAAACTATGCTCTACTATTCATGACTACCAATTCTCAATTATTTAGTGCAATTACTTGAATAAAGAGGTAGAAAACAGCGGATATGATTACAATTATTACAATAAAAATCTATCATAATTGTAATCATCACACATCCCCAGACTTAAGTGTTTGCTTGTCCCTAAGCAAACTAATTCAAACAATTGGGTTACCAATACATAATTCTTCTTCCGCACACTGATTGTTTTGAATTCGAATAGAGATTTGATGATGCAATTGTATAGGAAATAGTATAGTAGACTTTTCTAAATATAACTTTTTCTTAAAAATTTCTCCAATACATATCTTAACTACTTTTCGCTCTTTCTTAGAATTATAATTATAGTTATCCATAACTATTGTAAGGAGAAAATAACAATCTTGATAACATATGCATTAGTCTTTCAAAAAAAATTAAAAATCTCCCTATTGATAATCATACACTTTCCTTTACACACCCTCTCCATAGCACTAATGAGAATTAGTAAAGTTGGATCCTTAGGACTTGTATGGTGGTGTATTGTTTTGGCTTAGGATAGGTGATTATAGGTGGGGTAAGCAAAAAGAGAGCTCGATGTTTTTATTTTTATTTCACACCTAGATCACTATTGAGCCCTTTGTATGATAAAGACCTTTAACATTCATTGATATTTTATGAGCACCCCCAGACTTTGCACGTATTATAATTCCCTTATTTTTGAGGAAGGATACTCTATATTTTTTCTTAACCAAGGGTCCATAGTAGGGATCATTCCGAATGGGTGCAGGTGTACACGCTCACTCAGGCCACATATCACTATGTTATATGTTTTTGTTTTCTTTTAGGAACTTCATAGTAGGGATCATTCCGAATCGGTGCAAGTGTACACGCTCACTCAGGCCACAAATCACTATGAAAGAAATACAACTCATAAAAACAACTTCATTTCATGACGATCTTAATGATAGGTGCTACTAGGTGAGAATTGGCCTTGGTTAATTTTAGAGGTGGAGTATTACAAAAATATAGGGATAAAGTCCAAATTGGGTGAGCAAAGGTATAATGTTTAAGGTTTGGGTTTGAACGGCTCAATCTATCCAAAAGGAGGCCTAAGTCATTTCCACCTTTACTAATTAACATGTGCAAAAGGTTTGAGGATCGCTAGTAAGTTCTAGACACCAATAGAGAAAATTTTTGTTATTGTTGATCTACTAATACGAAATTATCAAGATATTACACTCATCAACTCACTTTAGTATAGATAAATATTTTTTTTCTAAAATGGAGTGATTATTAGTTAATAATATAACGGACAATCTTTTTAAACCAAATTATATGGAGAAAAGTAATCTAATGAATTTCTATACGTAGTTACTAATCAACAAATTTGAACACGAATTCGGTTTAATCAGCGTGCGAAAGTGAATTAGATAGTTATATTCCCAATGAGTGAAGTAATGAAAGCTTAAAGAGAAGTAAACAACTTTTTCGAGGGGGTGTATAAGGAAATATAGAGGATTATGATAAAGAGAAAATAAGTAATTGTAATCATGTATGCCACTGTCATTACGCATTATAAAAATATACAGCATACCCCCAGACTTGAGTTGCAATGTCCTCATTGCAAACAAAAATTAAACCAAGGGAATATAAATTGCACTACATAAGGAACTGATGAGCATGAATATAAAGCATCACAGCACGAAACAGGGGCAAAAGCTGAAATAAAACATTTTTTTTATATATATATGCCGATCATACAAATAGAAGATGATACAAATACAAATATAAATACCGATCATACAAATACAAATATCGACCAACAATACTAAAGATATTGCACGACAGAACCAGATATGCATAGCCAGATATATCAGAAATACATAGGTGTGTCATCGTGATCAGTCGGATCATCCTGAGGGTGAGATGGACGAGGAGCTGGTCGCGGAGGGCTGGTAATCCCCATGTGCTGCCGGATCTGATACATGACGTCCTCAGTCCGTCGCTGCTGCTCCTCGATACGCTGCAGGCGCGGCGATAACTGAGTGTCATAAAAACGCTGTAACTCCTGAGCAAATCGAGACTGTCGCTGAGGCTGGGCAGATGATGACTCCCCCTGAGTATGCGTCGAGCGGGCCGGTGGAATGAGGGGCTCATCGAGATCTGGATCGACCTCATCGTCGTCGTCGTCATGGATATGAAGGCCACGAGCCGCAATGGTATATATCGTCCCTCCTCGGCCTTGACGAGCAGTAACGAGGCGGATGGCTCGAAGACTGGCTATGGTGATAGGCACAGTTTTCGATACCACCGCCATCGGGGGAAGAGGTAAAAAGATGCCCATATTCCTTGCTAGACGTGTGATGTAGGGGGCTACACAGATAGATCCTATGCGAGAGTTCTCCGCCTGATGAAGAATAAAATGTGCAAGCATATAGCCCAAATGGATAGGGTAGCGGGCTGTCATGCTGTGGAGATAAAGAATGTCCTGTCGACTCACAACACTGGAGCTTTCGCCCCGGCCGCTCAGTGTATGGCTAAGTAGGTGATGAATATAATGTGCGGCGGGGGAAACCAATTTTGAAGCCTTAGATCTCTTGGCTTCGTAGGCGTTGGTGTCGAAGGATAGACGACGCCAAACATCACCTGCCTGGACGCGACTGGGGAGATTAAACTGCAAATCAGAGTAGGCGGCACTAAGGAGGAATGCCTCGTCGTATACTCCTAAATGCTGTGTAAACTGGTAGAGAGAAAGAGTGTAGAAGGTGCCCCCTACTCGAAAAGAAATATTCCCCTCTGTTGGTCTTCCATCATCGGCCACACAGGATCGAAGGTTCACATAGAAGGTGGATAAAAATTCGAGTGTAAGCTCTCTAAATCCTAACTCTTCTATGGCAAAGAATCCTTGCCACCCCGTTACAGAAATCAAATCCCTCACAGTATCCGCTAGACCTATAGTTTCTAGGACATCCCAGTCTATGATTCGTATGTCTTGATACTTCTTGGCTTGTAGCCGATTATAACGGTTGGTGTGGATAGGATCAGTGAAAACTAGTGGCTGAGCGACGTCGCGTCTCTCGGTTGATAATGCTTGAAGATCCGGGCGACGTCGGCGACCACCTTGGCTACGTGATGATGCCATGATCTGAAAAAAAAATAAATAAAAACAAAATAAAGTAAATCTAGAAGGAGAATAGGAATAGAATTGATCAAGAGGAGATTGGATGGAAATAACCCAGGAGTTTTACCGATAATGTTGAGCGCGAAGAAATGAGGCGATTCCGCGAATTTTAGAAAAGAAGAGGGGTTTCCCGGCTGGAATGGAAGCAGGAATGGGAAGAGGAGGAAGTGGGAGTGATGAAGAAAATGAAGAATTCGGCCCCCTATAAAAAGAAGTCGAACACGGGTACACACACGGCCGTGTGTGTACCCGTGTTGAGGAATCGTTCTGCGCGGGAAACACGGTCTCCAAGGAGACGTGTGGTCAAATCGCGGGAAACTGCCCGTGTCAGGTGGACACGGTCAACAACACGGCCGTGTCCCCTGGCCGTGTGGTCAACCCTGGAGGACACGGTCAAGAACACGGGTTGGTGGAAACCCGTGTACTTCTCTGACTCGAAAAAATTAAATTCGTCGTTTTGACACGGGTACGCACCTGGCTGGGTGGACAGCCGTGTATATGACACACGGCTATTTACACGGCTTGGTGGGCAGCCGTGTATATTACACACGGCTATGTACACGGCTTGGTGGAAACCCGTGTACTTCTCTGACTTGAAACAATTAAATTCGTCGTATCGACACGGGTGATCACATGGCTGGGTGGATAGGGAGTGTGCTAGACACGGCCAGGCACACGGCCGTGTGCATGGCCGTGTACACTTCTTAATTAGTTGATTTCTCCTGATTACGAAATTTATTTATTTTTAATTAAAATTTCATTAAAATTTTAATTTTCCTATATAGACAAGATACTATACTATACTATTCTATATATTCCCTTAGTCTAGGTGAAGGCATGATTCTAGTCGAATAAGTTCTTGGGGAAGTGCACTGTTATAAAGCTTTAATCGGTGCCCATTGACTTTAAAATCTCCCTTTTCAGGGTGAGTTAGTTCGACTGTGCCATAGGGAAAAACTTCTTTAACTTGGAACGGTCCGGACCACTTAGACCTAAGCTTCCCGGGAAATAAACGCAGTCTAGAATTAAAAAGGAGGACCTGATCACCCTTTTTGAATGTTTTGGTTTTCCGCAGGTGACGGTCATGAAATAGTTTGGTTTTCTCCTTATAAATTCTGGAGTTCTCATACGCCATAGTCCTCCATTCATCTAGTTCATTAAGTTGAAGTTTACGTTTGTCCCCTATAGAATTTGTATCATAATTTAGAGAGCGTATTGCCCAATATGACTTGTGCTCTAATTCTATAGGTAAGTGACAAGATTTACCATAGACTAATCTAAAGGGAGTGGTACCTATAGGTGTTTTAAATGCGGTCCTATAAGCCCATAAACAATCGTTTAGTTTCCTAGACCATTGTTTTCTATTCCCCTCTATAGATTTTTCTAGGATGCGCTTTAGTTCTCTATTGGATACTTCAACTTGGCCACTAGTTTGGGGATGATATGGTGTAGCTATCCTATGTGTGACTCCATATTTCTGCAATACCTTATCTAACTGTAGATTACAGAAGTGAGAACCCCTATCGCTAATAAGTGTTCGTGGTGTTCCAAATCGCGCAAATAGAGATTTCAGGAATTGGATTACTACTCTACTATCATTAGTAGGTAAAGCTTGCGCCTCAACCCACTTTGATACGTAATCTACGGCCACCAAGATATACTTATTCCCGAATAAAACTGGAAATGGACCCATAAAGTCTATCCCCCACACATCAAATACTTCACATTCAAGGATAAAATTTTGCGGCATTTCATGTAATTTAGAAATATTACCTGATTTTTGACAAGAATCACATGAAAGCACATACCTTTGGGCATCCCTGAATAGAAGGGGCCAATAAAAACCCGAATCAAGAACCTTTTTCGCAGAGCGATTTGCTCCATAGTGACCACCAGTAGGACCAGAATGACACTGCTCCAGGATTCTCCACCCTTCCTCGGCGGATACACACCTTCGGATCACGGAATCTGCACATATCCGAAAAAGAAAAGGGTCCTCCCAAAAGTAATATTTCAAGTCGGAGAAAAATTTCTTTTTCTTCTGATATGAAAAATCCTTTGGGAGGACCTTAGCCACAAGATAGTTTGCAAAATCTGCAAACCATGGATAATCATTATTAATTTTCGAAGATAAGGCAAATAACGATTCCTCAGGGAACGTATCTGAAATCTCAGACTCATCTAACGTTGCACGTAACGGATTTTCTAAACGTGAAAGATGGTCTGCCGCTAAGTTTTCTGCTCCTCGTTTATCCCTAATTTCCAAATCAAATTCTTGCAATAGAAGTACCCAACGGATTAAACGAGGCTTAGCTTCCGCCTTGGCTAGCAAATATTTAAGTGCAGAGTGGTCCGTATAAACTACCACCTTGAACAATGTTAAATAGGATCTAAATTTATCAAACGCAAAGACTACTGCTAGAAGTTCTTTTTCAGTAGTAGTATAATTCTCTTGTGCATTATTAAGTGTTTTACTAGCATAAAATATAGGATGAAAATGTTTGTTTCGGCATTGTCCTAAAACAGCTCCTACCGCAAAACTGCTAGCGTCACACATAATTTCAAATGGCTGAGTAAAATCAGGCGCTATCATAATAGGAGAATTAACTAATCTCTCTTTTAAGAACTCAAAAGCATGTAGACACGCTTGATCAAAGAGAAACGGTGTATCCTTTTCTAATAGTCTCGTAAGTGGTTTAGCAATTTTCGAAAAGTCTTTAATAAACCGGCGGTAAAATCCGGCGTGGCCTAAAAAACTTCTCACTGCCTTAACGGATGTGGGTGGCGGTAACTTTTCTATCGTTTCAATCTTCGCTCTATCTACTTGAATTCCCTGATTGGAGATTTTATGACCTAATACTAACCCTTCTTGCACCATAAAATGGCACTTCTCCCAGCTAAGTACTAAGTTCGTCTCCTCACACCTCCTTAGAACCTTCTCTAAATTATTCAAACATAAATCAAATGCATCTCCAAAGACGGAGAAGTCATCCATAAACACTTCCATGATATCTTCAACATACTCGTTGAAGATAGCTAACATGCATCTTTGGAAGGTAGCAGGGGCATTACACAGACCGAAAGGCATACGCCTATAGGCAAAGGTACCAAATGGGCATGTGAACGTGGTTTTCTCTTGGTCTTCTGGGGCTATTGGAATTTGGAAATACCCAGAAAGTCCATCTAGAAAACAATAATATGAATGTCCTGACAAGCGTTCTAATATTTGGTCAATAAAGGGTAAAGGAAAATGGTCCTTCCTAGTGGCATCGTTTAACTTCCTATAGTCTATACAGACACGCCAACCTGTTACTGTTCGCGTCGGAATTAATTCATTTTTATCGTTTGCTACCACAGTTAAACCACCCTTCTTAGGAACCACTTGGACAGGACTAACCCATGGACTATCAGAAATAGGGTATATCATACCAGCGTCTAATAATTTAACAATTTCAGCCTTAACTACCTCTTTCATATTAGGATTAAGCCTACGTTGCGGTTGAATAGAAGACTTATAGTTTTCTTCCAAAAGGATTTTATGAGTGCAAAAACTAGGATTAATACCTTTTATATCAGAGATTTGCCATGCTATTGCACCTTTACATTTCTTTAACACAGTTATTAATTTAGCTTTTTCAATTTCAGAAAGATTAGAAGAAATAATAACTGGGTAAGAAGAGTTAGTTCCTAAGAATGCATACTCAAGATGATCCGGTAAATTTTTTTAATTCAACTACAGGTGGATCCTTAGTATTATTCTTAGGAACTTCATTATCTCCTTTTGTAAGTAAGCTATATTCAGTATTTCCATTCATCGAAACAGAGTTATCTAGAAAAAGTAAATGATCAACAATATCTTTACTAGTTTCTTCTTCTAGAAAACAATTAGTAATGCAAATATCTAAAGGATCTTTATAATAAAAATTAGAATCAATAGAAGACAATAAGTTGTCAACACCATGAGAAAAATAGCAACAATCATCACTATCTAAAGATTGTTTCATAGTATTGCCAATTTGAAAAGTGACTTCATCCTCCCCTACTCTCAAAACTAATTTACCATCAAAAACATCAATAAGAGCTCTAGAAGTGGCTAGAAATGGGCGACCAAGTATAAGTGGTACTTCGATATTTTCGTCCATATCTAAAATAACAAAATCGGCAGGAAATATAAATTTGTCTACCTTAACCAATACATCCTCCACTATACCTCTTGGGTACTTAACCGACCGATCTGCTAATTGAATACTCATCCTAGTCGGGCTAAGTTCTCCAAGGCCTAGTTTCAAATATAATGTATAAGGCATCAAATTTATACTAGCTCCTAAATCCGCTAAAGCTTTATTAACTTGCAAATCACCGATTAAACATGGAATTGAAAAAGAACCGGGATCCTTAAGCTTTTGTGGTAATTTATTTTGTAAAATAGCAGAGCATTCTTCACTTAGTGTGACTAACGATAATTCTTCTATTTTCTTTTTATTAGAAATTAAATCCTTCAAAAATTTAGCATACTTAGGCATTTGAATAATATCAGAAAAAGGTAAATTAACATGCAATTGTTTAATCATAGAAATAAATTTACCGTATTGCGCATCCATGCGCTCCTTGTTCATCTTTGCTGGATATGGTACGGCTGGTTGATATTCCATCGGTGTCACGTTCGGTGCTTCTCCACTAGACTCCTCTTGAGGTGCATCCGGTGCAAGCCTTGGGTCTTGTAACTCCTTCCCGCTCCTCAACTGAATTGCTCTTGCATGTTCCTTTGGGTTTGTCTCAGTATTTCCTGGAAGTGTTCCTGGTTGTCTCTCTGATACCATCCTTGCCAACTGCCCAATCTGATTCTCCAAATTTCGAATAGAACCCTCTTGATTACGGAAGGCAACATCGGTAGTTTGCATGAACTTTGCAAGGACATCTTCCAATGTTGGCTTCCTTGGCTCCAATTGTTGTTGTTGTTGTTGTTGTCCAAACATGGGTGGTTTACCTTGGTTGCCTTGCCCTCCCCAAGAGAAATTGGGGTGGTTCCTCCATCCTTGATTGTATGTAAAACTATATGGGTTGTTTCCTGGATTAAAAGGTGGTCTAGGATTATTACCCATGTAGTCTACATGTTCTTGCACTTGAGGTTCACCACTAGGGATTCCAACAAGGGAGGGGTCCCATTGTTGAGGTACCATTGGGGGTGGCGCTAAAGAAAGGTTGTCCATCTTTTGATGGAGCTTTTCCACTTGTATTGCTAAGGCTGTAACGACATCCACTTCATACATTCCGGCGGGCTTGGTAGACTTTGGCCGCACGGTAGTCCATTGGTAGCTATTCATTGCCATTTCTTCTATCAACTGCTGGGCTGCGTCAGGTGTCTTATTGTTCAAGGTGCCTCCACTAGCCGCATCAATCATCTGTCTGGTGGCTGGATTTAGACCATTGTAGAAAGTCTGAATCTGAAGCCAAGAAGGTAAGGCATGATGGGGGCATCTCCTTAATAATTCTTTGAATCGTTCCCAAGTATCGTACAATGATTCAGCCTCCACTTGAACATACGTAGAGATGTCGTTCCTTAACTTTGCGGTCTTTGCCGGTGGAAAATACTTCATCAAAAACTTCTCAACCATCATGTCCCAAGTAGTAATGGATCCTTTAGGTAACGAATTGAGCCACTGCTTTGCCTTATGCCTCAATGAGAATGGGAACAATCTCAGTCTAATGGCATCGTTGGAGACACCATTAATCTTGAAAGTATCACATATCTCTAGGAATCCGGCCAAGTGTGTATTGGGATCCTCGTCTTGTAAGCCATCATATTGAACATATTGTTGGACCATTTGTATCACGCTCGGTTTCAGTTCGAAATTATTGGTTGGAATAGGAGGTCGAACAATGCTTGATCCAGTTCCTTGGAGATTGGGTCTAGCAAAGTCAGACATGGTTTGCTCATTTTGGTTGGCCATGGTATCTAGATCTTCAGGATGGTGTTCTCCTTGATTCACTGTGTCTTCTTCTCTCAGATCGTCTACAATTTCTGTGGTGTTAACACCCACGTCTCTGTGATTGGTGTTGTGAATAATTCGTTCCGGTTCAGAATGAAATGGTTCTAACCCAGAATTTCTTGCCCTGGTCATAGACTAACAGACTACAAAACAGAGATTAAATAATATAATTTTACTTTAAACTAATCTACAAAGATTTATTAGTAAACAATTATGGTAGATTAATAAAGTTAAAGCTTTCAAAATATTGAAAAGAGTTCCCCGGCAACGGCGCCAAAAACTTGATGCGCATTTTCGCTAAGTCTAAACTTGATGCGGATTTATTCTACATTTTATCATAACTATGTAGATGGGCATAAGCTAGATTGAATTATCTTTCAGGCAAGTGCACCTATCAATCATAGTATAAGAGAAACCTACATCTCGTATCGTATTCCACAGGGTCATTTCAACTATTCGTACTCACTCTCACTCTATTATCATACCTAAACTTAAAATTGCGTTCTAACATAGATTAATCCTAACTATGACTATTTGGATAAAAATTGTATTGGAGAGTTACAAAAATAATTTCAAGACGAAAGTTAAGAGCATTAAATGAACATAATCACTTTGTGTAATCATGAAATAACAAGACTATCAAATTCATTGTATTGTAAAGGGTTAAATTAATTATTAAATTCTCTCTCGAGCAATTTAAAATCTAAGTTAAGGTAAGTAAATTTTCTCTCGAACAATTTACAATACTCAATAGTTTATTGAATGAAATACCCTATCTAATACATGGATTCATGAAACTTTATCTCTAAAACACCATAATTCCATTCATTCGTATTCTAATTTTCCAAGAAACATATCTCTCGATCATGAGTTTTGAATTACAAAGAGAAATAACACATAAATATGAAGATTTATCCATCATCCAAACAATCCAATTTCTCAATCTAGACATTTGGAATTCATGTAAAAATAAATAATCATTCATAACAAGGATAATTCTCAATGTTTGCAAGCCCATATACGAATAAAATACAACGAAATTGACTAAAACAAAACGATACATGATTACTAACTTGTTCCAAACACATTGTTCATGAAAATTAAAAGATAAATAAAGTTGGATTACCAAGAGAGATACAAGATTAAATGAGATAAATTAAAGAATAAATGCATACAAATATCTCCTTCAAGCTTTCCTTCTCTTGGATACTCCACTTTCGTTCTCCAGAAAATCTCCAAGCAAAATAATCCAAAAGTGCAGAATAAAATTTTCTCCAGGTTTTTATAGTCCAATAGCAAACATGGTCGAACACGGGTGCCGACACGGCCGTGTTGCTGGCCGTGTCGGCAGTTCCAGGGCAGTTCTACACGAAAAGACGTGTTTGATCATGGGCCGTGTTAGATCACACGGGTACTGACACGGCCGTGTTGTACTTCATGTTCTTCAGACACGGGGGCTGGATCATTGGCCGTGTTGGATCACACGGGTACTGACACGGCCGTGTTGTAGAACACGGCCGTGTTGTTCTTCATGTTCTTCAGACACGGGGGCTGGATCATTGCTTCAGCTGGGATGGAACACGGGTAGGCACACGGCCGTGTTCCTACCCGTGTTTGAGCAATTCTTCTCCTGTGATCAGTCCTGTTGGCCCCGTAAACTCCCCTGTTTGCTCCAAGACTTTTAGTTCCACTGGCTAGTCGTACCTGCATTAGAAAAATGACATAGTAAGGGAGAAGTTCAATACATTAAATAGTAACAACTTTAAACTATGCTCTACTATTCATGACTACCAATTCTCAATTATTTAGTGCAATTACTTGAATAAAGAGGTAGAAAACATCGGATATGATTACAATTATTACAATAAAAATCTATCATAATTGTAATCATCATTCAACCATTTTCTTTGGTGCAACGCGATTTGGTGAGCGGGCCACAGGTTTTGAACCTGGCACCAACTCAATCGCGAAGTCAATCTCCCGCTGGGGCGGTAACCCAGGAAGATCCTTAGGAAATACATCTGCAAACTACAACACAATCGGAACTTTACTTACACTGGCCTTTGTCTCAACAGCTTGAATAAGCCTGAAGAATAACTTTGCGCCCTTCCGAACAGCACTGATGACCTGGAGTGCAGACAACAAGGTCCCGCCTACTCCTCGCATACCAGCGAACTTTGTCTCAAGTTCGGTATTCTGGCCCAGTGTGATCTCCTTGGAAGTGCAATCAATCAAGGCACGCTGCTCAGAGAACCAGTCCATGCTAAAGATCACATCAAACTTCGATAGCGGCAGCACGGATGCTCTAATTCTGAAATCTCGATTTCCTATATGCACATCCACATCGCATGCCTTATCTGCAAGCATGATACACCCATTCAGTAATAGCACCTTTACACCATTTGTCATCACATGACTCGGTACTCCAACTCGAGTTACGATGTCCTTACATAGAAAAGAATGCGAAGCACCCGTATTAAACAGGGCTCTTGCCGGATTATTCCAAATCAGGACAAAGCCTGTAGAACACACATCATGCATAAGCTACATACAAAATATGCAATCAATACAACAAGCATTAACTTAACTCATACCTGTGACGATCTCACTTTGCTTGATAGCCTCTGTTGGGTACATTGGAAAATGTGTACCTGATTTGAAGAAGCCCAACCTAGCTCAATGATATACATCAAGGTGTTTTTGATGTTGTTTTAAGTTGACATGTGCAGGTGAAGAATTGATAAAGTATGCAGAAAAATTCTAAGTCCAAGTGTCGACACAGAGGAAAAAGTGTCGACACATAGAAGAAAATAGTCGACACAACACTGGGAAGCAGTGTCGACACATAGCAGTTAGTCTACAACTACACTGGGAAAAAGTGTCGACACAGAAGAAGTAAGTCGACACAACACTGGAAAGCAGTGTCGACACATAGCAGTTAGTCTACAACTACACTGGGAAAAAGTGTCGACACAGAAGAAGTAAGTCGACACAACACTGGGAATTTGTGTCGACACAGAAGAAAAGCGTCGACCTCAACATTAGGAAAATGTGTCGACACAGAAGAATATAGTCGACCTCAGGTTTGTCGACACCAGCAAGATGTGTCGACTCAGAAGTATATAGTCGACCTCAAGTTTGTCTACACCAGCAGAATGTGTCGACACATTGTGATTAAGTCGACACATTACAGCAGAGTTAAAAGAAGACTGTGTCGACACCTGAAGGCTAAGTCGACACTTACTAAGTTATGATTCTACAACAACTGTGTCGACACACAGGACTTGTGTCAACACACTGAAGAGTCAAGACCAAGTTATTTTCAGAAGAAGCTGTGTCGACTCAAAGGCAACTTAGTCGACATCACTGAAGACTGTGTCGACACCAAAGTCAATTGTGTCGACACAGATAGACAGATGGTCTCGACACTTTCTGACAGACTGTCTCGACAACTTGTGGTTCAAGACTAAGGCACAGGACTTGTTTTAAGACTTGACAGCTATGGGTTGCCACCGGTTAACTGAAGCTGTCAGACTTGTCAGAAAACGGTTAGAAACCGGATCAGCCGGTTACCATGAAGAAAGTCTATAAATAGACAGATTCAGAAGGAGAAACTAACTTTTGAAATTATTATTGAGAATTAAAAAGTTGAGAAGGATTACAATCCAATTCATTTCAAGAAAGTGCTAGGCACATAAGAAGATCTTCACCGGAAGATCTAAGAAGACTATCTAAGGATAGATCAAAGAAGAGTTCTAATCAGAATTCAGAAGAATCATTCAAAGTGCTGGATAGAGAGAGATCAAGCCAGAATTTGAAGAAGAAGAAAGAAACCACCGGTGGATTCTCAAGAAGCTGTTTGGAAATCAACTCAGCTAAGTTCTTATTCAAGAAGCTTTGAAGAAAGCTCAGATACAGTTGATTTCATCAGCTGATCAAGAATTGTCTTGGCCTTTTCTCTCTCAATTTAGGCAAGACAGTTAGATAAACTTTTCTATATTTCTGTAGGATCTATTTACACAGATCTGAGTTGTAAGCCTATGTTATAAAGGCTGAGTGTAGGAGTGTTGAACTCTGAGTGGTATGGCTGTTTTCCTGAGTGTAGGAGAAGGATCTTATCTGAGTTGTAGGCCTTGGGGCAAGGCTGAGGTAGGGCTGTTGTGCATGAGTTGTAGGAACCAGTTGGGTTCTGAGTTGTAGGATCTATTGATCTGAGATTAGTGGAAGTTTGGCCGAATCTAGCATACTGCTAGATAGGTGAAGGGGGAAAGTGGATGTACCCAGACCTTGGGGAACCACTATAAAACATTGTGCAATCTGTGATGTTTTATTTTCTGTGATTGCTGTGATTCTTTTGTTAGTCATTGAATTGAATTCTTCCTAGAAGTTTTTATAAATAAGCAGAACCTATTCACCCCCCCCCCCTCTAGGTGTTTAGGATGTCTTGAAAGTTAAACTATCAAGTGGTATCAGAGGGAGGTTCCTCAAAAAGGACTTAACAGTCTGAGGTAGATCTGAAAGGCAGATTCAAGATTCAAGAAGATGGGTTCTGGAGAGAATCATAAGGAGCTAGGGTCTATGAAATTACCCATATGCAAGAAAGAAATTTTTGGAATTTGGAAAGAAAGAGTCAGACTGTTTATGGAAGCATCTGACCCAAGAATTTACATCACAGTACAGGAAGGCCCCTTCATTCCAATGAAGGTATCAGTTCTTGATGCAAATATCCAAACTCCAAAGAGTTATTCAGAAATGACCAAGGATGAAATCATCTTGGCAACTATGGACAAAAGGGCACAGAACATCATTGTTAGTGCCATAGATGATTCAACATTTCAGAATCTGATTCACTGCAAGACCTCCAAGGAGATGTGGGACACATTGATTGTCTACATGGAGGGTTCTGAAGAAGTAAGGCTGGACAGGAAGTCTATGCTAAATCAGGAGTATGAAAGCTTTAGACAAGGAAAATCTGATAGCATAACTGAGTGCTATAAGAAATTCTATAGAATTGTGAATGAGCTAATATCCTATGGAAGAGTCTTCAGTACCTATGAACTGAATGACAAATTCTTAAGATCCTTATCAAAGGATTGGGATACAAAGATCTGTGCCATAAGAGAAGTGGCTAAATTGGCAGAGATATCTCCTCCTACCCTGTTTGGAAAGTTGCTATCCTATGAAATGCAACTTATGGTGAGGAAGGAGGAGGAAAGAAACTCAAGAGGAGATCACAGAGAAAAGACTGTGGAATTTAATGCTGAAGCCACTAGAAAGAATAGGAGGAAATCACCATCTCCTCCTAAAGAAGTTGAAGAAGATTGTTCTGAAAATTCAGATAAGGGTTCAGAAAGCTGTGATTCAGATGCAGACTTTGCTGCATTCACAAGGCAATTCTAAAGGTTCTTGAAAAAGAAGCAATGGAAGTCTAGGCCTTCCTCATCACAGCAAGTTGATGACTATTATCAGAAGAGATGGTCATCAAGGAAAGAGAAAAGCAGATCAAAGCCCAGCAAAGCCACTACTTCAAAGATTGTCTGCTATTGTTGCAATAGGCCTGGACATGTAGTGGCTGATTGTCCTGACAAGAGGAAGGAATCTTCAGAAAAGAAGAAGACTTATCAGAAAGGCAAGAAGGAGAAATCCTTTGTAGCAAAGAAAGATAAAAGTCTGTCAGGCCAGTCAACTTCAGAATCAGGATCTGAAGCTGAAGCATATATTGGACTATATGCTGCATCTGAGGAAGAGGAGTTTATGCAGTTGCTAGACTCCATCAATGAACATCAATGCATGGGGTTGATGACAAGATCAGAAGAGGACATATGCCAGAATCAGTCTGGTCCTAATGAGGTAAAATGTCCTTCCAGTACATCTATTTGTAGTACAAGTGAAGAATCAGCTACATCTGCATCAAGTGATGAAGATGCATCTGGATCTGAAGGAGATGTCTATCAATTGATAGACAAGTATGGGGACTTGTTGCAGGCCCTTAAGAAAAGCAAGAACCTGGTTAAAACTCAGGCTCAGGAAATTGCTGAACTAAGGGTAGCAACAACTGAGTTAGAAAAAGTCCTTGATCAAAAATTAAATGAAATTGCCAAGCTGAAGAATATAACTATTATTCAGATGGGCACAATTAATTATACTAATGATCAAGTGAAGAGTCTGGAGGCCAGACTCAGAATTGAAAGGGATTTAGTGGCTAGTTACTCTAAGCCAAAATCTGTCTTACCCTTGATAGATGAATTTGTCACTCAGAAGGGTAAGGCTGGATTAGGATTTAAAGGTAACTCCAGGGCTGGCAGATTCAAGAGGAAAGGCAAAGCCCCTATTCAGTCACTAAACCTTTCAGTCCCCATAAAGTTTAGTAAGGTGAAAGTGCCTTCTAACATATATGATCATGAAGACATTCAAGGTCATATTAAGACTAATGTTCTGAAGAACAAGGGTGTTAATGCAAGCAGGCCTACCTATGGTCATAAACCCAATGGTTTTAAGAAATCAATAGGTGAAGTTGCAACAGCACCAGCAATGAACAGAAATTCTTCTGACAAGGATGTATCTAGATCTAGATACAATAAGTTTGAATGTTGGTGCTGTGGCAAGAAAGGCCATTTTGCATTAGACTGCTGGTATAACACAAGTGTTATAAAGAATAAGAGTCTACCTGTTAAAAGAGGGTATGACAACTTTATTAATGCTAACCTGAACCAAGGACCCATGACTTACTTGGGTTCTAAGGGTAAGTAATTCTGTATTGCAGGTGAATCCAAGTAACCATGCCCCTATATGGTACTTGGATAGTGGTTGTTCCAGGCACATGACTGGAACAAAGGGGCTGCTGAAGGAGTATTCATCTGTCAAAGATGGACATAAAGTGATCTTTGGTGGATCTGAAAAAGGAGTCATCAAAGGGTTTGATAACATTTCTTCTAACCTAATTACTATCACCCAAGTGGCCTATGTAAAAGGTTTGAAACATAATCTAATAAGCATAAGCCAGCTGAGTGATCTAGGATATGACATTTTATTTGGTAAGGATGGATGTCATATCAAAAGGTCAAGTGATCAAGAGATCATTTTGACTGGCTATAGGAAGAGAAATGTATATTGCCTTAATTTTGAATGTGAAAATAAGGCTTCCCCCATTTGTCTTGTAGCTGATGACAATGCTTCCCTTTGTGTAAAGTGGCACAAGAGATTGGCTCATCTAAACTACAAGACAATTGACCAACTCATTAGTAAAGAACTAGTGAGGAATGGGCCTCAAGTTAAGTGTATAAAGGAAGGGGTATGCTCAGCTTGTCAAAAGGGCAAGCAGACAAAATCCTCATTTCAAAGCCTTGAAAACAAGGATTCTGTGAGGTGCTTATACCTCTTGCATATGGATCTTTTTGGTCCTATGCCAGTTCATAGTCTAGGTAGGAAGGTCTACACTTTTGTGGTTGTAGATGACTATTCTAGATTTACATGGGTGTTCTTTCTGAGACAAAAATCTGAAACCCCAAGTGTATTACTTAATTTTGTAAAGCAAATTCAGAATGAACTGAATAGTACAGTGGTCAAAATCAGAAGTGACCATGGTACTGAGTTTCAATCTGAAAGCATAACAAACTTGTGTAAAGACTTTGGGATTTTCCAAGAGTTCTCCTCACCAAGAACACCTCAGCAAAATGGAATTGCTGAAAGAAAGAATAGAACATTAATTGAAGCTGGTAGAACTCTATTGAGTGACACCTCTCTCCCAGAATGTTTTTGGGCTGAGGCAGTTAACACTGCTTGTCATGTCATCAATAGGGCTTCTATCACCAAAAGCCACAGAAAGACTCCCTATGAGATTGTGAAAGGCAGAAAACCAAATCTATCCTATTTTAGGATCTTTGGTTGCAAGTGTTATATACTTAATAATGGCAAGTCATATTTGACTAAGTTTGCTGCCAAATCCCAGGATGGGATATTTGTTGGGTACAGCACAAATAGTAAGGCCTATAGAGTCTTCAACTTAACTACTCAAGTTGTTGAGGAATCTGTGCATGTTGTATTTGATGAAACAAGATTAATCAATTGTGAGTTGTCTTGTAGATCAAATGACTCAACAGGTATAAGCAAGTGGATGGACAAGCTCTCCATTGCTGAAGCTTCAAAGGAAGATGGAGCATTGGAAAATGAAGGCTGCTGTCCAGGGGGAGTACAAGAGATAATGGAAGCTGATGAAAACCAAGAGGTTCAGCAGAATGAAGAAGCTGGAGATGCACAACCTGAAGGGAATCTTCCTCCAGCTATAAGATATCTGAGAGATCATCCTGCTGATCAGATAATAGGTGATCCAAGACAAGGAGTGCAAACTAGAAGCAGAAATCAAAGCACAGTTTTGCAGTCAAGTTTCTTGTTTCAGATGGAACCTAAGAAGTTTGAAGAAGCTATCCAAGACCAGCACTGGATTGATGCTATGCAAGAGGAGCTGAATCAATTCAGAAGGTGCAAAGTCTGGGAGCTTGTTCCTAAACCAAGAGGCCACAACATAATTGGCACCAAGTGGATCTATAGGAACAAGCTAGATGAGAGTGGGATAATAGTGAAGAATAAAGCAAGGTTAGTTGCAAAAGGATACAAGCAGGAAGAAGGGATTGACTTTGATCAAACCTTTGCTCCAGTAGCAAGGCTGGAGGCTATCAGAATATTCCTTGCCTATGCAGCCTACCAAGACTTCAAAGTATACCAGATGGATGTGAAGTCAGCATTTCTGAATGGTGATCTTAAAGAAGAAGTATATGTAGAGCAGCCATCAGGTTTTGTAGATCCTCTTAAACCTGATTCTGTGTATAAGCTTAGGAAAGCTTTGTATGGGTTAAAACAAGCTCCAAGGGCTTGGTATGAAACCATGTCTACCTTCCTCATTGAGAATAAATTCTCAAGAGGAAAGATAGACAAAACTCTATTCCTTATGGAATCAAAAGGTAAGATCATCTTAGTTCAGATTTATGTTGATGACATAATCTTTGCATCTACTGAAAACAACCTTTGTAAAAAGTTTGCCAAACTTATGCAAAGGAAGTTTGAGATGAGCAGTATGGGAGAACTTAAGTTCTTCTTGGGACTCCAAGTAAGACAGACTGATGATGGATTGTCCATATCCCAGTCTAAGTTCACCAAAGAATTAATTAAGAAATATGGTATGGAGTCATCCTCCACCATGAGAACTCCTATGGGAACAAGTATCCCTATATGCAAAGATGAGGCAGGAAAACCTGTTGATGAGTCATTATATAGAGGAATAGTTGGGTCTCTACTATATCTTACTGCTAGTAGACCAGACATTATGTATGCAACATGTGTCTGTGCTAGGTACCAAGCCTGCCCTAAAGAATCTCATTATACTACAGTCAAAAGGATTCTGAGATATCTAAAGGGCACTCCTAATCTAGGTCTTTGGTACCCTAGGAATAGAGATTTTCTACTAACAGGCTATTCAGATGCAGATTTTGCAGGATGTAGAGAGGACAGGAAAAGTACTACAGGTACTTGTCAATTCCTGGGAGGAAGACTAATATCATAGAGTAGTAAGAAGCAGACTAGTGTGGCAATTTCCACAGCTGAGTCAGAGTATGTTGCTGCTGGAAGCTGCTGTGCACAGCTATTATGGATGCAGCATCAGCTTAAGGATTATGGTATTCAGGTAAGTAGAACACCCCTTTTATGTGATTCTATGAGTGTTATTTCTATTGCAAATAATCAAGTTTCTCATAGTAGAACTAAGCATATAGAAATCAAATACCATTTTCTTAGAGAACATGTAGAAAAAGGAGACATCTCATTGGAATTTGTAAAAACAGATTATCAAATAGCAGATGTATTTACTAAGCCTTTAGATGAAACCAAATTCAATAAATTCAAAATTGAATTAGATATGTTAACCATTGATTAATGTATTAACAAAATCATTAACAATGCAATTAATGTGGGATTTAAGTAAGTTAAGTAATAAAAATAGAAATTGGCTAAGTAAGAATGTGTCGACACATTCAGTAATAATGTGTCGACTCAGAGAAATAATGTCGACAAGTCAGAAATATTGTGTCGACACAGAGAATATGTGTCGACACTTAAGAGTTATATTGTCGACTTAACCAGAAATGTAATGTCGACTCAACCAGGATAATGGTGTCGACACTTACAGAATATGTGTCGACACTTATCCTTACAGTCGACACAGAATTTCTGTCTTTCTATTATGTATCCAAGGTGTCGACATAACCACAAATTGGTGTCGACACATAGTAGGCTGAAGTAATGTCGAGACAATAGAAGTTTGTGTCGACACATTCCGTCTGTGTCGACACATTTAGACTGTTTTTGGCGCCTTTTGAACTTCTTTCAACTGAAGCTATAAATAGGTCAAAAACTCTTTCTGTCGACACGCTTCCAAGGTTTTCGAGACTAAAACCCTGTGTCGACAGTCTATCTTTCTCTCTTCTCTCAAGCTTTCTCAACGAATCGATGGCGCCAAGGACTGAAGACAACATTAATGAAGGGTATGAGTTGGTGCGCCAGGCCTTTGCAGAGGCGCCGCCAGATGTTCAAGGGGTTATCACCCTCCTCTCTGAGTCAGGGTTAGAATTTCTCATCTCAGAACCAACTAAAATCTGGAAGAAGGAGGTGCACGAGTTCTTTATCTCTGCATCAGTCCACTCGACTGGCCTCAAGATTAAGTCCACTGTACAAGGGACAAAGGTGAAGATTACTCAAAGAAGTTTAAGAAAGATCTTTCAATTGCAAGTAGTTGAGAATGAAGAGGAAGTTCCTAGTTCTAAGACAAGGGAAGCCCTTCAATGGTGTGGACTGGACTCAGGCTTGAAGATTGGAGCTGCATTCAACAGGAAGGGTATGAATCAGCAAGGGAAGTTCTTGTCTGAAATAGTTGGGAAAGTGATCCTCTGCAAGACAGGTGGACATGATAGGATTTCTGCCTATATGTTCAGCCTTATGACCAGGATTGTTTTTACAATTCCTACTGATTGGTCAGGAGTGATCTTTGACAAGATCAAAGAAGGAATCAAGAAGCCTAACATGGCCAGGATCATGAGCTTATATCTCACTGGAGTGATTCCTGAAGTGATGCAGCAACTGCAAGGGACTAAGATCAATCATATGAGAAGAATGGATATGAGACTGTTCTCTAGGTGGGATAGGGTGCTGTCCAAGGAGGTGCCTGAAGAGAGCAGGCCAGACACCCCTGTGAAATCCCCTACTCAAAATCAAGAAACTGAACAACTACAGGAAGACCCACTCAGGACACAGGTTGAAGATCAGCCAGACTCAACTATAGTCCAGCAAGTGTCAACACCTGCACAAATGCAGGGGGAGCCAGTTTCCACTCCTGCTCAAAATGTATCTGCACCTGATCAGGTACATGTGTAGGGGGAGCAAATGTATTTTACTATAAAAGACTTTGCTCATATTCATATTAATGCACAGGTTCAGGAAGAGCTAGTGTCCACTCCTCCTCTAGATACTACAAATACTGAAGTACAAGTGCAAGAGGAAGCACAGTTAAACTTATCTCAAGATTTAACTGCTGCAGAAGTTACAGCTCAACTGGAATTTACTCTGGAGGAGTTATTCCCTGATGATGATACTACTACTGATAAAGTAGGAGGTGGACAAGAAATTGAGAAGTCAATAGGTATGGAAATTGACCAGGAAGCTGAAGTTGAGGCACAAGTTGAGGGGGAGCCAGTGGCTGTTGAAGCTGAGCAACAGGTCACTGGGACAGATACAATTCATCCTCCTCAAGAAAGAATTCATTTAGATACTTCATTTGAAACTGACACTGAAGGAGCCAGGATGGCAAAGAAAAGAAAACTTGTTGTCTTTAAGAGAAGAAGCAAGAATTATAAGCAGGCTTTACAAACAACACCTCCACAAGTATCTCCAGCCTTTGATTATAACAAATTTATGGTAGATCTACAGGTCAAATTGGATGAACAAAGGATGGCTCTGGAAAAGTATGTTGATGAAAATAGCAAGTCACTTCAGTTTGACTTAGCTCAAGATATAAAGTCCATACAGTTTCAAGTCAACATGCATAAAAAAGAAATGACAGATTGCTTCCACAAGGGTGGCAATGCTGTGGTTTATCTAGCTAAACAACAGGAGGCTATTACTACAAAGGTGGATGACATTGCTTTGAAGCAAAGCTATGTATTGGAAAATCAGTTAAGAATGAATGATAATTTAACTGAATCTCATAATGAGATCATTGAGGAAGTAAAGAAGATTGTTCCAGGTCTGCCTGCAGATAGAGCCAAAGAAAGGGAAGAATTTGATAAGAATTTTCAAGCTGCCATTGCTTCTGTTAAGACTGCCATCACAACCTCTCAAAAAGAAATATCTGAAAAGCTTCAAAGATTAAAACCATTTTTTAAAGAGGGTGTGAATTATCTGGATGGTCAAATCAGATTTCAAAAGGAAGATCTAAGAGATCATGTATCTAGAGAAGCCATAAAGGGGGAGAGGATGCTAATTCATGCAGGCTCAGAGCACTCCAAATGGGTGACCAATAGTATCCGAGCCACATTGGGATATCCCCCATTGTGTGATGATGCTATGGTGGCTGAGTCAGGAATACAAACAAATCTACTTGAAGGCAATCAACCTGAGATTGCCCAAGTCATTTACCCCCCTCCAGATTTTGACATGATTGATCAGCAGGTTCAAGGCATGTATAGTCCTCCAAAGGAGGTTACTAATATTGTCTTTGGGAAGGTTGATAAGCCAGAGGCTACTCTGAAAGAACAGCAAGATGCTCTATTTGCAAAGAAGAGATTTAGAGAGCAGGCTGCACTCAAGCCAGATTATGAGCAGTGGAGTCCTACTTCAAGGAACATAATACTCACTACATGGAAAGCTGTACAAGACAAGGTTCATGAGAGAGGGAAGTGGTATAATGAGATAGAATGGCAAAAGTATGAGGCAAGACAGGAAGCAATAGTACAATTCAGAAGGAAAGCTAAGCTGGGAAGGCTGCCATCAGATGCTAAGGAGCCAAGCAAGTACTTCCCAAAGCCTTTTCACTATTTTGAAAGGCAAAGGATCAAGGAAGAAGCTCAGAAGAAAGCTGATCAAAAAGGAAAGAAGATAGCTGAAGAATCAGAAGCTCCTGTGACAGCTACAATTCAATCTGGCAAAGGGATTATCATAAGAGAGCCTGATCAATCCTGATCATGTTTTTAGTTCCTTCATAGTGTTTTTGTAATGTTGTGATGTAATCATTAAATGTAGAACAATGTAATCAAACATTACCCAGTTATAAACAAAATGTTGTTTGGCATATTATAATGAGCATTCTGGGATGGATTGTTTTTATGTTTTGTTTATATTAAGTATTCCTGTCATGTCATATATCATCATTTAGTACTATTTATAAATGGTGTATATCATTGGCTATAAGGGTTATGACTTCTCCAAATAGGGGGAGATTGTTGGGTACATTGGAAAATATGTACCTGATTTGAAGAAGCCCAACCTAGCTCAATGATATACATCAAGGTGTTTTTGATGTTGTTTTAAGTTGACATGTGCAGGTGAAGAATTGATAAAGTATGCAGAAAAATTCTAAGTCCAAGTGTCGACACAGAGGAAAAAGTGTCGACACATAGAAGAAAATAGTCGACACAACACTGGGAAGCAGTGTCGACACATAGCAGTTAGTCTACAACTACAATGGGAAAAAGTGTCGACACAGAAGAAGTAAGTCGACACAACACTGGGAAGCAGTGTCGACACATAGCAGTTAGTCTACAACTACACTCGGAAAAAGTGTCGACACAGAAGAAGTAAGTCGACACAACACTGGGAATTTGTGTCGACACAGAAGAAAAGCATCGACCTCAATATTGGGAAAATGTGTCGACACAGAAGAATATAGTCGACCTCAGGTTTTTCGACACCAGCAGGATGTGTCGACTCAGAAGTATATAGTCAACCTCAAGTTTGTCTACACTAGCAGAATGTGTCGACACATTGTGATTAAGTCGACACATTACAGCAGAGTTAAAAGAAGACTGTGTCGACACCTGAAGGCTAAGTCGACACTTACTAAGTTATGATTCTACAACAACTGTGTCGACACACAGGACTTGTGTCAACACACTGAAGAGTCAAGACCAAGTTATTTTCAGAAGAAGCTGTGTCGACTCAAAGGCAACTTAGTCGACATCACTGAAGACTGTGTCGACACCAAAGTCAATTGTGTCGACACAGATAGACAGATGGTCTCGACACTTTCTGACAGACTGTCTCGACAACTTATGGTTCAAGACTAAGGCACAGGACTTGTTTTAAGACTTGACAGCTGTGGGTTGCCACCGGTTAACTGAAGCTGTCAGACTTGTCAGAAAACGGTTAAAAACCGGATCAGCCGGTTACCATGAAGAAAGTCTATAAATAGACAGATTCAGAAGGAGAAACTAACTTTTGAAATTATTATTGAGAATTAAAAAGTTGAGAAGGATTACAATCCAATTCATTTCAAGAAAGTGCTAGGCACTTAAGAAGATCTTCACCGGAAGATCTAAGAAGACTATCTAAGGATAGATCAAAGAAGAGTTCTAATCAGAATTCAGAAGAATCATTCAAAGTGCTGGATAGAGAGAGATCAAGCCAGAATTTGAAGAAGAAGAAAGAAACCACCAGTGGATTCTCAAGAAGCTGTTTGGAAATCAACTCAGCTAAGTTCTTATTCAAGAAGCTTTGAAGAAAGCTCAGATACAGTTGATTTCATCAGCTGATCAAGAATTGTCTTGGCCTTTTCTCTCTCAATTTAGGCAAGACAGTTAGATAAACTTTTCTATATTTCTGTAGGATCTGTTTACACAGATCTGAGTTGTAAGCCTATGTTATAAAGGCTGAGTGTAGGAGTGTTGAACTCTGAGTGGTAGGGCTGTTTGCCTGAGTGTAGGAGAAGGATCTTCTCTGAGTTGTAGGCCTTGGGGCAAGGCTGAGGTAGGGCTGTTGTGCCTGAGTTGTAGGAACCAGTTGGGTTCTGAGTTGTAGGATCTATTGATCTGAGATTAGTGGAAGTTTGGCCGAATCTAGCATACTGCTAGATAGGTGAAGGGGGAAAGTGGATGTACCCAGACCTTGGGGAACCACTATAAAACATTGTGCAATCTGTGATGTTTTATTTTCTGTGATTGCTGTGATTCTTTTGTTAGTCATTGAATTGAATTCTGCCTAGAAGTTTTTATAAATAAGCAGAACTTATTCACCCCCCCCCCCTCTAGGTGTTTATGCTGTCTTGAAAGTTAAACTATCAGCCTCTTGTTGGCCAAGATTGCAGACACTGGGCTGCACCTGCGATGAAGAGGAATCAACCACTCCTTTGCCCTTCTCAGTATACGACGCACTCGTCTTCTTTTCTCTTTTGGGTTGAGCAACCGGACAATCACCGGGCTAAATGCCCCACTTTGCCGCAGGTAAAGCATGCATGAGACTCCGGCCTCGATGTTGCTCCCGATGTAACCGTCCCAGAAGTTTGCCCCGAAGGCTTGGACCTCTTGCCCGACTTCTTCTGGTAGTACGATTTTCCAGAGCGGGGTGCTTTGAACTCGGGATTTGCCATAGCCATGTCCTTCCTGCCTTGCACTTGCTTCATGTACTTTTCCAGCGCACCCGCCGTATCAACAAAAGCGTTAAATCCCTGGTTCACTGAACTAGAAAGTAGGAACCTTAACTCGTCCTGCAATCCTTCATAGAACCGATTTGTTTTTTTTTGTTCGTCAACGAAGATTGTTCCTGCATACCGTCCCAATCTTGTAAATTCATGTACGTATGCATCAACGGTATTTTCTCCTTGCGTTAGCCGCTGTAACTCGTTCTCCATAGCAATGCATTGTGCCGCTGGAAGATGTTTAGCTGAAAACATACGAGAGAACTCCTCAATCGATACTTGAGTCTATTTCCTGCTTGCCATGTAACGTCCCAATTCGCGCTAGGCCCCTTGATTGCGTATTTGAGTCAAGGGGGCTGTGGTGAGCCCAATGGGGGATGTGGGTGAACAGGTGCGGACGTGCGGGAAATGAGGAAAACAAGGCAAAACAGCATTTTTGGCTGACACGGGTATGGACACGGCCGTGTCCATACCCGTGTGCCTCATAAAAATAGGTTTACCAGTCAGAGAGGTATACGGGCATTGGGACACGGGCGTGTCCCTAGCCGTGTGCCAAGGACACGGGTTGGGACACGGGCGTGTCCCTAGTCGTGTGCCAAGGACACGGGTCGGGACACGGCCGTGTCTCTACCCGTGTGCCGCAACCCTGACCCGGCAGAAAGTGGTTCTGGGAGGAACACGACCCTAGACACGGCATGCCACACGGCCGTGTCACCTGAACACGGGTAGGAACACGGCCGTGTGCCTACCCGTGTCTGCGATGTATAAAAAGGAAAAAGTTGGGAAACCCTAGCATTTCATCTCCTTTCTTCTGCCCCGAAATTCCTGAGAGGGTTCTTGGCTGGAGGAGGAGGAAGAGCTTGCCGGAGCCATCCTTGGAGGAATCAAAACGCCGCCACCGTCAAGGGAAAAACAATGCCGCCGCGAAGGAGTGCGAGGCTCATGGCCGGCCATGGTGGTACCGCTGGACTTGAGGTGAGCTTCCTCCCCTCTCCCTTGGTGCTAGATCTATAGTTATTATAGGAGAGACATCGACTCCATAGAGTCTTGATGGTGAGGAGGAGAGTTCTTAGGATAAGCCATGCCTAGATTTTAGGCTTAGTCTCCCTCAACCTTCTCATCCTTCAAAGTGGAGATGAGAGGGGTTTTCGTTGGGGGTTTGGCTTTGAAAGGAGAAATAAGGTTGGGTGTGATTTCTGGAGAAGTTTATGCGAGGTCGTTGCAAGGAAGAAGATGAACGGATGCCGTTCATCTCGCCTTAAGATGCGTGCAGAAATCTGATTTCTGCACGCGGCGACCTTCGTGGCCAATTTCGGAGGTGTTCTGGCCAGATCTGGGTGATCGACTCAACACGAAAGTCGTAGCCCTTGAAATTACCTTTCCAACGAGTGGTTGCTCGTTTCCATGCGATACCTGTAGCCACGGGAAAGCTGTTTCGAGTCCGCTGCGTTCGGGAAAATTCCTGTACAGGAAACTGTTTCCTGTACGTATTCGAGTTGAATTTCTGGTATGTTGCGACCAGATCTGGGGCATCGACTCAACACGAAAGTCGTAGCCCTTGCGAATACCTTTCCAACGAGGGGTTGTGCATTGTGATCGGATTCCTGTAGCTCCGGGAATCCCAGTTTTAGTATTGGACTATCCTAAGTTAATGCACTTGTTAAATTATAATGTTAGCACTCTTGCAATGATTGTGATTTGCTCATGTGATATCTTGCTCCCATATAACTATAATGTCGTTGTTACTATAATTTAGTATGGTTACTCATTTGGTTGTGTAATAAGGGATAACCATGCAATGGTAGAGAAATGGATTGGATGGGAAGGCTAGATATTAGGAGTTGCTATTGGTAAAGGATATATTTATACAAATTGGCGTTGAACATATCTAATGTACGTAGTGTTGAGGTGAAATCATTGAATAGGTGGGCGTGAACATGATGAACACTATGGGAAGAGTATTTTGTAACTGTAATCCGAGCCCAAGGGGTTTATTAACAACCGATGCTTAGAGTTGAAGTCTCCCTACGGGTAGCATCGAGTGAGTTGTTTTGGGGCATGTGATGTGCGACGATTCATCGTGTCGCGGTGTTGAGATAATGATTGTGGCAGGTCTACGGGTTCGCCAGTCGTCACACCGATGGGAGCCAATGATTAGACCTTGGGCGGTAGGGTTAGATACTTGGTGTCCATAACCCGAGATCTCCTCCGTGCCATGAGAACGGTTGGGCTTGCACCTCGTGCGTTTCCGAGGTTCCATCCGGTTCGAAATCAAGGCCAGGTTGGGCTGTGATCTTGGTGCACATTTACCCAAGACCCCTTCTGAGCCGTAGTACGCATGTGAGCTCCGCTGTTGTGTTCTTAGCGTTGAGGCGTACGGGGGCCTAGGATAGGTAGTGTGATACCACCTAGTAGTGGAGACGCCCGCTCCACTGTCGCCGTCTGGCCACGACGGACGACGCCTGAGAGGTTAGCTACCTGCTCGAAAAGTGGGAACTTCTAGTCTGTGTCGACATAGCAAGTTGCATGTGCGTGTGCATGGTTCGGTCATAGCATAACATTCATTTCATGTCATTCATTGCATACACAAGATCCTCATCGTATAAGTTTGTATGGGCACTCTTATACGATGAGTTACTTTACGATTAAGCCGATCCTTAACTTATAAGTTTGTATGGGCACTCTTATAAGTTAAGTTACTATTCTGATTAATTATACCTGCTGTCATTTACATGGATATTTGTAGAACTGCTAGTTGTGTAGCGTAGTTTATACTTCACCATATTTACTGTCTCCTGCTTGTTTACTTGCTTATGTATATATATTGTACCTGTATTCCTTTCTCCGCCCGGTGCCGAGGAGTCGCCGGGGGAGCGGATGTGAAGCCACTTAGTCTTATGACTAACGGTTGCTACGTCTTCCTTTTTAGGAGGAAACCCCGCAGGTAGAGTGGCAACGGACTACGCAGCAGGACAGCCAGGCCCGGAAGATAGGACCTGAGGTGGTGGTGCCATCGGCACCGTCAGTGACAGTAGTGAGTGTTTTCATGTAGCCGTTTGGCAAAACATTTCTAGACTCTTGTTTATTTGTACAAGCCTGTTGTGCTTGTTATCTTCCGCTATTTTTGGACTTTAACTTAGCTGTGAACTGAACTGCTTTTAGCTTTACTTTTCTGTTATGGTTGGGTTGGCAAAATTGTTGTGATATGGATTGTAGCCGGCGGAATAGGCGTCTTGTGGTAAAGGCTAACCCGTGTGTTAGTGCTACCGCAAGGCGGCTATTTCGGGCATAAGACTCCCCTCGTGCCGTGTGTTGTGTTCCGGGAGGGGGGTCTTACAAATGGTATCAGACTTAGCCGATCTTCACCTACAGCAGTCAGGTAACAATGGGCCACTCCCGTTCGATTAGTCGGTTTGAGGACAAACCGACTTAGCGGAAGCAGTGGTGTGCCCATATGTAATTCACACTAAGTTGTCCAACTTTGACATTAGTTTTAGCCAACCTGACCCTAATTTGTACCTTGCGTATAGGTCCCAGCGCAGGTGGAGCCGGTTGGGGGCACTCCTACCCCTTCCGTTCCTTCACAATTCCAGCAGTCGGAGCTGGGACAAACGCTGTCAGGCATATTGGATGCATTTAAAGCCCAGCAAGCTCCGATGCAACAACAAGCACCAAGCTCCAACTGGTTGAGCACCTTCCGTGCCCTGTCCCCTCCTGCCTATCTTGGGACAGAATCGCCGGTGCGCACCGAGGAATGGCTTGTTACCGTGCAGGAATTGATGGCTGGCATAAGATGTCCGAACAGCATGGCAGTGACATTGGTAGTGACGCTGCTAGAGCTGCACGCCAAAAGGTGGTGGAAGTCCCTCATGGGCTCCATCTTCCAAGGGCAGTTGTACACGGACATCGGTTGGAACGAGTTCACCGAGGCTTTTCTGGAGCACTTCATCCCTTCTTCTGCTCGGGATGGACTTGAAGAAAAATTTCTGCAGCTGAAGCAGGGATCGAATTCGGTAACGGAGTACCAGAGGGAGTTCCAACACCTCGCTAGGTTTGCCGATTCCTATGAGTTGGACGATAGAGGCTACGCGAAGCGCTTCTACAAAGGGTTAAGGGACCCCCTGAGGCAGGCCCTTTTGTTTATAGCCGATGGAAGCCTGGCAGAAATCATTGACATGGCAAAGAGACTGGAGGCGGACCACATGGGATGTGGCAAGAGACCTGCGGAAGGAGTAATTGAAGTCGGCCCTAGTAATAGAAGGCGGAATGATCATGGCAGAGGAAGGGGAAACCACAGAGGCGGTCGGTGGGTCAACCGGAACTATCGGGTGGAGTACCCAACTCCGCAACCACTACCTTTACCACCACCACCGCAGCAGCAATATTATCAACAACCTGGGGGCCGACGTGAGATGATATGTTTTGAGTGCAACCAACCGGGGCATGTCCGACGAGTTTGCCCGCGACTGATCGGTGGTGCCCCTATTGCTCCCCCTCCAGTAGCTCCACGAGGACGAGGGCACATGCGTGGCCGAGGAAGAGGACCACCAGGGAGAAATCAAGGACATGCACGGGAGCATGTATTCGCATTGGATATGACTCAGGAGAGAAATCCGCAGGAAGTCATCACCGATACGTGCAAAATTGTTTTAATATTATATGACTTGTTAGATTTATGATACAAATGATACGCGCTATTCTGAATAGTGATTACCCTTTTGGAACCTAGGCACTGTCGTGGTTAGCGGGAGACCCGCCTATACGTTATTTGACACGGGTGCGTCTCACTCGTTCATTTCGGAGGACTTCGTTAAGGACTTGGAGGGAGTGCAACACTTCACGGGCATTACTCAAAGGGTGCGCCTTCCGGACGGCTCTGAGATGACGTCGTCAGCAAGTTGCGACTTCGACACCCTTATTGGAGGAAAGTTCTTTGAAACTCCGGCTACAGTGTTAAGAATCCCGGAGTTCGATCTCATCCTGGGCATGAAGTGGTTGGACTGGCACCACGCCAGGATCAATTGTGCGGAGAAGCAAGTTATGTTAAGGCATGGAGACTCGGAAGTCATCTTCCAAGGTATTAAATTCGCACCCCGTAAATTATTATCTTCAATCCAAGTTATGAAATCTCATATGGAAGGGGACGAGGTCTATGTAATTTGCTTCGAGTTGAAGAAATTGACATTAGAGGTCAAGGATGTGCGGGTGGTGCGAGAATTTCCCGAGGTATTTCCCGAGAAATTGCCAGGACTACCCCCGCATAGGGAAGTGGACTTCCAAATCAAGCTAATTCCGGGTGCCAAGCCCGTTTCGTGAGCTCCATACCGAATGGCTCCGAAGGAACTTGCAGAGTTTAGAGTTCAGCTTCAGGAATTGGTGGAAGCAGGGTTCGTTCGCCCAAGCTCGTCGCCTTGGGGAGCGCCCGTTTTGTTCGTCAAAAAGAAGGATGGCACCTTGCGGTTATGTATTAATTATCAAGAGTTGAACCGGTTAACGGTGCGGAACACCTATCCCCTACCGCGCATTGATGAATTATTCGATCAATTGTTGGGATCGTATTGTTTCTCCAAGTTAGATCTGCGTTCGGGATATTATCAGCTGAGGATACAAGAAGATGACATTCAGAAGACGGCGTTCAGTTCGAGATATGGTTTGTATGAATTCACCGTGATGCCGTTTGGGCTCACAAACACCCCTTCCGCCTTTATGAGCTTGATGAACAAGGTGTTCGGCCCTTATTTGGACATCTTTGTCATCGTGTTCATCGATGATATCCTAGTCTACTCCAAGACTGAAGCAGAACACGCCGAACATCTAACTTTAGTGCTGAGGAAACTAAAGGAGCACACTTTGTTTGCCAAGTTCAGCAAATGTGAGTTTTGGCTTCGAGAGGTCGCGTTCTTGGGCCATGTGATTAGTGGGGCGGGGCTAGCAGTAGATCCGGCCAAGGTGCGGGCCGTGAAGGAGTGGTCGCCATTGAAGTCAGCGGCCGACATACGAAGCTTTCTTGGACTTGCCGGGTACTATCGCAAGTTCGTGAAAGGCTTCTCGAAGATCGCCCTTCCCCTTACTACGCTGACCAAGAAGGGTGTGCCGTTTGAATGGACACCCCAGTGCGAAGCTGCATTCCAAGAGTTGAAAGACAGATTGACGACTGCACCCATCCTAGCTCTTCCATCTGGGAAGGAGGGCTTTCAAGTTTACACGGATGCGTCGTATCAAGGGATGGGAGCTGTGTTGATGCAGAATGGGCATGTGATCGCTTATGCTTCAAGACAGTTGAAGAAGCATGAAGCCAGCTACCCGGTGCATGATCTAGAGTTGGGAGCGGTGGTATTCGCCTTGAAGATGTGGAGGCATTATTTATACGGCGTCCACTGCGAGATCTACTCGGATCACAAAAATCTGAAGTACGTTCACACCCAAAAGGAGTTAAACTTGAGACAGCGGCGATGGTTGGAGTTCTTGTGCGACTATGATTTCACCTTGAACTACCACCCCGGGAAGGTTAATTCCGTAGCTGATGCCTTGAGCCGGAAAGCGCCGGAAGCGAGCACGGAATCCCGCTTGATGAGGATGGAGTTAATCCGGACGCTGCAAGAGATGGAAATCACTTTGGTCTTTAAGAATCAACCGGAAGAGTATACCGAATATTTGGCTGCGATGAGTATAGTTTGCAACATACGAGACCGGATCCGTACGGAACAAAAGAAGGATGCGGCTTTAACCCCGGCTTTCAAGTCAATGGAGGATTGGACTACGGAAGAATACTACCTAAAAGACGGCCTCGTCCATTTTCGTGGCCGGCTTTACATCCCCGAAGGTGACAACATTCGGGAGGATATTCTAAAGGAGGCCCATTGCTCCAAGTACTCGGTGCACCCGGGGATCGCGAAGATGTACACCGATTTGAGAAAGACGATGTGTTGGCCGGGCATGAAGAGGGATGTCAAGTACTTTGTTACTCATTGTGTGGCCTGCCAAATGGTTAAGGCAGAGTGCCGAAGCCCCGGTGGAATGCTACAGTCGTTGCCCATCCCCGAATGGAAATTTGAGGACATCTCCATGGACTTCGTCCACGGGTTACCTCGCTCGCGCTCGGGGAATGATTCTGTGTGGGTGATAGTTGACCGGTTGACCAAGGTAGCCCGATTTATCCCAATGAAGAAGGAGGCGCAAGTGGGCGTCTTAGTGCGTCTCTTTGTGGAACAATTTGTGCGGTACCCTGGTGTGCCAAAGACGATCGTCTCCGACCGGGATGGTCGGTTTACTTCAAGAGAATGGAGGGCTGTACAGGCTTATTTGGGCTCGCGCCTCACCTTTAGCACAGCCTTTCACCCACAAACGGACGGGCAATCTGAACGAACCATCCGAACATTGGAGGACCTATTGAGGTTGTGTGTGCTAGATAAAGGAGAACCATGGGAGAGGCTCTTACCTCTCGTGGAGTTCTCTTATAATAACAGTCATCAAGCTAGTATTGGAATGGCACCTCATGAAGCTTTGTATGGAAGGAGGTGTAGAACACCCTTGTCCTGGGTGCAAGACGTAGATCCGAAGACATTGGGAAATGAGTATATTGATGACACGGACGCGGTGGTTAGGTTGATCCGGAATCGAATGCTAGAGGCTCAAAGCCGACAGGCGAAATATTACAACGCAAGGCACCGTATCGTAGAGTTTCAAGTGGGTGATAAGGTGTTCCTGAAGATTCGACCGATGCACGGAGTGTCACGAGTACGTGGAGTCAAGAAGCTCAGCCCAAGGTATGTTGGGCCCTATGTTGTAGTGGAAAGGATTGGCCCTCTGGCCTATCGATTGGAGTTACCACCGGAGCTGGAGAACCTTCACGACGTGTTCCATGTATCGTCGCTTCGGAAGGCTTTGTTGCGACCTGAACAGTATATCCCCACGGCGGATGGTGCCGTGGCGTCTGATAGGTCTGTGCGACTGGAGCCGGTGCGGATCGTTGATAACGAGACAAGGACCTTGCGCCGCAAAAGTGTTCCCTTGGTGAAGGTGCTATGGTCTAATCACGGGAAGGAAGAGTGCACATGGGAGCCAAGGGATTTGATGCAAGAGCGTTACCCGGAATTATTTACTCCAGGTAAAAATTTTATTTGAAAGCATAGTTCCCTTTTTATGTGTTTCACTCCCATAGCCTTACCCTGATTTCGGGGACGAAATCTTTTATTTTGTTTATAGGATTTGTAACGTCCCAATTCGCGCTAGGCCCCTTGATTGCGTATTTGAGTCAAGGGGGCTGTGGTGAGCCCAATGGGGGATGTGGGTGAACAGGTGCGGACGTGCGGGAAATGAGGAAAACAAGGCAAAACAGCATTTTTGGCTGACACAGGTATGGACACGGCCGTGTCCATACCCGTGTGCCTCATAAAAATAGGTTTACCAGTCAGAGAGGTACACGGGCATTGGGACACGGGCGTGTCCCTAGCCGTGTGCCAAGGACACGGGTCGGGACACGGCCGTGTCTCTACCCGTGTGCCGCAACGCTGACCCGGCAGAAAGTGGTTCTGGGAGGAACACGGCCCTAGACACGGCATGCCACACGGCCGTGTCACCTGAACACGGGTAGGAACACGGCCGTGTGCCTACCCGTGTCTGCGATGTATAAAAAGGAAAAAGTTGGGAAACCCTAGCATTTCATCTCCTTTCTTCTGCCCCGAAATTCCTGAGAGGGTTCTTGGCTGGAGGAGGAGGAAGAGCTTGCCGGAGCCATCCTTGGAGGAATCAAAACGCCGCCACCGTCAAGGGAAAAACAATGCCGCCGCGAAGGAGTGCGAGGCTCATGGCCGGCCATGGTGGTACTGCTGGACTTGAGGTGAGCTTCCTCCCCTCTCCCTTGGTGCTAGATCTATAGTTATTATAGGAGAGACATCGACTCCATAGAGTCTTGATGGTGAGGAGGAGAGTTCTTAGGATAAGCCATGCCTAGATTTTAGGCTTAGTCTCCCTCAACCTTCTCATCCTTCAAAGTGGAGATGAGAGGGGTTTTCGTTGGGGGTTTGGCTTTGAAAGGAGAAATAAGGTTGGGTGTGATTTCTGGAGAAGTTTATGCGAGGTCGTTGCAAGGAAGAAGATGAACGGATGCCGTTCATCTAGCCTTAAGATGCGTGCAGAAATCTGATTTCTGCACGCGGCGACCTTCGTGGCCAATTTCGGAGGTGTTCTGGCCAGATCTGGGTGATCGACTCAACACGAAAGTCGTAGCCCTTGAAATTACCTTTCCAACGAGGGGTTGCTCGTTTCCATGCGATACCTGTAGCCACAGGAAAGCTGGTTCGAGTCCGCTGCGTTCGGGAAAATTCCTGTACAGGAAACTGTTTCCTGTACGTATTCGAGTTGAATTTCTGGTATGTTGCGACCAGATCTGGGCGATCGACTCAACACGAAAGTCGTAGCCCTCGCGAATACCTTTCCAACGAGGGGTTGTGCATTGTGATCGGATTCCTGTAGCTCCGGGAATCCCAGTTTTAGTATTGGACTATCCTATGTTAATGCACTTGTTAAATTATAATGTTAGCACTCTTGCAATGATTGTGATTTGCTCATGTGATATCTTGCTCCCATATAACTATAATGTCGTTGTTACTATAATTTAGTATGGTTACTCATTTGGTTGTGTAATAAGGGATAACCATGCAATGGTAGAGAAATGGATTGGATGGGAAGGCTAGATATTAGGAGTTGCTATTGGTAAAGGATATATTTATACAAATTGGCGTTGAACATATCTAATGTACGTAGTGTTGAGGTGAAATCATTGAATAGGTGGGCGTGAACATGATGAACACTATGGGAAGAGTATTTTGTAACTGTAATCCGAGCCCAAGGGGTTTATTAACAACCGATGCTTAGAGTTGAAGTCTCCCTACGGGTAGCATCGAGTGAGTTGTTTTGGGGCATGTGATGTGCGACGATTCATCGTGTCGCGGTGTTGAGATAATGATTGTGGCAGGTCTACGGGTTCGCCAGTCGTCACACCGATGGGAGCCAATGAGTAGACCTTGGGCGGTAGGGTTAGATACTTGGTGTCCATAACCCGAGATCTCCTCCGTGCCATGAGAACGGTTGGGCTTGCACCTCGTGCGTTTCTGAGGTTCCATCCGGTTCGAAATCAAGGCCAGGTTGGGCTGTGATCTTGGTGCACATTTACCCAAGACCCCTTCTGAGCCGTAGTACGCATGTGAGCTCCGCTGTTGTGTTCTTAGCGTTGAGGCGTACGGGGGCCTAGGATAGGTAGTGTGATACCACCTAGTAGTGGAGACACCCGCTCCACTGTCGCCGTCTGGCCACGACGGACGACGCCTGAGAGGTTAGCTACCTGCTCGAAAAGTGGGAACTTCTAGTCTGTGTCGACATAGCAAGTTGCATGTGCGTGTGCATGGTTCGGTCATAGCATAACATTCATTTCATGTCATTCATTGCATACACAAGATCCTCATCGTATAAGTTTGTATGGGCACTCTTATACGATGAGTTACTTTACGATTAAGCCGATCCTTAACTTATAAGTTTGTATGGGCACTCTTATAAGTTAAGTTACTATTCTGATTAATTATACCTGCTGTCATTTACATGGATATTTGTAGAACTGCTAGTTGTGTAGCGTAGTTTATACTTCACCATATTTACTGTCACCTGCTTGTTTACTTGCTTATGTATATATATTGTACCTGTATTCCTTTCTCCGCCCGGTGCCGAGGAGTCGCCGGGGGAGCGGATGTGAAGCCACTTAGTCTTATGACTAACGGTTGCTACGTCTTCCTTTTTAGGAGGAAACCCCGCAGGTAGAGCGGCAACGGACTACGCAGTAGGACAGCCAGGCCCGGAAGATAGGACCTGAGGTGGTGGTGCCATCGGCACCGTCAGTGACAGTAGTGAGTGTTTTCATGTAGCCGTTTGGCAAAACATTTCTAGACTCTTGTTTATTTGTACAAGCCTGTTGTGCTTGTTATCTTCCGCTATTTTTGGACTTTAACTTAGCTGTGAACTGAACTGCTTTTAGCTTTACTTTTCTGTTATGGTTGGGTTGGCAAAATTGTTGTGATATGGATTGTAGCCGGCGGAATAGGCGTCTTGTGGTAAAGGCTAACCCGTGTGTTAGTGCTACCGCAAGGCGGCTATTTCGGGCATAAGACTCCCCTCGTGCCGTGTGTTGTGTTCCGGGAGGGGGGTCTTACATGCCAAGTGGTGTAACTAGACCTCGTCCCACCATAACCTCGCCTCTCCTTCTAATAAGAAGGTGGCCAAAGTGACCTTTTCAGTTTCCTCCGTCCTGATCGCCGTCAAAATACGTTTGACTCGCAATAACCAGTCCTCTGCCTGCATTGGGGATCCTAGTCCCGTGAACGTCGGCGGATTGAAGATCATGAATTGCTTCAATTGTCGTTTAGCTGCTCATGATCCAAAGCCTCAACCGGTTCGGGTTGGACACTAACACGATCTGGCACAACTGCCGACAGCGTCTGCCCGGTCGGCCGAATCATCGCAAATAGAGCCTCAACAAATAATCGAACAGATTCCGCAGATGGAGGAGGTGTTGGCACCTCAGCTGGTACCGCACTCTCATCAGAGCGCTTGGGCTCAAATAGCCCAGCACCACTACGAGTCACCTATGGGTGGACAAGACACACATTAGCGATAATACGCAAGCAATAACAACAAAGTAGGAACGCGCAGATTCCTCAAACAAGTGTATTTGCATTTCTTAGTGAATATTCCAGAGTTCACTAGCATTACAGCGGTTCGCACAGACACGTGCTCGCCACCCCCACAAAAGAATTCGACCACGAATTTGAAAAAGGAAGACCGAGACAAGTTGATACCAAAATGTAATGACTCCACCCGTTAAATAACATATAATAGAAGGTCCGGCCGGGGACCCACACTATATGCTACAAACAGACGGTGAGGTCACAGTATAATACCATCAACGCATCCTAACACAGAGCATGCTAGCGGAATAGATACACAATAAGCTGAACTCTTAGCAGGAATATCCACCAGATATATATAAACCAACGTTATATACAACCACTCAAATGAGGGGATAGAGAAAACTACAGTTTGTCCTTAAGGCCATACAATTCCTCTTTAAACAGTATGGATTACAGACATCGGCGCGCAGGCCGGCTATACATGAATAAAATAAAATACAAAAGCTAGCCTTCAAGGGCTAGCAGCAATAACAAGAGCCGAAACAACAGTAGCAGGGGCATCAGCCCTTCATTTTCCGCTCGGCTCTCCAGTACCTGCACAGGGACAATCCACCCAGAAGGTGGCATACAAGGCAACGGTCAGCATTCAGCTGACCAATTTATAACAATACTACCCCTTTCCCGGGGCAGAGACATTCCTTCCTTGAAGAGCAATATAGCAATTGACAGATAATATACATATTGTGCTGTCACGCACAAGCAATCCATAACAACCGTTGGCCACCCGACCCAACGATCTGTGCTCTCAGGCACACTTTTGGGTACACCGGCGAATCGGGATCAACACCATTGAGCATTTAGTCTTAATGGCGCGCAGGCCTAAGACTCTCATTATGCTAATGACGAAAGCCCAATGCCTTGACACTTCCTTGTACAGAAAACATAACGCAGGTACAGATCCACCACCCCCATTGCTCAACTCGCCTTGCCCTCACCAAGTACATCGTACTTGCGGCTATAATAAAAGGAGCGGGTCGGCTTCACCTTTCCTGTTCCACACGAGGCCTTTTAAAACTCGCAGCTCCCAATCTCCATAACGTCCGCCAAGGACTTATGTCACAATAGCCACACTGTCCAACTAGGATTGGCTTCATCGTCCATCAAGGACTGGCTACATCGTAGCCACAACACAAACATCACAAGGGTATTATCCTTGAGTTCCACATTCCAGTACTTCCTGCTACTCCCCTTAACAGGCATAACCCAATGACCCCACTAACTACACAAGTATACATAAAGTATTCTCCGGTGCGTAAATGCAACATCACCAATCAAGACCAACATGTCCAGATGGGCTTCACACAGCATGCCTATCCCATACTACACTTTTCCGGGTCTATATGAAGACTCAATAGGGGATAGCAACTATGAACTCACCGGAATCACTCACTCATTCCACCTTTTGGTGGAGAGGATTCCTTACTCATGCATAAAGAAGGACTTCACATGTCCAAGAAGAAAGATCGTTACCCTTGATGATCTCTTGGGAGCCATCAAAAATCTGGCCGGTTGGAAAGCACCGCAGCAGCTTTGCCTCCACTAAACTAGCCTCGGATCTTGAATCGGACCGCGAGAGCACCACCAAAGCCTTTCTCTTTTCCTCCTTCTCCTTCCTCCAAGCTCTCTCTCTTTTTCTCTCTTGATAAGAATGAGAGAAGAGGCTATCACTTAATCTTATCACTGCATGAAAGGACCTGGGCCATTGGATCCAAATAGAAATAATTGGATGGCCATGATCTGCGCAAAATTCCATATTAAACTTGACACGGCCTGTGACATGCCCGTATACTAGGCCGTGTCCCCCAAGCGGTGTACGAACCGACTCAAATTGAACCAGAAAACGGGCTCCACATGCCCGTGTAACAGGGAAGACACGCCCGTGTCAACTTTGACACGGCCGTGTGACTGGTCGTGTCACCCTTTATAACACAAGCCCAAATCACCCGAGAAGGACACGGCTAAGGCACACGCCCGTGTCCATGGCCGTGTTCCCATTACGCCCGTGTCACAGGCCTTGTTCCACACTCAACGCCACTCAACGCAATTCCTCTCAGTGCCACTCAACGCCACTCAATATTCTCCCGAGAAGGACATGCCCTGGGACATGCCCGTATCCCAGAACGTGTCGTCTCTCGACGATCAGTTCTCGAGAACTCGAGTCGACGCCTATAGAAAAGGACACGCCCTGGGACACGCCCGTGTCCCAGGCCGTGTGCACTGGACACGCCCGTGTCCCAGGCCGTGTCACCCAGCCTGACTCCATCTTAAGATTTTTTGGGTGTTACACTCGGTCGCCATACTGGCGAGGGAGAGAACTTTTGCCAGCTTCGGGCTGCTCTTGTAAGGAGGATGGGTGGGGATATTCTTCTCCCATAAATAAACAACTTCATGATTAGAAAGCAAGACGAAGGAATAATAAACGTAAAATTAAAGAAGTGTGAGTCTACCTTTACCGAGAAGCATAGGAAGGAGCGAGTCTAGGCCCCGCCTCAGGAAATGGACTTCGAAGTTCTTTCCTGTAAATAAGTCACAGAGGACTTTTTCCACACCGCCGACTTGGGGAGACATGTAGAATATCTCGGCAGGCAACACGGGCACGAGCGGGACGCCCCCTAGGTTCCCGTGGATGAAGATGAAGTTGGTAAGCCAATGGTGATTTTTGTTGGGCGTCTCGTACACCTTCAGGCCCTGCCCTATGAAGTACGAGACGCCATCATTATTAGCGTGGTTGATGAATAGCTTGCGGAAGATGGTAAGGCTGAATTCAATGGGCTTCCGGCGCATATAACTGGCGCAAGCAACCAAAACCCAGATGGCGTTCGGATTTAGTTGCGCAGGGATGGCGAAAAAAATACTTCAATACCATTTTAACCTCTGGCCAGAGGGGAAGTCTTAGCCCCGCCTCAAAGTGCGAGACGGGGAGGGCGAGTTTGCCAGGGTAGAAAGTGTTGATCACCTCGCCGATCTTTAGAGGCCGTGACTCGAACCCCTTCGCCAGAAATTCGTAAGTGAAGAATTCGTTGTTTTCCTCAAATATTTTGCCTGGGGGAATGTCATTGTCGGCAAATCTCCTTCCACACCGTCTGTGCCCCTCACCCTCCTCAGGCTTCTTCTTTCCCATTATAAGCGAGACGGTACAATAAAAAGGGGGCAAAGAGGGAATGGTGAGAACAAATCACGAGACGAGGTAGGTGAGAGAGAAAGATCTGAGACGCAATAGGGGTGATGCAGCGCAGGTGAATCATTTTGGTCTTCCGGTGGGGATATTTATAGTGGATAGTGAAAGTAGAAAAATGGGCGGGAAAAGCATGGAGGAAGTCAGAGAGTCAGCCGGCATTTCATGTTCTCTCTCCTAACCTCGAATCGCGTTGGATACGGAGGGCTTTTCCAGCAAGACAGAACAAAAAATAAAATAAAGGAAAAATCAATCAATGGAACATAGTTATGATAATTAATCCCAGTAGAGAGAAATTAACAGGATATCAATGTTATTAATTGTTCCATTCCGCACGAGGTGGGCATCCTGTTCGCAAGATTTAAATTTTAGGCGAGACAACAGGATAATATAGACTACAGAATTACGTATATAATCAAATGGGCGAGATTATTAAATAGGCGAGATGAGGCAGAGGGTCTTCGGTTCTTATGCCATTTCCAGCACCCTCCACCGCGAGACCCCACACACAGGGGCCGAACCGGGATGTGGAAGGTGCGAATAACATCGAGACTATGGCGCTCGAGATGGATTTGCTGGTCGACCTCGCTTATAATGACCCGAGGTTCTGTCTCGTCTATCTCGATTCCACCGTCAACCTCGGAGGAGAGATGGGCGCATTCAATCTCTAGCCAATCAATATGCCTGTTAATAGCCTACTTGTCTAGTTCCATCTTGCGGATGATGTGTATGTGCTTTCAAAACATTTTGGCCGTCCTGCGCTTCATCTCCACTGGATCCATCGGATCGCCCATATAATGTTCTATTTCGTTTAGGTAAGGATGAGGCGAGAAGGCGGGCTGACCATAGATGTCCCTTGCTGGCAAGTCGATCTGAATGCCTATGCAGAAAGATGCCCAAGGTCAGGATGAAGGGTGTTCTTGCGAGAAGGCTTGGAAGCGGCGAGCGGCACAGAGAAGCAAGTGGGAAGGTCTAGTTAATTTACCATTATTGCGAGAGCTCCCAACAAGATTGGAAGGGTTCTCACTCTTTGTATTTAGAGGGGTGTATTTTTGAGGGGAGTCGTAGTCTTCGCGATGGACAACGGTAGTATCAAGCGGGTTTACCGGTTGGGGATGATGGACGAGATCTCCCTAACGAAGCATGAAATGAGTAAATGAGAAGATGAAAAAAAAGATAAAGGAGGGGCAGGAGCAAAAATTCACCTCTCTCTCCTCAAGAGACGTGGGAGGAGTGGTACGAATTTTCAATGATGCTGGAGTGGGCTCCTCGACCGAGAAGGGGGTCCAGCAGTTTTCACTTTCTTCGGGCAAGACAACGACGGTAATTGAGCAGGGGTGCAAACAAAAGTAGGGTCCAGAGCAGCCATATTGGCCTTGTTTTATTTGCGCACCATTGCGAGACGCTCGCGAAAACTCTGGTTATGAGACATGACGACGAAGGAGCAGATAAAGATGTGAGATAGGGGGAACTCTCTATGCAGGGTAAGTGTCATATATTTTTTTGCTCCTGAGGGGGGCCCCGCAAAAGATTCTCTCATAAATGAACTTTAATGCCACGAGCCTCGGTTGGACTTTCTTTTCAAGCTTGAGGCAACCTCGAAAAGAGCGGGGATTGTGTACAACCTTGGGCCTGCTGGAGGTTACTCAAGGAAAAGCGATAGGGGTAAAAGATTGCATAGGAGAGAGGGAGTCATAGAGTAGGGCACTCGTAAGGCTAGAGAGAAGTAGCGGAGTAGCAGAGAGCCATGTCGCAAGGCGAGAGAGGATTAGTGGAGTAGGGGAGAGCCCTCTCGCAGGGCGAGAGGGAGTAATGGAGCCGGCAAGATGAGTTACTCGCGGGGCAAGATGAGGTAGGATGGGGAGAAACTCTCGCCTGTGGGATGGCGTTTTCATCGAGCGCCCGTTCGACGATGGGTCTAGCACCGGTTTGAAGACTAGTCAAGCGTCGGTCCAGTTAAAGGGCATTTTTTTTACCTTTTTAACCCAAGGTATGGGTTCTATTCTTTGACCTCATGTAATTTTACTCTTTTTCCCTTGGTGGTCAACATATAACCCTTCAGAATAGCGGAGTTTGGCTGTTGGCACACCCAACCCAGGGTATTTTGGTAATTTCAGGTCGGTTCAGTTTGGTTATTGGCAGGTCAAACTCAGAGGACTATAAATAGACCGCTAAGGTGCCTTGAAGTGTTTGTTGAACCCTTTCTTCTTCTTCTTATTCCACTAAGGCACCTAGCTCAGCACTGGCTAGGGAGCGGAAGAATTGTTAGTTCTTCCGAGTAAGAGGTTGGACCTCCGAGCTGAAGCCCATGGCCTTTTTCTTGTTCTCGAGACTCTCGTCAAGGATGGAATTCAGGAAGAGTAGGTGTGAGCTGCAACTCTCTATCTGAACTTTAGGTGAAGTCGGGATTATGGCTTCAACAGTTTCAGCTGCCCCAAGATTTAAAATCCATAAGATTTGAAGTGAATTTACTGAAACAAGACATCACAAACTTCTTTGAAAAAGGTGCAAATGCTGAGGTCTATCTTGCAAAACAGCAAGTAGAGTCAAAGAAGATTTTAGAAGAAACTGCAGTATAATAAGGCTTTGTTCTGGAAAATCAGAAGAGATTGAATGATAATCTCATAGAAATGCATGACATTTCTTTGACAATGCTTGTTGAACAAACAACAGCTTTGGAAAACAATATTACCTCTATATCAGCTGCTACTAAAGCCAAACTCTCAGTTGAATTAGCTTCTCTAAGTACAGCCATAAAGGATTCAAAAAAGGCATCATTGATGAGATTAAGAAATTTAAAACTTATTACACCACTCGGACTCATCATGTTGTTGATCAAGTAAGATTTCAAAAGGATGATATAAGAGATCACATTGCAAGAGAAGTCATAAAGGGAGAGAGGGTTATGATAAAATCCAGTTCTGATTATGTTAAGTGGACTTCCCATAGCATCAGAGCTACTCTTGCCTACCCTCCACTATGTGATGATGATCAGATAGCTGAGTCTGGCTGCCAACCAGCTCAGTTGGAATGGATTCCTCCAATTACAGAATAGATAATATATTATCCACCAAATTTTAAGGATATTCAAAGTGCAGTTCAAACCATGTATATTCCTCCACCTAATGCTCAGAATGTTATTTGTGAAGTGGTGGAGATGACTGATGATGCCCTGCTGAAGGAAACAGAGAACAAATGACTAAGAAAAGATTTAGAGAACATGCAGAGGCTAAGCTTGATTTTGAGTAGTGGAGTGCAACCTCTAGAAATATTGTACTCACAGTTTGGCAAGCAATTAACAATAATAGACATGACAAGGGAAAGTGGTACTCTGAGCAGGAATGGAGTAAGCACCTAAAGCAACAAGATGTTATCTATAAGTTTAGAAAAGATCAGAAAAATGGGGTGATTCCATCCACTGTTGTTGAACCAAGCAAATATTTCCCCAAGCCTTTCCATTACTTTGAAAGACAAAGACTTAAGGCTAAAAAACTTTCCATTATCAAGGGAAAAAATGCAAGAATGTAGCTGATGACAGTATGCCATAAGTTAAAGCATGTTGAAGTTGGTGACCGGGCGGTCTGTCTTGGCGGGTTAAAGACCGGGCGGTCTGGCGATTTCCCTTCAGCAGGTTGGTTGATGTGCTATTGCTGTCTTATAGCCGAGCGGTCTAGCTGTTTGTCTAAGTCGACTTGGATACCGAGCGGTCTAGCGGTCTCCACTGGCGATCTCTCTTTCTCTCTGGTAGTAGCCGTGCGGTTAGCCCTTCTGTCTAACCGCGCGGCTTGTGCGGTTTGTTCTGTATAGTCTGCCTAGTCCTATAATTTTTTAGTCCCACATCTCTTATTTGTATTCTCTCATATCTCTTCCATTCTATATAAGGGAGAGCATACCTTTGTAAGAGATACCTTTTTATTATAATAAAGTTTCAGTTTAAACTGTTTCCGGCTTATTTTAGCTCGATTCTAACATGGTATCAGAGGACTCGATTTTCTCCGCCTGATTCTGTGCGCCATCTCTGACCGCGTGACCTGTCCGCGCAGCTTGCTTCTTCTTCTCGCGACCTATTCTCGCGGCTTGTTTCCTTCGGTCTGTGCCCTATTCGCACGGTTTCTTTCTCTCCTTATCGTTGCCCTTTGTGTGGGCGACCTCTTTATTTCTCCTTCTTCTCTCTGTGACCTGTGCTTAGTCGCCGCGCCCTCCATTCTAGTGGCTCCTCTTTAGTCGCTCGGGCCTGTTGCCGCGACCTATTTTCTTTGTTCGCAATTTTTGCCTCCCAGCGGACTTCTCTCTGTTCGCGTGGTGTCTCCTTCTTCTGATCGTGCGGGCTGTTTTCTAGCCGCTCGATTTCTTTCCCTCTGCTTGTTTTTGTGGCTTGGTCATGGCTTTTCTGTCCGCTGGTGTGCTGTCATCGTGACAGCTGCAACTCTCTTTTTTTTTCTAACTGCTGCGATTTCTCTCTGTTCACGCGGGTTCTTCCTTGTTTTTCGGAATCTTTGCCGTTCTTCCTTAGCCGCTCTCTTTCTCTTAGTTCCCGCGACCTATCTATAAGTCGCAGCGGCCTAATCTCCTCTATGCGGCTCTTCCTTTATCCGCTCCTGCTTGTTAGTCGCCACGACCTCCGATTTAGTCGCGCGGCTTGTGCTTCCCTCTTCTTCCCCTTTTCCTTGCTATGCACCTTGGTCGCGGCCCTTCTTGCCGCTGGTGTGCTGTCACCGTGACCGCTGCAATTTTTGTTTCCTCCCTTTATGGCTTTCATATACTCCTCAGAGACGTTCGCTTTGGTGGTCACGTCTTCTGGTAGTGCCCACTTTGTTACTCAAGGAAAATGGCTGATCGACATCGGTGCTACTAATCATATGACCGACAATCTCTAGTGTTTTTCTCTCCTAGAAACACATGATCGGTTGCCCCCGGTTATTCTTGCTGACGGCTCTTCATCATCGGTCCATGGGACGGGGATACTTCATGTCACTCCGTCTCTTCGCTTGGCGGATACTCTCTACGTGCCCACGTTCCCGTGCAAATTATTATCTGTTACCTCTCTGTGCAAGCAATTACAATGTTCCATCACATTTACTTCTACTTCTTGCTCTTTTCAGGATCTGGACTCCCAACGGACGATTGCTACTGGGACTGAGAGTGGCGGCCTATACTTCTTGGACAACATTTCCGCTTTCTCCACCTTCTCCTCCACCTCCACAGATCTTCTACAATGGCATCTCCTCCTTTATCATGCTCCTCCACGTCTTCTTCGTCAACTTCTGCCCCAACTTCCTCAACAAAGTCCTCCGCTCAACTGTGAGGCCTGCCAGCTTGGCAAGCATCACCGCTCCTCCTTTCCTCCAAAACACGTTCGTGGATCTACCCGTCTGTTTTATCTCATCCACTCCGATGTTTGGGGTCCTTCTCCTACTCTTACGGTTGGTCGGGGTAGTTCATATTTTGTCACGTTCATTGATGATTTCTCTCGCTGTACGTGGGTGTATCTGTTAAAAGATCGCTCCAAATTATTCTCTGTATGGACGTCCTTCTATCTCATGATAAAAACTCAGTTTATTGTTTCTATTAAAGTTTTTTGATATGATAATGCTAAAGAATATATCAGTCATGACTTTTCTAACTTCTGCATGCAAAATGGGATTATTCATCAAACTAGTTGTGTCTATACTTCGCAACAAAATAGTGTGGCAGAATGCAAAAATCGTCACCTCCTCGATGTCGCTCGCACCTTGATGACCCAGATGCATGTTCCTCGCTCCTATTGGGTCTATGCTGTTCTCCTTGTCTGCTACCTTATCAATCACATTCCCTCAACGGTTCTACACGGAAAAACCCCATTCTCCATTCTGTATTCGGGCAAGGAACCATTTCCTCTCCCTCTCCAAATCTTTGAATGCACTGCCTTTGTGCATGCCCCTTCTGCCACCCGTGATAAGCTCGCCCCTCGCTCCACCAAATGTGTCTTTCTGGGGTACTCCACCACTCAGAAAGGCTATTGTTGCTTTGATCCCGTCCTTCGTAAGCAGTTCGTCTCTGCTGACGTCACCTTCTTCGAGAATACCTCATACTTATCGGCTGACTCCTCTCCTCTTCTCCCAGCTTCTAATTCTCCTATTGTTCCCTTCGTTCCCTCGTCTCCTACTGCGATCTACACCCCTACACCGTCTCCGTCCACTCCTCTCACTCCGCCTCTATCTCCCTCATCTCCACTGCCGTCACTCTCTACTCTCGGGCAAGCTCTCTCTGCCACGGATGCTCCGGATGCCGAGGGACCCGCTGACCTTGATCTTCCTATAGCTCTTCGCAAAGGGGTGCAGACGTGTACCCTACACCCCCTTGCTGCTGTTGTTTCTTATGATCATCTTACCCCTTATCGCAAGGATTTTGCACTGGCTATCTCTGCCACTACCACAACCCGCTCCTACAAGGAGGCCCTTGCTATTCCTCATTGGAAGATGGCCATGGATGAGGAAATGGCAACCCTAACAGAGCGGGGTACCTGGACTCTTGTTCCTCCTCCCTTTGGTACTGATGTTGTTGGCTGTCGCTGGGTCTTTGTGGTCAAATGTGGCCCAAACGGCACTGTGGATCGTTATAAGGCTCGCCTTGTTTCAAAGGGGTTTACTCAGACCTATGGGGTTGATTAATTTGACACCTTCTCCCCCGTGGTTCGTCTCAGCACTATCCGGGTCCTTCTCTCTGTGGTGGTAAATAGGGATTGGCCGATTTCCCAGCTGGATGTCAAGAATGCCTTCCTTTATGGTGCTCTTAGGGAGGCCGTCTACATGGAGAAACATCCTGAGTATGTTGCTCAGGGGGAGACACGAGTATGCTTGCTGAAGAAGGCTATCTATGGCCTCAAGCAGAGCCCTCGAGCTTGGTTTGACAAGTTCAGTGGCATCGTGGCGGCTGTTGGTTTTGTGCGAAGCTCTGCCGATCACTCTCTCTTTATTCACAAAACCCCCTCAGGGCTGGTTGTGTTTGCTGTGTACGTCGATGATATTGTTCTCACTGGCGAAGACAAGGAAGGGGTAGCCCGAACAAAGCGACATCTTCGTCAACATCTGGTCACGAAAGATATGGGCACTCCAAAGTACTTTCTCGGGATCGAAATCTCTCAGAAGCCCGACTCATTAGTTCTCTCCCAGCATAAATATGCCCTTGATCTTTTAAAAGAGGCAGGATTAACTGGAGCAAAACCTGCCAGATGCCCCATGACAACTAGAGAAGACAAAACCTGGACAGATGATTCGCCTCCTCTTTCAGATAGTTCGCGGTACAGGCGTCTGGTTGGTAAGCTCATATATCTCATAATTACCAGGCTCGACATTTCCTATGATGTGGGCAAGGTGAGTCAATTCATGCAAGCACCTAGGGAGTGCCATCTACAGTCCGCCTTGAGGATCTTGGAGTATGTCAAAGCTGCGCCTGGGAAAGGATTACTTTTTCAGAAGATTGGTCATCTGAGGGTTGAAGCATACTCAGATGTAAGTTATGCTGATGACAAAGGGGTTCGCAAGTCAACCTCGGTTTTTTGCACCTTTATTGGGGGAAATCTGGTGAGCTAAAAGAGCAAGAAGCAGTCTGTTGTCTCCAGGTCCAGTGTAGAAGCTGAGTATCGCAGTATGGCGTCGACCACTTGTGAGTTAAAATGGCTACGGGCTCTCATGCTAGATTTAGGATAGGTCTACAACCATCATCTACCTATGTTCTATGATAACAAGGCTGCCATATACATCTCCAAATATCCGATCTTACATGAAAGAACCAAGCACATTGAGGTCGACTGTCATTTCATTCGTGAAGAGATCTTAAAGGAACAAATTTGCACTCCCTTTGTCACTTCTGATAAAGAGCTGGCTGACATCTTCACCAAGCAAGTTTCTGCCTCGTTTCTTCATATTTGTGACAAGCTGTGCATGATCGATATATATGCTCCAGCTTGAGGGGGAGTGTTGAAGTTGGTGACCGGGCAGTCTGGCGGTTTGTCTTGGCGGGTTGAAGACCGGGCGGTCTGGCGGTTTCCCTTGAGCAGGTTGGTTGATGTGCTGTTGCTGTCTGGTAGCCGATCGGTCTACTTGTTTTTCTCAGCCGGCTTGTAGACCGGGCGGTCTAGCGGTCTCCACTAGAGATCTCTCTTTCTCTCTGGTAGTAGCCGTGCAGTTAGCCCTTCTGTCTAACAGCGCGGCTTGTGCGGTTTGTTCTATATAGTCCGCCTAGTCCTGTAATTTTTTAGTCCCACATCTCTTATTTGTATTCTTTCATATCTCCTCCATTCTATATAAGGGAGGGCATACCCTTGTAATAGATACCTTTTTCTGATAATAAAGTTACATTTTAAACCGTTTCCGGCTTATTTTAGTTCGATTCTAACAAAGCCATAATTAAATCAAACAAAGGCATTGTCATTAAGGTGCCAGATTAATATTAGAATATTATTTATTATCTATGAATTATGTAAATCTGTTAAAACATTTTTTAATCTTTGGACTGGTTAATTTTTGTTAAATGAAATGAAAATGTTCACTGGCTTTCTATTTTCTTTGTTTTGTTATCTAAATATAAATCTGTTGCTATGCTAAATCTTTAAAATTATATTTTTGTATTGTGGTATATATCATTGAATTGGGGTTATGACTTCTCCAAATAGGGGGAGATTGTTTGGTACATTTGGAATTGTGTACCTGATTTGGAGAAGGTCCTTGTCAACTCAATGATATACACAAAGTTGTATTTCATGAATGTTAAGTTTACATGTGCAGGATTTAAAGTGAAGAAATTGTCTAAGCACATGTGTATTGACACAATTTAATTATGTCGACACCTCAAAGACAGATTGTGTCGAGACAATCTCACTATCTCGTCATAAGGCAGCATCAAAAGATATCGACACAGCAGACAGATTGTGTCGAGACAATCTCACTGTTTCGACACAAGGAAGAATAATAAGATGTCGACATAGCAGACAAATTGTGTCGACACATTCTCACTATCTCGACACAAGGCAGAATCAGAAGATGTCGACATAGTAGATAGATTGTGTCGAAACAATCTCACTGTCTCGACACAAGGCAAAATCAAGAGATGTCGACATAGCAGATAGTTGTGTCAAGTCAATCTAACTGTCTCGACACAAGGCATTATTAAGAGATGTCGACATAGATTACGGGTGTGTCGAGACAAGTCAACTGTCTCGACACTTTCAGCTTTTAATGAAAATTATTCCAAGTTAGAATGTGTCGAGACTACTAAGATATCTCAACCCATGTGTTGAGACATCTGGAACAACTCGACACTTATGTTTCAGAATATGCTGAGTCAACACTAAACATGTCAAGAAAAGTCAGAACTGTCAAGTCTGTTGCAGAAAACTCATACTTCAACAGAAACATGTCAAGGAAGGATTTGATGTATGTTGCTGACGTCATTAAGAAGAATCCAACGATCTGCGAAGTCTATAAATAGAAGGACCTGCCTTCACAAAAAAGAAGGGGTAGAATCAAATAAAAAAAAGGGAACAACAGACAGATCAAATCATGCAATCAGAATTTCTCGTTCTACTATCTTCCAAGTCATAACCAGACGACATTTTCGAGAAAGAGTAAGAAGATGAAGGTCTTCAAAAAGGTCTTCAGATCCCTTTTACTAGGTTGATCTAAAGATCTAATTGTATCTGATCAACAACATCTTCAAGGTATTCACGCCGATCAACATAAAGAAGATTGCTGATTCAGAGATGGAACTTTTCAGTCTGCAGATCTATCAAGAACAAATCCAATTACAGTTGATTTGAAGAATCTGTGTAAACAGATATAATAGATTACATGTTTTTTGTTATTTGTGTTTTATATTATAACTTTATATTGTATGATCTCTTAGAGATTTTAGTGGGTAGGAGAATCTTTTCTTTGAAATTGTAAGCCTAAATTATAAAGGCTGAGATAGGGTTTTGGAGGGACCTGAGGTTGCTGGTATGGGTAAATCACTGAGTTGTAGGCCTATTCTATAAAGGCTGAGGTAGGGTTATTGAGAGCGCCTGAGGTAGGAGATTGAGGGAATCTCTTAGGTAGGACCAGTTGGTTTGAGTGTAGGTTTCTTGACAGAAGCTAAGCATGTAGGATCTTTGGATCTGATTTGAAAATGAGGAGCTATAACCTTATCTAGCACATTGCTAGTGAGTAAGAACGGGGAAAGTGGATGTACCATAGATAGGTGAACCACTATAAATTTTGTGTGTGATGTGTGTTGTGAACTGTTCTTTATTTGTGTTGTATGTGCTATAATATGCGATGGTATTATTGCTGTTAAATTAGAGACAAAAAATTGCAAGGAATCTTAAAAAGGTCACCTATTCACCCCCCTCCCCTTAGGTGACTATCTACCCATAGGCTTGACTTTTAGTTAGTATTGAAGCAGCTTGTTATTCTAGCAGTTCTTTCTCAGCATTATGGATTGATAGCATGTTTTGATTCTGGATTATCTGATTTGTTATTACTGTAGTATCATTAGTGTCTATGACTTCCAGTTTGTCCATACTGTATTCAACTACTGGGGCTGCCCTAGTGAAAAATTTGACAGTTTCACCCTTCATAAGATTTACTTCAAGTCTGATTGACTTAATTTCTGTAGATAGCTCCTTCTTGACTTCTTTGATAGTATCATCCAAAAATGTTTCCAAAGATCTCCTCTGCTCATCTAGTAGGCCCTTCAGCTTGGCAAAAAACATAGGAGGAATTTGATCCATCCTAGCTGAGGTGCCTTCATCATTAGTTTCTTAAACTGGCCTGACCTCTGCCCTGTGATCAGAGTCAGCCACAGTAAAGGCAGATGACTAAGCTTTCCTTGGAACACTCTCTTCCTTCTTTGACATGGAGGAGTCTATTTCAAGCACTTAAACATGAGCTAGGAGTTCAGATAGAAGCTCCCCTCAACATCTGCCATGCCCTCATTGGCATGCAGAACAACATCATCAGAAACATTCTCTTGAATATTTTCTGTAGTCTCTTGATTATTTTGGAGTTGCCCCCCTGACATTAGAGTCTCCATGAACTTTTCTATATACTTCTCCCCCTTAGTAGGTGCATCTTACATGGTGATAGTTTAACTTTCAAGACAGCCTAAACACCTAGAGGGGGGGGGGGGGGTGAACAGGTTCTGCTTATTTATAAAAACTTCTAGGCAGAATTCAATTCAATGACTAACAAAAGAATCACAGCAATCACAGAAAATAAAACATCACAGATTGCACAATGTTTTATAGTGGTTCCCCAAGGTCTGGGTACATCCACTTTCCCCCTTCACCTATCTAGCAGTATGCTAGATTCGGCCAAACTTCCACTAATCTAAGATCAATAGATCCTACAACTCAGAACTCAACTGGTTCCTACAACTCAGGCACAACAGCCCTACCTCAGCCTTGCCCCAAGGCCTACAACTCAGAGAAGATCCTTCTCCTACACTCAGGCAAACAGCCCTACCACTCAGAGTTCAACACTCCTACACTCAGCCTTTATAACATAGGCTTACAACTCAGATCTGTGTAAACAGATCCTACAGAAATATAGAAAAGTTTATCTAACAGTCTTGCCTAAATTGAGAGAGAAAAGGCCAAGACAATTCTTGATCAGCTGATGAAATCAACTGTATCTGAGCTTTCTTCAAAGCTTCTTGAATAAGAACTTAGCTGAGTTGATTTCCAAACAGCTTCTTGAGAATCCACTGGTGGTTTCTTTCTTCTTCTTCAAATTCTGGCTTGATCTCTCTCTATCCAGCACTTTGAATGATTCTTCTGAATTCTGGTTAGAACTCTTCTTTGATCTATCCTTAGATAGTCTTCTTAGATCTTCCGGTGAAGATCTTCTTAAGTGCCTAGCACTTTCTTGAAATGAATTGGATTGTAATCCTTCTCAACTTTTTGATTCTCAATAATAATTTCAAAAGTTAGTTTCTCCTTCTGAATCTGTCTATTTATAGACTTTCTTCATGGTAACCGGCTGATCCGGTTTCTAACCGTTTTCTGACAAATCTGACAGCTTCAGTTAACCGGTGGCAACCCACAGCTGTCAAGTCTTAAAACAAGTCCTGTGCCTTAGTCTTGAACCACAAGTTGTCGAGACAGTCTGTCAGAAAGTGTCGAGACCATCTGTCTATCTGTGTCGACACAATTGACTTTGGTGTCGACACAGTCTTCAGTGATGTCGACTAAGTTGCCTTTGAGTCGACACAGCTTCTTCTGAAAATAACTTGGTCTTGACTCTTCAGTGTGTTGACACAAGTCCTGTGTGTCGACACAGTTGTTGTAGAATCATAACTTAGTAAGTGTCGACTTAGCCTTCAGGTGTAGACACAGTCTTCTTTTAACTCTGCTGTAATGTGTCGACTTAATCACAATGTGTCGACACATTCTGCTGGTGTAGACAAACTTGAGGTCGACTATATACTTCTGAGTCGACACATCCTGCTGGTGTCGACAAACCTGAGGTCGACTATATTCTTCTGTGTCGACACATTTTCCCAATGTTGAGGTTGAGGCTTTTCTTCTGTGTCGACACAAATTCCCAATGTTGTGTCGACTTACTTCTTCTGTGTCGACACTTTTTCCCAGTGTAGTTGTAGACTAACTGCTATGTGTCGACACTGCTTCCCAGTGTTGTGTCGACTTACTTCTTTTGTGTCGACACTTTTTCCCAGTGTAGTTATAGACTAACTGCTATGTGTCGACACTGCTTCCCAGTGTTGTGTCGACTATTTTCTTCTATGTGTCGACACTTTTTCCTCTGTGTCGACACTTGGACTTAAAATTTTTCTGCATACTTTATCAATTCTTCACCTGCACATGTCAACTTAAAACAACATCAAAAACACCTTGATGTATATCATTGAGCTAGGTTGGGCTTCTTCAAATCAGGTACACATTTTCCAATGTACCCAACAATCTCCCCCTATTTGGAGAAGTCATAACCCTTATAGCCAATGATATACACCATTTATAAATAGTACTAAATGATGATATATGACATGACAGGAATACTTAATATAAACAAAACATAAAAACAATCCATCCCAGAATGCTCATTATAATATGCCAAACAACATTTTGTTTATAACTGGGTAATGTTTGATTACATTGTTCTACATTTAATGATTACATCACAACATTACAAAAACACTATGAAGGAACTAAAAACATGATCAGGATTGATCAGGCTCTCTTATGATAATCCCTTTGCCAGATTGAATTGTAGCTGTCACAGGAGCTTCTGATTCTTCAGCTATCTTCTTTCCTTTTTGATCAGCTTTCTTCTGAGCTTCTTCCTTGATCCTTTGCCTTTCAAAATAGTGAAAAGGCTTTGGGAAGTACTTGCTTGGCTCCTTAGCATCTGATGGCAGCCTTCCCAGCTTAGCTTTCCTTCTGAATTGTACTATTGCTTCCTGTCTTGCCTCATACTCTATCTCATTGTACCACTTCCCTCTCTCATGAACCTTGTCTTGTACAGCTTTCCATGCAGTGAGTATTATGTTCCTTGAAGTAGGACTCCACTGCTCATAATCTGGCTTGAGTGCAGCCTGCTCTCTGAATCTCTTCTTTGCAAATAGAGCATCTTGCTGTTCTTTCAGAGTAGCCTCTGGCTTATCAACCTTCCCAAAGACAATATTAGTAACCTCCTTTGGAGGACTATACATGCCTTGAACCTGCTGATCAATCATGTCAAAATCTGGAGGGGGGTAAATGACTTGGGCAATCTCAGGTTGATTGCCTTCAAGTAGATTTGTTTGTATTCCTGACTCAGCCACCATAGCATCATCACACAATGGGGGATATCCCAATGTGGCTCGGATACTATTGGTCACCCATTTGGAGTGCTCTGAGCCTGCATGAATTAGCATCCTCTCCCCCTTTATGGCTTCTCTAGATACATGATCTCTTAGATCTTCCTTTTGAAATCTGATTTGACCATCCAGATAATTCACACCCTCTTTAAAAAATGGTTTTAATCTTTGAAGCTTTTCAGATATTTCTTTTTGAGAGGTTGTGATGGCAGTCTTAACAGAAGCAATGGCAGCTTGAAAATTCTTATCAAATTCTTCCCTTTCTTTGGCTCTATCTGCAGGCAGACCTGGAACAATCTTCTTTACTTCCTCAATGATCTGATTATGAGATTCAGTTAAATTATCATTCATTCTTAACTGATTTTCCAATACATAGCTTTGCTTCAAAGCAATGTCATCCACCTTTGTAGTAATAGCCTCCTGTTGTTTAGCTAGATAAACCACAGCATTGCCACCCTTGTGGAAGCAATCTGTCATTTCTTTTTTATGCATGTTGACTTGAAACTGTATGGACTTTATATCTTGAGCTAAGTCAAACTGAAGTGACTTGCTATTTTCATCAACATACTTTTCCAGAGCCATCCTTTGTTCATCCAATTTGACCTGTAGATCTACCATAAATTTGTTATAATCAAAGGCTGGAGATACTTGTGGAGGTGTTGTTTGTAAAGCCTGCTTATAATTCTTGCTTCTTCTCTTAAAGACAACAAGTTTTCTTTTCTTTGCCATCCTGGCTCCTTCAGTGTCAGTTTCAGATGAAGTATCTAAATGAATTCTTTCTTGAGGAGGATGAATTGTATCTGTCCCAGTGACCTGTTGCTCAGCTTCATCAGCCACTGGCTCCCCCTCAACTTGTGCCTCAACTTCAGCTTCCTGGTCAATTTCCATACCTATTGACTTCTCAATTTCTTGTCCACCTCCTACTTTATCAGTAGTAGTATCATCATCAGGGAATAACTCCTCCAGAGTAAATTCCAGTTGAGCTGTAACTTCTGCAGCAGTTAAATCTTGAGATAAGTTTAACTGTGCTTCCTCTTGCACTTGTACTTCAGTATTTGTAGTATCTAGAGGAGGAGTGGACACTAGCTCTTCCTGAACCTGTGCATTAATAAGAATATGAGCAAAGTCTTTTATAGTAAAATACATTTGCTCCCCCTACACATGTACCTGATCAGGTGCAGATACATTTTGAGCAGGAGTGGAAACTGGCTCCCCCTACATTTGTGCAGGTGTTGACACTTGCTGGACTATAGTTGAGTCTGGCTGATCTTCAACCTGTGTCCTGAGTGGGTCTTCCTGTAGTTGTTCAGTTTCTTGATTTTGAGTAGGGGATTTCACAGGGGTGTCTGGCCTGCTCTCTTCAGGCACCTCCTTGGACAGCACCCTATCCCACCTAGAGAACAGTCTCATATCCATTCTTCTCATATGATTGATCTTAGTCCCTTGCAGTTGCTGCATCACTTCAGGAATCACTCGAGTGAGATATAAGCTCATGATCCTGGCCATGTTAGGCTTCTTGATTCCTTCTTTGATCTTGTCAAAGATCACTCCTGACCAATCAGTAGGAATTGTAAAAACAATCCTGGTCATAAGGCTGAACATATAGGCAGAAATCCTATCATGTCCACCTGTCTTGCAGAGGATCACTTTCCCAACTATTTCAGACAAGAACTTCCCTTACTGATTCATACCCTTCCTGTTGAATGCAGCTCCAATCTTCAAGCCTGAGTCCAGTCCACACCATTGAAGGGCTTCCCTTGTCTTAGAACTAGGAACTTCCTCTTCATTCTCAACTACTTGCAATTGAAGGATCTTTCTTAAACTTCTTTGAGTAATCTTCACCTTTGTCCCTTGTACAGTGGACTTAATCTTGAGGCCAGTTGAGTGGACTGATGCAGAGATAAAGAACTCGTGCACCTCCTTCTTCCAGATTTTAGTTGGTTCTGAGATGAGAAATTCTAACCCTGACTCAGAGAGGAGGGTGATAACCCCTTGAACATCTGGCGGCGCCTCTGTAAAGGCCTGGCGCACCAACTCATACCCTTCATTAATGTTGTCTTCAGTCCTTGGCGCCATCGATTCGTTGAGAAAGCTTGAGAGAAGAGAGAAAGATAGACTGTCGACACAGGGTTTTAGTCTCGAAAACCTTGGAAGCGTGTCGACAGAAAGAGTTTTTGACCTATTTATAGCTTTAGTTGAAAGAAGTTCAAAAGGCGCCAAAAACAGTCTAAATGTGTCGACACAGACGGAATGTGTCGACACAAACTTCTATTGTCTCGACATTACTTCAGCCTACTATGTGTCGACACCAATTTGTGGTTATGTCGACACCTTGGATATATAATAGAAAGACAGAAATTTTGTGTCGACTCTAAGGATAAGTGTCGACACATATTCTGTAAGTGTCGACACCATTATCCTGGTTGAGTCGACATTACATTTCTGGTTAAGTCGACAATATAACTCTTAAGTGTCGACACATATTCTCTGTGTCGACACAATATTTCTGACTTGTCGACATTATTTCTCTGAGTCGACACATTATTACTGAATGTGTCGTCACATTCTTACTTAGCCAATTTCTATTGTTATTACTTAACTTACTTAAATCCCACTTTAATTGCATTGTTAATGATTTTGTTAATACATTAATCAATGGTTAACATACCTAATTCAATTTTGAATTTATTGAATTTGGTTTCATCTAAAGGCTTAGTAAATACATCTGCTATTTGATAATCTGTTTTTACAAATTCCAATGAGATGTCTCCTTTTTCTACATGTTCTCTAAGAAAATGGAATTAGATTTCTATATGCTTAGTTCTACTATGAGAAACTGGATTATTTCTAATAGAAATAGCACTCTTAGAATCACATAAAAGGGGTGTTCTACTTACTTGAATACCATAATCCTTAAGCTGATGCTGCATCCATAATAGCTGTGCACAGCAGCTTCCAGCAGCAACATACTCTGACTCAGCTGTGGAAATTGCCACACTAGTCTGCTTCTTACTACTCCATGATATTAGTCTTCCACCCAGGAATTGACAAGTACCTGTAGTTCTTTTCCTGTCCTCTCTACATCCTGCAAAATCTGCATCTGAATAGCCTGTTAGTAGAAAATTTCTATTCCTAGGGTACCAAAGACCTAGATTAGGAGTGCCCTTTAGATATCTCAGAATCCTTTTGACTGCAGTATAATGAGATTCTTTAGGGCAGGCTTGGTACCTAGCACAGACACATGTTGCATACATAATGTCTGGTCTACTAGCAGTAAGATATAGTAGAGACCCAACTATTCCTCTATATAATGACTCATCAACAGGTTTTCCTGCCTCATCTTTGCATATAGGGATACTTGTTCCCATAGGAGTTCTCATGGTGGAGGATGACTCCATACCATATTTCTTAATTAATTCTTTGGTGAACTTAGACTGGGATATGGACAATCCATCATCAGTCTGTCTTACATGGAGTCCCAAGAAGAACTTAAGTTCTCCCATACTGCTCATCTCAAACTTCCCTTGCATAAGTTTGGCAAACTTTTTACAAAGGTTGTTTTCAGTAGATCCAAAGATTATGTCATCAACATAAATCTGAACTAAGATGATCTTACCTTTTGATTCCCTAAGGAATAGAGTTTTGTCTATCTTTCCTCTTGAGAATTTATTCTCAATGAGGAAGGTAGACAGGGTTTCATACCAAGCCCTTGGAGCTTATTTTAACCCATACAAAGCTTTCCTAAGCTTATACACAGAATCAGGTTTAAGAGGATCTACAAAACCTGATGGCTGCTCTACATATACTTCTTCTTTAAGATCACCATTCAGAAATGCTGACTTCACATCCATCTGGTATACTTTGAAGTCTTGGTAGGCTGCATAGGCAAGGAATATTCTGATAGCCTCCAGCCTTGCTACTGGAGCAAAGGTTTGATCAAAGTCAATCCCTTCTTCCTGCCTGTATCCTTTTGCAACTAACCTTGCTTTATTCTTCACTATTATCCCACTCTCATCTAGCTTGTTCCTATAGATCCACTTGGTGCCAATTATGTTGTGGCCTCTTGGTTTAGGAACAAGCTCCCAGACTTTGCACCTTCTGAATTGATTCAGCTCCTCTTGCATAGCATCAATCCAGTGCTGGTCTTGGATAGCTTCTTCAAACTTCTTAGGTTCCATCTGAGACAAGAAACTTGAATGCAAAACTGTGCTTTGATTTCTGCTTCTAGTTTGCACTCCTTGTCTTGGATCACCTATTATCTGATCAGCAGGATGATCTCTCAGATATCTTATAGCTGGAGGAAGATTCCCTTCAGGTTGTGCATCTCCAGCTTCTTCATTCTGCTGAACCTCTTGGTTTTCATCAGCTTCCATTATCTCTTGTACTCCCCCTGGACAGCAGTCTTCATTTTCCAATGCTCCATCTTCCTTTGAAGCTTCAGTAATGGAGAGCTTGTCCATCCTCTTGCTTATACCTGTTGAGTCATTTGATCTACAAGACAACTCACAATTGATTAATCTTGTTTCATCAAATACAACATGCACAGATTCCTCAACAACTTGAGTAGTTAAGTTGAAGACTTTATAGGCCTTACTATTTGTGTTGTACCCAACAAATATCCCATCCTGGGATTTGGCAGCAAACTTAGTCAAATATGACTTGCCATTATTAAGTATATAACACTTGCAACCAAAGATCCTAAAATAGGATAGATTTGGTTTTCTGCCTTTCACAATCTCATAGGGAGTCTTTCTGTGGCTTTTGGTGATAGAAGCCCTATTGATGACATGACAAGCAGTGTTAACTGCCTCAGCCCAAAAATATTCTGGGAGAGAGGTGTCACTCAAAGAGTTCTACCAGCTTCAATTAATGTTCTATTCTTTCTTTCAGCAATTCCATTTTGCTGAGGTGTTCTTGGTGAGGAGAACTCTTGGAAAATCCCAAAGCCTTTACACAAGTTTGTTATGCTTTCAGATTGAAACTCAGTACCATGGTCACTTCTGATTTTGACCACTGTACTATTCAGTTCATTCTGAATTTGCTTTACAAAATTAAGTAATACACTTGGGGTTTCAGATTTTTGTCTCAGAAAGAACACCCATGTAAATCTAGAATAGTCATCTACAACCACAAAAGTGTAGACCTTCCTACCTAGACTATGAACTGGCATAGGACCAAAAAGATCCATATGCAAGAGGTATAAGCACCTCACAGAATCCTTGTTTTCAAGGCTTTGAAATGAGGATTTTGTCTGCTTGCCCTTTTGACAAGCTGAGCATACCCCTTCCTTTATACACTTAACTTGAGGCCCATTCCTCACTAGTTCTTTACTAATGAGTTGGCCAATTGTCTTGTAGTTTAGATGAGCCAATCTCTTGTGCCACTTAACACAAAGGGAAGCATTGTCATCAGCTACAAGATAAATGGGGAAGCCTTATTTTCACATTCAAAATTAAGGCAATATACATTTCTCTTCCTATACCCAGTCAAAATGATCTCTTGATCACTTGACCTTTTGATATGACATCCATCCTTACCAAATGAAATGTCATATCCTAGATCACTCAGCTGCCTTATGCTTATTAGATTATGTTTCAAACCTTTTACATAGGCCACTTGGGTGATAGTAATTAGGTTAGAAGAAATGTTACCAAACCCTTTGATGACTCCTTTTTCAGATCCACCAAAGATCACTTTATGTCCATCTTTGACAGATGAATACTCCTTCAGCAGCCCCTTTGTTCCAGTCATGTGCCTGGAACAACCACTATCCAAGTACCATATAGGGGCATGGTTACTTGGATTCACCTGCAATACAGAATTACTTACCCTTAGAACCCAAGTAAGTCTTGGGTCCTTGGTTCAGGTTAGCATTAATAAAGTTGTCATAACCTCTTCTAACAGGTAGACTCTTATTCTTTATAACACTTGTGTTATACCAGCAGTCTAATGCAAAATGGCCTTTCTTGCCACAGCACCAACATTCAAACTTATTGTATCTAGATCTAGATACATCCTTGTCAGAAGAATTTCTGTTCATTGCTGGTGCTGTTGCAACTTCACCTATTGATTTCTTAAAACCATTGGGTTTATGACCATAGGTAGGCCTGCTTGCATTAACACCCTTGTTCTTCAGAACATTAGTCTTAATATGACCTTGAATGTCTTCATGATCATATATGTTAGAAGGCACTTTCACCTTACTAAAATTTATGGGGACTGAAAGGTTTAGTGACTGAATAGGGTCTTTGCCTTTCCTCTTGAATCTGCCAGCCCTGGAGTTACCTTTAAATCCTAATCCAGCCTTACCCTTCTGAGTGACAAATTCATCTATCAAGGGTAAGACAGATTTTGGCTTAGAGTAACTAGCCACTAAATCCCTTTCAATTCTGAGTCTGGCCTCCAGACTCTTCACTTGATCATTAGTATAATTAATTGTGCCCATCTGAATAATAGTTATATTCTTCAGCTTGGCAATTTCATTTAATTTTTGATCAAGGACTTTTTCTAACTCAGTTGTTGCTACCCTTAGTTCAGCAATTTCCTAAGCCTGAGTTTTAACCAGGTTCTTGCTTTTTTTAAGGGCCTGCAACAAGTCCCCATACTTGTCTATCAATTGATAGACATCTCCTTCAGATCCAGATGCATCTTCATCACTTGATGCAGATGTAGCTGATTCTTCACTTGTACTACAAACAGATGTACTGGAAGGACATTTTACCTCATTAGGACCAGACTGATTCTGGCATATGTCCTCTTCTGATCTTGTCATCAACCCCATGCATTGATGTTCATTGATGGAGTCTAGCAACTGCATATACTCCTCTTCCTCAGATGCAGCATATAGTCCAATATATGCTTCAGCTTCAGATCCTGATTCTGAAGTTGACTGGTCTGACAGACTTTTATCTTTCTTTGCTACAAAGGATTTCTCCTTCTTGCCTTTCTGATAAGTCTTCTTCTTTTCTGAAGATTCCTTCCTCTTGTCAGGACAATCAGCCACTACATGTCCAGGCCTATTGCAACAATAGCAGACAATCTTTGAAGTAGTGGCTTTGCTGGGCTTTGATCTGCTTTTCTCTTTCCTTGATGACCTTCTCTTCTGATAATAGTCATCAACTTGCTGTGATGAGGAAGGCCTAGACTTCCATTGCTTCTTTTTCAAGAACCTTTGGAATTGCCTTGTGAATGCAGCAAAGTCTGCATCTGAATCACAGCTTTCTGAACCCTTATCTGAATTTTTAGAACTATCTTCTTCAACTTCTTTAGGAGGAGATGGTGATTTCCTCCTATTCATTCTAGTGGCTTCAGCATTAAATGCCACAGTCTTTTCTCTGTGATCTCCTCTTGAGTTTCTTTCCTCCTCCTTCCTCACCATAAGTTGCATTTCATAGGATAGCAACTTTCCAAACAGGGTAGGAGGAGATATCTCTGCCAATTTAGCCACTTCTCTTATGGCACAGATCTTTGTATCCCAATCCTTTGATAAGGATCTTAAGAATTTGTCATTCAGTTCATAGGTACTGAAGACTCTTCCATAGGATATTAGCTCATTCACAATTCTATAGAATTTCTTATAGCACTCAGTTATGCTATCAGATTTTCCTTGTCTAAAGCTTTCATACTCCTGATTTAGCATAGACTTCCTGTCCAGCCATACTTCTTCAGAACCCTCCATGTAGACAATTAATGTGTCCCACATCTCCTTGGAGGTCTTGCAGTGAATCAGATTCTGAAATGTTGAATCATCTATGGCACTAACAATGATGTTCTGTGCCCTTTTGTCCATAGGTTGCCAAGATGATTTCATCCTTGGTCATTTCTGAATAACTCTTTGGAGTTTGGATATTTGCATCAAGAACTGATACCTTCATTGGAATGAAGGGGCCTTCCTGTACTGTGATGTAAATTCTTGGGTCAGATGCTTCCATAAACAGTCTGACTCTTTCTTTCCAAATTCCAAAAATTTCTTTCTTGCATATGGGTAATTTCATAGACCCTAGCTCCTTATGATTCTCTCCAGAACCCATCTTCTTGAATCTTGAATCTGCCTTTCAGATCTACCTCAGACTGTTAAGTCCTTTTTGAGGAACCTCCCTCTGATACCACTTGATAGTTTAACTTTCAAGACAGCCTAAACACCTAGAGGGGGGGGGGTGAATAGGTTCTGCTTATTTATAAAAACTTCTAGGCAGAATTCAATTCAATGACTAACAAAAGAATCACAGCAATCACAGAAAATAAAACATCACAGATTGCACAATGTTTTATAGTGGTTCCCCAAGGTCTGGGTACATCCACTTTCCCCCTTCACCTATCTAGCAGTATGCTAGATTCGGCCAAACTTCCACTAATCTCAGATCAATAGATCCTACAACTCAGAACCCAACTGGTTCCTACAACTCAGGCACAACAGCCCTACCTCAGCCTTGCCCCAAGGCCTACAACTCAGAGAAGATCCTTCTCCTACACTCAGGCAAACAGCCCTACCACTCAGAGTTCAACACTCCTACACTCAGCCTTTATAACATAGGCTTACAACTCAGATCTGTGTAAACAGATCCTACAGAAATATAGAAAAGTTTATCTAACTGTCTTGCCTAAATTGAGAGAGAAAAGGCCAAGACAATTCTTGATCAGCTGATGAAATCAACTGTATCTGAGCTTTCTTCAAAGCTTCTTGAATAAGAACTTAGCTGAGTTGATTTCCAAACAGCTTCTTGAGAATCCACTGGTGGTTTCTTTCTTCTTCTTCAAATTCTGGCTTGATCTCTCTCTATCCAGCACTTTGAATGATTCTTCTGAATTCTGATTAGAACTCTTCTTTGATCTATCCTTAGATAGTCTTCTTAGATCTTCCGGTGAAGATCTTCTTAAGTGCCTAGCACTTTCTTGAAATGAATTGGATTGTAATCCTTCTCAACTTTTTGATTCTCAATAATAATTTCAAAAGTTAGTTTCTCCTTCTGAATCTGTCTATTTATAGACTTTCTTCATGGTAACCGGCTGATCCGGTTTCTAACCGTTTTCTGACAAGTCTGACAGCTTCAGTTAACCGGTGGCAACCCACAGCTGTCAAGTCTTAAAACAAGTCCTGTGCCTTAGTCTTGAACCACAAGTTGTCGAGACAGTCTGTCAGAAAGTGTCGAGACCATCTGTCTATCTGTGTCGACACAATTGACTTTGGTGTCAACACAGTCTTCAGTGATGTCGACTAAGTTGCCTTTGAGTCGACACAGCTTCTTCTGAAAATAACTTGGTCTTGACTCTTTAGTGTGTTGACACAAGTCCTGTGTGTCGACACAGTTGTTGTAGAATCATAACTTAGTAAGTGTCGACTTAGCCTTCAGGTGTCGACACAGTCTTCTTTTAACTCTGCTGTAATGTGTCGACTTAATCACAATGTGTCGACACATTCTGCTGGTGTAGACAAACTTGAGGTCGACTATTTACTTCTGAGTCGACACATCCTGCTGGTGTCGACAAACCTGAGGTCGACTATATTCTTCTGTGTCGATATATTTTCCCAATGTTGAGGTCGACGCTTTTCTTCTGTGTCGACACAAATTCCCAGTGTTGTGTCGACTTACTTCTTCTGTGTCGACACTTTTTCCCAGTGTAGTTGTAGACGAACTGCTATGTGTCGACACTGCTTCCCAGTGTTGTGTCGACTTACTTCTTCTGTGTCGACACTTTTTCCCAGTGTAGTTGTAGACTAACTGCTATGTGTCGACACTGCGTCCCAGTGTTGTGTCGACTATTTTCTTCTATGTGTCGACACTTTTTCCTCTGTGTCGACACTTGGACTTAGAATTTTTCTGCATACTTTATCAATTCTTCACCTGCACATGTCAACTTAAAACAACATCAAAAACACCTTGATGTATATCATTGAGCTAGGTTGGGCTTCTTCAAATCAGATACACATTTTCCAATGTACCCAACACATGGCATCCTCTGAGACTTGCTCCCCCTCAATCTAAGGACTTTGTCCTACTAAAATCTCTTAGGGTGGAGGTGAAGATACGTCTTCAGCAGCAGCTAGGGTCTTTGAGGTCTCCCCCTCAATTGTAGCACAGATTTTGTTGACATTGTCCTCTGCCACTCCTTTAGGAATTTCAACTACAGGAGTTTCTTCAACTGGGGCATCTTCAGATGGAGCACTATTGAACTTAATTCTGATGGATTGGTCAGACAATTCAGACACTTGGACATCTGTGTCCTTTTGCGGCTCATCTTCATACCCTGTTAGATTTAGATCATGAGGCTCTTCCTCATCTTGTTCTTTAGAAGAACTAGTTCTGCTGTTTACCTCTGGAACTGGGGCTTGCCTCTCCATTTTCTTCTTAGCAGCTTACTAGCCATGGGGGTGAAGGAACATATCCCACTTATCTTGCATTGTAATATATATTCTTCTCATATGATGAAATTTTTTCCCCAGCCACAGATTCAGGATCTCTGCAACAGTTTGTAGTAGATATAAGGAATGAATTCTCCCCAGATATGGCTCATTTATGCACTCTATAATCCTGTCAAATAAGATTCTTCCCCAATCTGTCTTTTTGGATAGTATTATCCCTGACATCAACTCGAACATCTTCTTTGAGATTTTGTCGTGTGAGCCAGTTTTGCACAACAATGCCTTTTCGATAATGTCGGCCGGGAAATTTCCTTTGAAGTTGATTTCCATCCTTATGATAGAGCGTGTAGTGTGTTTAGATATGCCGCACCACTTCATGGTTGGTCTGACATCAGACTAGTCTAGGGCATTTTCATCCTCAGTCTCTTTAAACCTCGAGAAAAGGAGTGCTTTGCTTAGACTCCTCGTGGTTATCTTGATCTTGGTTCGGCTAACCAAAGTACAGATATTGTCTGAGGAAGAGTCTCCTTTGGCATTTGCAAATAGTTCCAGCACTTCCCGCTTCCATAGAAGACAGGACTCTGATAGAACAAACTCTAGGTCAAAAACCTGGAGTCGGTGGAGAACAAATTACACCTCTTCTGGTGCATCCTTGAATCCATTTTTCACAAGTTCTTAAACCTCGAAAAGGAAGTATTAACCTTTTGGCGCCATTATGTTAGTGAATTTGTAAGAGCGAGCGAAAAACTTTTCTGTCGACTCGGCAGTATCGGGTAGGGGAGGGCAAGGAACTGTGTTTTGCTTTGTGCACAAGACCTTCTATTTATAGTTTTTCTAAATATACAAGGCAGAAAGGCGCGTACCTGTTTGGGGATAAAGTTAAGCTCAATGGATGGGATTAATTCCTCTTACTTTGCCCCAAATAGACGGATTTGCCTTTAACCCTTATTCTTTTTAAACTGACCAATCCTGCAGGGATTTAAATTGACCTGCAACACAAATACACCATATACAATTAGAGAAGAGTGAAAGTCCACCTAGTGTCAACTACCTTCACCTATGGGGGGGGGGGGGGGAATAGGTGTCTTTGCAGCGTGTTAGCGGAATTGAAATTATACCTGCACAAGAAAATAAAACAACAAAGCACAGAGAGGACACAGGCAATTTATAGTGGTTCCCCGATTTGGGTACGTCCACTTTCCCCCTTCGACCTATCTCCCAACCAGGGACGACTCGGTCACTTCACCAACAGGATTGAAATCCAATCCTTGCACTAACGGAAGGAACCCTTCCACACGTAGGAGTCACCACTCCCACAACACGGGTTGCACCCAACCCTTACAACTAGAGACCAATCGGTCCTTTACAAAGAAATTGAAAATAGCTTGTAAGAAATACAAACAACTTTTGGAGACAAAGGTGTCCCTCTTTGTTCGACGACGTGTTCTTGAAGTCAACGAAGAGTCCACAACCCTAGATCTCACTTGGATTGAACCTTCCCGAAACCGGCGACGGCTTAGTGCGGCGGCTAGGTTCACGGAGTAAGCGGCGGTGACGGAGAGCAGCTGCTGTGCTAGTGATTCAAACTTCGTAGCAAAGGAAGCAAGGTCTTACAACGGTCACACTAGGATCGATCGTCTCGATCGATTCGGACGGGGATGTTTTTCCCGATCTACGAATCAAGAGAAAAGGGATCTCTGGTTAGACGCGTGAGACGCTATGCTAGCCTAAGCTTCTGTCGACGGAGATCTGGAGCAACTTGAGATCAACAGCGGCGACAACGGCGCTAACGTCGGAGACGATCGGTGGAGCAAGATCGGGATCGGGCTCGACGGCGGCTCGTCCTTTTTGAATTCGCGTATTTTTCTGTCTGTCCCTGTTCATACATACGGGGTATATATATATTAGGTCAAGTATATGACCGTTGTGGGTCCCACCAATAAGAAGACTTTAGCCCGGTTCGAAACAGTTCAGATAACTTGAACCGGTCCAGAGAACAACAGGAAATTGCCCAAGTCAAATTCGGCGAGAATTGTAGGTGATTCTCGACGAATCGGCGAGAATCACTTACGATTCTCGCCGACTTCTACTTAGCCGAATTCTGGCTGTACTGATACAGAAGCCGGGGAGAATCGGCGGGAATCACACTTGATTCTCACCGAATCGTCGAGAATGCAAAGTCATTCTCGACGAATCGGCGAGAATCACTTAGTGATTCTCGACGATTCTGCCTTAGAGAAATTTCAGGCGGTGTCGAGACTGCCGGCTCCAACCGGCGAGAATCAGCTAGTGATTCTCGACGACTCGGCGAGAATCATTAGTGATTCTCGCCGATTCGGCGAGAATCACTTAGTGATTCTCGTCGATTTTTACTTGGGCGATTTCTCCTCTTTCTTTCCTTGAGCTGGTCTTTGGCCCATCCTTGCTCCTTGTATGCTCTTGCTTTATCATAGCCCTGTATTTGAAATTAAGTACACCCCAATAGAGAGAGTACACGTAGGCCAACACACTGATCTGCTCAACGAGGGATTACGTTGCACAGACCCATGAATATTGACCCACTGCACCCTGACATTGTTGTATACTTAGCATGGAATAACTGCAAGCACAACTAAAAAATAGTTTATCAAATACATTGGATATTCATCTTAGCTAGACAGGTGGCTTCCTCAAATCCATGTAATTGTGGATACAATACCCGACAATCTCCCCCTATTTGACGAAGCCAAAATCCTACTAGCTAAGATGAATACCACCATCCAGAGAATGATTAAAATTTTAAGTAGACGAGAACAAACATAACAATACTTGAGTCAAAACATGACATCACATATATATATATATATATATATATATAAATTCATAATACTTGTTCGTAAGATAATAGGGAAACATTGATGTGTAATAAGAGGCGGAAAAGATCCTAAGCCTATTTTTCCTTAGCAAGATCATCCTTAAGCTTCTGAGCTAGGAATTTCTTGTTCTGTCTTTCGAAATATTCCTTAGGCTTAGGATGATATCTGGGAGGAGGGGCTTTATCTGCCACTGTGTTATTCCTGATGAATATGTTGCATTTGGCTTCAAATTCTTTATGCCGCTCCCATTCGTATTGGCTATATACCTCACTTTGATTTATGTGCCCCTTCTGCTGTAACAAAAATGTGTCCAAGATGATACTCTTTGATACAGGACTCCATTTTTCATTTCTCACATCCTCCTCCGTCAATCTGATCGTCTTTTCAGCTGGTGTTTCCTTTGAAGTTCCTTCTTTGATTTGCCTTTTGCCTTTGGCTTTGGCTAAGGCATCTTGATCAAACCAGGTTCTTCGTTCAGCCCTTTCAGCAGCTTTCTTTGACTCAGCTTCGCTTAACGCAACAACTTCTGCACTTGCTCCTTCGTCATCCACAGTATTGTTCTCAGTAGTCTCGTGAATAGGATTAACCTCAGGAATATTGGTTGTATTGTTGCCTAATGCTTGGTTGAGCAACCACTGGCAACTGTCATACACAAATACATTAGACTGGTCGAAATTTTCGATGATGATGTGCTGAAGCCCTTCCATTTTAGCAGTATATTCTTTCTCCCCCTTTTTGGCTTCGATTACAATGGAGTTTGCATAGGAGTGCAGGGACTCATCAATGTGCTTCAGAGATTTAGAGAACTCAGTCAGCAGGTCTTGTTGATTTTTATTGAGGAGCACCATGTTGGCATCGAATTTCTGTATGTTAGTCGCCACAACATGTACATTCTGATTGACCACTCCCAGGTCGTCAGTATTCTTCTTCAGTCCTTTCATGAGAAGAGATACAGCTGTGCCGGCCTCTGTATACTTTTCATCAAATTTCTTCTCCATCACATCTAGTTTATGGTTGATCTGAACTATGTTCTTGAGCATGAGATCCTCAGATTCCTTCAGTGTCTTTAGCACCGCTTTATGGGATTTCTTAAACGTACTCTTGAGCTCATCCAGTATCCCTTGGACAACATTAACAGTGAGATTTGCCAGGTTTGCTTGGAGGGAAGGAGCTGCAGGCAGATCCTGGTCGGGCTCCCCAGCAGAAGTACTGGGAGAGCTGGACACTAGAATAGAGTCTACAAGGGGGACAGCGGGTTGCTGAGAGGGCTCCCCTTGTATTCCTGCATCCGACCTCTCAGGAGCTTGTTCCTCTGATGAACCAGCAGCATCCTCCTGAGGGTCCACCACTTTCTCCCGCTCAATTACTTCTTCCTCCACCTCAGTCTCCATGTGCTCAGCCTGATCTGCAGAATTATGCATGTCTTCTTCTACTGTATCCACCTCCTCTTCATCAGCCACCTCATCGCCCAGAAAATTTATATCTTCCTCACCCTCCTCTTCCTCTTCCACATCTGCCACTTCCTCTTCACTGTCTGCTTGCACAAATTCCACAGCATCTTTTGCTATCTGAGAAATATCTGATATGGTGTTTGCAGAAGAGAGTACAAACTCCCCCTCAGTTCCTGTAATCAGTGCATCAGGAACTTCACTGGGGGCAGTCATAGACTGTGCAGGAGCAATGGTGTCCTCTGCAGGAGATGCATCCTCGTGGTCTATTTCCCTGGCGACATGCCCTATTCGACGCTCCCACCGGTCGAATATGCTTGCGTCCATCCTTTTCAAATAGTGCAGAGACACTCCTTTGCTCATGTCGAATGTATCGCCGTCCAGCTTATTCAGATAGATACTGATGATTCGGCCAAAGCTGGGGGTTCGGAGTGTGTCTTTAATTTTCTCAAAGAGCATGGCTCCCCAATTGAACCGCTTCCGGCAGACGATCGCCACAAGAATCTTGAACATTTCTCCTGAGATATGGTCGTGGGATCCAGGTTTGTAGATTAGAACCTTCCCAACGATGTCGGACAACAGCTTTCCCTCCTCGTTCATATCTTTCCTTTTGATTGACCGGATCCCCTGGGCCAGTCCACAGAAGGAAAGTGTCCTTGCTCTATCCTCTTCCTCCAGGTAGTCTTCTTCCCTACAACTGGATAGCCGCAGGTATTGGATCAGTTTCCTGGCGGATAGTTTGATCTTCTTCCAAGCAACCTTGCTTTTGATGGAGGTGTCTTCATGACGGAGATTGGTAGTGGCAAAGAACTCCAGTACCTCCTTATCCAAGATCTTGCATGGGTGCTCCAGCACGAATGTCAGTCCTGCTTCCTCGAGCATGATGATTATGTTGCGGAACTCGTCTGAGGCCTGGGAGAAACCGGTTCTCACTAGCTCGCATCCAGTGACCAGGCCTGCAGTAGTCCGTGGGGCCATAGCAAACTAGGAAGAAGGGGAATATCAATTTCCAAGTCTAAGGATCTCCGAAACTATGAGGTTGATGATACAATCTATACTAAGCTTAAGTCACGGTTAGGGATAAGAAGGGGATTACCTTGTGAGGAGATGCAGTGAATGTTCCGGCACTACGATGCTTTATCAGAGTTGCGGCGAGCCGATCCGAAGCTGAGCGTGGGCGTGTCCCCGGCGGCGAGAGGGAGTCTTTGGGAGGGTCGTTAGGTCACTACGAGGTCAACGGAGGAGTCCGCTGAGAGGATCGAAGGGATTCCATCGTAGCTTGGACAGTGTCTCGGCGAGAAACGGGAATGTGAAAAGTCGACGGGATTGGCGGAAGGAACGCGTAAATTGGAAGATGAAAAGTCGGCGGGATTTATATCAGGGTCGGCGGGATACCAGGGTCGGCGGGATTTATATTGTACGTTATAACCGGGTTTATATAAGATCTTTGGTTCGATGAGGATTGCAGAAATCAATTTCATGTATTTGTCACGGGTTGGAAAGAATTCGAAAAGATCATTTCTTAATCCAAGTGTGGTTTAACATACCACACAGCTTAGGAGGCATATCAACTCTGTGATTCCTAACTCACTAACATTGGCTAGCAGATTTCATAGATTATGTCGAGATTGATAAACACAATATTCTTGATGTTAGTTGTCATTCTCAGTGACTCCTAATGACGTGTCAGCTTTAATTTTCAGCTTGTAATGTATGCCTATTGATGTGCCTTCTCGAATCTATCAGAGAATTTACTGACACACCTTTAATAATGTATCTAAGGGTTATTTTTACAGTTTTGATCTGTCCTTAGAATAACACACATAGATGTGTATATGTATATGTATATATATATATATATATATATATATATATATATATATATATATATAAATGTCGACATAATATGACTCAAATATTTAGGCTGATCCATGATACCTGGAATTGTAAGATTCATCATTCAGCCCTTCTGATTAGAGCATACCAGGTGTTCAATTGGAGTATCCCATTGTTGATAGTACTTCTTTCGTTCCAGATACTTGTTCCAGACCAATCTTGGAACATCTTTTGTCTAGCTCCCATCATGACACGGAAGTCTAGACTACCCTGCACCAAAGAATATTACCTTACCTTAGGAGCCCAATATGTATTAGGTCCTAGGTTCCTGTCAGCATAATAATTGGACTGCCTTCCCTCAGGAATCCTGGTGGGAAGACTAACATTGCCTCGAGGATGTGGAAGTCCCCTTGCCATTGATACAGAATAGTTGTGCCAACAATCTATGGCAAAATGACCCACTTTGCCACAACACCAACACTCATGAAAGTTGTATCGCCGTTTGTGACCTAAACGGATGACAGAGGTAGTCATAGTTCTAGGTCTAAACGGAATAGAGCCAGATATGCTCACAGAATTGTCTCTTCCACCGTGACTATTGGAAGGGTGGAAAGAATGCATATGGCAGGCGTCATGAGGCCTGGGAGGTGGTGCCTTCTTTTTAGTCAGCCCCCTTCCAAGGACCTCATGAGTCCTAACAACATGATTTCTATCCCCCCTTTCCAGAGTCCTAGGTAGGTGAGAGGCGCATTGTGAGCTGATGCTGGCAGATTCATGACGAGTAGGGGCTGTGGCCGAGAATACAAAGGGCTTGGTGGAAGCCAGAGGTATTCTCTTCTGGGTGGCCATGATAGCCCTTGCATTTTGGGTGCCTCCACATGAGGGCAGATCACCCTTGCAGTGACCACGGTTGTTCCTGTGATCATACCTGTAGGCATGATGAGTACCCTTCCTTCCTGGTGTGGGGGGTCTGAATACCGTTTCCCCATTTCTCCATGAATTGATAATTCGGGAGATCCATCCATTTTCTTCCTTTCTCTTGATAGTATCAACCTTGGAAAAGTTGGATACTATCCTCTTCTCATTCTCTAGACTACTCTCTAGATCTGAGATTTTGGAGTCCTTAACCTTGTTGGATGCCAATTGGAGAACCAACAAGATCTTCAGCCGAGCAATCTCCTTAGCTTGCTCCTCAATAAGTAGGTTGCTTTGCTGAAGGGCTCTCTTCATGGAATCATGATTTTCTGAAGGGCGGTCATCCAAACTATTCCTGTCTTCTGGAACTTGAGGAAGAGAGGGGCAAGGTGACGAAGTTACCTGGTCCTGACTTAGCTGATCAGGGATAATGGTAGAACTGACTGGGGCAGCTGAGTCATCTTCAACTGAGCAGTCTTCCTCAACTTCCTCCTCAGTCTCTGATAAAGACACAGGTGCCCTGATACTGTGAAATTGGTCATCACTTTCTTCTTCAGAAATGCTGACCCCCATATATGCCTCATCCTCTTGCTGGCTACTTGTCCCTGTTCTGTCTGATCCCTCCATGAGGTCTGATACAGTTTGCCACAAGGACTTGGCCGTCCTACACTTTTCAAGTTTTGACCGGGAAGGTCCAGTCCATACATCCAGGATGATTTTACGAATCATTTTATCCAAGTTGAATAGAGAGAATTCAATCTCAGACATTTCAGTAGTCTCCTTGGGGATCTGCATATCCTTTCCAGAGCAGGAGGCCTTCATGGGAATGAATGGACCCTCTTCCAAGATGATTGATGCGCGAGGGTCGATGGCCTCCAAATAAAAGGATACCCACATCTTCTAGATGGGATAATAGTCCTTTGTGCACATGGGAAGTCTTAGCGGAGAGATCCCATAATCCAGCTCCATGCTTTTGACACTGGTGGCAGGATTCTACTCAAGGTGTGAACCTTTTTGTTGAGCATCCCTCTGATACCACTTGAAAGTCGACCTAGTGTCAACTACCTTCACCTATGGGGGGGGGGGGGAATAGGTGTCTTTGCAGCGTGTTAGCGGAATTGAAATTATACCTGCACAAGAAAATAAAACAACAAAGCACAGAGAGGACACAGGCAATTTATAGTGGTTCCCCGATTTGGGTACGTCCACTTTCCCCCTTCGACCTATCTCCCAACCAGGGACGACTCGGTCACTTCACCATCAGGATTGAAATCCAATCCTTGCACTAACGGAAGGAACCCTTCCACACGTAGGAGTCACCACTCCCACAACACGGGTTGCACCCAACCCTTACAACTAGAGACCAATCGGTCCTTTACAAAGAAATTTAAAATAACTTGTAAGAAATACAAACAACTTTTGGAGACAAAGGTGTCCCTCTTCGTTCGACGACGTGTTCTTGAAGTCAACGAAGAGTCCACAAACCTAGATCTCACTTGGATTGAACCTTCCCGAAACCGGCGGCGGCTTAGTGCGGCGGCTAGGTTCACCGAGTAAGCGGCGGCGACGGAGAGCAGCTGCTGTGCTAGTGATTCAAACTTCGTAGCAAAGGAAGCAAGGTCTTCCAACGGTCACACTAGGATCGATCGTCTCGATCGATTCGGACGGGGAAGTTTTTCCCGATCTACGAATCAAGAGACAAGGGATCTCTGGTTAGACGCATGAGACGCTATGCTAGCCTAAGCTTCTGTCGACGGAGATCTGGAGCAACTTGAGATCAACAGCGGCGAAAACGGCGCTAACGTCGGAGACGATCGGTGGAGCAAGATCGGGATCGGGCTCGACGGCGGCTCGTCCTTTTTGAATTCGCGTATTTTTCTGTCTGTCCCTGTTCATACATACGAGGTATATATATATTAGGTCAAGTATATGACCGTTGTGGGTCCCACCAATAAGAAGACTTGAGCCCGGTTCGAAACAGTTCAGATAACTTGAACCGGTCCAGAGAACAACAGGAAATTGCCCAAGTCAAATTCGGCGAGAATTGTAGGTGATTCTCGACGAATCGGCGAGAATCACTTACGATTCTCGCCGACTTCTACTTAGCCGAATTCTGGCTGTACTGATACAGAAGCCGGGGAGAATCGGCGGGAATCACACTTGATTCTCACCGAATCGTCGAGAATGCAAAGTCATTCTCGACGAATCGGCGAGAATCACTTAGTGATTCTCGACGATTCTGCCTTAGAGAAATTTCAGGCGGTGTCGAGACTGCCGGCTCCAACCGGCGAGAATCAGCTAGTGATTCTCGACGACTCGGCGAGAATCATTAGTGATTCTCGCCGATTCGGCACGAATCACTTAGTGATTCTCGTCGATTTTTACTTGGGCGATTTCTCCTCTTTCTTTCCTTGAGCTGGTCTTTGGCCCATCCTTGCTCCTTGTCTGCTCTTGCTTTATCATAGCCCTGTACTTGAAATTAAGTACACCCCAATAGAGAGAGTACACGTAGGCCAACATACTGATCTGCTCAACGAGGGATTATGTTGCACAGACCCGTGAATATTGACCCACTGCACCCTGACATTGGTGTGTACTTAGCATGGAATAACTGCAAGCACAACTAAAAAATAGTTCATCAAATACATTGTGAATTCATCTTAGCTAGACAGGTGGCTTCCTCAAATCCAGGTAATTGTGGATACAATACCCAACAAAGAGCTTGAACCAAATTTAACATACTCATGTCAAACTTGTGGATGTTGAATCTAGTTCCACCTAGTAGCTTAGAGAATATGTGAGCCACTTACTTATTTGTTGAGACAAATTTTTAATACTTGTCTCAACTTCTCCTCATACTTTTAATATACAAATATCTTATCTATAAAGCATAGTACTGTAAAGAGATACATGATTTCTTGCAATTTAGAGAACATTAAGTAGAATCAACAACTAGAGGAGTTCTACTTATCTTTTTCTTGTAGCCTTGTAGCATATGCTGGATACACAACCACTTCCTTACACCCTAGCTCCCCATTAATGACTGGTGTCCACTAATCGTGAAGAGAATAAAAGCCGAACTAGCAATCTAACTAGGAAAGTATACCTATCGAATTGTAGCTAAGGGATACAAGTGTCATATAAAAATCCGGGAACCGTTGAGTAATCTTACTCACACGAAGAATATTATCTTATCGAAAGGTTTTTTAATGCTAAAAAGTGAACTACTTATAGTTAAATAAAGAGCTATTAAAAGTGATTACAACGAATGGATGAAACGATGAAATAGAAAAGCACTCGATCGAGAATCACCTCGTCAAAAGCTGATTAAAAATGCGATAATAAACCAAAGCTTAATAGAGTAAAGGTCCTTGACCATGGTGGTTCCCAAAGCTTGAACACTCTTCTCTCAAAGTCAAGCACAAATGAGTTTAGGAAGGTCCGACCGAACTCTCATCCAAATCGGAGACCTAAAGCTCGCTTTACGCGATGAACCCCACTATTGGATTTCACTCTAATCCGGGAGATTTAATGTCTGCCTCTCCTAAGGGGTCTGTGCAACTCTCTTTACTATTGAGTGTTCACCTAAAACTACGAGCCTCTCGTCTAGCTAAGAGTGAAAACAAAGATGGAAATTATATATCGATGATATAACTCCAAACATGAATAATCAAGAGTAAATTTAAGGCCTAAGCCCTAAAAAGAAAAAGTGAACTTAAAGCATCATAACTTAATCAACTCTAACCTTGAATCATCAAGATCGAGTATAAGCAAAATTATTTAATCATGGACAAGTGAAGGAAGAGAGATGGGTAGAAGAACATTAAGAAAACAAAGAAAAGTTGCACTTTTTATTTAAGCTAAAAGAGAACTACAACTTGGAAATAAAAGATTATACTTGCATGGAAATGAAAAACCTAGGCTAGCATTAACATTAAACTACTAAAACAATTACAAAATCTATTACAAAAGGTTACACTAAGCTTAGAATTTGGAAAAGCTTAAAATGAAAGAGAGAGAGAGAGAGGAAGAACACATGAAAAACACTAAGAAATAAAAGGGCAACACCTCCCCTCTCAACTCAAAAACTACTTCTAGACACAAGGGGGTGCTGAAATTATAGACTTTTTCGGGTTAGTCACGTTGTAAGACCCCTCCCCTTACCAAGGAGGCTCCCGGTCTTATGCCCAGAACTGTCGCCTTATGGTGACACTAACTCACGGGTTAGTCGACAACGCAAGAAGCCGATCCTGCCAGCTAGTACGATCATATAACCTGTTTGGCCAATCGAGAAATATAAGTATAAAAGAAGTTTATATAACAGCTAGTCCATAAGTAAAAAAACTATCATTTATAATAAAAATGAAAGTACAAATGAGTCCTAAATGAGTACAACAAAAGAGAAAAAGGGATTATGCCTTGTACATGATATCAAATATCTCTCTCAAAATGAAAACAAGCGGAAGCTAATCTATAATCGGTAAAGTCGTCCCACCTGTCGACGGGCTGTAGAAGTAGTAGTAAGTGGTAGTGGTATCAGCTTCTCACATACTGCCACCTCATCTTGCTGGTACTCCATCTCCTCGAGCCCCTAAAATAATTTGGTCACAACCGACCATTAGTCATTAAGATTAAGTCATTTCCTCCACACCTCGCCCCCGCAACTCCTAGGCACCGAGCGGGAGGACGAAGCGGAGGACAACAAGGGGTATAAAAAGTAGTAGGTGATAGTGGAGCTATATTACCAAGTATATATAGTATCAATCTATTTCTACTCTAGCAGTTCTATATATATAGCACATATAAAGTATGATAAACTGTACAAAAAGAAGGTAAGGTGTTGTAAGTAAATAAGTAAAGAACGACAAGTAGAATATGCTACTACTAAACTACTATCCCAGAAGTACCTTAAATTATATGAATGTCCATACAAACTTATAAGTTAAGGATTCCAAATATAACTTATCATATAAAAAAGCCCATATTAATTTATATGTTAATGATCTATGCTGTATAAGACCTAGTATGAATGTATGTTATGCATGCGTTTTAAGATAAATACAAGTGCAACTCACCCACACGACTCTGTGATCACAGACCTTTAGTTCCCACTTTTTAGAGCTAGCATCACTCTCTGGTACCACCATTATGGCTACGACAGCAGCGGAACGGGCGCTTCCGCTTCCTAGGCGGGTATACACACTACCATGCCCAGACCCTTCGTACACCTCTGTACATGTCCTAGGTGCACTCTAGAGTCTCTATGTACTACTATTTGCCAACTGCCAGACTTTCTTGGTCAGGTGTGCGTTTTCGGGGATTGTCCTTCGTAATATAGTATTAACAACCTATTGGCCCCTCAAACCACACATCTCACCAGAGTCATCGTACTGCCATCAATGTGACAATTGGCCCAGTACCACATGACCAGCCACTAGTTTTGTTTTTATGTACATGCAAGGTATCTCAACCCAGGCCTCGAGCTCGCAGGACCATACCCGTCCTGATGTCAAACTCTTGAGTATCAAGCTCGCAGGACTAACTGTCCTGAAAACCCTCCAACCCTTCACGGGTGAGATTGTCACAACATTCTCTTAGCCTATTAGACTACGCTTGTCTAGTATTTGTTATACTTAGCAATTTAGAGTTAATCATAGGACTGCCTAGGGCATGCCCGATGAAGGGCTCTCGGGGGTCTAGGAACTACGATGGGCTGAAGCCCAAAGTTCCCTTTCGCAAGGATATTTACTTTTATTAATGTCTACCTATGATCCATACCAAACTCTCATTGTTACTCTGGGACAAACCTAACAACCTAGGATGTTATTGGGAGAGAGGCGATCTTCCGCCGATCTCCGTTCTAGTTAATATCCTTGAGATTTTGCACTCTACCACTCGTTATAAAGAAGTGACCTATTGGACACCAACCAGGGTTTATCTTCCCAACATAGATTCCATCTTAACCGGCAACCTTATCCACTGTGGTTCCTAGTATTATGTGTTATTCATGCTAAGCGCACCCATGACCTAATGTTGACCCGTATGATGTGTCTTCCAAACTCTTGGGCCAACTCCCCCTAATTATTTATCATGGTTTTCTAGGATGTATGATTTTGACCCTCCTAGGTTTCACAATTTTTGTAAGGAATTAAAGGCCTAAATTAATCCTTTTAATTGAGTGACATGGGTCACCTTGCATATGATGTACTATATATAATGGTCCATCCTACCTAAGAAATTTATCAAATGTTCCATGAGATCAAATTGGACTTCTTAACAAGTTTCATAATTTTCCCATGTGAAATTCTATTTATCATCCATTTAATATTAAATCATAGATTGACTACTTTACAAATGAAGTACAATATTTATACAATCAGAAATTCAAGGAAAATTACTGAGGATCCATGTTTATATAATAAAGCTAAATACAGAATTTCAAAATCCTAAATAGGGATTTTACCTAACTTATATCCATATAAACAATATTATCAAAATGTCAATATTAGGGTTTTCAGCATATAGAGACATCAACAAATTTTCAAAAAATTTAACAGGGATTTAATCATAGAAATAAACTACTGTAAATTTTTCCATAATATTTAAACAATAATTTCTTGTATTTTTAATTAATTTCCATAATGGGCAAAAGGGTATATTCTACTTAAAATCCATATTAACATTACCTAACAATCCAATAAATTTTTCCAGAGATGTGTTATGTAATCATAAAGCTTGTGACAAAATTTAATAATTTTATAAGTTCATATGCCCTAGATTCAAATTTATTTCCTATCAAGGCATATTTTCCAATAATTCCAAATAATGGTATTTTTGATCCCAAAAATCCCAACCTTCCCATGGGAGGTATATTCCATCCCTATAAGCTTTTTTCCAGAGTTTCATGAACATTTAATGGGCTAAATGGGCTAAATAAAAATTTTCCTATTTTTACTATAGGCACCCCTAATTGAACATACCTACTTCATGCATGTGGGATTTCCCAAACATGCAGTGGTCAAAATTACCTGAAATTTCTACCATGGTTTTATATTGACCCAATGGGCATGCCACCAATATTTTGGGGAATTTAGAGTCATATATCCCCAAAAATATACTTAATTTAACTATTAGTATTTCATCAAATACTATAAAAAATTCTGACCAAAAATTCTCATTTTGGTCCGAGCCTAGGTTTAACCTAATCACAAGCATGACCCAAATTTTAGGTCATGATTACTTATTGTTTGGCTTGGGAATTTAACTTAAGATCTGTCCTAACTTAGGACAAGTCATGGTATAATGGTCAAATAGTGAGTTCTACTATACCAAATCCTGACTTTAGGGTGTAATTTTAAAGGTAAGGTCAAGGCCTACATTTTCAAGTTGATATCTTCCTCTGAATGTGCCTCTAACAGGCCTAAAATCAGTATACAAGAACACTGTAAAAGTGTGGCAATAATAATACTGTTCATAAAGTAATGGAATATCAAATTAATTCATCAGATCTGTCGTCTCTTGGCCGTCGTCCCCAATCAGCCAACGGCTGAGATAGAGCCATCCTTGTACAAGTTTGCTGGCTAATTTCGGCCATCTGGGCTGACGCCACCGCCGAAGATTATCGCCACCACCTTCGTTGAGGTGGTGGCTAGCGTTTCCCGGCAGTTTAGACTACCGGAGGCGGCTCCACCGGCGATCCCGAGCAAGAAGAAAAGCACGACATTTTAACTCACGGCTCATATGGTATCGGGCTCAGTTGAGCCCGATGTCTCGCCTAGTTTATCTAGAAAGCTAGCACGGGGTGAGGTAAGGCGAAACAAACCTACAGTCAGGCTTGGAGGTGAGTGTGGTGGCGATGAGCCGTGGCTGAGGCTTGCTCCAGCGATCTAGCCTGATTGCTCGCTTCTCCAGCAAATTCCTTGCTCTAATAGTCGAATTTTGCTCCTTAGTGCTCACTAAAGATGATGGGATGGTCAAATGAGGATGAGATGGGCTGGTGAGTAGGTTTTGCTTAAGGGGGTGGCCGGCCATGAGCATTGTAAGCTATGCCTAGCTTAAATTTGTCCACCAGCCCCTCAATCCTACTGAAAAGAGCCTTGGAAGCTCAGCAAAGAGCTTTGGCAGAGGGAAGGAGGGCCATATTGCCTCCATCCCCTCTTTCCCTCTCTTCTATCTCCTCATTTTCTACAAAATTCCTTAGTTACCCCCCATGCATGTATTCTCTCTCCTATTTCAGAGGGTTAGGGTTGTCATTGACCTCTTAGGCTGGTCATGGGCCTTGAGCCATGGGCTTAGTCCATTAGGAATGGGTTTGGCTCATATCAATTCCTCTCTTTAAGCCCTATGTTGAATTGTTGACTTTTAGGTTGACTTGGTCAACATGATGAGTGGGCTAGCCCCACATGATTGTTATGGACCCAATAGTACCACCCAACTTGGGTTGGGCCATGATAGTGCCCTACTTGGACTAATTGGGCCTTTAGGTGTGGTTTGACCAAATTAGGGTTAGGGTTGACTTGGGTCAACTTGGGTCAGTATGTGACCCAATATCATGGCTTATTGTTCACTTAGATTGCTTTAAGGGTTAGGGGCATAGTGGTGGGGTCAATGTGTACCTATGATTCCATTTTGGGGCTAGTTTGACCTGATTTGACTTGAACCTTATAGTGGTCCCTATGTAAATCCACACTAACTCCATGGGTCAAACCTAGCCTAACCCCATTCATCCACCACATGTCCTAACCCAATCAAAGTAAAGGGGTCTAATAGGAAACTGGATGTTACAAATCCCAGTAAAAAAACAATTTCGTCCCCGAAATTTAAGTTCGGGTCTACGGGGTTATACACACAAGATTTTAAGAACTTTAAACAAAATTTAAGTATTACCTGACGTAAAATGTTCCGGGTGCCGCTTTAGCATCAGATCACTAGGCTCCCAGGTGTGCTCCTCCCGTCCATGGTTGGACCACAACACCTTCACCAGGGGGACTTTCTTCTTCCGCAGCACTCAGACTGTAATATCATTGATCTGGAGTGGCTCTAAACGAACTGATCTGCCAGGTGCTATCGGGCATGTTGTGGTGGTAATATGCTTCTCTGGCCGAAGGAGAGCTCTCCGTACCGAGGAGACGTGAAAGATGTCGTACAAGGTCCCTAACTCTGGTGGCAGCTCCAGCCTATAAGCCAAGGGGTCGATCCGCTCAAGGATAAAATATGGCCCCATATATCGAGGGCTGAGCTTCTTGTTCCTCCGCACCCGAGAAACACCATGCACCAAACGTATCTTTAAGAACACTCTGTCCCCCACTAGGAATTCCACCTTCTGATGGCGCGCATCGTAGTACTTAGCCTTCCTACTCTGAGCCTCTAGCATCCGATCCCTGATGAGTCGTATCTGAGCATCCGTATCCTCTATATATTATGATCCAAGTGCCTTGGGGTCCTCATCCTGAGCCCAAGATTGTGGGGTCCGGCACTTCCTCCCGTACAGAGCCTCAAAAGGTGTCATCAAATCTCTCGTCTGGTGACTGTTGTTGTAGGAGAACTCAATCAATGGCAACAGTCTCTCCTAGGGATTCCTCGTATCCAGTATACACAAACGTAGCAGATCCTCCATAGTCCGGTTGGCCCGCTCTGTCTGGCCGTCGGTCTGGGTACCAAAAGCTGTGCTAAAAGAAAGCTGACAACCCAAGTATTCATGCACCACTCTCCACTCACTAGAAGTGAACCTACCATCACGATCCGAACAATCGTCCTGGGAACGTCGTGGTACCTGACTAACTGCTCCACAAATAACCTCACCAAAGCAGAAACTGAGTTGTCCTTCCTGATTGGTATGAATCGGGCCACCTTGGTCAGTCTATCGACAATGACCCAAATTTAATCGTGCCCAGAGTGGGAGCGAGGCAATCTATGAACGAAATCCATAGCGATATCCTCGAACTTCCACTCTGGCACTGACAGTGACTATAGAAGTCCTCCTGGGCTCTTGCTCTCTGCCTTTACCAGCTGGCATGTCTCACATGTCATATAATAGATGATCTTCGTCTTTATTCCTGGCAATTACAAGCTCCTCCACATATCCGTCATCATCTTGGTGAATCTGAGGTGCACCAAGTAATGAGAACAGTGTGCCTCCCTAAGTATATCCTACCAGATTCCACCTCCTACGGACATATAAACACGACCACGGAAATGAACGAGGTAATCACGCAATGAATAATCCTCTGACTTGCCCCCTTTATGGTCCCTGAATACTTGCTCCAAAGCTGCATCTAGCCTCTTGTGTGTCCTGATGCGCTCCCGTACATGGAACTCAATGATCATTGAACTCAAGTACTCCCGATATTTCTCTGGCTCGGACTCGGAAACCAGAGTAATATGCATATCCTCCAACATCTGTATCAACTCCATAGCCATCAACAGGGGCTCCGGTACAGTAGTGTCGGCTTTCCTGCTCAAGGCATCTGCCACGGTGTTAGCCTTCCCCTGGTGATAATGCATATGGTAGTCATAGTCGCATAGGAACTCCAGCCATCTCCTCTGGCAAAGGTTTAGATCCTTTTGTGTATCGATATATTTGAGGTTCTTGTGATCTGACAAGATGTCATAATGAACCCCATATAGGTAATGCCTCCAAATCTTCAATGCAAATACCACCTCCCCGAGCTTTAAATCATGTACAGTATAGTTTTGCTCGTGCTTCTTCAACTTCCTTGAAGCATAAACGATGACATGTCTGTGCTGCATCAGGACCGCACCCATCTCCTGATATGAGGCGTCAGTATAAATATGAAATCCTTCCTTCCAAGATGGAAGTGCAAGGATAGGGGAAGAGGCGAGTCTGTTATTTAGCTCCTGAAATACTGCATCGCACTTCTTCGTCCAAGTAAAAGCTTCCTCCTTCTTCGTCAAGGACGTGAGGGGGAGTTCTATCCTTGAGAACCCCTCCACGAACTTGCGGTAATATCTTGCGAGTCAAAAAAAAGGCATATATCTGAAGCTGACTTTGGCTGCGACCAATCTCTAACTTCCTGCACCATGGCTGGGTCCACGGCCAACCTGGCTCTATTGATAGTATGCACCAAGAATGCCACTTCCTGCAGCCAGAACTATCACTTGGAGAACTTGACGTACATCTGGTGCTCTTTAAACTTCCTCAAAACCAATGTCAAATGCTGAGTGTGGTCCTCCTGTGTCCGGGAGTAGATAAAAATGTCATCGATGAAGACTATGACAAATCTGTCTAGGTAGGGTTCGAAGACACGGTTCATCAGACTCATGAATGTGGAAGGCGCATTCGTGAGACCGAAGGGCATCACCGTGAACTCGTACAATCCATAGAGGGAACTGAAAGTCGTCTTCAAAATATCCTCCTCTTGGATCCGCAGCTGGTAGTATCCGAATCTCAAATACAGCTTGGATAACTAGAAGGATCCCTGAAGCTGATCAAAAATCTCATTAATCCGAGGCAGTGGATATGTGTTCCAGACCGTCAACCGATTCAACTCCCGATAGCCGATACAGAGCCGCAGCGACCCATCCTTCTTCTTGATGAATAACACCGGTGCTCCCCATGGTGATGAGCTCGGTCGAACAAATCCTAACTCCACATGCTCCTATAAATTAGTCCTGAACTCTGCTAGCTCCTTTGGGGCCATCGTGTACGGTGCCTGAGATACGGGCATCGCTCCTGGCACCAACTGAATCCGGATGTCAATGTCCCTGGCCGGTGGAAACATTGGAAATTTCTCCGGAAATACATCAAAGAAATCACGAACCACTGGAATGTCAACCATAGGAGTTTTTGCTCCCGCCATCTTGAAGCAGATAATATAAACCTCCTCTCCCTGCTCGTGGGCCTTGACAGCTTATACAATATGATAATAAAAGATGGGAGCCAGGTTTAATACCTTCAACGATGATGTAGGAGTCCCCGTGTCTCAATGTGATCCTCTTCGATGGGCAGTCGATCTGGTCATTGTTCCAATGCAACCACGTCATGCCTAGGATCAGGTCGAAGTTTGGCATTTTCAGGATCATTGCCGGTGCTTCAAATGCCATCCCGCCAATTTCTTCCTCCATGTTGCACTTAGAAGATGATAATAGCTCCGATCCGTTGGGTAGCTGCACACTCATCATCAAGCCCGTGAATCGTTCCACGCCATGTAGTCCTTCAACAAAGTCTTATGATACGAATGAGTGCAAGGCACCATTATCCAACAGTGTATGAGCGGGCTTGTAGATGATAAAGACACTGCCTGAGGTTGGTTTGATTTTTTAATTTGTTTGTTTATTCTACAAGGTCAAGTACTATATATTGAATAAAATCTTAAATTCATAATATAAATTTAAGTACTTGTGATGACCTCCTCAGGTTTCCTCGGCTCGGCGAGGTCTAATGTGTACATCTGCTCTTGCCCTCTGCCTCGACCATAATGTCCTCGGCCTCGGCCTCTACCTTATCCTCGGCCTCTGCCTTGCTATGCTGGAGGGGCAACTAGAGGTGGAGGAGGAGGAGGAAGGAGTGGATGAAACTAATGTGGGCACTCAGATCTATAGTGTCGTGGTTGGTGGTACCAATAATAAACTACCTTCCGCTGGCAACAATCATCTTGCCTCATCTGTCCATGCACCTGTAGAGTTGGGGGAGCTAAAACTGTAGGAGGCCTCTGCTCCTTCCTGAAGTTGGGATGATGAAATCCCCCACCACTCTTGTAACCAATCACCCTTCCTCTTTGGGAGCCCCGACTGCTCTCCCTAGATGATGACCCATCTAGCAGCCTCTTTCCTTGGCTCTGCACCATCAGCTGGTCTGCCTCCAGCTTCTTGGCCATCTCTATGATCTTTGTTGACGTGCCATGAGAGATGAACAGTAGAGCCTGTCTAGTGGAGTCCTTAATCCCTCTGTAGAACTTATTGGCATACCTTCTATCATCCGTGTAATGAATCCCTACAAACCTGGCAAGATGGGAAAACTCTCTCTGATATTCGATCACTGACCTTGTCCCCTATTTAAGGTTAAAGAACCTCTCTTCTAGCTCATACCTGTCCGTTTTTGACACAAAGTTATCCAAGAACGCCTCGCTGAACTCTTCCCATGAGATATTTGATAGCTCCCTATCAGCATATGTGGAGTCCAGCATGGATTTCCACCACCTCTTCGCGTCGACATCCAATACAGAAGATGCCAAAGGTATTGCTTGGCTGACAGGGAAGCTGATGCCTGCCAGCATCTACTATACGGCCTCAAGACATTCCTCGAACTTCACTGCATTCTCTGTCCCATGGTACATAGGTAGGGACAGGCTCTTGAAGGCACTTAACTAGTTTGATCCTGAATTTGGCAGCCGTGCCCGGACGTGCTAGGCTATGAAGGCCTCAAGAATGGTCGTCAAGGTCTGTCCCATCTCTGTCTGCTAAAAAGGAATGGCAGCCGGAGGGGCAGGGACCATATTCTCCGATACATTGACGTGTGGAGGATGCATAAAGGTAAGCTTTATATAAGAACTGGCCAAACTCATTGCTTAGGTGGGCTGTATTATGTGACTTTTTACACATAGGCACAACATTACTTCCGCTGCATAGTTTGTCCGAAAACTAATGCTCGAGCGGGGTGACCCAGTGCTGTGGACTTCTTCTCTTATGATTGTTTATTCAAGTGATACCAGTTTGCAAGACCCCTCCCCTTACCAAGGAGGCTGTCGGTATTATGCCCAGAACCGTCGCCTTATGGTGACACTATGTAACACCCAAAATTCCAAATTGGAATTCAGGCTAGGTTACACGGGCGTGTCCAGCGGTACACGGTCTGGGACATTGGCGAGTCCCAGGGCGTGTCCTTCACTATGTGCGTCGAGTCGAGTTCTCAACACAGTACAGTTGATGATCGTCGAGAGGTGACACAGCTAGGGACACGGGCGTGTCTGAGGCCGTGTCCTGCTCGGGTGGGTAACCAGGCATCGTTTAGTGTGGCACACGACCTGTGACACGGGCGTATCACAGGGGCGTGTTTCGCACATTGATAAGGACACAGACGTGTGCCTCAGCCGTGTCCTTTTCAGGAATGTTGATCCTATGCCGTTTGAGGGACACGGCCCTCAACACGACCGTGTACTTAGTGACACTGGCATGTCAGGGGCTTGACACGAGCGTGTCTCAGCCCGTGTTCTGATATGGATGAGTCAGTTTGTGTACCGCTTGCAGTATATGGCCTGTGACACGAACGTGTCACAGGCCGTGTCAGCCCAAAAAATAGACTTTTGAGGGCAATTTGTGGCCGTTCGTTTCCTTCAGCCTGGATCCGGTGGCCCAGATTATTTCCTGCTGGGTTAACTCCGGATTTTAGTGAAGATTTCATTGTTCACTTGGATTTTATCTGTCTAAAGAGAAGAGAGAAGGGAGAGGAGCAAGAAGGAGGAAGAGGAGAAGATCCGGCCACCGTGGGAGCTTTAGAGTTCTAATTCGAGATCCAAGGCCAGATCTGTGGAGGCAAGGCCGCCGCAGTTCTTTTCAACCGGCTAGAATTTCTATGGCACCCAAGAGATCGTCAAGGTTAATGATCTTCATTCATTAGACAAGTGAAGTCATCCTTTATGCATGAGCATGGGATCCTCCACCAAAAGGTGGAAGAGTAAGTGATCCCCGTAGGTTGATAGTTGCTATCCCCAATTGAGTCTGCCTCTAGACCCGAAAATGTGTAGTACGGGATAGGCATGCTGTGTGAAGCCCATATGTACAGGTTGGTCTAGATTGGTGATGTTGCATATTGCGCACCGGAGAAGGATCCGCGTATAAACATGTAATTCGTGGAGTCAATGGGTTGTGCCTGTGAAGGGAAGTAGCAGGAAGTACTGGAATGAGGAATTCAAGGAAAATACCTTTGTACTGCTTGTGTTGTGGCTATAGTATATCCAGTCCATTGTGGACAGTGTAGTAAGTCCTTGGTGGACAGTATTGCTATTGTTGAGCTAGTCCTTGGAAGACATTATGGCTAGTGTGAGGTGCGATCTCTAAAAAGGTTTCTTGCGGAACAGGAAAGGTGAAACCGATCCGCGCCTTTAGATATAGCCTCAGGTATGTTATACTCGGTGATGGCAAGGAGACTTGAGAAATAAGGGGTGGTTGATTTCTACCTGTGTTTTGTCGACTGTATAGGAGAGCGTCAAGGCATTGAAATTTCGTCAGTGGCATAATGAGAGTCTTAGGCCTGCGTACCATTAAGACTAAATGCTCAATACCGTGTAAACGGTGGTGTTGACCCTGGTTCGCCTGTGTACCAAGAATGTGCCCTAAGTGCACGGATCGTCGGGTCGTATGGTTGACGGTTGTGATGGATTGATTGTGCATGAGAGTAAAAGATATCATATATCTATCTATGCATTGCTATACCTGTAGGGAAGGAATGCCACTTCCTCGGGAAAGGGGTAGGATTGTTATAAATTGGTCAGTTGAATGCTGACCATTGCCTTGTTTGCCACCTTCTGGGTGGGCTATCCCTATGAAGGTGCTGGAGAGCGAGCGGGAAGTAAGGGATGAAGTCCCTGCTGTTGCTGCTACTGCCACTTCCGCTACTAGCCCTTGAAGGCTAAGCTTTTTATTGTGTTTTGTTCATGTGTGGCCGGCCTGGGCGCCGATGTATGCAATCCACACTGTGAAAAGAGGAACTGTAAGGCCTTAAGGCCAACATGTGTTGTATTTGTTGTATACTCTTTCAAGAGTTGATATATAAATGTATGTTGTAACCCTTGTTTGGATTTGGGTAAGAATCACTATTAGGGTTTAATAGATTGACCCAAATTGTATAGTCATGGGTCATAGGATTCTCAGGTATGCCTCAAAAGTATTTCAGAAAAAGTGAAGGCAGAATTCTTTGAACGTAGAATTGTCTTAACGCAGATTCTCTTAACGAAGAATGCAAAATTCTCTCAACGTAGAATTCTCTGAACAAAGAATTCTCTGAATGCAGATTCTCTCAACGAAGAATGCAGAATTCTCTGAACGCAGAATTCTCGGAATAAAGAATTCTCGGAATAAAGAATTCTCTGAACGCAGATTATCTGAATGAAGAATGCAGAATTCTCTGAATGTAGAATTCTCTAAACGCAGATTCTCTGAACGAAGAACGAAGAATTCTCTGAACGCAGATTCTCTGAACGAATAGCGCAGAATGCAGAATTCTCTGAACGCAGAATGCAGAATGAAGAAGCTTTAAAATAAAGTTTGATGATTTCCTGTGTAGTTTTTCAGACAATTTTATTTACAACTGGAAGAATTTATTAAGACTTAATTACTGGCATTTATAGCTATCAGAATTAATGTTATATATTCTTAAGAATATAGCCATTTTGAGGCTGAATTAATTATGAATTAAATCATATATTAAAAGCTAATTGATTACCAAAGAAATTACTATTCTCAGGAATAGGTTTCAGCCATTTCATGACAAGAATTCAAATATTTGAATTAGTCCAAGGGATATATATATATATGATATACAGAAGATTGTAAAAAAAAACAATAAATATCATGAATTAACAAAAAAAAGGAAGCATAGCTTGAAAGAAAAATATACAGATCAACTTCATCTTCTTCATCTGCTCCAAGGCTTTCAAGAGACAAGAAATACATATCAGTCTAGAAGCCTGCTGCAGAGCAACATCAAAGCTAAAGGCCTACTCACCCTTTGCAAAGCTTCCACTCCTGAACCATTCAAGATCTCAAGGGGAGCTTTGACAACATCACATAATCCACATAGTCTTCTCATTTTGACTTGAGAAAAAAAGACTTCCATCTATCTCTCATCCACACCTCTATAAAAAGGGTTCTCTACTCCCTTCAAAAGTTATTCTGGTTGCATGTCTCCTAACAAAAAGACTTGGGTTGGTTTTTGAGCACCTGATCAAAAGCTCATTGGTGGCAGTCACCTGATCAAAACCTGTAGTGGATTCCTACCAAGGGTGGTAGAAGAGTGGATGTATCAATGTTGGGGAACCACTATAAATTTCCTTGTGTCGTCTGTATTACTTGCTTTCTTTCTTTTTATTTGTGCTGTGACTTTTTATTTCTTAACTCTAATTTATAATAAATTAAGATCTATCAATTTCTTTCAATTGGTATTAGAGGGGGTTCCTTTAGTTGTAAAGGCTAACACCTGAACCAAAACGATCTAATAGATCTTATTTTTCTTAAGAGTTTTTCATGGCACAAAATGAAGAATGTTCAAGCACTGGACCTCCTAAGTGGAATCTTGATAAGCTTGCACTATGGAAGGCAAGGATTAGTCTTTTTATGAACTCTAATTATGAAGCCATTTTCCATTCTATTTTTACAGGTCCTTATCAACAATTGGAAACAACAAGCATTAATGTTGTTCCATCACCTCAATGGACAGAATCCCAAAAATTCTAAAGATTGCTAATGCAAGGGCAATGGACATCCTTGCTCAATCAATGTATGATGACATTTTTGAAGGAGTTGCTGTTCTTACTTTAGCAAAATACATCTGGGACTCCCTCACAGTAATGGCTGCTGGATCAGCAAAAGAAAAAACATTAAATGCTGAATCTTGGAGTGACTCTGAAGCTTCATCCTGTGCAATTGAAGATGAAGAAGAGTCAAGAGCAAGAGAGTTTTGCCTAATGGAAATAAATACTTCATACAGTAGGAATGATGAAGAATCAGTCTCTGATGAAGAATCATAATGTGAATCAAAAGAGGATCAGGTTATCTCTTCCCTTGATTTTGACAACATAACTGAAATTTTACCAAAACAAATTAAAAAATTTCAGAAAATTTATGTTCAACATAGTTCGTTTAACGGAGCTCGATAAAAACAACACTCTTCGTCGAACTTTGGTCGACGATCTCTGAACAGAGATTTCTGGTCAGAAAATCTTGATCGACGAAATAAATACCCTTTGTCGAACCGAGAACGATGAACGTCGAACTCAGATCGACAAAAATATTTTTCGTCGAACTCGGAATTTCAAAACTGAAATTTTTATTCTTTTATTTTAAATTATTATTGTGAAACAAAAATAGGACCCAAGGTAATCTTGGTCCAGAACTCCTAACCTCTCTTTTCAGGAAAAACAGAGGATACAACAGTAACTGTATAGGGGGAGATTATCTATTTTATTTGTAAAGAAAATTGCTTATTAGGATTCTCCAGTAGCTTTTTGTTTCATGTATTTCATTTCTCAAAGTACCCTTGTAGATCTGCTGAAAAACTATTAATTCAGGCAGATTAGTTTTGCTTTTTATTTTATTTTATGTGAATAGTGTCCTCACCCAAATAGGGGGAGATTGTTGGAACCCTAGTTTGGATTTGGGTAAGGATCACTATTATGGTTTATTAGATTGACCCAAAATGTATAGTCATGGGTCATAGGATTCTCAAGGTATGCCTCAAAAGTATTTCAGAAGAAGTGAAGGCAGAATTCTTTGAATGAAGAATTCTCTGAACGCAGATTCTCTGAACGAAGAATGCAGAATTCTCTGAACGCATAATTCTCTGAACAAAGAATTCTCTGAATGCAGATTCTCTGAATGAAAAATGCAGAATTCTCTGAACGCAGAATTCTCTGAACAAAGAATTCTCTGAACGCAGATTCTCTGAATGAAGAATGCAGAATTCTCTGAATGCAGAATTCTCTGAATGAAGAATTCTATGAACGCAGATTCTCTGAACGAAGAACAAAGAATTCTCTGAACGCAGATTCTCTGAACGAAGAACGCAGAATGCACAATTCTCTGAACGCAGAATGCATAATTCTTTGAACGCAGAATGCAAGAATGAAGAAGCTATAAAATAAAGTTTTGCGATTTCCTGTGCAGTTTTTCAGACAGTATTATTTACAGCTGGTAGAATTTATTAAGGCTTAATTGCAGGCATTTATTTCTATCAGAATTAATGTTATATATTCTTAATAATATAGCAGTTTGGAGGCTGCATTAATTTTGAATTAAATCAGAGATTAAATGCCAATTGATTCCCAAAGAAATTACCATTTTCGGGAATAGGCTTCAGCTATTTCAAGACAAGAATTCAAATGTTTGAATTAGTCCAAGGCATATATATATATATATATATGATATACAAGAGATTGCAAAAAAAAAACAATATATATCATAAAGTGACAAAAAAAAGAAGCAGAGATTGAAAGAAAAATATATAGATCAACTTCATCTTCTTCATCTGCTGCAAGGCTTTCAAGAGACAAGAAATACATATCAGTCTATGAACTTGCTGTAGAGTAACATCAAAGCTGAAGGCCTACTCACCCTTAGCAAATCTACCACTCCTGAACCATTCAAGATCTCAGGGGGAGCTTTGACAACATCACATAATCCACATAGTCTTCTCATTTTGACTTGAGAAAAGAAGACTTGCATCAATCTCTCATACCCACCTCTGTAAAAAGGGTTCTCTAATCCCTTCAAAAGTTATTCTGGTTGCAAGTCTCCTAACCATAAGACTTGGGTTGGTTTTTGAGCACCTGATCAAAAGCTCATTGGTGGCAGTCACCTGATCAAAACCTGTAGTGGATTCCTACCAAGGGTGGTAGAAGAGTGCATGTACCCAGGTTGGGGAACCACTATAAATTTCATTGTGTCGTCTGGATTGCTTGCTTTCTTTCTTTTTATTTGTGCTGTGACTTTTTATTTCTTAACTCTAATTTAGAATAAATTAAGATCTATCCATTTCTTTCAATGAAGTTTATATATGTAGTGGACATTCCTGGAATGAGTTCATCTTTATTATTAAAATCTTCCGCTAGCATGCTCTGAGTTAGGATGCGATGGTGTTGTGGTATTCACCTGTGACCTTGTCGTCTGTTTCTTACATATAGTGTGGGGCACCGGTCGGACCTTCTATTATATGTTATTTAACGGGTGGAGTCGTTACATTTTGGCATCAGTTTGTCTCGGTTCCGCTTTCGAATTTGTGGCCGAATTATTTTGTGGAGGTGGCGAGCACGTGTAAGTACGAACCGCTTTAAAACTAATGAACTCTTGAATATCCACTAAGGTATGCAATTACATTTGTTTTTGGAACCTGCGCATTCCTATATTATTGTTATGGCTATATGAGGTCTCAAATGTGTCTTGTTCACCTATATGTGACTCGTAGTGGTGCTGGGTAGTCTAGGCCTCATCATTCTGATGAGAGTGTGGAACTAGCTAAGGTGCCCACACCTCCTCCATCTGCGGAAACAGTTCGCTTAGTTGCTGAGGCACTATTTCCCATGATTCAGCCGACCGAGCCGGTGTAGCTAGCATTTGTTCAGCCGATCGGGCATGCACAACCGACATTGGTGCCAGATCGTGTTGGTGTAAGACCCGGACTGATTGAGGGTTTGGATCCACGAGCTTCTTAACGACTGTTGAAGCAATTCATGAGCTTCAGTCCGCCTACGTTCACGGGTATGGTATCCCCAACGCAGGCATAGGATTGGTTATCGCGAGTCAAGCGTATATTGACGGCGATCACGACGGAGGAATGTCAGAAAGTCACCTTGGCCACCTTCATATTGGAAGGAGAGGCGCGGTTGTGGTGGGACAAAGTTGAGTTACATGATTTAGCGGGCAGGCAGTTAATACAAGTTTCAATTGAGGAGTTCTCTCGAATGTTTTTGGCAAAGCACTTACCAGTGGCACAACACATTGCCATGGAAAATGAGTTCTAACGGTTAACGCAAGGAGAAAGTTGCGTTGATACATACTTGCATGAATTTACAAGGTTAGGACGGTATGCGGGGTCAATCTTCACGGATGAACAAAGGAAAACAAATCGATTTTACGAAGGATTGCGGGATGAGTTACGGTTCCTCCTTTCGAGTTTGGTGAACCAAGGATTTCAGGCAATGGTTGATACTGTGTGTGCGCTGGAGAAGGAAATGAAGCGGGTGCAAGGCAAAAGGGACTTGGCTATGACAAAGAAAGAGTTCAAAGCACCCCGCCCTAGAAAATCGTACTACCAGAAGAAGTGGGGCAAGAGGTCCAAGCCTTTTGGGAAAGCTTCTGCGAAAGTTGCATCGGGTGCAACATCAAAGTAGGAGTCTTGTACATACTTTACATGTGGCCAGAAGGAGGCTATAAAGCAAAGTGATGTCGTCACAGGTACGATTTAAGATATTGTTTACTTTGTTTTTATTGAATACTTTCTATGTAGCTTGTGCTTTTTTGTGTGTGCTACAGGCTTTGTCCTGATTCGAAACAACCTAGCGATAGCCCTGTTTGATACAGGTGCTTTGCATTCATTTTTGTCTAAGGACTTTGTAGCGCAAATTGGAGTACAGAGTCATGTGACGACAGATAGTATAAAGGTGTTGCTATCGAATGGTTGTGTGATGCTTGTGGATTGAGCTTGCGATGTGGAAGTTTAAATAGGAAGTCGGGATTTCAGTTTGAGTGCATCAGTGCTACCGATATCGGAGTTTGATGTGATCTTTGGCATGGACTGGCTCTCAGAGCTGCGTGCCTTTATTGATTTCAACTCAAAGGAGATCACACTAGGTCAGAATACCGAGCTTGAGACTAAGTTCGCTGGTATGCGAGGAGTGAGCGGAATCTTAGTGTTTTCTCTCCAAGTCGTCAATGCTGTTCGGAAGGGCGTGGAGTTATTCTTCATGCTTATTCAGGCTGTTGAGCCAAAGGCCAGTGTTAGCGATGTTCCGATTGTGTCGGATTTTGCCGATGTGTTTCCTAAGGATCTTCCTAGGTTACCGCCCCAGCGGGAGATCGACTTCTCTATTGAGTTGGTGCCAGGTGCGAAATCTGTGGCCCGCTCGTCATATCGCGTAGTGCAAAAAGAAATGGCAGAATTGAAAGTCCAACTACAAGAGGTGCTGGAACAGGGATAAATATGCCCATGTATTTCACCTTGGAGCGTGCCTATTCTGTTTGTTAAAAAGAAGGATAGTTGTTTACGGTTATGTATTGACTATCGTGAGTTGAATAAGCTGACGGAGAAAAACAAGTATCTGATTCCACTGATAGATGACTTGTTTGATCAGCTAATAGGATCAACCATCTATTTCAAATTGGATTTAAAATCTGGATATTACCAGCGGAGGATTCGGGAAGGTGACAGTGAAGCTCCTTTTTCGACGACGGCAAGCTTTGAAAGATTATCCGCATCCTGAATCAGCCCGGATAAGACGAAGATTTGATCCCTTTCGCCACTTCCCAAGACATCATTTGGAACATACTATGAGCATTATGAGTTCACCGTAATGGCCCTTGGCTTATATAATGCGCCTTTGATTTTCATGGATCTCATGCACCAAATGTTCCGAGAGTACTTGGATCTGTTTGTAATTGTCTTCATCGATGATATCCTAGTGTACTCGCAGTCGGAAGCCGATCATGCAAACCATTTGCGGTTGGTTTTGCATACCTTGTGGAGGAATAAGCTCTATACCAAGTTTTCAAAGTGTGAGTTTTGGCTGTCGTCAGTGGCTTTTCTTGGGCACGTGGTAAGTGGAGAGGGCATAGCAGTGGTTTTGTCAAAGATAAGCGCCATCCGAGAGTGGCCAGTGATGTCTTCGGTGGCTGAGGTCAGGAATTTCCTTGGACTGGCAGGCTATTACAGACGGTTTGTGGAAAACTTCTCACGGATTGCTTTGCCTCTGACAAAGTTGACGAGAAAGGATCAGAAGTTCGTTTGGACGCCGGGGTGCGCACGAGCTTTTGAAGAGCTGAAGAGTTGTTTGACAACGGTGCCTGTGTTGAAATCTCCATGTGGTATAGACGGCTATGAGATCTATAGTGATGCTTCAGGGAGCAGCTTAGGTTGCGTTCTTCTGCAGTTTGGTAAAGTAATTGCTTATGGCTCACGCTAGTTGAAAGTGCACGAACGTAATTATCCCGTCCACGACTTGGAGTTGGCGGCGGTGATCTTTGCGCTGAAATTGTGGCGGCACTATCAATATGGCGTAAAGGTGGATATCTATACAGATCATAAGAGCCTTAAGTATCTGTTGGATCAGAAAGATCTGAATATGCGACAACGAAGGTAGATGGAGTTCCTTTGGGACTACACCTTTGATATTCACTATACTCCCGGGAAGGGAAATGTGGTCGCTGATTCGTTGAGTCGTAGGACTCAAGTACGGGCACGTTGGTTGCATATGCATTATGAGCGTCTGATCCAGGAGTTGGAAGCATTAGAGATTTCTTGTGTTAACAAGAATTCCATAGCCGATGCGTGCTTGAACTGGACGGAGGTACAGTATGACCTTGCGGACAGGGTTCAGGGAGCAAAGGAGCTTGATGAAAATCTCCAACGTTATGCAAGGGATGGGTCAGATGGACATTTCTCCTGGGATGACGGCTTGTTACGGAAAGATGGCCGACTGTGCGTCCTATGTTCGGGTAAGTTGAGAGAAGAGTTGATGTATGAAGCTCACTTTGCAAAGTAGTCAATTCACCCTAGGAGCACAAAGATTTACAAGGATGTGAAGAAGTTATTCTAGTGGCCAGGACTAAAGAAAGACATAACACATTATGTGGCTAAGTTTTAAACTTGTGCGTTGGTCAAAGCAAAATTTCAAAAGCCTTGCGGTTTCCTAAAGTCATTACCTATTCCGGAGTGGAAGTTTGATGATATCTTAATGGATTTCGTGCACGGGTTGCCGAGATCTCAACACGGGAATGATTTAATCTGGGTGATTGTTGAACGGTTGACAAAAGTTGCTCACTTCCTACCGAATAAGAGGGACGATTCAGTGGAAACCTTTGCAAAGCTCTATGTGGAGCAGATTGTCCGATTACATGGTGTTCCCCGGAGCATCGTTAGTGACCGTGATGGGATATTCACATCGAATGATTGGAGGCTAATCAATCAGCTTTTGGGAACAAAGTTAGAATTCAGTACGACCTTTCATCCCCAAACATATGGCCAGACTGAGAGAACCAATAGGACGATGAAGGATATGCTCTGAATGTGCGCCCTGGATTTTGGTAATGGATGGGAAGATCATCTCTATATGGTGGAGTTTGCCTACAATAATAGCTACCAAGCGAGCATCGGTATGGCACCATTTGAAGCTCTGTATGGTCGTAAGTGTCATACACCGTTAGCATGGGCAGAAGCAGGCAAATCCAAGCTGTATAAGCGTAAGGAAGTAGAAGAGGCTAACTCGACAATACACTCTATTCGGGAGAGGCTATTCATAGCCCAGGATCGACAAACAAAGTACTACAATGCTAAGAACCGGAATGTGGAGTTTGCGGTGGGCAATTGGGTATATTTGAAGATCAAACCCTTCAAAGTCATTTCCATAATTCGGTGGTTGAAAAGGCTAAGTCTGACATATCTTGGTCTTTTTGAAGTGGTGTAGCGAGTTGGGGAAGCTGCATATCGGCTAACTCTTTCGACAAAACTGAGTGGCTTGCATAATGTGTTTCACATCTCAGTGCTTCGAAAAGCCGTCAAGGATCCAGCTCAAGTGATTGAGAATGATCGTGTACCGGTCGAATATGGGCTAACGACAAAGGTTATACCCATTCAGATCGAAGATATAGACGATAAACAGTTACAGAACAAAATAATAGGGATGTTCAAAGTCCATTGGGACAATTGTGGCCATTAGGAGCTAACATGGTAGTGGGAGCAGACCATGCGAACTGATTTTCCCGGGTTGTTTGTTTTGTTGGGTACATTGGAAAATGTGTACCTGATTTGAAGAAGCCCAACCTAGCTCAATGATATACATCATGTTGTATTTGATGTAGTTTTGAGTTGACATGTGCAGGTAAAGAAATGTTAAAGTTTACAGAAAAATTCTAAGTCCAAGTGTCGACACAAAGGAAAATGTGTCGACACATAGAAGAAAGTTGTCGACACAACACTGGGAAAATGTGTCGACACAGAAGAAGTAAGTCGACACTACTCTGGGAAAAAGTGTCGACACATAACATAGTCGATCTCAACACTGGGAAAATGTGTCGACACAGAAGAAGTAAGTCGACACTACTCTGGGAAAAAGTGTCGACACAGAAGGAAAGCGTCGACCTCAACATTGAAAAAAAATGTCGACACAGAAGAACATAGTCGACCTCAAGGAATATAGTCGACCACAAGTTTGTCTACAACAGCAGAATGTGTCGACACATTGTGATTGAGTCGACACATTGAAGCAGAGTTAAAAGAAGACTGTGTCGACACCTGAAGGCTAAGTCGACACTTACTGAAGTTAAGATTCTACAACAACTGTGTCGACACACAGGACTTGTGTCGACACACTGAAGAGTCAAGATCAAATTGTTTGCAGAAGAAGCCGTGTCGACTCAAAGGCAACTTAGTCGACATCACTGAAGGCAGTGTCGACACCAAAGTCAATTGTGTCGACACAAATAGACAGATGGTCTCGACACTTTCTGACAGACTGTCTCGACACACTGTGGTTCAAGACTAAGGCACAGGACTTGTTGAAGACTTGACAGCTGTGGGTTGCCACCGGTTAACTGAAGCTGTCAGACTTGTCAGAGAACTGTTAGAAACCGGATCAGCCGGTTACCATGAAGAAGTCTATAAATAGACATATTCAGAAGAAGGAAATAACCTTCTCAACATTGAAGAAATTCTTAACTCCAGAACTTTTGAAGAAGGATTCCGATCCAAATCATTTCAAGAAAGTGCAAGGCACTTAAGAAGATCTTCTCAAGAAGATCTAAGAAGACTATCTAAGGATAGATCTAAGAAGAGTTCTAACCAGAATTCTGAAGAATCATTCAAGTGCTGATAGAGAGAGATCAAGTCAGAATTTGAAGAAGAAGAAAGAATCCACCAGTGGATTATCAAGAAGCTGTTTGGAATCAACTCAGCTAAGTACATTTTCAAGAAGCTTTGAAGAAGGCTAAGAAACAGTTGATTGCATCAGCTGATTAAGAATTGTCATTGCCTTTTCTCTCTCAATTTGGCAAGACAAATTTAAAAACAATCTTTTCTATATTTCTGTAGGATCTGTTTATACAGATCTGAGTTGTAAGCCTATGTTATAAAGGCTGAGTGTAGGAGTGTTGAACTCTGAGTGGTAGGGCTGATTGCCTGAGTGTAGGAGAAGGATATTCTCTGAGTTGTAGGCCTTGGGGCAAGGCTGAGGTAGGGCAGTTGTGCCTGAGTTGTAGGAACCAGTTGGGTTCTGAGTTGTAAGATCTATTGATCTGAGATAAGTGGAAGTTTGGCCGAATCTAGCATACTGCTAGATAGGTGAAGGGGGAAAGTGGATGTACCCAGACCTTGGGGAACCACTATAAAACATAGTGCAATCTGTGATGTGTTGTTTTCTGTGATTGCTGTGTTTTTGTATTAGTTATAAATTGAATTCTGTCTAGAAGTTTTAGAAAAAGAAGCAGACCTATTCACCCCCCCCTCTAGGTGTTTTAGGCTGCCTTGAAAGTTTAACTATCAAGTGGTATCAGAGGGAGGTTCCTCAAAAAGGACTTAACAGTCTGAGGTAGATCTGATAGGCAGAATCAAGAATCAAGAAGATGGGTTCTGGAGAGAATCATAAGGAGCTAGGGTCAATGAAATTACCCATATGCAAGAAGGAAATCTTTGGGATCTGGAAAGAAAGAGTCAGATTGTTTATGGAAGCATCTGACCCAAGGATTTACATCACAGTACAGGAAGGCCCCTTCATACCAATGAAGATATCTGTTCTTGATGCAAATATCCAAACACCAAAGACTTATTCTGAAATGACCAAGGATGAAATCATCTTGGCTACCATGGACAAAAGGGCACAGAACATAATTGTCAGTGCCATAGATGATTCAACATTTCAGAATCTGATTCACTGCAAGACCTCCAAGGAGATGTGGGACACATTAATTGTCTACATGGAGGGATCAGAAGAAGTAAGGCTGGACAGAAAATCTATGCTAAATCAGGAGTATGAAAGTTTTAGACAAGGAAAATCTGATAGCATAACTGAGTGCTATAAGAAATTCTATAGAATTGTGAATGAGCTAATTTCCTATGGAAGAGTCTTCAGTACCTATGAACTGAATGACAAATTCTTAAGATCCTTATCAAAGGATTGGGATACAAAGATCTGTGCCATAAGAGAAGTGGCAAAATTGGCAGAGATATCTCCTCCAACTCTGTTTGGAAAGTTGCTATCCTATGAAATGCAACTTATGGTAAGGAAGGAGGAGGAAAGAAACTCAAGAGGAGAGCATAGAGAAAAGACTGTGGCATTTAATGCTGAAGCCACCAGAAAGAATAGGAGGAAATCACCATCTCCTCCTAAGGAAGTTGAAGAAGGTAGTTCTGAAAATTCAGATAGGGGTTCAGTCAGCAGTGATTCAGATGCAGACTTTGCTGCATTCACTAGGCAATTTCAAAGGTTCTTGAAAAAGAAGCAATGGAAGTCTAGGCCTTCATCATCACAGCAAGTAGATGACTATTATCAGAAAAGAAGGTCATCCAGGAAAGAGAAAACCAGGTCAAAGCCAGCAAAGCCACTACTTCAAAGATTGTCTGCTATTGTTGCAATAGGCCTGGACATGTAGTGGCTGAGTGTCCTGACAAAAGGAAGGAATCTTCAGAAAAGAAGAAGACTTATCAGAAAGGCAAGAAGGAGAAATCCTTTGTAGCAAAGAAAGATAAAAGTCTGTCAGACCAGTCAACTTCAGAATCAGGATCTGAAGCTGAAGCATATATTGGATTATATGCTGCATCTGAGGAAGAGGAGTTTATGCAGTTGCTAGACTCCATCAATGAACATCAATGCATGGGTTTGATGACTAGATCAGAAGAGGACCTATGCCAGAATCAGTCTGGTCCTAATGAGGTAAACAGTCTTCCAGTACATTTGTTTGTAGTACAAGTGAAGAATCAGCTACATCTGCATCAAGTGATGAAGATGCATCTGGATCTGAAGGAGATGTCTATCAATTGATAGACAAGTATGGGGACTTGTTGCAGGCCCTTAAGAAAAGCAAGAACCTGGTTAAATCACAGGCTCAGGAAATTGCTGATCTAAGGGTTACAACAGCTGAGTTAGAAAAAGTCCTTGATCAAAAGTTAGCTGAAATTGCCAAGCTGAAAAATATAACTATTATTCAGATGGGCACAATTAATTATACTAATGATCAAGTAAAGAGTCTGGAGGACAGACTTAGAATTGAAAGGGATTTAGTGGCTAGTTACTCTAAGCCAAAATCTGTCTTACCCTTGATAGATGAATTTGTCACTCAGAAGGGTAAGGCTGGATTAGGATTTAAGGGTAACTCCAGGGCTAGCAGATTCAAAAAGAAAGGCAAAGCCCCTATTCAGCCACTAAACCTTTCAGTCCCCATAAGGTTTGGTAAGAAGAAAGTGCCTTCTAACATATATGATCATGAAGACATTCAGGATCATATCAAGACAAATGTTCTGAAGAACAAGGGTGTTAAGGCAAGCAGGCCTACCTATGGTCATAAGCCCTATGGTTTTAAGAAACCAGTAGGAGAAGTTGCAACAGCACCAGCAATGAACAGAAATGCTTCTGACAAGGATGTATCTAGATCTAGATACAATAAGTTTGAATGTTGGTGCTGTGGCAAGAGGGGTCATTTTGCATTGGACTGCTGGTATAACACAAGTGTTATAAAGAATAAGAGTCTACCTGTTAGAAGAGGTTATGATAACTTTATTAAGGCTAACCTGAACCAAGGACCCAAGACTTACTTGGTTCTAAGGGTAAGTAATTCTGTATTGCAGGTGAATCCAAGTTACCATGCCCCTATATGGTACTTGGATAGTGGTTGTTCCAGGCACATGACTGGAACAAAGGGGCTGCTGAAGGAGTATTCATCTGTCAAAGATGGACATAAAGTGATCTTTGGTGGATCTGAAAAAGGAGTCATCAAAGGATTTGGTAACATCTCTTCAAACCTAATTACTATCACCCAAGTGGCCTATGTAAAAGGTTTGAAACATAATCTAATAAGCATAAGCCAGCTGAGTGATCTAGGATATGACATTTCATTTGGTAAGGATGGATGTCATATCAAAAGGTCAAGTGATCAAGAGATCATATTGACTGGGTATAGGAAGAGAAATGTGTATTGCCTTAATTTTGAATGTGAGAATAAGGCATCCCCCATTTGTCTTGTAGCTGATGACAATGCTTCTCATTGTGTTAAGTGGCACAAGAGATTGGCTCATCTAAACTACAAGACAATTGGCCAACTCTTTAGTAAAGAACTAGTGAGGAATGGGCCTCAAGTTAAGTGTATAAAGGAAGGGGTATGCTCAGCTTGTCAAAAGGGCAAGCAGACAAAAACCTCATTTCAAAGCCTTGAAAACAAGGATTCTGTGAGGTGCTTATACCTCTTGCATATGGATCTTTTTGGTCCTATGCCAGTTCACAGTCTAGGTAGGAAGGTCTACACACTAGTGGTTGTAGATGACTATTCTAGATTTACATGGGTGTTCTTTCTGAGACAAAAATCTGAAACCCCAAGTGTATTATTTAAGTTTGTAAAGCAAATTCAGAATGAACTGAACAGTACAGTGGTCAAAATCAGAAGTGACCATGGTACTGAGTTTCAATCTGAAAGCATGACAAACTTGTGTATAGACTTTGGGATTTTCCAAGAGTTCTCCTCACCTAGAACACCTCAGCAAAATGGAATTGCTGAAAGAAAGAATAGATCATTAATTGAAGCTGGTAGAACTCTATTGAGTGACACCTCTCTCCCAGAATATTTTTGGGCTGAGGCAGTTAACACTGCTTGTCATGTCATCAATAGGGCTTCTATCACCAAAAGCCACAGGAAGACTCCCTATGAGATTGTGAAAGGCAGAAAACCAAATCTATCCTATTTTAGGATCTTTGGCTGCAAGTGCTATATACTTAACAATGGTAAGTCTTATTTGACTAAGTTTGCTGCCAAATCCCAGGATGGGATATTTGTTGGGTACAGCACAAATAGTAAGGCCTATAGAGTCTTCAACTTAACTACTCAAGTTGTTGAAGAATCTGTGCATATTGTATTTGATGAAACAAGATTAATCAATTGTGAATTGTCTTGTAGATCAAATGACTCAACAGGTATAAGCAAGAAGATGGACAAGCTCTCCATTGCTGAAGCTTCAAAGGAAGAGGAGCATTGGAAAATGAAGGCTGCTGTCCAGGGGGAGTACAAGAGATAATGGAAGCTGATGAAAACCAAGAGGAACAGCAGAATGAAGAAGCTGGAGATGCTCAACCTGAAGGGAATCTACCTCCAGCTATAAGATATCTAAGAGATCATCCTACTGATCAGATAATTGGTGATCCAAGACAAGGAGTGCAAACTAGAAGCAGAAATCAAAGCACAGTTTTGCATTCTAGTTTCTTGTCTCAAATGGAACCTAAGAAGTTTGAAGAAGCTATCCAAGACCAGCACTGGATTGATGCTATGCAAGAGGAGCTGAATCAGTTCAGAAGGTGCAAGGTCTGGGAGCTTGTTCCTAAACCAAGAGGCCACAACATAATTGGGACTAAGTGGATCTATAGGAACAAGCTAGATGAAAGTGGAATAATAATAAAGAATAAAGCAAGATTGGTTGCAAAAGGATACAGGCAGGAAGAAGGGATTGACTTTGATCAAACCTTTGCTCCAGTAGCAAGGCTGGAGGCAATCAGAATGTTCCTTGCCTATGCAGCCTACCAAGACTTCAAAGTATACCAGATGGATGTAAAGTCAGCATTTCTGAATGGTGATCTTAAAGAAGAAGTATATGTAGAGCAGCCATCAGGTTTTGTAGATCCTCTTAAACCTGATTCTGTGTACAAGCTTAGGAAAGCTTTGTATGGGTTAAAACAAGCTCCAAGGGCTTGGTATGAAACCCTGTCTACCTTCCTCATTGAGAATAAATTCTCAAGAGGAAAGATAGACAAAACTCTATTCCTTAGGGAATCCAAAGGAAAGATCATCTTAGTCCAGATCTATGTTGATGACATAATCTTTGGATCTACTGAAAACAACCTTTGTAAAAAGTTTGCCAAACTTATGCAAGGGAAGTTTGAGATGAGCAGTATGGGAGAACTTAAGTTCTTCTTGGGACTCCAAGTAAGACAGACTGATGATGGATTGTCCATATCCCAGTCTAAGTTCACCAAGGAATTAATTAAAAAATATGGTATGGAGTCATCCTCCTCCATGAGAACTCCTATGGGCACAAGTATGCCAATATGCAAAGATGAGGCAGGTAAACCTGTTGATGAATCATTGTATAGAGGAATAGTTGGGTCACTACTATATCTCACTGCTAGTAGACCTGACATTATGTATGCAACATGTGTCTGTGCTAGGTACCAAGCCTGCCCTAAAGAATCTCATTATACTGCAGTAAAAAGGATTCTGAGATATCTAAAGGGCACTCCTACTCTAGGTCTTTGGTACCCTAGGAATAGAGATTTTCAACTAACAGGCTATTCAGATGCAGATTTTGCAGGATGTAGAGAGGATAGAAAGAGTACTACAGGTACTTGTCAATTCCTGGGAGGAAGACTAATATCTTGGAGTAGTAAAAAACAGACTAGTGTGGCAATTTCCACAGCTGAGTCAGAGTATATTGCTGCAGGAAGCTGCTGTGCACAGCTATTATGGATGCAGCATCAGCTTAAAGATTATGGTATTCAGGTAAGTAGAACACCCCTTTTATGTGATTCTAAGAGTGCTATTTCTATTGCTAATAATCCAGTTTCTCATAGTAGAACTAAGCATATAGAAATCAAATATCATTTTCTTAGAGAACATGTAGAGAAAGGTGACATCTCATTGGAATTTGTAAAAACAGATTATCAAATAGCAGATGTATTTACTAAGCCTTTAGATGAAACCAAATTCAATAAATTCAAAATTGAATTAGGTATGTTAACCATTGATTAATGTATTAAACAAAATCATTAACAATGCTATTGAAATGGTTAATAAGTAAGTAAAAGTAGTAACAACAATAATCAAGTGTTAAAAAGGACACATTGAAGTTACAGAAATTGGCTAAGTAAGAATGTGTCGACACATTCAGTAATAATGTGTCGACTCAGAGAAATTATGTCGACAAGTCAGAAATATTGTGTCGACACAGAGAATATGTGTCGACACTTAAGAGTTTTATTGTCGACTTAACCAGAATGTAATGTCGACTCAACCAGAATTATGGTGTCGACACTTACAAAATATGTGTCGACACTTGTCCTTAGTGTCGACACAGAATTTCTGTCTTTCTACTATATATCCAAGGTGTCGACATAACCACAAATTGGTGTCGACACATAGTAGACTGAAGAAATGTCGAGATTAATAGAAGCTTGTGTCGACACATTCCGTCTGTGTCGACACATTTAGACTGTTTTTGGCGCCTTTTGAACTTCTTTCAACAGAAGCTATAATAGGTCAAAAAGCTCTTTGTGTCGACACGCTTTCAAGGTTTTCGAAACTCAAACCCTGTGTCGACAGTCTTTCTTTCTCTCTTCTCTCAAGCTTTCTCGACACAACGATGGCGCCAAGGATTGAAGACAATGTTAATGAAGGGTATGAGTTGGTGCGCCAGGCGTTTGCAGAGGCGCCGCCTGATGTTCAAGGAGTTATCACCCTTCTCTCTGCATCAGGGTTAGAATTCATTGTCTCAGAACCATCCAAGATCTGGAAGAAGGAGGTGCACGAGTTCTTTATCTCGGCATCAGTCCATTCAACTGGCCTCAAGATTAAGTCTACAGTTCAAGGGAGTAAGATCAAGATTAACCAAAGAAGTTAAGAAAAATCTTCCACTTGAAAGTAGTTGAAAATGAAGAGGAAGTTCCTATCTCCAGGACAAGGGAAGCCCTTCAATGGTGTGGACTGGACCAAGGATTGAAGATTGGAGCTGCCTTCAATAGGAAGGGAATGAATCAGCAAGGGAAGTTCTTGTCTGAGATAGTTGGGAAGGTAATCCTCTGCAAGACAGGTGGACATGATAGGATTTCTGCCTATATGTTCAGCCTGATGACCAGGATAGTATTTACTATTCCTACTGATTGGTCAGGAGTGCTCTTTGACAAGATCAAAGAGGGAATCAAGAAGCCTAACATGGCTAGGATCATGAGCCTGTACTTCAATGGAGTAATTCCTGAAGTGATGCAGCAGCTGCAGGGGAGCAAGATTAACCATATGAGAAGAATGGATATGAGACTATTCACCAGGTGGGATAGGGTGCTGTCAAAGGATGTGCCTGAAGAGAGCAGGCCAGACACCCCTGTGCAATCCCCTACACCAAATCAAGAATCTGACCAAGTACAAGAAGGGACACAGCTTGACTCAACTGTGGTCCAGGAAGTATCAACACCTGCACAGATGCAGGGGGAGCAAGTTTCCACTTCTGCTCCAAAGGTATCTACACCTGCTTAGGTATAGGAGGAGCTAATGTATTTTACTATAAAAGACATTGCTCTTATTCTTATTACTGCACAGGTTCAGGGGGAGCTAGTGTCCACACCTACTCCTGCCACTACAAATATTGAGGTGCAAGTCCAAGAGGTAGCACAGTTAAACATATCTCCAGATTTAACTGCTGCAAAAGTGACCACTCAACTGGAATTTACTATGGAAGAGTTATTCCCAGATGTTGATACAGCTACTGATAAAATAGAAGAGGTTCAAGATGTTGAGCAGCCTCTTGACATAGAGCTAGAACAAGGAGTGGAAAAAGTTCAAGAGATTGAGAAAGTACAAGAAGTAGAGGAGGAGCAAAGAATTGAGGGGGAGCCTCTACATGTTGAAACTGAGCAACATGGCACTGAAGCAGATAGAGTTAACATAGAGAGTACTTCTGAATCTGAGACTGAAGAAGCCAGGTTGGCTAAGAAAAGAAAACTGGTTGTATTTAAAAGAAGAAGCAAGACTTATAGGCAGGCTTTACAGACAATACCTCCACCTCCACCTCCTGAAGTTGATTATAACAAGTTCTTGGTGGATTTACAGGTGAAATTGGATGACCACAGGGTGGCCATTGAGAAATATGTTGATGAAAGAAACAAAACTCTGCAGTTTGACTTAGCCCAAGATATCAAATCTATCCAATTTCAAGTCAACTTGAATAAAACTGAAATGACAGATTGCTTCCACAAGGGTGGCAATGCTGTAGTTTATCTGGCTAAACAACAGCAGGCTATCTCTACAAAGGTGGATGATATTGTTTTGAAGCAAGGTTATGTTCTGGAAAATCAAATAAGAATGAATGACAATTTAACTGAATCTCATAATGAGATCATTCAAGAGGTGAAGAAGATTGTTCCAGGGATGCCTGCAGATAAAGCCAAAGAAATGGCAGAGTTTGATAAGAATTTTCAGGCTGCAATTGCATCTGTTAAGACTGCCATCACAACCTCTCAACAGGAAATATCTGAAAAGCTTCAAAGATTAAGACCATTTTTCAAGGAGGGAGTGAATTATTTGAATGGCCAAATAAGATTTCAGAAAGAAGATCTTAGAGATCATGTATCAAGAGAAGCCATAAAGGGGGAGAGGATGCTAATTCATGCAGGCTCTGAGCATGCCAAATGGGTGACCAATAGCATAAGAGCCACATTGGGATATCCACCATTGTGTGATGATAACATGGTGGCTGAGTCAGGATTACAAACAGGACTACTTGAAGGTGACCAACCTGAGGTTGCCCAAGTCATATACCCCCTCCAGATTTTGATATATTGGATCAGCAAGTGCAATATATGTATAGTCCTTCAAAGGAAGTTGTAAATGTTATCTTTGGAAAGGTTGATAAGCCTGAGGTAAATTTGCAAGATCAGCAAGATGCTCTACTGTCAAAGAAAAGATTTAGAGAGCAGGCTGAGCTGAAGCCAGATTTTGAGCAGTGGAGTCCTACTTCCAGAAATATAATACTCACTGCATGGAAAGCTGTCAAAGATCAAGTTCATGAAAGGGGCAAGTGGTACAATGAGCAGGAATGGCAGAAGTATGAGGCAAGACAAGAAGCCATTGTACAATTCAGAAGGAAAGCTAAGATGGGAAGACTTCCAACTGATGCTATGGAGCCAAGCAAATACTTCCAAAGCCTTTTCACTATTTTGAAAGGCAAAGGCTCAAGGAAGAAGCTAAGAAGAAAGCTGATCTTAAAGGAAAAAAGATGGCTGAAGAATCAGAAGCTCCTGTGACAGCTAAAATTAAATCTGGCCAAGGGATTGTTATTAGAGAGCCTAATCAATCCTGATAATGTTTAGTTCTTTCATAATGTTTTGTAATGATGTAATCTGTCAAAGAAAAACCATGTAATCAAACATTACCCAGTAATAAACAAAATTTTGTTAAATCTGTGATAGATTGTTTTATCCATGATGTTCTTATTATTTTGTTTATAATTAAGTATCCCTGTGTATTGTCATATATCATCATTTTATACTATTTATAAATGGTGTATATCATTGGCTATAAGGGTTATGACTTCTCCAAATAGGGGGAGATTGTTGGGTACATTGGAAAATGTGTACCTGATTTGAAGAAGCCCAACCTAGCTCAATGATATACATCATGTTGTATTTGATGTAGTTTTGAGTTGACATGTGCAGGTAAAGAAATGTTAAAGTTTACAGAAAAATTCTAAGTCCAAGTGTCGACACAAAGGAAAATGTGTCGACACATAGAAGAAAGTTGTCGACACAACACTGGGAAAATGTGTCGACACAGAAGAAGTAAGTCGACACTACTCTGGGAAAAAGTGTCGACACATAACATAGTCGATCTCAACACTGGGAAAATGTGTCGACACAGAAGAAGTAAGTCGACACTACTCTGGGAAAAAGTGTCGACACAGAAGGAAAAGCGTCGACCTCAACATTGAAAAAAAATGTCGACACAGAAGAACATAGTCGACCTCAAGGAATATAGTCGACCACAAGTTTGTCTACAACAGCAGAATGTGTCGACACATTGTGATTGAGTCGACACATTGAAGCAGAGTTAAAAGAAGACTGTGTCGACACCTGAAGGCTAAGTCGACACTTACTGAAGTTAAGATTCTACAACAACTGTGTCGACACACAGGACTTGTGTCGACACACTGAAGAGTCAAGATCAAATTGTTTGCAGAAGAAGCCGTGTCGACTCAAAGGCAACTTAGTCGACATCACTGAAGGCAGTGTCGACACCAAAGTCAATTGTGTCGACACAAATAGACAGATGGTCTCGACACTTTCTGACAGACTGTCTCGACACACTGTGGTTCAAGACTAAGGCACAGGACTTGTTGAAGACTTGACAGCTGTGGGTTGCCACCGGTTAACTGAAGCTGTCAGACTTGTCAGAGAACTGTTAGAAACCGGATCAGCCGGTTACCATGAAGGAAGTCTATAAATAGACATATTCAGAAGAAGGAAATAACCTTCTCAACATTGAAGAAATTCTTAACTCCAGAACTTTTGAAGAAGGATTCCGATCCAAATCATTTCAAGAAAGTGCAAGGCACTTAAGAAGATCTTCTCAAGAAGATCTAAGAAGACTATCTAAGGATAGATCTAAGAAGAGTTCTAACCAGAATTCTGAAGAATCATTCAAGTGCTGATAGAGAGAGATCAAGTCAGAATTTGAAGAAGAAGAAAGAATCCACCAGTGGATTATCAAGAAGCTGTTTGGAATCAACTCAGCTAAGTACATTTTCAAGAAGCTTTGAAGAAGGCTAAGAAACAGTTGATTGCATCAGCTGATTAAGAATTGTCATTGCCTTTTCTCTCTCAATTTGGCAAGACAAATTTAAAAACAATCTTTTCTATATTTCTGTAGGATCTGTTTATACAGATCTGAGTTGTAAGCCTATGTTATAAAGGCTGAGTGTAGGAGTGTTGAACTCTGAGTGGTAGGGCTGATTGCCTGAGTGTAGGAGAAGGATATTCTCTGAGTTGTAGGCCTTGGGGCAAGGCTGAGGTAGGGCAGTTGTGCCTGAGTTGTAGGAACCAGTTGGGTTCTGAGTTGTAAGATCTATTGATCTGAGATAAGTGGAAGTTTGGCCGAATCTAGCATACTGCTAGATAGGTGAAGGGGGAAAGTGGATGTACCCAGACCTTGGGGAACCACTATAAAACATAGTGCAATCTGTGATGTGTTGTTTTCTGTGATTGCTGTGTTTTTGTATTAGTTAATAAATTGAATTCTGTCTAGAAGTTTTAGAAAAAGAAGCAGGACCTATTCACCCCCCCCTCTAGGTGTTTTAGGCTGCCTTGAAAGTTAAACTATCATGTTTGAACTGTTGTAAAGTACGTCTTTCGTTGTAACGGTCATTTTGAAGTTATAACATTATGCTTGCTGGGTTTCCTTACTGTGAGAAAATTTCGGGACGAAATTTATTGTAAGGAGGGGAGGGTTGTAACACCCCAAATTCCAAATTGTAGTTCAGGCTGGGTGACACGGCCTTGGACACGAGCGTGTCCCAGGGCATGTCCAGAGGCACAAGGCCTGGGAAATAGGCGTATTATGGGGCGTGTTTTTCACTGTGTGCGTTGATTCGAGTTCTCGACATAGTAAAGTCGACGATCGTCGAGAGGGACACAACCAGGGACATGGGCATGTCCGAGGACATTTCTTTCTCGCGTGGGTAACTGGGCAGCGATGAGTGTGGCACACAACCTGTAACACGGGCGTATCACAGGGGCATGTTTGGCATACGGCTAAGGATACGGGCGTATGCCTCAACCGTGTCCTTTTTGGGAATGTTGATCATGTGTCGTTTGAGGGACACGCCCCTCAAAACGGGCGTGTACTTACTAACACGGGCATGTAATGGGCTTGACACGGGCATGTCTCAACCCATGTTCTGGTTTAGATGAGTTGGTTTGTGAACCTCTTGCAGTGAACGACCTGTGATGCGGGCGTGTCACAGTTCGTGTCAACCCAAAAAATAGACTTTTGAGGGCGATTTGTGGCCGTTCGTTTCCTTCAGCCTGGATCCTATGGACCAGATTATTTCCTGCTGGGTTAACTCCGGATTTGAGTGAAGATTTAATTCTTCACTTTGATTTTATCTTTATAAAGAGAAGAGAGATGGGAGAGGAGCAAGGAGGAGGAAGAGGAGAAGATCTTTCCACCATGGGATCTTTAGAGTTCTGATTCAAGATCCGAGGCCACATCTGTGGAGGCAAGGCCACCGCGGTTCTTTTCAACTGGCTAGAATTCTATGGCGCCCAAGAGATCGTCAAGGGTAACGATCTTCCTTCATTGAACATGTAAAGTCCTCCTTTATGCATGAGCATGGGATTCTCCACCAAAAGGTGGAAGAGTAAGTGATCCCCGTGGGTTGATAGTTGCTATCCCCAGTTAAGTCTGCATCTCGACCAGGAAATGTGTAGTACGGGATAAGCATGTTGTGTGAATCCAATATAGACAGGTTGGTCTGGATTGGTGATGTTGCATATTTCACACTGGAGAAGACTCTGCGTATAAACGTGTAGTTCATGGAGTCAATGGGTTGTGACTGTGAAGGAAAGTAGTAAGAAGTACTTGAATGAGGAATTCCAGGAAAATACCTTTGTACTGCTTGAACTATTGCTACAGTGTAGCCAGTCCATTGCATCAATTTGGTATCAGAGGGAGGTTTGTCAATTTCTCAACTTGGCAACGATCCGCTCTTTCCATGCTACCCCTCACTTGCACTTAGGCACGTTTCGTTGGTTTTAAAATTTTATTTCTAGTTTTTTTAGACCAAAATATATATATATATATATATGTTTTACGTTTCTACTAAATTTGAGTTGTTTCCGATTGGTCTTTCATGGCGCACGTTGGGAATCCCCTTCCCTCACTTTCCTCGGTTGGTGCATTTTGCAAGGAGATGAACCGCCAATGTGATGACCTAAAGGATTAATAGTGCAACTTAGCGGTCAGCTACTAACGCCTCATCTTGAGCCCCCCAGGCAACAGCTTAGGACCCCTGTTCCTAGTTCGAGGGTTAGTCAAGCGATTATGACACCATCACCGCGCACCTATAGGCCTGTTAGAATTCCTGCTCCGACCTATGATTGGTTAGGTGATCCGCGTGTATTTTTATGTTTGGTGAAGGATATGGAGCTCTATTTTGAGAGATATCAGATTGTGGATCCCCACAGGATCCCCGTTGTGAAACTACAATTATTTGGTCAAGCACAAACCTTCTGGCTCAATGAGTAGCGACTTTTTGGGACGTCCCTCGACGACTCACTTGTAGGTTGGAGGATTATGAAGAATTTATTAACGGATGAGTATTACCCTCTATACTGCCGCTCTCCGTCGTCTGATTATTTGAGTGAGTTGCCGCCTAAGACTTTGCCTATGTTGAACCAGTATGTCCCCTCGTACTCCCATACTCGGCTATCTCATATTTTGGTTTCTCCCCGCCAGGGCACTAGACCCGTTTTTGATCATAGGAGTGACTGTAAGCCTCACGCTAGATCCTTGCTCCTACAAGATCTGACTATTTTGCGCACTTGTACACCTACCGTTAGTGAGAAGGAAAGGATTAGGTCCTCTGTCCCGCCACCTGTCATTGTCTCAACCAGGGATGCTATAAAACCGCGGGATAAGCCTAGGAAAATAGTTAAAAGTTGCAAAGAGAATGCTACATGTTATGCTTGTAGAGTGTTTGGCCACTATGCCGTGGAGTGCCCCACAAAGCCTAGGGCTTTAGCTCTTTTAGCTTCGACGTCTGAGCCCGCCACTGAGGGAGATGCCAATTGTTCTGACGTCTGTAGTGACGACGAGGAGATTGGATATCCTAGTGACCTGGATGATGATGTCTCCCCTGAGGTATCCCTTCCGGGGATTAGCCCACCTCCCCCTACAATGGCCCAGAGTTAGCTGACGTACCTACTGAGTTGGAAGATTTACCTTGCGAGGGATACATCCTTTTGGATCGGTTAGCAGACTTGTTAGGACACGACTTGATTTTACCTAGTCTGACCCACTTAGTTAAACCTTCGTTATTAGCACCTCCGCTTGAGATGTCTAGTGAGCTTTGTATTAGTGAGTATCCGCCGGCGGGCATGTTTTCATTTGCGACTGCGTATGATTTCACGGTGACTGTTCCTATTGATTTGGTGCCCTCACGACATTGTTACCCGCCAAATATATTTGCACATATTTTTCGTCCATCCTGGTATGAACTGCATGTAAACATATCATTGCCTTATGCCAGTATCTATGAGTTGCATCACTTTCACGATCGTTCTCCTTTGAGAGCTTCTTACTGCAGAATTGATGATTCTTTTTTAGTCTGGTTAGCCCCCAAGTTGATACCTTCGGGTTCCGAAACAAAATTTTTACATTGGAGCGCTGATCCTTTCATGATTTTCAAGAATTTTGGATGTAATGCAATTTCTTTGGATTTTTACGATGCAATCAGTTTTTCACCGCATTTCAATTTTTCGGATTTAATTTTGCAAATCTGGTCTCCATATGAGCGGCTTTCTCTGACGTTTCTCTCTTCCACTTCAAATTCTCGTGGGTTGAGAGGTGAGATTTTTTCCGTGTCGCTCTTCCATTTGGGTTTCCTGGTTCTCGCATTGGATGGAAAGATCTGCGCTATTTTTCTTTATGCTGACACATCTATGAGGTTTTCTGCTTTACATGCTCATGACAGGTTCTGTTCTATTGCGGACGCCCACAATGCTTGTCCTTCCCCGTGGATGTCCGCTCTGGCTATGCTACCTATGGATGTAGCTGCCTCCTGCTATTCTCTCCCTGGCCACTCATCGGAGATGAGTGATTTTAAGCGGGGGAGGATTGATGGCGAGGATGCCCTGCCATTTGCCCGTGCCGACATGGATCTCCATTTTGATCGCCGCCGCTACATGTTCAAGGAATTTGATGGTCGTTGCCTCCACCGTCGTCGTAGCCGCCGCCGCCGCCACCGCTGCGGCATTTCGTCTCTTCGTTATGAATATAATGTTATTTCACCTTCAAAATAATATTATACTCATAATCTTTTAATTTTAATTTTATAAGTTATTTGGCTTTTAATTTATGTCTTAAAATTATAAGTTTTTTATTATATGGTTTTTAATTTGGTTAAAAACATTTTTAAGTGGCTAGGATTTTATTTTGGATTAGATGTAGGGCTAGATGGAGTGGTGTAACAAATTATATATATGCATGTATGTGGAGTGAGAGAGGCATTGAAGAAGATAAAAAAAGGAGAAACCGAAAAACCGGCTCACGGTTTTGCTGCAGCCCTCCCCCTCTCTCGGCTTGGCCGACTTCACCCCGATGCCTCTAGGAGAAGAAACTGTTGTTTTCTTGCTGCCGCCCCCTCCCTTTGGTGGTGATCTTGCTGCTCCGGCTACCTCCATCCTCCTCCGGTGTGACTCTGAAGAAGGCGGCTCGGCTCTTCCTCATCCGGTGTGACTCCGGTGACCCTTTTGAAAGTGCTACTCTTCCATTATTCTCTTGCTCTTCCTCCTCTCCTCCCCTCTAATTTCAGATTTGGGTAACGATTTCCTATCCCTTAAATATTGTGTGATATTCATCTTGTAATTGTGAGAGTAGTGGATATTTGGTTTCAAAGTTTTATCCTAACTATTGATTCAAGTGCATTATAGAAAATCTGAATTTGTTTGCTTTCATATCCGATCTTCGCGAAGATTTCCGTAAGGGTAGGTCCCCTTGGAAGTTTGCAAACCGGGGTTTGTGTAGCCTTTGGTTTCGAATGGATCAAGAGGATTTGGTATATCCTCGTTTGGTTTTGTTTTGAGGGTTATATTTGGACTACTTTTCGAATTGAATTCTTTAGTCCGGAACGCCCTCAATGTGAATGGAAATGTTGATGATGCGATGCTAGATGGATGGTTAGGATATGATAATTGTAATTGTGTATGTTCGTGCAGGTTTGGGTGAGACTTTCCCCATTGTGAGATCGCGCATTTACAAACGAAACTCTACCAAAATTTCGAGTTTTGCGCGCACACCACGTGTTCGCTCAAATTCCCCTTTGGAATCCTTTGTCTTCTTTGTGCCTTAGTTCCATTTAGGGAGTGGCCTACATCATACATGAATCCAGTGAATGCGTGTAACCACTCGATGGAAAGGTATTTCCATGGTTACAAATTTCATGTTCAGTCTACAACCCAGATCAGACTTTATTACACATGAAATTGGCTCCAAAGCCTGCTGCGTAGAGAATACATTTTCTGCACGCTTAGCCTATCAGCCCTCTACTTCGATCAGATTTTTCCATGGCTACAGACTTTGCCTGAAGACATGTAACCACTCATTGGAATGGTATTTCTAAGGGATACGACTTTCGTGTTTAGTCGAAAGCCCAGATCTGGCGATTTTATGTCTGAAAATGGAAGAGAAGGTCGATGCGTGCAGAACACAAATTTCTGCACACATCTTAAGGCGGAATGAACGGCATCGGTTCATCTTCCTCCTCTAGCCGACCTTCCCAAATCACATCAGAATTTCCTCCTCCCTTATTCACCCTCATGAGGCCATTCCTCTTCACGAAACCATCCCCCCATCATCATATAGAAGGAAGGAGAGGTTGAAGATGACTAATCCCTAGATCACAAGTCTAGAGTGGCCTTTTCCTAGGAAGATCATCCTAATACAAGTCTAGACTCTTCTGAGTCGACATCTCACCTAGGAATAACTACATATCTACACCTAAGGGAGAGGGGAGGAAGCTCATCTCGTTTCCGGCATTTCCACCATTTCTGGCTATGGATCTCATCACCCTTCGCGGTGGCCTCTTCTTCTCCTTGACGATGGCGGCGGTTCTTAATGGAGTATAGTTGATTCCAGCAACTCTTCCCACCTCCAGTAGTTTCTGCAAGAAAATGGCTTGGAAGAGAATGAAAAATGGCTAGGGTTTCATTTCCCCTTTTTATTCAGAAATGACACGGGTAGGGAAATGCTTGTGTCCCTACCCGTTTCCTGCTCGAGTGAATCGGTACGACGGTTAAAGTGTCGTTTGGACACCAACATGGGTAGGGACATGCCTGTGTGCACTACCCATGCCAAGCGATAGAGCCATGTTCATGCCTGTGTTATCACCCGTGTCTTTCTCGGGAGACATGTACAACTTCCTAGAGGTATGCACATGGGTAGGGACATGCCCGTGTATCTACCCGTGTCCTGCTCGGGACACATTTTGTTGATCTTCACTCAACGCACACGGGTATGGACACGCCCGTGTCTCTACCCGTGTCCTGCTCGGGACAGGCCTTGTCGAGTTCCACTCGACGCACATGGGTAGGGACACGCCCGTGTCTCTACCTATGTCCTGATTTGGACAGGCCTTATCGAGTTCCACTCGACATCTCTCGAGTTCTACTCGATGCACACGGGTAGGGGCACGCCCATGTATTTACCCGTATCTCTACCCGTGTCCAATTCTGGACCAGTTTCTCTTTTCCACACGAGTGTAAGCCTAGTCGCCTGCACTCCCTGAGCCCAAGTCATCTCTCTTTGCTCAAAAGCGTGCACGGGGGCCTAATACAAATCGGGACATTACATGTGCGTCGGGAATGTTGATTGATCCCGCTCCCCCATGCTTGCGCTTTAGAATTTCACGTAATGTCTTCTTTGTACTTTGTGATGGATTCAACAACATTGGAGCAGGCGATTGCAGAGGCTTCAGCTTATCGGAGCCGTCTGGGGCAAAAAAGTGTAAAATAAAAAAATAGAATAAATAACTTGGGTTGCCTCCGAAGAGCTCCCTTGGTTTAAAACATCATTTGAGCTCGACGCAACAAAATAATATTGTCCAAAAATAATTTGTCTAAAATAATATTTAAAGTTTTTAACAAAAAAAATAAAAAGTCATAAGTTATCTAGTGTTTAGATCATGCAGAACATAATTAATACAGTTTGGACTGACATCACCACAGAAATAGAGTTTAAGATGCTGCCCATTCAATTTTAAATCTCCCTTATCATGGTGTGAAATTAAAAAAGTGCCATATGAAAAAACTTCTTTAACAATAAACGACTCAGACCATCGTGACTTTAGTTTGCCAGGAAATAAACGTAAACATGAATTATATAAAAGAACTTGGTTGCCCAGTTTTAAGGTTTTTGGGTGCCTTAAGTGTTTGTCGTGAAAACGTTTTGTCCGCTCTTAATAAAATTTGTTATTTTCGTATGCGTAAGAGCGCTACTCGTCGAGTTCGTTAAGCTGAAATTTTCCAAAATCACCGATAGAGTGGGGATCAAAATTTAAAAACCATAAGGCCCAAAAAGCACAGTGTTATATTTCTACGGGTAAATGGCACGATTTTCCATAGACCAACCGATACGACGTACATTCGAGGGCGATTTTGTATGCTGTTCGGTAGGCCCATAGAGCATCGTCTAATTTGGTTGACCAGTATTTTCTAGAGGTGGAAACAGTCTTTTATAAAATTTGTTTTATCTCTTTGTTCTTTACTTCGACTTGTCCGTAAGTTTGGGGGTTGTAGGCAGTTGAAATCTTATGCGTAACGTCAAATTTTATAAGAGTTTTAGAAAACTGCACGTTACAGAAATGTGAATCCCTATCGCTAATGATGGCTCTTGGCATACCGAATCGAGAAAATAATTTTTTCAAAGATGTAATTATGACTCAGGCGTCGTTAGTAGGAAGAACTTGGGCTTTATCCCATAGTGAAACATAATTTACAACAACCAAAAAATATTTATTCCCGAAGCTAAAATGAAGTGGGACAACAAAATCAATTCTCCAGAGATCGAAAACTCCGCACTCAAGGAAATAATTTTGCGGCATTTCATTTTTAATAGAAATATTTCCCGACCGTTTGCCACTATCACACCTACTGATCACCAAGGCTTGCATGTCCTTAAACAGGCTAGGCCAGTAAAAATCCGCGTATAACACTTTATGGGCGGTGCGAGATGCTTGATAGTGACCACCAGTCGGTCATTCATGCAAATGTTTTAAAATATCTAATCCTTCTTCAAAAGAGACACCTCTTCTTATCACTAGGTCCGCACAGACTCGGAGAAGATGCGGTTCCTCCCAAAAATAGTTCTTCAACTTCGAAAAGAATTTCTTCTTTTGCAGAGAGGAGAACTCTTTCGAGAGTACACGAGCCCCTAAATAGTTGGCTATGTGTGCAAACCAAGGAGAAGGGGATGTGTTAATTAAAATAAGCTTCTCATCGGGGAAGAAATCAATAAATTATTTTTCATATAATTTTTCTATATACGGATAATCTAATCGTATGAGATGGTCGACAGCCAAATTCTCGGCTCCTCCCTTATCATGGATTTCTATGTGAAACTCCTAGATGAGTAAGACCCAGCGAATCAGGGGCGGCTTGGCATTCGTCTTAGCAAGAAGATACTTGAGGGCCGAGTGGTCCGTAAAAACGATAATTTTTGAAAGCGTAATATATGGCCGAAATGTATCAAAAGCAAAAACAATAGCAAGGATCTCCTTCTCGGTTGTGATATAATTCTCTTTTGCCGATGTAAGTGCTTTACATGCATAATAAATGGGGTGGAAGTTTTTAGAAATTCGTTGTGCTAGTATGGCTTCTACTGCAAAACTACTCGCATCGCACATAATTTCAAAGGGAAGGTCCCACACCGGAGCTTTCATAATAGGGGCATTAATTAACTTTTTTTTTATTAGTTCAAAGGCAGATAGACAAAGGTCATCAAAAATAAATGGGGCGTCTTTTTATAAGAGTTGAGTAAGGGGTTTGGTGATTTTGGAGAAGTCTTTTATGAATCGGCGGTAGAAGCCAGCGTATCCTAGGAAACTTCGTATAGCTTTGACGTTCGTAGGCGACGACAGCTTCTCGATAACCTCTATCTCAGCTATGTCTACTTCAATTCATCTCGTAGCAATCTTATGACCCAAAACTAACCCTTCCCTCACCATAAAATGGCATTTTACCCAATTTAGGGCAAGGTTTGTTTCTTTGCATATTTCTAAGACTTTTTCTAGGTTTTCTAAGCGGCTATCAAAGGAATCGCCAAACACGGAGAAATAATCCATGAAAACCTCCATAATGCTTTCTACGTACTTGTCGAATATTGCGAGCATACATCATTGGAATGTAGCTGGCGGATTGCACAACCCAAACGACATTCTTCGGTAAGCGAAGGTGCCGAAGGGACAAGTAAACGTAGTTTTCTCCTGGTCCTCAGGAGAGATTGGTATTAAAATACCCCGAGACGCCATTGAGAAAATAGTAATAGCTATGGAACGATAATCTCTCGAAGATTTGATCGATGAATGGCAAGGGAAAGTTGTCCTTGCGGGTGGCGTTATTTAACTTACGATAGTCAATACACATTCGTCAACCTGTCACCGTCTGTGTCGGGATTAAATCATTATTTTCATTTACATTACACTTATCCCTCCCTTTTTTGGAACTACTTGGACTGGGCTAACCCACTTACTATCAGATATAGGATAGATAATTCCTGCGTCTAACAGCTTCTTAACCTCTCCTTTATGACTTCTTTCATGTTCAGATTTATACGACCCTGAGGTTGAATGAAGTTGCGTGAATTATCTTCCATTATGATTTTGTGGGTGCAGAAAGATGCGCTTATGCCCTTGATATCGAAAATCTGGCAAGCAATAGCTCGGCGATGCTTACGTAAAACAAGAAGGAGTTTATCGTTTTGCACTTCAGTCAGGTAGGCCGAAATTATCACTGGCAGTTTGGAATCTTTTTCTAAGAAGGCATACTTGAGATGTTTAGGAAGTTCTTTTAATTCTGGTGTAGGGGGTTCTTCATAAGTTGTTTTTGAAGTTCTTTCTTTTTAAAAAATAATATCTTCATAAACTTTTAACTTATACGAAAAATTAAAAGGGGGTGAATCAATGGCCATGGCGGTTTCTTGTGGACTTTAAGTAGGAAAAGTTATGGAAGAACAAAAATCAGAAAAATCATCTTCAAAAATGGTGTAAGAAGATTCATTACTTATGGTATCTAAGAAGAAACAGGAGTTGTCATTCTCTATGGTATTTTTCATCGAAGGGGTGATAGAGAAATTCACTTCATCTTCACATACTCGAATGAAGAGCTGATGGCGAGGATGCCCTGCCATTTGCTCGTGTCGACATGGATCTCTCTTTTGATCGCCGCTGCTACATGTTCGTGGACATTGATGGTCATTGTGTAACTGTCGTCGCCGCCACCGCCGATGTCATTACTTCATATCATTTTGACTATAATGTTATTTTTATTTCTGAATAATACTATAATCATAATACTTTTATTATCAACATTTTTGTCATATGATTTATAAATTTATAAGTAATAAATTTATAAGTCTTTTTAATATGTTGTTTTATTTTTTGTTAAGCATTAGTGGCTAGGATTAGTTTTGATTTTGATGAAGGGTGGATGGAGTGGTGTATGATATTATATATATATGTGTGTATTGATGGGATGGAGAGGAGATGAATGAAAGAAGAAAAAACCTAATCTCACGGTTTGCATCCTGCGCCTCTATTCGGCCTGGCCGAAACAAGTCCCCGACCTTCTTGATTTCGCAAAACAAAAGCTGCTGCCACCGCCCCCTCTTGGTGGTGTTCCTGCTCCTCCAGCGACCTCCTTCCTCCTCCGGTGCAACTCAAAAGAAGGCGGCTCGGTTCTCCCCATCTGATGCGACTCTGGTGGACCCGTGGAAGTGTGACACTTCCATAGTTATCCTCCTCCTCCTCCTCCTCTTAATTTCAGATCTTGGGTAATGTTTTCCTCTCCCTAAAACTTGTGTAATCTTCTTCTTGGATTCTGAGATTAGTGGAAGTCTTAATATCATATTTTATCTTAAAATTTGATTCTAGTTTGCATTTAAAAAAAAATCTGATTTTTACATTTCCTTTCATCCGATTTTCGCGAAGCATTTTGCAAGGGTAGGTTCCTTGGGATGTTTGCAAAGAAAGGTTTATTTAGCCTTTAGTTTTGAATGGATCAAGACGATTTGGTATATCCTCATTTGATTAAGTTTTAAGGGCTGCATTTGGACTATTTTCTGAATCGAACTTCTTAGTCCGGATCACTCTCCTTGTGGATAGAAAAGCTGTGATGCAGTATTAGATGTATGGCTAGGTTATGATATTAGTATGTGTGAATGTTCGTGTGGGTTTGGATGGGAATTTCCCACTTGTGAGATCGCGATATTATAGACGAAACTCTGCCAAAATTTTTAATTTCACACGCACACAACGTGCTCGCATAAATTCCCCAGAGGAATCCTAATTGCAATTTCGTGCCTAAATTCCAATCTTAATTTTGCCAATTTCTCAACTTGGCAACGATCCGCTCATTCCGAGCTACCCCCATTTGCACTTAGGCATGTTCGTTAATCTTCAATTTTATTTTTTAGTTAAAAAAAAATTTGTGTTTCTTAAAATATATATATAAAAAATGTTTTACGTGTTCACGAGTTTTACGTTTGTCTCCCACTAAGTTTACTTATAGCACACATTGGGAGTTTGGCTCACTCACCTTCATTGGTTGAGCTTAACGTTATGTTAGCACATTATTTGACACCTCCACCGCACACCCTTAGGCCTGTTAGAGTTCCTTCTCTGACCTATGATGGGATAGGTGGACCGCGAGTGTTTTTATTTTATGTGAAGTATATGGAACGTTATTTTGAGCGATATCATATTGTGGACCCCCACTAGATTACCATTGCAAGACTACAATTATTTGGTCGAGCCCACATCTTCTGGCTTAATGAGGAGAGACGTTTTGGGACGTCCCTCGACGACTCACTTGTAGGTTGGCAGATTATTAAGAATCTATTAACGGATGAGTATTACCCTCCTTACTGTCGACCCCAGTTTTCTGATTATCTGAGTGATTCGCCCCCTAAAACTTTGCCTACGTCGAACCAGTACGTCCCCTCATACTACCATACTCAGATGTCTCATGATTTTGTTTCTCACCGCAATGACACTACAACCGTTTCTGATCATTGGAGTGACTATAAACCTCACGCTAGATCCTTGCTCTGCCATGATCTGACTATTTCAAGCACACGTCCACCTACCTTTAGGGAGAAGGAGATGGTTAGGCCCTCTATCCCGCCACTTATCGTTGTCAATACTAGGGATGCTATAAATCCGTGGTTTAAGCATAGGCAGATAGTTAAGATTTATAAGGAGAAAGCTACATGTTACGGTTGTGGAGTGATTGGACACTATGCCGTGGAGTGCCCCGCAAATCCTAGGGCTTTGTATCTTTTAGCTTCGACACCTGAGCCCACCACTAAGGGCGAAGCCGATTTCTCTGACGACTTTAGTGACGATGAGGACCTTGGATATCCTTGTGACCTGGATGAGGATGTCTCTTCTGAGGTATCACCCCCTGAGATTATCACACTTCCCCTCAACCATATTTCAGGTCTGTCTCCTATAATAGTTGAGGAATCGTCTGATGGCCCTGAGTTAGTAGATGTACCTAATGTGTTGGAAGATTTTCCTTACGAGTGAGTTGTACTTTTGGATGATTTTAGTAGTGTAAACCCGGATGATTTCTCTTTGTTGTTAACACCGATACGAGACGTTCACCATGAGTTCGATTCTCTCTCGGGTTCGATTTCACTGACCCTCCCTCTTGTTCCTTTGGCTCGATTAGCGGACTTGTTAGGACACAAATTGATTTTGCCTGCTCCGACCCACTTAGTTAGGTCGTCGTTAATAGCACCTTTGTTAGACATGATTTGTGAGCTATGTATTAGTGAGTGTCCGTCTGCGGACATGTCTTCGTTTGCGAATGCGTATTATTTCACGGTGACTGTGCCTTTTGATTTGGTGTCCTCACAACATTGTTACCCATCAAATCAAATTGCACATAGTTTTCATCCATCCTGGTATGATTTGCACGTACACATGTCGTTTCCTTATGCCAGTGTCTGTGGGTTGCGTCACTTTCATGTCTGTTCACCTCCGAGAGCTTTTGACTGCAGAGTTGTTGATTTAAATTTTGTCTAGTTAGCCTCCGAGTTAATACCTTCAGGTTCCATAATAAATTTATCCTGTTGGAGTGCCAATCCTTTCATGATTTTAAGGATTTTTTGGTTTAAAGCAATTTTTTTGGATTTTTATGATGCAATCGGTTTTTCACCGTGTTTCAAATTTTCGGATTTAATTTTGCATATCTGGTTTCCACCTGAGTTGTTTTCTCTTACGTTTCCCTCTTCCAAATCAAATTCTCTTGGGTTGAGAGGTGAGATTCTTTCCGAGTCGCTCTTCCATTTGGGTTTCCTGGTTCTCGCATTGGATAGTAAGATCTGTACTTCTTTTCTTTATGCTGACACATCTACGAGGTTTTCTTCTGTTCTTGCTCATGACAGGTTCTGTTCTATTGCGGATGCCTGCATTGCTTGTACTTCCCCGTGGATGTCCGCTCTTGCTATACTACCTGTGGATGCTGCTGTCTCCTGCTATTTTCTCCCTTGCCACTCATCGGGAATGAGTGATTTTGAGCAGAGGAGGATTGATGGCGAGGATGCCCAGCCATTATCTCATGCCAACATGGATCTTTCTTTTGATCGCCGCCGCTACATGTTTGTGGACATTGATGGTTGTTGCCGCAACTTTCGTCTCCTCCACCGCTGACGCCATTGCTTCACATCATTATGACTATAATGTTATTTCAATTTTGGAATAATACTATAATCATAATACTTTTATTATCAATAATTTTGTCATATGATTTATAAATTTATAAGTTATAAATTTATAAGACTTTTAAAAGTATTTTTAATATGTTATTTTATTTTTTGTTAAGCATTAGTGGCTAGGATTAGTTTTAATTTTGATGAAGGGTGGATGGAGTGGTGTATGATATTATATATATGTGTATTGAGGGGATGGAGAGGAGATGAGTGAAAGAAGAAATTAAACCTAATCTCACGGTTTGCATCCAGTGCCTCTATTTGGCCAGGCCAAAACCAGTCCCCGACCTCTTAAATTTTGCAGAAAAAAAACCGTTGCCGCCGCCCACTCATGGTGGGGTTCCTTCTGCTCCAACAACCTCCTACCTCCTCCGGTGTGACTCCGAAGAAGTCGGCTCAGTTCTCCCCATCCGGTGCGACTCTGGTGGACCCGTTGAAGTGTGTCTCTTCCATAGTTTTCCTCCTCCTCCTCTTAATTTCAGATCTTGGGTAACGTTTTCCTCTCCCTAAAACATGTGTAATATTCTTCTTATATTGTGAGATTAGTGGAAATCTTGATATCATATTTTGTCCTAAAATTTGATTCTAGTTTGCATTTAAAAAAATCTGATTGTTACATTGTCTTTCATCCGATTTTCACGAAGATTTTTGTAAGGGTAGGTCCCCTTAGATGTTTGCAAACTGAGGTTTGTTTAGCCTTTGGTTTCGAATGGATAATCTGGATTTGGTATATTCTCGTTTGATTTTGTTTTGAGGGTTGCATTTGGACTGTTTTCCGAATCGAATTTCTTAGTTTAGATCACTCTCCTTGTGGATGGAAATGCTGTGATGTTGTATTAGATGTATGGCTAGGTTATGATATTAGTATGTGTGAATGTTCGTGCGAGTTTGGATGGGAATTTCCCACTTGTGAGATCGCGATATTATTAACGAAACTTTGCCGAAATTTTGAATTTTGAACGCACACAACGTGCTCGCTTCAATTCCCCATAGGAATCCTAATTGCCCTTTCGTGCCTTAATTCGAATTCTCGGGAGTGTCCTGCATCAAGAGCTTGCCATTATTTATGTCAATGATAGCTTGGGAGGTTGCAAGGAAGGGATAGCCAAGGATAGGGGGAACCTCGACGTCTTCTTCGATGTCCAAAATGACGAAATCAACCGGGAAGATGAATTTGTCTACTTTGACTAGAACATCCTCCACTATTCCTAACCGGTACTTAATGGATCTATTGGCGGGTTGAATACTCATGCGTGTGGGGTTGAGGCTACTAATTCCTAACTTCTTAAATAACAATAAGGGCATTAGGTTGATACTTGCACCTAAATCAGTCAATGCATGCTTGATAAAAAGATCACCAAAGAAACATGATATAGAAAAACTATCCGGATAACTGATCTTCTTTGGTAAACCGTTTGCAAGACACCAGAGCACTCGGTGTTTAATGTGACGTGCGATAAGTTCTATAACTTCTTCTTATTAGTTAGGAGGTATTTTAGGTGCTTAGCGTACTTCGTCATCTGGGAAATTGCTTCATGGAAGGGTAGATTTTTGTGGATTTGCTTAAACATTTCTAAGAAGCAAGTATACTAATCATCAAAATGTTGTTTGTTAAGTTGAGAAGGGTATGGTGGAGTTGGATCATTTTTAAAAATGGTTGGTGGAGCGAGATATTTTTCTAAAGCAGAGAGCGGGGTGATAACTTCTTTTTCAATAGAGGGTGGAATTTTTAAAATGGTGGCGGAGCTTGCCTCGGGCTCTTCGATAACCACACCGGAAACTTGTTTCCCACTTCGAAGATTTATAGCTTTCACTTTCTCTCTCGGGTTGGGCTCGGTATTGGCACGAAGAGTCCAGACGGGTTGCTCAGATATAATTTTTGCGAGTTTTCCTACTTGATTCTCTAGACTTTTAACACTTCCGGCTAGGGTTCTTATAGTAGCATCATTTGTGATTATATATTTAGAAAGTAACTCCTCCAAGCTTGGAGGTTTTGGATAATTTTGAAGATGTGGAGGTGGTGCAGAAAAATCATTTTGTCGCGAATGGTTACTCCACAAAAAATTAGGGTGGTTTCGTAAAGCGGGATTATAAATATTCAGAAAAGCAAAGCCTGGTGCGGGAAAATTTGTAGCAGAAAAATTATTAAGAGCTTTTCTAGGCTTATTATTAACATATTCTAATTGTTCGGGAGAAGGAGTTGCAGATTCCTATACCTGAGGGGCGGAGGTAGTAGTCATCTCCGTAATTTTTTTACGTAAAATTTCCACTTGGAGAGCAAGCTGAGAGACATTGCCTACTTCAAAGATTTCTGCAGGTTTATTTGGCCGGGACCTAGGCACATTCCACTGATAAGGGTTCATGGCCATGTCCTCGAAAAGCTCAAGAGCTGCTTTCGGGGTTTTGTGGATTAAGGTACCATTAGAAGCTGCGTCTATCATTTGCTTTGTATTTTTATTTAGCCCATTATAAAACGTCTGCACTTATAACAATAATGGCAGCGCATGATGGGGGCATCATCTTAAGAGTTCTTTAAATCTTTCACAGGTTTCATATAAGGTTTCAAAATCTATTTGTCCAAAGGCAGATATATCGTTCCTAAGTTTTGCGGTTTTAGATGGAGGAAAATACTTCGTCAGAAATTTTTCGGTTAGTTGATCCCAACTGGTGATGCTCTCTCTCGGCAGAGTCATCAAACAATATTTAGCTTTAGTTATTAGGGAGAAAGTAAATAATCTTAGCCCAATAACATAATTTGTAACACCATTGATTTTAAAGGTGTAACAAATCTCAAGAAAGCTAGCTATATACGCGTTCGGATCTTAATCTTGAAGTTTGTCATATTGAACATACTGCTGCACTATTTTAATTTTTCTAGGCTTTAGTTCAAAGTTATTATTATCAACAGCTGGGCGTATTTTGCTTGATGTTGTTCCCTCTAGATTTGGGCATGCGTAATAAGAAATAGGCCTTTGCACGGCTTCCTCTACGTGGGGTTCTTCCATTCTTAAAGTAGAAAATGACTCGAAATCCTCAACAGGTATTTGGAGAGTAGGGCCTTGAAATCGTGATCTTCTCCGAAGAGTACGCTCAATTTCATGGTCTAGGTCTAAAATAACCGACGGATTCCCGCGGGTCATGCACTAGAAAAAGAGAAGATGAACAAAGAGAAATAAATAAACTAGAAAAAGGGAAATCGCTAAAAAAAAATTTGGAATAGATTTTTTTAATGTTTTAACTCCCGAAGTTCCCAAGGGATACCCGATAAAGGGTTCGCAAGGTACTAGACAAGATAGTGGTATTAAGGCCACTTTTCCCTTTTTGAGAGAGTTAGGTTGTGTAGAAAATTTAGGATGTGGGTTTCTATTAAGAGCGTTAATATGTTTTTATGAATTTTAATTTCTTAGAAAGAGGACGAGAAAGATAAATGATAAAAGTAATAGGTTAGTGTTTTCAAATTATCAACAAAAGTTGCTCCCCGGCAACGGCGCCAAAAACTTGGTGTCTACAAATTGTGAAGAGAATAAAAGCTGAACTATCAATCCAACAAGGCAAGTATACCTATCGAATTATTGCTAGGGACACTAGTGTCGTATTAAAATCCGAGAACCGTTGAGTAATCTTACTCACACGAAGACTATTATCCTATCAAAAGAGTGTTTAGGGTTTGAGAGAAAGCTAATTGTGATTAAAAAAAGAGATATTGCGCTAAAAAGATAACTACTAGCAGTTAAATAAAGAGCTATTAAAAGCGATTACAACGAAGGGATGAAAATATGAAATAGAAAAGCACTCAATCGAGAATCACCTCGTCAAAAGCTGATTAAAAATGCAATAATAAACCTAAGCTTAATAGGTTAAAGGTCCTTGATCGTGGAGGTTCGCAAATCTTGAACACTATTCTCTCGAAGTCATGCCCAACTGAGTTTAGGAAGGTCCTACAAAACTTTCATGCAAATCGGAGCCCTAAGCTCCCTTTACGCGATTAACCCCACTATTGGATTTTACTCCAATCCGGGAGAGTTACGTCTACCTCTCTCGAGGGGTACGTGCAACTCTCTTTACTCTTGATTGTTCACTTCAAACTAAGAGCCTCTCGGCTAGCTAAGAGTGAAAAAAAGATTGAAATTATATATCGATGATATAACTCCAAACATGAATTATCAAAAGTAAATCGAAGTCCTAAACCCTAAAAAGAAAAAGAAAACCTAAAGCATCATAACTTAATCAACTCAAACATCGGATCATCAAGATCGATTACAAGGAGGATTATTTAATCATGGAGAAGTGGAAGAAGAGATGGGTAGTAGAACATTAAGAAAACAAATAAAAGGTACACTTTTTATTATAGCTAAAAGAGAACTACAACTTGGAAATAAAAGATTACACTTGCATGGAAATGAAAAACCTAGGCTAGCATTAACATTAAACTACTAAAACAATAACAAAAGCTATTACAAAAGGGTACACTAAGCTTAGAATTAGGAAAAGCTTAAAATGAGAGAGAGAGAGAGAGAGGAAGAACACATGAAAACACTAAGAAATAAAAGGGCAGCACCTCCCCTCTCAACAAAAAAACTACTTCTGAACACATGGGGGGGGGGGGCTGAATTTATAGACTTTTTTCTGGTTGGTAACGCCCCCTGTCACGCTCAGGGAGGGCGTGTTAGGGGGGCGTGTGAGGTACGGAGTTGACCTCGGGTGCTAGATTCTGGCAGGAATGATGATTGCTTATATAAAACGGTGGACACGCCTTGGGATACGCCCGTGTAGGGTGGGCGTGTAAGGCACGTCAAGTCAAAATCATTGGTCGGAAATCCATCAGACGTCAAAAAAGGTGGTACATGCCCGACGACACGCCCGTGTAGGCGGGGCGTATTAGTACTGTTGACGTGCAACAACGGGAAATCTTTAAATGCGATAGCAGGCTTCAAGATGAGAGTGACACACCCAGAGACACGCCCAGGGAGGGCGTGTTCGGGGGGCGTGTCAGGTATTTGTCTCCGGATCTATCTTCTGGCATATAACTTCCTCGGGATCAGGTTATACGCTCAGTGAAACGCCCAGGGAGGGCATGTCAGGGGGGCATGTCAGGTCATTTTGGCCGAAAGCAGTGGAAACCTGCAAAAAGAGAAGAAAACATTAGTGGCAATAATATATATAAAAGGAGGTCAATATATAAGCTTATAAGACATGATTCGTGTATTAAAAACCTAAAAAATACCCTAATAGTTTAGACTACAAAATTTACTATCATTGATTGCACATGTCCTGGACAACTTTTGCTTGATAGTCTATCCACCCACTTCTATCTACAGGTGTATGATCCTGAAGATGACCACTTTGTTCCAATCCTAAGTCTGGAACAATATCTATCCAAGGACCATAAATGGGTGTTGCCACTTGGACTGTCCTTCAAAAAAAATATTTATCTTACCTTTGGATCCCAATAGATATTGGGTCCTAGGTTCTTATTAGCCTCAAAATGACCTTGCCTTCCTGCAGATTTCCTGATAGGAAGATTAAATTTTTCTTTGGCCATAGATGGATTGTGCCAGCAATCTTGGGCAAAATGGCCAACTTTGCCACAACAACAACACTCATGAATATTTTATCTTCGCTTTTGAAAAGGTCTGGCAGTAGGGTTAACTCTAGACTGAATAGAAGGAAGAGTAGCTTCCTTATTCTTATTTATCTCAGCCACACTTTGACTGAAGGTAAGTCTGGCAGAAGAAGCGCTTGGTTTTTTATGAGTTCAACCAGCAGCAGTCTTCTTTACAGAGGACAAGTTGTTGATGGCCTTAGAAATACCCAAGTTTGGCTTGGTAGCAGACTTCCCCTTGGTCAGAGTATGTGCTGGGAGATCTTGAGAAAATCCACTGCCTTACTCATGTGTGAGGGGTATGGAGCTCTAAATACAAAAGGTCCATGATGGGCCATTTGGACTACTTCATGGGGAGCCATCTGTGCACTGAATCCCATGCCCTTTCTTCTTCCAATGTAAGGTACATTTCTATTCTTACAAGGAAGATTCCCATTTCTCTAGTGACCATACATGCAATCTTGGTCATACATGTTGGATGGGAGAATTATCATGTGAAAGGTTGACTGAGGCTTAAATGCTTTGCCTTTCCCTTTGGAAAGGTCAACTCTTGAATTCCATTTGGATTCTGATTTTCTCTTGAGGGCATCTATCTTAGTGAAATTAGCCATAATTCTCTTCTGCCACTCAAGTTTCTTATCAAGATCCAAAATAATAGTGTCCTTATATTTTATTGACTCAACATGGATGTATACTATGGTCTTTAGATGGCCAACTTCCCTCATTTTTAGATTCAGCAAAGATGTTGTCTCATCATGCAGGGAAGCAGCTAGATTCAAGGAGGTAATTTCCTCAGCTTGTCTCTTCAGAAGCAATATGCTTTCCTTGTAAGCTTTTAGAAGTGCACCATGATTTTCAATCAATTGATTGATATCATCTTCTATCATAAGACCCTCATCATTACTTGATGAGGATGCATCAAAGTCTAAAATGGACTCATAGACAGATACTGAGGATGAGCTATATAGGGAATAAACCTGATCTGGTCTAGGTTGATCTTGGAATGATTCTTCTTCTGTCATGGACATTAGCCCATAACAGTAGTTTGTATCTGCTTTATCTTCATCATCCACTCTGAATCACTATCTGAGTGTGATAGAGGGGCCCTAATCTTTATTATTTCATCTGGATACACACCAATTGATGGGATGATGGCATCACCTTCCTTATCATCCTCATCTTTGCCTTCCATGTAGACAATCAAGTTGTCCTATATCTCTTTAATAGCCTTGTAGTGGTCCAAGATCTTGTAAATGGAGTCATCCATGACACTTACAATAATGCGTTATGCCCTCTTGTCCATAGTTGCCAAGATAATTTCATCTTCAGTCATTTCAGCATAGCTCTTTGGAGTCTGGACTTCAGCATCTAAGATAGATACCTTCATGGGGATTAAAGGTCCTTGAACTGTTACAAATACACTTGGATAAAAGGCTTTCATCATCTGCCATACCCACTCTTTCTAGGTCCCATGTTCTCCTTACTGCATACTTGAAGCTCCATTGAACTCCACACCTTATTGTTCACTCCTAAACCAATAAACACTAATCGTTTAGCTATCCTTTGAGGTTTACTCAGACTATTAGGTCCTTTTTGAGGAACCTCCCTCTGATACCACTTAAAAGTCATTGTTTTCAAGGATAGCTAAATCACCTAGAGGGGGGGGGGTGAATAGGTTATTGGTGTCTTTTGCTATATTTTAAGATTAAGTACTTATGTGAGTTATGTGATTTGATTTATAGTTCTTCCAAGACAATAACACAGACAAAAAAAATTTATAGTGGTTCCCCAAATTATGGGTACATCCACTTTCCCTCCCATCTTTCTAACTTCTAGTTAGACAAGGCACTTCTCCAATCTCAGCTCTTAAAAGCTTACAACATGATCCCTTAGGACCACTCAGTCTCCTCAAAGAACTACTGCTCAGGCATATGGCCCTATAACTCATTGATCCAAAGATCACCTACCTCAGGCCCAAAGGTTGTACAACTCAGGCTTGGAGGACAGCCCTACCTCAGATCCACAAAGGATCCTACCTCAAAGAGAATGAATCTCCTACAATATTAGGCATAAAGGCCCTACCTCAGATCCAAATGTGGATTGTACCTCAGACCCAAAGGTCCTACACTAAGAGAGAATGGATCTCCTACCTCAGGCTCAGCAGCCCTATAACTCTGATTCACACTTGAATACTACTTCTCAGGTCAAAGCCCTATAATCAGATTCTCAACAGAATCCTACCTCAGATCAACCAATGATCCAATACTCAGATCCATACTAGGATCCTATATTCAGATCCACACTTGGATCTTGCACACTGCCTTTATAACACAGGCTTATAACTCAGATCAGTTAAGATCCTACAGGGTGTATCTGGATGGTTTGACTATGACAATAGAGAAATTTATCTGAACCTATGTACTTCTGTCCTGAATTATCTCAGTCAAGATTTCTTCTACACAGTCTAGAAAGTGTATTCAAGAAAGCTTGGCTTGAACTGTGTAGCAACTACTATTGGGTTTGTCCCTTTGCTTCTTCATTTTCCTCAGAGGTTTCCTCTGAACTTGCCGGTACAAGAGTGGATGGCACCAGTTATCTTTCTTCAGCTTTCAGCTACTGCAACAATAGATCTTGTTGCTTCCTTACAAATATACTGTTCTTCTTCTTCTTGAACTGACCCACAAGATCAGTCCTATCTTCTTCTCAGCTCTATAAATTTATCTTCAGGATTAGGCTTTGCTTGAACTGTGAAGTATCCTACAGTAAAGGTTTCTTCATTTGCTGTAACCTAAGCTGAGATAGACTCAACCCTAACTTCTTAACTGCAAAAATAAGAGACCTCTGCCACTTCTTTTTTTCAGGACAGAGAGGATTCTACCCTAACTCCTTTTGAGAAATCTCAGACATTGCTAGTGCAGATGAAAATGGCACCAACTATCTCTTTTTAACTCTCAGATCCGAAGCATGAACTTCATATTTAAGACTCAACAACAATGGTGATGGAGAATATGAAGTACAATTGTTTTTCCAAAAGCTATTTTCTATTCCTCAATCTCCACCTTTTATTATTAGCCCACAAATGACTCTTTGAGCAGTGGGCCCCATTTTGAATTTGTTGGCTGCTACAAGCTTTTGCCTGAAAGACTGTACAGTAGGTAAGCAGAGATATTTGTCGTGTACTGTAGATTTCCAGAAACAAATTCAAATTTTGTTGACCTATTGACTTTGTTGACGTCATCATATGTGGGCTTAGCCAAAATCAAGCATCATTAGTCTAGGCATTGAGTGAGTAAGCATCACTCAATGCCAAAACACTTAGACATCAGTTCTGTCATAAGGCTTTGAGTGACCAACCTTCACTCAATGCCAAAACACTTAAAAAAATTTCTATGCTTTTAGGCGTTGAGTGAGCAACCTTCACTCAATGCCAAAATACTTAGAAAAGTTTTCTAACTCTAGGCGTTGAGAGCATTGAGTCCACTCAACGCTTTTTGCCTTAGAAAATATTCCTGCTTCTCTAGCGTTGGGAGCGTTGAGTGTGTCTTCATCACTCAATGCTTTTTTCCTTGGCAAGACTTTCTATTACTAGGCATTTAGTGAGCCTTCATCACTTAATGCCATATTACTTAGAAAGATTTTGCCACTTAGCATTGAGTGATTAAGCTTCACTCAACGCCAAACTACTTAACATATATTCTCTTCTGTTATCTGGCATTGAATGAGTAAGCTACACTCAACGCATTTGGACTTAGCCAAATTTGTATGAAATCACAGTATCTAACTAACTAAGGATCAATCAACGCTTTTTATCACATGGCATTGAGTGAGTAAGCTTCACTCAATGCCTGTGGACTTAGTAAAATATTTACACAAATTTTCTGTGGCATTAACTGACTTAGCTATACTCAACGATTTATGTTGTATGGCATTGAGTGAGTAGACTTCACTCAATGCATGTGGACTTAGCCACATTTCTTCTTGTTTCTTCTTAGGATTTGACTGTATTACCCTATCTCATAGCTTTTTGTTGTATTGTATTGAGTGAGTAGACTTCACTCAATGCCTATGGACTTAGCCACATCTCAGCTTGCCAATTTTTTTGGCTTTGACTATACAAGCTAAACTCAGCGCTTTTAGCCACCTAGCGTTGAGTGAATATTCTTTACTCAATGCCTGTGGACTTAGACAGTTTTCTATCTTTCCAATATCTTGCCTAGACATCACCTATCTGTGCCACTTTAAACAACTTGTGCAATAAATGCATAGAAGATATCCTATATATATAGAACTTGTAGGACATGTTAGATTACAATATGTGTATACCATTGTCTACAAGGCCTTCTTGAAATCCTTGATATTGGTATCAATGGACCCAACAACTCTCCATGCAGCCACTTAAAATTCTCAAAATAGTAAGTGTTGACACCCTAAATCTCTTGATGCACTGCATCTTCTAGTGCATTCACCTCGCTCTAAAGTTTATCCTCACCCTTTCTGACTTTTGCAGTGTGGGCATTGATAATTGTGTCTCTAAAGTAGACTATTTGGTCATTAAAATGGTGGCTCACGCAGTTTTGTGCATCAATAATAGTCTGTGTTGTTTCATGCACATGCCTTATCTCATCAAGGTTGCTACTAAGTCCTTTCATTATTTGTAGAATTGCTTTAACACCATAAATAAACAAATTATCCAAGTAGGATTCCATCTTCTCAATGTTTACTTTGTTTCAGCAAGTCCATTATTCATGTTCTTCTCCACCTCTTCTACTTTATCAAGTACCTTCTTCAAGGACAGATCAAAGTAGGCCCTCTACTTAGGAAGCATTGCTTCAATAGATTTCAACAGAGTATTATCAGTACAAGAACTAGGAATATCCAAACCCTGAGGTCTTAGAGGTGAAGGATGTATTACTGGAAAGACATGATCCTTAAGTAGAAGAATGGGATCTACAGTTTCTAGGATAGGAAGAACTACCATTGTTTCTTGTTCCTCATCAGAAAGCTCAATAAGATACTCCCCCTAAACCAGAGCACCCAAATACTTCTAGGTTTGGACTTTAGGGCCACAAGGAATGTTTGCAATCCTTTTATTAAGGTCATGTATAAACTTATCAATTTGATCTTGAAGAAGATTAGATGGCTGGTTTATCTCCCCCTCAGCCATAGCTGGAAGATCTTTTGGGAAACTGAGTACCAAATCAGTAGTAGCAATAACTTCATCATTATTAATATCATTATCTTTCTCTACATTACCATCAAGATCAGCATCATCATCATCAACCTTACCATCAACATCATTATCATAAGCATCAACAACATCCTCAGTAGTATCCTCATCATCAACAAGAACAACTATTTCTGAAACCACTATCTCTGTAATCTCTGTAGGTATTTGAACTTGCTCAAAAGGGATAGGAACATCAACACTCACAGGAGGAAGTGTATCCCCCTCAGCAACGACACTATAACTCTCTGGTGCGTCATTAGGGGTTGGAGTTGGAATTCTCTCCTCCTTAGGGAATTCCTCTTCCTCCACTTCAGCTCTCATCCCACCTTCCTTGGGAATTCTTTGCTCCTATCTACTGAAGTTGGAAGAATCAATATTCTACGAGTGATGAAAAGGTATACCTGAAGACATATCAAAACAATTCCTGTCCATTTAATTGAGGTAAAGTGTGAGAATCCTTCCAAAATTAGGCGCATTTAGATATTCCTTGATCTTCTCAAAAGAACTCTTCCCTAGTCAATCCTTTTCTTGCAAATTACAATTGCGAGGAGCTTAAACATTTCACCCAAAACATAGTCGTGGGACACGAATTTGCACATGAGAACCTTTCCCGTGATATCTCTAAGTAGCTTACCTTACTCCCTCATCCCTTTTCACCGGATCGAGGTAGTTCTCTATTGTAAGACACAAAAAAGAAGAGCTCTATGCAATTCTGTCTCCTCAAGTAAATCTTCCTCAACAATAGATGACATTCACAAGTATTGGTTCAGTAAACTTGCCTTCACCTTGATAGAATAGTTCCAAACTTTGCTCATGATTATTGTTCCTTCCAGCCTTAGTTTCGCATTTTGATAGAATTATTGGATATCTCTATTAAGAACTCGGCAAGGGTGTTCCAGAATGAATGTCAACACTGCTGTCTCATGCATCAAAATTAAATTCCTGAATTCATCGGAGGCTATCACAAATCCCGTACGTACCAGTTCACCACAAACCGGGAAGTTTCCACTACCTATTAGTTCCATCTCTGAGAACTTCAGGAACTGTCAGGGAAGAAAGATGAGGAATTCTAGAAATGTGTGACGAAGACTTTATGGAGATGAGGTCGTCAAACACTGTCGGAGATGTGGTCGGTGCAAACTGTCGGAGGCGAGATCGACAATGAAGTTATTCTATTCTGATGGTAAATAAATCGACGGAATATCTCGAGAAGTCTATACAAATATATGAAATCTGAATGCCCCTAGGCCCTACTTATATATTATTAAAGTTTTGAAGATAGGCGCATACCATTTTCGAAAATGACTCTTCAGATCCAATAAGTGAGACTTGGAAAAAAATTCAGACCTTAACCAGATTCGTCTAAATGTCTCGAGAAAGATTTATAAATTCATCGAAACTCGTGAAGACTAGGGTAATTTGTCGAAATGACTCGCGAAGAAGTTCTGATTTCAGGAGAAGTCTCGACAAATTAGTCGAAATTACACGGGTATACTCGACAAACTTTCCTTAGATTTCTTGAGTGGAAGAATTCATGTTCTTTGATTGATTTCGGGACTATCATGACTCCTTATTGAGCATACCAAGTTCCATTATGAAGAAGATAAATTAGCCCCGTATAGCGGCTTTGTGAATATATCAGCAACTTGCTTTTCCGTCTGGAAATAACTGAGATTAATATCGCCATTCTCCACATGATCCCAAAATGAAATGATACCTTATCTTGATGTGCTTTTTTTGACTGTGAGAGACTGGATTGTGAGCATTTACGATGACACTGGATGAGTCGTAAAACATATGAATCTCCATTAACTTCAGGTTGTAATATTCAAGTTTATTCCTTATCCTTAGGGGCTATGCAAAACAACTGTCGGTAGAGATATATTCTGACTCAGCAGTTGAGATTGCAACACAATTTTTCTTCTTTCTGCTCTTTGAGATAAACTTTCTTCCTAGGAACTGACACGTCCCAGAAGTGCTTTTCCTATCATCCCTGCTTCCTTCAAAGTCAACATCTAGAAAGCCAATTCATTCGCAGTCATTACTTCTTGGGTACCATAAGACAAGATTTGGTGTACCTTTAAGGTATCTCAAAACCCTCTTTGTAGTAGCATAATGAGATTCCTCAGAGTTCACCTGGAATCTAGCAAATGCACATGTTGAAAACATTATGTACGGTCTACTAGAAGTATGGTAAATCAAGGATCCACGTATGCTTCTGTACTTTGTTTCATGAAAAGGTTTCCCTTTCTTATCCTTATCAGGAGTCATAGTTGAATCCATTAGAGTCCTCATTGAGGTTGCGTTCTTCGTTCAGAATTTCTTAATTAACTCTTTGGAGAACTTTGTATGAGAGATTAAAATTCTTTTTTCTAGATTTTTCACCTGAAGTCCTAAGAAATATTTTACCTCTCCCATGCTTCACATTTCAAACTTCCCTTGCATTAAGTTAGAAAACTTTTTGCAAAGGTTATCATCTATAGATCCAAAAATAATGTCATCGACATAGATTTGCACTAGAAAAATCTTGCCTTTTACTTCCCTAAGAAATAATGTCTTATTTATCTTTCCCCTTGTGAACTTGTTGTCAAGAAGAAAGCTAGATAACGACTCATACCAAGCTCGAGGAGCTTGTTAAAGACCAAATAAGGCATTATGAATGAAATAAACATAATCGGGGAATGAAGAATCTACAAAACATGGGGTTTGTTCTACGTATACTACTTCTTTTAAATTACCATTTAGGAAGGCTGACTTCACGTCCATTTTATAAACCTTGAACCCTTTGTTTGTAGTGTATGTGAGGAAAAACCTGATTTGTTTGAGTCTGGCCACTTGAGGAAAAGTTTGATCGAATTCGATCCCTTTTTCTGGTCTACACCCTTGAGCTACAAGTCTGGCTTTGTTCTTTATAATTACGTCATCTTCATCCAGCATGTTTTTGAAGGCCCATTTCATCCAAATCACTTTGTGTCCTTTGGGTTTTGGTACTTGCTCCCAAACATTATACCTTTTGAATTGATTGAGTTCTTCTTCCATTGCAACGATCCATGAAGTGTCCCTATTAGCTTCTTCAAACTTCTTTGGCTTAATCTTAAAGAGAAAACTTAAGTGCAAAATTTCGTTAGTTGTACCTCTTCTTATTCTTACTCTATGATTAGTATCTCCAATGATCTGATAATTTGGATGATCTCTTGAGTTCCTGATCACTAGATTCGTAGCATCCTCTAAGCCACCAAGTGATTCTGCTACTTCTGGTTCATTTTCCTCAATTTTATGGTGTTATTCCTCCTGATGTTCGTCTACTACCAGGCTTGGAATGTTGACTTTGATTGTGCTTGGAGTATTATCCATTTCAATGTCTTCCAAGCTTAAATCTTTTAACTTTGTACCCGCATCTTCAACAAATACACTAGAAGAGCTATTATGTACCATGCTCGTCTCATCAAATACAACATTGAAAATTTCTTCTACTACCACGGTTATTTAAAATACTATATGCCTTACTATGACTACTATATCCTATAAAAATACCTTCAAATCATTTTTCACTAGACTTAGTTTTGTAATATTTCCCATTATAAAGTACAAAGCTTTTGGTACCAAAGATTATAAATTAAGGCACAATTGGTTTCTTGTCCTTCAGTAGTTCATAACCTGTCTTACGGTGGTTCTTTTTTATGAGCGCTCTATTTTGCACATAGCAAGCAGTGTTACGGCCTCCACCCAGAAATACTCTAGTAAAGAAGAATCATTCAATATGGTTCTTCATGCCTCTATGAGTGTTCTATTATTTCTCTCAGTGACTCCATTTTGTTGTGGATTGCGAGTATAGAAAAACACATGAAAGATACATAGACTTTTATAGAATTTAATCTTGACACCAGATTCAAATTCGATTACATGGTAAATACTGATTTTGATTACAGAGTAGTTCAATTAGTTCTGAATTTTCCAAACAAAATTAGTGAAGAAGTCATATGTATCTGACTTGTGTTTCAGAAAGAACACTAATGCAAATCATTAGTAATCATCAAAAATAACAAAGTGTAAGCTTTACCTCCTAAACTACGAATCTGCAAGGGACCAAATAAGTCCATATCGAGCAAATATAAGCATCTGGTATAATCTTTGCAAATGATGCTCTTAAAGGTAGAACTTGTCTGTTTGCTTATTTGGCATCAGTGACAAAGTCTCTCTTTAACACACTTAATAGTGGAGGCATCACACATTAAGTTGTGAAAAATAATAAATTAATTGTTTTGAAATTTATGTGTTAATCTCTTATGTCATTGGTCACAGAGAGACACTATATTTTGCTAAAAATCACACTGGTGTAGAAGAGTCTAAGCAAAAAAAATTCAAAGTGAAAATATTTCTACTCTGAGTGCCTGTTAAAATAGTTTCTGATCTATCAAATGACTCTAGCAGACACTTTTCCTTGTAGAAATCTACCATATAGCCATTGTCACATAATTGACTTATGCTAATGATAATATGTTATAATCTCTCAACATACGACGTCTGTGAAAGTGACTATACCGTTAGTAATCATACTATAGCCTTTTGTGATTCCCTTATATGAACTGTCAAAAATAACTTTCTGACCATTCTAACCTAGAGTATAGTTCTGAAGTAGGCTTCTTGTCTCGGTCATATTACGAGAGCATCCCCTGTTCAAATACCAAATATGCATTTTGTTGGACTTTGGACATACCTGCATTTATAAACTAATTTCCATTAAGAAAACAAACAGGTTAAGGTCCTTGGTTCCTTGTTAGCTAAACATCACTAAGATTACTAACATTGCGAGTGGTCATTCTAGCAGTGTTAACTCATGGAGTTCAAAGATTCATAGGATTAAACCAACAATCGATGACAAAGCGACCAACCTTTCCACAACACCAAAATGCAAACTTGTTGTATCTTCTCTTGTTCTCTAGCTTTACCTTTTGAATGGGTGGTCTTGCAGGAGAAGCTGATATGGAGGTAGAAACCTCGTGAATACAACACACACATAACTTCTTCGCTCAAATAGCATGACTACATAAGGATTTACCTTTGTTGTCTTCTTTGTACTCGGTCCATGAATGAATGGACCATAATCCTTAAGGATGATTTCTTCATGAGGTGCTTTTAGAGCACTAATTCCAAAAATTTTAGGGTGGATCCATCCTTGGTATTTTTTGTTAGGATCAAGATATGTTGGTCTAACAAAGTGACTATAGGATGCCTCAAAGTCATACTAATTTGAAGAGAAGATGACTTTCTTGAACGTAGTATGTCTTTGAGCAGCCTTCCCTTTACCTTTAACAGATTTATGTCCAACTCTACTAACCTTCTTTGGAGCTTAAAATCCATCTATGAGAGGAAGGATAGTGTTTGACTTTGAAAAGCTTGTTACAAGCTTCGTCTCGGCTAACAGCTTTTCTTCCAATTCATCGATGACTTTCTCTTTCACCCTTATTAGTTCAGTAGATGTCAAGTGTTCCTCCTTCAAGGATTGGACTACATCTCTAAGAGGAATCAATTTTCTAATTTCTTTTCTCAAATAAGATTCAACTACCTTGAGAGAGTTAATCTCCTTGCTTGATGATAATACATTTTGATGTTTAAACAACTACGATAATTATAGGTTTTATTATGTAAAGCATATCTTTTAAAGCTTTATTTTGACCTCCGATTGTATATATTAATACCACAAATGATTATTTTCTTTCTTTTACAGGTTTGCAGTTTTTCATCTCAGAATTTGTCGATCGACCCAAGTTCGTCAAACACATATTGTTCCAAGTTCGTCGAACGCATCCAGCTCTACGTTCGATGAACTCTTCGTTGTTTAATGATCTCCCCTCCTCTTTCTCCGTTCGATGAACTCTTCAATTTTCGTCGAACTCTCCCTCCTCTTTCTCTATTCGACGAACTCTTCAATTTTCGACGAACGATCCCTCCTCTTTCTGCTTTCGATGAACTCTTCAATTTTCGTCGAACGCTCCCTCCTCTTTATGCGTTCGACGAACTCTTCAATTTTCGTCGAACGCTCCCTCCTCCTTCTGCGTTCAATATTTCCTTCTATTTTCGTCGAATGCCACCGCTTCCTTCTTCTTAATTTTCATCAAACACACCTCCTTCACTTTTCTCGGTTCGACGAACTCTCCGCCGTTCATCGAACTCCTCCTTGTCCTACTCTTTGCTGTTCATCGAGCCCTCTCTCCTTCGTTCGTCGAGCTTTCCCCATTGCCAGTGACAAGTCCTGCTCTTCCAAAAGCTTTCTGCTACCATAAATGCACATCACCCATAACGAGGCAATCATAATTTCCCGACAGATTTCGTACCAAGGTCAACTCCCGTGCATGGCTGTATCCATGGGTATTTCCTGATCCTTGAAGAAACTATAAATAGAGCCCCACCCCTTATGTTGTAGAGAGAGAATTTTGGAGAGGGGATATGCTGCCATTTTCAGTTCTTTCTTAGTGTTCTTCCTCTCTCCTTTTCTCATTTCAGTTTACTATTTTAGCTTTACTCTTCTGCAATAGTTCATGAATTTCTTTACTCTTCTGTTTAGGTTTTTCCTTTATTGCTAGCTTAGTTTTTTTTCATTTCCTGCAAGTGTAATTCCTTATATTTCAAGTTGTAAGCTTTCTGTTTGATTTAATATAAAGTCTGGTTGCTTTTTCTTATCTCTATTTTGTTTCCATGCACTCCTACTCATCTCTCCTCCTCCACTTCACCATGAGTAACTAATCATCCTTATACTCGACCTCGATGATCCGAGGTTCGAGTTGATTAAGTTATGATGCTCTAGTTTACTTTTCCTTTGTAAGGTTTAGACCTTGATTTACTCTTGAATAATTTTGTTTGGAGATATATCATCGATGTATAATTTACATCTTTGTTTCCACTCTTGGCTAGCCGAGAGGCTCGTAGTTTCGATGGAACACTCATGAGTAAAGAGAGTTGCACGCACCCCTCGAGAGAGGCAGACGTTAAATCTCCCAAATTTAAGTGAAATCCAATAGCGGGGTTCACAACGTAAAGCGAGTTTTAAGCCTCCGATTTGGACGAGAGTTCGATCATACCTTCCTAAACTCAGGTGGGCATGTCTTCGAGAGAAGTGGGTTCATACTCTAGGAACCTCCAAGGTCAAGGTTCTTTCCCTTATTAAGTTAGAGTTTCTTATCGCATTTTTGATCAACTTAGGCCGAGGTGATTCTCGATCGAGTGCTTTTCTTTATCATTATTTAACCCCTCATTTTAATCGCTAGTTGTAGTCTCTCTGTTTAAGTGCAAGTGTTTTTCTTTATGCAAGTAGTTTCTTCTTTTAATTTAGTTAACAACCCTAAAAGTTTCTTCGGTAAGATAATAGTCTTCGTGTGAGTAAGATTACTTAACGGTTCCCAGATTTTAATATGACACTTGTGTCCTCTAGCTACAGTTTTATATGTATACTTGTCTTATCTGGATTGTTAGTTCGGTTTTATTCTCTTTGCGAATATCGTTTGACTAAGTTTTTGGCGTCGTTGCCAGGGAGCAACTTTTGTTGATAATTCGAAAACACAAACCTATTGCTTTTAACATTTCTCTTTCTCACCCTCCTTTTAAAAAAATCTATTCCAAGAAAAAAAAATTTAGTAACTCTTTTTCTATTTTATTTATTTCTCTTTCTTCATCTTCTCTTCTGCTAGTGCATGACCCGCGGAAATCCGTCGGATATTTGGGACTTGGACAACAAAATTGAGCATACTCTTCGGAGTAGATCGCGATTTCAAGTTCCTACTCTCCAAATACCGGTTGAGGATTCAGAGTCATTTTCTACTTTAAGAATGGAAGAAACCCATGTAGAGGAAGCCGTGCAAAAGCCTATGTCCTATTATGCACGACCAAATCTAGAATTTATAGAATCTAGCATAGTTCGCCCTGCTATAGCTAATAATTATTTTGAACTTAAGCCTAGCATAATTCAAATGGTGAAGTCGTATGTGCAATATGACGGACTTCAAGATGAAGATTCGAATGTGCATATTGCTAGCTTTCTTGAGATTTTTGAAAACTTTAAAATCAATGGTGTTACAAATGATGCTATTATTCTAAGATTATTTCCTTTCTCCCTAAGAACTAAAGCTAAACAGTGGTTGATGACTCTGCCTTGTGGAGCATCACCACTTGGGATCAACTAACTGTGAAATTTCTGATGAATTATTTTCCGCCAGCTAAAACCGAAAAACATAGGAACAATATTATGCCTTTAGACAAATAGATTTTGAAACCTTGTATGAAACCTGGGAAAGATTTAAAGAACACTTAAGATGATGCCCCCATCACACGCTTCCTGTATGGTTATAAGTGCAGACATTTTATAACGGGCTAAATCAAAATACAAAGCAAGTGATAGACGCAGCTTCTGGTGGTACCTAAAACCACAAAACCCCGGAAGCAGCTCTTGAGCTTTTCGAGGACATGATCATGAACACATATCAGTGGAATGTTCCTAGGACCTGCCCAAACAATCCTGCAGGTATCTTTGAAGTAGATAACATCTCACAGCTAGCTCTGCAAGTGGAAATTTTAAGTAAAACAATTATTAAAATGACTGCTGCCTCCGCCCCTCAGGTATGAGAATCGGCAACTACTGCTCCCGAACATTTAGTTTATGTTAATAATATGCCTAGAAATGCATTTCATAATTTTTTTCCTGCTAATTTTCCCGCTCCAGGTTTTGCTTTTCTGAGTAGTTATAATCCCGCTATACGGAACAACCCGAACTTTTCGTTGAGTAATCCCTCGAATGCAATGTGTCCGCCACCACAAAATAATTTTTCTACACCACTACCACGTCATAAAAATTTTCCAAAACCTCCAAGTTTGGAGGAAATGTTTTCAAAATATATGAATGTTAATGACGCTACTATAAGAACCCTAGCCAGGACCGTTAAAAGTTTAGAAAATCAAGTAGGACAACTCTCAAAAATTATTTCTAAGCGACCTGCCGGGTCTCTTCCTGCTAACACCGATCCCAACCCGAGAGAGCAAGCGAAAGCTATAACACTTCGGAGTGGGAAGCAAGTTTATTGTATGGTTAGCGAAGAGCCTGAGGCAAGATCTGCCCCTATTTTAAAAAATCAACCCTCCGCCGAAATTTTTTTTATCATTTCACCCCGCTACTGAAGAAGAAGTTATCACCCCTCTCTCTGTTGTAGAATAAGATATCACTAAACCATTCATCTTTAAAAATGATCCAACTACACCATACCCTTCCGAACTTAACAAGCAACGTCAGGATTCTCAATACTCCCACTTCCTAGAAATATTTATGCAAATCCACATAAATCTACCCTTCCATGAAGCAATCTCCCAGATGCAAAAGTATGCTAAGTTCCTTAAGGACCTCTTGACTAATAAAAAAAAGTTAGAAAACTTATCGCATGTCCTACTAAATGCCGAGTGCTCTGCAGTCTTGACAAACAGTTTGACAAAGAAGATCAGTTATCTGGGTAGTTTTTCTTATTCCGTGTGTCTTTGGTGATCTTTTTATCAAGCACGCATTGGACGACTTAGGTGCAAGTATAAATCTAATGCCGCTCTCGTTATTTAAGAAGTTAGGAATTTGTAGCCTCAACACTACGCATATGATTATCCAACTCGCAGATAGATCAGTTAAATTCTTGTTAGGAATCGTGGAGGATGTTTTAGTTAAAGTCGACAAATTCATCTTCCCGATGGATTTCGTCATATTGGGCATCGAAGAAGACGTCGAGGTTCCCTTGATCCTTGGCCGACCGTTCCTTGCCACCTCCAGATCTATCATTGACGTAAGCAATGGTAAGCTCTTCCTATGAGTAGGCGACGATGAAGTGACCTTCTCTATAACCCTCTCAATGAAGAATACCCTAGAGAATGATGACTCATGTTTCTTCTTAGATGCCTTAGGTGAAGTAATTTCCTCCTGTCTTTCTGAAAGAGAAAATAAATTTTCTAATATTTTTTCTTCCTCTATCCTTCCAATTGAATCTCTGCAAGAAGCCACCATGGCCATTAGCTCCACCCCTTTCAATTTTCCGTATAAAGAAAAAGTCTTCGAAGACATTATTTTTAAAAAAGAAAGAATTTCCAAAATGTCGTATGAAGACCCCCTACCATTGAATTAAAGGAAATACCCAAACATCTTTGGTATGCTTTCTTAGAAAACGACTCCAAGCTACCAGTAATAGTTTCGGCCTACCTGACTACAGTAAAAAATGATAAACTCCTTCTAGTTTTACGAAAACATCGCTGAGCCATCGCCTGACAGATTTCTGATATCAACGGCATAAGCCCATCTTTCGGCAACCACAAAATCTAAATGGAATGTAATTCGCATAACTCCATCCAACCTCAGCGTTGTATAAATCCAAATATTAAAGAAGTCATAAAGGGTGAGGTTATTAAACTGTTAGACGCAGGAATTATCTATCCTATATCTGATATTAAGTGGGTTAGCCCAGTCTAGGTAGTGCCAAAAAAGGGAGGGATAACTGTAATTAGTAATGAAAATAATGATTTAATCCCGACACAGACAGTGATGGGGTGGAAAATTTGTATTAACTATCGTAAGTTAAATGACGCCACCCGCAAGGACCACTTCCCCTTGTCGTTCATCGATAAATTTTTAGAGCGATTTTCTAGCCATAGCTTTTACTGTTTTCTCGATAATCTCTCGGGGTACTTTCAAATCCCCATCTCTCCCAAGGACCAGGAGAAAACTACAATTACTTGTCCCTTCGACACCTTGCTTACCAAAGAATACCATTTTGATTATGTAATGCTCCAGCTACATTCAAGCGATGTATGCTCATAATCTTCGACAAGTATATAGAAAGCATTATGGAGGTGTTCATGGATGATTTCTCCGTGTTCGGCGATGCCTTTGTTAGTTGCTTAGAAAACCTAGAAAAAGTCTTAGAAAGATGCAAAGAAACAAACCTCGCCCTAAATTGGGAAAAATGCCATTTTATGGTGACGGAAAGGTTTGTTTTGGGTCATAAGATTTCTGCGAGAGGAATTGGAGTAGACATGGCCAAGATAGAAGTTATCGAGAAACTTCCACCGCCTACGAACGTAAAAGCTGTAAGAAGTTTCCTAGGACACGTAGGCTTCTACTGCCGCTTAATAAAAGACTTCTCAAAAATCACCAAACACATTACTAATCTTCTGGAAAATGACGCCCCATTTATTTTTGATGACCTTTGTCTATCTGCCTTTGAATTAATAAAAGAAAAGTTAGTTAATGCACCTATTATGATAGCTCCGGTGTGGGACCTTCCCTTTGAAATTATGTCTGATGCGAGTAGTTTCGCGGTGGGAGCTGTACTAGGACAATAAATATCTAAAAACTTCCACCCCATCAATTATGCAAGTAAAACACTTACATCGGCACAAGAGAATTATACCACGATGGAGAGGGAGCTCCTAGCTGTTGTTTTTTTACTTTTGATAAATTCCATCCATATATTACGCTTTCAAAAATTAACGTATTTACGGACCACTCGACCCTCAAGTATCTTCTTGCTAAGACGGAAGCCAAGCCGCTCCTTATTCGCTGGGTCTTACTCCTCTAAGAGTTTGACTTAGAAATGCATGATAAGCGAGGAGCCGATAATTTGGCCGCATACCATCTCTCACGAGTAGATAATTCGTATATAGAAAAATTAGATGAAAATTTTTTTAATGATTTCTTCCACGATGAGAAACAGCTTTTAATTAACACATCCCTTTCTCCTTGGTTTGCACACATAGACAACTATTGAGTGGCTCGTGTTCTTCCGAAAGAGTTATCCTACTAGCAAAAGAAGAAATTCTTTTCTGAGTTGATGAACTATTTTTGGGAGGACCCACATCTTATCCGAGTCTGTGCGGACCAAGTGATAAGGAGATGTGTCTATTTTGAAGAACGATTAGATATTTTAAATAATTTGCATAAAGGACCGATTGGTTGTCACTATCAAGCTGCTCACACCGCTAACAAAGTGCTTTGCACGGGTTTTTACTGGCATTTCCTGTTTAATGACGCGCACGCCTTTGTGTGTAGGTTTGATAGTTGCCAATGGTCGGGAAATATTTCAAATAAAAATTAAATGTCGTAAAATTATTTCCTTGAGTGCGAAGTTTTCGACCTCTGGGGAATTGATTTTGTTGGCCCTCTTCCTTCTCGCTTCGGGAACAAGTTTATTTTAGTTGTTGTAGATTATGTTTCGCGATGGGCTGAAGCCCAAGCTCTTCCTACTAACGACGCCCGATTCGTAATTATGTTTTATAAAAAAATTATTTTCTCGATTCGATACGCCGTGAGCCATCGTTAGCGATAGGGGTTCACATTTTTGTAACACGCAGTTTTCAAAAATTCTTATTAAATACGACATTACACATAAGAATTCAATTGCCTACCACCGCCAAACTAACGGACAAGTCGAAGTAGTGAACAGAGAACTTAAATGAATTTTAGGAAAGACTGTTTCCACCTCTAGAAAAGACTGGTGAACCTAATTAGACGATGCTCTATGGGCCTACCGTACAATGCACAAAACCGTCATCGGTTGTACGCCCTATCGGTTGGTTTATGGAAAATCGTGTCATTTACCTATAGAATTTGAACACCGTGCTTTTTGGGCCCTAAGGTTTTGAAATTTCAATCCTCACTCGATCAGTGACCTTAGAAAATTTCAACTTAACGAACTCGATGAGTGGTGCTCTTATGCATACTAACATAACAAATTTTATAAAGAGCGGACGAAACATTTACACGACAAGCACCTAAGGCACCCAAAAACCTTCAAGGTGAGCGACCAAGTTCTTTTATATAATTCACGTTTATGCATATTTCCTGGCAATCTAAATTCGCGATTGTCTGGGCAGTTTACTGTTAATGAAGTTTTTTCATATAAAACGATTTTAATTTCACACCCTAATAAGGGTGAGTTCAAAGTAAATGGTCATTGTCTTAAACTTTATTTTTGTGGTGATGTCAGTCCAAACTATTTTAATTTCATTCTACATGATCTAAATTATGGATAACGAAAGACTTTTTATTTTTGCTAAAAACTTTGAATATTATTTTGGATATAATAATTATTATTGGACACTTTATGTTGGACAATATTATTTTGTTGCGTCGAGCTCAAACGACGTTTTAAACAAAGGGCGCTCTTGCGAGGCAACCCAAGTTATTTTTCTATTTTCTTTATTTTACACTTTTTCACCGGACGGCTCCGACAAACTGAAGCCTCTGCGATCACATGCTCCAACGCTGCTGAATCCATCACGAAGTCTAAAGATGACATTTTATGAAGATCAAAAGCGCAAGCATTGGGGAGAGGCATCACGCAACCCACCGCGACTCGCAAATCTGGGGAAGTACCTGTTTTCAATTCTGTACTTTTATTTCTGTTTAAATTTTTATCTCTCCTTCCCCTCTTTTCTCCATTAAGGACACTTCCCATTTTAAGCTTGTGGGAGATTTTCTCCTCTCTTCTTTATCTTGTTTCCCTAAAAAAAAAATCAATCAAAATCCTAAAAATTTAGTGCTTTCTCCTTTTTCTACTTAAAGAAAATCTCTTAAAAAAAGATAATATCTTAAAAAAAGAGAATATTTCAAAATCAAAAAAATATATGTTATTTGTTTAGTTTAAACTAATTTTTGAATTTCAACAGTACCTCTTGCTCTTGTTTTATTTTTCTAAAAATTCCATATAACGACTTAGCTAATTATAATATTTTTAATCAATCTTTCTAATTATATTTCACAAGTAAAATGTTGGCCATGTTGTGTTCCTAATTCACGATAGCATTTTAACGTGAAACGTTTTTCTAAAACTCGAAATTCTATTATGCTTTCTCTTTCTTTATTTTCGTTACTTCCTAAAAACCTTTCATCCATTATTTTACTTTTTGTTTTTGGAAATTTTTTTTAATGTCAAATTTTAGTAGTGTAATAGATGTGAATAATCCTAAACTCATTTTATTCTTATTTTCAAAATAAGTTCATTAGTCTCTATATAATATCTAGGACTTTTTCAAAACTACTGCTTTAAGACAAATTTTAGGAGCATGAATATAGGCCATATTTGTTGTTTTTTGAGCCTTCTCGCCAACCAAAAAAAATATTTTTATTCCCCTCGTTAGCCGCTTTTGAGCCATTTTCTGATTCCAATTGATAACTCCACTTATCATTTCATTTTTCAACAAAGCCAAATTATCCAACCTATTATATCACACTAACTTTTTGAGTTTCATAAAATTTCATGTTGTTATAGGGTTGTTTTGTGATTTTTTGAGAAATTTAAGAAAAAAGTATTCAAAAGAAATGTTTAATTTTGTGGCCAATTTCGAAATGAAAAGAAAAATTATTTATGGCCTTTGTTTTAAAAAGAAGAAAGATAATGGAAAAGAAAAATAAAAACAAAAAAAATTGTTATATATGAAAATTTTGAAATTCTTTATTTTGGTTTAGTGTGGTTTTAAGCCTTCATGTTTATCTTTGAATTCCATTCCTAATTTTATGCCTAAACCAAACATTTCGGTCCTAATAAGTCCTATTAATTCATGCTCCTAGGTTTTCACTTAAGCTAAGTGAAGAAGAAAAGTAGATTAGTTATGTCTTGGATTTGAAATAAGATTTTTGTTCTTTGATTTATTTGGGTATAAAATACCTCTTACAATCTAGTAACAACTCAATGCACTATTTCATTTGTTGCCTTGCTTTAACTTATTTAAAGAATTCTATTAAAATCTTGGATGAATTGTCTTTCTTAGTAAAGTTTATAAAAGTGGAAACCATGTTTAAACGAATGTTTTAGGTTTACATTTCACCTTCTCCTTACTTAGAATTTTGCATAATACTTATGATAGCATAATTAGAATTTTCCAGATTAGTCACTTTTATGTTAACTAGTTTTTATATTTTTTGCTTAAGGACAAGAAAAACATAATCTTGGGGGAGTTTGATAATACGTTTTGTAGTTTAAACTATTAGGGTAATTAAAGGTTTTATTATGTAAAGCATATCTTTTAAAGCTTTATTTTGACCTCCTATTGTATATATTAATACCAATAATGATTGTTTTCTTTCTTTTACAGGTTTGCTATTTTTCAGCTCAAGATTTGTCGATCGGCCAAAGTTCGTTGAATGCTTCCAACTCTGCGTTTGACGAACTCTTCATTGTTCGTCGACCTCCCCTCCTCTTTCTCTATTCGACGAACTCTTCAATTTTCATCGAATGCTCCCTCCTCTTTCTTTGTTCGACTAACTCTTCAATTTTCATCGAATGCTCCCTCCTCTTTCTGCGTTCGACGAACTCTTCAATTTTCGTCGAACATTCCCTCCTGTTTCTACGTTCGACGAACTCTTCTACTTTTGTCGAACGCCCACTCCTCCTTCTGCGTTCGACGTTTCCTTCCATTTTCGTTGAACGCCACCGCTTTCTTTTTCTCAATTTTTGTCGAACACACATCCTTCTCTTTTCTCCGTTCGACGAACTCTCCGCTGTTCATCGAACACCTCCATCTCCTACTCTTCACCATTCGTAGAGCCCTCTCTCCTTCTTTCGTCGAGCTTTCCCCGCTACTAGAGACAAGTCTTACTCTTCCAAAAGCCTCCTGCCGAAATAAATGCACGTCACCCATACCAAGGCAATCATCATTTACCGAAAGATTTCGTACCACGGTCATCTCCCGTGCATGGCTGGATGCATGGTCATTTCCTGCTCCTTGAAGAATCTATAAATAGAGCCCCACCACTTGTGTTACAGAGAGAGAATTTTTGAGAGGGGAAATGCTGCCATTTTTAGTTCTTTCTTATTGTTTTGCCTCTCTCCTTTTCTCATTTTAGTTTTTTATTTTAGCTTTAATCTTCTGTAATAGTTCTTGAATTTCTTCACTCTTCTGTTTTAGCTTTACCTTTATTGCTAGCTTTGTTTTTTTTTCATTTCCTACAAGTGTAATTTCTTCTATTTCAAGTTGCAAGCTTGCTGTTTGATTTAATATAAAGTCATGTTGCTTTTTCTTGTCTCTATTTTGTTTTCATGTACTCCTACACTTCTCTCGTCCTCCACTTCACCATGAGTAACTAATCCTCATTATACTCGATCTTGATGATCTGAGGTTCGAGTTGATTATGTTATGATGCTCTAGTTTACTTTTCCTTTGTAAGGATTAGACCTTGATTTACTCTTGAATAATTATGTTTTGAGATATATCATCGATGTATATTTTCCATCTTTGTTTCCAATCATAGCTAGCAAAGAGGCTCATTGTTTGGAGTGAACACTCAAGAGCAAAGAGAGTTCCATGCACCCCTCGAGAGAGGCAGACGTTAAATCTCCCAGATTGGAGTGAAATCCAAAAGCGGGGTTCACAGCGTAAAGCGAGTTTTAGGCCTCCGATTTTCGCGAGAGTTCGGACGAACCTTCCTAAACTCAGGTGGGCACGTCTTCGAGAGAAGCGTGTTCATGCTTTAGGAACATTCAATGTCAAGGTCATTTACCTTATTAAGTTAGAGTTTATTATCTCATTTTTGATCAACTTAGGCCGAGTTGATTCTCGATCGAGTGCCTTTCTTTATCATTATTTAACCCCTCATTTTAATCGCTAGTTGTGGTCTCTCTATTTAAGTGTAAGTGTTTTTCTTATGAAAGCAGTCTCTTCTTTTAATTTAGTTAACAACCCTAAAAGTATCTTTAGTAAGATAATAGTCTTCGTGTGTGTAAGATTACTCAACGGTTCCCGGATTTTAATACGACACTTATGTCTCCTTGCTATAGTTTGATAGGTATACTTGCCTTATATAGATTGCTAGTTCTGTTTTATTCTCTTTGCGAATATCCTTCCACCACTTGAGTTTTGACCAACTTATGATAATTGTCAAAACCCGCCAACAAAACCTTATACTGAGCCAAAAAATCGGACTTCTCCTTAGAAGAATAGTAATCATGGCTTTTCTAGGATGTTTTAGACTCGGAGAGAGGTGTGTGAGAATTTACCTTCCCATTATACTGGGAGTAAACTTCATCCTCATCTGACTGGGCCATTAGACCAAAATAGGCTTCTTTATCTAAGCTTGACTTATTCGAGCCGTTGTCGCTTAGTGTCTTCCGCTTCTTTACGTTGAAGCTCTTTTTTAGTTCTTCTAACCTTTGAAAGGTCTCCTCTCTTCCTTCTTGGATCCATCCTTCTTCTTGTAAGGACAGTTCACGATCATATGACCTAGCTTATTAGAATAGTAGCAAACAATGTCAATTGAAAAATGTTTGTTCGGTTTCAAGTTATACCCGTCGTTACTATTGTAGCTTTTCTTATAGTTATCACAATTACCATGTGATCTCCCATAATTAGATGGGGAGGACTGATTACTCAATTGTCTCCTCTTCCTGAGAATCCTCTTGAATTGTTTGGAGAGTAGGGAGAACTCACCATTTGACATTTTAGAGCATGAAGTGCTTGGATCTGAGTCTTCCTAATAACATGAGGTTTGTGTTTTGGCAGGAGACACAACTCTAGGCTTCCTTTGCCCTTCATCCTTCAGTGCCATTGACTTTTCTTTTCTTAAGGATCTGCTTTCCTCTTCTTCAGATTTCCTCGTGTTGATCTGAAGTTCATATGAGAGCCGCTTCTTGAACAGATTCTGAGGGTCAATGTCGGCGAGTTTACAAAACTCCCTTATCACACAAAACTTGTTTTCCCATTGTTTCATTAGGGATCTAAATAATTTGTCTTTAAGTTCACCATTTATGAGCGCCTGACCATTGTTTCTCAGACCGTTAAAGATCTTAAAGAATATATCATAGCAGTCAACTACCGATTCTCTTTTTCATTATTTGAATGTTTCATATTCCTGGTTGAGGAGGGATTTCCGATCATCCCTAAACTACACCATTCCTTCCATGAGGATAATTAGAGAAGTCCACATTTCCTTGGCCGGCTTGCAGTGGATTACATTCTGCAAAAAGGAGTCATTCACTGCACATGCAATTATGTTGTTCGCTTTCTTATCTAGAGAGAAAAGAGCAATTTTAACTTTATTTATATTTAACATCTTTTTAGGAACAATCAAAGTTAGGTTGATGGTAGAAGCAATCAGGGGCACATGCGGACCTTCTTAAAAAATCTGAAAAATTTTAGGATCGGCAGCTTCCATGAAGAACCTCACTCTTTTCTTCCGTATGGGGAGATTTTCCTTAGAACACACAGGCAGCTTCATAGAGGACATATCCTTTCTTCTATCCATGACAGAAAATTTTGTGCTTTGATAACTAGAATGAGATCTTGTTCAAGGTGTTAACCTTTTAATGAACCACCTCGTATTGATACTAATTGAAAGTATCTAGTTATCTACCGATATCACCTAGAGACAGTGAATAGGTGAGTTCTGTATCTTTTTGCAGGATAAAAATATTGATAAAAATAAGCACACATAAGCACAACATATATACAAGGAATTATAATGGTTTCCCAGAATGGGTACGTCCACTATCCTGCCAGAAAGTCTTCTATTTCAAGGATAGCTAAATCACCTAGAGGGGGTGGAAGAATTGGTTTCTTAGTCCTTAGTGACTATCTTATATTTTCATTAGGTTGGATGCTTTATTAGTTGATTATATTCTGCTTTCAAGACATACAACCTATAATAAAACCAACAAAAAGAAAACACAAAAAGCACACAAGATTTATAGTGGTTCCCCTAACAACGGTACAACCACTTTCCCTCCCACATATCCAACTACCTAGTTGGACTAGGCACTTCTCCAAAACTCTGCTCCAAAGTGCATACACCTCAGATCCCTCAAGATCTCTCAATCTCCTCCAAGACTTACAACTCAGCCATAACGGCCTACAACTCAGTGATCAGCTGACCACCTACCTCAGACTAAAGGCCCTACACTTAGGCTGGGAGGACAGCCCTACCTCAAATCAAAATAATCCTACCTCAGAGCTGACTTTCTCCTACCACTCAGATCAAAGAGGATCCTAAAAGATGGAAGTGGGTTTGTGAGTCTTGATTGGACACAAGAGAAATTTTTGTATGCCAATCTACCTTGACTGAGGTAGAATAATCCCAACTTTGACTCCAGGAATATATTCCCTAAGTCTACCTTTACTTGAAATGAGGTATACTCGGTCCTAATTTATTCTTCACAACACCAGTGATTCTTCCTACTGGAACTGTGAAGTGACTGCAGCAAAACAAGCTGCAAACTAAGCTGAAGTATTCTCAGCTCAACTTCTTCACAGCAATATGGATACAGAGCTTGTTTTAGCTTGTGCTGGAAGTAATTGGCAGAAAATTGTTCTGTTTCTTCTTTCTTTCTTGGGCTGAGGATGTTCAGCCCTAACTTCTTCTTCATAGCCACCAGTAGATGTTCTTCAATGTTATACTTCTAGATCTGTGAAGAACCTGTTGTTGCTGATAGAAAATAGCACCAGATAACTTTCTTTTCCTCTTCAGAGACTTTCACTATTCTATTTATAGTCAAAGATCATGATAAATAGCTAACTTGTTGAGCCTTTAGACCTCCAGTCTTTTTGCTCTCTATTCTTCTCTTCACAGCAATAATGGTGATGAAGAAGAACTATCTCAATAGCTCCCTTTTTTCGTAAAAGGCATCTCCTTTTATTGAATGCAACTCAACAGCTCTTCTAGCAGTGGGCCCCACACATTTTATGTCCGCTGTATCCTTGCTTTAACATCTAACTGTCGTACAGTAGGTCTGCGGCGCCTTTTGTCATGTATTGTAGCTTTGCCACTAATAATTTGAATAAGGTTGACTTGTTGACTTACTGACATCAGCACCTATGGATTTAGTCAAAAATCAAGCATCAGTAGAATAGGCGTTGAGTGAATGAGCTTCACTCAATGCCAAAGTACTTAGATAGAATTCTGTCTAACTAGGCGTTGTTAGCGTTTAGTGAGGAAGCCTCACTCAATGCTTTTTTCCCTTACCATTTCTACAGCCTTCACTGCATACCTGTCGTTGAGAGCATTGAGTGAGCACACCTAACTGAACGCCTTGTTCCTTAGCTTATGCATTCCGTAATTTAAGCATTGAGAGCATTGAATGAGAACACCTCACTTAATTCTTTTTTCCTTAGCTAATTTTCTAGGTCAACAACATCTTAAGCATTGAGAGCGTTGAGTGAGCATGCCTCACACAATGCTTTTTTTCCTTAGCCTTTTTTACTACTTCTTGCAATTGAGTGAGTAAGCTCCACTCAAAGAAAAACTACTTACCAGACACTTCTATTTTCTAGCATTGAGTGAGTGAGCTACACTCAACGCATTTGGACTTAGTGAGTGAGGAAAACTCAACGCATTTGGACTTAGCCAAATTTCTGTGTCATGAAGAACATTTTGTTTAATGATAAGTCAATGCAATATCACATGGCATTGAGTGAGTTTGCCTCACTCAATGCCTATGGACTTAGTAAATATTCACAGTTTTATTATGGCATTGACTGACTGAACTATACTCAATGATTTTGAAGATATGACGTTGAGTGAGTGAGCTACACTCAACGCCTTTGGACTTAGCCACTTTTCTAATCATTTCTAATTATGCTATTATAACATTAGCCTGACTCACAGCCTTTTGCTGTATGGTATTGAGTGAGTTAACTTCACTCAACACTTGTGGATTTAGCCACATTTCTAGCCTGCCATTACTTTGTCTTTGACTATATAGGATGCACTCAGCGCTATAAGCCATCTGGCGTTTAGTGAGTAACCTTTACTAAACACCTGTGGACTTAGACAGATATTTGTCAATCCATAACTTTGGTATGTGTTTTACCTGACTTAACCACTTAGGCTAACTGTCCCATCAATGTTATAGGACAACATCCAATCATTAAACTTGAGCACAAGTTAGATCACCACATGTGTACACATTGTTTACTAGGCCTTCTTCAAATCCAGGACATTGGGATCAATGGACCTAACAATCTCCACCTATTTGAAGAAGTCAAAACCTATACTAATGTATATACTAACATACTTATACTACATATACAACAATACTATCACAACATAAATCAGAAAAATCATAATCACAGCAACTGATATTTTATTTAGCATATAAGGAATTATAATGTTTGTTCATAAAACAAAATGACACATCCCTTAGCCCTATAAACAGAACCTGAAACTTTTCAAGTTTCAGGTTCCCTTATCACAATACTATTACCCTTGGATTTCTTTGCAGGTTTTTCTTCTGGTCTAGCTATCATCTTTCCCTTCTTGTCTGCTTTATCAGCTGCCTTTTCTTTAGTTGCATTTTCCTTTTCAGCTTCAGCTTTAGCTTTATATTTCTATCTTTGAGAATAGCTGAAGGGCTTGGGAAAGTATTTGGAAGGTTCAACAGCATCAGGAGCTAGAAGGTTTGCATTTCTGTTCCTCTAGTAAATTCTTCTTTCCGTGTCCCTCTTCTATATCTTGGCCCATTCCATCTTGTTATACCATTTTCCTCTATATAACCTCTTGTTTTTGACCTAATCCTAAGCAAGCAGATTGATAGATCTTGACTCTGGGCTCCATTGCTCGAAATCAGGCCTTTTCTCCATTTCTTCTCTATATTTCCTCTACCTCATCCTAAATTTTTCTTCAGTTTCGACAGTATGAGTCATTTCTTTTGTCTGTAGTGCTAGTTCTACAGTGATGCTGAAGGAAGGAATCTTAGCAACAGTGGACTGCCCTCCCCAATGATCGCCAGCACTGTCATATTCTTCTATAAACTTAAAACTTTGATGATCTTGCTCTCTTTGTTCAAAGCCTCTAAAACGTGAGCAAGCATCATTAGGATGTTATCATATTGCAATGGCTCTATTCCCAATGAGCCTATCACCATATTTGTTGCCCAGACCATATTTTTTGTGTTAGTCCTTATAGCCTCTCTCTCTCTCACCTTTTTGACCTATTCAATCATTTGAATGGTCTGGGAGGAACATGCTTTGCTTCTTTCTGTCTCAAGGTGGTTAACACCAGAAGTAACATGATTTTTGACTTCTAACATGTGGTCATTAAGTAGCTTGGTACAGGTGTCCATTTTGGTAAAAATTTCAGAATTCTTTTCATTCCTCAGAATTTTATCATTTCCATGAATGGTCACCATGTTCTTAGCCTGAATATTTTGATTTTCCATGATAATGGCTATATTCTGTCTTGACACATCAAGCTTCTCCATGGTGTAGTGTTGGGTATTGTATCCACAATATCCTTGATTTGTATGAAGTAACCCTTGAACTAAGATGAATAAAGTTATATTTGATGCCCTGTTCGAGTTATGTGTTTGCAGGATATAATTGTTAAGTCTACACCAATGTTAGTCTATAATAAGTCACCAAACACATGACCATATAATGTAATCCCTCATTATGTGATACATGGTGTTGACTCATGTATAGCCTCTTTATTGGGACACACTTCATTTTCAAAGCACCAAAGTAATAGAAGAAGGACCTATTGCTGAATTCATTAGAAGAAAAATAATTTTTCAGAAAGTAAAATTTTTTAAAGTCCTTTACTCGAGTAGTATATCTTGTACTCAGGTAGTGCTAGAATGAATTCTTAAGTATGCTAAATATAGTTCTTGAGTAATAAAAATCTTACTTGAGAAGGCTTAGTCCAATACTCGAGTAAGCCATGGAGTACTCAAGTACTACTTATCTATGTCTCGAGTTTACTAAAAAATTCTTTCAGAAATTTTCTAAGTGTTATACACGAGAAGGACTTATCATTACAAGAGTAAAATTGTAGCCATTTCTCGAGTGAGCTTTAGTCTAGTTTTCGAGTAACTGAAGTAGTTCTCAAGAAGGCTTAACTTAGTTCTCGAGAAGCTATGCAGTACTCGAGTAAGACTTGCTTCGTTCTCGAGTTAACTTAAAAATCATTCCTGAATATTTTCTAAGTGGTGTACTCGAGTAACAGAAGTAAGTACTCGAGAAAGCCAAGCCTTGTCTCGAGAAGTCAGAGGACCAATACTCGAGTAATAATAAGTTAAGTTTTGAGAAAAAGTTTTGTTCTCGAGAAGTCATAATTATTCTCGAGAAGTTTTCTATAGTTCTCGAGTAATAGAGTTCATTTCTCGAGAAGCCAGAAGTCATTCTCGTAGTGTTCTCGAGAAATATACTTCCTCTCCTCGAGTAACAAAAGTAATTACTCGAGTAGTGTTTTATTCCCTCGAGAAATGCATGTGATTTTCCAAAAATTTCTCTAAGTCCAGACAAAAATGATTTCAAAATTAACCTCGATTCTTATTGGTCCACGTGTACAGTCTTTATAATTATGACCGTTAGGCTTTTCCTATAAAAGGTCTTATCAAATCGACTAACCCTAACAAGAAAAGAAATCAAGTTTTTGAATTTTTCTAACATTCTAAATCGGGAAAGTCATCGCTCCTCATCGTCATTCTTGTTGTTGTTCTTCTCCGATTCAAAGTAATTCAGAACAAGAATGGATCAACAGATAAAGGCGTTTAATTTCTACAGATCCATCTCTTGATCGTGCTGATCCCAAGTGTTTAGATCCAGTGATTTCGTCTTGTCTTCTTTGATCCATTTCTGACAAAGCTTCAAAGTTAGAGAAAGAAGAAAAGTTGAAGATTCAGATCTGAGATAATTTTGTTTGTATATTTTTGTTTACAACATCTTTATTCTTGTAGGAGATTTTGTCTTTGAATTTTGTAGGAAGTTTTTCTTCCAAGTGTAGATCTGTTTTGAGGATTGAGTTGTATGGGCGTTGCTCCGAGTTGTAGGATTGGTTTTCAATCCGAGATAATAGTGAAGTAGCCAAGTCTAGCGTTTTGCTAGATCGGTGAGGTTGAGAGTGGACGTACTCAAGGTTGGGGAAACACTAAAAATCTTAGGTTCTCTGTTGTTTGTTTGTTTATTTTTTGCGCTCCGTTCGTACAATTTTATTTTTGCAAAAAGATGCAGACCTCACCTATTCACCCCCTCTAGGTGATTTAGGTATACAACTATAAACATCAATTGGTATCAGAGGGATAGGTTGTTCGTCAAAAAGGATAACACCTTGAACAGATCTGCTCCTAGTTGTCTTTAGAGGATATAAGCATGGAGAGAGCCAAGGATTTTGCGAAGCTTCCTCTTTGCACAAAGAATAATTTTGCTATGTGGAATGAGAGGATAAAGTTCTTCATGGGAACTGTGGATCAATGAATTTTTATGATAGTGGAAGAAGGACTTTATGTTCCTATGCCCACCTCCACCATTAACTCTTTAAAGAAAGTTCCAAAGAAACTTATGGATCTTGACAAAGATGAGATTGCACTTGTCTCCTTAGACAAGAAAGCCAAGAATATCATCGCAAGTGCAGTCGATGATTCGATGTTACAGAATTTGATTCACTGCTAATCCACTAAGGAAATTTGGATGTCTCTTATCGTCTTGATGGAAGGTACTGAAGAGGTAAGGGATGCCAGAAGATCCCTACTGAATCAGAAGTATAAAGCATTCAAACAAGGTCCCAAGGACTCTATTGTAGATACTTTTGAAAGTTTCTTCAAGATTGTCAATGGCCTAAGAGTCTATGGTCTGGTATTCACCAATGGAGAACTAAATGATAAATTCCTGAGATCCCTGACTAAAGAATGGGATAACAAAGTCTGTGCTATCCAGGAGTTTGGCAAGTTGGCAGAGACTAACCCTCAAAATCTCTTGGGAAAGCTTATGTCATATGAGCTACAAATCAACTCAAGAAAAGCTGAAGAAGAGAAGATTTGGTCTTCATCCAAGGATAAGTCTGTCGCTCTGAAGGCAGATATCTTAAGGAGGTCAAAAGCTTCATCTCCTGCCCCCGCACAGGAAGAGAGTGAAGAAGAAACTTTAGAGCCAAGTATCTCAGGCTCAAAGTTATCTGAAGGAAAGTTTTATCTTCTTTCAAGGCAGTTCAAGAAGTTATTGAACAAGAAGAAATAATGGAGAGGCAAAGATGACTCGTCAAGAAGATCACGTCAAGATAGTGATCGTTATAAGATAGGCTCAAGTAGACAAGACCAGTATCATTTTAAACCGAACAAACATATTTCTTCTGACATTGTTTTTATTATTGTAATAAGCAAGGACACGTCATAGCTGATTTCCCTCAAAAGAAGGAGTGTGGAAGAAGAGAGGAAAAGAAAACTTCTTATATTAAGAAGAAGACTGAAAGAAGCCTAGTTGCTATGAAGGGCAAGACCCTTAGTGATACAGACTCATCTGAGTCTAGTGATAAAGAGGAATCCTACTTTGGGCTCATGGCACATACCGATATAGAAGAAGAACCATAGTTCACTGGGAAGGTAAATTCTCATACCCCTCTCTTTGAATCAGATGCTTCTAACCATGATCTTTAGGACTATTAATCTGATGATGAATCTGAACTCATGATTCAGTACAATAAGTTGATCAAAGCCTATGTCAAATGTCATTGAGTCGCAGTAACTCAAGCTAAGGAGATCAAATCTCTTAAGGATGAGGAGAGCAATCTGAAGGAGTAAGTCATGATGATGGACTCACTCAAAAAGGATTTCCATAATATGATGGAAGAATATAATAAAGTTCTCGAGTACCTGAACCTGAAGGAGGAGATCATTCAAAAGTTGGAAGAATAACTTGCTGCTGAAAAGAAACTTGTTGATAGTTTCTCCAAGCCCACGAAAGTCCTTCCACTAATGGCTGAAATCTCTGCTCAGATTAAAAGTATTGGCTTAGGCCATATGGCCACTCCTAGTAATTCTTCTAGGAGAAATAAATCGCAAAGGAGAAATAAGGCTGCCAAGAAGTCTCTAGCCAAGGAGAAGGGGAAAGCTCCTCAAGGACAAACTATGTTTAAAAAGGTTATCTTTCCAACGAATGAGTTTGATCATGACTCGTCCTATGGTCACTTTGCTAGTCCTACTCATGCGGACCCAAGTCTCGATACCAAGGATGGACCAGTCCTCGGAACATTGGCGAGAGTGACTTCAAGGCACCTTATAAGGAGATCACTCTTTATAGCTATGACCCTTATAATCATGGTCATAAAATAAAGAAAGCTCCAAGTCTTAAACCCGTTGTTGAAAAGCCTCTTAAGGAAAAGAAGTCATGTGAATGCCATCACCATGAAGCTTCTACCTCCAAATCTGCTATCCCTGCTAGACCATACTCTCAAAAGGTCAAGCAGGAGAAACCTAGGCAAAGATACAACAGATTTAACAACTGTTGTTGTGGCAAAATCGGTCACTTTGCCATAGATTGCTGGTTTAACCCCAGGTATTATATAACTCCTCAAGTTAATAATGAGAGAAAGACCACTCACAATGCTAAAACTCATAGGGGGAGTATGCTAACTAGAGACTAAGGGCCCAAACAAGTTTCGGTTCCTAAGGATACTTTATTCTACTTTTGCAGGAATGTCCAAAGGACAACAAAAATCCTATTTCGTATTTGGACAGTGGATGATCTCGGCATATGATCGGGACTAGAAGCCTACTCAAGAATTATTCTCCAGTAATGAACGGGCCAAAGGTCATCTTTGGAGTTTCTAATAGAGGAATTACCAAAGGCTGTGATATGATTACTAATGGTAGTGTATCCTTCTCAGATGTTGCTTATGTTGAAGGATTGAAACACAATCTTATAAGCATAAGTCAGCTCTGTGATAAAGGATACGTAGTAGAATTTCATGAAAACACATGTTTGATAAAATCGTTTGATAATTTAGAAATTATTTTATCAGGCACTGGTGTCTACTAATCGAGAAGAGAATGAAAAATGAACTAGCAATCCAACAAGGCAAGTATACCTATCGAATTGTAGCTAGGGGACACAAGTGTCGTATTAAAATCCGGAAACTGTCTAGTAATCTTAGTCACACGAAAACTATTATCTTATCGAAGGATGGTTTTAGGTTTTAAGAGAAAGATAATAATGATTAAGAAAAGAAATATTGCGCTAAAAAGAGAACTACTTGCAGTAAAATAAAGAGCTATTAAAAGCGATTACAACGAAGGGTTGAAACGATGAAATGGAAAAGCACTCGATCGAGAATCACCTCGGCAAAAGTTGATTAAAAATGCTATAATAAACCTAAGGTTAATAGGGTAAAGGCCCTTGACCATGGAGGTTCCTAAAGCTTGAACACGGTTCTCTCGAAGTCATGCCCAACTGAGTTTAGGAAGGTCCGACCGAACTCTCATCCAAATCGGAGACCTAAAGCTTGCTTTACGTAGTGAACCCCACTATTAGATTTCACTCCAATCTGGGAGATTTAACGTAACCCTCTCTCAAAGGGTGCGTGCAACTCTCTTTACTCTTGAGTGTTCACTTCAAACTATGAGCCTCCTGTCTCGCTAAGAGTGAAAACAAAGATGGAAATTATATATCGATGATATAACTCCAAACATGAATAATCAAGAGTAAATCGAAGGCCTAAATGCTAAAAAGAAAAAGTAAACATAAAGCTTCATAACTTAATCAACTCGAACCTCGGATCATAAAGATCGAGTACAAGGAGGATTAGTAAATCATCGATAAGTGGAGGAAGAGAGATGGGTTGAAGAACATTAAGAAAACAAAGAAAAGGTGCATTTTTATTAAAGCAAAAAGAGAACTACTACTTGGAAATAAAAGACTACACGTGCATGGAAATGAAAAACTTCGACTAAAATTACATTAAGATACTAAAGCAATTACCAAAGCTATTATAAAAGGGGTACACTAAGCTAGAATTAAGAAAAGCTTTAAATGAGAGAGAGAGAGAGGAAGAGCATAAAACACTAAGAAATAAAAGGGCAACACCTCCCCTCTCAACCCAAAACTTATCTGGACACAAGGGGGAACCACTGAATTTATAGAATTTTTCACGGGTTGGTCACGCCCCCTGTTATGCCCAGGAAGGGCGTGTTAGGGGGCGTGTCAGGTACGGAGTTGACCTCGGGTGCTGGATTTTTGCGGGAATTATGATTGCTTCTGTACAACGGGGGACATGCCCTGGGACACGCCCGTGTAGTGGGGGCGTGCAAGGAACATCACGTCAAAATCATTAGTATGAAATCCATCAAACGTCGAAAAATGTGGTGCACGCCGGGAGACATGCCCGTGTAGGGGGCGTGTCAGTACTGTTAACGTGAAACAATGGAAAATATTTAAATGCGATAGCAGGCTTCGGGATGAGGGTGACACGCCCTGTGACACACCTAGTGAGTGCGTGTCAGGGGGGCGTGCCAAGTATTTTTCTCTTCATCTGGCTTCTGGCATCAAAATTCCTCGGGATCGGGTTACATGCCCTATGACACGCCAAGGGAGGGCGTGTCATGGGGCGTGTCAGGTCATTTTGGCAAAAAAACAGTGGAAACCTGCAAAAAGAGAAGAAAACATTAGTGGCAATAATATATATAAAAGGAGGTTAGTATATAAGCTTACAAGACATGATTCGTGTTTTAAAAACAAGAAAATACCCTTAATTGTTTAGACTACAAAACGTACTATCAAATTCCCCCAAGCTTAAGCTTTGTTTGACCCCAAGAAAAGATATAAAAACTAGCTAACCATAAAAAGGTAACTAATCAAAAAGTTCTAAATATGCGTACACAAGAACTATACGAAATTCTAAGTAGGGAGAAGGTGAAACGTAAACCTACAATAATTACTTAAACATGGTTTAACACTTTATAAGCTTTACTAACGAAAATAAATCACCAAAATTTTAACAAAATTCTTTAGATGTGTTGATGCGCGAAAAGCGACACCGACCAGTTAACGGGTGTTCGATCTCACAGGCTAGGGATGAAGGAAGAAGGGTCGCGGGGATAGAGGAGAAGGCTTGCTTGAGCAGAGGAGAAGCTTGATCAAGCAGGGAGGAAGCTTGCTTGAGCAGATGAGAAGCTTGATCAAGCAGGGAGGAAGCTTGCTTGAGCAGAGGAGAAGCTTGCTCAGGCAGGGAGGAAGCCTGCTCAGGCAGAGGAGAAACTTGCTCAGGCAGGGAGGAAGCTTGCTTGGGTACTGTCGAGCAGACAGCTACTTGAGTGGTTAGCTTTGCAGGTTGACGCCGAGAGAGGAGAGAAGAAGAGAGGAGGCCGCTGGCAGCGGCAACAGCAGACTTCGCCCGCCGCGGCTTGAATGCCACTCTTGCGACGGGCTTTTCCTTTATTCAAGAAGAGTTACAACTTGCTATTGCACTATTACATGAAAATGCAGTAAAGGGTACAATGGGGGAAGCTGGCGGTTGAGGAAGGAGATGCCAGAAACTGAGTAAAAGAGGCTGCAGAGAGCTGGAAAACTGAGGCTGCAGAGGCTGCTGAAGCTGCCTGCTGATGGCAGAAAAAACTAAGTGTCCAGTCCCTGACGACCTGGGAGACCTGGAAATCGGAGGCTGCGGAGGCTGCGCAAGCTGCTGAGAGCAGAAAAAGCTAAGTCCACAGCCCCTGACGACCTGGGAGACCTGGAAATCGGAGGCTGCGGAGGCCGCGCAAGCTGCTGAGAGCAGAAAAAGCTAAGTCCACAGCCCCTGACGACCTTGGCGGACTGGAGATGTGAGTCCGCAGACCTTGCTTGATCAACCTTGACGGACTGAGAAAACTGAGTCCGCAGCCTTTGATCAAGGTTGCAGTTCTCCTCCCTCTCCCCTTTTTTAATGAGAGGTCTTGGGGGGTATTTATAGGCCCGGGGAGAAACTTTGAAGCGGGGCCCAGTGACGTCATCCTCGACGACCTCGGCGGACTCCGCGGACTGAGAAAATTAGATCGACGACCTCGGCGGACTCCGCGGACCGGAACCTTCCTCTGCTGGGGCAGTCTTCCTGTTGGCAGCTGGAAGAGGGCAGGCAAGCTGTGCGACCTGAGGAGCAAGCAGGCGGATCCGGAGCAGGAAGAGGGGGCGGCCTGAGGCCAGGCCGCCCCTAAGGAGGGGCGTCCTGAGGCCAGGCCGCCCCTAAGGGGGGCGGCCTGAGGCCAGGCCGCCCCTAAGGGGGGGCGGCCTGAGGCCAGGCCGCCCATAAGGGGGGGCGGCCTGAGGCCAGGCCGCCCCTAAGGGGGGGCGGCCTGAGGCCAGACCGCCCCTAAGGAGGGGCGGCCTGAGGCCAGGCCGCCCCTAAGGGGGGGCGGCCTGAGGCCAGGCCGCCCCTAAGGAGGGGCGGCCTGAGGCCAGGCCGCCCCTAAGGAGGGGCGGCCTGAGGCCAGGCCGCCCCTAAGGAGGGGCGGCCTGAGGCCAGGCCGCCCCTAAGGGGGGGCGGCCTGAGGCCAGGCCGCCCCTAAGGAGGGGCGGCCTTTGGCCAGGCCGCCCCTAAGGGGGGCGGCCTGAGGCCAGGCCGCCCCTAAGGGGGGGCGGCCTGAGGCCAGGCCGCCCCTAAGGGGGGGCGGCCTGAGGCCAGGCCGCCCCTAAGGGGGGGCGGCCTGAGGCCAGGCCGCCCCTAAGGAGGGGCGGCCTGAGGCCAGGCCGCCCCTAAGGGGGGCGGCCTGAGGCCAGGCCGCCCCTAAGGGGGGCGGCCTGAGGCCAGGCCGCCCCTAAGGAGGGGCGGCCTGAGGCCAGGCCGCCCCTAAGGAGGGGCGGCCTGAGGCCAGGCCGCCCCTAAGGAGGGGCGGCCTGAGGCCAGGCCGCCCCTAAGGGGGGCGGCCTGAGGCCAGGCCGCCCCTAAGGGGGGGCGGCCTGAGGCCAGGCCGCCCCTAAGGAGGGGCGGCCTGAGGCCAGGCCGCCCCTGAGGAGGGGCGGCCTGAGGCCAGGCCGCCCCTGAGGAGGGGCGGCCTGAGGCCAGGCCGCCCCTGAGGAGGGGCGGCCTGAGGCCAGGCCGCCCCTGAGGGGGGGCGGCCTGAGGCCAGGCCGCCCCTAAGGGGGGCGGCCTGAGGCCAGGCCGCCCCTGGAAAGGGCGGCCTGAGGCCAGGCTGCCCCTAAGGGGGGCGGCCTGAGGCCAGGCCGCCCCTAAGGAGGGGCGGCCTGAGGCCAGGCCGCCCCTAAGGGGGGCGGCCTGAGGCCAGGCCGCCCCTGGAAAGGGCGGCCTGAGGCCAGGCCGCCCTTGGAAAGGGCGGCCTGAGGCCAGGCCGCCCTTGGAAAGGGCGGCCTGAGGCCAGGCCGCCCCTGGAAAGGGCGGCCTGAGGCCAGGCCGCCCCTAAGGGGGGCGGCCTGAGGCCAGGCCGCCCTCAAGGGAAGGGCGGCCTGACGGCGGAAGCCTGGGGCCAGGCAGGACAGGGGAGCCGAGTCTTGCGATGGTTCGGTCGGGTGCCGGCACCGGCAGATCGAACCTGCGAACTGATATAGGTTTGCCTCCTGCAAGAAAGCAATGCTGCATGTTAGCCTGGCCAAAACGCTTGGGCCAAAAAGGGAAAGCCGAGGCAGGTCGCGATCCTCGGGGGGGGGGTTCCCTTGAGTGGACCGCGACTTGCGAGCTAGAGACCTTGGGAGGGGTCGTCGATTTTTGGGGGTTAACATAATCCCCGCACTTTTTTAAGTTCTGAAAGGAACTTCGAAAAAGTAGAGGACCCACAAAAATCGTAATCCTCCCCTCAATAATAAGGAGAGAAGAAATTAGAGATCAGGAGAGATAGAACCTGATGTCCCTTCTCAGGAAAAATTTATCAGCGCCTATCTTTTACCTGCGAAGAAAAAATTATTGCAGGCACAAAGAGGTACATCTTGCGTGTACCTGAGTTGCTTTTGTAAATGAGGAAGAGGATAACCGTCTTCTATTGAACTCTGCCAAAGTACAGATGAGAGATAATATAGTAAGATAGTAATCTTATAAGTACCTGAAAGGGGCTTGCTGGTATCTGCTAGTCTCTGCCAAAGTAGGGTGAGTGAGCAGAAAAAAGAAAATAAGCTGCAAGTACCTGAGAGGAACTTCCTGATATCTGTTGATCTCTGCAAAAGGAGAGGTAAGCAACAGATATGATAGGAAGGTAAGGTGCAAGTACCTGATAGGGACTTGCTGATATCTGTTGATCTCTGCAAAAGGAGAGGTAAGCAACAGATATGGTAGGAAGGTAAGGTGCAAGTACCTGATAGGGGCTTGCTGATATCTGTTGATCTCTGCAAAAGGAAAGTAAGCAGGCAGATATGACAGGAGAGAAAACTAGGTTCACAAGTACCTGGGCGGAACCTGACGCACTCTGCTATCGATTGAGTAATGATTAAGCTGCGATGATGATCATCTTGTGTGATCAAGGTATAATGTCGACATGAAAACCTAGATCAGCGAGATAAGAAACTCTAAAATCAGATTCACGATGGCACGGTTCGTCAATCCAGAAGATCCATATGCATTGAGTGATGTGTGATTATCATCTGATAGGAGAACTTTTTTACCATCATCTGATAAGAGCTTATACAGGTAGTGTATATAGGATGATCATAACCCAAGAGAGATATTGCAGATCTCTAGAATAGGTTGTATTCAACCTGCTAACCTGCAAGAAGATAAAAAAGGAGAGAAGAGGGGCTACATCCCGAGGATGAACTAAAAGTTTGAATGCTGCCACAGGTGTTCCCCGTGGGCGTTATGCATCACTTGCCAAAGTCATCCTGGGTGTAGTCCTAACCAAAGCGGGCTGGCCGCGCATCCTTTAGAAGGGCATAAATAAACAAGAAATAATCCTAAGAAGGATCGACAGATGCACTGCTCTCTTGCCTCGGGTTACAAGCATCGCTGATCAATTAGACTAGTTGCGCCAAGTGGCCTATTGCTTGTCTGCGGATTGATCAGCGGAGTTGTGAGTCCCGCGGAGGCACGGATTGAGAGTACCATAGAGTGTTCGGCCGTCACAGTTGTGAGATGATCGAGGAGACAAGGCTACACTTGATTGCCATTGCTTGTCATGCAAAGATCATCGTAACTGTAACGTATCCCTAACGGAGCACGATAGAACTATCGCAGGAGGCCTCCCCTAAGCACTCACACTGCGCTAGACATCGGCCGGGATCCGAAGCCCCGTCATCCTCCGCACGAGAGTTGAACGGCCCCCACTACACACATATGAGAAAACTCCTCATCATATGCGGTCACTGTGGTTTTACGCCAGAGGACAATCTCGAGGGGGCATTGAGCAAGACTCGGCGATATCTCGCTGGTTCAGTGATCTCTTTGGCAAAGAGAAAAATATGGAGAAGAAGCATCACAAAAAGGGAACTGTGTCAGTATGAGATCTCCGACGTAAGCTTTAATGAATGAAAAAATGAAACACTCAGAAGTGCTGAAGAATAGAATGTTTGAAGAGTAAAGTAAAGACAACCAGCTACGATCGTGATGGGCTTTGTGGAACCGCGATTGGTCATAGCTGATGACGTAAGAACTGTGTCCTCTTTGCTTCAAAACAGCCTTCCAAGGGGACCTTCGTCAACGACATCGATGCACTCACTTGCAAAATCAATGGACCCCAGACGGCCCTTGTCATGTATCTCTATGCACTCTAGCTGGCCTTCAGCCACCTCCTTGCCCTTAGAGGTGGAAGGTTTTGAAGAATCAATTTTCTTGACCAAGTCGTTGATCTTGCCCTCGATGAGCAATCTTTCAACCAATCGCCGAAGGGCCTTGCAATCTTCAGTTAAATGACCTTTCTCTTTGTGGAATTCACAGAATGGGTCTGAATTTCTTGATCTCTGATTCGCCGGCTGGTAAGGCCTTTTGGGATATGCCTTATCCTTCATGATTTGGCTAACTTCTTGCATGACCTCATCTAGCTCAAATTCTGGCAGATCACCTTCTTGCTGCTGATGAATTGCAGCTGTTAGCGAAGATGATGTTGATAATGGTAACAGCCGCTCTTGGGTATGATCATGGCCTTGGAAGGGGGGTTGATGATGCTGAAATCTTCTTGCTTTCCTAGAGAGAGGTGGAAAGTCTTTCCGAGGAGACCTCGGAGGTTGCTTGTAAGAAGAAGAATTTTTCTCGGATACCAGCCTGGAAACGAAGCTGGGGTTGCTCTTTTCACCACGGATATACGAGTTGGCTAAACCAATCAACTCTTGATAAGTCCTCGGTGCTCGGACATTAGCTTCAAACTTTAGTGGACCTTCACGCAGACCGTGGATGAGAGCCACTCGGTACATTTCTTGATCAACGATCTCAATGTCCAAAATTTATTTCTGAAATCGATCCACATAATGAGACCAAGTCTCGTTCTCTCGCTGCCTGATCTCAAAGAGGGCTTCTGGACCGCCCTTCCTCTTTGAAGAGGTAGAAAATCTGAGCAGGAACTCCCTTCGCAAATCAGCAAAGGAAGAGATTGACTGAGGTCGCAGTCCATAGAACCAGTCTCTCACTTGACCATCAAAGGTCGTTACGAGGAGCTTGCTCTTGGTAGCATCTGAGAGGGTCTTGAGAGCGACGGCTGATTCAAAGGCTTGAAGATGCTTGACAGGATCAGTCTCCCCAGTGTAGATGGGCAACCGTGGCTCCCGGAAGTTGACTGGAGTTGGTTCATGCCGAACACTCTCCGTAAACGGTGATGGCTCTTCTGATTCTACTGCATAAGGAAAGTAAGGAGCATGAGCAGTAGTTGCAAAAGGAGCAGGAGGATAGGAGTAAAAGGTTGCTGTGGGAGGAGCAAAGGCAGGAGCTGAAGAGGAGGGGTGACTTCCCTGAAAGTTCAAAAATCTGGCTGGACTTCCCCGGGCAGCTTCCCGGAAGAAGTTTTGACGAGCTGCAAACTCATCATCTTGAGACCGCAAAGGAGCTGCAGGTCCTTGCGGAAAAGTTGGAGTATAAAGAGGAGGATAGACCGGCGGATAAGCCGGTGGGTAAACTTGAGGAATCTCTGATGCTGGTGCTGGATTGATTGGAGGGATTGGCGCTGCTGAAGATTGAGCGGCCAATTGCTGCGTGAGAGCTGCTAGAGTTCGGTTGATGGCTTGAAACTGTTGGACAGTTTCTCTGCGGGATTGCTCTAAGGCCTCCCAAAGAGGATCATCACTGGGACTTGGAGAAAGACTCTCGGCTGGTTGATGGTCTGTCATGAATAACCACTGCTTTCACTATCTGATCGAGATCTGAAGGTCGCGTGTTAACTGTTGATGCGCGAAAAGCGACACCGACCAGTTAACGGGTGTTCGATCTCACAGGCTAGGGATGAAGGAAGAAGGGTCGCGGGGATAGAGGAGAAGGCTTGCTTGAGCAGAGGAGAAGCTTGATCAAGCAGGGAGGAAGCTTGCTTGAGCAGATGAGAAGCTTGATCAAGCAGGGAGGAAGCTTGCTTGAGCAGAGGAGAAGCTTGCTCAGGCAGGGAGGAAGCCTGCTCAGGCAGAGGAGAAACTTGCTCAGGCAGGGAGGAAGCTTGCTTGGGTACTGTCGAGCAGACAGCTACTTGAGTGGTTAGCTTTGCAGGTTGACGCCGAGAGAGGAGAGAAGAAGAGAGGAGGCCGCTGGCAGCGGCAACAGCAGACTTCGCCCGCCGCGGCTTGAATGCCACTCTTGCGACGGGCTTTTCCTTTATTCAAGAAGAGTTACAACTTGCTATTGCACTATTACATGAAAATGCAGTAAAGGGTATAATGGGGGAAGCTGGCGGTTGAGGAAGGAGATGCCAGAAACTGAGTAAAAGAGGCTGCAGAGAGCTGGAAAACTGAGGCTGCAGAGGCTGCTGAAGCTGCCTGCTGATGGCAGAAAAACTAAGTGTCCAGTCCCTGACGACCTAGGAGACCTGGAAATCGGAGGCTGCGGAGGCTGCGCAAGCTGCTGAGAGCAGAAAAAGCTAAGTCCACAGCCCCTGACGACCTGGGAGACCTGGAAATCGGAGGCTGCGGAGGCCGCGCAAGCTGCTGAGAGCAGAAAAAGCTAAGTCCACAGCCCCTGACGACCTGGGCGGACTGGAGATTTGAGTCCGCAGACCTTGCTTGATCAACCTTGACGGACTGAGAAAACTGAGTCCGCAGCCTTTGATCAAGGTTGCAGTTCTCCTCCCTCTCCCCTTTTTTAATGAGAGGTCTTGGGGGGTATTTATAGGCCCGGGGAGAAACTTTGAAGCGGGGCCCAGTGACGTCATCCTCGACGACCTCGGCGGACTCCGCGGACTGAGAAAATTAGATCGACGACCTCGGCGGACTCCGCGGACCGGAACCTTCCTCTGCTGGGGCAGTCTTCCTGTTGGCAGCTGGAAGAGGGCAGGCAAGCTGTGCGACCTGAGGAGCAAGCAGGCGGATCCGGAGCAGGAAGAGGGGGCGGCCTGAGGCCAGGCCGCCCCTAAGGAGGGGCGGCCTGAGGCCAGGCCGCCCCTAAGGGGGGCGGCCTGAGGCCAGGCCGCCCCTAAGGGGGGGCGGCCTGAGGCCAGGCCGCCCCTAAGGGGGGGCGGCCTGAGGCCAGGCCGCCCCTAAGGGGGGGCGGCCTGAGGCCAGGCCGCCCCTAAGGAGGGGCGGCCTGAGGCCAGGCCGCCCCTAAGGGGGGCGGCCTGAGGCCAGGCCGCCCCTAAGGAGGGGCGGCCTGAGGCCAGGCCGCCCCTAAGGGGGGCGGCCTGAGGCCAGGCCGCCCCTAAGGGGGGCGGCCTGAGGCCAGGCCGCCCCTAAGGAGGGGCGGCCTGAGGCCAGGCCGCCCCTAAGGAGGGGCGGCCTGAGGCCAGGCCGCCCCTAAGGAGGGGCGGCCTGAGGCCAGGCCGCCCCTAAGGGGGGCGGCCTGAGGCCAGGCCGCCCCTAAGGGGGGGCGGCCTGAGGCCAGGCCGCCCCTAAGGAGGGGCGGCCTGAGGCCAGGCCGCCCCTAAGGGGGGCGGCCTGAGGCCAGGCCGCCCCTAAGGGGGGGCGGCCTGAGGCCAGGCCGCCCCTAAGGGGGGGCGGCCTGAGGCCAGGCCGCCCCTAAGGGGGGCGGCCTGAGGCCAGGCCGCCCCTAAGGAGGGGCGGCCTGAGGCCAGGCCGCCCCTAAGGGGGGCGGCCTGAGGCCAAGCCGCCCCTAAGGAGGGGCGGCCTGAGGCCAGGCCGCCCCTAAGGGGGGCGGCCTGAGGCCAGGCCGCCCCTAAGGGGGGGCGGCCTGAGGCCAGGCCGCCCCTAAGGGGGGGCGCCTGAGGCCAGGCCGCCCCTAAGGAGGGGCGGCCTGAGGCCAGGCCGCCCCTAAGGAGGGGCGGCCTGAGGCCAGGCCGCCCCTGAGGAGGGGCGGCCTGAGGCCAGGCCGCCCCTGAGGAGGGGCGGCCTGAGGCCAGGCCGCCCCTAAGGGGGCGGCCTGAGGCCAGGCCGCCCCTGGAAAGGGCGGCCTGAGGCCAGGCCGCCCCTAAGGAGGGGCGGCCTGAGGCCAGGCCGCCCCTAAGGGGGGCGGCCTGAGGCCAGGCCGCCCCTGGAAAGGGCGGCCTGAGGCCAGGCCGCCCCTGGAAAGGGCGGCCTGAGGCCAGGCCGCCCCTGGAAAGGGCGGCCTGAGGCCAGGCCGCCCCTAAGGGGGAGGCCTGAGGCCAGGCCGCCCTCAAGGGAAGGGCGGCCTGACGGCGGAAGCCTGGGGCCAGGCAGGACAGGGGAGCCGAGTCTTGCGATGGTTCGGTCGGGTGCCGGCACCGGCAGATCGAACCTGCGAACTGATATAGGTTTGCCTCCTGCAAGAAAGCAATGCTGCATGTTAGCCTGGCCAAAACGCTTGGGCCAAAAAGGGAAAGCCGAGGCAGGTCGCGATCCTTGGGGGGGGTTCCCTTGAGTGGACCGCGACTTGCGAGCTAGAGACCTTGGGAGGGGTCGTCGATTTTTGGGGGTTAACAAGATGAATTTAAGCAAAGCAACAAAATGAAAAAAACACATTTAGTTGTTACTAGATCCAAGGGACATATTTTAACTATATCAATCAAATAACAAAAATCTAAATTTAAATCCAAAACTTTACTAATCACTTTTATTCTTTGCTTAGCTAATAAATAAAGTTCAAAATCATAAATAAAAAGGACTTATTAGGACCGAAACATTTGTCTTAGGATTTTGATTAGGAGTGGAATTCAAAGATAAACTAGGAGGCTTTAAAATCACACAAAACCAAAACAAAGAGTTTCAAAAAATTTCATCATAAATAAAATATTTTTCTTTCTTTTTTTCTTTTCCATTTTTTGTTCTTTTCCATTTTTTTTCAAAACAAAGGCCATTATTAATTTTTCTTTACATTTTGAAATTGGCCAAACAAAAGTAAACACTTCTTTTGAGCATAATTTTTCAAAAAGTTCTCCAAACATATCACAAAAAATCCTATCATAATCAAAAAAATTGTTTAAAAAACTAAAAAAAGGTTAGTGTGATTAGATAGGTTGGAAAATTTAGCGTTTGTGAAAATGAAATCATAAGTGGAGCTATCAATTGAAATCGAAAAAAGGCTCAAAAGCGGCTAACTAGGGGTAAAAAAATTTAGGTTGGCAAGAAGGCTCAAACAAAAATGAAAACAAAAATGGCCTAAATCATTTTCACGCTTTTAAATTTATCTAAAGCATAGTTTTGAAAAATTTCAAAAAGCAAGTCCTAGATAATAAAAGAAGATTAATGAAATTATCTTGAAATTAGAAATAATAGGCGACTTGGATCGTTCACATCTACTACGCTAATCAAAAGTTGACAATATGTTGGTACCCTAGTTTGGATTTGAGTTCAGTTCTCTCTTTTTAGTCTCTTGACCCAAGATTTATCTATGGTCAAAGGTTAGTTGTTTAGTTAGTTTGCTCTAGTTATAGAGTTGTCACTTATCCAGATGAAAATTTGGTTAAGTTATTTTCTGTTCGACTATGGTCGAACGCCGCTCGACTATCGTCTATCGACTGGTCGATAATCGTCTATCAGTTGTTCGACGTTTGTCTATCAGCAGATCATCTATCTCTGAGTTAGTTCAACTCTTGTTAGATCGACGTTCTGTGGAATCTTCCTCGCCGATCGTCGAACCCCGCTCGACTTCTTTTGACCAGACAGATTTTATGATAGTTCAACTATCTGCTTGATAGTTCAACAATTTGGTAGTTCGACTATCTGTCTTGATAGGTCGACTATCTGTGTTCTTTGATAGTTCGATTATCTATCTTGATAGGTCGACTATCTGTGTTCTTTGATAGTTCGACTATCTGTTTGATAGGTCGACTATCTGTTGTGTTTGATAGTTCGACTATCTGCTTGGATAGTTCAATTATTTGATAGTTCGACTATCTGTTTGATAGGTCGACTATCTGTTTTCTTTGATAGCTCGACTATCTGTTTGATAGGTCGACTATCTGTTTTCTTTGATAGCTCGACTATCTGTTTGATAGGTCGACTATCTGTATTCTTTGATAGCTCGACTATCTGTTTGATAGGTCGACTATCTGTTTTCTTTGATAGCTCGACTATCGGTTTGAAAGGTCGACTATCTGTTTTCTTTGATAGCTCGACTATCTGTTTGATAGGTCGACTATCTGTCTTCTTTGATAGCTCGACTATCTGTTTGATAGGTCGACTATCTGTTTTCTTTGATAGCTCGACTATCTGTTTGATAGGTCGACTATCTGTTTTCTTTGATAGTTCGACTATCTGTCTGATAGGTCAACTATCTGTCTTCTTTGATAGTTCGACTATCTGCTTGGATAGTTCAACTATCTGATAGTTCGACTATCTGTTTGATAGGTCGACTATCAGTTTTCTTTGATAGCTCGACTATATGTTTAATAGGTCGACTATCTGTTTTCTTTGATAGCTCGACTATCTGTTTGATAGGTCGACTATCTGTCTTCTTTGATAGCTCAACTATCTGTTTGATAGGTCGACTATCTGTTTTCTTTGATAGTTCGACTATCTATTTGATAGGTCGACTATCTGTTTTGTTTGATAGTTCGACTATCTGTTTGATAGGTCGACTATCTGTTTTTCTTTGATAGTTCGACTATCTGTCTTGATAGGTCTACTATCTGATAGCTCGACTATCTGTTCTGATAGGTCGACTATCTGCTGTGGTAGTTCGACTATCTTCTTTGGTAGTTCGACTATCTGTATCGTTCGACTATCTGTTTGATAGGTCGACGATCTCTGTGCTTCGGTCGACGATCTCCGAGGGTCATTCGACGTTCTGCTGTATGTCTTTAGTAATTTTGTCCTATTCTATTCTATGATTTATTTCATATTTATTTGGCATATAATCTCAGTAAATTTATGCTATTATTTCCAGGCAATCTCTGCTCCATTTCTTTATGCATGAGCTAATCTTTATCTCACAAAGTGTTTTGTCTTATTAGTTGAAATATATTTTCTGCTTTATTTGCTAGGCTGTCCTTTATAGCTATTAGACTCAGAATGTCTTCTCTGGCCGTAAAGAGTTCTTTCTGATGTGACCTTTTTCTTGCACCCTTCTTATCTGATTGGATATGCAGCTTCTTAGAAAGCTTTATCCCCTTATAGCATGTCTGTGTGCAGGATTTGTTTTTGCTTTATGCTTTTTGCAGCCCAGATTGCAGATTTCAGAAGAAGACAAAGTTCAAACTCAAATTAGAGCCGTTGTAAAGGCTCATATATAAAGAGATTCTTTTGAAAGAAGAAAATACCTAGAACACATACACTCAGCAGCAAAGAAAAAGAGAGAAAGCAAGAATGTTCTACAGCTCTCAGAAATTCACATTCAATTAAGAAGATCAAATCTCTTCAGCATTCTTCTTCATCCTTAGTTCATCCTGCTTACAGGAAGACTTTCACTTAGAGGCCTTTAGAAGATGAAGAAGAAAGGAAACTGTTTGAAGAAGAACACCTTTTCCAAATCAAGAGTCTTCTTCAAGCTTCTCCTTCAGAACCCCAAGGCAGTTCTTTGTCTTAGTTCAGAAGAGTTCCTGCACCCTGAAGCAAGACTCATTCCTGGATATTCTCTAAGCCAGGGGGAGACTTGATTCTTTAGAGCTATCTAGCTCTATGCAATCCACAATCTTCTCTAATCTATTTAACAATAGAGAAGAAGCCTTAACTCTCTCAACCTCCTGTATAAAGGGTTATTACTCCCTTCAAAAGTGAACCCTTGGTGGCAGGGCACCTGATCAAAAACCTGTGTTGGATTTTGAGCTCCTGATCAAAAGCTCAAAGGGACTACTTGATCTACCTGAAGCAGATCAGTTGGTGGCAGGGCACCTGAACAAAAACCTATAGTGGATTCCTACCATGGTGGTAGAAGAGTGGACGTACCTATTTAGAGGGAACCACTATAAAATTTCTTGTGTTGTCTGTGTTGTTTATTTAATTTATTGCACTGTGGCTGTGAGTAGAAATAACTAGGATTGCTAGTTGCTGTGATAGGATCCCAAGCTTAACTGTAATTACAGTTAGCTCTCTCTTGTGCACTACACTTTGTGTTAGGATCTAGGGTTATCAATATCTATAAACTAATTCCGAAAATTAACTCTAAGGGAGTTGAGTAGGGTGTCATAATTTTTTGAATACTCTATTCACCCCCCATCTAGAGTTGTATTTATCATCACTTTCAATTGGTATCAGAGTGAGGTTAACTGACTGTATAGGCTAACACCTGAGTCACAAGATCCTGATAGATATCAAGCTTATAGATATTCACTTCATGGCCCAGTCCATGGATTACTCAAGCACAAGACCTCCAGCATGGAACTTAGCCAAGTTTAGCATCTGGAAGGCAAGAATAAGATTATATATGAACTCTATTGATGAAGACATTTTTTCTTCTATTTTGACAGGACCTCCTGCTGCAACCACTACTACAACATCTATAAATCTAAGTGCAGTGCCTCCTCCAGATTACAATGATGCCTACAAGAAGGCCAAGATAGCTGATGCCAAAGCTATGAACATTCTGGCTCAGACTATGTCTGATGAAATTTTCTAGAAAGTGGCTGATTGCACCTCTGCAAAAGCCATGTGGGACTCACTGAACCAGATTGTAGCTGGTTTAGCCTTTGAAAGGAAGGACAGAAGGTCTAACCTTATATCCCAGTATGAAAACTTCAAGAAAACTGAAACTGAATCAGTTGAAGACATGTACACCAGACTCAGCTCAATCATCAATGAGCTGAGAACTCTTGATAAGGAAATTACATTGACAGAGGTCAATGATAAGATACTAATGTGCTTCCCCAGCACATGGGATCTTAGGATCTGCCCTATCAAGGAGGCAAGAAGTACAACTGAAATCTCAACAGAAGCTCTCATTGGCAAGCTCAAGTCTTTTGAGCAAGTGCTGAAGACCAGGGAAGCTGAGGCTGAAGCAAAGACTCCAACTCCAGCAAGAAAAGAGCAAACTCTTGCTCTCAAAGATGCTGATGCTTCTGAAGGAAGCCAATCTAATGAGGAGCTGATGCCACTCTTTGCCAAAAGGTTTCTCAAGATGGGAAGAAAAGACTTCAGAAAGAAATCTTCAAGATATGAAGATAAACAAAGGTATGATAGATCTCCTGCTAAAGAAATTATTTGTTATGGTTGCAGGAAACCTGGACACATTCTACCAGAGTGTCCAGAGGAAAAGAGCAAAGAAAAGAGAAAGGAAGGAACATCACAGGAAACACTCCAAGTCCTCCTCCTACAAAAATAAGAAAAAAGAGAAGGGATTTGTTGCTGAAACTTGGAGTGATTCAGATGAGGAATCTTCCTCTTCAAGCTCCAGTGAGGATGAGGAAGAGAAGAAGGCAAAGGAAATCTGCCTTATTGCTATTGATGACTGCAGCAATCACTCAGCTGTAGAGAGCTTTGATGATGATGAAGAAATGCCTACAGAAGATCAGGTATTGTCTTCATATGACTTTTCTTCTTCTGAATTTAAAACTGAGTTTAAATCCCTTTACTTAGATGTAATTAGTTCAGAAAAGGAGATTAAAGAACTTAGAAATAAGTTAGCTGAATCAGAATCTATCTCCATTGAAAATGCTAGGTTAGAAGCAGAACTCACTAAATCTAGTGAAGAAATAAAGTTTCTTAAAAATGAACTAGCAAAGTCCAAGAGATTAGAAGAATCATTAAATGGTAGAAGCCTTAAGCTGCTAGAAATTACTAGCATAACAAACACTAGGTCAGACAATAATAAGCTAGGCTTAGGAGCTTCATCATGTGAACCCCCAATTATTCTTAAAAATCATCTTTCAACTCCAGTGAACTTTATCTCATCTGATGGGATAAAGAACACTGAGCAAGTAAGACAAGTTAATCAAGCCTTAAACAAAGCTAATAGAGAAAAGAGAAAACAAAAGTTTAAGGAAATACAAAAAGCGTCGAACGCTGCTCGACGATCGCAGGCTCAGTGGTCGAACGAAGCTCGACGATCTGTGCATCCATCGTCGAACGCCGATCGACGTTTTCAATATGAATTTCAAAATTATAACCAGAACCCTAGAAACCTTAATATGAATAGAAACTCTAGGTTTGTGGACCCATTAACTGCATGGAGCATCCCTCCTAGGAGATCTTACCCCTTAGGTTATAAACCCCAACCAGCTTAATCTTTTATTTCTAGTTTTCATTATGTGAAGAATAATGGACCCAAGGTTACCTGGGTCCACAATGTTTAACTTAACTCACTATAGGTGAAGACCTATCCTATCACTCAGGACAAGTGGTATTTGGATAGTGGTTGCTCCAAACATATGACAGGGAATAAAGAAAATCTGTCAAAATTCAAGGCCAAGCTTGGACCAAAGGTGATCTTTAGGGATTCTAGCTATGGTCAAACTAAATGATATGGTAGGATTACCATTGGAGTAGTAACTTTCAAAAGGGTTGCATATGTAACTGGACTGAAGCATAACCTTATCTCAGTAAGTCAGTTATATGATGCAGGATATCAGGTATCATTCACTAACACTCTTTGTAATATTACTTTAAATAGTAATGTTGTGTTAGTAGGTATTAGACAAGGTAATATTTATTTAGTAGATTTTAATTCAACCCATTCTGAAATCTGCTTATTTAATGAAGTAACAAATAACAACACCTTATGGCATAAAAGGCTTAGCCATGTTAACCTCAAGAACATATCTAGGTTATCTAAATACAACCTTGTTAGAGGTTTACCTTCTTGCCCCTATAAGAAGGAGAGCCTATGCAAGGCTTGTCAATTAGGCAAGCAAACCAAAAATTCCTTTAAATCTGTAAATAAAAGTGATTCACCAAGAATCTTGTATTTATTACATTTGGACCTCTTTGGCCCAATAAATGTACAGAGTCTAGGAGGGAAGTATTACACTTTAGTAATTGTAGACGACTTCTCTAGGTTCACTTGGGTGTTCTTCTTGAGAACTAAGGCTGATAACTTCAAAGTTCTTATAGATTTTCTACTCTGTGTGCAGACTGAGTATTCTACTCATGTTGCCTTGATCAGAAGTGATCATGGTACTGAGTTTGAGTCTCTTCTCATGCAAGAATTCTGTGAGAAAGAAGGTATCAAACATAGCTTCTCTGCTCCTAGAACTCCCTAACAAAATGGGGTAGTGGAAAAGAAAAATAGAACCCTGATTGAAGCTGCAGGTACACTATTGGCAGATGCTAATATGCCTCTCTTCTATTGGGCAGAAGCTATTAGCACAGCTAATTATGTGCTGAACAGAAGTCTTATACACAAGCTTAAGTGTAAAACTCCTTATGAGTTGCTTAAAGAAAAGAAATCTATAATAAATTATTTTAGAGTATTTGGTTGTGTAGTATACATTCATAACAATAATAAAGAATACCTTAGAAAGTTTGAAGCAAAAGATTCAATGGGAATCTTTCTTGGATATTCCCAAGTAAGCAAAGCTTATAGGGTTTTTAATAAATCAACTTCTAAAATTGAGGAATCTGTGCATGTGTATTTTGATGAATCTCAGATGTTTTACAAGGAGAAGGAAACTTCTCCATCCTCAAGTTCATTGCAGGTACCAGAATCTAGTAAAGATGTCACTCAAGAGATTCTCCATCTATCAACTCTTCATATCACTAAATCAGACAGTGATGAAGACTTTGCAGAAGCTGTTGGTGTACTACCAATAGTAGATCAAATTCCTCCTGAGGAATTAATCCCAACTATTGCTGAAGATCACATCCCACATACTGATGTTGTCACACTTAGAGATCATCATACATCTCAAGTGATTGGAGACATATCAGCTGGTGTTCAAACAAGTCATCAATTAAGACAGGATGTGATGCATGCTTGTTTCCTTTCACAGATTGAGCCCCTCACCATTAAAGATGCTGAGCTAGATCCCCACTGGATCATTTCCATGCAAGAGGAACTCAATCAGTTTGAAAGATGTAAAGTATGGACTTTGGTTCCAAGACCTAAAGGCCAACTGATCATAGGCACCAAGTGGGTGTTTAGAAACAAGTTGGATGCAAATGGAATTATTGTAAGGAACAAATCTAGGATTGTAGCTCAGGGCTACAAACAGGAGGAAGGTATAGATTATGACCAAACCTTTGCTCCTGTTGCAAGGCAAGAGGCAATAAGGATCTTTCTAGCCTATGCAGCCTATATGAAGTTTAAGGTCTTTCAGATGGATGTCAAAAGTTCCTTTCTAAATGGTGAGCTAAAGGAAGAGGTATTTGTTGAACAACCACATGGGTTTGTTTCTTCAACTCAGCCCTCACATGTTTTCAAGTTGCAAAAAGCTCTTTATGGACTTAAACAAGCACCCAGAGCCTGGTATGAGACTCTAGCTAGTTTCCTATTAGAGCACAACTTTGTTAGGGGAGTAGTTGATAGAATCCTTTTCGTCAAGCACCACAAGGACACAATCCTGTTAGTTCAAGTGTATGTGGATGATATTATTTTTGGTTCCACTGATCCCAAACTGTGCAAAAAGTTCTCTGACTTGATGCATTCTAAGTTTGAGATGAGTAGTATGGGTGAGCTGTCTTACTTTCTTGGTCTCCAAGTAAAGCAAGATGTTGATGGCATCTTCATCTCCCAATCCAAATATGCCAAGGAATTGGTAAAGAAGTCTGGGATGGCTGATGCTTCAGCAATACATACACCTATGGCTACTAATGTAGTTATAGATTCTTATGATCAGGGTAAGCCAGTTGATCAAAAGAATTATAGGGCCATTGTTGGTTCCCTATTGTATTTAACTGCAAGTAGGCGAAATATAATGTTTGCTACATGCCTATGTGCTAGATTCCAGGTCAACCCCAAGGAATCTCATCTGATTCTTCTCAAGAGAATCTTGAGATACCTGAAGGGATGTCCAAATCTCGGACTATGGTACCCAGCTGAATCAAAATTTGAGTAAATTGGATACTCTGATTCTTATTATGCTGGTTGTAGAGTTGACAGGAAAAGTACCTCGGGAACTTGTCAGTTCTTGGGAGAGAGATTGGTCTCTTGGTTCTGTAAGAAGCAGGCTTCTGTCTCAACTTCAACTGCAGAGGCTGAATATATAGCAGCTGCTAGTTATTGTTCATAGATCCTGCGGATTCAAAACCAGCTTTTGGATTATGGGTACACACACAAGAACACAAAAATCATGTGTGACAGTACCAGTGCTATCTCTATTGCACAAAATCCTGTGCACCACTCTAGAACCAAGAACATTGATATTAGACACCATTTCCTGAGAGATTGTGTGGAAAAGAATAAGATCAGCCTTGAGTTCATATCCACTTACCTTCAGAGAGGTGATATTTTCACCAAGCCCTTAGATGAACAGAAGCATCTGTTCTTTTTGGTTCAACTAGGCATGATTAATGGAAAAGACTAAGTGTGACGTCTGCCTTTGTTGAAACCTGTTTGAAGATCGTCGAACGACGTTCGAAGATAGTCGATCGGATCAAGCCTATCGTCGACCTATGGTTGATGATGGCTTATCTGCTTAAAAATCGTCGACCGACGTTCGAAGATCGTCGAACAGGTTGAGCCTATCGTCGATCTATGGTTGATGACAGCTTGTTGTTTGTGAAGACAGAAATAATCGAACAATTGATCGACTACTCTGCTTCAGAAACGATCGTCGAACGACCATTCGACCATCGTCTCCAGTATCTTTTAAAATAGACCGACGATTACTGGTTTAATATAAAACCGATGGTCGACCTAGGTTAAGAGATCGTTCTTTTTATCGTCGACGGAGAGCGTCTTCTCGCATTCCGTCTTTCTGCTTGCTCCCTGTCTCTCGATTTTTGTCGTTTCGCCTTCGCCATCTCTCTCGCCTTCTCCAACCCCTTTGATGGCGATTGCTCCAGCCATCCTGTCCGTGGTGAAGTTCGATGCTGGTTTCAGCGTGGACTTTGATTCTTTTAGCTGCTGTGAGTCTGCGATAGTGGAAATCCTCAACCTCTGCAAAGATCAAGGATTGGAAAAGTTTAGGACAACAAGAATAAAGATAAACATTCCCGAGATTAAAGAATGGGCATTCACTTCGTCCTCCAATGACGACTCTATGACCGGAACGATAGGCGGAGAAGAGGTAATTTTGACTCCCGCTGTTTTAACTGAAATTTTGGGATTATTGAATGGGGAAGAGGATTATGAGCAAGATACCCTAGAATTTGGGAGAATGTTTACTGAACTAGGACATGCTGACGGCATTCCTTCTAAGCTGCTAAAGGTGAATTTTCCGTTGAAGATAAAGTTCCTTGCTGAACTAGTCGGAAAAGTGCTTCTAGGAAAGCACTCTGCCCATGATAATATAACCAGGCAACAGTTTGCCCTGATGTGTGCCATCGTGAACAAGAAGCAGATTAACTGGGCAGGAGTTTTGTTTGATTTAATAAGGAAAAAGAATAGCAAGAAGGAAGTCACCCTGGGTAGGGTGCTTGGGATATTTCTAAAGGAGAAATATCCCCATCTGTTGATCTGAGTTTCTACATCCATCAATGCCAGCAAAAAGATGGACCCAATCCTATTTGTCAAGTGGAAAAGGAGCTTTCTGAAGCCCGCTCCAATAGGGGTAGCTCCAGTTGCATCTGAGAGCACAAGGACTGCTTCAGTCACTCCCCTCCTTCAAGAAGCAGGCTCAGCCAATCTTTCCTTTCCATCCACTTCTTCTGCATTACCATCCACTGAAGTGCCACCGTCTACTTCAGTTCCATCTACTTCAGTTGAAGTTCCATCTTCTGCATCTCATCTTCTTGATTCCTCCACAATTCTCCATGTATCACCTCCAGCATCTCCTCTCCCTTCTCATCTTTCTAGGATATCTCATCATAGTTTTGATTTATTGGCTTCTGAGCTATCCACTCCTCCTCAGTCACCAATTCTTCATTCAGATCATATTGATCTTCTTGCATCCACCCATCATTCTCCAGTTCACTCTCCATCTCATCAATAATACACCATCCCTGTTGTTCATCCATCTACTGTGATTCCCCCACCTTTATTTGAAATCACCCCAGCCTTCATCTCAAGCATCCTGGAGTTAATTACTCCTTCAATCAAAATCATGATTGAAGAAGCAATTGCTCCCCTTATATCCTCCATCTCTTCCCTGACTGCCTCCATTCAAGCCCTCTCAAAATCTGCTGAGCCCAATTCATCTAGGGGCCTGGTTTCAGTCTCCACTGAAATCAGGCAGGGGGAGATGCTATATGAAGATGCCTCTGAATTGCCCCTGGCCACTCTTCCAGCAGATCCTCCAGCAGATACAGAAAAAGAGATAGAAGAAACAGTACCTCCACTCTCTGAAAAAGATATTTCTGATGCTACAATGAAAAACTGAATTTGTTGTCAAAGTCTGCCTAGAAGAATGCTCCACTCCCCTAATTGCCCTCTACCTAGAAGGAGTCATTACCTCCTTTCTAGATGAATTATGGGAGTTAGGATATTCTAAGGAAAATCCTGAAGGTATCTCTTTTACTCATTTTCATGACTTGATCACTGACATGTTAGTATGGGAATACCTAGAAGGAATGATAAAATTTCATTTAGCAAATTTGTGTTCATAATACGACAGATATAGTGGATAAAGTGTTAGCTGCCCAAGAGCTTGATCATCAACCAGCTCTAGAAGTTCAACCTGATCCAGAACCACATGTTCAAGATCCTGAGGCTGCTCAACCAGCTCAGTTAGCTGTGCAAGAAGAACTGGTCTCCATGACAGTTACTGATGAACAAGAGAAGGTTTCAGAAATTCAAGTGGAAAAATCTATAGTCTTGGATGACACCCCAGGACTGGATCTAGACACTCTTCTGGCACAGGATGCCTTGAGAGAAGAGTTAGAAAAAGCTGCCTTGAAAGAGAAAGAGAAAGCTTTGCAAGAGGCGTTTGATCCTTCTGATCATCCTCCTTCTTCAAACTCTGAGGATGAGGATGATTCTGATGAATCTGAAGAATCCAAGAAAAAGAAATCTGCCAAGAAGAAAAGAAAAGCTGTGGCTCCTCCTCCTCCAAACCCTGATAATGATATCCCTTATTATATCTTGAAAGGTATTGATCCCAAATCTAAAGAGTTTAAGCATTGGATGGGATTTTCTAAGAATCATCAAAAGTTAAGGAAGAAGTCTAAAAGGTATGACAGTCCTGCTCCAAGATGGACTCCTAGAGGTCCTCCTCCTCGACCTCCCAGTGCAAGAGCCTCTGGCAACCTGTCTGCAAATCCTTCTGCTTCGTCTGCTAGATTTACTTCATCCCAATCTTCTCAAAGGAAAAGCAATCAAGGATATCAAGGCAGATCGCAATCTGGATACTAAAGACATGATACTGATGCAAAAGAACAAGTGAAGGAGGTGGTTTATCAGAAACCAACATTTTCTCCTCCTCCTTCCAAAGAAACTAAGAGCATATCTTCTTCAAAGCCAGATCATGCAAAGAAAGCTGTTTCAAAAGGTAAAAGAGTTATTTTCTCTGAAAAATCGAGTAAGAAATTTGCTGAGTTTGCTCCTCCTTCTTCTCTAGCTATTCAGGAAAAAGGGCCAGCTGAAAGCTTGTTAGATCTATCTATTAAATTTAAAGCTGTGAAACCTATAGATCCAACTTGTGAAAATGTGTATGAAAGTCAAGAGCTTGATCCTGATTACAGGATGGCTAGATTTCTTGAGCTAGTTGGATCAGCCCAGATTAGGAAAGCCAAAGCTGAACGTAAAGATACTACAGGATTAACGACTATGTCCAAATTCAGAAAGAAGGAGCTTGATAAATTCCAGGTTAGACCTGAGGTATTTGACCCTTTAAAATGTAACATCCCATTTCCGGCTAGACCCCTAGGAGTCAGTTGGTTGTGGTAGAACCCTGGGGAGCCCAGAAATCGAAATAAAGCGACCAAGAATTCGGGTCACGGGTTGGTCACGCCCGTGACCGACCCGTCACGCCCGTGACCTGGGGGCGTGACTCCTTCGATGATCGTCGATTTCACTTAGACGATCGTCGGGCGCGGAATTTGCCTCATGGCCTGTCATGCCCATGACCCGCAATGTCACGCCCGTGACATAGGGCGTGACCACATTCGACGATCGTCGATTTCAGTTCGACGGTCGTCGGCCAGGAATTGGCCACACGGGCATGTCACGCCCGTGACCCATAATGACACGCCCGTGACATAGGGCGTGACCACGTTCGACGATCGTCGATTTCAGTTCGACGGTCATCGACCCAGAATCAGCCACACGGGCATGTCACGCCAGTGACCCACAATGTCACGCCCGTGACATAGGGCGTGACCACGCTCGACGATCGTCGATCCCAATTTGACGATCGTCGAACCAGAATTGGTCATACGGGCCAGTCACGACCGTGACCCGGGTGTCACGCCCGTGACCACCCTTCGACGATCGTCGATCTCAGTTCGATGATCGTCGAACCCAGAATTGGCTAACCAGGCCTGTCACGCCCGTGACCTATGTGTCACGCCCGTGACCAAGGCCGAAACGTCAGCCAGACTGAAAATTTCGGTAACTGACGCCATAATAAATTCTGATTATGGGAATGAAAACCAAGGGTATTTATGGGCCGTTTCCTACTTTAATTATTTAAATAATTAAGGAAATGTTGGTCCAATAGGAAATCGCCACCTGGCGAGCACCTCTTCATCTCCAGCGTTTCAACTACCATTCGTCATAACCGTAATGTCATTAAGGGAATTATTAATGGCCGCGGACGTTTCATCCTTTCCCCTCCCCACTTGCTGATCTATAAAAGACTCCTAAGAGCAAGAGGAAAAGGTTACACTCTCCCTCAAACTGTTTCAGATTTTCCCCCTTGCTGTTGAAGAACTTCCGGCGACGCCACCACCGCGCCAATGGCTTCCTGACGCTCTGCACGCCTTCAGCCCGCAAATAAGTTCCTCCCCTCCCCCTTCTTCTGCGGATAGATCTTAGGAATCGTTAGGAGAGATATCGGGCTCAAAAGAGCCAGATCGGGCGAGCGTATTCGTGGTTTTCCGAAAATTTCATGGTGGCAGGTTCGCCGGAAGCCGCCTCTCCGGCGGCCGTGCCGCCACCCGACGATAGCCCTCAACTCAACAGAGGTGGTGGTGGTGGTGGCCGGCCAGGGAGATGGCTGGAGGACCGGGAAATAGCTTGGAAAAGCTACAGGAATTTAGGTTTTCAGGGCTCTGTTTCGGGCTGTAGAAGAAGGTGAACAGTGCCATTTAATTAGATTTATTTGTGAAGCAATTTCTAAATGAAAATATCTGTCACTTAAATTAAAAAATTTGGGAAAAATATCTAGAGGCTCCTACAGGGAAAAGTGGGTCAAACATAGAAAATGTAGCCCTTGAAGTCTATTCAGAGGTCCGTCTGGACCTTAGAAAAATTCCCCACTCTAAACCAGTCATCAAAATGACTTGAAATTTGGGGTGTGTCTTAATATTACCTATATCTAGGTACTATCCAAAAATGAGAATTTTTGGAAATATTTTTCTATAGTTTTGAGAAAAATTCAATAATCCTAGTTTAATTTAATTAGATGGTTAAATAATTTCCAAACCCTCCCAAATTTGGTGAGTGGTCCCTGGGTTCACCATAAGGTTTTGTATAATTTTTCATCTCATTGGAGATGGTTTGGATTAGAAATGATCAACCCAAATTTTGCCCTAATAAGGGTCTTAGGTTAAAAGTGCACTTTTGAGATTTAGTGGTCAGATCCTCAACAGAGGCTGAGATTTTTACCACTGGCTAGTAATATTCTCTAGCACCCCCTCATAGAGTTTGAGGTGGATCGGGGTAATTTGCCCTAAGAACCAAGGCCAAACCCTAAGGATGGATCTTGGTGGTTTGTGAAGGTCATGTGGTCAAATGATTTGGATTGACTCGAAATTGGGTGGAGAGAACCATAGGACCAATTTATTTCTCTGGATGAAATCTTAGTAGATTGGAGACCGTTGGGATACCTAAAAATCTAACCCTAGTTAGGGTGCAAAACTTGTAGAGATAGGAAATGACACTAAATCACATTAAAAAGTGTTGAGATTTGGGTAGAGTGAATTATTGGGATGGTACAAGCTCTGGATATTTTACTATGAATTTTAGATTATTATTTTGGGTACTTCATTAATGATTTAGTAGCTTGTATGATTTGCTTAGAAAATTTATTATGAATACACACTTCTGGAAATTGATGAAATTTAGACAGAGAACGTTTATTATGGTTTTAAATCTCTGTGAATTTTTATGGGATTTTTGGAAGTTTAATTCTAAGGCTTGCTTCAATAAGTATGTTTTACCTTGATTATTTGATTAAATCTTTAGGGGTGTTTAGCAAGCTAGTAAAATTATGATTCTTTGCACAAAAATCTTTTATATGTCATGCTACTGATTAGTAATTTTTCTATAATTTTCGATGAATAATTTCAGTACTTCCTTCATTACGTAGAGATTAACGTGATTATATGGATAATTATTTAGAGGCTAAATACTTTCTGTAAAATTCTGGGGATTAGTATTTGAGGTTATCTTGCTGTTATTTAATGATCATGATTTTTGAGTAGCCATTACTTAGGAGGATCATGTAGTTCATGTTTAAAATGACCCATGGCCCGTCCTTTGGGAAAATTAAATAAATATCAGATTAATTAGGAAAATTATAAGTTTCTGGATTTAGACAAATTATGATATGGTAGACCTCCAGTAAATATTATAGGAGATTTGAAGATAATTTGGTGTACCTCCCCTTGTGTACCTCATATAGCTTAGGATGGTCTGCATATAGTAAAACCACGGAATTTGATAATTGAAGGGTTGGTAGGGTAAGTAGATTGAGTTCATCATTGGAAGTCAGGACAAGTAGAGTGTGAGACTGGTTAGGATAAGGGAGTATGGAACGACGAAGATCGTCCATCCCGGGAAGAAGAGGAAGAGTCTTAATACTCTAGGGTTAGAACTAAAGTAACTAAAGAGGATCGGGTTAAGGAGATCAACCAATAATAATAAGTGCCTTGCGAAAGGGAACTTCGGGCCGTAATGCGCCGTCTTGGTTCCTAGTGCCCCTTGAGAGCCCTTCATGGGGTATACCGGGGGCAGTCCTGGGCTAACGTAAACCATAGGAATAATAAATTGAAAGAGCAACTAGTATAACTAGGGTTGCACATACACACTCCCCTCGGTAGATAGGAAGATAGAATAATTAGTTTGGTTGCTTTCAGACAGTAGCTCTGAAGGTAGATGCACGGACGGACTGTCGGGGGGCCGAGGGCTCGAGGGTTGGAGTACAGAATAAAGGTGGTGGGTCTTCGTATCTGATTGTCGTTTCACACCGACATCGGTACGCTGACTCGGCGGTGTGGGACACTTAGCCAAAGAAAGTCTGTGGGTACAGCCAGCAGTAGTACGCGGATACTCTAGGTTGGTGTTTCTTCTAGGGGCGTACGGAAGGGCTAGGCCTGTAGTGTGGATGCCCGCCTAGGATGGGGGGCCCGACCCACTGTCTCCGTTTGCCACTACGGAGGTTCCTGGGAGTGAAGCTAGCTGCCCGAACAGGGGGAACTAAGGTCTGTGCGCATAGAGTCGTGTGCGTGTGTTGAACTTGCATGAATCATGGCATAGCATATCACTACACTCATAATTGCATACAACCGACACCCCAACGTATAAATCGGTATGGGACTTTTTACGATGGGAGCCTTGCAGAAGACCCCTTAACTTATAGTTTGTATGGGCATTCATATAAGTTAAGGTTACATACTTACTTACTTGTTTGTTCATTTACTGTTCTCTAGCTGCCTTTTTATATAATTTGCTACTTATTAATTGTTTCTACCTATTACAACATTTACACTGTTCACCTGTTATAACTTGATAGTTAGGCCCACGTCACCTGCTTGATTATCTCCTACTTTTGTAGCTTACCTTTCTCCTCTCCGCCGGTGCTTAGGAGCCGTAGTGGGGGAGGGGTAGGGGATGATAGGGCTTAGTCTTTATGACTAATGGTTTTAGAAACAAACATTACAGGAGAGCTCCGGATGGGAGACAGGGACCAGCACCAGCGGAGTACGGTGCGCATGGAGGTGGGACAGTCTAGCACCGGTGCACCTGCGACCAGCTCCGTGAGTGTTAGTATTTCTTAGCGTTCCGCGATAAGTGACTTGTAGTGAGCACTCTGATGTACTGGGCTCGAGCCCATTTATATTTTCCTATTATTACTATTGATGGACTGGTTATGATTTCACTTTTATTTACATGTTTCTATGGACTTGTTTACATTTTTGTTAAGAATGCTTCTCTCTCTTGTGATCGAAAAGGGCCGGCAAGAATTGGCGTTTTTGTAGTGGTTGCCTTCCCGTGAGTCGGTGCCACCGCAAAGCGGCAATTCTGGGCTAAGACCCCGGTGGTTGAAAAAAATAAAAAGGGTCTTACAAGTGGTATCAGAGGCAGACCTCGATCGAAAGAGAAGTAGTCCACAAAAACCTTGGCCACCCCCGTGCGAGCTTAGTTTGCGGACAAACTAGCAGCGGAAGCAGTGGTGTGCCCATGAGGGAAATCACATGAGAAAGTCCATCCTAACTCTTCTTAAATCCCATTCATTCGCTCTCTAACAAATGGAATTTTTATTGTAGCCTGCGACGACCCTACATCGCAGCAGGGGACACCTCAGGTCCGAATGTGGTCCCGACTCCGCCAGCACCAGTTCCGTTCCAGCAGACGGAGATGGGGCAAACACTGACGGCCATCCTGGAGGCCTTCAGAGCCCAGCCAAGCCCCGGCCCCACAGCCAAACCCCGGGGCCAATTGGATGACTGTCTTCCGGGACTTTCCCCTCCATCCTACCAGGGGACGGAGTCTGCAGTACGTACGGAGGAGTGGTTGGACACCATTTACGAGATGCTGGCAGGGATTCGATGCCCCACGGAGGAGGCAGTCGCTTTGGCAGTCTCCTGCTTAGAGTCACTCGGAAAGAGATGGTGGAAATCTCAGCTGGACACCACCTTTGCAGGGATAGGACTGTGCTAATATTACTTGGGAGGAGTTCAGAGCAGCGCTCTTGGGACATTTTGTACCTCAGTCGGCGAGAGAGAGATGACCTGGAGGATAGGTTCCTGCAGGTTGAGGCAGGGGAACAGGACTGTGGTGGGAGTACTATCAGGAGTTCACTCACCTGGCCCGCTTTGGCGGACGCTTACCAGTTAGACGATGCTGGCTATGCCCGGAGGTTTTATAAGGGGGTGCAAGATGACATGAGGCAGGCCCTCCTTTTCATCTCATAGGGAGTCTAGGCCAGGATTCTAGAGATGGCTAAGAAGAGAGAGGCGGATCAGCTTACAGTGAGGAGCCGGAAGAGACCGGCTGATGATACAGTGATTGGAGGACGTAGAGACCGTCCTCGAGGCCAGGTTATTGGAGAGAAAAGGAACGGGGATCAGCCTCGTCAAGAGTTTGGGCAGGAGCAGAGGAGTCAGGGGGTATTGGCTCCCCAGCCTATACAGATGCTGTGAAATGCCAAGGACAGGCAGAGCATCCACCGGTATGCTATCAGTGCAACCAGCCGGGGCATATCAAAGAGGAACTGCCCTGTGAGGCGAGCACCCCCACCAGCACATCAGGGCACTCCACCTCCCCGACAGTTTGGCGGACGAGGACAGGACTGAGGACGGGGATTTCAGGATCGAGGCCGCAGGCCAGAGAGAGAGCAGGTGTATGCTCTAGACCTGACACAGCCCCGGAACCCGGAGCAGGTTATCACAGGTATGGCAGTACTTTTCAGATTTTCTTCATATAAACTACTATTTTAAACATAACCTGGTTAGAAATTAAGAGAGATAAACTACAATAAGAATACTAAGACATTTAATTACCCCAGGCATAGTCTCGTGAGAGGCAAGCCCGCTCACACCCTCTTCGACACTGGTGCGTCGCAATCATTCGTGTCGGAGGATTTCTTTGTGAAAGGACTGGCAGGAGTGGAGCCATTCACCGGGAAGATGATGAGGGTGCGCCTACCCGACGGGTCAGAGATATTGACCTCTGCTCATTGTAATATGGAAGCAAGGATCGGTGGAAAGACCTTTGAGGCACCAGCGACGGTTCTGAGGATGCCATATTACGATCTGATCCTAGGGCATGACTTGGCTTCATTGGAACCATGCCCAGATCGATTGCGTGGCGAAGAGGATCACCGTGAGGCACGACGACTCCTTCATTGTTATCGAAGGTATTATATCAGCACCCCGTACTTTACTATCGTCTGTGCAGGCCGTTAAGGCCCACCTGCAGGGGAAGAGGTTTATCAGGTCCTCTTTGAGGCGGTCGTAGCCAAGGATTCCATTGCAGATATTCCGGTAGTGCGGGACTTCGCCGACGTGTTTCCAGGAGAAGCTTACCAGGGTTACCCCCGCACCGAGAGAAGGACTTTCAGATTCAGCTCGTACCGGGGGCTAAGCCGGTATCCAGAGCTCCCTATCGAATGGCCCCAAAGGAGTTGGGTGGAATTCCGAAGCCAGCTTCAGGAGTTAGTGGAGGCCGGGTTCGTTCGGCCTAGCTCTTCACCGTGGGGAGCTCCGGTGCTGTTCGTTAAGAAGAAGGACGGGACCCTTCGACTGTGCATCGATTACCGGGCTCTGAACAGGTTGACAGTCCGGAATACTTATCCCTTACCACGGATAGACGAGCTTTTTGACCAGTTGGAGGGAGCCCATTGGTTCTCAAAGCTAGGATCTGAGGTCAGGGTACTACCAGCTTCGTATTCGGGAGGAGGACATCCCGAAGACGGCCTTCAGCAGCAGATATGGCTTGTACGAGTTTACCGTGATGCCGTTCGGGCTCACGAATGCACCCTCCGCATTCATGACTTTGATGAATCGGGTGTTTGAGGAGTATCTGGACGTCTTTGTCATTGTATTCATCGACGACATTCTCATCTATTCAAGGATGGGAGGAGGAGCACGCGAGACATCTGGCCTTGACCTTGGTGGTAAGCTGCGTGAGCATGAGATGTATGCCAAGTACAGCAAGTGCCAGTTCTGGCTAAAGGAGGTGGCCTTTCTGGGCCATGTCATCAGTGGAGCAGGTCTGGCAGTGGATCCTGCAAAGATCCAGGCAGTACGGGATTGGCCATCGCTAAAGTCGGCCACGGATGTTCGAAGTTTCTTGGGACTTGCCGGTTACTACCGGAAGTTCGTCGAGGGGTTCTCTCGGATTGCCCTCCCTCTTACGTCTCTGACGAAGAAGGAGTCCCCTTTTATATGGACGCCTCGATGCGAATCTGCCTTCCAGGAGCTGAAGGATTGTCTCACCTCGGCCCCCATCCTTGCTCTTCCATCAGGGAAGGAGGGATTCCAGGTATATACAGATGCTTCCTATCAGGGGATGGGTGCCATCCTTATACAGAATGGGCACGTAATAGCCTATGCCTCACGTCAGTTGAAGCAGCACGAGCAGAACTACCCTGTGCACGATTTGGAGATGGGGGCAGTCATTTTTTCTCTTAAGATCTGGCGACACTATCTCTACGGAGTACATTGTGATATCTTCTCCGACCACAAGAATCTGAAGTACGTCGACACCCAGAAGGAGTTAAACATCAGATAGAGACGCTGGGTGGAGTTTCTGTCGGACTACCAGTATACCATGCACTACCATCCAGGGAAGGCGAACGTGGTCGCAGATGCTTTGAGCCGGAGAGCGAGTACGACAGGAGTAGGCCCGCAGCTGATGGCCTTGGAGTTGATTAGATCATTCGAGGAGATGCAGATTTCACTAGTGTCTGAGGACGACCCGGAGCTGTACATGGAGTACCTGGGGTCGATGGCTACTACTGATGACATTCGAGACCGCATCAGAGATGGGCAGAAGCTGGATGAGAGAGCTGAGCCGATATTTCGAGCCTTGGAGGAAGGCACGATAGGAGATTACTCTTTGAGGGATGGGCTCCTGTGTTTCCGAGGCAGAGTCTACATACCAGCAGGAGGACGGATCTAGGAGGTTATTTTGATGGAAGCTCACTGCAGCCGGTATTCGGTACACCCGGGGATCACCAAGATGGTAAAGGATTTAAAGAGGACGATGTACTGGCCGGGTATGAAGAAAGATATTACGTATTTTGTGACGCATTGCGAGGGCCTGCCAGCTCGTGAAGGCGGAGTGTAGGAACCCGGCAGGTTTTGCTGCAGCCGCTTCCGGTGCCGGAATGGAAGTTTGAGGATATAGCCATGGACTTCATACATGGCTACCTCGATCCCGTGCGGGGAATGACTCGATTTGGGTGATAGTGGACAGGCTAACAAAGGTGGCCAGATTCATTCTAGTGGCAAAGGGCGCACCAGTCAGTGTATTAGTACGGAGGTTCATTGAGCAGTTTGTGCGTTATCATGGGGTGCCCAAGACTATCGTTTCGGATCAGGGATGGGCAGGTTTACATCCAGGGAATGGAGGTCAGTCCAGGCCCATCTGGGTTCTCGGTTGACATTCAGCACAACTTTTCACCCTCAGACCGACGGACAGACAGAGCGCACTAACCGTACACTGGAGGATCTGATTGCGACTATGTATTTTGGACCGTGGCGAGCCTTGGGAGAGATTGCTGCCACTGGTCGAGTTTTTCGTACAACAACGCTCATCAGTCCAGCATAGGCATGGCTCCATACGAAGCGTTGTACAGGAAGGAGGTGCAGAACCCCACTATCATGGGTTCAGGATGAGGATCCGCAGGCACTAGGCTCGGAGTTTGTGGGAGATACAGATGCTCAGATTAGATTGATCCGAGACAGGATGTTGGAAGCCCAGAGCAGACAGGCGAAATAATACGATGCGAGGCATCGCCAAGTAGAGTTTCAGGTAGGAGACCGGGTTTTCTTGAAGATACAGCCGATGCACGGAGTCTCGCGGGTTCGCGGGCGGAAGAAGCTCAGTCCGAGATATATGGGGCCCTATAGGATCCTGGAGCGGATCGGCCCCTTAGCCTATAGACTGGAGCTACCGCCGGAGTTAGCAGGATTGCATGACGTCTTCCACGTCTCCTCACTTCGGAGGGCTCTACTACACCCTGAGCAGCTGATTTCCTCGACAGATGGCCCGGTGGCCTCGGATCGGTCAGTCAACTTGGAGCCTATCAGGATTGACGACACGACAGTGCGTATCTTGCGACGGAAGAAGGTTCCGTTGGTCAAGGTTCTGTGGAACAATCATGGGCAGGAGGAGCACAAATGGGAGCCACAGGACTTGATGCGGCAAAAATACCCGGAACTTTTTCGTCAGGTATACCTCACAACCCCTCTGGACAATCAATTTGCCTTCCTGTTTTAATCCAATGGGACTGAAATTTCAAGAATAGGGGCTAATCTTTTGTTTATTGGGGTGAATATACCTAGTTAGGTGGGCGAATTAATCTTAGACTTGAAGCCGCATAAAGCGAACATAACGTAGAGAAGTAATTTCTTTAATTCTCATGGGATGTTACAAGCTTCTTTTCCCGATTAGAGTCCCGTAGGCTTAACCTTGATTTCGGGGACGAAATCTTTGTTTTGTTTATTGGGATTTGTAACATCCCATTTCCGGCTAGACCCCTAGGAGTCGGTTGGTTGTGGTAGAACCCTGGGGAGCCCAGAAATCGAAATAAAGCGACCAAGAATTCGGGTCACGGGTTGGTCACGCCCGTGACCGACCCGTCATGCCCGTGACCTGGGGGCGTGACTCCTTCGACGATCGTCGATTTCACTTAGACGATTGTTGGGCGCGGAATTTTCCTCATGGCCTGTCACGCCCGTGACCCGCAATGTCACGCCCGTGACATAGGGCATGACCACATTCGATGATCGTCGATTTCAGTTCGACGGTCGTTGGCCAGGAATTGGCCACACGGGCATGTCACGCCCGTGACCCACAATGACACGCCCGTGACATAGGGTATGACCACGTTCGACGATTGTCGATTTCAGTTCGATGGTCGTCGACCCAGAATCTGCCACACGGGCATGTCACGCCCGTGACCCACAATGTCACGCCCGTGACATAGGGCGTGACCACGCTCGACGATCGTCGATCCCAATTCGACGATCGTCGAACCAGAATTGGTCACACGGGCCAGTCACGCCCGTGACCCGGGTGTCACGCCCGTGACCACCCTTCGACGATCGTCGATCTCAGTTCGACGATCGTCGAACCCAGAATTGGCTAACCAGGCCTGTCACGCCCGTGACCTATGTGTCACGCCCGTGACCAAGGCCGAAACGTCAGCCAGACTAAAAATTTCTGTAACCGACGCCATAATAAATTCTGATTATGGGAATGAAAACCAAGGGTATTTATGGGCCGTTTCCTACTTTAATTATTTAAATAATTAAGGAAATGTTGGTCCATTAGAAAATCGCCACCTGGCGAGCACCTCTTCATCTCCAGCGTTTCAACTGCCATTCGTCATAACCGAAACGTCATTAAGGGAATTATTAATGGCCACGGACGTTTCATCCTTTCCCCTCCCCACTTGCTGATCTATAAAAGACTCCTAAGAGCAAGAGGAAAAGGTTACACTCTCCCTCAAACTGTTTCAGATTTTCCCCCTTGCTGTTGAAGAACTTCCGGCGCGACGCCACCACCGCGCCAATGGCTTCCCGACGCTCTGCACGCCTTCAGCCCGCGAACAAGGTCCTCCCCTCCCCCTTCTTCTGTGGATAGATCTTAGGAATCGTTAGGAGAGATATCGGGCTCAAAAGAGCCAGATCAGGCGAGCGTATTCGTGGTTTTCCGAAAATTTCATGGTGGCGGGTTCGCCGGAAACCGCCTCTCCGGCGGCCGTACCGCCGCCCGACGATAGCCCTCACCTCAACAGAGGTGGTGGTGGTGGTGGCCGGCCAGGGAGATGGCTGGAGGACCGGGAAATAGCTTGGAAAAGCTACAGGAAATTAGGTTTTCAGGGCTCTGTTTCGGGCTGTAGAAGAAGGTGAACAATGCCATTTAATTAGATTTCATTTGTGAAGCAATTTCTGAATGAAAATATCTGTCACATTAAATAATTTGGGAAAAATATCTAGAGGCTCCTACAGGAAAAGTGGTCAACAGAGAAAATGTAGCCCTTGAAGTCTAGTTTAATTTAAAATTGATTTCACTCGATTTAGAATCTTGGTTAGACCATATCACCCTTTTTGGTGAGGTCTATCCAGAGGTCTGTCTGGACCTTAGAAAAATTCCCCACTCTAAACAACTCATCAAAATGACTTGAAATTTGGGGTGTGGCTTAACCTTACCTATATCTAGGTACTATCCAAAAATGAGAATTTTTGGGAAATATTTTTCTATAGTTTTGAGAAAAATTCAATAATCCTAGTTTAATTTAATTACATGGTTAAATAATTTCCAAACCCTCCCAAATTTTGGCGAGTGGTCCCTGGGTTCACCATAAGGTTCTGTATAATTTTTCATCTCATTTGGAGATGGTTTGGATTAGAAATGATCAACCCTACGTTTTGCCCTAATAAGGGGTCTTAGGTTAAAAGTGCACTTTTGATATTTAAGTGGTCAGATCACATCAACAGAGGCTGAGATTTTTACCACTGGCTAATAATATTCTATAGCACCCCCTCATAGAGTTTGAGGTGGATCGGGGTAAGTTTGCCCTAAGAACCAAAGCCAAACCCTAAGGATGGATCTTGGTGGTTTGTGAAGGTCATATGGTCAAATGATCTTGGATTGACTCGAAATTGGGTGGAGAGAACCATAGGACCAATTTAGTTCTCTGGATGAAATCTTAGTAGATTGGGAGACCGTTGGGATACCTAAAAATCTAACCCTAGTTTAGGGTGCAAAACTTGTAGAGATAGGAAATGACACTAAATCACATTGAAAAGTGTTGAGATTTGGGTAGAGTGAATTATAGGGATGGTACAAGCTCTGGATATTTTACTATGAATTTTAAGATTATTATTTTGGGTACTTCATTAACGATTTAGTAGCTTGTATGATTTGCTTAGAGAATTTATTATGGAACACACACTTCCTGGAAATTGATGAAATTTAGACAGAGAACGTTTATTATGGTTTTAAATCTCTGTGAATTTTTATGGGAGTTTTGAAAGTTTAATTCTAAGGCTTGCTTCAATAAGTATGTTTTACCTTGATTATTTGATTAAATCTTTAGGGGTGTTTAGCAAGCTAGTAAAATTATGATTCTTTGCACAAAAATCTTTTATTTGTCATGCTACTGATTAGTAATTTTTCTATAATTTTTCGATGAATAATTTCAGTACTTCCTTCATTACGTAGAATTAACGTGATTATACTGGATAAATTATTTAGAGGCTAAATACTTTCTGTAAAATTCTGGGGATTTGTATTTGAGGTTATCTTGCTGTTATTTAATGATCATGATTTTTGAGTAGCCATTACTTAGGAGGATCATGTAGTTCATGTTTATAATGACCCATGGCCCGTCTTTTGGAAAAATTAAATAAATATCAGATTAATTAGGAAAATTATAAGTTTCTGGATTTAGACAAATTATGATATGGTAGACCTCCAGTAAATATTATAGGAGATTTGAAAGATAATTTGGTGTACCTCCCCTTGTGTACCTCATATAGCTTAGGATGGTCTGCATATAGTAAAACCACGGAATTTTGATAATTGAAGGTTGGTAGGGTAAGTTAAGATTGAGTTCATCATTGGAAGTCAGGACAAGTAGAGTGTGAGACTGGTCGAGCATAAGGGAGTATGAGAACGACGACAGATCGTCCATCCCGGGAAGAAGAGGAAGAGTCTTAATACTCTAGGGTTAGAACTAAAGTAACTAAAAGAGGATCGGGTTAAGGGAGATCAACCAATAATAATAAGTGCCTTGCGAAAGGGAACTTCGGGCCGTAATGCCGCCGTCTTGGTTCCTAGTGCCCCTTGAGAGCCCTTCACGGGGTATACCGGGGGCAGTCTTGGGCTAACGTAAACCATATGAATAATAAATTGAAAGAGCAACTAGTATAACTAAGGTTGCACATACACATACCTCGATAGCTAGGAAGGTAGAATAATTGGTTTGGTTGCTTTCAGACAGTAGCTCTGAAGGTATATGCACGGACGGACTGTCCGAGGGGCCGAGGGCTCGAGGGTTGGAGTACAGAATAAAGGTGGTGGGTCTTCGGTATCTGATTGTCGTTCACACCGACATCGGTACGCTGACTCGGCGGTGTGGGACACTTAGCCAAAGAAAGTCTGGTGGGTACAGCCAGCAGTAGTACGCAGATACTCTAGGTTGTGTTCTTCTAGGGGCGTACGGAAGGGCTAGGCCTGGTAGTGTGGATGCCCTCCTAAGAGTGGGGGGCCCGACCCACTGTCTCCGTTTGCCACTACGGAGGTTCCTGGGAGTGAAGCTAGCTGCCCGAACAGGGGGAACTAAGGTCTGTGCGCATAGAGTCGTGTGCGTGTGTTGCACTTGCATGAATCATGGCATAACATATCACTACACTCATAATTGCATACAACCGACACCCCAACGTATAAATCGGTATTGGACTTTTTATACGATGGGAGCCTTGCAGAAGACCCCTTAACTTATAAGTTTGTATGGGCATTCATATAAGTTAAGGTTACATACTTACTTACTTGTTTGTTTATTTACTATTCTCTAGCTGCCTTTTTATACAATTTGCTACTTATTAATTGTTCTACCTATTACAACATTTACACTGTTCACCTGTTATAACTTGCTAGTTAGGCCCACCGTCACCTGCTTGATTATTCTCCACTTTTGTAGCTTCCCTTTCCTCCTCTCCGCCCGGTGCTTAGGAGCCGTGGTGGGAGGGGTAGGGGATGATATGGCTTAGTCTTTATGACTAATGGTTTTCGAACCAAACATTACAGGAGCTCCGGATTGGAGACAGGGACCAGCACCAGCGGAGTACGGTGCGCATGGAGGTGGGACAGTCTAGCACCGGTGCACCTGCGACCAGCTCCGTGAGTGATTAGTATTTTCTTAGCTTCCGCGATGAGTGACTTGTAGTGAGGACTCTGATGTACTGGGCTCGAGCCCATTTATCTATTTTCCTATTATTACTATTGATGGACTGGTTATGATTTCACTTTTATTTACATGTTTCTGTGGACTTGTTTACATTTTTGTAAGAATGTTTCTCTCTCTTGTGATCGAAAAGGGCCGGCAGAATTGGCGTTTTGTAGTGGTTGCCTTCCCGTGAGTCAGTGCCACCGCAAAGCGGTAATTCTGGGCTAAGACCCCGGTGGTTGAAAAAGAAAAAAAAAGGGGGTCTTACACAAAATATATGGAAAAGCATCCTGAAGCAGTTGTTCCAAGGGCATCAGAATCTAAAATTATTGGAGAGCTCTAGACCTAAAGCTGTCAAAGAAAGAAGCTCTAGACCCTTTCAGGAAAATTACTTTTATTCCTAGTTCTTCTAAATCTAAACCAAATTCTGAAGCTTCTTAAATTTCATTGATTGACAGTTATTTATTTGTCTGTTTGATTGATGTTATCTGATGCTTAGAGATTTTCCTTCCTGTATTGTTTTTATTTTCTGTAGTTTGTTTTGTGTGTTTTGTTGTTGAGAGACTTAACTCAAATAGGGGGAGATTGTTGGTACCCTAGTTTGGATTTGAGTTTAGTACTCTCTTTTTAGTCTCTTGACCCAAGATTTATCTATGGTCAAAGGTTAGTTGTTTAGTTAGTTTTCTCTAGTTGTAGAGTTGTCACTTATCCAGATGAAAATTTGGTTAAGTTATTTTCTGTTCGACTATGGTCGAACGCCGCTCGACTATCGTCTATCGACTGGTCGACGATCGTATATCAGTTGTTTGACGTTTGTCTGTCAGCAGATCGTCTATCTCTGAGTTAGTTCAACTCTTGTTAGATCGACGTTCTGTGGAATCTGCCTCGCCGATCGTCGAACCCCGCTCGACTTATTTTGACCAGACAGATTTCATGATAGTTCAACTATCTGCTTGATAGTTCAACTATTTGGTAGTTCGACTATCTGTCTTGATAGGTCGACTATCTGTGTTCTTTGATAGTCCGACTATCTGTCTTGATAGGTCGACTATCTGTGATCTTTGATAGTTCGACTATCTGTTTGATAGGTCGACTATCTGTTGTGTTGATAGTTCGACTATTTGCTTGGATAGTTCAACTATTTGATAGTTCGACTATCTGTTTGATAGGTTGACTATTTGTTTTCTTTGATAGCTCGACTATCTGTTTGATAGGTCGACTATCTGTTTTCTTTGATAGCTCGACTATCTGTTTGATAGGTCTACTATCTGTCTTCTTTGATAGCTCGACTATCTGTTTGATAGGTCGACTATCTGTTTTCTTTGATAGCTCGACTATCTGTTTGATAGGTCGACTATCTGTTTCCTTTGATAGCTCGACTATCTGATTGATAGGTCGACTATCTGTCTTCTTTGATAGCTCGACTATCTGTTTGATAGGTCGACTATCTGTTTTCTTTGATAGCTCGACTATCTGTTTGATAGGTCGACTATCTGTTTTCTTTGATAGCTCGACTATCTGTCTGATAGGTCGACTATCTATCTTCTTTGATAGTTCGACTATCTGCTTGGATAGTTCAACTATCTGATAGTTCGACTATCTATTTGATAGGTCGACTATCTGTTTTCTTTGATAGCTCGACTATCTGTTTGATAGGTCGACTATCTTTTTTCTTTGATAGCTCGACTATCTGTTTGATAGGTCGACTATCTGTCTTCTTTGATAGCTGAACTATCTGTTTGATAGGTCGACTATCTGTTTTCTTTGATAGTTCGACTATCTATTTGATAGGTCGACTATCTGTTTTGTTTGATAGTTCGACTATCTGTTTTTCTTTGATAGTTCGACTATCTGTCTTGATAGGTCGACTATCTGATAGCTCGACTATCAGTTCTGATAGGTCGACTATCTGCTGTGGTAGTTCGACTATCTTCTTTGGTAGTTCGACTATCTGTATCGTTCGACTATCTGTTTGATAGGTCGACGATCTCTGTGCTTCGGTCGGCGATCTCCGAGGGTCGTTCGACGTTCTGCTGTATGTCTTTAGTAATTTTGTCCTGTTCTATTATATGATTTATTTCATATTTATTTGGCATATTATCTCAGTAAATTTATGCAATTATTTCCAGGCAATCTCTGCTCCATTTCTTTATGCATGAGCTAATCTTTATCTGACAAAGTGTTTTGTCTTATTAGTTGAAATATATTTTCTGCTTTATTTGCCAGGGTGTCCTTTATAGCCGTTAGACTCAGAAAGTCTTCTCTGGCCGTAAAGAGTTCTTTCTGATGTGATCTTTTTCTTGCACCCTTCTTATCTGATTGGATATGCAGCTTCTTAGAAAGCTTTATCCCCTTATAGCATGTCTGTGTGCAGGATTTGTTTTTGCTTTATGCTTTTTGCAGCCCAGATTGCAGATTTCAGAAGAAGACAAGGTTCAAACTCAAATTAGAGCCGCTGTAAAGGCTCATATATAAAGAGCTTCTTTTGAAAGAAGAAAATACCTAGAACATATACACTCAGCAGCATAGAAAAAGAGAGAAAGCAAGAAAGTTCTACAGCTCTCAGAAATTCACATTCAACTGAGAAGATCAAATCTCTTCAGCATTGTTCTTCATCCTTAGTTCATCCTGCTTACAGGAAGACTTTCACTCAGAGGCCTTTAGAAGAAGAAGAAGAAGAAAGGAAGCTGTTTGAAGAAGAACACCTTTTCCAAATCAAGAGTCTTCTTCAAGCTTCTCCTTCAGAACCCCAAGACAGTTCTTTGTCTTAGTTCATAAGAGTTCCTGCACCCTGAAGCAAGACTCCTTCCTGGATATTCTCTAAGCCAGGGGGAGCCTTGATTCTCTAGAGCTATCTAGCTCTGTGCAATCCACTATCTTCTCTAATCTGTTTAACAATAGAGAAGAAGCCTTAACTCTCTCAACCTCCTATACAAAGGGTTATTACTCCCTTCAAAAGTGAACCCTTGGTGGCAGGGCACCTGATCAAAAACCTGTGTTGGATTTTGAGCTCCTGATCAAAAGCTCAAAGGGTCTACTTGATCTACCTGAAGCAGATCAGTTGGTGGCAGGGCACCTGAACAAAAACCTATAGTGGATTCCTACCAGGGTGGTAGAAGAGTGGACGTACCTATTTAGAGGGAACCACTATAAAATTTCTTGTATCGTCTGTGTTGTTTATTTAATTTATTGCACTGTGGCTATGAGTAGAAATAACTAGGATTGCTAGTTGTTGTGATAGGATCCCAAGCTTAACTGTAATTATAGTTAGCTCTCTCTTGTGCACAAAACTTTGTGTTAGGCTCTAGGGTTATCAATATCTATAAACTAATTCCGCAAATTAACTCTAAGGGAGTTGAGTAGGGTGTCATAATTTTTTGAATACTCTATTCACCCCCCCCCTCTAGAGTTGTATCTATCATCACTTTCAATTGGTATCAGAGGGAGGTTAACTGACTGTACAGGCTAACACCTGAGTCACAAGATCCTGATAGATATCAAGCTTATAGATATTCACTTCATGGCCCAGTCCAAGGATTACTCAATCACAAGACCTCCAGCATGCAACTTAGCCAAGTTTAGCATCTGGAAGGCAAGAATAAGATTATATATGAACTCTATTGATGAAGACATTTTTTCTTCTATTTTGACAGGACCTCCAGCACCTCCTGCTGCAACCACTGCTACAACATCTACAAATCTAAGTGCAGTGCCTCCTCCAGATTACAATGATGCCTACAAGAAGGCCAAGATAGTTGATGCCAAAGCTATGAACATTCTGGCTCAGGCTATGTCTGATGAAATTTTCTAGAAAGTGGCTGATTGCACCTCTGCAAAAGCCATGTGGGACTCACTGAACCAGATTGTAGCTGGTTTAGCCTTTGAAAGGAAGGACAGAAGGTCTAACCTTATATCCCAGTATGAAAACTTCAAGAAAACTGAAACTGAATCTGTTGAAGACATGTACACCAGACTCAGCTCAATCATCAATGAGCTGAGAACTCTTGATAAGGAAATTACATTGATAGAGGTCAATGATAAGATACTAATGTGCTTCCCCAGCACATGGGATCTTAGGATCTGGCCTATCAAGGAGGCCAGAAGTACAACTGAAATCTCAACAGAAGCTCTCCTTGGCAAGCTCAAGTCTTTTGAGCAAGTGCTGAAGACTAGGGAAGCTGAGGCTGAAGCAAAGACTCCAACTCCAGCAAGAAAAGAGCAAACTCTTGCTCTCAAAGCTTTTGATGCTTCTGAAGGAAGCCAATCTAATGAGGAGCTGATGGCACTCTTTGCCAAAAGGTTTCTCAAGATGGGAAAAAAAGACTTCGGAAAGAAATCTTCAAGATATGAAGATAAACAAAGATATGATAGATCTCCTGCTAAAGAAATCATTTGTTATGGTTGCAGGAAACCTGGACACATTCTACCAGAGTGTCCAGAGGAAAAGAGCAAAGAAAAGAGAAAGGAAAAGGAACATCACAGGAAACACTCCAAGTCCTCCTACTACAAAAACAAGAAAAAAGGAGAAGGGATTTGTTGCTGAAACTTGGAGTGATTCAGATGAGGAATCTTCCTCCTCAAGCTCCAGTGAGGATGGGGAAGATAAGAAGGCAAAGGAAATCTATCATATGGCTATTGATGCCTGCTACAATCACTCAGCTGCAGAGAGTTCTGATGATGATGAAGAAATGCCTACAGAAGATCAGGTATTGTCTTCATATGACTTTTCTTCTTCTGAATTTAAAACTGAGTTTAAATCCCTTTGCTTAGATTTAATTAGTTCAGAAAAGGAGATTAAAGAACTTAGAAATAAGTTAGCTGAATTAGAATCTATCTCCATTGAAAATGCTAGGTTAGAAGCAGAACTCACTAAATCTAGTGAAGAAATAAAGTTTCTTAAAAATGAACTAGCAAAGTCCAAGAGATTAGAAGAATCATTAAATGGTAGAAGCCTTAAGCTGCTAGAAATCACTAGCAGGACAAACACTAGGTCAGGCAATAATAAGCTAGGCTTAGGAGCTTCATCATGTGAACCCCCAATTATTCTTAAAAATCATCTTTCAACTCCAGTGAACTTTATCTCATCTGATGGGATAAAGAACACTAAGCAAGTAAGACAAGTTAATCAAGCCTTAAACAAAGCTAAGAGAGAAAAGAGAAAACAAAAGTTTAAGGAAATACAAAAAGCGTCGAACGCTGCTCGACGATCGCAGGCTCAGTGGTCGAACGAAGCTCGACGATCTGTGCATCCATCGTCGAACACCGATCGACGTTTTCAATATGAATTTCAAAATTATAACCAGAACCATAGAAACCTTAATATGAATAGAAACTCTAGGTTTGTGGACCCATTAACTGCATGTAGCATCCCTCCTAGGAGATCATACCCCTTAGGTTATAAACCCCAACCTGCTTATTCTTTTATTTCTAGTTTCCATTATGTGAAGAATAATGGACCCAAGGTTACCTGGGTCCATAATGTTTAACTTAACTCACTACAGGTGAAGACCTATCCTATCACTCAGGACAAGTGGTATTTGGATAGTGGTTGCTCCAAACATATGACAGGGAATAAAGAAAATCTGTCAAAATTCATGGCCAAGCTTGGACCAAAGGTGATCTTTGGGGATTCTAGCTGTGGTCAAACTGAAGGATATAGTAGGATTACCATTGGAGCAGTAACTTTCAAAAGGGTTGCATATGTAACTGGACTGAAGCATAACCTTATCTCAGTAAGTCAGTTATGTGATGCAGGATATCAGGTATCGTTCACTAACACTCTTTGTAATATTACTTTAAATAATAATGGTGTGTTAGTAGGTAGTAGACAAGGTAATATTTATTTAGTAGATTTTAATTCAACCCATTCTGAAATCTGCTTATTTAATGAAGTAACAAATAACAACACCTTATGGCATAAATGGCTTAGTCATGTTAACCTCAAGAACATATCTAGGTTATCTAAATACAACCTTGTTAGAGGTTTACCTTCTTGCCCCTACAAGAAGGAGAGCCTATGCAAGGCTTGTCAATTAGGCAAGCAAACCAAAAATTCCTTTAAATCTGTAAATAAAAGTGATTCACCTAGAATCTTGTATTTATTACATTTGGACCTCTTTGGCCCAATAAATGTACAGAATCTAGGAGGGAAGTATTACACTTTAGTAATTATAGACGACTTCTCTAGGTTCACTTGGGTGTTCTTCTTGAGAACTAAGGTTGATAACTTCAAAGTTCTTACAGATTTTCTACTCTGTGTGCAGACTGAGTATTCTACTCATGTTGCCTTGATCAGAAGTGATCATGGTACTGAGTTTGAGTCTCTTCTCATGCAAGAAATCTGTGAGAAAGAAGGTATCAAACATAGCTTCTCTGCTCCTAGAACTCCCCAACAAAATGGGATAGTGGAAAGGAAAAAAAGAACCCTGATTGAAGCTGTAGGTACACTGTTGGTAGATGCTAATATGCCTCTCTCCTATTGGGCAGAAGCTATTAGCACATCAAATTATGTGCTGAACAGAAGTCTTATACACAAGCTTAAGTGTAAAACTCCTTATGAGTTGCTTAAAGAAAAGAAACCTAAAATAATTTATTTTAGAGTATTTGGTTGTGTAGTATACATTCATAACAATAATAAAGAATACCTTAGAAAGTTTGAAGCAAAAGATTCAATGGGAATCTTTCTTGGATATTCCCAAGTAAGCAAAGCTTATAGGGTTTTTAATAAATCAACTTCTAAAATTGAGGAATCTGTGCATGTGTATTTTGATGAATCTCAGATGTTTTACAAGGAGAAGGAAACTTCTCCTTCCTCAAGTTCATTGCAGGTACCAGAATCTAGTAAAGATGTCACTCAAGAGATTCTCCATCTATCAACTCTTCATATCACTAAATCAGATAGTGATGAAGACTTTGCAGAAGCTGTTGCTGTACCACCAATAGTAGATCAAATTCCTCCTGAGGAATTAATCCCAACTATTGCTGAAGATCACATCCCACCTGCTGATGTTGTCACACTTAGAGATCATCCTACATCTCAAGTGATTGGAGACATATCAGCTCGTGTTCAAACAAGTCATCAATTAAGACAGGATGTGATGCATGCTTGTTTCCTTTCACAGATTGAGCCACTCAATATTAAAGATGCTGAGCTAGATCCCCACTGGATCATTGCCATGCAAGAGGAACTCAATCAGTTTGAAAGATGTAAAGTATGGACTTTGGTTCCAAGACCTAAAGGCCAACTGATCATAGACACCAAGTGGGTGTTTAGAAACAAGTTGGATGCAAATGGAATTATTGTAAGGAACAATGCTAGGCTTGTAGCTCAGGGCTACAGACAGGAGGAAGGTATAGATTATGACCAAACCTTTGCACCTGTTGAAAGGCTAGAGGCAATAAGGATCTTTCTAGCCTATGCATCCTATATGAAGTTTAAGGTCTTTCAGATGGATGTCAAAAGTGCCTTTCTAAATGGTGAGCTAAAGGAAGAGGTATTTGTTGAACAACCACATGGGTTTGTTTCTTCAACTCAGCCCTCACATGTTTTCAAGTTGCAAAAAGCTCTTTATGGACTTAAACAAGCACCCAGAGCCTGGTATGAGACTCTAGCTAGTTTCCTGTTAGAGCACAACTTTGTTAGGGGAGTAGTTGATAAAATCCTTTTCATCAAGCACCACAAGGACACAATCCTGTTAGTTCAAGTGTATGTGGATGATATTATTTTTGGTTCCACTGATCCCAAACTGTGCAAAAAGTTCTCTAACTTGATGCATTCTAAGTTTGAGATGAGTAGTATGGGTGAGCTGTCTTACTTTCTTGGTCTCCAAGTAAAGCAAGATGCTGATGGAATCTTCATCTCCCAATCCAAATATGACAAGGAATTGGTAAAGAATTTTGGGATGGCTGATGCTTCAGCAATGCATTCACCTATGGCTACTAATGTAATTATAGATTCTGATGATCAGGGTAAGCCAGTTGATCAAAAGAATTATACGGTCATTGTTGGTTCCCTATTGTATTTAACTGCAAGTAGGCGAAATATAATGTTTGCTACATGCCGATGTGCTAGATTCTAGGTCAACCCCAAGGAATCTCATCTGATTCTTCTCAAGAGAATCTTAAGATACCTGAAGGGATGTCCAAATCTAGGACTATGGTACCCAGCTGAATCAGAATTTGAGTTAATTGGATACTCTGATTCTTATTATGCTGGTTGTAGAGTTGACAGGAAAAGTACCTCAGGAACTTGTCAGTTCTTGGGAGAGAGATTGGTCTCTTGGTTCTGTAAGAAGCAGGCTTCTGTCTCAACTTCAACTGCAGAGGCTGAATATATAGCAGCTGCTAGTTGTTGTTCACAGATCATGTGGATTGAAAACCAGCTTTTGGATTATGGGTACACACACAAGAACACAAAAATCATGTGTGACAGTACTAGTGCTATCTCCATTGCACAAAATCCTGTGCACCACTCTAGAACCAAGCACATTAAGATTAGACACCATTTCCTGAGAGATTGTGTGGAAAAGAACAAGATCAGCCTTGAGTTCATATCCACTTACCTATAGAGAGGTGATATTTTCACCAAGCCCTTAGATGAATAGAAGCATCTGTTCTTTTTGGTTCAACTAGGCATGATTAATGGAAAAGACTAAGTGTGACGTCTGCCTTTGTTGAAACCTGTTTGAAGATCGTCGAACGACGTTCGAAGATAGTCGATCGGATCAAGCCTATTGTCGACCTATGGTTGATGATTGCTTATCTGCTTGAAGATCGTCGACCGACGTTCGAAGATCGTCGAACAGGTTGAGCCTATCGTCGATCTATGGTTGACGACAGCTTGTTGTTTGTGAAGAAAGAAATAGTCGAACGATTGATCGAGTACTCTGCTTCAGAAACGATCGTCGAACGACCGTTCGACCATCGTCTCCAATATCTTTTAAAATAGATCGACGATTGCTGGTTTAATATAAAACCGATGGTCGACCTAGGTTAAGAGATCGTTCTTTTTATCGTCGACGGAGAGCGTCTTCTCGCTTTCCGTCTTTCTGCTTGCTCCCTGTCTCGCGATTTCTGCAATTTCGCCTTTGCCGTCTCTCTCGCCTTCTCCAACCCCTTCGATGGTATTGCTCCAGCCCTCCTGTTCGTGGTGAAGTTCGATGCTGGTTTCAGTATGGACTTTGATTCTTTTAGCTGCTGTGAGTCTGCGATAGTGGAAATCCTCAACCTCTACAAAGATCAAGGATTGGAAAAGTTCAAGACAACAAGAATAAAGATAAACATTCCCGAGATTAAAGAATGGGCATTCACTTCATCCTCCAATGAGGACTCTATGACCGGAACGATAGGCGGAGAAGAGGTAATTTTGACTCCCGCCGTTTTAACTGAAAATTTTGGATTATTGAATGGGGAAGAGGATTAGGAGCAAGATACCCCAGAATTTGGGAGAATGTTTACTGAACTAGGACATGCCGACGACATTCCTTCTAAGCTGCTAAAGGTGAATTTTCCGTTGAAGATAAAGTTCCTTGCTGAACTAGTCGGAAAAGTGCTTCTGGGAAAGCACTCTGCCCATGATAATATAACCAGGCAACAGTTTGCCCTGATGTGTGCCATCGTGAACAAGAAGCAGATTAACTGGGCAGGAGTTTTGTTTGATTTAATAAGGAAAAAGAATAGCAAGAAGGAAGTCACCCTGGGTAGGGTGCTTGGGATATTTCTAAATGAGAAATATCCCCATTTGTTGGTCTCAGTTTCTACATCCATCAATTCCAGCAAAAAGATGGACCCAACCCTGTTTGTCAAGTGGAAAAGGAGCTTTCTGAAGCCCGCTCCAGCAGGGGTAGCTCCAGTTGCATCTGAGAGCACAAGGACTGCTTCAGTCACTCCCCTGCTTCAAGAAGCAGGCTCAGCCAATCTCTCCTTTCCATCCACTTCTTCTGCATTACCATCCACTGAAGTGCCACCATCTACTTCAGTTCCATCTACTTCAGTTGAAGTTCCATCTTCTGCATCTCATCTTCTTGATTCCTCCACAATTCTCCATGCATCACCTCCAACATCTCCTCTCCCTTCTCATCTTGCTAGGATATCTCATCCTAGTTTTGATTTATTGGCTTCTGAGCTATCCACTCCTCCTCAGTCACCAATTATTCATTCAGATCATATTGATCTTCTTGCATCCACCCATCATTCTCCAGTTCACTCTCCATCTCATCAAGAATACACCATCCCTGCTGTTCATCCATCTACTGTGATTCCCCCACCTTTATTTGAAATCACCCCAGCCTTCATCTCAAGCATCCTGGAGTTAATTACTCCTTCAATAAAAATCATGATTGAAGAAGCAATTGCTCCCCTTGTATCCTCCATCTCTTCCCTGACTGTCTCCATTCAAGCCCTCTCAAAATCTGCTGAGCCCTCTTCATCTAGGGACCTGGTTTCAGTCTCCACTGAAATCAGGCAGGGGGAGATGCTCTATGAAGATGCCTCTGAATTGCCCCTGGCCTCTCTTCCAGCAGATCCTCCAGCAGATACATAAAAAGAGATAGAAGAAACAGTACCTCTACTGTCTGAAAAAGATATTTTTGATGCTACAATGAAAACTGAATTTGTTGTCAAAGTCTGCCTAGAAGAATGCTCCACTCCCGTAGTTGCCCTCTACCTAGAAGGAGTCATTACCTCCTTTCTAGATGAATTATGGGAGTTAGGACATTCTAAGGGAAATCCTGAAGGTATCTCTTTTACTCATTTTCATGACTTGATCATTGACATGTTAGTATGAGAATACCTAGAAGGAATGATAAAATTTCATTTAGCAAATTTGTGTTCATAGTACTACAGATATAGTGGAAGAAGTGTTAGCTGCCCAAGAGCTTGATCATCAACCAGCTCAAGAAGTTCAACCTGATCCAGAACCACTTGTTCAAGATCCTGAGGCTGCTCAACCAGCTCAGTTAGCTGTGCAAGAAGAACTGGTCTCCATGACAGTTACTGATGAACAAGAGAAGGTTTCAGAAATTCAAGTGGAAAAGTCTACTGTCTGGGATGACACCCCAGGACTGGATCTAGACACTCTTCTAGCACAGGATGCCTTGGAAGAAGAGTTAGAAAAAGCTGCCTTAAAAAAAGAAAGAGAAAGCTGTGCAAGAGGCGTTTGATCCTTATGATCATCCTCCTTCTTCAAACTCTTAGGATGAGGATGATTCTGATGAATCTGAAGAATCCAAGAAAAATAAATCTGCCAAGAAGAAAAGAAAAGATGTGGCTCCTCCTCCTCCAAACCCTGATAATGATATCCCTTATTATATCTTGAAAGGTATTGATCCTAAATCTAAAGAGTTTAAGCATTGGATGGGATTTTCTAAGAATCAGCAAAAGTTAAGGAAGAAGTCTTAAAGGTATGACAGTCCTGCTCCAAGATGGACTCCTAGAGGTCCTCCTCCTCCACCTCCCAGTACTGGAGCCTCTGGCAACCTGTCTACAAATCCTTCTGCTCCGTCTGCTAGATTTACTTCATCCCAATCTTCTCAAAGGAAAAGCAATCAAGGATATCAAGGCAGATCACAATCTGGATACCAAAGACATGATGCTGATGCAAAAAAACAAGTGAAGGAGTTGGTTTATCAGAAACAAACTTTTTCTCCTCCTCCTTCCAAAGAAAGTAAGAGCATATCTTCTTCAATGCCAGATCATGCAAAGAAAGCTGTTTCAAAAGGTAAAAGAGTTATTTTCTCTGAAAAATCGAGTAAAAGAAGCCAAAGCTAAAGGTAAAGATACTACAGGATTAACGACTATGTCCAAATTTAGAAAGAAGGAGCTTGATAAATTCCAGGTTAGATTTGAGTTATTTGACCCTTCAAAATATATGGAAAAGCATCCTGAAGTAGTTGTTCCAAGGGCATCAGAATCTAAAATTATTTAAGAGCAAGAATTAAAGCTGTCAAAGAAATAAGCTCTAGACCCTTTCAGGAAAATTACTTTTATTCCTAGTTCTTCTGAATCTAAACCAAATTCTGAAGCTTCTTAAATTTCATAGATTGACAGTTATTTATTTGTCTGTTTGATTGATGTTATCTGATGCTTAGAGATTTTCCTTCCTGTATTGTTTTTATTTTCAGTAGTTTGTTTTGTGTGTTTTGTTGTTGAGAGACTTAACTCAAATAGGGGGAGATTGTTGGTACCCTAGTTTGGATTTGAGTTTAGTCCTCTCTTTTTAGTCTCTTGACCCAAGATTTATCTATGGTCAAAGGTTAGTTGTATAGTTAGTTTGCTCTAGTTGTAGAGTTGTCACTTATCCAGATGAAAATTTGGTTTAGTTGTTTTCTGTTCGACTATGGTCGAACGCCGCTCGACTATCGTCTATCGACAGGTCGACGATCGTCTAACAGTTGTTCGACGTTTGTCTGTCAGCAGATCGCCTATCTCTGAGTTTGTTCAACACTTGTTAGATCGACGTTCTGTGGAATCTGCCTCACCGATCGTCGAACCCCGCTCGACTTTTTTTGACCAGAAAGATTTCTTGATAGTTCAACTATCTGCTTGATAGTTCAACTATTTGGTAGTTCGACTATCTGTCTTGATAGGTCGACTATCTGTGTTCTTTGATAGTTCGACTATCTGTCTTGATAGGTCGACTATCTGTGTTCTTTGATAGTTCGACTATCAGTTTGATAGGTCGACTATCTGTTGTGTTTGATAGTTCGACTATCTGCTTGGATAGTTCAACTATTTGATAGTTCGACTATCTGTTTGATAGGTCGACTATCTGTTTTCTTTGATAGCTCGACTATCTGTTTGATAGGTCGACTATCTGTTTTCTTTGATAGCTCGACTATCTGTTTGATAGGTCGACTATCTGTCTTCTTGGATAGCTCGACTATCTGTTTGATAGGTCGACTATCTGTTTTCTTTGATAGCTCGACTATCTGTTTGATAGGTCGACTATCTGTTTTCTTTGATAGCTCGAATATCTGTTTGATAGGTCGACTATCTGTCTTCTTTGATAGCTCGACTATATGTTTGATAGGTCGACTATATGTTTTCTTTGATAGCTCGACTATCTGTTTGATAGGTCGACTATCTGTTTTCTTTGATAGCTCGACTATTTGTCTGGTAGGTCGACTATCTGTCTTCTTTGATAGTTCGACTATCTGCTTGGAGAGTTCAACTATCTGATAGTTCGACTATTTGTTTGATAGGTCGACTATCTATTTTCTTTGATAGCTCGACTATCTGTTTGATAGGTCGACTATCTGTTTTCTTTGATAGCTCGACTATCTGTTTGATAGGTCGACTATCTGTCTTCTTTGATAGCTCGACTATCTGTTTGATAGGTCGACTATCTGTTTTCTTTGATAGTTCGACTATCTGTTTGATAGGTCGACTATCTGTTTTGTTTGATAGTTCGACTATCTGTTTGATAGGTCGACTATCTGTTTTTCTTTGATAGTTCGACTATCTGTCTTGATAGGTAGACTATCTGATAGCTCGACTATCTGTTCTGATAGGTCGACTATCTGCTGTGGTAGTTCGACTATCTTCTTTGGTAGTTCGACTATCTGTATCATTCGACTATCTGTTGATAGGTCGACGATCTCTGTGCTTCGGTCGACGATCTCCGAGGGTCGTTCGACGTTCTGCTGTATGTCTTTAGTAATTTTGTCCTCTTCTATTCTATGATTTATTTCATATTTATTTAGCATATTATCTCAGTAAATTTATGCTATTATTTCCAGGCAATCTCTGCTCCATTTCTTTATGCATGATCCAATCTTTATCTGACAAAGTGTTTTGTCTTATTAGTTGAAATATATTTTCTGCTTTATCTGCCAGGCTGTCCTTTATAGCCGTTAGACTCAGAAAGTCTTCTCTGGTCGTAAAGTGTTCTTTCTGATATGACCTTTTTCTTGCACCCTTCTTATCTGATTGGATATACAGCTTCTTAGAAAGCTTTATCCCCTTATAGCTTGTCTGTGTGCAGGATTTGTTTTTGCTTTATGCTTTTTCCAGCCCAGATTGCAGATTCCAGAAGAAGACAAAGTTCAAACTCAAATTAGAGCCGTTGTAAAGGCTCATATATAAAGAGCTTCTTTTGAAAGAAGAAAATACCTAGAACACATACACTCAGTAGCATAGAAAAAGAGAGAAAGCAAGAAAGTTCTACAGCTCTCAGAAATTCACATTCAACTGAGAAGATCAAATCTCTTCAGCATTCTTCTTCATCCTGAGTTCATCCTGCTTACAGGAAGACTTTCACTCAGAGGCCTTTAGAAGAAGAAGAAGAAGAAAGGAAGCTGTTTGAAGAAGAACACCTTTTCCAAATCAAGAGTCTTCTTCAAGCTTCTCCTTCAGAACCCCAAGACATTTCTTTGTCTTAGTTCAGAAGAGTTCCTGCACCCTGAAGCAAGACTCCTTCCTAGATATTCTCTAAGCCAGGGGGAGCCTTAATTCTTTAGAGCTATCTAGCTCTGTGCAATCCACTAGCTTCTCTAATCTGTTTAACAATAGAGAAGAAGCCTTAACTCTCTCAACCTCCTATACAAAGGGTTATTACTCCCTTCAAAAGTGAACCCTTGGTGGCAGGGCACCTGATCAAAAACCTGTGTTGGATTTTGAGCTCCTGATCAAAAGCTCAAAGGGTCTACTTGATCTACCTGAAGCAGATCAGTTGGTGGCAGGGCACCTGAGCAAAAATCTATAGTGGATTCCTACCAGGGTGGTAGAAGAGTGGACGTACCTATTTAGAGGGAACCACTATAAAATTTCTTGTATCGTCTGTGTTGTTTATTTAATTTATTGCACTGTGGCTGTGAGTAGAAATAACTAGGATTGCTAGTTGCTGTGATAGGATCCCAAGCTTAACTGTAATTACAGTTAGCTCTCTCTTGTGCACAACACTTTGTGTTAGGCTCTAGGGTTATCAATATCTATAAACTAATTCCGCAAATTAACTCTAAGGGAGTTTAGTAGGGTGTCATAATTTTTTGAATACTCTATTCACCCCCCTCTAGAGTTGTATCTATCATCACTTTCACATTATAAAAATTATCCAAAAACGAAAAGGAAAATAGTGGATGAAAGATTTTCGAGAAAGTAAAGAAAATAAAGAACAAAAACCATAATACAAATCCGAGTTTTTAGAAAAGCGTTTCGCATTAACAAGCTACCGTGAATTAGAAACACAATATGACCAACAATTTACTTGTAAAATATAATTAAAAAGAATGATTAGAAGATCATAATTAACAAAGTTATTATAGGGAGTATTGAGAGAAACAAAACAAAATGCAAGGGGTACTATTGAAATACCAAAATCCGTATAAACTATTAAAGTAAAAACATATAGTATATAAATATCTATTTTTTTATTTTGAAATATTTTATATTTTGTTGGATTATTAATTTATTCACTTTTTTTTGGATTTTTAAGATATATAAAAAAACTTTTTTCTTTTTTTTATTTTGATTTTTTTAAAGGAAATAAAATAAAGATGAGAGAAGGAGGAAATCCTCCCCCAATCTTTAAATGGACATTGCCCTCAATGGATAAAGGAGGGGAAGGAGAGAGAGAAATTTAAACCGAAATGAAAGTACAGAATTAAAAAATAGGTACTTCCCCGGATTTATGTGTCGCGAATGTTGAGTGATGTCGCTCCCCCATGCTTGCGCTCTGGATCTTCATGAAATGTATTCTTTGGACTTCATAATGGATTCAGCAGCGTTGGAGCAGGCGATTACAGAAGCTTCAGCTTGTCGGAGCCGTCCACGGTAAAAAGTGTAAAATAAAGAAAACTGAAAAATAACTTGGGTTTCCTCCCAAGAGCGCCTTTTGTGTAAAACGTCGTTTGAGCTCGACGTGACAAAATAATATTGTCCAAAAGATTATTTGTCCAAAATAATAATTAAAGTTTTTACAAAAATAAATAGTCTTAAGTTACTTACAGTTCATGCAGAAGAAACTTAATATTGTTTCGACTGACATCATTATCACAAGAAACATATAGTTTAAGATGCTGCCCATTCACTTTGAAATCACCCTTTTCAGGGTGTGAAATTAAAACAGTGTCATACGAAAAAACTTGTTTAATAAAAAACGGCCCAGACCATCGTGACTTTAGCTTGCCGGAAATAAACATAATCGTGAATTATAAAGAAGAACTTGGTCGCCCGACTTAAAGGTTTTTTGGTGCCTTTTGTGTTTGTCGTTAAAATGTTTCGTCCGCTCTTTATTAAATTTATTATTTTCATATGCATAAGAGCACCACTCGTCTAGTTCATTAAGTTGAAATTTTCGAAAATCGCTGACAGAGTGGGGATCGAAATTTAAAAACCATAAGACCCAAAAAGCACGGTGTTCTAATTCTACGTGTAAATGACACGATTTTCCATAAACCAACCGATACGGCGTACATCCAAGGGCAGTTTTGTATGTTATTCGGTAGGCCCATAGATCATCGTCTAGTTTGGCTGACCAGTTTTTTGTAGAGGTGGAAATGGTCTTTTCTTAAATTCTTTTTATCTCTCGGTTCACCACTTCGACTAGTCCGTTTGTTTGGGGGTGGTAGGCAGTTAAAAGCTTATGCTTAACGCCGTATTTAATAAGAATTTTTTAAAACTATGCGTTACAAAAATGTGAACCCCTATCGCTAACGATGGCTCGTGGCGTACCGAATAGAGAAATTTTTTTTTTCAAAAAAGAGATTACGACTCGGGTGTAGTTAGTACGAAGAGCTTGGGCATCAGTCCATCACAAAACATAATCTACATCAACTAAAATGTATTTATTCCCTATGCTAGAAGGAAGAGGGCCAACAAAATAAATTCCCCAGAGGTCGAAAACTTCACACTCAAGGAAATAATTTTGCGGCATTTCATTTTTATTGGAAATATTTCTCGACCGTTGGCAACTATCACACCTACTCACAAAGGCTTGCACGTCTTTAAACAGGCTAGGCCAGTAAAAACCCGCGCAAAGCACTTTGTGGGTGGTGCGAGCATCTTGACAGTGACCACAAGTCGGTCCTTCATGAAAATGTTTTAAAAAATCAAATCCTTCGTCAAAAGAGACACATCTCCTTATTACTTGGTCTGCACAGATTTGAAAAGATGCGGGTCCTCCCAAAAATAGTTCTTCAACTCATAAAAGAATTTCTTCTTTTGCTGAGAGGAGAACTCTTTTGGGAGGACACGAGCCACTAAATAGTTGGTTATGTGTGCAAACCAAGGAGAAGGGGATGCCTTAATTAAAAGCAGCTTCTCATCGGGGAAGATATCATTAAAAGATTTTTCATCTAATTTTTCTATATACGGACTATCTAATTGTGAGAGATAGTCGGCGGCAAAATTCTCGGCTCCTCGCTTATCACAGATTTCTAAGTCAAACTCCTGGAGGAGTAAGACCCAGCAAATCAGGCACGGCTTGGCATCCATCTTAGCGAGAAGATACTTGTGGGTCGAGTTTTCCGTAAAACTGATAATTTTGGAAAGCGTAATATATGGATGGAATTTATCAAAAGCGAAAACAACTGCTAGGAGCTCCTTCTCGGTTGTGGTGTAGTTTTCGTGTGCAAATGTAAGTTTTTTACTTGCGTAATAAATGGGGTTGAAGGTTTTAGATATTCGTTGACCTAACACAGTTCCTACCGCGAAACTACTCGCATCGCACATAATTTCAAAGGGAAGGTCCCACACCGGAGCTATCATAATAGTAGCATTAACTAACTTTTCTTTTATTAATTCAAAGATAAATAGACAAAGGTCATCAAAAATAAACGGGGCATCTTTTTCGAGAACAGGAGTAAGGGGTTCAGTGATTTTGGAGAAATCTTTTATGAAGCGGCGGTAGAAGCAAGCGTGTCCTAGGAAACTTCTTATTGCTTTTATGTTTGTAGGCTACGGCAGCTTCTCTATAACTTCTATCTTGGCTATATCTACTCCAATTCCTCTCGTAGGAATCTTATGACCCAAAACAAACCCTTCCCTTACCATAAAATGGCATTTTTCCCAATTAAGGGCAAGGTTTGTTTCTTCGCATCTTTCTAATACTTTTTCTAGGTTATCTAAACAACTATCAAATACATTGCCGAAAACGGATAAATCATTCATGAACACCTCCAAAATGCTTTCTACGTACTTGTCTAAGATAGCGAGCATACATCATTGCAATATAGCTGACGCATTGCATAATCGAAACGGCATTCTTCGGTAAGCGAAGGTGCCGAAGGGACAAGTAAATATTGTTTTCTATTGGTCCTTGGGAGAGATTGTAAGACCCCTTTTTTTTCATTTTGAACACCGGGATCTTAGGCCTAGAATTGCCGCTTTGCGGTGATACCTTCATGCCCTGAAGGGTCATCATTACAAAGCGTCGATTCTGCCGGCCAATTCGATCACAGAAAGGTATCACAATAAACTAAAAGCACGTCCACAGAAGAATCACATATCAGAGTAATAAAATCTCCACGAAGGGAGAGTCCACAGAATAAAAATGTACTGAAAATAAGGGCTTAAGACCGATATATCAAATCCTCACTACATAATCACTAAAGCGGAAGCAAAATAAAATTCTACTGGAATCAGGGACTCATAGTCCCAGCTATCTGAACTTCTAAGCTAGACTGCCCTATCTCCAAACGGGTAGACCTCCGGGTCCGCTCCTCCATGCTGGGCTCCATAATCCGCTAAATGATGTGGTCCGAAAACCGTTAGTCTATAAGACTAAGCCCTATCATCCCCCGCCCCTTCCCCCATGGCCCCAAGGCACCGAGCAGAGATGAAGAGAGGGGAGGACTTGAAGGTGGAGAGTAATCAAAAACAGGTGGCAGCGGACCTATACTAGCAATTTTATAATGCATGTGGCAGTAAAGTAAAGTATGGAAAAATAACCTTAACTTATGTGCGGAAACACATAAGCCAAAGGATCTTCTGCAGGGCTCCCATCGAATAAAGAGTCTCATACCAATTTATACATTGGGGTGTCGGTTATTAACAATAATATATATAAAGAATTTAACCTTAATTTATAAACTTGCCCACACAAGCTTATAGACCAAGGGGTCATTTTGCAAGTCCTAATGTATAAGCGTCCCATTCCACTTATACCTTAGGTGTGAGAGGTTAAATGAATCGATTATGCTATGACATGCTAGTGGGTATGATGAAACATGCAAGTGCAACACACACACCTGACTCTATGTACATACCTTTAGTTCCCCCTTTATGGAGTCGTAACCTCCCAAGATAGCTACGTAGTGGCAGAAGGAAGCGGTGGGTTAGGCCTCGCCCACCTCTAAACCAGTAAAGCACTATCGGTCAGACCTATCGTATGCCTCAATACTTGGTGCACGAAGCGGACTCCTGCGTTCTCTTGTCGGCTGGCGACCGGACTTCTGTTGGCGAAGTGCTAACCACACTTGCCGAGTCAGCGTATTGGCGTCGGTGCATCGACCTTCCAATACAGAAGACCCACCACCTTTATTTTCATTCCTTTTATGCACATGTAAGTTTAACATATCAAACCAATCGAGCCGAAGCTCCCCTGACCATTCTGTCCGTCTCTTAACTAATCGAGTCGAAGTTCCCCGGACCAAACTGTCCATCTCAAAACTAACCGAGCTGAGGCTCCCCAAAATCTTCTTGTGCTTACAGTGTTTGTGAATTGTGAGATCCTAATTACTAAATTACTCTTTTCTGTTTGTTAATACAGTTTACGTTAATCAAGGACTGCCCCCGGTATTCCCGGTGAACGGCTCTCAAAGGGCACTGGGAACTATGATGGTAGCTGAAGCCCATCGTTCCTTTTTGCAAGGTACTTATTATTACTGGTTGATTCCCCTTACCTAATATCTTCTCGTGTTACGATAGACTAACCTAGTGTGATTTTTAACCTTCCTCTCTTCGAGAAAGATGATCTTTCGTCGAACCCGAGCACCTCTACACTCTAGCCAAACCACTTCTTACTACCCCTCCCATCCTTCTATGGTAAAATCTTCCATATCTATACGACCAAGCAAAATAACTAACTCCAATAACTATCACAAATCATATCCTATTATAACTTTAAAGATTTGCTAAGTGCATACTAACCTAGGCTATACGTCGAACCGTGTAGGAGATAATCCAAATAATCATCTGAATGCCCTAAATTATTTACTGGAGACTTACCATGACACAAATAGACTAAATCCAGAAGATTATAATTTTTCTAATTATTCTGATAATTAATTAATTTTCTTAAGGGTTCCAAGAGCTACCAATTGAACATAAAGTGCACTTTTTAGATATGAATAAAGCTTCATAAAATCATGATAAATTCGAAACAACAATTTATTAGTAAATCCAAGATATAACAATTTTTCCAGTACTTTATGGACTCTAATTTAATTTTGAGAATAAATCCTTTTTCCTTTCATTAATGAAGTAAGTGCAGTAAATAATCATCAAAAAATTCTTTATTAGTCTTCTAGAGCAGATACTGTCCTAAAAACATCAATGGCCAAATTTCATAATTCTTCAATGGGAATTGAGCTCTATAATAAATAATTACCAAAATCTCAAAAAGCTATGCTTGTGAAGCAAGTATTGTAAATGTTCTCCTAAAAATCATGAATAAAATCCTACAACTAAATATTTATCTGAAAACATCAGTGGATAGGTTTCATAATTTTATAGTAGGTAATTTTCTCTAAATGATTCAGTGACCATAATGGCCCTTTTGGAACTTGTCAAGGAAGTACTAAATATATTCAACTAAAAATTGGTAACAAAATTCAGGGATATTTATTTAGACCTAAATCATCTGCTGGCCAAGTTTCATTAGATTCAAATGAACAGAGTAATCAAAATAATTAAAACACCAGTTTGGGCAAATTGATACCTAACAAATAAAGTACTATAAATATAACCTATAAAATTCTAATAAAAGTTAGTAAGGGTTCTACCTAGACTAAAACTAACTCTACCCAAGTTTCACAACTTTTAACTAAAATTTAGTGATTGTGTTACCATATTTGAGCTACTACCCTAAAACTAGGGTTAGGGTTTTGAGGTGTCTACCTACCTCCAAATTCCCTAAGATTCCTACAAGAGGACTTAGGTCTTACTACCTTCAACTCTACAGAGTTACAAGGTCACACAAGGCCATTTGCCCCTATGCCCTTCACAACACTCAAGGGCCCTTCCTTAGGGTTTGAGTTTGAATCCTAGGGTAAACCAACCCTAAATTACACCATTCCTTAAGAGGGTGACACTGGCCATACCAAGTCAGTTACCAAAGCCCCAGCCTCTGTTGAGGTGAGATGACCACTAAAAATCCCAAGTGCACCATTATTCAAAAGCACATCTTTAAGGCCTAACTAGGGTTTGGTGATTACCTAAACAAAACTCACCCAAATAAGTTGCAATTTTGTGCAGATCTAGGTATTATTGCCAGGGACCACTCACCAAAATTTGGGAGGGTTTGGAGATCATTTGACTACTTAATTTAATTACCATAGCATTATTAAATAAAAATAAAAACTTTTGGCAAAGTGTCTTCAAAAATCTCATTTTTGGACAGACCCTAGATATGGTCAAGATTAGTCCCCTTTCCAAATTTCACTCCATTTGGACAAGGGATGAAGGGTGGGCACCCATTTGAACCTTAGGTTATCCCTAGGTATAGGCCCCACTTAAATGGGTGCCCTGGCCAAACCAGAAGTCCAAATGGGTGCCCTGGCTACAACTTTCATGTTGAAAGTTTCCCACCAGAGGACCCTAAATATTTTTAAAAATTAAAACCATCTATTGTAAATATTGTGACAGAAAAAATAAAATAAATCAATATTAATTAATTTCAATGCATCTTGCCGCACGAATCATGGCTCAAATCCAAGGGTAGCCGAGTCGTCTTCTTCCTTTAGCCGACGACCACGATCTTCCCTTCCTGGGTCGCGTTGCGGGCAAGTTTCCCGGCCACCCATACACTTTCTCGGTCGGCCACCGCCACCACCACCTTCGGGGAGGTGGGGGGCTACCCCCAGTCAGCGGCATGGCCGCCAGAGACGCCTATTCCGGTGATTCTACCAAGCAAATTTTCAGCCGAAAACCATGAAAACGAGGACTTGGATTAGGCTCAATTGAGCCCGAACCTCGAACCTAAACATTCTTAGGATCTATCCATGAAATAAGGAGAGGGGGAGGACCTTTCCAGTGGCCTGAAGGCGAGAGGAGCGGCGGGACACCATGGTTGACGGTGGCAGCGCTTGGCTTCTGCAATAGTGTAGTGGGAGGGATCAAATTCTTCAGTAAAGGGCCGAGAAATCTTCCTCTTGGGCCACTTATGGTGTTTAAAAGACAAATTGGGAAGGGGAGTGTCTGGATCCTTCATTGCCCATCAAGGCCATTAATGGCATGGCTCGGGTTGAGAGAAGGGGGCTGAATATGCCTCTTAGTGGCCGGTAAATTGCTGGAAACTTCTCCTCTACCCTAGGGGAGTTGAATCGAGCCATTAAAGGGGGCCTTTGGCCTCCTTTTGGCCGTCATCTATATTCCACCTCTTCCTTCCCATTTCTCTGTCCTCCATTAAAATGAGGTGGAGCTCATTTTATCTTTCTCTCCTAGTCACCAAGTTGACTTGGTCAATCTTGTGGTCTAAAGGCAGCCCACTCATTCAAATTATATTCTTATTAAGCCACATGAAGGGGCTTGAGCTAGGGCTAGCCCATTTGGGCTAGGTTGACCCAAAATGTGCTTGGGTTGACATTGGTCCACCTAGCCTCTAGGGCCGACCCCAATGGATCCTTATTGACCCATTGGCCCCTCATAGGGTCTAGGTAGGTCTGGATAGGGTTTACTTGGCACTTTGGAGGTCACATGACCATTTGTAAGGGCACTTTGACCACTTTAGATCAAGGGTTGACTTGGGTCAACTCAGGCTCTAGAGTTGACCCCAATGGATCTTTGGTGTCCCATTGACACCACTTTAGTTCTAGGACGACCTGGGCAAGATTTGTTGGGAACATTTGAGGCCAACTGCCCCTTGTAAGGGCACCTTGCCTAATTTAGGCCTATGGTGGTCCTAGGTCAAATTGGTCACCTTGGGTTGACTCTAATGGACCCTTAAGGCTGTATTGGGTCCTCTAATAGGTTAGTGGTGTTGTGGTGGGGTCATGGGGTCATGGTGAAGCCTTAAGGTCAAACCATAGGTTTGGTGATGAGGTTCTGTCATAGGCAGACCAAGGTGATTCTCAACTTCTCCTTTGATTACCTGGCCCTTTTTAGCTCCCTAGGGTTTTGTCATGACCCGGTCAAGATCAATACCACTCTTAGGGGTCTAGTTAGAAATGGGATGTTACAAATCCCAATAAACAAAACAAAGATTTCGTCGCCGAAATAAAGGTTAAGCCTACGGGAACTCCTATCAGAGAGAAAGAAACTTGTAACATCCTATGAGAACTGAAAGATTACATCACGATGCCATGTTTGCAAAGTGAGGTTTAAAGGGAAAACTCTTATTTATGACTAATTCGCCCAATTGGCAACGTCTAGACCCCAATAAACAAAAGATTAGCTTCTACTCTTGAAATTCCAGTCCTACTTGTTTAAAATAGGAAAGTAAATTGAACATCCTGAGAGGTTGTGAGGTATACCTGACTGAATAGCTCTGGATACTTTTTTCGCATCAGGTCCTGCGGTTCCCAGGTGTGCTCCTCCTGATCGTGGTTCCTCCACAGAACCTTGAATAAGGAGATATTCTTGCGGCGCAAGATACGTACCGCTGTGTCATCTATCCTAACCGGGTCATCTTGTTACCGATTGATCAAAATATATTGCGCCATCTATGCCAAGACCCTGCTGTTCCGGCCTTAGTACAGTCATCCTATGAAAAGAGACGTGGAATATATCGTGCAAACCCGTTAACTCCGGCGGTAGCTTGAGCCTTTAAGCCAATGAGACGATCTGCTCCTGGATCCTATAACACCCCAAATTCCATGGACTGAGCTTCTTCCGCACGCGTACCCACGAGACTCCATGCACCAGATGTACATTCAGGAATCATGGTCTCCATCTTGAGACTCAACTTGGAAATGTCGCGCAGCGTAATATTTGGCTGGTCTACTCTGGGCCTCCAGCATCCTATCGTGAATTAGTCTTACCCAGGTGTCTGGGTTCTTCATAAATTCCGAGTCGAGTTCCTTTGGATCCTCATCCTAGATCCATGACAGTGGAATCCTGTACCTCCGTACGAGGGTGGAGAGATGTGTTGAATGTCGGCCGAGCGTCCAGATAATCCTAGACTGACCTTTTCTCCTTGGATGTACACTATCCATCCTGATTTGACATGATCCCCTTAAGCATACCATGTTAACATACTTCTACTCCCAAACTTCGAAATAACCACGGGAGTTTTCTTCCGGGTCGGGGTGACCCTAGATTCCTCGGCCAGTCTATCCTTGATGCTCCCTGTATAATTATGCCCGGAGTGGGGATGAGGAATCCTGTGTATGAAAATCCCAAATTATACCCTCGAACTTCGACTCTAACTCGGGCAGTGTATGATAATTGTGCCTCTTTCTTCACATCGGGGAGATACATGTTTTGAGATACACCATACTTCCGGTGATACAATATATCGATTAAATTTTTACCTTCTCAGATATCCTGAATCATGTTACCCATCAACTAATTTTTTGTGATCATAGTTAATCCTCGTCTTATCACCAAGTCATTGTCTCGGTAATGCTACAGGTCATCATCCCAAACATGTTTTTACAAAATCTTATCTTCGCCTGAATAACGTCGAATTATATCGACTTCAACCTCACTATGTTTGTTACGCCGCATTATCTAAATTAGGTCTAAGGAAACCCAAGTCAATACTAATTTGCCAAATAAACAAAGGACAAGTCCCCAATAAACAAAAGATAAGCCCTAAATAAACAAAAGAAAAGCCCCTACCTACCTTGGGCTAAGTATCTTTGATATTACCATGCAATATTAGTCCTAGCTGGATGCACAATCCCTAGGGCATCAATCTTCGACTTGGGGTTCCACCCTGAAACACGTCAATATACTCCATACTTTAAACTCTATGAGTCACATTTATGACGACCTTATCAGGGTCAAAATGTTTCCAATCCCAAAATGGTATCTTCCGAACATTAATACCTATCCGACCCTCAGTGTTTGTCTCGATGGTTGCCTCTAGGTAATTTTGTTACTGGTACGAGGGTCGAGATAAAATGTCTTCTGCCATTCTGCTAATAGATCATTGGCCTCAATTCTCCTTAAGGTCGTCCAACCAGTTTGGGTAATCCTTGATTGAGTTTATGTCTTAGTAGTCATTCTCGTGCTAAATTCCTCCTTTATTCTCTTTGGGTATCTCCTAACCTTAACCAAGTTCATACCTAAGGTCTATATTGAACTAGGGCATACTATAAATTATCATGGTTAGTCGTGAGTCCTAGTTGGTTGAGTCTAACTCATTGGTTAGAGGATTATAGGATGAGATCTTCACAGCCGGAGGTGTCCCCTATTGGGGGCAGGGTTTACCACAGGCTACAAAGAAGAATACCAATTAATGAAGAAGTGGACTTTTACATGTGATTTCCATATGGTAACACCACTTCTTCCACTACTTAGTTTGTCCCCAAACTAAACTCGAGCGGGGGTGACCTAGGGTTAGTGGACTGCTACTCTTCCGATCGAGGTTTCCTTTGATACCACTTGTAAGAACCCATTTTTTTTCTTTTTGAACACCGGGGTCTTAGGCCCAGAATCGCTGCTTTGCGGTGACACCTTCACACCCTGTTGGGTCATCACCACAAAGCGCCGATTCTGCCGGCCAATTCAATCACAAAAAAGTAGCACAATAAAGTAAAAGCAAGTCTACAGAAGAATCACATATCAGAGTAAAAAATTCTCCACGAAGGGAGAGTCCACAGAATATAAATGTACTGAAAATAAGGGCTTAAGCGCGATACATCAAATCCTCACTACATAATCACTCAAGCGGAAGCAAAATAAAATACTACTAGAATCAGGGACTCACAGTCCCAACTGTCTGAACTCCTGAGCTAGACTGCCCTATCTACAAACGGGTCGACCTTCGGGGCTGGTCCTCCATGCTGGGCTCCACGATCCCCTAAATAATGTGGTCCGAAAACCGTTAGTCTATAAGACTAAGCCCTATCATCCCCCGCCCCTTCCCCCATGGCCCCTAGGCACCGAGCAGAGAGGAAGAGAGGAGAGGAATTGAAGGTGGAGAGTAATCAAAAACAGGTGGCAGTGAACCTATACTAGCAATTTTATAATGCATGTGGCAGTAAAGTAAAGTATGGAAAAATAACCTTAACTTATGTGCGGAAACGCATAAGCCAAGGGATCTCTTCCAGGGCTCCCATCGTATAAAGAGTACCATACCAATTTATACGTTGGGGTGTCGGATATTAATAACAATATATATATTAAGAATTTGAACTTAATTTATAAACTTACCCACAAAAGCTTATAGACCAAGGGGTCGTTTTGCAAGTCCTAATGTATAAGCATCCCATTCCACTTATACCTTAGGTGTAAGTGGTTAAATGAATCGATTATGCTATGACATGCTAGTTGGTATGATGGAACATGCAAGTGAAACACACACACCCGACTCTATGCACACAGACCTTTAGTTCCCCCTTTCTGGAGCCGTAACCTCCAAGGATACCTCTATAGTTGTAGATGGAAGTGGTGGGTTAGGCCTCGCCCACCAATAAACCAGTAAAGCACTACCGGTCAGACCTATCGTATGCCTCAACACTTGGTGAATGAAGCGGTCTACTGCGTACTCTTGTCGGCTGGCGCACCGGATTTTTGTTGGCGAAGTGCTAACAACACTTGCCGAGTTAGCGAATTGGCGTCGGTGCATCGACCTTCTAATACCAAAGACCCACCACCTTTATTTTCTTTCCTTTTATGCACATGTAAGTTTAACATATCAAACAAATCGAGCTGAAGCTCCCCGGACCATTTCGTCTGTCCCTTAACGAATCGAGTCGAAGCTCCCCGGACCAAACTGTCCGTCTCTAAACTAACCAAGCCGAGGCTCCCCACAATCTTCCTGTACTAACAGTGTTTGTGAAATGTGATATCTTAATTACTAGATTACTCTTTTCAGTTTGTTAATACAGTTTACGTTAACCCAGGACTGCTCCCGGTATTCCCTGTGAAGGGCTCTCAAAGGGCACAAGGAACTATGATGGTAGATGAAGCCCATCGTTCCCTTTCGCAAGGTACTTATTATTATTGGTTGATTCCCCTTACCCAATATCTTCTCGTGTTACGATAGACTAACCTAGTGTGATTTTTAACATTCCTCTCTTCGAGAAAGATGATCTTCCGTCGAACCCGAGCACCTCTGCACTCTAGCAAAACCACTTCTTACTACCCCTCCCATTCTTCTATGGTGAAATCGTCCACATCTATCCGACCCAGCAAAATAACAAACTCCAACAACTATACTAAATCATATCCTATTGCAACTTTAATGATTTGCTAAGTGCAGACCAACCTAGACTATACGTCAAACCGGATAGGAGATAATCAAAATATTCATCCGAATGCCCTAAATTATTTACTGGACACTTATCATGACACAAATAGACTAAATCTAGAAGATTATAATTTTCATAATTATTCTTATAATTAATTAATTTTCTTAAGGGTTCCAAGAGCTACCAATTGAGCATAAAGTGAACTTTTTAGATAAGAACAAAGATTCATAAAATCATGATAAATTCGAAACAACAATTTATTAGTAAATCCAAGATATAACAATTTTCCCAGTATTTAAGGACTCTAATTTAATTTATAGAATAAATCCTTTTTCCTTTCAGTAATGAAGTAAGTGCAGTAAATAATGATCCAAAAATTCTTTATTAATCTTCTAGAGCAGATACTGTCCAAAACACATTAGTGGCGAAATTTCATAATTCTTCAATGGGAATTGAGCTCTAGAATAAATAATTACCAAAATCTCAAAAAGCTAGAAGCAAGTATTGTACATGTTCTCCAAAAATCATAAATAAAATCCTACAACTAAATATTGATCTGAAAACATCAGTGACCAGGTTTCATAATTTTACAGTAGGTAATTTGCACTAAATGATTCATTAACCATAATTGCCCTTTTGGAACTTGTGAAGAAAGTACTAATTATGATCAACTAAAAATTGGTAACAAAATTCAGGAATATTCATTTAGACCTAAATCATCTGCTGGCCAAGTTTCATTAGATTCAAATGAACAAAGTAATCAAAATAATTAAAACACCAGTTTGGGCAAATTGATACCTAACAAATAAAGTACTAGAAATATAACCCATAAAATTCTAATAAAAATTAGTAAGGGTTCTACCTAGACTAAAACTCACTCTACTAAAGTTTCACAACTTTTAACTAAAATTTAGTGACAGTGTTACCATATTTGAGCTTCTACCCTAAAACTACGGTTAGGGTTTTGAGGTGTCTACCTACCTCCAAATCCTCTAAGATACCTACCAGAGGACTTAGGTCTTACTACGTTCAACTCTACTGAGTTACATGGTCACACAAGGGCATTTGCCCCTATGCCCTTCACAACACTCAAGGGCCCTTCCTTAGGGTGTGAGTTTGAACCCTAGGGTAAACCAAACCTAAATTGCACCATTCTCCTTAAGAGGGTGACACTGGCCATACCAAGTCGGTGACCAAAGCCCCAGCCTCTGTTGAGGTGAGATGAACACTAAAAATCCCAAGTGCACCATTATTCAAAAGCACCTCTTTAAGGCTTAACTAGGGTTTTGTGATTCCCTAACCAAAACTCATCCAAACAAGTTGAAATTTTGTGCTGAGCTAGGTACTATTGTCAGGTACCAAAAACAAAAATTTGGGAGGGTTTGGAGATCATTTGACTACTTAATTTAATTACCCTAGCATTATTAAATAAAAATAAAAACTTTAGGCAAAGTGTCTCCATAAATTCTAATTTTTGGACAGACCTTAGATATGGTCAAGATTTGTCCCCTGTCCAAATTTCACTCCATTTGGACAAGGGATGAAGGGTGGGTACCTATTTGAACCTCAGGTTAGCCCTAGGTATGGGCCCCACCAAAATGGGAGCCCTGGCAAAACCAAGAGTCCAAATGGGTCCAAATTAATTTTGGATTAAAGTAGACCCATAGGGCTACAACTTTTATGTTGAAGGTTTTCCAACCAGAGGGCACTAAATAATTTTAAAATTAAAACCATCTACTATAAATATTGTGACAGAAAAAAAGAAATAAATCAACATTAATTAATTTCTATGCATCTTGCCGCACGAATCTTAGCGCAAATCCAAGGGCAGCTGAGTCTTCTTCTTCCTTGAGCCGACAACCACGATCTTCCCGTCCTGGGTCATATTGCGGGCTTGTTTCCCGGCCACCAATCTACTTCCCCGGCCGGCCACCGCCACCACCACCTTCGGGGAGGTAGGGGCTACCCCCAGCCGGCGGCACGGCCGCCGGAGATGCCTATTCCGGTGATTCTACCAAGCCGATTTTCGGTCAAAAACCATGAAAACGAGGACTTGGATCGGGCTCAATTGAGCCCGAACCTCAAACCTAAACATTCCTAGGATCTATCCATAAAACAAGGAGAGGGGGAGGACCTTTTCGGCGGCCTGAAGACGAGAGGAGCGGCAGGACACCATGGTTGATGGCGGCGGTACTCGTCTTCGGCAACCGTGCAGTGGGAGGACTCAAATTCTTCAGTAAAAGGCTGGGAAATCTTCCTCTTGGGCCACCGGTGGTGTTTAAAAGACCAATTGGGAAGGGGAGTGGCTGGATCCTTCATTGCCCATCAAGGCAATTAATGGTATGGCTCGGGTTGAGAGAAAGGGGCTAAATATGCCCCTTGGTGGCCGGGAAACAGCTGGAAACTTCTCCCCTTCCCTAAGGGAGTTGAATCCAGCCATTAAAGGATGCCTTTGGCCACTTTTTGGCTGCCCCCTATATTCCACCTCTTCCTTCCCTTTTCTCTCTCCTCCATTACAATGAGGCGGAGCTCATTTTCTCTTTTTCTCCTCATCACCAAGTTGACTCGGTCAATCTTATGGTCTAAAGGCAGCCCACTGATACAAATTATATTCTTATTAAGCCACATGAGGGGGCTTGAGCTTTGGCTAGCCCATTTGGGCTAGGTTGACCCAAAATGGGTTTGGGTTGACTTTGGTCCACCTAGCCTCTAGGGACGACCCCAATGGATCCTTATTGATCCATTGGCCCCTTTTAGGGTCTAGGTATGTCTGGGTAGGGTTGACTTGGCACTTTGGAGGTCACATGACCCTTGGTTAGGGCACTTTGACCACTTTAGATCAAGAGTTGACTTGGGTCAACTCAGGCTCTAGAATTGACCCCAATGGATCTTTGATGACCCATTGACACCACTTTAGGTCTAGGAAGACCTGGGCAAGATTCGTTGGGCACATTTGAGGCCAACTGCCCCTTGTTAGGGCACCTTGCCTAATTTAGGCCTATGGTGGTCCTAGGTAAAATTGGTCACCTTGGGTTGACTCTAATGGACCCTTAAGGCTCTAGTGGGTCCTCTAATAGGTTAGTGGTGTTATGGTGGGGTCATGGTGTCATGGTGAAGCCTTAAGGTCAAACCCTAGGTTTGGTGATGAGGTTGTATCATAGGTAGACCAAGGTGATTCTCACCTTAGCCTTTGATAACCTGGCCCTTTTTAGCTCCCTAGGGCTTTGTCATGACCTGGTCATGATCAAAACCACTCTTAGGGGTCTAGTTGTAAATGGGATATTATAGAGATGGGGATTTGAAAATACCCCGAGAGGCCATCGAGAAAATAGTAAAATCTATGGTCGGATAATTGCTCTAAAATTTGATCGATGAACGGTAAGGGAAATTGGTCCTTGCGGGTGGCGTCATTTAACTAATGATAGTAAATACACATTGGCCACCCAAACACCGTCTGTGTTAGGATTAAATCATTATTTTCATTTACAACTACAGTTATCCCTCCCTTTTTTGGCACTACCAGAACTGGGCTAACCCACTTACTATCTGAAATAGGATAAATAATTCCTGCGTCTAACAGTTTCAAAACCTCTCCCTTTACGACATCTTTCATGTTCGGATTTATACGACACTGAGGTTGGATACAGTTACGCGAATTATCTTCCATTAGAATTTTGTGGGTGCAGAAAGATGGGCCTATGCCCTTGATATTAGAAATCTGCAAGGCGATGTCTCGGCGATGTTTTCGTAAAATTAGAAGGAGTTTATCATTTTGTCCTTCAGTCAGGTAGGCCGAAACAATTACAGGTAGCTTGTAATTTTTTTCTAAGAAGGCATAATTGAGATGTTAAGGTAGTTCTTTTAATTCTAGGGTAGGGTGTTCTTCATACGACGTTTTGGAAATTCTTTCTTATTGAAAAACAATGTCTTCATAGACTTAAACTTTATACAGAAAATAGGAAAGGGTGGAGTCTACGACCATGGCCGTTTCTTGCAGAAATTCATTTGGAAGAGTTAAAGAAAAACAAAAAACAGAAATCTCACTTTCACTTTCAGAAAGGTAATATGAAGATTCTTCACCTAAGGCATCTAAGAAAAAACAGGAGTCGTCATTCTCTATGGTGTTCTTCATCGAATGGTGATACAGAAAGTTACTTCATCATTGCCTATTCGAAGGAAGAGTTTACCATTGCTTATGTCAATGATAGCTCGAGAGGTGTCAAGGAAAGGTCGGCCAAGGATCAGGGGAACCTCGACATCTTCTTTGATGTCCAATATGACGAAATCCACCGGGAAGATAAATTTGTCAACTTTGACTAAAACATCCTCCACTATTCCTAACGGGTACTTAACTGATCTATTGGCGAGCTGGATACTCATATGCGTGGGTTTGAGGCTACCAATTTCTAACTACTTAAATAATGAGAAGGGCAGCAGGTTGATACTTTCACCTAAGTCGGCCAATGCGTGCTTGACAAAAAGATCACCAAAGACAGACGGAATAGAAACACTACCCGGATCACTGATATTCTTTGGCAAACCGTTTGTCAAGACAGCAGAGCACTTGGCATTTAGCGTGACATCCTATAAGTTCTCTAACTCTTTCTTATTAGTCAGGAGGTCCTTAAGGTACTTAACATACTTCGACATCTGGGAAATCGCTTAATGGAAGGGCAGATTTATGTGGATTTTCTTAAACATTTCTAAGAAGTGGGTATACTGATCATCAAGATGTTGTTTGTTAAGGTGGGAAGGGTATGGTGGAGTTGGATCATTTTTAAAAATATATGGTGGAGCGAGATCTTTTTCTAAAGCAGAGAGCGGAGTGATAACTTCTTTTTCAGCAGATGGTGGAATATTCAAAATCGGAGCGGAGCTTGCCTCGGGCACTTCCCTAACCATACCAGAATCTTGCTTCCCACTCCAAAGAGTTATAGCTTTCGCTTTCTCTCTCGGGTTGGGCTTGTATTGGATGGAAGAGACCCGGCGAGTCGCTCAGAAATAATTTTTGCGAGTTGTCTTACTTAATTCTTTAAATTTGTAACGTTCCCGGCTAGGGTTCTTATACAAGCGTCATTAACATTCATATATTTTGAAAACATTTCCTCCAAACTTGGAGGTTTTGGAAAATTTTGAGGAGGTGGTGGTGGTAAAGAAAAATCATTTTGTGGCAGCGGGCGCATCGCGTTCGAAGGATTACTCCACGAAAAGTTCCGGTGGATCCGTAAAGTAGGATTTTAACTATTCGAAAAAGCGAAACCCGGAGCATGAAAATTCGCAGCAGAAAAATTATTAAAAGCATTTTAGGCATATTATTAACATAATCTAATTGTTCGGGAGCAGGAGTTGTAGATTCCCATACTTGAGGGGCGGAGGCAGCAGTCATCTCCGTAATTTTTTTACTTAAAATTTCCACTTGCAGAGCTAGCTCGGAGACATTATCAACTTCAAAGATACCTGTAGGTTTGTTTGGGTGGGACCTAGGCACATTCCACTGATATGTGTTAATGTCCATTTCCTCGAAAAGCTCAAGAGCTGCTTCCGTGGTTTTGTGGTTTAATGTACCACCGGAAGCTGCTTCTATCATTTGCTTAGTATTTTGATTTTGCCTGTCATAAAATGTCTGCATTTGTAACCATACAGGCAGCACGTGATGGGGGCATCGTCTTAAGAGTTCTTTAAATCTTTCCTAAGTTTCATACAAGGTTTCAGAGTCTATTTGTCTAAAGGTAGAAATATCGTTCCTAAGTTTTGCAGTTTTATTTGGCGGAAATTACTTCGTCAGATATTTTTCAATTAATTTATCCCAGGTGGTGTTGCTCCCTCTAGGCAGAGTCATCAACCTTTTTTTAGATTTGGTTCTTAGGGAGAAAGTAAATAATCTTAGCTTAATAGCATCATTTGTAACACATTTGATCATGAAGGTGTCACAAATCTCAAGAAAGCTTTTTAGATGTGCGTTCGGATATTCATCTTGAAGTCCGTCATATTGCACATACTGCTGCACCATTTGAATTATGCTAGGTGTTACGATTCCACCCGTTAAATAACATATAATAGAAGGTCCAACCGAGGCCCCATACTATATGCCATAAACACACGGCGAGGTTACAGGTTAATACCACAACACCATCGCATCCTAACTCAAAGCATGCTAGCAGAATATTTTAACAATAAAGATGAACTCATAGCAAGAATGTCCAATACATATATAAACCATATTTATATATCAACTCTTGAAAGAGTCTACAACAAATACAACATAAGTTGGCCTTAAGACCTTACATTTCCTCTTCTCACAGTATGGATTGCATACATCGGCGCGCAGGCCGGCAACACATGAACAAAACATAATACAAAGCTTTGCCTTCAAGTTCAAGCAGCGGCAGCTACAACAGCAGCAACAACAATAGTAAGGACTTCAGCCCTTACTTCCCGCTTGGCTCTCCAGCACCTGCATATGCACAACCCACCAAGAAGATGACAAACAAGGAAGCGGTCAGCATTCAGCTTACAAATTTATAACAGTCCTACCCCTTTCCCGGGGTAGTTATATTCTTTCCCTGCAGGCATATCAATGCATAGACAGATATATCATATCTTGTGCTCTCACGCACAATCAATCCATCACAATCGTCAGCCATATGGCCCGACGATCCGTGCACTCAGGGCACATTCTAAGTGCACCGGCGAACCAATGTCAACACCACCATTTACACGGTATTGAGCATTTAGTCTTACTAGCGCGCATGCCTAAGACTCTCATTATGCCACTGACCAAAGCTCAACTCCTTGACGCTCTCTTGTATAGTCGACATAACGTAGGTACGGATAAACCACCCCCTATTTCTTAAATTGCCTTGCCATCACCGAGTACAGCATACCCGAGGGTTTATCTAAAGGCACGGGTCAGTTTCACCTTTAATATTCGGCAAGAAGCCTTTTCAGAGCTCACATCTCACACTATCTATAATGTCCGCCAAGGACTGGCTTCACAATAGACACGCTGTCCACCAAGGACTAGCTACACTATCCACAATGGACAGGCTACATTATAGGCACAGCACAAGCAGTAGAAGTATATTTTCCTGGAAATCCTAATTCCAGTACTTCCTGCTACTTCCCTTTACAGGCACAACCCATTGACTCCACAAACTACACGTTTATATGTGGAGCTTTCTCCGATGCATAAAATGCAACATCACCAATCAAGACCAACCAGTCCAGATGGTCTTCACAGACCATGCCTATCCCGTAGTACACATTTCCGGGTCTAAATGCAGACTCAATTGGGGATAACAACTATCAACCCACGGTGATCACTTACTCTTCAACCTTTTGGTGGAGGATCCCATGCTCATGCATAAAGGAGGACTTCACTTATCCAATGAAGGAAGATCATTACCCTCTATGATCTCTTGGGCGCCATAGAAATTCTAGCCGTTTGAAAAGAACTGCGGCGGCCTTACCTCCACAGATCTGGCCTCGGATCTCGAATCGAAAATCTAAAGCTCCCACGGTGGCCGGATATTCTCCTCTTCCCCCCCTTGCTCCTCTCCCTTCTCTCTTCTCTTTAGAAAGATCAAATCCAAGTGAAGAATGAATAATTCATTCCAATTTTCGACTTAAACATAGCAGGGAGAAGCCTGAGTCATTGGATCCAGGATGAAGAAATCGAACGGCCACAAATCGCCCTGAAAGTCTATTATTTGGGCTGACACGGCCTGTGACACGTCCATGTCACAGGCCTTGTACTGCAAGCGGTACACGAACCTACTCATCCAGACAAGAACACAGGATGAGACAAGCCCGTTTCAGTAGGTATACGCCCGTGTTGAGGGGCATGTCCCTCAAATGGCACATGATCAACATTCCCGAAAAGGACACGGCTGGGGCACACACCCGTGTCCTTAGCCGTGTGCAAAACACACCCCTGTGATACGCCCGTGGCATAGGCCATATAAAACACTTAATTCCGCCCATTCAGAGCAAGACATGACCTCAGACACGCCCGTGTCCCTAGATGTGTCACCTCTCGACGATCGTCGACAGAAAAATGTCGAAAACTCGAATCGACGCTCATAGTAAAGTACATGCCCTGGGACATGCCCGTGTCCCAGGCTGTGTGCCACTGGACACACCCTGGGACATGCCCGTGTCCTAGGCCGTGTCACCCATCCTGAACTCCAATTTTGAATTTTGGGTGTTACGCTAGACTTAAGTTAAAAATTATTATTAGTTATAGTAAGGCGAACGATGCTTGATTCTGTTCCATCTAGATTCGACCGTGCATAATTGGACACAGTCCTATGCACAGCTTCCTCCACGGGGGTTCTTCCATTCTTAAAGTATAAAATGACTCGGAATCCTCAACCGGTATTTGGAGAGTAGGGCCTTGAAATGGTGATTTCTCCGAAGAGTACGCTCAATTTCGTGGTCCAAGTCAAAAAAACTGACGGACTCCCGCGGGTCATGCACTAAAAGAAGAGACAAAAAAAACAAGGAAAAGAGGTACTAAAATTTTAGAAATAGATTTTTTATATTTTGACTCCCGAACGTCCTAAGGGCTACCCGATGAAGGGTTCGCAAGATACTGGACAAGGTAGTGGTATTTAAGAATCTTTGCCCTTTTCAAGAGAGTTAGGTGGTGTAGAAAAATTGTGATGTGGGTTTCTATTAAGAGCATTAATATGTTTTTTTTGTAATTTTTAAGAAAGAGGGTGAGAAAGAGAAATGATAAAAGTAATAGGTTCGAGTTTTCAAATTATCATCAAAAGTTGCTCCCCGACAACGACGCCAAAAACTTGGTGTCTACTAATCAAGAAGAGAATAAAAACTGAACTAGTAATCCAACTAGGCAAGTATACCTATTGAATTGTAGCTAGGTGACACAAGTGTCGAATTAAAATCCGGGAACTGTTGAGTAATCTTACTTACGCGAAAACTATTATCTTATTGAAGGATGGTTTTAGGGTTTAAGAGAAAGCTAATTGCGATTAAGAAAAGGAATATTGCGCTAAAAGGAGAACTACTTGTAGTAAAATAAATAGCTATTAAAAGCGATTACAACAAAGGGTTGAAACGATGAAATGGAAAAGCACTCGATCGAGAATTACCTCGGCAAAAATTGATTAAAAATGCGATAATAAACCTAAACTTAATAGGGTAAAGGTCCTTAATCATGGAGGTTCCTAAAGCTTGAACACGCTTCTCTTGAAGTCATGCCAAACTTAGTTTAGGATGGTCTGACCAAACTCTAATCCAAATCGGAGACCTAAAGCTTGCTTTATGCGGTGAACCCCACTATTGGATTTCACTCCAATCCCGCAGATTTAACGTCTGCCTCTCTCGAGGGGTGCGTGCAACTCTCTTTACTCTTGAGTGTTCAATTCAAACTACGAGCCTCTCGTCTAGCTAAGAGTGAAAACAAAGATGGAAATTATATATCGATGGTATAACTCCAAACATTAATAATCAAGAGTAAATCGAAGGCCTAAACCCTAAAAAGAAAAAGTAAACTTAAAGCATCATAACTTAATCAACTCGATCCTCGGAACATCAAGATCGAGTATAAGGAGGATTAGTAAATCATGGAGAAGTGGAGGAAGAGAGATGGGTAGAAGAACATTAAGAAATCAAAGAGAAGGTGCACTTTTTTTAAAGCTAAAAGAGAACTACAACTTGGAAATAAAAGACTACACTTGCATGGAAATGAAAAACTTAGGCTAGCATACATTAAGCTAGTAAAGCAAATACAAAAGCTATTATAAAAGGGGTACACTAAGCTAGAATTTAGAAAAGCTTAAAATGAGAAAGAGAGGAAGAGAATGAAAAACACTAAGAAATAAAAGGGTAGCACTGCCCCTCTCAACCCAAAACTTCCCTGGAGACAAGGGGGAACCACTGAATTTATAAAAATTCTCACGGGTTGGTCACGCCCCCTGTCACGCCCCGGGAGGGCATGTTAGTGGGGCATGTCAGGTACTGAGTTGACCTCGGGTGCTGGATTCTGGTGGGAATGATGATTGCTTCTGTACAGCGGTGGACACGCCCGTGTAGTGGGGGCGTGTAAGGCACGTCACGTCAAAATAATTTCTTGGAAATCCATCAGACGTCGAAAAAGGTGGTACATGCCCGGAGACACGCCCGTATAGGGGGGTGTGTCAGTACTGTTGACGTGTAGCAATGGAATATCTTTAAATGTTGTAGCAGGCTTCGGGATAATGGTGACACGCCCTGTGACACGCCAAGGGAGGGCGTGTTAGGGGGGCGTGTCAAGTATTTTCTCGGTATCTGGCTTCTGGCATCAAACATCCTCGGGATCGGGTTACATGCCCTGTGACACGACCAGGGAGGTCGTGCCAGGGGGGCATGTCAGGTAATTTCGGCCGAAAGCAGTGGAAACCTGCAAAAAAAGAAGAAAACATTAGTGGACATAATATATACAAAAGGAGGTCAATATATAAGTTTACAAGACATGATTCATGTATTGAAAACCAGAAAATACTCTTAATTGTTTAGACTACACAATGTACTATCAAATTCCCCCAAGCTTAAGCTTTGTTTATCCCCAAGCAAAGATATAAAAACTAGCTAACCATAAAAAGACAACTAATCAAAAATTTCTAATTATACTTACACGAGTACTATGCGAAATTCTAAGTAGGGAGAAGCTGAAATGTAAATAAAAAACAATTACGTAAACATGGTTTAACAATTTATAAGCCTTACTAACGAAAATGAATCATCCAAAATTTTACCAAAATTCTTTAGATAAATTTAAACAAAGCAACGAAATGAAAAACACATTGAGTTGTTACTAGATCCAAGGGACATATTATAACTATATCAATCAAATAACAAAAATCTAAATTTAAATCCAAAACTTTACTAATCTACTTTTCTTCTTTACTTAGCTAATATAAAAGTTCAGAAGCATGAATCAAAAGGACTTATTATGACCGAAACATTTGGTTTAGGATTATGATTAGGAGTCGAATTAAAAGATAAACAAGGAGGCTTTAAAATCTCACTAAACCAAAATAAAGAGTTTCAAAAAATTTCATCATAAATATAATTTTTTTTTTCTTTTTTCTTTTCCATTTTTTCTTTTCAAAACAAAGGCAATAATTAATTTTTCTTTTCCGTTTAAATTGGCCAAACAAAAGTAAACACTTCTTTTGAAAACAAAAATGGCCTAAATCATTTTCATGTTTCTAAATTTATCTAAAGCATAGTTTTGAAAAATTTCAAAAAGCAAGTCCTATATAATAAAAGAAGATTAATGAAATTATATTGAAAATAGAAATAATAGGCGACTTGGATCATTCACATCTACTACGCTAATCAAATGTTTACATTGCAAAAATTATCCAAAAACGAAAAAGAAAATAGTGGATGAAAGATTTTCGAGAATTTAAAGAAAATAAAGAACGAAAACCATAATACAAATCCGAGTTTTTAGAAAAACGTTTCACATTAACATTCTACCGTGAAGTAGAAACACAGTATGGCCAATATTTTACTTGTGAAATATAATAAAAAGAATTTATTTGAAAGATCATAATTAGCTAAGTTATTATAGGGAGTATTGAGAAAAACAAAACAAAAAGCAAGCGGTACTATTGAAATACCAAAATCTATTTAAACAATTAAAGTAAAAAACAAATAGTATATAAATATATTTTTTTTTTGGATTTTTAGTTTATTCATTTTTTTTGGATTTTTAAGATATATATAAAAAAACTTTTTTCTTTTTTTTTTATTTTGATTTTTTTTAAAGGAAATAAAATAAAGATGAGAGAAGGAGGAAATCCTCCCCCAATCTTAAAATGGACATTTTCCTCAATGGAGAATTGAGGGGAAGGAAAGTGAGAAATTAAAATAGAAATGAAAGTACAAAATTGAAAAACAGGTCCTTCCCAGAATATATGCATCGCGAATGTTGAGTGATGCCGCTCCCCCATGCTTGCGCTTTGGATCTTCATGAAATGCCTTCTTTGGACTTCATGATGGATTCAGCAGCGTTGGAGCAGGCGATCGTAGAAGCTTCAGCTTGTCGGACCTATCCTGGGTAAAAAGTGTAAAATAAAGAAAACAGATAAATAACTTGGGTTGCCTCCCAAGAGCGTCATTTGTTTAAAAGGTCGTTTGAGCTCGACGCAACAAAATAATATTGTCCAAACGATTATTTGTCCAAAATAATAATTAAATTTTAATAAAAATAAATAGTCTTAAGTTTCTCACAGTTCGTGTAGAAGAAACTTTATATTGTTTGGACTGACATCATCATCACCAAAAAAATATATTTTAAGACGCTGCCCATTCACTTTGAAATCACCCTTATCAGGGTGTGAAATTAAAACAGTATCATACGGAAAAACTTGTTTAATAAAAAATGGTACAGACCATCGTGACTTTAGCTTGCCCAGAAATAAACGAAATCGTGTATTATAAAGAAGAACTTTGTCGCCTAGCTTAAAGGTTTTTGGGTGCCTTAAATGTTTGTCGTGAAAATGTTTCATCCGCTCTTTATAAAATTTGTTATTTTCGTATGCATAAGAGCGTCACTCGTCGAGTTCGTTAAGTTGAAATTTTTGAAAATCGCTGACAGAGTGGGGATTGAAATTTAAAAACCTTAAGGCCCAAAAAACACGGTGTTCTAATTATACGGGTAAATGGCACGATTTTCCATAAACAAACCGATACGGCGTACATCCGAGGGAGGTTGTGTATGTTGTTCGATAGGCCCATAGAGCATCGTATAATTTTGCTGAACAATATTTTTTAGAGGTGGAAATAGTCTTTTCTAAAATTCTTTTTATCTCTCGGTTGACTACTTCGACTTGTCCGTTAGTTTGGGGGTGGTAGGCAGTTGAAAGCTTATGTGTAACGCCGTATTTCATAAGAATTTTTGAAAACTACGCATCACAAAAATGTGAACCCCTATCGCTAACGACGGCTCGCGGCGTGCCGAATCAAGAAAATAATTTTTTCTAAAATGTAATTACGACTCGGGCATCGTTAGTAGGAAGAGCTTGGGCTTCAGCCCATCGCGAAACATAATCTACAACAACTAAAATGTATTTATTCCCGAGGCTAGAAGGAAGAGGGACAACAAAATCAATTCCCCAGAGGTCGAAAACTTTGCACGTGTGGAACTAATATTGCGGCATTTCATTTTATTGTAAATATTTCCCGACCGTTGGCAACTATCACACCAACTCACAAAGGCTTGCGCATTTTTAAACAGGCTAGGCAAGTAAAAACCGATGCAAAGCACTTTGTGGGCGGTACGAGCAGCTTGATAGTGACCACCAATTTGTCCTTCAGGCAAATGTTTTAAAATATCTAATCCTTCGTCAAAAGAGACACATCTCCTTATAAAATGGTCCGCAAAGATTCGGAAAAGATGCGGGCCCTCCCAAAAATAGTTCTTCAACTCAGAAAAGAATTTGTTCTTTTGCTGAGAAGAGAACTCTTTTGGGAGGACACGAGCCACTAAATTAGTAGCTATGCGTGCAAACCAAGGAGAAGGGGATGTCTTAATTAAAAGCAGCTTCTCATCGGGGAAGAAATCATTAAAAGATTTTTCATCTAATTTTTCTATATACGGATTATCTAATTATGAGAGATGGTCGGCAGCCATATTCTCGGCTCCTCGCTTATCACGGATTTCTAAGTCAAACTCATGGAGGAGTAAGACCATGCAAATCAGGCGCGGCTTAGCATCCGTCATAGCAAGAAGATACTTGAGGGCCGAGTGGTCCGTAAAAACAATAATTTTTGAAAGCGTAATATATGGATGGAATTTATCAAAAGAGAAAACAATAGCTAGGAGCTCCTTCCTTGTCGTGGTGTAGTTTTCTTGTGCAGATGTAAGTTTTTTACTTGCGTAATAAATGGAGTGGAAGTTTTTAGATATTCGTTGACCTAATACGGCTCCTACCGTGAAACTACTAGCATCGCACATAATTTCAAAGGGAAGGTCCCATACAGGAGCTATCATAATAGGGCATTAACTAACATTTCTTTTATTAATTCAAAGGCAGATAGACAAAGGTCATCAAAAATAAACGGGGCATCTTTTTCCAGAAGATGTGTAAGGGGTTTGGTTATTTTGGAAAAGTCTTTTATGAAGCGGCAGTAGAAGCCAGTGTATACTAGGAAACTTCTTATAGCTTTCACGTTCGTAGGCTGCGGCAGCTTCTCTATAACTTCTATCTTGTCTATATAAACTACAATTCCTCTCGTAGAAATCTTATCACCCAAAACAAACCCTTCCCTTACCATAAAATGGAATTTTTTAAAATTTAGGGCAAGGTTAGTTTTTTCGCATCTTTCTAAGACTTTTTCTAGGTTATCTAAACAACTATAAAAGGCATTACCGAACACGGAGAAATTATCCATGAATACCTGCAAAATGCTTTCTACGTACTTGTTGAAGATAGCGAGCATACATTGCTGGAATGCAGCTAGTGCATTGCATAATCGAGACGGCATTCTTCGGTAAGCGAAGGTGATGAAGGGACAAGTAATGTAGTTTTCTCTTGGTCCTCGGGAGAGATGGGGATTTGAAAATACCCCGAGAGGCCGTCGAGAAAATAGTAAAAGCTATGCCCAGATAATTGCTCTAAAATTTGATCGATGAACTGTAAGGGAAAGTGGTCCTTGTGGGTGGCGTCATTTAACTTACGATAGTTAATACAAATTCTCCACCCCATTACCATCCGTGTCGGGATTAAATCGTTATTTTAATTTACAACTACAGTTATCCCTCCCTTTTTCGGCAATACCTAAATAGGGCTAACCAACTTACTATCTGAAATAGGATAGATAATTCCTGCATCTAACAGTTTCCTAACCTTGCCCTTTAAGACATCTTTCATGTTCGGATTTATACGGCGCTGAGGTTGGATAAAGTTACGTGAATTATCTTACATTATAATTTTGTGGGTGAAGAAAGATGGGCTTATGCCCTTGATATCAGAAATCTGCCAGGTGTCACAACCCGCATTTTATCGGAATTAAAGAATTATTAGAGTATGAGACAACACGCGTCAAGATGCCACGTCAAGCAGGGGATAACTGCTGACGCTCAGGCAAAACCATTTACTATACTTATGAAAGAAATTCATGAGATTAATGATTTGAAAATCAGTTATATTTAGAGACACATCTCCTAATCCACAGTTAAAAACTATACTTAAGCGCTTTGGGAAAATACTTTATTTAGGTTTGACATTCTAAGAAGTGCATAAGAGCCCTAAGAGGACCACTTATGCTATACAAGACTCTACATTTAATTTATATTATATATAGGAAAACGATCTTTATACGCTTCTTGGAAAATAATGATTTACTTTTATAAATCATGTTGATCATGCATAAAATTACAATATTAGTTGTAGTTTCAAAATAACTAGCAACCTACCATAAATCCTCCTCAGAGCAAGTAGACTATCTCCAGAAAATGGTAGCAGCAAAAGTAATATATCTAGTACAAGGGTAAAAACTACCAGTGGGCGCCAACAACCTGACACGAACCCACTAACAAATATGTATGTCTGTAAGAAAAGTACAGAAAAAGTACCTCACTAACAAGCAACAGAACCTCCAAGGTCAAAGAGACCACCAACAACACCACCGCAACCTAGCCACGAAACTGGCTACTCCTATAAACCTGAGGCATTCAAAAGAAGAAAGAAAACCTAAGCAAGAAAAACAAGAAAGAACTGCATGAAATTATCAACCAGGGGGAGGGGGGTAAGTGAAAGAGGAAAACACACAGCAGTAAAAGTCACAACTTTCCCAAGGCAAGACAATAAGGAATGCACTACTTGTGAGGAATTAGCATCAACCCTGCCCAAAAACTACATCCTGCAGGGTCTACTAGTCTTCCAAGAGCCCAAAATGCTGCAATCTACCAAGGAAGAAACACCTAACACCCTATGCTGTGGGAGATGGTAGTAGCAAAAACAAATAACATGGATCCGGGTTGGAGGCAAACTTAGTCCCCCAACCTCAATTTCAAAGCCAACAAGCTCAAGGGTCTACATGTGAAAGCACAAGGGACCTTCCACCCCTTGCCCTGCCCGTGCCTGGAGCAAGATAGAAGAATAAGGGTGGCCTTGGCTAAATTACACAACACCTCCCCCCATGAAGAGCTTCAAACCACCACTACTAACCACGACCCACAATTCGGCCTTTAGGAAAGAAAAACATGGCCGACAAAGAAACTACAAATATAATCAAGGAATTCACTCGGGTACGAAAATCGAGGTAAGGGAAATAGTGTTGAAATCACTCAACATGGCTTGGCGTTGAGTGGGACCCACTCAACGCCTAACAAGTACTTGGCGTTGAGTGAGTTAGCGTCACTCCGTGCCAGAACAACCATGGCATTGAGTGTGAATCACTCACTCAATGCCCTCCGCAAGAACAGCTCTGGCGTTGAGTGAGCTATCCTCACTCAACGCCAAAACAGCCATTGCGTTGAGTGAGGTCCACTCCCTCAATGCCTTCAGCAAAAGAGGCAGTGGCGTTGAGTGAGCTAACCTCACTAAACGCCAAAACAGCTATGGCGTTGAGTGAGGTCCACTCCCTCAACGCCTTTAGGAAAACCACAAAACCCAACAATGGCGTTGAGTGAGTCCACCTCCCTCAACGCCAAAATAGCTTTGGCATTGAGTGAGGTCAACTCACTCTACGCCAAAGTTAATTCCCGCAGGACAATCCAAAACCATCGCTAACAAGAGGAAGTCGGCGGGAATGAAGACTGATTCTCGCCGAATCGGCTGGAATGCAGGATGATTCTCGCCGAAGTGGTTGGAATACAGGATGATTCTCGCCGATCGGCGGGAATCCAGAATGATTCTCGCCGAATCGGTGGGAATCAAGGATGATTCTCTCCGATCGGTGGGAATCACTTACGTTACACGTCGAAATCGGCGGGAATCACTTGGTGATTCCCGTCAATTTTTACTTAGACGAAAGTTCTCACTCAATCACCCCACCACTCAGCCGCAAAGAACAAACCAAACTATGGCTTTGAGTGTGTCCACCACACTAAACGCCAAGTCTGGGCGGCTTTTGGCTTTGAGTGTGTGCACCACACTCAACACCAAAACCCGAGAGTCTACCAAGACTGGTTCTAACCAGAGCCCTACCACAACAAACTTCCTCACTCTCTCTCGGCTCCACCTGCCAAAGCACCCAACTAGAACTACAAATCTGGAGTCTAAATAATGAACACAACTAGCAGGTTGAGCAAACAGCATAAGGAGGGGGCTCATAGGAGAATCTAAGCCCTAAATTTAGCAAGGTAAAGGAGAACTTGCTTGGTATCTACCTTAAGGCTAGCCGGGAAATATTCCAGAATTCAAAAGAACAACAATGGCAAGGGCAAGAATACCACTTGCCTCGATTTCCGCCGAAGCTTGGATGACTCTTCCTCCTCTTCACTCGGCACTAGCAGCAGCAGCACCTAAAAGCACCTAACAAGCAACACACACTTAAATGGCGGAAATCCACAATACCCGAAAATCCAAGTCTCCTAAAACGCCACGAAAATCGAATCTCTTACCATCGAAACGTAGATCTGAGCGAGAGCAAGCCAACGCCGCTTTCGGAAATGAATTCCGTCCACAAAAGCTCCCAAAATCGCCAGCCAAAGGCTAGGGCAGTCTGTCGTTTCCACCTATGCTTTCCGCGAACTGGAGCAGCGGTTATAGGTTTCGGGAAGGAGGAAAGAGTGGGTCCGTCACTCCAAGTAAAGCTTTATAAATAAGCCTTACCACGCCTGTTCAGCCTAACCGTCTCCATAGCCATCGATTCACTTAAACTAAGAGGGTTTCTAATTAGTCTTTACTAATGGCACACCCAAAACGACACGAAAACCGAACTACCTCGGAATTCGACAAAATTCGCACCGTAGCTAAATACCCACGCTACGAACACATCGGCGAAGTCGAAATTAACTTTCGACGAACAAGACTCGAGTTATACACACCTAAAGCCAAAACACAAGCATCCCTAAAGAGGCAACATCGGGTCACAAAAAACGACTCGGCTTGCTAGGGAGACCTTGCCCATAGGCTACAAAATAGGCCACTCAGTTCTAAGGAGCTAAAACACACTCCATAAATGGCACAAGCCACGAAAATGCGTCACCGTAACGTCAAATGAGAATAAAATAGTCGCAGAAAAATCGATGACGTTACAGTCACTCCCCCTAAAAGAAAGTTTCGTCCCGAAACTTTACGCACAGCACTTCTACTATAGAAGGAAAAAGTAACAAACAGGAGTTACAAGAAGGGAAACATACCGATCAAATCAGGGAAACAGGTGAGGGTAAGCCTTCCTTAAGGCCGACTCTAGCTCCCAAGTCGCGCTCTCCAAATCCTGATTCTTCCATAGAACTTTCACCATCGGAATGGACTTCTTTCGCCGCACCCATTCCTGAGTATCCAAAATACGGACTGGCACTTCAACAAAAGAGAGGTTGGGCTCCAACTTGGGCACAACGTCCAAGACTTGCCCACTGCTGTGCACACACTTCCGCAATTGGCTTACATGGAAAAAATTATGAACACCTGGGAAGTTTGCTGGCAAATCCAACCTGTAAGCTGACACGCCAATCCGCTCCATAATCTTAAACGGGCCCACATACCTCGGGTCCAATTTCTGATTCTTACCAAACCTCTTTATACCCACCATCGGGGAAACCTTAAGAAATACAAGGTCCCCTATAGAAAACTCCAAGGCAGACCTACGCCGATTGGCGTTCTTCTCGTACCTCTCCTGAGCTATATGAAGCTTTTCTCGAATAAGCTTCACCGCGACTTCCATTTCCTCAAGCGCATCAGGACCCAACAAAGGCCTCTCACCAGACTCAGCCCAAAACAACGGAGTTCTGCAGCATCTCCCATACAAGGATGTGAACGGAGCCATATACAAGCTCTCCTGATAATTATTGTTGTATGCAAATTCCATAAGTTGCAGCCGCTCGTCCCACACTCCACCGTGGTATAAAATGTTGCATCAGATCATATCCTCAACTATCTGGTTCACCCGCTCCGTCTGCCCATTGGTCTGTGGGTGGTAAGCAGTTGAATAGCTTAGATCGGTACCCAAACCCTCCTGCAGACTCTTCCAAAAGCGAGAAGTAAACCGGGAATCTCGATCAGAAATGATGCTAACCAGCACACCGTGCAGTCAGATGACTTCATTCAAGTACAACTGCGCTATCGTCTTCATCGGGTAATCAATCTTATATGGCACAAAGTGAGCACACTTCGTTAGTCTATCCACTATGACCCAAACAGAATCAAACCCCCTTGGGGATTTCGGTAAGCCCGTGATGAAATCCATAGATATACTTTCCCACTTCCAAGTCGGGATCTCTAACGAAGTTAACTTGCCACCAGGCCTTCCATGATCGGCCTTCACACGCTTGCAAGTGTGGCACTCCGCAACAAATCGGGCTATATCGTCTTTCATGCCATACCACCAGGAAATTTTCTTTCGGTCACGATACATCTTTGTAGATCCTGGATGGTAGGCAACGCTGGATCCATGAGCCTCTCTGCAAACCATACCCCTAATATCCCCAACCACGGGGATGCAAAATCTGTCGCGGTACTTCAAAGTTCCCGCATCATCGATGGAATAATCCTGCAACTCTCCTCTCTCAGTCCTGGAGAATAAGTGTAGAAGATCCGGTTCGTCCTTCTGGTGCAGTCTTGTCAAAGAAATCCAAGACGGCTCTGCCACTGACAAACTACTCCGCAAGCCACAGTATCCCACTGATATATCCATAAGGAGGAACTCCTCAACTAAACGATCGATGGTGAGATTAAAGATCTTTCACGTCTTACGGCTCAGGGCGTCGGCAACTACATTGGCCTTGCCTGGATGATACTGGATCTCTACGTCATAATCTGCCACATACTCTAGCCACCGACGCTGGCGCAGATTTAACTCCTTCTGCGTGAACAGGTACTTCAGGCTCTTATGGTCGGTGAAGATCTTGTACTTAGCTCCATAAAGTAGGTGTCTCCACAGCTTCAACGCATAAATAACCGCTGCGAACTCGAGGTCATGCGTAGGATAATTCTTCTCATGAGTCTTCAGTTACCTTGACCCATAGGCAATCACCTTACCAACCTGCATTAATACGCATCCCAGACCTACATGCGAAGCATCCATGTATACATCATAATCCACACCCTCAGTAGGCAGGGTCAGAACGGGAGCAGTCCACAATCTCCTCTTTAACTCCAGGAAGGCTTCTTCACACTTCTCGCTCCAAACAAAAGCAACGTTCTTCTAAGTCAGCTTGGTCAAAGGTGCAGCTAGGGTAGAGAAACCCTCCACGAACCTCCTGTAGTAGCTGGCCAACCCTAGAAAGCTCCAGATCTCCTTAGGCGTGTCCGGCCTACTCCAATCCATCACTGCTGCGATCTTTTCTGGGTCGACTGAGATCCCATCCTTATTCACCACGTGGCCCAGAAACGAGACCTGAGTCAACCAAAATTCGAACTTGCTCAACTTTGCTAATAACTTGTGGTTCCTCAACTCCGATAGAACCAAGCGCAGATGCTGCTCATGCTTCTCAGCGCTATGAGAATAAAACTAACATGTCATCGATGTAGACCACCACGAACTTATCTAGGAAATCCTTGAACACCCGATTCATCATATCCATGAATGCTGATGGTGCGTTTGTCAACCCAAACGACATCACTAAGAACTCAAAATGTCCATGCCTCGATCTAAACACAGTCCGTGGAATATCTGCCTCACGGATCCTAAGCTGATGATAGCCTGAATGAAGATCAATCTTTGGGAAGACCGTAGTACCGCGCAACTGGTCAAATAAGTCATCGATCCTCGGCAGAGGGTTCCTGTTCTTAATTGTGACTTTGTTTAGCTCCCTATAGTCGATGCAAAGCCGCATTGACCCATCTTTCTTCTTCACATATAGAACAGGAGCACCCCAAGGCGACGAACTCTGCTTGATAAACCCTTTCGCCAACAACTCATCTAACTGGACTCGCAACTCCTCTAGATCTCGAGGGGCCATCCGGTACGGCGCCTTAGCAATAGGACGCGTACCCGGCTCCAAATCGAACAGAAACTCAACATCCCGCTCCGGAGGAAGAGCAGGAAGGTCATCAGGAAAAACATCGATGAAATCACGAACAGCTTGAATCTCCTCTAAGCGCAGTACACTAACAGCGATCCAAACCACCGAGACCAGACAAGCAAAACTATCCGAAAGAAAAAGCTTCTGAGCACATATCGCAGAGATGACAGGAGAATCCTGGCTCAGATCTTCATACACGCTTTCGGGCTGACCGTCGTCCCTGATGAAGTCCAAGCGCTTCCCTTTGCACTGAATGACTGCATCATACCTAGACAGCTAGTCCATGCCCAAAATAGCATCGAAGTCCTCCAGATCAATCATCTTCAGGTCTGCCTTCTCAAGGAAGTCCCCAACAAAACAGGGCAATCTAACATGCCCAAATCTCACAACAAAGATTCACCTTTGGGGAACTTGACACGAAAGGTATCCCGAACTCGATCTAAAGTCAACCGATGTTGCTCTACAAAGGCTCTAGCCACGAACGAGTGGGTAGCGCCGAAGTCAAACAGAACACGCGCTCAGCGGTTCTTCACCTTAAACTTCCCTATAGGAACATATATAACTAAGGAACTACCACAACAATACTACAAACATTCTAGCAAGACAAGAACAAAACATTCAGGCTGGAAAGACAACTAACCTGAGATGACCTGAGTCGAAGCTTGAGCCTCCTCGAAAGAGATCACGTTCAGCTTTCCCTTTCTTTCGTCCACATGCTGATGTGGAGGTAATGCCTGCGGAGGAACTGCAAGAAGACCAGGCTAGACCTGAGGACACCTAGACTTGATGTGTCCCTTCTGCCCACACTGAAAACAGACCTTATCCTTGGACTAGCACTGGGCAGCATCATGCCCGGGTCGCTTACAAATGGAACAAGAGACATCTCTCCTAGGAGCACCCTGAATCGCATGAACCTGTTCCTTCCTCTGAGTTACTGACCTCTTGAAACATCTCTCGACAGGGTGGCCTGACAGGCCACAGAAATTGCACACCACTTTGCTCTTCTTTCCCGAAGCTGCATCAGGTACCTGGGGTTTCTTTTCCTCCACTGACTTCCTTTTGTCCTTCCTCATTTGCTGGCCTCTGGTCTTCGCAGTCTCAATAGCCTCCACCTTGAGAGAAGCCTCCACTTCTCCTGCATAATTCTCTAACCCATAAGCACTAGTCAACTGATGCACCTCGCTCTTCAAACCATCGAGAAATCATTTAACTCGATCAGCCTCAATGCTGACCAATCCAGGGGCAAAACGGCTCAACTTGCTAAACTCTATCTCATACTCACCCACCGTGAGTTGCCTTTGCTTCAGATGGAGGAAGTCGTTTATGAGGTAGTCACGCTCGACCGAGGGTAAGAACTTCCTCAACAGCATCTCCTTGAACACCTCCCAAGAGCATCCAACTACCAAGCTCTCCTTCTCTCTCAGCCACCAATTCTTAGCCAAACCTTTAAGCTGATAGGCGGCTAACATCACCCTCTGATCATCTGTAATCCCTTAGTATGAGAACATCTCCTCCATGGAGATCAGCCAGTCGTCTATCACCATGAAATCTGCCTTCCCGTCATAAGTGGGATGGCTCAGCCTCTGAAACTGCGAGATGAAGGCCATCTCTGCTGGCACCACCACAGGAGGTCTTAAGGGTGCAGGAGGGGGAGGAACAGCAATCCCCCCTGCAGGGCCTTGCACTCCCTGAGTCTGTCCTACCACAACTGCTACCAAAGACTGGATCTTGGCTCGCGCCTCCACCAACTGCCTGCTTAAGGAATCGCTACTCTGCCGCAATCTTTCGATCACAGCATCATTATGCACTCCCGATGACTCACCCTCAGACAGGGGAGTCGATCTAGTCGAAGGACGTCTCGTCATCCTAAAGCCATAGCAACACTAGTTAGATCCTAGTACAATGGCTAGACCCAACTACAAGTACAGACAATACATATATAGATATGAACTTAAAGCTGCTAAACTTGCTCTGGGAGTTTATATTATTACAAAAATTGATGTTATGTCCTAACATAGGATGGTTAACCCCCACCATACTAATTCTTGTGCCTAGGTCGGGAATGCATGAGTTTATATTATTTTTTACTCGAAAACTTATGTGTGGAGATATGTCATCCTGCCAGTCTTTAGCTTGGCACGTCGTGCTTATGAAATGTTATGCTATGCATGTTTGTGCTATGCATTCTAAAAAGGCCCTAATGCATGTTATGAGTGGCGTATGCATGAAAATGTTATGCATCCCATACTACATAACCTTCACATGCAACAAAAAAGAAAATGTGCTAGTCGCAGCCATGTGGTGAGGTTATGCATCCCATACTACATAACCCTCACATGTTGCCCCTATGGTGGATCCATATACAAACACATATTATGCATCCCATACTACATAATATTCCCTGTATACTTTATGTTATGCTATGAGTGTAATGTTCGTGCTTTTGCCAAGACGTGCTGATGACATATCGGTGTGTGAATGACATAATGCTGAACTATTAATGCAATCAAAAGGGTAGGTTGCCCGACTAACTTGTCCGGCAACCTCCCTTTGATACCAACTGTCACAACCCGCATTTTCTCCGAAGTAAAGAATTATCAAAGTATGAGAAAACACGCGTCATGATGCCACGTCAAGCAGGGGATAACTGCTGACGCTCAGGCAAAACCATTTACTATACTTATGAAAGAAATTCATGAGATTAATGATTTGAAAATCAGTTATATTTAGAGGCCGTATCCCTCGGCTCAGTGGATCACCTAATCCACAGTTAAAAACTATACTTAAGCGCTTTGGGAAAATACTTTATTTAGGTTTGACATTCTAAGAAGTGCATAAGAGCCCTAAGAGGACCACTTATGCTATACAAGACTCTACATTTAATTTATATTATATATAGGAAAACGATCTTTATACGTTGCTTGGAAAATAATGATTTACTTTTATAAATCATGTTGATCATGCATAAATTTACAATATTAGTTGTAGTTTCAAAATAACTAGCAACCTACCATAAATCCTCCCCAGAGTAAGTAGACTATCTCCAGAAAATGGTAGCAGCAAAAGTAATATATCTAGTACAAGGGTAAAAACTACCAGTGGGCGCCAACAACCTGACACGAACCCACTAACAAATATGTATGTCTGTAAGAAAAGTACAGAAAAAGTACCTCACTAACAAGCAACAGAACCTCCAAGGTCAAAGAGACCACCAGCAACACCACCGCAACCTAGCCACGAAACTGGCTACTCCTATAAACCTGAGGCATTCAATAGAAGAAAGAAAACCTAAGCAAGAAAAACAAGAAAGAACTGCATGAAATTATCAACCAGGGGGAGGGGGGTAAGTGAAAGAGGAAAACACACAGCAGTAAAAGTCACAACTTTCCCAAGGCAAGACAACAAGGAATGCACTACTTGTGAGGAATTAGCATCAACCCTGCCCAAAAACTACATCCTATAGGGTCTACTAGGCTTCCAAGAGCCCAAAATGCTGCAATCTACCAAGGAAGAAACACCTAACACCCTATGCTGTGGGAGATGGTAGTAGCAAAAACAAATAACATGGATCCGGGTTGGAGGCAAACTTAGTCCCCCAACCTCAATTTCAAAGCCAACAAGCTCAAGGGTCTACATGTGAAAGCACAAGGGACCTTCCACCCCTTGCCCTGCCCGTGCCTGGAGCAAGATAGAAGAATAAGGGTGGCCTTGGCTAAATTACACAACACCTCCCCCCATGAAGAGCTTCAAACCACCACTACTAACCACGACCCACAATTCGGCCTTTAGGAAAGAAAAACATGGCCGACAAAGAAACTACAAATATAATCAAGGAATTCACTCGGGTACGAAAATCGAGGTAAGGGAAATAGTGTTGAAATCACTCAACACGGCTTGGCGTTGAGTGGGACCCACTCAACGCCTAACCAGTACTTGGCGTTGAGTGAGTTAGCGTCACTCCGTGCCAGAACAACCATGGCATTGAGTGTGAATCACTCACTCAACGCCCTCCGCAAGAATAGCTCTGGCGTTGAGTGAGCTATCCTCACTCAACGCCAAAACAGCCATTGCGTTGAGTGAGGTCCACTCCCTCAATGCCTTCAGCAAAAGAGGCAGTGGCGTTGAGTGAGCTAACCTCACTAAACGACAAAGCAGCTATGGCGTTGAGTGAGGTCCACTCCCTCAACGCCTTTAGGAAAACCACAAAACCCAACAATGGCGTTGAGTGAGTCCACCTCCCTCAACGCCAAAATAGCTTTGGCGTTGAGTGAGGTCAACTCACTCTATGCCAAAGTTCATTCCCGCAGGACAACCCTAAACCATCGCTAACAAGAGGAGCTCGGCGGGAATGCCGACTGATTCTCGCCGAATCGGAGAGAATGCAGGATGATTCTCGCCGAATCGGCGAGAATCCAGGATGATTCTCGCTGATCGGCGGGAATCCAGAATGATTCTCGCCGAATCGGCGGGAATCAAGGATGATTCTCGCCGATCGGTGGGAATCACTGACTTTACACGTTGAAATCGGCGGGAATCAAGGATGATTCTCACCGATCGGTGGGAATCACTGACTTTACACGTTGAAATTTGCGGGAATCACTTGGTGATTCCCGTTGATTTTGACTTAGACGAAAATTCTCACTCAATAACCCCACCACTCAGCCACAAAGCACAAACCAAACTATGGCTTTGAGTGTGTCCACCACACTCAACGCCAAGTCCGGGCGACTTTTGGCTTTGAGTGTGTGCACGACACTCAACACCAAAACCCGAGAGTCTACCAAGACTGGTTCTAACCAGAGCCCTACCACAACAAACTTCCTCACTCTCTCTCTCTCGGCTCCACCCACCAAAGCACCCAACTAGAACTACAAATCTGGAGTCTAAATAATGAACACAACTTGTTGGTTGAGAAAACAGCACAAGGAGGCGGCTCATAGGAGAATCTAGGCCCTAAATTTAGCAAGATAAAAGAGAACATGCTTGGTTTCTACCCTAAGGCTAACCGGGAAATATTCCAGAATTCAAAAGAACAACAATGGCAAGGGCAAGAATACCACTTGCCTCGATTTTCGGCGAAGCTTGAACGACTTTCCCTCCTCTTCACTCGGCACTAGCAGCAGCAGCACCTAAAAGCACCTAACAAGCAACACACACTTAAATGGCGGAAATCCACAAGACTCGAAAATCCAAGTCTCCTAAAATGCCACGAAAATTGAATCTCTTATTGTCGAAATGTAGATCTAAGCGAGAGCAAGCCAACGCCGCTTTTGGAAACGAATTCCGTCCACGAAAGCTCCCGAAATCACCGGCCGAAGGATTGGGCAGTCCATCGTTTCCGCCTCTGCTTTCTGCGAACTGGAGCAGCGGTTATAGGTTTCGAGAAGGAGGAAAGAGTGTGTCTGCCACTCCAAGTAAAGCTTTATTAATAAGCCTTACCATGCCTGTTCAGCCTAACCGTCTCCCAAGCCACTGGTTCACTTAAACTAAGAAGGTTTCTAATTATTCTTTACTAATTGCACACCCAAAACGACACAAAAACCGAACTACCTCGGAATTCGACGAAATTTGCACCGTAGCTAAATACCCATGCTACGAACACATCGAAGAAGTCGAAATTAACTTTCGACGAACAGAACTCGAAATATACCCACCTAAAGCCAAAACACAAGCATCCCCCAAGAGGCCATACTGGGTCACCCAAAACGACTCGGCTTGCTAGGGAGACCTTGCCCATAGGTTACAAAATAGGCCACTCAGTTCTAAGGAGCTAAACCACACTCTACAAATGGCACAAGCCACGAAAACGCATCACCGTAACGTCAAACGAGAATAAAATAGTCGCATAAAAATCGAGGGCGTTACACAAGGCGATGGCTCGGCGATGTTTCTGTAAAACTAGAAGGATTTTATCAATTTGTCCTTCAGTCAGGTAGGCCGAAACAATTACCAGTAGCTTGGAGTTTTTTTCGAAGAAGGAATACTTGAGATGTTCAGGTAGTTCTTTTAATTCTAGGGTAGGGGTTTCTTCATACGACGTTTAGGAAATTCTTTCTTTTTAAAAAATAATGTCTTCATTGACTTTAACTTTATACGAAAAATTGGAAAGGGTGGAGTCTGCGACCATGGCCGTTTCGTGCAGAAATTCATTTTGAAGAGTTGAAGAAAAACAAAAAATCAGAAATCTCACTTTCACATTCAGAAAGGTAATAGGAAGATTCTTCACCTAAGGCATCTAAGAAAAAACAGGAGTCGTCATTCTCTAGGTTGTTCTTCATCGAAGGGGTGATATAGAAATTTACTTCATCTTCGCCTACTAGAAGGAGGATTTTACCACTACTTACATCAATGATTGCTCGGGAGGTGGCAAGGAAGGTTCGGCCAAGGATCAGGGGAAGCACGACATCTTCTTTGATGTCCAATATGACGAAATACACTGGGAAGATTAATTTGTCTACTTTGACTAGAAAATCCTCCACTATTCCTAACGGGTACTTAACTGATCTATCGGCGAGATGGATACTCATACGCGTGGGGTTGAGGCTACCAATTCTTAACTTCTTAAAAAATTAGAAGGGCAACAGGTCTATACTTTCACCTAAGTCGGCCAATGCGTGCTTGACAAAAAGACCACCAAAGACACACGGAATAGAAAAACTACCCGTAACACTGATATTCTTTGTTAAACTATTTGTAAAGAAAGCAGAGCACTCGACATTTAACGTGATTTCCAACTAGTTCTCTAACTCTTTATTATTAGTCAGGAAGTCCTTAAGGTACTTAGCGTACTTCGACATCTGGGAAATCGCTTCATGGAAAGGTATATTTATGTGGATTTGCTTAAACATTTCAAAGATGCGGGTATACTGATCATCAAGACGTTGTTTGTTAAGTTGGTAAGGGTATGGTGGATTTGGATCATTTTTAAAAATAAGTGGTGGAGTGAGATCTTTTTCTAAAGCAGAGAGCGGAGTGATAACTTCTTTTTCAGCAGGTGGTGGAATATTCAAAACGGGAGCGGAGCATGCCTCGGGCTCTTCGCTAACCATACCAAAATATTGATTCCCGCTCTAAAGAGTTATGTCTTTGGCTTACTCTCTCATTTTGGGCTCGGTATTTGCAGGAATTGACCCTGCGGGTCGCTTAGAAATAATTTTTTGCGAGTTGTCCAACTTGATTCTCTAAACTTTAAACGGTCCCGGCTATGGTTTGTATAGTAGCGTCATTAACATTCACATGTTTTGAAAACATTTCCTCCAAACTTGGAGGTTTTGAAAAATTTTGAGGAGGTGCTGGTTGTGCAGAAAAATCATTTTGTGGCGGGGGACGCATCGCGTTCGAAGGATTACTCCACGAAAAGTTCGGTTTGTTCCGTAAAGCGGGACTATAACTTTTCGAAAATGCAAAACCCGGAGCTTGAAAATTCACAGTAGAAAAATTATTAAAAGCATTTCTAGGAATATTATTAACATAATCTAATTATTCGGGAGCAGGAGTTGCAGATTCCCAAACCTGAGGGGCGGAGGCAACAGTCATCTTCGTAATTGTTTTACTTAAAATTTCAACTTGCAGAGCTAGTTGGGAGACATTTTCTACTTCAAAGATACCTGCAGGTTTTTTTGGGTGTGACCTAGGCACATTCCACATATATGTGTTCATGGCGATGTCCTCGAAAAGCTCAAGAGCTACTTCCGGGGTTTTGTGGTTTAAGGTACCACCGAAAGCTGCGTCTGTCATTTGCTTATTATTTTGATTTAGCCCATTATAAAACGTCTGCACTTGTAACCATAAAGACAGCACATGATGGGTGCATCATCTTAAGAGTTCTTTAAATCTTTCCTAGGTTTCATACAATTTTTTAAAAGTGCATTTGTCCGAAGGAAGAAATATCATTCCTAAGTTTTGCGGTTTTTGCTGGCGGAAATTACTTCGTCAGAAATTTTTCGGTTAATTGATCCCAGGTGGTGATGCTCCCTCTTGTCAAAGTCATCAACCATTGTTTAGCTTTTGTTCTTAGGGAGAAAGGAAATAATCTTAGCCTAATTGCATCATTTGTAACACAATTGATCTTGAAGGTTTCACAAATCTCAAGAAAGCTTGATATACGCGCGATCGGATCTTCATCTTGAAGTTCGTCATATTGCACATACTGCTGTACCATTGGAAATATGCTAGGCTAAAGTTAAAAATTATTATTAGCTATAGCAGGGCGAACGATACTTGATTCTATTCCCCATAGATTTGGTCGTGCATAATAGGACATAGTCCTATGCACGGCTCCTCCATGTGGGGTTCTTCCATTCTTAAACTAGAAAATTACTCGGAATCCTCAACCGGTATTTGGAGAGTAGGGCCTTGAAATCATGATCTTCTCCGAAGAGTACGCTCAATTTCGTGTTCCAAGTCAAAAATAACCGACGGACTCCCGCGGGTCATGCACTAAAAGAAGAGACAAAAAAAGTAGGAAAAAAGGTACTAAAATATTTTTTAAATAGATTTTTTTATGTTTTAACTCCCAAACTTCCCAAGGGCTACCCAATGAAGGGTTCGCAAGGTATTAGACAAGATAGTGGTATTTAAGCAACTTTGCCCTTTTCGAGAGAGTTAGGCGGTGTAGAAAAATTATGATGTGGGTTTCTATTAAGACCGTTAATATGTTTTTTTTGGAATTTTTAATATCTAAGAAAGAGGGTGAGAAAGAGAAATGATAAAAGTAATAGGTTCGAGTTTTCAAATTATCAAGAAAAGTTGGTCCCCGGTAATGCCGCCAGAAACTTGGTGTCTAATAATCGAGAAGAGAATAAAAAACGAACTAGCAATCCAACTAGGCATGTATTCCTATCGTATTATAGCTAGGGAACACCAGTGTCATATTAAAATCCGGGAACTGTTGAGTAATCTTACTCACAAGAAAACTATTATCTTATCAAAGGATGGTTTTAATGTTTAAGAGAAAGCTAATTGTGATTAAGAAAAGAAATATTGCGCTAAAAAGAGAACTACTTGCAGTAAAATAAAGAGCTATTAAAAGCGATTAACACGAAGGGTTGAAATGATGAATTGGAAAAGCACTCGATCGAGAATCACCTCGGCAAAAGTTGATTAAAAATGCGATAACAAACCTAAGCTTAATAGGGTAAAGGTCCTTGACCGTGGAGGTTCCTAAAGCTTGAACATGCTTCTCTCGAAGTGATGCCCAACTTAGTTTAGTAAAGTCCGACCGAACTCTCATCCACATCGGAGAACTAAAGCTCGCTTTATGCGGTGAACCCCACTATTGGATTTCAGTCCAATTTGGGAGATTTAATGTCTGCCTCTCTCGAGGGGTGCATGCAACTCTCTTTACTCTTGAGTGTTCACTTCAAATTATGAGCCTCTCAGCTAGCAAAGAGTGAAAACAAAGATGGAAATAATATATCGATGATATAACTCCAAACATGAATAATCAAGAGTAAATCGAAGGCCTAAACCCTAGAAGAATAAGTAAGCGTAAATCATCATAACTTAATCAACTCGAACCTCGGATCATCAAGTTCAAGTTCAAGGAGGATTAGATAATCATGGAGAAGTGGAGGAAGAGAGATGGGTAGAAGAACATTAAGAAAACAAAGAAAAGGTGCACTTTTTATTATAGCTAAAAGAGAACTACAGCTTGGAAACAAAAGTCTACACTTGCATGGAAATGAAAAACCTAGGCTAGCATTACATTAAGCTACTAAAGCAATTACAAAAGTCATTAGAAAAGTGTTACGCTAAGCTAGAATGAAGAAAATCTTAAAATGAGAGAAAGAGAGGAAGAGCATGAAAAACACTAAGAAATAAAAGGCCAGCAACTCCCCTCTCAACCCAAAAATTTTCTGGACACAAGGGGGAACAACTGAATTTATAGATTTTTTCACGGGTTGGTCACGCCCCTTGTCACGGCTAGTGAGGGCTTATCAGGGGGTCGTGTCTGTTACGAAGTTGACCTCGGGTGCGAGATTCTTGCGGGAATGATGATTGCTTCTATATAATTGTGGACACGCCCTAGGACACGCCCGTGTAGTGGGGTCGTGTAAGGTACGTCACGTCAAAATCATTGGTCAGAAATCCATCAAACGTTGAAAAAGGTGGTACATGCCTGAAGACACGCCCGTGTAGTGGGGCGTGTCAGTACTATTGACGTGCAGCAATAGAAAATCTTTAAATACGGCAGTAGGCTTTCGGATGAGGGTGACACGCCATATGACATGGACAGGGAGGGCGTGTCAGGGGGGCGTGTCATGTATGTTTCTCGGGATCTAGCTTCTAGCATCAAAATTCCTCGGGATCGGGTTACACACCCTGTGACACACTTAAAGAGGGTGTGTCAGGTCGTTTTGGCCGAAAGTAGTGGAAACTGGCAAAAAGAGAAGAAAACATTAGTGGTATTAATATATACAAAAGGAGGTCAATATATAAGCTTACAAGACATTATTCGTTTATTAAAAACTAGAAAATAGCCTTAATTGTTTAAAATACAAAACATACTATCAGGCACTCGTTGTAGAAATATATTTGTTTAAATTTAATTTGTATAGACTCTTCTACGCCAGTGTGCTTTTTTGCAAAAGATATTTCTTCTCTTGGTTACCAATTGCACAAGGGATTATGATAGTACGTTTTGTACTCTAAGCTATTAGAGTGTTTTTTAGATCTTCTATGCACAAATCATGTCTTATAAGCCTATATATTGATCTCCTTTTATGTTTTTTTATGCCACTTATGTTTATTTCTGTTTTTGCAGGTTTTCACAAAATAAGTAAAAATTGGACCTGACACGGCCACCAACACGGCCGTGTCATTGGGTGTGTCACTTGTCCCCAAGGAAGCCGGCCACTAGAGGTAAAATTAAGAGATCATCCCGAGAAGGACACAACCACCAACACGGCCATGTCGCCGCCAAGTTGCTGGCCGTGTCAACCTTACCGTGTCAACATGACATGTAACTAGAAGCCGAAGACCATCCCGAGGAGGACACGACCACCCACACGGCCATGTCGTTGGGCGTGTCGCTATTACATCGAAGCCTGATGCCCGCCATAAATGGCATTAAAGTCCATCAACTGCTATCTACACGGACACCAACACGGATGTGTCAGCATGGGCAAGCCCACTTTTTCAACGATGCCATGATCACTCCTGCCATAACCACTGCCTGAGGTTAACCTGTACATGACACGGCCACCAACACGACCGTATCGTAGGCCGTATCACCCCCCTTAAGTTTTTCTATAAATTGATCCCTTCTCCATGCATTCCATATAGTTTTTTGATTGTGTAGGGAGGTACTGCCCCTTTGCTTGGTGAAGATTTTCTTGTATTTTTCTCCCTCTCTCTCTTTCTCCTTTTAGTTTTTCTTAACCCTAGTTTAGTTTGAGCTTCTGTAATAGCTTTTATACTTCATTTAGTAGTTTAATGTAATGTTAGCTTAGTCTTTTCATTTCCATGCAAGTGTAGCTCCTTCATTTCAAGGGTTAAGCTTTCTTTATTATTAATAGAAATGTGTTGTTTTCTCTCCCTTATTTCCTTGTGTTCTTAATGCTTTACTACTCATCCCCCGTCTTCCACTCCAGTATGATTAACTAATCCTCCTTGTAATCGATGTTTATGATCCGAGTTTTGAGTGATTAAGTTATGATGCTTTGAATTTACCTTTTCTTTTTAGGGTTTGGACATGAATTACTCTTGATTTATTCCAGGTTGGAGATATATCATCGATATATATTCTCCACCTATACTTTCTTTCTTGGCTTATCGAGAGGCCAATAGTTTTGAAGTGAGCACACAAGAGTAAATGGAGTTGTACGCACCCCTTGAGAGAGGCTGACATCAAAATCTCCCGGATTGGAGTAAAATCCAGTAGTTGGGTTCACCGCGTAAAGCGAGCTTTAGGCCTCCGGTTTAGACGAGAGTCGGTCGGACCTTCCTAAACTCTGTTTGGAACGACTTCGAGAGAAGCGTGTTCAAGATTTAGGAACCTCCATGGTCAAGGACCTTTACCCTATTAAGTTTAGGTTTATTTATCGTGTTTTTAATCGACTTTAGCCAAGGTGATTCTTGATTCAGTGCATTTCCATCTCATCATTCCAAACCTTTATCGTAATCATTTCGTTTATGCTCTCTTTCTTTTTAGTGCAAGTAGTTCTCTTTATCTTTATTTCCTTTACTTAATTTCAATTAGTATCTCTAAACCCTAGATTTTTCGTCGATAAAATAATAGTCTTCATGTGAGTAAGCGTACTCAACAGTTCCCGGATTTAAATACGACACTTATGTACCCTAGCTATAGTTAGATAGGTATACTTCCCTCATTGGATTGCTAGTTCAGTTGCTTTTATTTTCTTAACGAATAGCTGACCAACATGTTTTTGGCATCATTGCCGGGGACCAACTTTCGTTGATATATTGAAAACACGAACCTATTAATTTTATAATTTCTCTTTCTCATGCTCCTTCTAAAGAAAATTTTAAAATCCAAAAAAATTTATTATCGCTCTTAATAGAAACATACTTCACAATTTTTCTACGCCACCTAATTCTCTCGAAAAGGGCAAAGGGCTTTAATTGTCACTATCTTGTCTAGTACCTTGCAAACCCTTCATTGGGATGCCCATGGGAAGTTCGAGAGTTAAACTATCTAAAAAAAATTTTATTTAAAAAAAAATCTATTTTTTTTTCTTGTTTATTTATTTCTCTTTCTTCACTTCTCTTCTTCTAGTGTATGACCCGCGGGAGTCCGTCGGTTATTTTGAACTTGGACCACGAAATTGAGCGTACTCTTCGTAGAAGATCGCGATTTCAAGTTCCTACTATCTAAGTATCGGTTGAGTACTCCGAGTCATTTTCTACTTTAAGAATGGAAGAACCCCAAGTGGAGGAAGTGGTGCAAAGAACTATGTCCTATTATGCACGACCGAATCTCGAGGGTACATAATAGAGCATTGTTCGCCCTGCGATAGCAAATAATAATTTTGAACTAAAGCCAATAAAAATTCAAATGGTGCAGCACTATGTTCAATTGGACGAACTTCAAGATGAAGATCCGAACTCGTATATTGCAAGATTTCTTGAGATTTGTTACACCTTCAAGATCAATGGTGTCTAAGGGAGAGATGGATCAACGAGCCATTTATACATGGGCTAAGTATAATGCCAATGACAGATATTTTATGGGTCTTTTATGAAATGATGGAAAATAATAAAAAAATCATATAAAATAATAATAATGGGATTTACTAGGTTCGGTCAATATTAATCTACGCCCATGAAGAACAAAAGAGATCATTGCAACATCCCGCTAATTTTCTGCTGCTACACACTAATTTTCTTCTCATAAACGATGAAATTGCTAGATTTAATCTAAACCGTACTCACTTCCAATCATAGTAATATCATATCAGTAGCCCAAACTCAGTCATTTCTATTTTTTTTCTTGCATATATTTTCTGCTTTTGCATTTTTGATTTGCATAAATTTAAAGGCTTTCAATGATGATTTCAAGAGTTGGTTTACTAACATTAAAAGAAATGAACAAAAACATATTTTCTATTTTTATTTGCATATACTGATGCTAAAATAATCTCAATTCAACAAATCAGCCCATCCACTTTGCTTATAAAATAGAATTGAAGCATTTACAAAAAAAATGTATTTTATATGATATAAGCAATGTGTTGGGTCTTGTTTCCACAATGTCCTTAATTTGAAGAAGTCCTCCTAAAACTAAAATGAATTGTTGTTGTATTTGATGTACTTGTTTAGATGTGCTTGCAGGACTCTATTGTCAAGTGTAAACCAATGTCAGTCTACAGTGGGTCACCTAGCACAGGACCATACAATGTAATCCCTCATTGTGTGATCCATGGTGTTGACCCATGTGTAGCCTCTCTATTGGGATACACTTCACTTCACAAGCATTTGAACTCATGGGACCTTAAAGTGTTGCTGATCATTAGTAGGAGAAATGGATTTCCAAGGGAGAAATTATTCCAAGTCATATACTCGAGTAGTTCAAAGGATATACTCGAGTAGTCCAAAGAACATACTCGAGTAGATACTATGATACTCGAGTAGTTCAAAGGATATACTCGGGTAGTCCAAAGAACATACCCGAGTAGATACTATGATACACGAGTAGATGCTTTCACTTACTCGAGTATCTAGTTTTTCCTCTCCCAGAATTTTGCCTAAGTGTTCCTACACGAGTGGTTATCTATATACTCGAGTAGTTAACCTAATATACTCGAGTAGACCTAAGTCAAGTACTCGAGTAGTTAAGTTTATATACTCGAGTAGATCGACTTACTCGAGTAGTTCAGCTGATATACTCGAGTATGTATTTACCAGATACTCGAGTCAGTTCATCCAGGTACTCGAGTAGGTTACTCAGGATACTCGAGTAGTTTATACTATACTCGAGTAGTCTGGTTTTTCACAGATTATTTTCTAAGTCCTGGACTCGTGCTTACTCGAGTATGTCTCTCTCTCCTAATACTCGAGTAGTTCATTGATACACTCGTGTATGTCAATTTACAGGAAGAATTTTTCTAAGTCCAGACTTTGCGGGTTATTTCAAATCCTCTAATTTGATTGGTCCACGTGTACTTGTTTAAGTATTGACCATTACCGAAGTCCTATAAATAGGTCTTGTCAAATCGACAAACCCTAAGAAGAAGTATTTCTGAATCTAATTTCTATCGCTCGCATCGGGAAGCCGTCAAGTTCACGCTGACATATTCCTATTCATCTTCATCGTCGCCGGTCTTCTCTGATCCAAGGATTCAGACAAGAAGTTTCAGAAGATCAAGCTATTCTCAATCGACAGATCCAATTCTTGATCTTGCTGACTCTAGTTTTTCAGATCCAAGAGATTTCGCCTTGTCTTCCTCGATCTATTTTCTACCGAGCCCTCACTCTGAAGAAGGAGGAAAGGATTGAAGATCCAGATCTGAATATCTCTGTTTGTATATTTTTGTATACATCTTTTATTCTTGTAGGAGTCTTGACTCCGAGTTCTGTAGATCCGACTTGGATCGAGATTTGTAGGAAGGTTTTCTTCCGAGTGTAGATCCAGTTTGGATCGAGTTTTGTAGGAACGTTGTTCCGAGGTGTAGGATCGTTTTGATCCGAGATAGTGGAGTAGCCAAGTCTAGTGGTTTACTAGATTGGTGAGGAAAGTGGACGTAACCAAGGTTGGGGAACCACTATAAATCTTTTGTCGTCTGTGATTGCTTGGTATTGTGCTGTGCTAGTTCCCTAATTTTTTATTCCGCAAATAGACGCACATCTCACCTATTCACCCCCCTCTAGGTGATTTAGGTAGACAACTTCCTCTCTCAATTGGTATCAGAGGGAGGTTGATCTTTAAAAGGTTAACACCTTGATCTGATCCCTCCTAGTTGTCTTTCTGAGTTAGGGTCTGTTTGGGACAGCTCTGGCGGATTGAAAAGCTGCTGTCCGGATAGAGCTGTTTTAAAATAGATTTCTGGGGAGCAGTTTTGAAAAGCTGCAGACTGTTTGGGTGTTTTGTGCAGAAGTGCGCTCGGAATCGCCGGAGGAAGGATGTAATCGCCGGAGTAAGGATGTCGGGGGCTCGGAATCGCCGGAGGAAGGCCGTATGGGGCTCTCTGAAAAGCAGGGGGGAGGAGCTCTCTGAAAAGCTGAAAAACAGCTCTGGCGGATTGAAAAGCTCTTCTGCCAGAGCTGTTCCAAACAGCAAAACAGCGGCTGCGGATCAGAGAGCAGCTTTCTGATCCGCAGCCGCTCTCCCAAACAGACCCTTAATCAAGCATGGATAGAGCCAAGGATTTTTCTAAGCTCCCAGTGTGCAATAAGACAAACTTTCCCATGTGGAAAGAGAGAATAAAACTTTACATGGAAGCTGTTGACCCCCGCTTATTCATGATAGTGGAGGAAGGCCCTTATATCCCTATGATTGCCTCCACTAGTGATCCTACAAAGGAGGTTCCCAAGAAGTTGATGGATCTTGATAAGAATGAGATTGCACTTGTCTCCTTAGATAAGAAAGCCAAGAACATCATCGTAAGTGCAGTCAATGATTCTATGTTGCAAAACCTCATTCACTGCCAATATGCCAAGGAAATGTGGAGATCTCTAATTATCTTGATGGAAGGTACAGAAGAAGTAAGGGATGATAGAAGATCCCTTCTTAATCAGAAGTATGAAGCCTTCAAGCAAGGACCAAAGGAAGCTATTGCTGACACATATGAAAATTTCTTCAAGATTGTCAACGGTTTAAGGAACTACGGCAGAGTGTTCACAGATGGTGAACTAAACGATAAGTTCCTAAGATCCTTGACAAAGGATTGGGACAACAAGATATGTGCCATCAGAGAGTTTGGAAGATTAGCAGAGACTGACCCTCAGAACCTCTTCAGAAAGCTTATGTCATATGAGCTTCAAATCAATCATAGAAAAGCTGAAGAAGAGTGCAACAGGCCCTCATCCCAAGATATGTCAGTTGCTCTAAGGGCAGACAACTCAAGGAAGGCCAAAGCTGCTTCCACTCAAGGAGACTATGAAGAAGAAGACTCCGAGCCAAGCACCTCAGGCTCAGATCTATCAGATGGAGAATTTCATCTTCTCTCCCGAAAATTCAAGAAGTTTCTTAGCAATAAGAAACAAATGAGAGAAAGTGATTGCTCGTCCAGAAGATCACGTCCTGATGGTGATCGTCACAGCAGACATGACAGGTATAAATCTAAACCGAACAAACATGTTTCATCTAACGTTGTTTGCTATTCCTGTAGTAAGCCAGGGCATATAAGCACTGAGTGCCCTCTGAAGAAGAAAGAAGGAAGAGGCATAGAAAAGAATTCCCTTCAAGGGAAAAGGAAGAAAGAAAGAAGCTTGATTGCCAAAAAGCCGAAGACCCTCAGTGACTCTGACTCATCTGAGTCAAGTGAGGATGATGAAGCCTACTTCAGGCTTATGGCTTTTTCTGACCAAGAGGACAAAGACAACGGTAACTCCTCATATACCGGGAAGGTAAATTCTCACACACCTCTTTCAGCCTCAGATTCTGACTCAAATGGTCATGATGGCTACTCTTCTGGGGAGGATGATTTTGAATTGGTAAATCAGTATCAAGTCTTATTGACTGCATTTGACAAATGCCGAAAGGTAGTCAAATCGCAATCAAAAGAGATTGCATCCCTCAAAGAGGTGGAATCAAATCTGAGGGAGGAGATTGACCAAATGACAACTCTCAGAGATGAAGTTCAATCTTTGAAGGAGGAAATCAAAGACTTTACTGAATTAGTAAATCATAAAGATTTTCTCCTGGATGAATTGGAAGCTAAGCTAGTCATTGAACGAAAGCTGGTTGAAACTCTCACCATTCCTACAACTGTGCTTCCAATCACTAATGGAGAAACCTCCTTTGGGAAAAATAGCAGTATAAGACATAAATCAGCCAAAGGTAAAGGCAAGGCCTTCCCAAGCCAAACCGTTGCCTTACTGAAATATGATCCTTACAATCATGGGCCAAATAAGAAGAAGACACCGAAAGCTAAAACTGGTGTAACAAAGGCCAAGGAGACATGGAAGCCATATACCTGTTGCAATCATGAGGCTTCCTCCTCCAAGTCAGTTGCTCTTGCTAGACCCCCCCATCCATAAGGTAAAGCAAGAGAACAAGAGAAGATACAACAGGTTTAACTGTTGGTGTTGTGGCAAGGTTGGTCACTTCGCCATAGATTGCTGGTTTAATCCCAACTATGTTTTAACTCCTCAAGTTGATAATGTGAGAAAGACCACTCATAATGTTAACTCTCATAGGGGGAGGATACTAACAAGAGACCTAGGACCCAATCTTGTTTGGGCTCCTAAGGGATTCTAATCTTGTTTATGCAGGTATGTCCATAGGCCAATAAAATTCTTATCTGGCAATTGGACAAGTAATTGTTCCAGAAAATTCTTGGAACTAGAAGATTAAGGGGGAGTCTCTAGTGTCCCTTATTTAAAGAAATCAGAAAGGGGGAGAACAAAAGGAAATGGTTTATAGAGATGAAAAAGGAAAAGAAAATGCAAATCCAAATGAAGATTTCAGTAAGGGGGAGAAATGCAAAGCAATTCTAGTTAAGAAATGTAAGTCAATGCATTCTCTTTTACGTCATATTGTTTTAATATCTCTGGCAATTCAATTTAGTAGATGGTGTTCTGACTTCTTCAAATAGGGGGAGATTGTTGGGTCTTGTTTCCACAATGTCCTTAATTTGAAGAAGTCCTCCGAAAACGAAAATGAATTGCTGTTGTATTTGATGTACTTGTTTAGATGTGCTTGCAGGACTCTATTGTCAAGTGTAAACCAATGTCAGTCTACAGTGGGTCACCTAGCACAGGACCATACAATGTAATCCCTCATTGTGTGATCCATGGTGTTGACCCATGTGTAGCCTCTCTATTGGGATACACTTCACTTCACAAGCATTTGAACTCATGGGACCTTAAAGTGTTGCTGATCATTAGTAGGAGAAATGGATTTCCAAGGGAGAAATTATTCCAAGTCATATACTCGAGTAGTTCAAAGGATATACTCGAGTAGTCCAAAGAACATACTCGAGTAGATACTATGATACTCGAGTAGTTCAAAGGATATACTCGGGTAGTCCAAAGAACATACCCGAGTAGATACTATGATACACGAGTAGATGCTTTCACTTACTCGAGTATCTAGTTTTTCCTCTCCCAGAATTTTGCCTAAGTGTTCCTACACGAGTGGTTATCTATATACTCGAGTAGTTAACCTAATATACTCGAGTAGACCTAAGTCAAGTACTCGAGTAGTTAAGTTTATATACTCGAGTGGATCTACTTACTCGAGTAGTTCAGCTGATATACTCGAGTATGTATTTACTAGATACTCGAGTCAGTTCATCCAGGTACTCGAGTAGGTTACTCAGGATACTCGAGTAGTTTATACCATACTCGAGTAGTCTGGTTTTTCACAGATTATTTTCTAAGTCCTGGACTCGTGCTTACTCGAGTATGTCTCTCTCTCCTGATACTCGAGTAGTTCATTGATACACTCGTGTATGTCAATTTATAGGAAGAATTTTTATAAGTCCAGACTTTGCGGGTTATTTCAAATCCTCTAATTTGATTGGTCCACGTGTACTTGTTTAAGTATTGACCGTTACAGAAGTCCTATAAATAGGTCTTGTCAAATTGACAAACCCTAAGAAGAAGTATTTCTGAATCTAATTTCTATCGCTCGCATCGAGAAGCCGTCAAGTTCACGCCGACATATTCCTGTTCATCTTCTTCGTCGCCGGTCTTCTCCGATCCAAGGATTCAGACAAGAAGTTTCAGAAGATCAAGCTATTCTCAATCGACAGATCCAATTCTTGATCTTGCTGACTCTAGTTTTTCAGATCCAAGAGATTTCGCCTTGTCTTCCTCGATCTATTTTCTGTCGAGCCCTAACTCTGAAGAAGGAGGAAAGGATTGAAGATCCCGATCTGAATATCTCTATTTGTATATTTTTGTATACATCTTTTATTCTTGTAGGAGTCTTGACTCCGAGTTCTGTAGATCCGGCTTGGATCGAGATTTGTAGGAAGGTTTTCTTCCGAGTGTAGATCCAGTTTGGATCGAGTTTTGTAGGAACGTTGTTCTGAGGTGTAGGATCGTTTTGATCCGAGATAGTGGAGTAGCCAAGTCTAGTGGTTTACTAGATTGGTGAGGAAAGTGGACGTACCCAAGGTTGGGGAACCACTATAAATCTTTTGTCGTCTGTGATTGCTTGGTATTGTGCTGTGCTAGTTCCCTAATTTTTTATTCCGTAAATAGACGCACATCTCACCTATTCACCCCCCTCTAGGTGATTTAGGTAGACAACTTCCTCTCTCACAATGCTCATGGACTTGGGTTCAATTTGACTACATCGCTGGAATGTAGCTGGTGCATTGCATAATCGAGACGACATTCTTCGGTAAGCGAAGGTGCTGAAGGGACAAGTAACGTAGTTTTCTCTTGATCGTCGGGAGAGATCGGGATTTGAAAATACCCTGAGAGGCCATCGAGAAAATAGTAAAAGCAATGGCCAGATAATTGCTCTAAAATTTGATCGATGAATGGCAAGGGAAAGTGGTCCTTGCGGGTGGCGTCATTTAACTTACAATAGTTAATACACATTCGCAACCCCATCACTATCGAGGTCGGGATTAAATCATTATTTTAATTTACAACTACATTTTTCCCTCCCTTTTTTGGCAATACCTGAATAGGGCTAACCCACTTACTATCTAAAATAGGATAGATAATTCCTGCGTCTAACAGTTTCATAACCTCGCCCTTTAAGAATTCGTTCATGTTCGGATTTATACGGCGCTGAGGTTGGATGGATTTACGCGAATTATCTTCCATTATAATTTTGTGGGTACAGAAAGATGGGTTTATGCCCTTGATATCAGAAATCTGCCAGGCGATGGCTCGGCGATGTTTTTGTATAACTAGAAGGATTTTATCAATTTGTCCTTCAGTCAGGTAGGCCGAAACTATTACCGGTAGCTTGGAGTTTTTTTTTCTAAGAAAGAATACTTGAGATGTTCAGGTTGTTCTTTTAATTCTAGGTTAGGGGTTTATTCATACGACGTTTAGGAAATTCTTTCTTTTTCAAAAACAATGTCTTCATTGACTTTAACTTTATACGAAAAATTGGAAAGGGTGGAGTCCGCGACCATGGCCGTTTTGTGCAGAAATTCATTTGGAAGAGTTGAAGAAAAACAAAAAATCAGAAATCTCACTTTCACTTTCAGAAAGGTAATAGGAAGATTCTTCACCTAAGGCATCTAAGAAAAAACTAGAGTCGTCATTCTCTAGGGTGTTCTTCATCGAAGGGGTGATATAGAAAGTTACTTCATCATCGCCTACTCGAAGGAGGAGTTTACCACTACTTACGTCAATGATTGCTCAGGAGGTGGCTGGGAAGGTTCGGCCAAGGATCAGGGGAACCTCGACATCTTATTTGATGTCCAATATGACGAAATACACCGGGAAGATGAATTTGTCAACTTTGACTAAAAAATCCTCCACTATTCCTAACGGGTACTTAACTGATCTATCGGTGAGCTGGATACTCATACTCGTGGGGTTGAAGCAACCAATTCTTAACTTCTTAAAAAATTAGAAGGGCAACAGGTTGATACTTTCACCTAAGTCGGCCAATGCGTGCTTGACAAAAAGACCACCAAAGACACACGGAATAGAAAAACTACACGCATCACTGATATTCTTTGTTAAACCACTTGTCAAGAAAGCAGAGCACTCGACATTTAACATGACATCTGACTAGTTCTCTAACTCTTTCTTATTAGTCAGGAGGTCCTTAAGGTACTTAGCGTACTTCAACATCAGGGAAATCGCTTCATAGAAGGGTATATTTATGTGGATTTGCCAAAACATTTCTAAGATGCGGGTATACTGATCATCAAGACGTTGTTTGTTAAGTTGGGAAGGGTATGGTGGAGTTGGATCATTTTTAAAAATAAGTGGTGGAGCGAGATCTTTTTCTAAAGCAGAGAGCGGAGCGATAACTTCTTTTTCAGCAGGTGGTGGAATATTCAAAACGGGACCGGAGCATGCCTCGGGCTCTTCGCTAACCATACCAAAATCTTGATTCCAGCTCCGAAGAGTTATATCTTTCGCTTTCTCTCTCGGGTTGGGCTCGGTATTTATAGGAACAGACCCTATGGGTCGCTTAGAAATAATTTTTGCGAGTTGTCCTACTTGATTCTCTAAACTTTTAACAGTCCCGACTATGGTTCGTATAGTAGCGTCATTAACATTCACATATTTTTAAAACATTTCCTCCAAACTTGGAGGTTTTGGAAAATTTTGAGGAGGTGGTGGTTGTGCCGAAAAATCATTTTGTGGCGGCGGACGCATCGCGTTCGAAGGATTACTCCACGAAAAGTTCAGGTGGTTCCGTAAAGCGGGATTATTACTATTTGAAAAAGCAAAACCTGGAGCTTGAAAATTCGCCGTAGAAAAATTATTAAAAGAATTTCTAGGAATATTATTAACATAATCTAATTGTTCGGGAGCAGGAGTTGAGGATTCCCAAACCTGAGAGGCAGAGGCAACATTATTCTCCATAATTGTTTTACTTAAAATTTCCACTTGCAGAGCTAGCTGGGAGACATTGTCTACTTCAAAGATACCTGCAGGTTTGTTTGGGCGTGAACTAGGCACAATACACATATATGTGTTCATGGTGATGTCCTCGAAAAGCTCAAGAGCTGCTTCCTGGGTTTGGTGGTTTAAGGTACCACCGAAAGCTGCGTCTATCATTTGCTTATTATTTTGATTTAGCCCATTATAAAATGTCTGCACTTGTAACCATACAGGCAGCGCGAGATCGGGGCATCGTGTTAAGAGTTCTTTAAATCTTTCCTAAGTTTCATACAATTTTTTCAAAGTGCATTTGTCCTAAGGCAGAAATATCATTCCTAAGTTTTGCGGTTTTAGCTGGCGGAAATTACTTTGTTAGAAATTTTTCGGTTAATTGATCCCAGGTGGTGATGCTCCCTCTTGGCAAAGTCATCAACCATTATTTAGCTTTTGTTCTTAGGGAGAAAGGAAATAATCTTAGCCAATTTGCATCATTTGTAACACCATTGATCTTGAAGGTTTCACAAATCTCAAGAAAGCATGATATACGCGCGATCGGATCTTAATCTTGAAGTCCGTCATATTGCACATACTGCCGCACCATTGGAAATATGCTAGGCTAAAGTTAAAAATTATTTTTAGGTATAGCAGGGTGAACGATGCTCGATTATATTCCCTCTAGATTTGGTCGTGTATAATAGGACATAGTCCTATGCACGGCTTCCTCCATGTGGGGTTCTTCCATTCTTAAACTAGAAAATTACTCGGAATCCTCAACCGGTATTCAGAGAGTAGGGCCTTGAAATCATGATCTTCTCCGAAGAGTACGCTAAATTTCGTGTTCCAAGTCTAAATTAACCGACGGACTCCCATGGGTCATGCACTAAAAGAAGAGACAAAAAAACAACTAGGAAAAGAGCTACTAAAATATTTTTTAAATAGATTTTTATGTTTTAACTCCCGAACTTCCAAAGGGCTACCCAATGAAGGGTTCGCAAGGTATTAGATAAGATAGTGGTATTTAAGCAACTTTGCCCTTTTCGAGAGAGTTAGGCGGTGTAGAAAAATTGTGATTTGGGTTTCTATTAAGAGCGTTAATATGTTTTTTTTAAAATTTTTAATTTTTAAGAAAGATGGTAAGAAAGAGAAATGATAAAAGTAATAGGTTCGAGTTTTCAAATTATCAACAAAAGTTGCTCCCCGGCAACGCCGCCAAAAAATTGGTGTCTAATAATCGAGAAGAGAATAAAAAACGAACTAGCAATCCAACTAGGCAAGTATACCTATCATATTATAGCTAGGGGACACCAGTGTCGTATTAAAATCCGGGAACTGTTGAGTAATCTTACTCACAAGAAAACTATTATCTTATCGAAGGATGGTTTTAGGGTTTAAGAGAAAGCTAATTGTGATTAAGAAAATAAATATTGTGCTAAAAGGAGAACTACTTGTAGTAAAATAAAGAGCTATTAAAAGCTATTACAACGAAGGGTTGAAATGATGAAATGGAAAAGCACTCGATCGAGAATCACCTCGGCAAAAGTTGATTAAAAATCCGAAAATAAACCTAAGCTTAATAGGGTAAAGTTCCTTGACCATGGAGGTTCCTAAAGCTTGAACATGCTTCTCTCGAAGTGATGCCCAACATAGTTTAGTAAGGTCCGACCGAACTCTCATCCAAATCGGAGACCTAAAGCTCGCTTTACGCAGAGAACCCCACTATTGGATATCAGTCCAATCTGGGAGATTTAATGTCTGCCTCTCTCAAGGGGTGCATGCAACTCTCTTTACTCTTGAGTGTTCACTTAGAATTATGAGCCTCTCGACTAGCAAAGAGTTAAAACAAAGATGGAAATTATATATCGATGATATAACTCCAAATATGAATAATCAAGAGTAAATCGAAGGCCTAAACCCTAGAAGAATAAGTAAGAATAAATCATCATAACATAATTAACTCGAACCTCGGATCATCAAGATCGAGTACAAGGAGGATTAGTTAATCATTGAGAAGTGGTGGAAGAGAGATGGGTAGAAGAACATTAAGAAAACAAAGAAAAGGTGCACTTTTTTTAAAGCTAAAAGAGAACTACAGCTTGGAAATAAAAGTCTACACTTGCATGGAAATGAAAAACCTAGGCTAGCATTACATTAAGCTTCTAAAGGAATTACAAAAGTTATTAGAAAAGAGGTACACTAAGCTAGAATTAAGAAAATCTTAAAATGAGAGAGAGAGAGAGGAAGAGAATGAAAAACACTAAGAAATAAAAGGGCAGCAACTCCCCTCTCAACCCAAAAAATTTCAGGACACAAGGGGGAACCACTGAATTTATAGAATTTTTCACGGGTTGGTCACGCCCCCTGTCACGGCTTGAGAGGGCTTGTCAGGGGGGCGTGTCTGGTACGGAGTTGACCTCGAGTGCTGGATTCTAGCGGGAATGATGATTACTTCTATATAATGGTGGACATGCCCTAGGACACGCCCGTGTAGTGGGGGCGTGTAAGGTACGTCACGTCAAAATCATTGGTCAGAAATCCGTAAATGTCGAAAAAGGTGGTACACGCCCGAAGACACGCCCGTGCAGTGGGGCATGTCAGTACTGTTGACGTGTAATAATAGAAAATCTTTAAATACGGCAGCAAGCATCGGGAGGAGTGTTACATGCCCTGTGACATGGCCAGGGAGGGCGTGTCAGGGGGGGTGTCAAGTATTTTTGTCGGGATCTAGCTTCTAGCATCAAACTTCCTCGGGATCGGGTTACACGCCCTATGACACACCTAGGGAGGGCGTGTCAGGTTGTTTTGGCCGAAAGTAGTGGAAACCTGCTAATAGAGAAGAAAACATTAGTGGCATTAATATATACAAAAGGAGGTCAATTTATAAGCTTACAAGACATGATTCATGTATTAAAAAAAAGAAAATACCCTTAATAGTTTAGAATACAAAACATACTATCAAGCACTCGTAGTAGAAATATATTTTGTTTAAATTTTATTTCTATAGACTCTTCTATGCCAGTGTGCTTTTTGGCAAAAGATAGTTCGTCTCTTGGTTACCAATGGAACAAGGGATTATGATAGTACGTTTTGTAATCAAAGCTATTCGAGTGTTTTTTCGATCTTCTATGCACAGATCTTGTCTTATAAGCCTATATATTGATCTCCTTTTATGTTTATTTGTGCCACTTATATTTATTTCTATTTTTGCAGGTTTTCACAAAATAAGTAAAAATTGGACATGACACGGCCTCCAACACGGCCATGTCATTGGGTGTGTCACTTGTCCCCAAGGAAGCCGGCCACCAGATGTAAAATCCAGAGATCATCCCGAGAAGGATACGACCACTAACATGGCCATATCGTCGCCAAGTTGCTTGTCGTGTCAACCTTACCGTGTCAACATAACACGTAACCAGAAGCCGAAGACAATCCCGAGGAGGACACGACCACCCACACAGCCATGTCGCTGGGCGTGTCCCCATCACATCAAAGCCTGCTGCCCGCCATAAATGCATTCCGCGTCAAAGACCATCAACTGCAGTCGACAGGGCCACAACCACGGCCGTGTCACTGGCCGTGTCAGCATGGGCAATCCCACTTTTTCAATGATGCCATGATCACTCCCGCTATAACCTTTGCCCGAGGTTAACCTGTACAGGACACGGCCACCAACACGGCCGTGTCGCAGGCCGTATCACCCCACTTAATTTTTTCTATAAATTGAGTTCTTCTCCATGCATTCCATATAGTTTTTGGATTGTGTAGGGAGGTGCTGCCTTTTTGCTTGGTGAAGCTTTTCTTGTATTTTTCTCCCTCTCTCGCTTTCTCCTTTTAGTTTTTCTTAACCCTAGTTAAGTTTGAGCTTTTATAATAGCTTGTGTACTTCATTTAGTAGATTAATGTAATGTTAGCTTAGTATTTTCATTTCCATACAAGTGTAGCTCTTTCATTTCAAGTTGTAAGCTTTCTTTATCATTAATAGAAAAGTGTTGTTTTCTCTCCCTTATTTCCTTGTGTTCTTAATACTTTACTACTCATCCCCCCTCTTGCACTCCATTATGATTAACTAATCCTCCTTGTACTCGATATTTATGATCCGAGTTTCGAGTGATTAAGTTATGATGCTTTGAATTTACCTTTTCTTTTTAGGGTTTGGCCTTAAATTACTCTTGATTTATTTCTGGTTGGAGATATATCATCGATATATATTCTCCACCTTTACTTTCATTCTTGGCTAGCCGACAGGCCAATAATTTTGAAGTGAGCACTCAAGAGTAAATGGAGTGGTACTCACCCCTCGAGAGAGGCTGACATCCAAATCTCCCGGATTGGAGTAAAATACAATAGTGGGGTTCACCGCGTAAAGCAAGCTTTAGGCCTCCGATTTAGATGAGAGTCGGTCGGACCTTCCTAAACTCAGTTGGGAACGACTTCGAGAGAAGCGTGTTGAAGATTTAGGAACTTCCATTATCAAGGACCTTTACCCTATTAAGTTTAGGTTTATTTATCGTGTTTTTAATCGACTTAAGCCGATGTGATTCTTGATTCAGTGCATTTCCATCTCATCGTTCCAACCCTTTATCGTAATCATTTCTTTTATTCTCTCTTTCTTTTTAGTACAAGTAGTTCTCTTTAGCTTTATTTCCTTTACTTAATTGCAATTAGTTTCTCTAAACCCTAGATTTTTCGTCGATAAAATAATAGTCTTCGTGTGAGTAAGTGTACTCAACAGTTCCCAGAATTAAATACGACACTTATGTACCCTAGCTACAATTCGATAGGTATACTTCCCTCATTGGATTGCTAGTTCAGTTGCTTTTAATTTCTGAACGAATAGCTGACCAGCAAGTTTTTGGCGTCGTTGCCGGGGAACAACCTTTATTGATATATCGAAAACACAAACCTATTAATTTTATCATTTCTCTTTCTCATGCTCCTTCTAAAGAAAATTTTAAAATCCAAAAAAAATTATTATCGCTCTTAATAGAAACACACTTCACAATTTTTCTACGTCACCTAATTCTCTCGAAAAGGGAAAAGGGATTTAATTGCCACTATCTTGTCTAGTACCTTGTGAACCCTTCATTGGGATGCCCATAGGATGTTCAGGAGTTAAACTATCTAAAAAAGTTTTATTTCAAAAAAAAAATCTATCTTTTTTCTAGTTTTTTAATTTCTCTTTCTTCACTTCTCTTCTTCTAGTGTATTACCCGCGGGAGTCCGTCGGTTATTTTGGACTTGGACCACAAAATAGAACGTACTCTTCGTAGAAGATCGCGATTTCAAGTTCCTACTATCTAAGTATCGGTTGAGGACTCCGATTCTTTCTCTACTTTAAGAATGGAAGAACCCCAAGTGGAGGAAGCGGTACAATGAACTATGTACTATTATGCATGACCGAATCTCGAGCGTATGGAATCAAGCATAGTTCGCCCTTCGATAGCAAATAATAATTTTGAACAAAAGCCTAGCAAAATTCAAATGGTGCAGCACTATATGCAATTTGACGGACTTCAAGATGAAGATCCGAACTAGCATATTGCAAGCTTTCTTGAGATTTGTGACACCTTAAAGATCAATGGTGTCAAATATGATGCAATTAGGCTATGACTCTTTCCTTTTTCTCTTAGAACTAAGGCTAAGCAGTGGCTGAACAATCTACCTAAAAACAACATCACAACCTGGAATGAATTAACTGAAAAATTTTTGCCGAAGTATTCTTCGCCAGCTAAAACTGAAAAACCTAGGAACGACATTTCCGCTTTTGGACAAATAGACTCTGAAACCTAATATGAAACCTAGGAAAGATTTAAAGAATTTTTAAGATGATGCCCACATCACGCGCTGCCTATTTAGTTACAAGTGCAGACGTTCTTTAACAGGCTAAATCAAAGTACGAAGCAAATGATAGATGCAGCTTCTAGCGGTACTTTAAACTTTAACACTTTTCAGTTGAATCTTCCATGGTCCCGCCCAAACAAACCTACAGGTATCTTTGAATGGGACAACGTCACCCAGCTCGCTCTGCAAGTTGAAATATTAAGCAAAAAAATTACTAAGATGACTACTACCTCGGCCCCTCAGGTATGGGAATCTGCAACTCCTGCCCCAGAATAATTAGATTTAGTTAATAATATGCCTAGGAATGCTTTTAATAATTTTTTTGTTGAAAATTTTCCTACGCCCGGTTTTAATTTTCTGAATAGTTATAATCATGGTTTAATAAATCACCCGAATTTTTCTTGGAGTAATCCTTCGAATGTTATGCTCCCTACACCACAAAATGATTTTTCTGCACCACCACCACCTCTTCAAAACTATCCAAAACCTCCAAACTTTGAGGAGTTTCTTTCTAAATATATAACCATAAATGTCGGTACTATAATAACTTTAACTGGAAGCTTTAAAAGTCTTGAAAATCAAGTAGGACAGCTCGCAAAAATAATTCCTAAGCGACCCGCCTGGTCTCTTCCTTCTAAAACCTAGCCCAACCCGAGAGAGCAAGCGAAAGCTATAACTCTTCAGAGTGGGAAGCAAGTTTCCGGTAGGGTTAGTGAAGAGCCCGAGGAAAGCTCCGCCCCTATTTTTAAAAATCAAATCTCCGCTACCATTTTAAAAATTCCACCCTCTGCTGAAGAAGTTATCACCCCCATTTTATAAAAATACCTCACTCCACCACCCATCTTTAAAAATAATCAAACTCCATCATACCCTTTCGAACTTAATAAGCAACGTCAGGATGATCAATATTCCCGCTTCTTAGAGACGTTTAAGCAAATCCACATTAATCTGCCCTTCCACGAAGTGATCTCCCAGATGCTGAAGTACGCTAAATACCTTAAGGACCTCCTGACGAACAAGAAGAAGTTAGAGAACTTGTCGCATGCCATGTTAAATGTCAAAAGCTCTGTGGTTTTGACAAATGGCTTACCAAAGAAAATCAGTGACCCGAGTAGTTTTTCTATTCCATGTGTCTTTGGTAAATTTTTTGTCAAGAACTTATTAGTCGACTTAGGTGCGAATATTAATCTAATTCCACTCTCGTTGTTTAAGAAGTTAAGAATTGCTAGCCTCAACCCCAGAAGCATGAGTATCCAGCTTCCCAATAGATCTATTAATAATCCGTTAGGAATAGTGGAGGATGTCTTAGTAAAAGTCAACAAGTTCATCTTCCCGGTGGACTTTGTTATTTTGGACATCGAAGAAGACATCGAGGTTCCCCTGATCCTTCGCCGACCCTTCCTTGCCACCTCCTGAGCCATAATTGACGTAAGTAATTGTAAGCTCATCCTTCGAGTAGGCGATAATGAAGTGACTTTATCTATTACCCCCTCGATGAAAAACAACCTAGCAAATGATGACTCATGTTTTTTCATAGATGCCGTAAGTGAGGAATCCTCCTATTGTTTATCTATTTTTTGAAAAAGAATTTTCTGATTTTTGTTCCTCATCTTCTCTTCTAACTGAATCGCTGCACCTAAGTGAAGAATCCTCCTATCGACTTTTTGATTTTGAAAAAGAATTTTTTGATTTTTGTTCCTCCTCTACTTTTCCAACTGAATCGCTACAAGTAGCCTCCTTGGCCACCAGCTCCACCCCTTTTATTTTTCCATCTAAAAAGATATACGAAGATATAGTATTTAAAAAAGAAAGAATTTCTAAAACCTCTTATGAAGAACCCCCTACCCTAGAACTTAAAGAACTTCCTGAACATCTCAAGTATGCCTTCTTAGAAAAATTTCCAAACTACCAGTAATAGTTTCGGCCAACCTCACGGATGCGCAAAATGATAAACTTCTTTTAGTTTTACGTAAACATCGCCGAGCTATTGCTTTGCAGATTTCTCGATATCAAGTGAATAAGCCCATCCTTATGCACTCATAAAATATTAATGGAAGATAATACGCGTAACTCTATAAGACCTCAGCGCCACATAAATCCCAACATGAAAGAAGAAGTTAAGGGCGAGGTTATGAAACTCTTAGATGCAGGAATTATCTACCCTATATCCGATAGTAAGTGGGTTAGCCATGTTCAGGTAGGGCCAAAGAAGGGAGGGATAACTCAAATTGTAAATGAAAATAATGATTTAATCTTGAACGGGGCAGTGACGGGGTGGCAAATGTGTATATATTATCATAAGTTAAATGACGCCACTCACAAGGATCACTTTCCCTTGCCGTTCATCGATCAAATTTTAGAACGATTATCCGGCCATAGCTTTTATTGTTTTCTCGATGGTCTTTCAGGGTATTTTCAAATTCCCATCTCTCCCGAGGACAAAGATAAAATTACGTTTACTTGTTCCTTCGGCACATTCGCTTACCGATGGATGCTGTTTGGATTATGCAATGCGCAAGCTACATTCTAGCAATGTATGCTCGCTATCTTTGACAAGTACGTAGAAAGCATTATGGAGGTATTCATGGATGATTTCTCCGTGTTTGGTGACGCATTTGAAAGTTGTTTAGAAAACCTCAAAAAGTCTTAGAACGATGCGAAGAGACTAACCTTTCCCTAAATTGGGAAAAATGCCATTTTATGGTGAGGGAAGGGTTAGTTTTGGGTCATGAAATTTCTGCGAGAGGTATTAAAGTAGACGTTTCTAAGATAGAAGTTATCGAGAAACTTTCGCCGCCTACGAACATCAAAGCTATATGAAGTTTCCTAGGGCATACTGGCTTTTACCGTCGTTTCATAAAGGATTTCTCCAAGATAACTAAACCCTTTACCCATATCTTATAAAAAGACACCCCATTAATTTTTGATGACTCTTGTCTTTCTGCCATCGAATTAATAAAAGAAAAGTTAATTAACACACCGATTATGATAGCTCCGGTGTGGGACCTTCCATTTGAAATAATATGCAATACGAGTAGCTTCGCGGTGGGAGCAGTATTAGGTCAACACATATCTAAAAAACATCCACCCCATCTATTACGCAAGTAAGACACTCACATATGCACAGTAAAATTACACCACCACCGAGAAGGATCTCCTTGCTATAGTATTTGCTTTTGACAAATTCCGCCCTTATATTACACTTTAAAAAATTATCATTTTTACGGACCACTCGACCCTCAAATATCTTCTTGCCAAAATGGATTCCAAGCCGCAATTGATTCGTTGGTTATTACTCCTCTAGAAGTTTGACTTATACATCCGTGATAAGCGAGAAGCCAAGAATTTGGCCGTCGATCACCTCTCACGCTTTGATAACCCTTATATTGAAAATCAAGTTGAAAAAACTTTTAATGATTATTTTCCTGATAAGAAAATGCTTTCAATTAGCACTTCTCTTGCTCCTTGGTTTGCACACATTGCCAATTATTTAGTGGCTCGTGTGCTCCCAAAAGAGTTCTTCTCTCAGAAAAAGAAGAAATTCTTTTCTGAGTTGAAGAACTACTTTTGGGAGGACTCGCGTCTTTTCAGAGTCTGTGCGGACCAAGTGATAAGGAGATGTGTTTCTTATGAAGAAGGAGTTCATATTTTAAAATACTTACATGAAGGTCCGACTGGTGGGCACTATCAAGCTGCTCGAACTGCTCACAAGGTGCTTTGCACGGGTTTTTACTGGCCTAGCCTGTTTAAAGATGCGCAAGCCTTTGTGAGTAGGTGTGATAGTTGCCAATGGTCAGGCAACATTTCCAATAAAAATGAAATGATGCAAAATTATTTCCTTGAGTGCGAAATTTTCGACCTCTGGGGGATCAATTTTGTTGGCTTCCTTCCTTCTATCTTCAAAAATAAGTATATTTTAGTTGTCGTTGATTATGTTTCACGATGGACAGAAGTCCAAGCCCTTCCTACGAATGACTCTTGAGTTGTAGTTACCTTTTTGAAAAAATTATTTTCTCGATTCGGTACGCCGCGCGCCATCGTTAATGATAGGGGTTTGCATTTTTGTAATGCGCAATTTTCTAAAATCCTTACTAAATACGGCATTACACATAAACTTTCAACTGCCTACCACCCCAAAACTAACAGAAAAGTCAAAGAAGTGAACAGAGAAATTAAAAGAATTTTAGAAAAGATGGTTTAAACTTCTAGGAAAGATTGGTCAACCAAATTAGACGATGCTCTATGGGACTACAGAACAGTGTACAAAACCACCCTCGGATGTACGCCGTATCGGTTGGTTTATGGAAAATCATGTCATTTACCCGTAGAACTAGAACACCGTGTTTTTTGGGCCTTTAGATTTTTAAACTTCGATCCCCACTCTGTCGGCGACCTTAGAAAATTTCAACTCAACGAACTCGATGAGTGGCACTCTTACGCATACAAAAATAACAAACTTTATAAAGAGCGGACGAAGCGTTTGTATGATAAACACTTAAGGCATCCGAAAATATTTTAGCCGGGCAACCAGGTTCTTCTTTATAATTCTCGTTTATGTTTATTTCCTAGCAAGTTAAAATCACGTCGGTCTAGGCCCTTTACTGTTTTAGAAGTTTTTCTGTATGGAACTGTTTTGATTTCACACCCTGATAAGGGCAATTTCAAAGTGACTTGTCAGCATCTAAAACTGTATTTCTGTGGTGATGTCAGTCCTGCCTGTGTTAACTTTATCCTCTATGATCTAACTTTTGATTAGTTTGGAAATTTGTTTTATTATTATTAAAAATTTGAACAATATCTTTTAACTTTATTTTAAACAATATTTTGGACAATATTATTTTGTTGTGTCGAGCTCAAAGGATGCTTTAAACAAAGGGCGCTCTTGGGAGGCAACCTAAGTTATCTTTTTCTGTTTTCATTATTATACAATTTTTTCCCAGACGGCTCCGACAAGCTGAAGCTACTGCGATCGCCTTCTCCAATGTTGCTCAATCCATCACGAAGTCCAAAGAAGACATTTCATGAAGATCCAAAGCGCTAGCATGGGGGAGCGGCATCACTCAGCTTTCGTAGCAAATAAATCCGCGGAAGTATCTATTTTTCAATTCTGTTGTTTCATTTTTCTCTCTCTCTCTCTCAATCCCCTTCTTTTGCCATTTAGGACAATATCTATTTTAAGCTTGGGGGAGGACTTCCTCTTTCTTTTTGCTTTGTGTGAATATTTTGCTTTTTGTGAATATTTTTCAAAAATCTAAAGAAAAATGAATATCTTAAAAATCCAAAAAAAATAAAAAAATATTTCAAAATAAAAAAAATATTTATATATGCTTTTTGTTATTACTTTAATAGTTTAGATGTTTTGTGATAACTCTAATTATTTACTATTTTTATTATGCTATTTTCTAATTAATAGTTAGATATTATATATTACTTTTATAATATTAAGCTATAATTAACTAGTTTTTATATTTTATATTTATTTATTCTAATAAAATAATTTTTAATCTTGCAGGGTAATTATACAGATTATCTGGAGCAAAACATGGAATTTTGCATTATTGGCCTAGACACGCCCTGTGACATGCCCTACCTGGGCGTGTCATAGGGGCATGATGCACAAGAGTTAAGTCTGCAGTTGTAGCACGACGAACCACGCCTAAAGATCGTCGACCGGCCAGACACGCCCGGGTCATTTTATGTCATGCCCGTGTCACCCTTACACGGGGCATGCCAGACAGTTGAATGACCGTTGAACTTACAACATCAGATTAAATTCACACGTCTAGGTCACCGGAGACCTAGGGCATGTCAAGGGCATTTCAAGCAAATTATTCCTCCGTTCCAGCCGTTTCCTCCAGAAGCCATTGTAGCTAGACACGCACCTAGTCACGGGCATGACAGGGGGGCGTGACACCTCCATAAAGACAGTTTACTCCCGCCGTTTTCAGCTTCCCACAGTTTTCCAGAAACATACTTGACACGCCCTAGGTCACGTGCGTGACCTAGGGCGTAAACAATCAGTTAGCAGATTTTGGCGGTTTCTCCTCCAACGTTCCCGGGGTTTCAAGACGACGGCTCTCAGCCTGACATGCCCTAGGTCATGGGCGTGACCTAGGGTGTGACCAAACATAAATTTTTCTTATAAATTCTAGACAGCTTCAGATGCTCAAGAGTCGAATTTTGGGAGTTAGAGTCTTGTAGTTTGCTGTTTTCTTTTGCTGTATTTTACATTTCCTAGTATAGATTATTATTGTTGTTATTCTTAATTCTAGTTGTTTTTATTTCAAGCATGTCTCTCTCTATCCTCTTTTGTAATTCCCTAATCATGATGAGTAGCTAACTTCCTTTTAGCACTTGATCATGATGAACCTTGGAAAAAATTAAAAATCTTCTCCTTCTTTTATCAAAAGTCTTGTTCTTAATTTTACTCGCTATGATTTATCTTTCATTTTTATTTCATCGAATTCATATTACGCGGATATGGGTTTTGATATAAGATCTGTATCCTAAATGACCGAGAGGTTGCGGATACAAGGAGATCACTCAAAGATAAAGGAGTTGAATGCACTCCTCGAGAGAGCACGACGTAAAACTTCTGGATTGGAGTCAAATCCAATAGAGGGGTTCACTGCCTAAAGAAAGCTTAGAGGTTTCGACTGGCCGAAAGGTCTTAATCGATCAACCTAAGGTTAGTCAGAAGCATGAGCTCGAAAGAGATGCTTTTGTACTCTAGGAACCTCCACGGTCGAGTGAGTAGATAAGAACTCGCATTACTTTTATTTTACAAGAAGATTTATTTTAGTCTAAGGGGATTCTAGATAGAGTGCTAGCTTCCTCATAATTGAATTTCTCTTCCGTAGCATAACGCTTCTTTTTCCGTTCAACAAAAACCAAATTTTCTTCCGATAAGATAATAGTTTTCCTTGTGAGTACAAGTACTTGACAGCCCCAGGTCGATATACGACACTTGATTCTATACTCTGAACGATAGGTATACTTGCCTCATCAATTGGAAACATGCGCTAGCATGGAGAAAATATCCATCAAGTTTTTGGCGTCGTTGCCGGGGACTTTTCTTTGTGGATATTTTGAAAGCAAGGATCTATTTGTTTTTTCATTTTTCTTCTTATTTCAAAAAAAAAATTCTGTTTTATTCGAAAGTTTTATGTTTAAATTTTTATAATTAAAATTTCTTGCAAAGGGCCGGGCTGGGTTTTCATCCCGCAATACCGCCTAGTACCCTGCGAACCCGTCACTGGGTAGCCCTTGGGAAGTCCGGAAAATTTTATTTTATAAATTTTTAAATCTTAAAACTTTTATCTTTTGTTTTGTTTTTGTGTATGACCCGAGGGAATCCGTCAAATCATCTTGATTTAGATCCGGAGATCGAGCAAAGCTTACGGCGATGCCTAAGACTCCGTGACCTAATTTCTCCAGATTTGGTTGAGGAATCCGTTTGTAACACTTTTTCTTCTTAACCATCTTCTTCTTCTTCTTCCGCTCAATTTTCTTCTAATTTGGGTAATAAAAATTCAAATATGGCCGAAGAACGGACTATGTCCGACTATGCCTGGCCAAATTTGGATTAGGCGCAATCAAGTATTGTTCGACCCGCTATTGCGAACAATAATTTTGAATTGAAGCCAAGCATCATTAAAATGGTACAACAATCAGTACAATTTGATGGGCTTCAAGATGAGGACCCAAATGCGCGTATTTCTAACTTTATAGAAATATGCGATACTTTTAAAATGAATGGTGTTTCCGATGAAGCCATTCGGCTAAGACTTTTTCCTTTCTCTTTGCGCACCAAGGCTAAGCAGTGGTTGAGTTCTCTTCCAAGAGGCTCCATCACTACTTGGGCCGAGATGACGGAAAAATTTCTCACGAAATATTTTCCGCCTGATAAAACGGCCAAATTGCGCAATGATATTACTTATTTCTCCCAAATTGATACCGAAACGTTATATGATACTTGGGAGCGATTTAAGGAATTGCTTCGTCGTTGCCCGCATCATGAAATCCCTGATTGGTTGCAAGTGCAAACCTTCTATAATGGCCTCAATCAACAAACGAGGCAACATATTGATGTCGCTGATGATGGAATGTTAAATAGCAAGACACTGGCGGCCGCTCAAGAACGTATAGAAGGTATGGCCATGAATACATATTTGTGGAGTACACCTCGGTCTCGTCCACCAAAACCGGCCAGGATGTACGAAATAGATACGGTCTCTAGTTTATCTCTCTAGGTTGAGAAACTACAAAAACAAATGTACGAGATGACTGCTTCCTCGTCTACACCTACCTATGAGCCCCAATTTTGGGAGCCTTTTTCTATTGACGAGCATGTGGATTACATGGGTAATCCGAATCGACCACATTATAATCCGGGCAATAATTTTGGTAATACCTATCACCCGGGTATAAGGAACCACCACAACTTCTCTTGGAGTAATCCGGGGAATGCGGCTCGCCCACCTAACACCATCCCTCCAAGTTATTTTCCTCCATAAGATCCAAAAGCTCCCAATCTCAAGGAGTTGTTCACCAAATATACGACTACAAATGATGTCAATATCCGGAATCTCACCGGATCTCTTCGTAATTTAGAGACCAAAATTTGGCAAATCGCCAAAATGCTCTCCGATCGCCAACAAGGATCGCTACCGGGCAATACGGAGCCCAACCCAAAGGAGCTAGCTAAAGCCATCACTTTACAGAGCGAGAAGGAGGTAACCACTTCTACAATTCCGGTTGAAACTTCTCCAATTCTGGTTGATACAGAGGTAACAATTTCTTCATTTTCTCCTCCAATTAAGCCTTCTAGTTATAATAAACCAAAAGCTTATCAACCACCTCTTCCCTACCCGTCTAGAATGCAAAATGACCGAGTGGATGAGCATCACGGTTAATTTTTCGACATGTTTAAACAAATTCAAAATAATTTACAGTTTTGCGAAATAATTGCACAAATGCCGAAGTATGCCAAGTACCTCAAGGATCTTTTATCTAACAAAAAGAAACTTGAGGATATCTCTACGGTTCAATTGAACTGTCCGGCAGTTTTACTCAATAAATTACCTAAGAAATTACCCGATCCGGTAGTTTCTCTATTCCTTGTCTATTTGGTGATTTATTGGTAAAACGTGCGTTAGCTGATTTAGATGCTTCCATCAATTAAACGACTTATTCTTTAGTGAAAAAGTTGGGATTAGGAGAGCCTAAGCCCACAAGAATGAGCATTCAATTGGCGGATCGGTCTGTCAAGCTCGCTTTGGGGATCATTGAGGATATGCTCGTCAAAGTTGACAAATTTATCTTTCCGGTAGATTTTGTCATCTTTGACATCGAAGAGGACACCGAGGTACCACTCATTCTCGGTCTCCCTTTTCTTGCCACCTCGCGCGCTATCATAGACGTTAGTAATGGTAAACTTCTCCTTATAGTCGGAGATGAAGAAGTTACCTTTACTATTGACTCGTCTATGAAAAATTCACTTGCTAATGACGACTCATGTTATTACTTGGAGGCTTCTCCCGAAAAAGACCCCTTTCCTTTTTTTGAACTTACTTTATCATCTATTGATCATGAATCTTATTTTGAAAATTTAGATTTAATTGCTAATGAAAATAGTGATAACATTTCGATCACTCGCGCACATATATTTGAAATTTTAGAAGTCGGTAGTGATCGTTTTATAACATCTTATGATGAACCTCCTACTCTTGAATTAAAACAATTGCCTGATCATTTAGAATATTTATTTTTAGTGGAGGATTCAAAACTTCCCGTAATTGTGTCGGCCTACTTGACCGAAGATGAAAAAAATTAAATTATCTAATATTTTCAAATGTAATCGCCGTGCAATTGCGTGGAAGATCACGGATTTGAGAGGGATTAAACCCTCTTTTTGCACCCATAAAATTTTATTGGATTAACACGCTCACAAAACTATTCAACCTCAACACCGACTAAATCCTGACATCAAGGAGGTAGTCAAGGCCGAGGTAATTAAATTATTGGATACGGGCATTATCTATCCGATTTCGGATAGCTCTTGGGTGAGTCCGGTCCAAGTGGTGCCAAAGAAAGGAGGATTAACGGTAGTTCCTAATGATAAAAATGAATTAATTCCTACTCGAACCGTTACCGGATGGCGGGTGTGCATCGATTATCGCAAATTAAATGATGTCACCCGTAAGGATCATTTTCCTTTGTCGTTCATTGACCAAATCCTTGAACGGTTATCCAAGCAATCTTTTTATTGTTTTCTTGATGGTCTTTCGGGATATTTTCAAATCTCAATTGCGCCTGAAGACCAAGATAAAACAACTTCCACTTGTCTGTTTGGCACCTTCTCCTATCGAAGGATTCCCTTTGGTTTATGCAATGCGCCGACAACCTTCCAATGGTGCATGCTAGCGATCTTTGATGAACTAGTGGAGGATACCATGGAAGTCTTCATGGACGATTTCTCCATCTTTCGAGATTCTTTTGATTTATGTTTAACAAATCTTTCACGTGTACTCCAAAGATGTGAGGACACGAACCTAGTCTTGAACTGGGAGAAGTGCAATTTTATGGTGCGGGAAGGGTTGGTATTAGGCCACAAAATTTATAGCAAGGGCATAGAGGTAGATAAAGAAAATATTGAAACTATAAAAAAGCTACCTCCCCCCTCAAATGTTAAGGCCGTTCGTAGTATCTTGGGGCACGCTGACTTCTATCGCCAGTTTATTAAAGTTTTTTCTAAAATAGCTAAGCCCCTTACACACTTATTAGAAAAAGATGCGCCATTTATTTTTGATGAAAATTGTTTGCGCGCTTTTTCTCTTATTAAAGAAAAATTAATCAACGCTCCTATAATGATCGCTCCCAATTGGGAACTTCCATTTGAGATAATTTGCGATACTAGTAATTTTGTCGTAGGTGCGGTTTTAAGACAACGCATAAATAAGAATTTTCATCCTATTTATTATGCGAGAAAAACACTAACCGACGCACAAGAAAATTAAACTACCACCGAAAAAGAATTATTAGCTATTATATTCGCATTTGATAAATTTCGTTCCTACCTAACCTTGTATAAAATTATTGTTTTTACCGATCATTCTGCTTTGCGATATTTACTAACAAAAATAGATGCAAAGCAACGATTGATTAGGTGGATCTGACTACTCCAAGAATTTGACTTGGAGATTCGTGACCAGAGAGGAGCGGAGAACCTGGCGGCTGATCATCTTTCGCGGTTGGAGAACCCTAATTTGGGGGAGCTCATAGAAGAGGACATTGATTACACTTTCCCCGAGGAGCGCCTTCTCGCCATTCATAAGGTAATTACTCTCCCCACTCCTTAGTTCGCCGATTTCGCAAAGTACCTTTTGGCGAGATTTCTCCCGAATTGTTTTTCTTATCAAGAAAAGAAGAAATTATTTTCTGATTTGAAAAATTAATTTTGGGAGGATGCCTTTCTCTTTCGTGTTTGCGCGGACCAAGTAGTGCGGATATGTGTTTCTCATGAGGAAGGCGCCCAAATTTCAGAGCATTTTCATGAGGGACCCACCAGTGGGCATTATAAAGCTAATCGGATGGCTCAAAAAGTACTTAAAGTAGGCTTCTATTGGCCAAGCATCTTCAAGGATCCTCACGCCCATGTAAGTCATTGTGAACAATGCCAACACTCAGGAAATATTTCCCGCCGTGATGAAAACTATTGGAGTTACCATGGTGATCTAGAAGTGGTCAAACAAGTAATCTCACTGCCAACGTGATATGAGCCTGCAGGGTCGCACATAAGAGCATGTTGAGAATTTGGAAGATTTACTGTGTTGGTAAGGGTTACCAATCACCACACATAATGGGGTCAGGCAAACGTTGCAAAAGGAATATCGTCGAGAGTCGTCGAGTATGACTCGCCGACTAAGGCAAAGTCGTCAAGTGTCGACGGGAGTCATCGAGTATGACTCGCCGACTAAAGCAAAGTCGTCGATAATCAATCTGTTGATTTGTTGAGAATCGAGGACAGAGTCGTCGAGACTGTCTGCTAATTCTGGCCGAATCTGGCTGCTGATTCTCGCCGAATCTATCTGTTGATTCTCGCCGAATCTGTCTTCTGGATCCCGCCGACTGATTCTTGCCGAACCTGTGCTGATTCTCAGCCAATGATTCTGAAACTCTATTTTGGTTGGTCTGCGGATAGTGATATTCTTAGGTCTGTTTATGCCTTTGGTATAAATTGAGACTTAGAGTTTTGGAAGAACAAGATCGGGCCTTTTCTCCTGTGGCTGGATCGAACCCGGCGGAAGCGTTCCGCCGCTCGCTCCACCGATTCCCAAACCCCGCCGATGGAAGAGTTCCGCTTCTGCCGCCTCGTTCTCTCCGCCGATCACCTTCTCTCCGGTAACAGTCGCCGGTGGTGTTATTCCTGGAACGGAACTAGCAGTTCGTGGAAGTGCAAGGTGTGGTTGATCTCCTTCCCGACCCTTCGTGCGACGAAGCTCGGTGTTCTCCTGCTCGTGTGGATTTCTACAGAGACATAGACCTTATTCTACGTAGAACTTGCCACCGACAAGGACTCAAACCTTGGAGCATCTATTTTGAGTTTTGACTCAACACTGAAAAGGTAACTTTTACCTAGTTGTTTGTTAACTTCTCGATTCAACATTCATGGCCTGATCCCAATCTCTTTGGGTTGTTCTTGATTTTTATTACTTCTGCTGCGTGCACAAGCATTGTGCCATCCTCATAGAGAAACCCAACAGTGGTATCAGAGAGAGGTTGCAGCCATGATTGTTGTTTTTAAAGTTAGGTTATTCCAGTACGTGTAAACCTAGGGATTTAGAAGTATTCTAAATGTCTAAATTTTATCCTGGAACATCAATTATTGATGGTTTTTCCAAGGGAAATCAGTGGGCCCATAACTAAATGGTTAGGGGCTCTGCCCCTTGGAACCCGGCCAGGAATGTCTGGGATTTCGTGGTAATTCTTAATTGTTAGAAATTGTTGTCTCCTTAGCAGTAACCGTCCCTCGAGTGGTTAATGAACAAGTGCATTTTTTTGGATTTTGAATCCAATAATGAGAGACGAGCTTGTCTATTGCTTTAAGTTGAGTTGCCTTTGTCTGTCCAATGCATGTAAATTCTAAGATTTGGAAGAGTCCGGATGTTCAGACTTAGCCCTTTCTTCTATCAAATGTTGATTGTACCATGTTGTGCACATAAGGGACGGATGTTGTTTTTAGAGATTGTTTTTCTGTGGATGTGCACATTGATCAAATGTTGATCATGGTTAATTATTAACCAATAATCAAAAATCCCTTCCTCTAATATTAAGTGTTCGGATGCCTTCGGATGGATGACACTCTTCTTGCCTCGATCGATGAAGTGTGGGCTTGCCAAAGCAAGGTGCATTAATCTATCTTGGTAAGGGTCCGAGCGGATAATTGTGATATCCCACTGTCGACATCGGGTCTAACTTAACTAGGTGACCTCAAAGGTTGTGTGCCTAGAGGCATAGGGTTGGCATGCACCATATGACGGATGCGAATAAGGAGTTATTCACCAACCAAACAATAATTGCTTGAGGATGCAATTGGCAAGCGTTGCCTACCTAAATAACCACATCGTGAGAGAAAAGCCAAAGCTGACTCATTGTGTTGGTGAAATATGGATCTTGTCCACCAAGAAAGTAGCTCGCATGAACTCTCCGAATTGATAGTGAGGACTATCATTTCGAATAAAATAGTGTAGTTTTAATTGAAGTCCAAATTAAAAATAAATTGTATTTTAAAATTTTGGTACTGATATTATTCTGCATGAATTCTTGTAGAATTCCATGGCAAGTGTTTTACACTCCACTCTGTCTCTAAGAGCCATCCTTGAGAAGGATAAGCTCAATGGGACTAACTACATGGACTGGTATAGGAACCATAGAATTATCCTTAGGCAAGAGCGAAAGCTCTATGTCTTGGAAGAAGAAGCCCCCAAGGTGCTGACCGGGAATTCTTCCTGTGCTGATAAGGATGCTTATAAGAAGTATACTGCTGATGCCTTAGACATCGAATGCCTTATGCTTGCCACCATGAACTCTGAGCTTCAGAGGCAACATGATAACATGGGGTGCAAGGAGATTGACGAGCATCTCAAGAAAATGTTTCAAGGGCAAGCTCGTCAAGAGAGGTTTGACCTCACAAAAGCGTTGTTTCAGTTCAAGATGGGAGTTCGAGACTCAATAGGGACTCACGTACTCAAGAAGATTGGGTATATAGAGAACCTTAAAAGGCTGGGTTTTCCTTTGGGTGAAGATTTGGCCACAGATCTTATCCTGCAATCGTTGTCGGACAGTTATGAGAAGTTTGTCTTGAACTACAACATGAATGAAATAGACAAGACACTGCCCGAGCTCCTAGGCATGTTAAGAACTGCCGAGATAAACATGAAGAAGGCCAAGCCTGCCATCCCCATACTAATGGTGCATAAGGGCAAGGGCAAGGGCAAGGGCTCTATGAAGATGAAGGTGGGACCTAAGTCACATCTTGAGCCCAAGTCTTCTGCACTGAAGAAAAAGAAGAGCACAGTGAAGAAAGGGAAATGCCACCACTGTGGCAAGGCTGGTCATTGGAGGAGGAACTATCCTTCTTACATTGAGGGTCTACAGAAAATGAAGGGAGGTATGACTTTCGCTTCAAATATTTATGTTATAGAAAAATAAACCACTCTGCTCCTTCATCTTGGATATTGGATACCGGATGTGGTTTACACATTTGTACAAATGTGCAGGAATTGGACATGCGCGTCGACAATGGAGCAAGAGTTGTTGCTGTAGCCATAGGAGTTTACCGTCTTTCATTGCCCAGTGGGCTTGTAATAGAACTAGATAATTGTTATTTTGTTTCGGACATAACTAGAAACATTATATCCATTTCATGCTTGGACATGATTGGATTTTCTTTTATAATTAAGAACAACTATTGTTCTATATTTAAGAATAATGTTTGTTCTGTTGTAGCCCAATTGTTTAATGGTCTTTATGTTTTGAACCTGGACCATCTGATCTATAATGTAGAAAATAATAAAAGACTAAGAACAAATGACTCAAACCATACATATCTATGGCACTGTCGTTTGGGCTATATAAACGAGAAGCGCATATCTAAGATCCATAAAGATGGGCTTTTGGACTCATTTGATTATGAATCATTTGAGCGATGTGAATCTTGTTTTTTAGCAAGATGACTAAAGCCCCTTTCACTGCTTTTACTGAGAGAGCTGAGGATCTCTTGGGTGTTGTACATAGTGATGTATGCGGACCCATGAGCTCCATGGCTAGAGGTGGGTATTTCTACTTCGTTACATTTACTGAAGATTTCAGTTGATACAGATATGAGTATCTTATGAAGTGCAAATCCGAGACCTTTGAAAAGTTCAAAGAGTTCAAAAATGAAGTAGAAAACCAGTTGGGTAAAAGGGTTAAAACACTCCGATTTGATCGAGGTGGCGAATACCTGAGTCATGAGTGTCGTGATAATCTGAAAGAGTGTGGTATTGTATCACAGCTAACTCCACCTAGAACACCACAACATAATGGTGTGTCTGAGAGGAGAAATCGTACTCTATTAGACATGGTACGTTCGATGATGAGTCATGCAGACTTGCTTGTTTCCTTTTGGGGTTTTGCTTTAGAGACTGCTGCTATGACACTGAATGGCGCTCCAACGAAAACGGTTCTGAAGACACCATATGAGATATGGACTGGGAAGCGTCCTAGTATGTCGTTCATTAAAATTTGGGGCTGTGAGGCATACGTGCAACGTCAAATGCCTGACAAGCTGGAACCCAAACCGGATAAATATTATCTGGTGGGATATCCTAAGGAAACGAAAGGGTATTACTTTTACCTACCGTCCGAGGGCAAAGTGATTGTCGCAAGGACTGGCGTCTTCTTGGAAAGAGAATTCTTATCAAGAAAGACTGAAAAGGTAGAACTTGAAGAAGTTAATGAACCACAAGTAGTTAATGAACTGGAATTGGATTCTTGACAGGACTACAAGATGTTGTAGCTAGAGAACCTGCTCAAGAAACACAAGTCCTACATTGATCTGGTAGACCGAGATTTTAGCCTGAGAGATATGGATTTCTCATGTCTCAAATAGGTAATGTGTTGCTTATGGATCATGATGATGAACCAGCAACCTACCAACAAGCTATGAATGGTCCGGACTCCGACAAATGGCTTGAGGCTATGAAATCCAAAATGGACTCCATGTATGCAAACCAAGTTTGGAACTTGGTGGAACCACCTGAAGGGGTACGACCTATAGGGTGCAAATGGGTCTTCAAGAAGAAGACCGACATGGATGGGAATGTACAGACATTCAAAGGGAGACTGGTGGCTAAGGGTTTCAAGAAAATTCATCGTATTGACTATGATGAGACTTTTTCCCCTGTTGCCGTGGTAAAGTCCATAAGGATATTGCTTGATATTGCTGTGTATTATGACTACAAGATCTGGTAGATGGATGTCATAACGGCATTCCTTAATGGAAACCTCCTTGAGGAAGTGTACATGACACAACCCGAGGGTTTTGTATCCCCAAATGAAGCCACTAAAGTATGCAAGCTGAATAGGTCCATTTATGTACTAAAGCAGGCCTCTCGAAGTTGGAATCTTCATTTTGATGAGAAAATCAAAGAGTTTTGTTTCATCAAGAATGAAGATGAGCCTTGTGTTTACAAGCGAATCAGTGGGAGGGTTGTTGTCTTCTTGATATTGTATGTAGATGACATACTATTGATTGGGAATGACATTCTTGCCCTGAAAGTTGTTAAGAACAACCTAGGGAACTTCTTTTCTATGAAGGACTTGGGTGAAGTGACTTATATACTTGGTATTAAGATCTATAGAGATAGATCAAAGAAGTTGTTGGGTTTGACCCAGAGTAAAAACTTCGAGAAGGTGTTGAAGCGGTTCAACATGCTTGAGTCCAAGAAAGGATTTTTACCCATGTCTCATTGTGTGAATCTCTCAAAGGACCAGTGTAAAAAATTTTGTGAAGATAAGGACCGCATGAAATTGATTCCATATGCTTCGGCAATTGGATCAATCATGTATGCAATGTTATGTACTCGACCCTATGTATCCTTTGCTTTGAGCATGACTAGCAGGTATCAATCAGACCCCGGTGAGTGTCACTAGATTGCAGTCAAGAATATCCTGAAGTACTTGAGAAGGACAAAGGATGTGTTCTTGGTGTATTGTGTAGAGGAAGAGCTCGTTGTAAATGGTTACATGGATGCTATCTTCCAAACTGATAGGGGCGATTCAAAGTCTCAATCAGGGTTTGTGTTTTGCCTTAATGGAGGAGCTGTGAGCTGGAAGAGTTCCAAGCAAGAGCCAGTTTCTGATTCTACAATAGAGGTCGAGTATATCGCTGCAGCTAACGCAGCGAAGGAGGCTGTATGGATTAGGAAATTCATCGGCGAGCTTGATGTAGTTCCTAGCATTAGTGGTCCCGTAGTTCTCTACTGTGATAACAATGGTGCAATTACACAATCTAAGGAACCTAGATCTCATCAGCGCTCCAAGCACATACTTCGGCGGTTTCAACTTATTCTTGAGATTGTCGAACGAGGAGATGTGAACATTTGCAGAGTGCCGACTAAGGAGAATATTGCGGATCCACTGACAAAGCCTCTCGCGCAGAGAAAGCATGATGGTCATACTAGATCAATGGGTATACGATACCTAAACGATCAACTCTAGTGAGAGTCATGTGGGTTGCATGTAAACATATATTCTGTTGGCTGTTTATTGTTTATTCATATGATGAATCATGTACCTAGATTTTTCTTTTTACAATTAATGGCATGTTCTTTTATTATGGTTTCTCTATGCAATAGTTAAATGTTAACATAATAAATACCCTTAGAATGTTTGCTTCCATAGGACATCAAGTACGTGACTTGAATGTGGGAGCTTATGATTTCTTCGAAGCTTCATTCTTAAAAGGTCCCTGGTCGGTGTAAAATCATAGAAACAATGGGTGATGATGATACATTAAGACTAGCACGTGTGTTGACTGATGACCAGTTATCATAGGTCTTGATATTGTGATATCAAGTCATCACGTGGGTACTTGTTAATGAACAAGTTGTACTGGACAGACCCAACCTGAGACTACTCTATGGAATGTTATCTTCACGTATCACGAGTAGGTCTCAATTGATAATGGTGTTGTGGTCCTTTAACCTGAAGTCACAACATTCATCAGGTAAGGAAGAGCGTGCTTTGATGCTATCTAAAGTCTTCCTTGAGAAAGGTTGATGATAAGGGTGGTTGTTGGGCACGTTATAAATCATTTGGGTGTTTGTGTGGGAGTAGATATGGGATTTGTCCTCCTATATGACAGGAGTTGCATCCATGGGCCCCTTGATCGAACTGGATTGAGAAATGCCTGGCAATGCTTGGTTGAGTCAATATGTGATATTGGACTCACCATTCTATGGAAGTCCGTTCTAGATCAAGAAACTTGGATTGAGCTATTATGAGGGTGACATGGTCCATGCCTCTAGTTCTTTCCTGATGTAAGGGACAAAGGGACAAAGACAACGCTGGGACATTGTTCATAAAGGATTATGAGTTATGAACTCTTATTGCTAGGGTAGCAATGATGAATTGCTAGATACCGCTCATTGTTTGTGAGGTTTTTGGTTTGATACTTTCAAGATCAAGTGGGAGACTGTTGGAGTTACCATGGTGATCTAGAAGTGGTCAAACATGTAATCTCACTGCCAACGTGATATGAGCATGAAGGGTAGCACATAAGAGCCTGTGGAGAAGTTGGAAGATTGACTGTGTTGGTAAGGGTTACCAATCACCGCACAGAATAGGGTCGGGCAAACGTTTCCCAAAGAATTTCGTCGAGAGTCGTCGAGTATCACTCGCTGACTTAGGAAAAGTCATCGAGAGTCGACGGGAGTCGTTGAGTATGACTCGTCGACCAACGCAAAGTCATCTAGAATCAATCTGCTGATTCATCGAGAATCTAGGACAGAGTTGTCGAGACTGTCTTCTGATTCTCGCCGAATTTGGCTGCTGATTCTCGCCGAATCTGTCTGTTGATTCTCGCCGAATCTGTCTTCTGTATCCCGCCGACTGATTCTTGCCGAACCTGTGCTGATTTTCAGTGAATGATTCTGAAACCCTATTTTGGGTGGTCTGCGGATAGCGATATTCTTAGATCTGTTTATGCCTTTGGTATAAATTGAGACTTAGGGTTTTGGAAGAACAAGATCGGGCTTTTTCTCCTGTGGCTGGATCGAACCCGACAGAAGCGTTCCGCCGCTCGCTCTGCCGATTCCCGAACCCCGCCGACAGAAGAGTTCCGCTTCAGCCGCCTCGTTCTCTCCGCCGATCACCTTCTCTCCAGCGACAGTCGCCGGTGTTGCTATTCCTGGCGCGGACCTAGCAGTCCGTGGAAGTGCAAGGTGCGGTTGATCTCCTTCCCGACCCTTCGTGCGACGAAGCTCGGTGTTCTCCTGCTCGTGTGGATTTCTGCAGAGACGTAGATGTCATTCTACGTAGAACTCGCCACCGACAAGGACTCAAAGCTTGGAGCATCTCTGTTGAGTTTTGACTCAACACCGGAAAGGTAACTTTTACCTAGTTGTTTGTTAACTTCTTGATTCAGCATTCATGCCCTGATCCTAATCTCTTTGGGTTGTTCTTGATTTTTATTAATTTCGCTGCGTGCACAAGCGTTGTGCCATCCTCATAGAGAAACCCAACAGAAATGCCTTTAAATTCGTTTTTAGAAAGAAAAGTTTTTGACTTATGGGGGATCGACTTTGTTGGACCGTTACCAATATCCTATGGAAATAAATAAATTTTGGTAGCGGTCGACTACGTGTCACGGTGGGCGGAAGCGCAAGCCCTTCCCACTAATGACGCCCGAGTCGGGAATCGATTTCTCAAAAAACTATTTTCATGATTTGGAGCACCGCGAGAAATAGTTAGTGATAGGGGCACACACTTTTGTAACGCACAATTTGCTAAGGTTTTATCTAAATATGGCGTTACACATAGGTTAGCCACCCCCTATCACCCTCAAACTAGTGGCTCGGTAGAAGTAGTTAACCGTGAAATTAAACTTATACTAGAAAAAATGCTGTCTACTAAAAGAAAGGATTGGTCGGGAAAGCTTGATGATGCTCTATGGGCTTATTGGACCGTGTACAAGACCGCTATCGGTTATACGCCGTATCGATTGGTCTATGGGAAAGCAAGCCATTAACCGGTTGAGCTTGAACATCGTGCCTTTTGGGCACTTAAATTTTTAAATCTTGATGAAAATTTATCCTCCGAGCTTCGTAAATTCCAACTTAACGAGCTCGATGAGTGGCACTCCCTTGCTTATGAGAATAATAAACTCTATAAGGAGCGTACCAAATTTTATCACGATAAGAAAATTAAGTAACCAAAGGAATTCCAACCGGGAGACCAAGTCCTCCTTGATAACTCGCGCTTGCGCTTATTTCCGGGTAAACTTAAGTCTCGTTGGTCAGGCCCCTTCATCGTAAAGGAGGTTTGGCCCTACGGGACAATGCTTATTTTGCACCCGGAAGGAGGCGACTTTAAAGTAAATGGGCACCGGCTGAAATTATTTATTTTCGGTGATACTAGTAACGCACAATTGGGCAACATAACATTGTCAAACCCCTAGTTCGTGCACACCAATATGGTCGAGCTCACCGACCATAAACAAAGCGCTCGTGGGAGGCACCCCACAGTTATCCTTTCTTTTTATACTAATTTTCTTTGTAAGTTTTTACAGGTTTGAAAGACATCGATGCATGGCGATCGGTTCGGGACGAGCGTCAAGTCTACGTAATTCTTCAAGTAGGTAACCTTTATTTTATTCTAGTTTATTTTGATATTTAACAAATTAGTAAAAAAAAAAAAAATATAAAAGAACAAAAAAAAAACAAAACAAAAACAAAAACAAAAAAAAAAATATAAATTTTATTTTCTCGTACACGCCCCTGGCACGGGCATGACCTCATGGTCATGGGTGTGCCTCGGGAGTGTTTAGCCTAGCCGGCGGGAGGTTCCTCCTCCCTCGGTTTTTCGGCCCGTCATTCGGACATGGCACGGGCGTAACATTCATAGTCACGGGGGTGTCATGCATGTGTCGTAGGTATCCGAGGCATTGCCCCTGTCTTTCTCGGATTCTCTGTGACGTGTTCGATTTTACTAACACGCCTCATAGTCACGGGCGTGACTATGGGGCGTGACTGCAAAATCCGAGGCCAGCGCCTCGGATTCCAACGGGCCTGCCTATAATTCTAGTTACACGGCCAGAGTCATGGGCATGACTCTGGAAGTCACGGGCGTGACTCTAGGGCGTGTCCCCCGAATCCGAGGCAGTCCGCCTCAGATTCCTTTTCCCTTTGACCCGAGTTTGTCACGCCCCCTGTCACGGGCGTGACAGGGGGGCGTGACCGACCCATGCGAGCCTATAAAAAGGCTTTTTCCCCTTTTTCTTCTCTTCACACCTCCACCCTTCAAACCTCCATTTTCTCCTCTTTGTGGCCGAATTTCTTCCCTCTTCCTCACCATTCCTCGCCACCACCCTCGCTCCTCCGCTTCTTCCTCTGAGCACCCCGTCGATCCTGCCTCGGCAGAGGCCATGCTCTTTTTTGCACACGCCACCTAACTAGACAGGAGCGAGTGACTGCGCGCCAAACCGTTTGGCATTTTTCGCATCTTGGACTAAGCCATCCTTGCCACCTTCGGAGCGGCGGAGATAGTTTAAGGATTTCTATCCACCCCGGGATGGGCTCCCCTCTTCTCCATTTCTGAGCCTGCTTTCCTCGAACTCACCATCGAGTTCTTGGCCTCTTATTAGTTCCGTTGGGCAGCGCAAGATGATTTCATCATCTTTCGCATGGGCGGGATGATGCACCAACTAACCATCCGACAACTCAATGTCACCATGGGCTTTTGCTCGGAGGCCTTTTCCACTTCCCCCGCCTACCTCGACCTAAAAACTGATTTCCCTCCCGACTTCAACCTCCTCACTTTTTGGTCGGAAATCAGAAATGATGTCACCCCCTACACCCCAAAGAAATCCAAGGGTAGCCACCTCATCTCCCCCGTTTTGCGCATTCTACAAAACATTCTCACTTTCACTCTTTCCAGACGCGGCGATAGCCATGGCGTGGTGACTCGAGCAGACTTAATATACTTGTATAGTATGTTTTACTGGGTCCCACTCAACCTTGGTTACATGCTCGTCATTTTCTTTTGGCACTAGGCCTAAAATATGAGATTGGGGGCGGTGCACGACGGGAATTTGATCACATTCCTCGCCAAGCAGACCGGCTTTGGCGATGCTCTTCCGCGGCTCACTTGCATGCAAACGCCGCAGCCTCTTAAGTTTTCGACCCTTCAGGCTCTCGGCCTAGCGAGACAACATGAAGGAGAGTTTGAGGCTATTCCCCCGTTAGTTGGTTGCGGGGATCTTGATCTTTTTCATGGTGCCGGTCCCAACGGTACTCATCATTCCTCCCAGATTCCGCCACCACCGCTACACTCTGCTCCAGCGCCTGAGCCTTCAAGTTATTGGGATCGGCAATTTGGATTGCTACATACTCGCATAGGCCAGATGCAAACCCATTTTGACGGTCGCTTCGCTTCTTTTGATGCGCGTTTTGCCGTGCTCGAGCAAAACCATACTTCTTCCATGGCGCATATTACACTCGAGTTTGCGAACATGCAGACTTTCTATCAGGAGCACGAGGACACTCCTGACCAGGAGTAGCTGCCTTTTCATTTCATTGGACTTGTAGAGGGTCATCTCTCTGTATCTGTATCTTTGTTTTATTTTCATGTACTTTTTCTATTATGAAAAAAAAATCTATAAAATATTATGTTTTGCTTTGCTACTCTCTTATAGGTCTCTTTTGATGCTAGTTGGATATTCTCAGGGAAGATTCCTTTTCTTGCCTTTTCTTAAATTTTACATTGGGGACAATGACATGCTTAAGTATGGGGGAGGGATATTTCTCAAGCAAAATATATATAAAAAACAACTTTTTATATTTCAAAAATTTAAAACAAAAAAAAAATAGAAAATCAAAAATTAAATTTCTTAGAAAGGGACGTTTGGGATATCACCCCATCTAAGCTCCTAGTACCGGTGAGAACCCTTCACAGGGTATACCTCGGGAAGTCTAAGAATAAATAAAAAAAAATTAGGTTTAATTTTTAATTAGAGAAGTCATTATTTCTATATTTGTTCACATGCAAAATTCTAGTAATTCAATTTCTTTATAGTGTTTAGAGAATTTTAATGTTTTAATTGAATTTTGAATTCTGGAGTAAAACTGTTGGCCATGCTGTGTTTCAAGTCAAATGCACATGTAAGTAGAATTTTTTGTAGATTTAAATATTCAGCATATAATTAGATTTTCATTTTTCTAAATGCGTGGAAATGTTTTATTTTACTTTAATTTCGAAAACCGGTAAAAATTTAAAACATTTTAGGTGAGTAAGTTGAAGTTTGCTAGAGAGATATTTCGCAGACCAAGAGAGAGGTATTCTTTTTCGATGTCTAGAACATGCCCTCTAACTATTCTCAAGACTTTGAATAAGTTAGATTAATTAACATAAATATGATTTAGGCACTTCTTTTGGCCAGTTTGAGTTTTTGTACCCGTACCTAAAAATTTTATCTTTGTTAAGCCATTTTGAGCCTATTTCCCTATTCTTTTGTTTTAGCTCCACCAAGTATTTTACCAAAGCCTTAAAAGTAACCTAATTGCACACCTAAAACCAAGCTTGAACATAAATAAACAAACAAGGTCTGTGAGTAATTATGAGGCTTTTTCATTTTTGGTGGCTCGTTTCTTATAAAAAATGAGTTGATTTGTTCTTCTCTCCTCTTCAAAATAAAGGAAAAAAATTTATAAAATAATGAAGACGTAGAAAAAAAATTTCAACATGATGAAAGAGTTGAAAAAAAATTATTAGGAATTTGGCTCCATTCTTAAAACCATAGCAATTTTTTGTGTAAAAGCTTTCCATAGGTTTTGGTTTGACTAGCCATCGTTTTTATCTTTGACCACCCTCACAAAAACCTAAGCCTACATTTAAACCCAATTAAGTCCTATTGATTTATGTTTATAAGTTACACTAGTGCCGTGGCGAGAGTGTGAAAGGGCAAGCCTATGGCCATCGACATTAATGGATTTCTTTGGAGGGTATCTTAATCTTCATTTGTGCAATGTTATCTTAGTACACACACTACACTCTCCCTAAAGATAATTTTGAGATTTACCGAATTTTTAAGTTTAAAAATAAAAATAATAGTGAAAATGCATTTTAAGAAAAATAAAAACCTAATTTGTATGTTGAGTAAGTCTTTCTACAAAAATAGCTACAAGCATAGGCATAAGACTTCGCATTTTACTCCTTAGGTTCAATTTTCTTTTCTAGCATTTAAAATTTTTCTACTCCCTATAGGAAGTTGTTTGCTCGGGACTAGCAAACGAATAAGTATGGGGGTCTTTGATAACTCTAATTATTTACTATTTTTATTATGCTATTTTCAAATTAATAGTTAGATATTATATGTTACTTTTATAATATTAAGTTATTATTAACTAGTTTTTATATTTTATATTTATTTGTTCTAATAAAATAATTTTTAATCTTGCAGGGTAATTCTACAGATTATCTGGAGCAAAACTTCGAATTTTGCATTATTCACCTAGACACTCCCTGTGACACGCCCTACCTGGGCGTGACACAGGGGCGTGACACACAAGAGTTAAGTCTACAGATGTAGCCCGGCGAACCGCGCCTAAAGATCGTCAACTGGCCAGACACGCCCGTGTCAGTTTTTTGTCACGCCCGTGTCACCCTTACACGGGGCGTGCCAGACAGTGGAATGACCGTTGAACTTACCACGTTAGATGAAATTCACACGCTTGGGTCACGGGCGTGACCCAGGGCGTGTCAAGGGCGTTTCAAGCCAAGTATTCCTCCGTTCCAGCCATTGCTGCCAGAAGCCATTGCAGCTTCACACGCCCCTTGTCACGGGCGTGATAGGGGGTGTGACACCTCCATAAAGACAGTTTACTCCCGACATTTTCAGCTTCCCGCGGTTTTCGAGAAACATACATGACACGCCCTAGGTCACGGGCGTGACCTAGGGGCGGTACCCATCAGTTAGCACATTTTGGCAGTTTCTCCTCCAACGTTCCCGGGGTTTCAAGACGACGGTTCCGAGCCTGACACGCGCTAGGTCACGGGTGTGACCTAGGGCGTGACCAAACAAAAAAATTTCCTATAAATTCCAGACAGCTTCAGATGCTCAGGAGTCGAATTTTGGGAGTTAGAGTCTTGTAGTTTGTTATTTTCTTTTGCTGTATTTTACATTTCCTAGTAAAGATTACTATTATTGTTACTCTTAATTCTAGTTGTTTTTATTTCAAGCATGTCTCTCTCTACCCTCTTTTGTAATTCCCTAATCATGATCAGTAGCTAACTTCCTTTTAACACTTGATCATGATGAACCTTGGAATAAAATAAAAATATTCTCCTTCTTTTATCAAAAGTCTTGTTCTTTAAATTACTCGCTACGATTTATCTTTGATTTTTCTTTCATCGAATTCATATTACGCAGATATGTGTTTCGATCTAAGATCCGTATCCTAAATGACCGAGAGGTTGCGGATACGAGGAGATCTCTCAAAGATAAAAGGAGTTGAATGCACTCCTCGAGAGAGGACGACGTAAATCTTCCGGATTGGAGTCAAATCCAATAGAGGGGTTCACCGCCTAAAGCAAGCTTAGGGGTTTTTGACTGGCCGAAAGGTCTTAATCGATCCACCTAAGGTTAGTCAGAAGCATGGGCTCGAAAGAGACGCTTTTTTACTCTAAGAACCTCCATGGTCGAGTGAGTAGATAAGAACTCACATTAACTTTATTTTACAAGAAGATTTATATTAGTCTAAGGGGATTTTATATCAAGTGCTAGCTTCCTCATAATTTAATTTCTCTTCTGTAGTATAACGCTTCTTTTTCCGTTCAACAAAAACCAAATTTTCTTTCGATAAGATAATAGTTTTCCTTTCTGAGTACAAGTACTCGACAACCCCGAGTCGATATATGACACTTGATTCTATACTCCGAACGATAGGTATACTTGCCTTATCAATTGGAAACACGTGCTAGCATGGCGAAAATATCCATCATTTTAGTATTTCAATAGTACCCCTTATTTTTGTTCTGTTTTTCTCAAAATCTCATATAAACAACTTTATTAATTATTATATTTCTAATCACCCTTTTTAATTATGTTTCACAAGTAAAATGTTGGACATGCTATGTTTCTAATTCACGGTAGCATGTTAACGTAAAACGTTCTTTCTAAAACTCGCATTTCCAGTATGGTTTTCCATCTTTATTTTATCAAAAAATAACCCACTATTTTCCTTTTCATTTTTATATAATTTTTGTAAGGTGAACTTTTGAATAGCGTCGTAGATGTGAACGATCCAAGTCACCTATTATTTCTATTTTCATTATAATTTCATCAATCTTCTTTTATTATCTAGGACTTGTTTTTTGAAATTTTTCAAATCTATATTTTAAATAAATTTCAAAGCATGAAAATGATTTAGGCTGTTTTTTTTTCCATTTGAGCTTTCCTGCCAACCTAAAAAACTTTCACCACTAGTTAGCCACTTTTGAGTCTTTTTTCAATTTCATTTGATAGCCCCTCATTTCATATCATTTTCACCAAAGCCAAAATTTCCAACCTATCTAATCACACTAGCATTTTTGAGTTTCATAAAATATTTTCTTGATTATGATAGGTTATGTTGGGATATTTTTGGGAAAAGTTTTTGAAAAAAAAGTATGCTAAAAAGAAATGCTTGTTTTTGTTTGTCGAATTCAAAATGAAATGAAAAAATTGTTTATGGCCTTTGTTTTGAAAAAGAAAAAAAATAGAAAAAAATTGAAAAGAAAAATAGAAAGAAAAATATTTATATTTATATATTTTTTTAACTCTTTGTTTAGGTTTAGTGTGATTTTACGCCTTCCTGTTTATCTTTGAATTCCACTCCTAATCATAATCCTAAACCAAACGTTTCTGTGCGAATAAAGTCATTTTGATTCATGCTTTTGAATTTTATTTTATAACTAAGAAAAGAAGAAAAGTAAATCAATATTATTTTTTAATTAAAACTAAGATTTTTGATTCATGCTTACAAGACTTGGTGGGGTAGGTTCTGAAGAAACAGATACCTGAATGTCCATATCCTTCTTGGACTTTTCTATAGAGGAAGACAATTCTGGATCACGTTGTTCTTCCTCATCAGAAGAACTGCTAGTGGAGCTGGGCTCTGTAATAGCTACCTTCTTCCCTTTCTTTTCTACAGTAGTTTGTCCATGGGGTTAAATCACCCTGTCACACCTCTCACGGTTTTTGATGTCCATCCTTCACATGTGGTGTATTCTTGCCACAAGCTTTATGTTCAGGATTTCTGGTACAGTCTGTCGCATAAATATGGATAGAATTCTCCCTAAGTTTGGTTTTGCAATGCATTCAACTATCCTTTAAAACAATACTCTTCCCTAGTCAGTCCATTTGGACCGGATGACCCATGTCATTAAATCAGACATCTTCTTTATATTTTGTCATGGAAGCCAGGTTTGTATATGAGAGCCTTCCCTATGAAAACTTCCAGAATCTTTCCCCTCATGATTAGTTCCTTTCTTAAGATGGAGCTTGTAGCGTGCTTAAACAAACCACACGATTTTACTCTAGACTTTATATCATCCTGCATCAATTCATCTTCCTCATTTGTTTCAGTGAACATGGGAAACTACAGTGCCTTGATTAATATCTGTAGAGTGATTTTGATCTTCTTTCCACTCACCATTGTATTGAGTTGCCTCCAGATACATCTGCTTTGGCATTGGAGAATAATTCTATGACTTTTCGCTTCTATATTAAATAGGGCTCCGTCAAGATGAACCCTAGGTCAGACACTTGGAGAAAATGAAGAGCCTGTTGCACTTCCTCTGGCGCATTTGTAAATCCATTTAGAACTACTTCTGCCCCTTCGAAGAGGAAACTTGTCCCTTGGGCACCATTTCACGTGTGAATTTATGATACCTAGTGAGAATGGATTTTCGTCGATATGAAAAATACGGGTGGGAGAGGGCAAGGAACAGTGGTTTTTCTTTATGCACAAGCTCTACTATTTATTGTTATATCTTAAGAGAAGGAGGAAAGCCACTTACCCATTTGAGATCAAAGAAATGAACAAGGGCTGGGGTTAAATTTCGCACCTTAGTTGTAGACCGACTAATTGATAGATTTTGTTGAGTGAGCATATATATTCTCCTCAACCTTTGACTTCTTGGTCTTAACTGATTGACCATTTCTTTAGCAATTGAATTGCCTTAGACTCTTTTAGTATTACTGAATTTGTCTCATCAATAGGGATTAAGATGACCTGCAAAGCACATTATAGTATGTGTCCTAGTGTAGTGCAATTTACAATAGTTTCAACATGCCCAAGTCAATTTTGAGGATTTGTAATCTAGTTACATCTTGTGGCATAGTGAACATGTATGCCACAACTTATTTATTGAGAATAGTCTTTAGACAATTGTCTCACTTCTTCTAGGACTTTAATTTTTGTTGTCTTATCATTAAGATGGATAGATTTAGTAATTGAGAGAACATTTAGTAGACTCATACGCAAGATGAATTCTTCTTATTTTTGCCCTGTAGACTTGAAGCAGAAGCTGGATTCACAGTCTCTAAGCACACCAGCATCCTTGCCTCTGGACTTTAGCCTTTGATGTGCATCTGACTTTCCTTTGCTAGCTCCCCCTTAGCAATTGCAATTGTCTTTGACATTTTTACCTTGATGGTCAATACATCCACTGCCAACCTCTGGTGAATTATTCAAAAGATAGTTTTCTTGTACCTGTACTAGTTCTGGCACATCTCTGGCCAAGGACCATAATTGAGCAAGTCCACATGGACTATCCTGTAAAACAAGATTTACCATACCTTTGGAACCCAAGCTGACCTGGGTCCTAGGTTCATGTTACCATAAGAATGCATTTGTCCACCTATAGGAGTCCTGTCATGAAGACATTGCCATGACTTTGGCACACTAGTGTTGTGCCAACAATCTATGGCAATGTGGACAACTTTTCCACAGCACCAACATTCATAGATAATGTATCTCCTTTTCTGAACACACCTTGAAGTGAGCAAGCCACTTCTGGCTGCCTGTTCAGTGGGTAGAAAATTTGACTTCTTCTTGTTTCTTTCAACATGAGCTTGACAAAAATTGAGTCTGCTAGTAGAGGAACTTGGCTTACTCTGAACACCTTTAGCAATTGCCTTCATTGTAGATGGCATGTTCCTCATGGATAAAGGGACAGCTAAGGTAACCTTACTGATTAGCTTTCCTTTGGTTTGAGTTCTTGCAATAAGAACATTAGAAAAAGCCATGGCCACATCCTTGAGTGAGGGGACAGGGGAACTAAATTCAAAAGGTTCAGGTTGGGTCTTTTGAAATTCTATATGGGAAGCCTTATGAGCACTCAATCGCATGACCTCTCTTCTTCCATTATAAGATACTTTTGTGAACTTACAAGGAAGATTCTCATACCTCTAGTGACCACACCTACAGTCTTGGTTATACCTAATGATGGGATAATTATCTTGTGAAAGGTTGACTGAGGTATGACAGGAGCTTGGCCACTCCTCTGAGATTGGATAACTTTAGAAATCCACTCAGACTCAGATTTTCTCTTTATAACATCTATCTTAGAGAAATTGTCCACTATCCTCTTCTCCCTTTCAAGTTTCTCTTTAAGAACCTTGATACTATAGTCCTTATAATAGATGGACTCCCCATGGATATCAACCACGGTTTTCAGATGGGCTACTTCCCTTAATTTTAGATATAGCAGAGATGAAGTCTCATCTTGTTGGGAAGAAGCTAGCTACAGGGAGGCAATTTCCTCTACTTGTTTCTTATCAAGCATCTTGCTTTTCTTGAAAACATTCAAATGTGTAGCATGATTTTCAATCAGTTGATTAAAATTATCTTTTGATAGAGGACTCTCATCATTAATTGATGAGGATGCATCAGAATCTTAATAGGATTCATATCATGACTCTGAGGATGAGCTAGATGGGGGATATACTTGGTTTTGTCCAGGCTGATCCTGGCAAGAATATTCTTTTGGATATCTGTTGTCCCATAGCATATGCATTCACCTTCTTCAGCCTCAGCAACCTCAGAGTCATAATCTGAATGTGATAGAGGGGCCCTTATTTTTTTATTATTATATCCAAAAAGAGTTTGTCTTCTGCAAGATCTGTCAACAGTCCAGTACTGTTCTTGTCCTTTTTGCATATTTGAAGTTCCATTGATCTCTACATCTTATGGTTCACTTTTGAACACATAAGCTTAAACCTTTTTAGCTATCCTTTGAGGTCTACTCAGACTGTTTGGTCCTTTTTGAGCAATCTCCCTCTGATACCACTTGAAAGGCTTTGATTTCAAGGATAGCTAAATCACCTAGAGGGTGGGGTGAATAGGTTTCTTAGTCCTTAGTGACTATCTTATATTTTCCTTAGGTTGTATGCTTTATTAGTTGATTATATTCTGCTTTCAAGACATGCAACCTGAAAGAAAACCAACTCAAAGAAAACACACAAAGCACACAAGATTTATAGTGGTTTCCCTAACAAGCATACATCCACTTTCCATCCCACCTATCAAACTATCTAGTTGGACTAGGCACTTCTCCAAAACTTTTCTCCAAAGAGCTTACACATTTGATCCCTCAAGATCTCTCAGTCTCCTCCAAGACCTACAGCTCTGCCACAAGGGCCTATAACTCAGTTATCAGCTGATCACCTACCTAAGGCCAAAGGCCCTACACTCTGGCTGGGAGGATTGCCCTACCTCAAATCCAAAGGATCCTACCTCAGAGCAATCTTGCTCCTATAACTCAGATCCAAGAGGATCCTATAAGGTGGAAGTGGGTTGGTGAGTCTTGATTGGACACAAGAGAAATTTCTCTATACCAATCTATCTTGACTGAGATAGACTCAGCCCAACTTTGACTCCAGGAATATATTCCCTGAGTCTACCTTTACTTGAAGTGAGGTATACTCAATCCTAACTTCTTATTCACAAGAGTAGGGATTCTTCCTGCTGGAACAATGAACTGACTGCAGCAAAATAAGCTACAAACTTAGCAGAAGGATTCTCAGCTAAACTTCTTCACAACAATAAGGATACAGAGCATATTTTAGATTGTGCTGGAAGTAACTAACAGAAAATAGTTCTGCTTCTTCTTTCTTTCCTGGGCTAAGGATGTTCGTCCTTAACTTCTTCTTCACAGCCTCTAGAAGATGTTCTTTTGTGTTATACCTCTGGATCTATGAAGAACCTGCTGGTGCATATGGAAAATAGCACCAGCTAACTTTCTTTTCCTCTTCCTAGACTTTCTCTGTTCTTGATGTAGTCGAAGATCAAGACAAACAACTAACTTATGTAGCGTTTAGACCTCCAATCATTTTGCTCTCTGTTCTTCTCTTCACAGCAATAATGGTGATGAAGAGGAACTTTCTCAACAGCTCCATTTATCGTAAAATGCTTCTCTTTTTATTGAATGCAACTCAATGAGTCTTTTAGCAGTGGGCCCCACACATTTAATGTCAGCTGCATCATTGCTTTAAAGTCTAACTTTCGTACAGTAGGTCAGCGACGCCTTTTGTCATGTACTGTAGCTTTGCCGCTCACAATTTGAATACAGTTGACTTGTTGACTTACTGACGTCAGTACCTTTGGACTTAGTTAAAAATAAAGATTCAGTAGAATAGGCGTTGAGTGAATGAGCTTAACTCAACACCAAAGTACTTAGATAGAATTTTGTCTAACAAGACGTTGATAGCATTGAGTGTGCACGCCTCACTCAACGCTTTTTACCTTAACCATTTCTGCAGCATTTTCTACATACCTGGCATTGAGAGCATTGAGTGAGCACACCTCACTCAACGCCCTGTGCCTAAGCCTATACATTCTGTAATTTAGGCATTGAGGGCGTTGAGTGAGCACACCTCACTCAACGCTTTTTGCCTCAGCCAATTTTCTGCATCTACAACATCTTAAGCATTAAGAGCGTTGAGTGACCATGCCTCAGTCAATGCTTTTTGCCTTAGCCAGTTTTAATACTTCTTGGCATTGAGTGAGTAAGCTCCACTCAACGTCAAACAACTTAATAGACACTTCTATTATCTGGCGTTGAGTGAGTGAGCTACACTAACCACATTTGGAATTAAGCCAAATTTCTATGTCAAGAAGATCATTTCCTTTGAAAATTAGTCGATGCAATATCACATGGCGTTGAGTGAGATTCCCTCACTCAACGCTTATAGACTTAGTAAATATTCACATTTTTCCTTTGGTGTTGACTGACTGAGCTATACTCAATGATTGTGAAGGTATGGCATTGAGTGAGTGAGCTACACTCAATACCTGTGGACTTAGCCACTTTTCTGCTCATTTATACTTAGGCTATTGCATCATTAGCCTAACTCACAACCTTTTTAGGTATGGTGTTGAGTGAGTTAACTTGACTCAAAGCCTGTGGACTTAGCCTCATTTCCAGCCTGCCATTACTTTGGCTTTGACTATATAGGCTCCACTCAACGCTATAAGCCATCTGGACTTGAGTAAGTAACCTTCACTCAATGCCTGTGGACTTAGACAGATATCTATCAATCAACAACTTAAGTAAGTGTTTTACCTGACTTAGCCAATAAGGATAACTGTCACTTCAATGTTATTGGACAACCTTCAATCATTAAACTTAAGCACAAGTTAGATCACCACATGTTTATACATTGTTTACTAGGCCTTCTTCAAATCCAGGACATTGGGATAAATGGAACCAACATCGCCTCCCCTATCTAGCACTTCGTGCTAAACTCGGCTACTTTACCAAAACTCAGATTTTCATAATCTTACACCTCAGAGCCTCAACTCCTACAAATCGGAGACAACTCTCCTACAACTCGGAGAACAACCTCTCCTATAACTCGATACAATAAACATGGATCCACAAACTCGGAAGTAGAAACTTCCTACAAAAATGAAAATAATTTTTATATGTTTCTAGATTGAGAACATTCTTCTTGCTCAGATCTGAAAGGATTCAATCTTCTTCCTTCTTGGAGATTAGATCTTGAAATAAGGTTGAAGGAGAAGACTCGAAGAACTTGAAAACCTTGATCTAAAAACCTTAGAATCTGATTAGATTAAGAACACCTTTGAAGAATCTGTAAGCTATGATCTAGTCGAATCTATTTGTGAGGAATCGCTGATTGTGAGCTTTGAAATCGTCGGGTTGTGTTTAAGAGACAGTAGATCGGAACAGAAGTTTGGTCGTTCATGATTAGGTCAAGAGAAATTTTTATTTCTTAGTGATCCGTAATTATTGAAATGAAATTGTTAATTTTTGTTTTACGATAGAGAGTGACCTAGAGTGGGGTGAATAAGTATAATTTAATTCTAGGCTACTTTTTGGATTCTGAGAATTACTTTTTTATATTTACTACCCTAGTCAGATAAAACAAGAAAACTATTCATCAATTAAAACCATCACAGCACATCAATCACTACACATAACACAAATATTTATAGTGGTTCCCCAATTTATGGGTACATCCACGTTCCCCCTTCACCTATCTTGCAATGAACTAGATTCGGCCAAACTCCTTCTTCTTTCTTTACTCAAATCCTCAAATCTTACAGCTCAGAGCCTAGCTGGCTCCTGCAACTCAGACTATACAAGTCATACCACTCAGATCACTAAGATCCTACACCTCAAGTTCTTCCCAAGAAATCTACCTCAGAGTGAATCTACACTCCTACTCTTCAGGCAACTCCTTCGCTACAACTCAGAACAATCAGTTCCTACACCTCAAAGAAATACCCACTTCTCCTACCTTAGGAAATTCCTGCCCTACGTCAGCCTTTATAACACAGGCTTACAACTCAGAGAAATTGATTCCCGTACACTTAGATCAACAAGTAGATCTTACAAAATTAATAATGGTGAAAAGAAATTAATTCAGAATTAGTCACCCAACAAGAGAGAAACATGTGACTGTATCTTGAACTGAACGTGATAAGTCAGCTTCCCTTGATCCTTGTTGTAATTGATTTTATCTGAACCATCTTCGCTTTTCAAAGCTTCTTAAAGTTGAAATTAGGGTAGATCTAGGCTGGAGAATGTTGAAGACGATTCTAGATCAGGCTTCTCTCAACCTTCTGAATACTAGCAGATTACTTCTTAGATCTGGCTTCTCCAATTTTTTACTACTATTCTTTTTTTTCTCTCTAAAGTAGATCCCTTTAAATAGGCTATGTCAAGCGTAATGATGAGTCCTATTTATATAATGATTTTCGGACTCATATGGGCTTGTTTTCGTATGCTTGCACTTCACTTTTAGTTCGTTATCGCTCATATTTCATATTATCCTTATTTCTTTAGGAAGTGCACTTTTGGCCCGTGGTTGTGTTTATTTTGTGTTCTTCTATTATTGTACTCCGTTCTGTGCTTGTTTGGAATGTCTGCACATATCAGTGCTGGGTTTAGGGGTCGTGTGCGTGTTTCGGGATTATTTAGAAACAGTTTTACTGCGCACGATCATCGGCTGTATTGCGCACGACCACTAGTCGTGCGCCGCTGATCGTGCGTACTGTTCCTCATTTTCTAAAGTTCTGTCGGAGCAATCGCACGACCACTGACTTCAGTGCGCACGACCACTGGTCGTGCGCCACTGATCGTGCGCATTGATTCCACTTTTTCTTGGAGTTCTCCATGGCCTTCGCGCACTATCACTGACCACAGGACGCGCGATCACTGGTCGTGCGCCAGTGATCGTGTGCGCTGTAATTTCTGCAATATATAAATACCCAGGTTCCGCCCTAATTTCGGGATATCGCCAAAGTCCGTGGTTTTTCCGCCATTTTTATCTCCAAGGAGGGTTTCCACCGTCCTCCCTCATCTTCCACCATAGGGAGGTGCTCCGTGCAAGCTTTCAACGCCAAATCATAGCCGGAGCTTCCTCTCGGCCTCCTCCTTCATCCTCGAGCTTCAAGGGAGATTTGACCTAGCTTCCTCCATCATGCTAGGAGGAGTTTGTGCTTCTATCTTCCGCAGCATGATACGAAGAAGACGGGCCACTGGGAGTGAGTGACAGCCTCCTCTACCCCAGATGCAGTTGAGGACCGAGCTTGGACTCGGATTGACAACCCGGGATTCCAACCGTGAACCCTCAATAAGGCTTCAGACCCGGTCGATTTCGCACACTTCTCTTAATTTGTTGTTGTTAGTTTAGTTCAATTTCCATGTATTGATGTAGTATTATTACATTTGATTAACAATTTTCACTTATTCATGTCTATGTGAGTTAGTGTAATTTTGTTATATTTGCTTGAGGTGCGCTATATTCCATCCACCACCATCCATCCTTGCCGCACTAGCAATTGCTAGAAGCGTGCGTAGCGAAGAGGTGCTTACGACCCTCATTCCGCCGTTCTCTCCACCTCATCCGCTAGCCTACTCGCCCATCTGCCTAACGACTCGGTGCATAGCGGCCCGACTAGTCTTCATCCCGCCTAGCGAAGCTTTGCATAACGGCATTGCATAGGAGTAGTTGATAGATTTTTACTTTCTTTTATCGCAACCATCAAAACCCTCATTTCATTTCCTCCGACTCGAGGACTTCAATCTCAAGTCCTCCTCGAAATTAACTCCACCTTACTGTGTTCCTCAAGAGACCGACACTCGGGGATTTATTCCCAAACTTTATTACTTGTGCGACCGGTGCGCTTGCCGTATTTACACGCATCAAGTTTTTGGCACCGTTGCCGGGGAACACAGTCGTGTGAGTTTTTGGAGAGGGAGATTATAGATTGAAGCCCTTTTCCATCTGTTCATTCCATGTTTTATTTTTCTTTGCTTTAGTTTTTATAATTTGTTGCTAATTTTTCTTTATTCCTTTTATAATTTTTATATTTCAGTTACAGGTATTCCTTTTTATTTATCTGCTTTTGTGTAGTTAATTTTTGCTTAGAAAATTCTCGTGGTGAATTCTTTCTTGCTGCACCATGTATTCTTATGCGAATATCCGTTGCCATTGGTGCGGGGATTATAGGCATAGCAGTGATGAGTGCCCCACTGAAGAATGAGAGCATAATTCTCGTGGTTCAGTGTATGGATCACCGTTGTCTTATGGTAATTCATACACCGTACCCCAGTCTTATGGTCACTACTCTTCTCCGCCTTCACCTTTTTCATATTCCTCTTCGGTCCCACCTGGACCAAGGAGTAATGGAAAACGGTGTTTGTGTTGTCGTAGCACCGACCATGCGCAGAATTTCAGCGCCAGTTGGAGGCGGATGATTAACCGGATATCTGGATTGTCTCATCAAACTCTCAAAGGGCTGCTCCTTCTGATTCTGATGATGTATCCGCAGTACCACCTTGTCTATGGAGGACTGCTGTGGATATACCCATCAGACTTTCTACTGATCGATGTGATGACATTGCGGTACCATCGCCCTCTATACCTTCTGTCCCTCTTCTTGATTCACCCCCGGAGGAACCTGCACCTACTTTGTCTGATGTTTTTGTTCCTCCACTTTCTTGGCAAGAATCATCTACTCCTCTTTTTAGTGAGTTGGTTGATGATGTTGTGCCCTTTGGAGATTGGGAATATGAGGATGCACCATGGTGTGACGAGGACATTATTCTCTTTAATGGAGAGTATTTCGTCTTTGAACATAATGCCGCACCGAGGTGTGTTGATGAGGAGATCCTTTCTGATGCGGAAGTTTCCACTTCCTTGTTGGATGAGGGGATCCAAACCACCACCGAGGACCTCCTATTCTCAGATCCCCATCTTCATGACTCATATGACGTCGACAGTGATCTAAGGTTGGATCCTGCTGGGAGTAAGACTGGGACCACTCCCCCGATTAGTTCCTTATGTTCTTCGTCTCCTTTATTCCTTAATCCCCCTTCTTTATCTGAGCCTGTGCATGTGGAATCTCCACGGGTATGTGAGGTTGTCGATGTGCCTGGCATTTTTGCCGTTGCCGTTGCTTCCTATGAACCTGTGGTGGACGATACCTTGCTAGACAAGGATTTGTTTTGTGGTGAGTTGAGTGAGGACCAGCGCTCCTCCTCATCTTACTTCCTATTTCCTCTGCCTGCGAGGAGCAGGTATGATTATTTTGGCAGAGGGTTAACTGCTCTTTCTCCGTATCGGTACTTACTACCACAACGGATAATGGAACAGTTACCTGTGCATTTTCTATTTCATAGGCCCATTAGCTAGAACTGTATAGAATTTAATAAGTCGTGCTTGGATGACAATAACCCCAGTAGTTATCTTATTTGCTGCATTTTCATTTTCATGTTTATTTTAATTCTAGTATTTCTTTTTGTATATTTTTCTTTTGTTTTTGCGGAGCTCACCCCTGCAGGTTTCCATTGCGAATTCATTCTGGCGGGGTTGTGATTCTTGGTTTGGCGGGCCTGCTTCTACTTTTCATGCGTCTTCTGGTATGCTCACTAGCTGAGCATTAGGTAACCTCTTCCCTTAGCTCTTTTTTATTTAAATTTCTATATTGTATGCTATGCTTCTTAGTTTAAGTTTGGGGGAGAGCTATTGTTTGTTACCTTTGCACTTGCACATTTCATGTGCATACTAGAAGCTTTTGTAGTTTTATTTTGATTAGTTCACTGCATTGCACACCACTACACCCACATGAGCGCGTGCTTAACTGTTACCATGCCGCGAGTTAAACTCATTTCTTTTGTTTGATTTGGAAAAGTTATTGTGCTAGTTTAGGATTGCACGATAGAGTAAAATGATGGCCTTGCTGTGTTCCTAGTCAATTGCTCTCGTTTGGTGTAGAAATATGTGTAGATTTAATTTTTCTGTATGCTTATAGTTTTATATTTTAATATTTGTGTAAAGACATTTTATTCTACTCAAAAGTTGTGAATCCGGTGTGAATCAAACGGTAGTGTAGGAATGTGTGTAGCCGTCACTAGACTCGTTTTGCTCGAGTCAGGAGGAAGGATTATCTTTCTCGGTGGCTAAGAACTTTCCCTAAGCTACTCTCGAAGCATTGGTACATGGTTAGTCTAGCGTGAGCGTGATGTAGGCCATCATTTTGGCCCGGTTGAGCTTTGTACCGTTCCGAACGTCTTGTCCTCGCTAAGCCCCGTTGTGCCTACCCTTCTTTTGATTCAGCTCCACTAGTATTTCACCAAAGCCTCATAGCCGATCCTAGTCGCACACCCAAGTCGAGCTATAGTATTTTTCATTTTATGTTGGGATGTTGTTGTGGTGATACTATTTGTGAAAATGTGGAAATGCCCCCAAGTTTTATTTGCTGAAATTGTGTATTGTGAAAAGAAAAAGTTTTAAAAGAAAAATTTATACAAAGAAAATGAGAAAGAAGAAAAGGAAAAGAAAGAGTTTTAATGAAAATCTTTATGGAGATGATTTTGATTTGGAGTAGGCGGTGCACACACCCATGTTGCAAAAATCAAGTCTGGGGGTGTGGTGCACCTGGTTATATTGTGGTTTGCTGAGGGATTCTTTTAGGCTAGCTCATTTGGGTTAGGTGCATAGCCATTCTTTTTATCATTGTTTATCTCACCGTAACCCAAGCCCCGTGATTATCCTAAAGTCCTACAGATTTGTGCTTGAGTCTAACTAGTGTCGTGGAGAGAGTGTGAATGGGCAAGCGTATGGTCCCCGACATTGGTGGATTCCTTTGGAGGTGATCCCAAGCCCCGGTCTTCGGCAATGTTCACTTTAGTGGCCTGCCTACTTTCTTCCTACGTAGGACCGGATGATTCACCGTGATTCTATTTTTGAGTAGTAATAACTTTTTGATATGCATTGTGAAAAATATAAAATATTTTGTATACTTAAGAATTTCCTTTACTATATTTTTATGCATACGGGCATGCGACTTCGCATGGTACTCTGTTCTGCAATTTCTTTGTTAGCTATTTCTTTTTCCTTGTATGCTTAGGCTGTGTTTGCTCGGGACGCGCAAATAGTTAAGTCTGGGGGTGTGATGAGTCCTATTTATATAATGATTTTCGGACTCATATGGGCTTGTTTTCGTATGCTTGCACTTCACTTTTAGTTCGTTATCGCTCATATTTCATATTATCCTTATTTCTTTAGGAAGTGCACTTTTGGCCCGTGGTTGTGTTTATTTTGTGTTCTTCTATTATTGTACTCTGTTCTGTGCTTGCTTGGAATGTCTGCACATATCAGTGCTGGGTTTAGGGGTTGTGTGCGTGTTGTCACAACCCGCATTTTCTCCGAATTTAAATGTTTATCAGAGTACGAGAAAACGCGTGTCGCGATGCCACGTCGAGCAGGGGATAACTGCCGACGCTCAGGCGAAACACTAACTACCCTCTTTATGAAAATTCATGAGTTTATTAAATGGAAAAATCGGTTATATTTTAAGGCTGTATCCCTCGGCTCTGTGGATCACCTAGTCCACACTTCAAACTATACTTATATGTAGCGGAAAATACTTTGTTTAATTGGCTTTTTGACATCCTAAGAGAGTGCATAAGTGTCCCCAGGGGACATCTTATACTATGCAAGACCCTATATTTAATATATATATATATATATAAGAAAATAATCTTTTTACGTTGCCTTGAAAGTAGTGTATGAGTTGAAAAACATGCAGATCATGAGCTATATATACTTAATAGTGTTTTTAGGGTTTAAAAGTAACTAGCATCCTAACCTAAATCATCCCAAGAGCAAGTATAGAAAACTAGAAGCAATAAATCTAGCAGTGAAAACAACAGTACAAAGTGTCTAAAAGAGAAACCACCAGTGGGCGTCAACACCTGACACGAACCCACTGGTGAGTAAGCATGTCTATACTACGGGTCTAAAGAAACTACCTCCCGAGAGAAAGACTCGCAACAACAGCAAAACACTGAAAAACTCTGGAGCAGCCTAGCCGTGCTGTCGGCTATAAATCTGTACCTGAGGTATTCAGAAAGAAAAGAATACCTCAGCAAATTATAATCAACAGGAAAGGAAAGTGTAATAGTAAAAGCAGGAAATAAAACGGGAATTTAAAAGTACTCTTCAAACGGTAAAAGAGGTAAAAAGGGGTGTGCACCATGTGCACGAATAAAGCCAAGCTTCGAGGGTCTCTGCAAAAGGATTAGCACAATAATCATAACATGTAACAGGCTAAAACAGAAAGAGTCACCTAGTACTGGAGATGGATAAAAATTTAGTAACAAGTGGCCTAGACTGGCGGCCGCATGTCCAACCAAGTCCATTCAGCCCAAATATCCTCATGGGCTGTGGCGGTGGTATCCGCCCAACTCAACCAAACAGCCCATATTGCCATAATAAGGCAAGAAAGAAAAACCAGGGTGGCGGCATCGGTCCGACCTACCCTAAAACCACATCCTACTCCAGTCCTAAGTGACCCGAGGAAAACTCGTACTGGTGGTCCCATGTACCCCCAAGCAAATCCAAGAGCCCTAAACTCACTAGAGCAACCCACCTAAGAGCCCTATAAAACTAAACAGACACGGAGACTCGCTATTCGTTATGCGCGAACAGGTAAATACCAAGCACCCACAAATGGTGTGACATGAACCTATGCTCGAAATTTGATTCCCCAAAACTACGCGTATAACATTAATTTAAATACGATCCTACTCGGTCAATTTGATTTCCATCACATCTACAGTTAAATTCTATAAACCAACCCATGCTCGAGCAGAAGGGGCACCTATACTTATTAAACAAAACTTAACCTAAGCCTGAGCATGAACATTCGGCCTCATAATAAGAAAAATTGAACTAGACAAAATCCTAACGAAATCATTTGCAACTCATTAAGGGGGGCTAATTTCTAACATGAGCAAATAGGGTTAACACGACTTAAGAGAAAATCCCAAAAACCCCTAAAACGATACGTTATAAATTAATAGCTTTATCAAGTTGTAATTTTTCTAAGATAATACCAATTTTATATTGATCAATTTTATCAAATGGTTTTATAAAAATCAGAAATAGCTAAATTTATCATGACAAACCCTATCATACAAACCCTAGCACGAACAATTACAAACCAAAAGAACGAAATAACGATTAACAATGGGATTCCGGGTAGGGTTTTAGTTAGGATAGTTGCGGGTGAGAAATATCAGAAATCACACAACAAAATAACGATATGAAGGGATCCAAACGGCAAGAGCGAAGGGCGCACTTGCCTCAATACCTCCACCAAAAATTTCGCCAGCACAACCCCGCAATTCTGGCCGGCCATAAGCACGCAAATCCCTTTGGAAAACTGAGAAGAACAACTCATCAAAGCGAGGAAGAAAAAAAAGGGCAAAGACGCACCCCGAATACGGGAAAATCCACGGTGAAATCCCAAAATACTCACCTCGGAACGGAGATCGCGGCGAGAGGAGTCCGGATCTGGCCTCAGAGAGAAGTTTCGCGGCCAGGATCCGGCGGGAGGGGGCGGTCGGAGCAGGGCCGGCGTTCATTTCTTCCTCTTCCGCACAGCCCTCTGGTTCGGGGAAAAAGCACAGGAAACCTAACGTAATATATAACTATATATACTTATATTAATATAATACTACCTATAGCTATTATCTAAATATCATACTAATACTACTGATTAAGGCTTTGTTTGTTTAAGCTTATATAGCCTGTTTCGTTTTGGAGAAAATAGAATTTTAGATGTTTGAGAGAGCTATCACAAACATGATTTCTTAAAAAAACAGCCTATAACTATACTTCCAAATGCAGATTAAATATTATAATACCCACTATAAGTATATATCTATAAATACTTACATAAATATTATACTACCTATAAATATTATCCTACCTATTAAGCCACCTCATTAAGCCTATTGATTTAATGGAACTTAATATTAACCTATATATAAAATCTCAAAACCAAGCTTAACACTATAAAATCATATGACTATATACTCACTAATTAATTACAAAAACCACTAACCACACTAGTTACGTACACTAATATATATATATATATATATATACGTCTATTAACATGAATCCGCGCGCACAAGTTCTACCCCGCACGCACGCACCCGCACACGCACGTGAAATTACGCTTCGGCTCGCCCAAACCGCTCGCGGTGCCGAAAAATCATAAACATGCAAACACGCTCGCATAAGGTGACGCCTCGCCAACGAGCGACCGTCAGAACGACACAAAAAAATTAACATTCTCGATTTTCGACCAAACTCGCACCATAGCCAAATACTCGGGCTACGAAAACAACGGCGAAGTCAAAAACAATTTCCGACGATCCCAAAATCGGGCTAGCCTCGCCCGAAGCCAAAGCACAAGGATTCCCTAAGAGGCTCAGCCGGGCCTCCAAAACAGACACCGGCTAGCTGGGGAAACCATACAACAAGCTATAACCTCTAAGAACACCTAACGAGGTACTCTAACAACGGCACAAGCCGGAAATGCGCCAACGTAGTGCCAAAGGAATATTCAATCAATACCGAAAAACCGGGGGCGTTACAATCACTCCCCCTAAAAGAAAGTTTCTCCTCGAAACTTTACGCACAAACTTCTGTTATAGAAGGAAAAGAACAGAACTAACCAAGAGTTAGTAAAAAGAATATCAAACATACCGAGCACAATCAGGGAAACAGATGAAGGTGAGCCTCCCTCATAGCCGACTCTAATTCCCAAGTCGCGCTTCCACGCCCTGATTCCTCCGCAAAACTTTGACCATCATGATTGACTTTCTCCGTAACTCCTGATCTTGAGTACCCAAAAAACGCAGACAGGCTTCTCAACATGAGAAAGATTCGGCTCTAATTGAGACATAAAATCTCAAACTTGCCTATCGTTTAGCACACGCTTCCGTAGCTGGCTTACATGAAACACATTGTGCACACCTGGAAAGTTCGCGGGCAAATCCAGCCTATAAGCTGCCACACCAATTCGCTCAACGATTATAAATGGCCCCACATACCTTGGGTCCCACTTCCGATTCTTACCAAACCTCTTGATTTCAATCATCGGGGAAACTTTAATAAATACCAAGTCTCCCACAGCAAATACCAATTCAGATCTACGCCGATTGGCGTTCTTCTCATATCGCTCATAGGCTATCCGAAGCTTCTCTCGAATAAGTCTCACAGCAACATCCATTTCTTCAAGGGCATCCGGGCCCAACAATGACCTCTCACCAACCTCGGTCCAAAACAGGGGATTCCTGCAGCGCCTCCCATACAGAGCTCAAAAGGAGCCATTTGCAGGCTTTCTTGATAATTGTTATAGCACGCATATACCATCAGCCTCAAACGCTCATTCCCCGCTCCTCCGTGGTCTAAAATACAACATCTGATTGTATCCTCCACGATCGGGTTAACTCGCTCCGCCTAACCATTTTTCTGCAGATGATATGTGGTAGAATATCTCAAATCAGTACCCAAACCTTCTTGCAAACTCTTCCAGAAGCGAGACGTAAACCTGGAGTCTCGGTCTGATATGTTGCTTATAGGAACTCCAAGCAACCAGATGACTTTATTCAAATACGGCTCAACTATCTTCTTCAAGGGGTAATCCATCTCATTAAGGTACGAAGTGAACACACTTCGCTAATCTGACAACCATAGCCAAGACTGAATCAAATTCTCTCGAAGATCGCGGCAAGCCTGAAATAAAATCCATCGAGATGCTCTCCCTCTTTCAAGTCGGGATTTTCAATGGAGTCAACTTGCCACCAGGCCTTCCATGATTGGCCTTAACATGCTAGTAGGTGGAACACTCAGAAACAAACACAAAGCAAACTGCTTCAAGTCCTAATACATCTTAGTTAGGACACGGGTGGTAGGCAATACTGACACCATGCGCCTCACTACACAATTCAACTCGTAAGAGCAGTGCATACTCAAATCTTTAATTCTTGAAAAGCTTCCTCGCGCTTATTGCTCCAAACAAAACTGCATTCTCATGCTTCGATTGAAATCCTAGCCCATTCCATAACCACAACTATTTTTCTCTGGATCGGCTGAAATCTCATCTTATAATAGCAGCAATCTATTCTGGGTTGACATAAATCCTGTCCTTGCTAACCACATGACCTAGAAAGAAACCCGAGATAACCAAAACTTGCACTTACTAAATTTGGCGAATAGTTTATGGTCCTTCAAAGCAGATAAACCAAATGCAGATGCCGGTCACCCTCCACAGCATCGCGGGAATAAATCAAAACATCGACGATGAACGCAACCACGAACTTATCCAGGAAGTCCTTGTACACGCGGTTCATCAAATCCATAAAGGCCGAGAGTACACTTGCCAAACCATACGACATAACCAAAAACGCAAACCTGCTCAAACTAGCACACATCCTGAGGTTCATCAAGACATGCAATACTAAGGACAAGGATGGGCATGTTTTACGACATTAAGAGAATACCCAAAAACGTCACCTAAAAACACAATCATAAAAGGTCCAGATTTAGGACGAACTCTACGCCTCACACAGGAGGAAAATTAACTAGGACGACATCCGAACACTCGCGCACCAAGGGAATCTCCTCTAAGCGCGACAACGAACACCGGTTTCTAAAAACTGAACCCAAACAAACAAACATCCCGAAGCTAATGGCTTCCAAGCACAAACCGCAGAAGATAACTGGAGAAGCAAAACACGGATCACCATATACACCCTTGGGTCGACCGTCGTCCATCTTGAGGTCCAAGAGCTAAATTTTGCACCGGATAATAGCGTCATGCCCAGACGACCCATACATGCCCAAAATCACATCAAAAACTTCCCGGTCTATCACTTTTAAATAAAAAGCCACTAGAAAATCACCCAATTGATTCGGACATAATTGAACAACTTTGTCTGATACCACTGAATCATCAGAAGGAAAACTTGACACAAAACATGTCACCAATCCAACAGAGTGTCAAACCATGACACTCTACCAAGGCCCTACACCCGAACGGGTGGTTAGCGACAAAACCAAAAGAACACGCGCCTAACTATTCTTTACCTTAAACTTCCCTATACAAATCGCGTACACAACTAAACGAACAAACGACAAACCAGGAAGAAGATAAAACAAGTTATAACCTAACCTGAAATCACTTAGGTCGAAGACTGAATTTTTTCCTCGATCGACGCGATCAGCTTACCCTTTCCTTTGTCCAAGTACTGCACCTGAGGTAAAACTTGAGGTGGGGCAGGCTGAAACGCAAGCTGAAATTGCGGGCACCTTGCCTTAACATGCCCCTTTTGCCCACACTGAAAGCAGACCTTACCCTTATCCCAACAATGGGCCACCTCATGCCCCTTCTTCTTGCACAAGGTACACACCAGATCTCCTTTGGGGGTCTTCTGAACCTCCTGAACTTAGTCTTTCTTTTGAGCCTTCATTTGCTTAAAACATCTTTCAAAGGGGTGGCCTGATCGGCCACAGAAGCTAGACATTTCCTTACTCCTTTTCCTTGAAACATCACCGGATACCTGGATGGTCTTACCCTCATCGGTCTTCCTTTTATCCTTCCTTAACATCATGTCTCTATCCTTAGCATGGCCCATAGTATCAACTTTAAGAGCAATTTCCACTGACCTTACATCAGTCTCGAATTGGTAAGTATTAGAGTACTGCTGAATGTCACTTGGGAGGCCACCCAAGAAGCCTTTTACTCTGCACTCTTCAGCAGCAAACAATCCAGAAGCAATCTTATTAAATTTACTGATCTCGCTCTCATTTTCCACAACAGTGGGGGCTGGCTCACCAGGCTGTCGTCCTAAGGTTGCAGCCAACAATTCCTGCAACTGCACTTGCATCGCCACTACCTGACCCGCCATGGTCTCCATGCACTGGCGCAGTTCTACCATCACCGTCTCTCTCTGCGCGCCTGACGACTCGCCCTCAGATTGGGGAGTCGACCTCGACACTCTACGCTTAGGCGCCATGCTATAGGAGCAAACAACACAATAATCGAAACCTAGTTCAACTACTAGGACAAAACAAACAGGTATAGACAAACCTACATAAGTACTTGCTTTAACTGCCAACTTGCTCTGGGGTTTTATATATATTTTTTTTACAAAAATGATATCATGCTTAACCTAAGATGGTTTACCACCATCATACTAACTCTGGTGCCTAGACCATGAATGCATGTATTTATATTCTTTTTGACTCAAAACCATGTGTGTATATATGTCATCCTGCAAATCTTTAGCTTGGCACATTGTGCTTATGCAATGTTATGCTATGCATGATTGTGCTATGCATTCTAAAAAGGCCCTAATGCATGTTATGAGCGGCGTACACATGAAAATGTTATGCATCCCATACTACATAATATTTCCATGCAACGAAAAAGAAAACGTGCTAGCCGCATTCATGTGGTGAGATTATGCATCCCATACTACATAACCCTCACATGTTGCCTCCTATGGTGGATCCATATACAAACACATATTATGCATCCCATACTACATAATATGCCTCGTATACTTCATGTCATGCTATGAGTGTAGTGTTCGTGCTTCAGCCAAGACGTGTTGATGACATATCGGTGTGTGTATGATATGACTCTAAACACCTAATACTTATAGGGAAAGGTTGCCCGACAATTTGTCAAGCAACCTCCCTCTGATACCAACTGTCACAACCCACATTTTCTCCGAATTTAAATGTTTATCAGAGTACGAGAAAATGCGTGTCGCGATGCCACGTCGAGCAGGGGATAACTGCCGACGCTCAGGCGAAACACTAACTACCCTCTTTATGAAAATTCATGAGTTTATTAATTGGAAAAATCGGTTATATTTTAAGGCCGTATCCCTCGGCTCTGTGGATCATCTAGTCCACACTTCAAACTATACTTATATGTAGCGGAAAATACTTTGTTTAATTGGCTTTTTGACATCCTAAGAGAGTGCATAAGTGTCCCCAGGGGACATCTTATACTATGCAAGACCCTATATTTAATATATATATATATATATATATAAGAAAATAATCTTTTTACGTTGCCTTGAAAGTAGTGTATGAGTTGAAAAACATGCAGATCATGAGCTATATATACTTAATAGTGTTTTTAGGGTTTAAAAGTAACTAGCATCCTAACATAAATCATCCCAAGAGCAAGTATAGAAAACTAGAAGCAATAAATCTAGCAGTGAAAACAACAGTACAAAGTGTCTAAAAGAGAAACCACCAGTGGGCGTCAACACCTGACACGAACCCACTGGTGAGTAAGCATGTCTATACTACGGGTCTAAAGAAACTACCTCCCAAGAGAAAGACTCGCAACAACAGCAAAACACTGAAAAACTCTGGAGCAGCCTAGCCGCGCTGTCGGCTATAAATCTGTACCTGAGGTATTCAGAAAGAAAAGAATACCTCAGCAAATTATAATACACAGGAAAGGAAAGTGTAATAGTAAAAGCAAGAAATAAAACGGGAATTTAAAAGTACTCTTCAAACGGTAAAAGAGGTAAAAAGGGGTGTGCACCATGTGCACGAATGAAGCCAAGCTTCGAGGGTCTCTGCAAAAGGATTAGCACAATAATCATAACATGTAACAGGCTAAAACAGAAAGAGTCACCTAGTACTGGAGATGGATAAAAATTTAGTAACAAGTGGCCTAGACTGGCGGCCGCATGTCCAACCAAGTCCATTCAGCCTAAATATCCTCATGGGCTGTGGCGGTGGTATCCGTCCAACTCAACCAAACAGCCCATATTGCCATAATAAGGCAAGAAAGAAAAACCAGGGTGGCGGCATCGGTCCGACCTACCCTAAAACCACATCCTACTCCAGTCCTAAGTGACCCGAGGAAAACTCGTACTGGTGGTCCCATGTACCCCCAAGCAAATCCAAGAGCCCTAAACTCACTAGAGAAACCCACCTAAGAGCCCTATAAAACTAAACAGACACGGAGACTCGCTATTCGTTATGCGCGAACAGGTAAATACCAAGCACCCACAAATTGTGTGACATGAACCTATGCTCGAAATTTGATTCCCCAAAACTACGCGTATAACATTAATTAAAATACGATCCTACTCGGTCAATTTGATTTCCATCACATCTACAGTTAAATTCTATAAACCAACCCATGCTCGAGCAGAAGGGGCACCTACACTTATTAAACAAAACTTAACCTAAGCCTGAGCATGAACATTCGGCCTCATAATAAGAAAAATTGAACTAGACAAAATCCTAACGAAATCATTTGCAACTCATTAAGGGGGGCTAAATTCTAACATGATCAAATAGGGTTAACACGATTTAAGCGAAAATCCCTAAAACCCCTAAAACGATACGTTATAAATTAATAGCTTTATCAAGTTGTAATTTTTCTAAGATAATACCAATTTTATATTGATCAATTTTATCAAATGGTTTTATAAAAATCAGAAATAGCTAAATTTATCATGACAAACCCTATCATACAAACCCTAGCACGAACAATTACAAACCAAAAGAACGAAATAACGATTAACAATGGGATTTCGGGTAGGGTTTCGGTTAGGATAGTTGCAGGTGAGAAATATCAGAAATCACACAACAAAATAACGATATGAAGGGATCCAAACGGCAAGAGCAAAGGGCGCACTTGCCTCAATACCTCCACCAAAAATTTCACTAGCACAACCCCGCAATTCCGGCCGGCCACAAGCATGCAAATCCCTTCGGAAAACTGAGAAGAACAACTCATCAAAGCGAGGAAGAAAAAAAAGGGCAAAGACGCACCCCGAATACGGGAAAATCCACGGTGAAATCCCAAAATACTCACCTCGGAACGGAGATCGCGGCGAGAGGAGTCCGGATCTGGCCTCAGAGAGAAGTTTTGTGGCCAGGATCCGGCGGGAGGGGGCGGTCGGAGCAGGGCCAGCATTCATTTCTTCCTCTTCCGCACAGCCCTCTGGTTCGGGGAAAAAGCACAGGAAACCTAACGTAATATATAACTATATATACTTATATTAATATAATACTACCTATAGCTATTATCTAAATATCATACTAATACTACTGATTAAGGCTTTGTTTGTTTAAGCTTATATAGCCTGTTTCGTTTTGGAGAAAACAGAATTTTAGATGTTTGAGAGAGCTATCACAAACATGATTTCTTAAAAAAAAACAGCCTATAACTATACTTCCAAATGCAGATTAAATATTATAATACCCACTATAAGTATATATCTATAAATACTTACATAAATATTATACTACCTATAAATAGTATCCTACCTATTAAGCCACCTCATTTAGCCTATTGATTTAATGGAACTTAATATTAACCTATATATAAAATCTCAAAACCAAGCTTAACACTATAAAATCATATGACTATATACTCACTAATTAATTACAAAAACCACTAACCTCACTAGTTACGTACACTAATATATATATATATATATATATATATATATATATATATATATACGTCTATTAACATGAATCCGCGCGCACAAGTTCTACCCCGCACGCACGCACCCACACACGCACGTAAAATTACGCTTCGGCTCGCCCAAACCGCTCGCGGTGCCGAAAAATCATAAACATGCAAACACGCTCGCATAAGGTGACGCCTCGCCAACGAGCGACCGTCAGAACGACACAAAAAAATTAACATTCTCGATTTTCGACCAATCTCGCACCGTAGCCAAATACTCGGGCTACGAAAACAACGGCGAAGTCAAAAACAATTTCCGACGATCCCACAATCGGGCTAGCCTCGCCCGAAGCCAAAGCACAAGGATTCCCTAAGAGGCTCAGCCGGGCCTCCAAAACAGACACCGGCTAGCTGGGGAAACCATACAACAAGCTATAACCTCTAAGAACACCTAACGAGGAACTCTAACAATGGCACAAGACGGAAATGCGCCAATGTAACGCCAAAGGAATATTCAATCAATACCGAAAAACCGGGGGCGTTACACGTGTTCCGGGATTATTTGGAAACAGGTTTACTGTGCACGATTATCGACTGTATTGCGCACGACCACTAGTCGTGCGCCGCTGATCGTGCGTACAATTCCTCATTTTCTAAATTTCTGTCGGGGCAATCGCATGACCACTGACTTCAGTGCGCACGACCACTGTTCGTGCGCCACTGATCGTGCCCATTGATTCCACTTTTTATTGGTGTTCTGTCTGGCCTTCGCGCACTATCACTGACCACAGGGCGCACGATCACTGGTCGTGCGCCAGTGATCGTGCGCGCTGTAATTTCTGCAATCTATAAATACGCAGGTTCCGCCCTAATTTCGGGAGATCGCCAAAGTCCGCCATTTTTCTGCCATTTTCGTCTCCAAGGAGGGTTTCCACCGTCCTCCTTCATCTTCAACCATAGGGAGGTGCTTTGGGCAAGCTTTCAACGCCAAATCATAGCTGGAGCTTCCTCTCGGCCTCCCCCTTCATCCTCGAGCTTCAAGGGAGATTTGACCTAGCTTCCTCCATCAAGCTAGGAGGAGTATGTGCTTCTATCTTCCGCAGCGTGATACGAAGAAGACGGGCCACTGGGAGTGAGTGACAGCCTCCTCTACCCTGGACGCAGTTGAGGACCGATCTTGGACTCGGATTGACAACCCGGGATTCCAACCGTGAACCCTCAATAAGGCTTCGGACCCGGTCGATTTCGCACACTTCTCTTAATTTGTTGTTGTTAGTTTAGTTTAATTTCCATGTATTGATATAGTATTATTACATTTGATTAACAATTTTCACTTATTCATGTCTATGTGAGTTAGTGTAATTTTGTTATATTTGCTTGAGGTGCGCCATATTCCATCCACCACCATCCATCCTTACCGCACTAGCAATTGCTAGAAGCGTGCGTAGCGAAGAGGTGCTTACGACCCTCATTACGCCGTTCTCTCCACCTCATCCGCTAGCTTACTCGCCCATCCGCCTAGCGACTCGGTGCATAGCGACCCGACTAGTCTTCATCCCGCCTAGCGAAGCTTTGCATAGCGGCATTGCATAGGAGTAGTTGATAGATTTTTACTTTCTTTTATCGCAACCATCAAAACACTCATTTCATTTCCTCCGACTCGAGGACTTCAATCTCAAGTCCTCCTAAAAATTAACTCCACCTTACTGTGTTCCTCAAGAGACCGACACTCGGGGATTTATTCCCAAACTTTATTACTTGTGCGACCGGTGCGCTTGCTGTATTTACACGCATCACGTAACCGGCTGATCCGGCTAATAACTGTCATCTGACAGTTGTTAGGACAACTAGCTTGATTTCTACCTTTAGGAAACAATTCTGCTTGAAGTGTTAAAACTTTACTGTTGGATTTGTGGAAAGGCATAAACTAGATTGATTTTAATCTCAGGCAAGTCCACCTATCAATCATAGTATAGGAGAAATTTACATCTCGTTTCATATTCCTCAGGGACTTTTCAAGTACTCGTACTCACTCTCACTCTATTATCGTACCTACATAATTAAAATTGATTGTTATCCTAAATTAACCAAACTAGGACTACTTGGTAAAGATACATTGGAGTATTAAGGAAAGTTAAAAAGCAAATAGTCTAAGAGTAATCACATGAGATTAATCACTCATCAATTCAATTCTATGTAATCACATGATAACAAGATTATCAAATTCGTTGTATTATAAGGGTTAAACATTTATCGAATTCTCTCTCGAGCAATTCAAAACCTAAACTTAAGTTGAGTAAATTTTCTCTCGAATAATTCACAACATTCAAATTTGCATTAATATAAAGTACCCTATCTTATACATAAATAGATGAAATCCTATCTCTAAGATTCTATGAATCCAATTATCCGTATTACCATTATCCAAACAACATATCTCTCGATCATGCAATTTGAAATACAAAGAGAAAGTACACTAGAATATGAACATATAAACATCATCACAAACATCCAATTTCTCAATCTAGAAATTTGGGATTCAAATAAAATAAGTTCTAATTTCAAATCTAATATCAATCTTATTGTTAGAAGGCATACATACGAATAAAATACCACGAATCCAAAGTAAAAACAATATACATGATTACTGAATTGATTCATAAAAATAAGTATCATGCAAAATGTAAAAATAAAGTTAGATCTACTAAGATAAGGGGAAGATTTAAAGAGATACATGAAGATTAAAACCATACAGATTATCTCCTTCGATCTCCCCTCCGTCAAATGCTCCACTTTCATCCTCTTGAAATTCTCCAAGTTCTTCAATCCAAAAGTTTCTATTCTATTTTTCATTCAGGTTTTTATAGTCTCCTTGCAAATAGGGTCGAACACGGGTTACAACACGGCTGTGTCAAAGGCCGTTTGGACGGTTCAAAGGAGGTTTAACATGAAAAGATGTGTCTGGTCATGGGCCATGTCATTTGACACGTCTGATGACACAGTCGTGTTGTTATTCGTATTCTTCGCACACAGCTTGGTTGGTAGCAGGTCTGTAATTCTTCCCGAAAAGGACACGGGTAGTGACACGGGCGTGTTCCTACCCGTGTAGTGCTCTGTCTTTTCTTCCAAGCTTTGTGATCTTTCCCGATAACGACACGGGTAGTGACGAAGGCGTGTTCCTACCCGTGTGTGCCCAATTCCAGTCATGTCATCAGTCATGTTGGATCCGTGAAATCCTCTGTTTGCTCCAAGACTTTTAGTTCCAAGGACTTTCAATACCTGCATTAAGAAGATGAATGAATAAATAAATAGCTTTATACAGGAAATAAAAGAAACTCCATACTGTGATCTTCTATCCATGATTATTCAGATTCTTAACTATTTTCGCACAATTATAATGAATAGAGGTATACAACAGTAGACATGATTACAAATATGATAGGAAAAAGACATATATAGTTGTACTCATCAAATACCCTTATACTTATATGTTTGCTAGTCCCTAAGCAAACTAATTCAAAAATTTGGAAAACCGATAGGTAATTTTTCTTCCTCAAGCTGATTGATATGAATTTAAAGAGAACTTTGATGTTGTAATTGCATAGGAAATAGTATAGTAGACTTTTATAAATATAACTTTATCTTAAAATTCCTCCCATATATCTCTTAACTATCTTTCACTCTTTCCTGGAAATAGAATTATAATCATCCATAAATGTGAGAAGAAAATAATAATCTTAATAAGATATGCATTAATGTTTCAAAATTTAAAAGTATCAATATTGATAGTCATAAGCTTGCCTTTTCACACCATCTTCACAACACTAATTAGAATTAGTAAGGTTGGATCCTTAGGACATGTATTATGATGTAACCTTTTGGCTTAGGATAAAAGATTATAGGTGGGGTAATCAAAGATATATTTGTTGGTTCATATCACACCTAGATAATGATTGAGCCTCTTGCAGGGTAATTACCCAAACATACATCAATATTATAAAAGCACCCCCAGACTTCACAATAATTATACTTCCCATATTGTCTTCTTTCTTTCTTTTGATAGATACTCTTTATTTTTTGTTAGTTTTTCTTATCCAAGGGTCTATAGTAGGGATCATTTTGAGTGGGTGTACACGCACTCGGGCCACATATCACTATTTTTTTATTCAAGTGTCCATAGTACGGATCATTCCGAGTGGGTGTGCACGCACTCAGTCCACATATCACTATAAATAAACTCATTTCAAGATGGTCTCAATGATAGATGTTCTAATAGGTATGGATTTTTTGCCTTGGTAAATTTTTTTAGTAGAGTATCAAAAGGCATAGGGAGTAGGTCAAAATTGGGTGTGCAAGAGTATAATGTTCAGGTTGTTGGGCTTGCAAGGCTCAAGCTACCCAAAGGGAGGCCTAAGTCATTTCCGCCCAAACTAATTAACTTATGTGAATGTGTTGAGTGTCGCTAGGGGCAAGTTCTGGAGACCAATTAAGGGTATTCTTCTTTTTGAGTCTTTAAAACAAAATAATCAAAATGTTACACTCATCGACTCACTTTATTATTGATAATTATATTTTTTTGAAAATAGAGTGATTGTTAGTTAATAATATAGAGGACTAATTGATGCAGGCCCATGGTTTCGACGGACAATTAGCAATTCAAAATATAATTATGCGCAAACATTCATATTTCCAAATAGAGAAAATCCTGACTAAGATTGTGATTTTGAAATAAAGTCTAAAAATCTATTCCCAAAAATAATTAATTCGAGGGTATGCCTAATACTCCAATATATACGAGAAATTTTGGATAAAATAACGCTTGCAATTTAGATTTAGATCAAGCACGATTTTTCAATATAAATCAGGACCAAATACTAGCCTTCTGTTTCCACCAAAACTCACAATAAATTAGAAAGAATCACACGGGTGGTGGTATAGGAAATTATTACCCAAAAACCCACGAGAATTCCGTCCACGAGATGGGTGGAGGATGCACACACGATTGTGGTTGATTCTATTTCCTTGCAACTCTACGATTCCACGCCGGACGATGAAAACGAAAGCCGTCTTCCTTCGCAATACCCTAGAAGGAGTTCCTTGAAAAATCCAATAGTTATATGGGGAGGAAAGAGAAAAGGTGGTTGAAAATATTTATAATATATAGTGAAAGTGTGGCGGCTAGGGTGAGATGTGGATGGCCAGAATTGTTTTATTTTTGAGGGGGGAGTTGTGGGTCTGTTAGGTATTGGAGAGGAGGATGGGCTCGGGTTGGTGGTAGGGGGAGTAGCTCAGGTTGGTGGTGGTGAAGGGTGGTCGTGAGTTAGGAGAGTGGGGAAGGGGTGGCCGGCGGTTTTGAGCATGGAGGGGCTGCTCGGATTGGAGTTTGGGGTGGTCGGAAATTATGGGGGTGGAGGAGGTGTGGTTGCTGTTCGGTTTGTTCTTAGAGGGAGAGGACAAGTGGCAGTTTGGGTGGAGCTAGGGTGGCCGGCGGTTTGTGGGGAAGTGAGGAGGGGCTGAGAGAGATAGAGAGGGAGGGAGAGAAGAGTGGTTGGCGGCCAAGGAGAGGAGGAAGAGGGAGGGAGAAGGGTTGGCCGAAAATTACCTTGTTGGGGGGGGATCTCTCAAGATTTTTTTTTCGTTTTCAAATTTTATTCTTCACTGATAAAATCAACAACAAACATGGCTATAGCCTTACACCACTCAATCTCCACCATACATGAAATAGGAAAACAATATAAGCCTTATTTAGCTACACCACTCAATCTCCACCATTCATAAAATAAGAAAACAATCTAAACATATAATGCATAAAATAAGAATAAAATAAAACATGCATGAAATAAAAGATACTTTTGATGGTTATATGCACCCATCATATATGAAATGAAATAATAAAATAGGAAATAATAATAAATGATGAAATAATAAAATATATAATTATAATTATTTAATTTATACTTATAAATTTTATTTAAAATGGCGGCGGCGGATGTCGTGCAAAATATGTAGCACCGTTGGCGAAGAATGTCGTGGTAGACTCCCATCTTCAAACTTGCGGCAACGACCCTCCCAATCCACGAACTCTTTATGTCGGGGATCATCAGCCGCATAAGCAACATTGACATCAATTCTCCCCCACTCAAAATTACGCATCTCCGATGAGTGGCCCGTGAGGTGGGAACAGTCAAAAGGAGCAGCAATATAAGGCAAATCTTGCACCGCAATCCATGTCGTAGTAGCATGAACATCCATCAGTACGGCGAACCTCTCAGGCATAGAAACAACAAGACTTTTGAGGAAACTCGAACGGTGTCAAACAAAAGAAATAAAACTTGAATCTTACAATCCGGTTCAAGAGCCATGGAGCCAACATGGAAAAAAAACAAGGCATAACTAACGCTCCCCAACCCAAGAGAATATGTAGTGGGAGAAAGAAACGATGGAGATAGCCACTCAGGTGGAACAGAGACGTACAGTAAAAAGTTCGGAAACTTAAAATAAAGTGAAACACCCCGTGCTTATAAAATCTAAAATAAAAGCAGTAAATCTGGCGTTCTGCTTAATCATGGATGGGTTGGCATACCTATACGTTAATTTATTAACGGAGCCAGAAGAAATCTGCTCGGGGTCTGACCAAACTAAACCCAAATCACTAATTCTAGCGTAGGATGGTCTCAGATGGGAGTGGAAGTGTGTGTGACATATCTTAAAATGAAACACTAGCATCCTAGATACATGAGGACTGAACCCATGTACTACATGACTTGACCCTAATGCGGAGGATAATCGGGATAATTCAGGTGGCACGGGAGCCTTATAATCAAAAATGATTTGAATGGGCTCCAATATGGCAGTTGTAATCTTATACTTTAAATACTCTCGCTTGGCATTAAGATATGCCAAGGAGAACCACTCAACAAGAATAATAGAGTTGGTCGCTCCTTGTTGTGCAAGGATGTGCAAGTGATATAACTCAAGTGGCCTTTCTATAGTTACTAACAAGAGGAAATGAGGGTCATCAGGAGTCTCCATGATAATCTGGGAAGACAACTCAGAAATATCATCCAAGGGGAGTGGAGATGATTCCTCAGAGGAGAAATCCTCATCTAGGTCACTAGGATAACCAATCTCCTCAACATCGTTTAAATCACCAGTGAACTCAGCCTCATCCTCAGTGATGGGCTAAATCCTAGACATTAGCTCAGACTCATACGGAGAGTCAATAACTGGATCTGATAGCTCAGGGGGCGACTCTAAAGAGACAACGGGAGTAGTTGGAATAGTACAAACGTTAGTGCTATGGCCAGATATGTCACTAACCTCACGTGTCATAATTTCCTGACTAACCATACTGATAGGAACACTCTCACCCCGCGGGCTCATTGCATTCCTAGCAATCACATCTATCGAACTAGGGACAGGGGTCCTAAGCTTCTCTTTTCCTCCATCGGTAGGTGCAGGTATACTACGGGTAGCTCTACCATCCTGGGAGGAAGGTCTAGCTCGAGGGGGTAAGTCACTCCTGTGATCAAAAATGGGTATAGTTCCATGGAGGGGAGAAATAAGATCATAAGACGTCCTAGTATGGGAGTATGAGGGGATGTACTGATTCGATGTAGGCGAAGTCTTAGGCGGCGAATCACTCAGATAATCAGAAATCTGCGAACGATAGTGGGGAGGATAATACTCATCCTTTAATAGATTCTTCATAATCTACCACCCTACAAGTGAGTCATTGAGTGACATCCTAAAGCATCTCTCCTCATTGAGCCAGAAGGTCTAGGCTCGACCAAATAAGTTGAGTCTCGCAACGGGAATCCGGTAGGGGTCAACAATATGATATTTCTAAAAATAAAGTTCCATATCCTTCACCCAACATAAAAACACTCGCGGTCCGCCTATCCCATCATAGGTCGGAGCAGGAACTCTAACAGACCTACATGTGCGTAGTGGTGGTGTCAAATATTATGCTAACATAATGTTACACTCAACAAATGAAAGTGAGTGAGCGGAACTCCCAACGTGCGCCATAAAAGACCAACGGAAAACTCAAACTATGTCAACGCGAAAAAACCATTTTTTGTTGATATATTTTAAGAAACACAATTTCTATTTTATAAAAAAAAATAAAATAGAAGACCAACGAACGGGCCTAAGTGATAAAAAAAGTGGTAGCTCGGAGCTTGAAAATTTGCCATAGAAAAATCATTAAAAGAATTTCTAGGAAATATTATTAACATAATCTAATTGTTCAGGAGCAGGAGTTGTAGATTCCCAAACCTAAGAGGCGGAGGCAACATTCATCTCCGTAATTGTTTTACTTAAAATTTCTACTTGTAGAGCTAGCTGGGAGACATTGTCTACTTCAAAGATACCTGCAGGTTTGTTTGGGCGTGAACTAGGCACATTCCATTTATATGTGTTCATGGTGATGTCCTCGAAAAGCTCAAGAGCTGCTTCCTGGGTTTTTTTGGTTTAAGGTACCACCAAAAGCTGCGTCTATAATTTGCTTATTATTTTGATTTAGCCTATTATTAAATGTTTGCACTTGTAACCATATAGGCAGCGCGAGATTGGGGCATCGTCTTAAGAGTTCTTTAAATCTTTCCTAGGTTTCATATAATTTTTTCAGAGTGCATTTGTCCTAAGGCAGAAATATCATTCCTAAGTTTTGCGGTTTTAGCTGGCGGAAATTACTTCGTTAGAAAATTTTCGGTTAATTGATCCCACGTGGTGATGCTCCCTCTTGGCAAAGTCATCAACCATTATTTAGCTTTTCTTCTTAGGGAGAAAGGAAATAATCTTAGCCTAATTGCATCATTTGTAACACCATTGATCTTGAAGGTTTCACAAATCTCAAGAAAGCTTGATATACGCGCGTTCGGATCTTCATCTTGAAGTCCGTCATATTGCACATACTACTGCACCATTGGAAATATGCTAGGCTAAAGATAAAAATTATTATTAGGTATAGCAGGGTGAACGATGCTCGATTCTATTCCCTCTAGATTTGGTTGTGTATAATAGGACATAGTCCTATGCACGGCTTCCTCCATGTGGGGTTCTTCCATTCTTAAACTAGAAAATTACTCGTAATCCTCAACCGGTATTCAGAGAGTAGGGCATTGAAATCATGATCTTCTCCGAAGAGTACGCTCAATTTCGTGTTCCAAGTCCAAAATAACCGACGGACTCCCATGGGTCATGCACTAAAAGAAGAGACAAAAAAAACTAGGAAAAGAGGTACTAAAATATTTTTTAAAAAGATTTTTTTATGTTTTAACTCCCGAACTTCCCAAGGGCTACCCAATGAAGTGTTCGCAAGGTATTAGAAAAGATAGTGGTATTTAAGCAACTTTTCCCTTTTCGAGAGAGTTAGGCGGTGTAGAAAAATTATGATGTGGGTTTCTATTAAGAGCGTTAATATGTTTTTTTTGGAATTTTTAATTTTTAAGAAAGAGGGTAAGAAAGAGAAATGATAAAAGTAATAGGTTCGAGTTTTCAAATTATCAACAAAAGTTGCTCCCCGGCAACGCCGCCAATAACTTGGTGTCTAATAATCGAGAAGAGAATAAAAAACGAACTAGCAATCCAACTAGGCAAGTATACCTATCATATTATAGCTAGGGGACACCAGTGTCGTATTAAAATCTAGGAACTGTTGAGTAATCATACTCATAAGAAAACTATTATCTTATCGAAGGATGGTTTTAGGGTTTAAGAGAAAGCTAATTGTGATTAAGAAAAGAAATATTGCGCTAAAAAGAGAACTACTTGTATTAAAATAAAGAGCTATTAAAAGCGATTACAACGAAGGGTTGAAATGATGAAATGGAAAAGCACTCGATCGAGAATCACCTCGGCAAAAGTTGACTAAAATACGATAATAAACCTAAGCTTAATAGGGTAAAGGTCCTTGACCATGGAGGTTCCTAAAGCTTGAACATGCTTCTCTCGAAGGGATGCCCAACTGAGTTTAGTAAGGTCCGACCGAACTCTCATCCAAATCGGAGACCTAAAGATCGCTTTACGCGGTGAACCCCACTATTGGATTTCAGTCCAATCTGGGAGATTTAATGTCAGCCTCTCTCGAGGGGTGCATGCAACTCTCTTTACTCTTAACTGTTCACTTCAAATTATGAGCCTCTCGACTAGTAAAGAGTGAAAACAAAGATGGAAATTATATATCGAACCCCATGATATAACTCCAAACATGAATAATCAAGAGTAAATCGAAGGCCTAAACCCTAAAAGAATAAGTAAGCATAAATCATCATAACTTAATCAACTTGAACCTCGGATCATCAAGATCGAGTACAAGGAGGATTAGTTAATCATGAAGAAGTGGAGGAAGAGAGATGGGTAGAAGAACATTAAGAAAACAAAGAAAAGGTGCACTTTTTATTAAAGCTAAAAGAGAACTACAGCTTTGAAATAAAAGTCTACACTTGCATGGAAATGAACAACCTAGGCTAGCATTACATTATGCTACTAAAGCAATTACAAAAGTTATAAAAAAGTGGTACACTAAGCTAGAATAAAGAAAATCTTAAAATGAGAGAGAGAGAGAGGAAGAGCATGAAAAACACTAAGAAATAAAAGGGCAGCAACTACCCTCTCAACCGAAAAAATTTCAGGACACAAGGGGGAACCACTGAATTTATTGAATTTTTCACGGGTTTGTCACGCCCCCTGTCACGGCTAGGGAGGGCTTGTCAGGGGGGCATGTCTGGTACGGAGTTGACTTCGAGTGCTGGATTTTGGCGGGAATGATGATTTCTTCTATACAATGGTGGACACGCCCAAGGACATGCCCGTGTAGTTTTTGCTTGTAAGGTACATCACGTCAAAATCATTGGTCAGAAATCCATCAAATGTCGAAAACGGTGGTACACGCCCGAAGACACGCCTGTGTAGTGGGGCGTGTCAGTACTGTTGACGTGCAACAATAGAAAATCTTTAAATATGGCAGCAGGCTTCGGGAGGAGGGTGACATGCCCTGTGACATGGCCAGGGAGGGCGTGTCAGGGGGCATGTAAAGTACTTCTCTCGGGATCTATCTTCTAGCATCAAACTTCCTCGGGATCGGGTTACACGCCCTGTGACACACCAAGGGAGGGCGTGGCAGGTCATTTTGGCCGAAAGTAGTGGAAACCTGCAAAAAGAGAAGAAAACATTAGTGGCATTAATATATACAAAAGGAGGTCAATATATAAGCTTACAAGACATGATTCGTGTATTAAAAACTAGAAAATACCCTTAATAGTTTAGAATACAAAACATACTATCAGGCACTCGTAGTAGAAATATATTTTGTTTAAATTTTATTTCTATAGACTCTTATACGCTAGTGAGCTTTTTGGCAAAAGATAGTTCATCTCTTGGTTACCAATGGCACAAGTGATTTTGATAGTACGTTTTGTAGTCTAAGCTATTCGAGTGTTTTTTTTGATCTTCTATGCACAAATCTTGTCTTATAAGCCTATATATTGATCTCCTTTCATGTTTATTTATGCCACTTATGTTTATATCTATTTTTGCATGTTTTCACAAAATAAGTAAAAATTCGACCTGACACGGCCTCCAACACGGCCGTGTCATTGGGTGTGTCACTTGTCCCCAAGGAAGCTGGCCACCAGATGTAAAATCCAGAAATCATCCCGAGAAGGACACGACCACCAACATGGCCATATCGCCGCCAAGTTGCTGGCCGTGTCAACCTTACCGTGTCACCATGGCATGTAACAAGAAGTCGAAGACAATCCCGAGGAGGACACGACCACTCACACAGCCATGTCGCTGGGTGTGTCGCCATGACATCGAAGCCTGTTGCCCGCCATAAATGCATTCCGCGTCAAAGTCCATCAACTGCTGTTGACACGGCCACCAACACGGTCGTGTCACTGGCCATGTCAGCATGGGAAAGCACACTTTTTCAATGATGCCATGATAACTCCCGCCATAACCACTGCCCGAGGTTAACCTGTACAGGACACGGCCACCAACACGGTCGTGTCGCAGGCCGTATCACCCCCTTATGTTTTTCTATAAATTGAGCCCTTCTCCATGCATTCCATATAGTTTTTTGATTGTGTATGGAGGTGCTACCCCTTTGCTTGGTGAAGCTTTTCTTGTATTTTTCTCCCTCTCTCTCTTTCTCCTTTTAGTTTTTCTTAACCTTAGTTTAGTTTGAGCTTTTGTAATAGCTTTTGTACTTCACTTAGTAGATTAATGTAATGTTAGCTTAGTATTTTCATTTCAATGCAAGTATAGCTCTTTCATTTCAAGTTGTAAGCTTTCTGTATCATTATTAGAAAAGTGTTGTTTTCTCTCCTATTTCTTTGTGTGTCTTATACTTTACTACTCATCCCCCCTCTTCAACTCCATTATATTAAATAATCCTCCTTATACTCGATGTTTATGATCCGAGTTTCGAGTGATTAAGTTATGATGCTTTGAATTTACCTTTTCTTTTTAGGGTTTGGCCTTGAATTACTCTTGATTTATTTCAGGTTGGAGATATATCATCGATATATATTCTCCACCTTTACTTTCATTCTTGGCTAGCCGAGAGGCCAATAAGTTGAAGTGAGCACTCAAGAGTAATGGAGTGGTACTCACCCCTCGAGAGAGGCTAACGTCCAAATCTCCCGGATTGGAGTAAAATCCAATAGTGGGGTTCACCGCGTAAAGCTCTATGGTTTTTACAAACGGCTTACCAAAGAAAATCAGTGACCCGAGTAGTTTTTCTATTCCGTGTGTCTTTGGTAATTTTTTTGTGAAGAACTTATTAGTCGACTTATGTGCGAGTATTAATCTAATGCAACTCTCGTTGTTTAAGAAGTTAGGAATTACAAGCGTCAACCCCACATGCATTTGTATCCAGCTTCCCAATAGATCCGTTAAGTATCCATTAGGAATAGTGGAGGATGTCTTAGTAAAAGTCAACAAGTTCATCTTCCCGGTGGACTTTGTCATTTTGGACATCAAAGAAGACATCGAGGTTCCTATGATCCTTCGCCGACCCTTCCTTGCCACCTCCTGAGCCATCATTGACGTAAGCAATGGTAAGCTCTTCCTTTGAGTAGGCGACGATGAAGTGACTTTATCTATAACCCCCTCGATGAAAAACACCCAAGCAAATGATGACTCATGTTTTTTCATTGATGTCGTAAGTGAGGAATCCTCCTTTTGCCTATCTATTTTTTGAAAAAGAATTTTCAAATTTTTGTTCCTCATCTTCTCTTCTAACTGAATTGCTGCACCTAAGTGAAGAATCCTCCTATCGACTTTCTGATTTTGAAAAAGAATTTTTTTATTTTTGTTCCTCCTCTACTTTTCCAACTGAATCGCTACAAGAAGCCGCCTTGGCCACCAGCTCCACCCCTTTTAATTTTCCATCTAAAAAGATCTACGAAGATATAGTATTTAAAAAAGAAAGAATTTCTAAAACCTTTTATGAAGAATCCCCTACCCTAGAACTTAAAGAACTTCCTGAACATCTCAAGTATGCCTTCTTAGAAAAATTTCCAAACTACCAGTAATAGTTTCGGCCAACCTCACGGATGTGCAAAATGATAAACTTCTTTTAGTTTTACGTAAACATCGCCGAGCTATTGCTTTGCAGATTTCCGATATCAAGGGAATAAGCCCATCCTTATGCACTCATAAAATATTAATGGAAGATAATACGCGTAACTCCTTACAACCTCAGTGCCGCATAAATCCCAACATGAAAGAAGAAGTTAAGGGCGAGGTTATGAAACTCTTAGATGCAGGAATTATCTACCCTATATCCGATAGTTAGTGGGTTAGCCATGTTAAGGTAGGGCCAAAGAAGGGAGGGATAACTTTAATTGTAAATGAAAATAATGATATAATCCCGAACGGGGCAGTGAAGGGGTGGCAAATGTGTATATATTATCATAAGTTAAATGACGCCACCCACAAGGATAACTTTCCCTTGTCGTTCATCGATCAAATTTTAGAATGATTATCCGGCCATAGCTTTATTGTTTTCTGGATGGTCTCTCAGGGTATTTTCAAATCCCCATCTCTCCCGAGGACCAAGAGAAAACTACGTTTACTTATCCCTTCGGCACATTCGCTTACTGAAGGATGCTGTTTGGATTATGCAATGCGCCAGCTACATTCTAGCGATGTATGCTCGCTATCTTTGACAAGTACGTAGAAAGAATTATGGAGGTATTCATGGATGATTTCTCCGTGTTTGGTGACGCATTTGAAAGTTGTTTAGAAAACCTCGAAAAAGTCTTAGAACGATGCGAAGAGACTAACCTTTCCCTAAATTGGGAAAAATCCCTTTTTATGGTGAGGGAAGGGTTAGTTTTGGGTCATGAAATTTCTGCGAGAGGTATTGAAGTAGAAGTTTCTAAGATAGAAGTTATCGAGAAACTGCCGCCGCCTACGAACATCAAAGCTATATGAAGTTACCTAGGGCATACTGACTTTTACCGTCGTTTCATAAAGGATTTCTCCAAGATCACCAAACCCTTTACCCATCTCTTATAAAAAGACACTCCATTTATTTTTGATGACTCTTGTCTTTCTGCCATCGAATTAATAAAAGAAAAGTTAATTAACGCATTGATTATGATAGCTCCGGTGTGAGACCTTCCATTTAAAATAATATGCAATACGAGTAGCTTCGCGGTGGCAGCAGTATTAGGTCAACACATATCTAAAAAACTTCCACCCCATCTATTACACAAGTAAGACACTCACATATGCACAGGAAAATTACACCACCACCGAGAAGGATCTCCTATCTATAGTATTTGCTTTTGATAAGTTCCGCCCTTATATTACACTTTACAAAATTATCGTTTTTATGGACCACTCGGCCCTCAAATATCTTCTTGACAAAATGGATTCCAAGACGCAATTGATTCATTGGTTCTTACTCCTCCAAAAGTTTGACTTATACATCCGTGATAAGCGAGAAGCCAAGAATTTGGCCGCCGATCACCTCTCACGCTTTGATAACCCTTATATTGAAAATCTAGTTGAAAAAACTTTTAATGATTATTTTCCTGATAACAAACTGCTTTCAATTAGCACTTCTCCTGCTCCTTGGTTTGCACACATTTCAAATTATTTAGTGGCTCGTGTGCTCCCAAAAGAGTTCTTCTCTCAGCAAAATAAGAAATTCTTTTCTGAGTTGAAGAACTACTTTTGGGAGGACTGGCATCTTTTTAGAGTATGTGCGGACCAAGTGATAAGGAGATGTGTTTCTTATGAAGAAGAATTTGATATTTTAAAACACTTACATGAAGGTCTGACTCGTGGGCACTATCAAACTGCTCGAACTGCTCACAAGGTGCTTTGCACGGGTTTTTACTGGCCTAGCCTGTTTAAAGATGCGCAAGCCTTTGTTAGTAGGTGTGATAGTTGCCAATGGTCGGGCAACATTTCTAATAAAAATGAAATGCCGCAAAATTATTTTCTTGAGTGCGAAATTTTTGACCTCTGGGGGATAAATTTTGTTGGCCCCCTTCCTTCTATCTTCAGAAATAAGTATATTTTAGTTGCCGTTGATTATGTTTCACGATGGAAAGAAGTCCAAGCCCTTCCTACGAATGACTCTTAAGTTGTAGTTACCTTTTTGAAAAAATTATTTTCTCGATTCGGTACGCTGCGCGCCATCGTTAACGATAGGGGTTTCAATTTTTGTAACGTGTAATTTTCTAAAATCCTTACTAAATACGGCGTTACACATAAACTTTCAACTGCTACCACCCCAAAACTAACGGACAAGTCGAAGAAGTGAACAGGGAAATTAAAAGAATTTTAGAAAAGACGGTTTCAACTTCTAGGAAAGATTGGTCAACCAAATTAGACGATGCTCTATGGGACTACCGAATAGTGTACAAAACCACCCTCGGATGTACGCCGTATCGGTTTGTTTATGGAAAATCATGTTATTTACCCGTAGAACTAGAACACCGTGTTTTTTTGGCCTTTAGATTTTTAAACTTCGATCCCCACTCTATCGGCGACCTTAGAAAATTTCAACTCAACGAACTCGATGAGTGGCGCTAAAATATTTAAGTCGAACTCAACGAATACGATAAACACTTAAGGCATCCGAAAATATTTAAGTCGGGCGACCAGGTTCTTCTTTATAATTCTCATTTACGTTTATTTCCTGGCAAGTTAAAATCACGTTGGTCGAGGCCCTTTACTGTTTTAGAAGTTTTTCCATATGGAACTGTTTTGATTTCACACCCTGATAAGGGCAATTTCAAAGTGACTTGTCAGCGTCTTAAACTGTATTTCTGTGGTGATGTCAGTCCTGCCTGTGTTAACTTTATCCTCTAAGATCTAACTTTTGATTAGTTTGAAACTTTGTTTTATTATTATTAAAAATTTGAACAATATCTTTGAACTTTATTTTAAACAATATTTTGGACAATATTATTTTGTTGTGTCGAGCTCAAAGGATGCTTTAAAAAAAGGGCGCTCTTGGGAGGCAACCTAAATTATCTTTTTCTGTTTTCTTTATTTTACAATTTTTTTCCCGGACGGCTCCGACAAGCTGAAGAATCTGCGATCGCCTTCTCCAATGTTGCTAAATCCATCACGAAGTCCAAAGAAGACATTTCATGAAGATCCAAAGCGCTAGCATGGGGGAGCGGCATCACTCAGCTTTCGCAGCAAATAAATCTGCGGAAGTATCTATTTTTCAATTCTGTAGTTTCATTTTTCTCTCTCTCTCAATCCCCTTGTTTTGCCATTTAGGACAATGTTTATTTTAAGCTTGGGGGAGGACTTCCTCTTTCTTTTTGCTTTGTGTGAATTTTTTATCTTTTTGTGAATATTTTTCAAAAATCTAAAAAAAAATGAATATCTTAAAAATCCAAAAATAATAGAAAATATTTCAAAATAAAAAAAATATTTATATATGCTTTTTGTTATTACTTTAATAGTTTAGATGTTTTGTGATAACTCTAATTATTTACTATTTTTATTATGCTATTTTCTAATTAATAGTTAGATATTATATATTACTTTTATAATATTAAGTTATAATTAACTAGTTTTTAAATTTTATATTTATTTGTTCTAATAAAATAATTTTTAATCTTGCAGGGTAATTCTACAAAATATCTGGAGCAAAACATGGAATTTTGCATTATTGGCCTAGACACGCCCTGTGACACGCCCTACCTGGGCGTGACACAGGGGCATGATGCACAAGAGTTAAGTATGCAGTTGTAGCCCGACGAACATTGCCTAAAGATTGTCGACCGGCCAGACACACTCGTGTCATTTTATGTCATGCCTGTGTCACCCTTACACGGGGCGTGCCAAACAGTGGAATGACCGTTGAACTTAGCACGTAAAATTAAATTCACATGTCTAGGTCACGGGCGACCCAGGGCATGCCAAGGGCGTTTCAAGCCAATTATTCCTCTTTTCCAACCGTTTCCTCCAGAAGCCATTGTAGCTAGACACGCACCTAGTCACGGGCGTCACAGGTGGGCGTGACACCTCCATAAAGAACGTTTACTCCTGCCATTTTCAGCTTCCCGCGGTTTTCGAGAAACATACTTAACACGCCCTAGGTCACGGGCGTGACCTAGGGGCGTAACCCATCAGTTAGCAGATTTTGGCGGTTTCTCCTCCAACATTCCCGGGGTTTCAAGACGACGGTTCTGAGCCTAACACGCCCTAGGTCATGGGCGTGACCTAGGGCGTGACCAAACGGAAATTTTTCCTATAAATTCTAGACAGCTTCAAATGCTCAGGAGTCGAATTTTGGGAGTTAGAGTCTTGTAGTTTGCTGTTTTCTTTTGATGTATTTTACATTTCCTTGTATAGATTACTATCATTGTTATTCTTAATTCTAGTTGTTTTTATTTCAAGCATGTCTCTCTCTACCCTCTTTTGTAATTCCCTAATCATGATGAGTAGCTAACTTCGTTTTAGCACTTGATCATGATAAACCTTTGAATAAATAAAAATCTTCTCCTTCTTTTATCAAAAGTATTGTTCTTAATTTTACTCGCTATGATTTCTCTTTGATTTTTATTTCATCGAATTCATATTACGCGGATATGGGTTTCGATCTAAGATCCGTATCCTAAATGAGCGAGAGGTTGCAGATACGAGGAGATCACTCAAAGATAAAAGGAGTTGAATGCAATCCTCGAGAGAGGACGACGTAAATCTTCTGGATTCGAGTCAAATCCAATAGTGAGGTTCACTGCCTAAAGCAAGCATAGGGGTTTCGACTGGCCGAAATGTCTTAATCGATCAACCTAAGGTTAGTAAGAAGCATGAGCTCGAATGAGATGCTTTTGTACTCTTGAAACCTCTACGGTCGAGTGAGTAGATAAGAACTCGCATTACCTTTATTTTACAAGAAGATTTATTTTAGTCTAAGGGGATTCTAGATCAAGTGCTAGCTTTCTCATAATTGAATTTCTCTTCTGTTGTATAACGCTACTTTTTCCGTTCAACAAAAACAAAATTTTCTTTTGAAAAGATACTAGTTTTCCTTATGAGTACAAGTACTCGACAGCCCCAGGTCGATATACGACACTTGATTCTATACTCTGAACGATATGTATACTTGCCTCATCAATTGGAAACATGCGCTAGCGTGGAGAAAATATCCATCAAGTTTTTGGCATCGTTGCCGGGGACTTTTCTTTGTTGATATTTTGAAAGCAAGGATCTATTTGTTTTATCATTTTTCTTCTTAATTCAAAAAAAAATCGGTTTTATTCGAAAGTTTTATGTTTAAATTATTATTATTAAAATTTCTTGCAAAGGGCCGTGCTGGGTTTTAATCCCGCAATACCGCCTAGTACCATGCGAACCCTGTCACTGGGTAACCCATGGGAAGTCCGGAATATTTTATTTTATAAATTTTCAAATCTTAAAACTTTTATCTTTTGTTTTGTTTTTGTGTATGACCCGAGGGAATCTGTCAAATCAACTTGATTTGGATCCGGAGATCTAGCAAAGCTTACGGCGATGCCTAAGACTCCGTGACCTCAATTCTCCAGATTTGGTTGAGGAATCTGTTGGTAACACTTTTTCTTCTTAACCATCATCTTCTTCTTCTTCTGCTCAATTTTCTTCTAATTTGCGTAATAAAAATTCAAATATGGCCGAAGAGCGGACTATGTCCGACTATGCCCGGCCAAATTTGGATGAGGCGCAATCAAGTATTGTTCGACCCGCTATTGCGAACAATAATTTTGAATTGAAGCCAAGCATCATTCAAATGGTATAGCAATCAGTACAATTTGATGGGCTTCAAGATGAGGACCCAAATGCGCATATTTCTAACTTTTTAGAAATATGCGATACTTTTAAAATGAATGGTGTTTCCGATAAAGCCATTCGGCTAATACTTTTTCCTTTCTCTTTGCTAACCAAGGCTAAGCAGTGGTTGAGTTCTCTTCCAAGAGGATCAATCACTACTTTGGCCGAGATGACGGAAAAATTTCTCACAAAATATTTCCCAAGTTGATACCGAAACTTTATATGATACTTGGGAGAGATTTAAGGTATTGCTTCGTCGTTGCCCGCATCATGCAATACCTGATTGGTTGCAAGTGCAAACCTTCTATAATGGCCTCAATCAATAAACGAGGCAACATATTGATGCCGCCGACGGTGGAACGTTAAATAACAAGACACTGACGGCCGCTCAAGAACTTATAGAAGGTATAACCATGAATACGTATTAGTGGAGTACACCTCGGTCTCGTCCACGAAAACCACCCGGGATGTACGAAATAGATACAGTCTCTAGTTTATCTCTCCAGGTTGAGAAACTACAAAAAAAATGAATGAGATGACAGCTTTCTCGTCTACACCTACCAGTGAGCCCCAATTTTGGGAGCCTTCTTCTATTGACGAGCATGTGGATTACATGGGTAATACAAATTGACCACATTATAATCTGGGTAATAATTTTGGTAATACCTATCACCCGGGTATAAGGAACCACCCCAACTACTCTTAGAGTAATCCAGGGAACGCGACTCGCCCACCTAACACCATCCCTCCAAGTTATTTTCCACCATAAGCTCCAAAAGCTCCCAATCTCGAGGAGTTGTTCACCAAATATACGACTACAAATGATGCTAATATCCGGAATCTCACCGGATCTCTTCGTAATTTGGAGACCCAAATTGGGCAAATCCACAAAATGCTCTCCGATCGCCAACAAAGATCGTTACCGGGCAATACGGAGCCCAACCCAAAGGAGCAAGCTAAAGCCATCACTTTACGGAGCGGGAAGGAGGTAACACTTCTACAATTCCGGTTGAAACTTCTCCAATTCTGGTTGATACAGAGGTAATAATTTCTTCATTTTCTCCTCCGATTAAGCCGTCTAGTTATAATAAACCAAAAGATTATCAACCACCTCTTCCCTACCCGTCTAGAATGCAAAATGACCGAGTGGATGAGCATCACGGTAAATTTTTAGACATGTTTAAACAAATTCAAATTAACTTACCATTTTGCGAAATAATTGCACAAATGCCGAAGTATGCCAAGTACCTCAAAGATCTTTTATCTAACAAAAAGAAACTTGAGGATATCTCTACGGTTCAACTGAGCTGTTCGGCATTTTTACTACATAAATTACCTAAAAAAATTACTCGATCCGGGTAGTTTCTCTATTCCTTGTCTATTTGGTGATTTATTGGTAAAACGTGTGTTAGCTGATTTAGGTGCTTCCATCAATTTAATGACTTATTCTTTAGTGAAAAAGTTGGGATTAGGAGAGCCTAAGCCCATAAGAATGAGCATTCAAGTGGCGGATCGGTCTGTCAAGCTCGCTATGGGGATCATTGAGGATATGCTCATCAAAGTTGACAAATTTATCTTTCCGGTAGATTTTGTCATCTTTGACATCGAAGAGGACACTGAGGTACCACTCATTCTCGGTCGCCCTTTTCTTGCCACCTCGCGCGCTATCATAGACGTTAGTAATTGTAAACTTCTCCTTAGAGTCGGAGATGAATAAGTTACCTTTATTATTGACTCGTCTATGAAAAAATCACTTGCTAATGACGAATCATGTTATTACTTGGAGGCTTCTCCCGAAGAAGACCCCTTTCCTTATTCTGAACTTACTTTATCATCTATTGATCGTGAATCTGATTTTGAAAATTTAGATTTAATTGCTCATGAAAATAGTGATAACAGTTCGATCACTCGCGCACATATATCTGAAATTTTAGAAGTCGGTAGTGATCGTTTTAAAACATCTTATAATGAACCTCCTACTTTTGAACTAAAACAATTGCCTGATCATTTAGAATATTTATTTTTAGCGGAGGATTCTAAACTTCCCGTAATTTTGTCGGCCTACTTAACCGATGATGAAAAAAATTAAATTATCTAATATTTTAAAACGACATCGCCGCTCAATTGCGTGGAAGATTTCGGATTTGAGAGGGATTAACCCCTCTTTTTGCACCAATAAAATTTTACTAGAAGAACACGCTCACAAAACTTTTCAACCTCAACACCGACTAAATCCTAACATGAAGGAGGTAGTCAAGGCCGAGGTAATTAAATTATTAGATGCGGGCATTATCTATCCGATTTTGGATAGCTCTTGGGTGAGTCCGGTCCAAGTGGTGCCAAAGAAAGGAGGATTAACGGTAGTTCCTAATGATAAAAATGAATTAATTCCTGCTCGAACCGTTACCGGATGGCGGGTGTGCATCGATTATCGCAAATTAAATGATGCCACCCGTAAGGATCATTTTCCTTTGTCGTTCATTGACCAAATCCTTGAACGGTTATCCAAGCACTCTTTTTATTGTTTTCTTGATGGTCTTTCGGGATATTTTCAAATCTCAATTGTGCCTGAAGACCAAGAGAAAACAACCTTCACTTGTCTGTTTGGCACCTTCGCCTATCGAAGGATGCCCTTTGGTTTATGCAATGCGCTGACAACCTTCCAAAGGTGCATGCTAGCGATCTTTGATGAACTAGTGGAGGATATCATGGAAGTCTTTATGGATGATTTCTCCATCTTTGGAGATTCTTTTGATTTATGTTTAACAAATCTTTCACGTGTACTCCAAAGATGTGAGGACACGAACCTAGTCTTGAACTGGGAGAAGTGCCATTTTATGGTGCGGGAAGGGTTGGTCTTAGGCCACAAAATTTCTAGCAAGGGCATAGAGGTAGATAAAGCCAATATTGAAACGATAAAAAAGCTACCTCCCCCCTCAAATGTTAAGGCCGTTCGTAGTTTCTTGGGGCACGCCGGCTTCTATTGTCGGTTTACTAAAGATTTTTCTAAAATACCTAAGCCCTTACACACTTATTAGAAAAAGATGCGCCATTTATTTTTGATGAAAATTGTTTGCACGCTTTTTCTCTTATTAAAGAAAATTTAATCAACGCTCCTATTGTACAACCCCGTACCCGGCCGAGTGGGATCCTCCCCAGGGAGCGGGCTTGGGGCGAGCTACGAGCGATGTTTTGGCATGGCCCCGTTCGAGAATATGCGGATGCTCGTGCGGGCGTGCGGGTGTTTACGGGTGTAGGATTTCTAATATATATAATATATATTTGCATATTATATAATATATATAATATAGTATATTATATAACATATATATTTACATATTATAATAAATATAATATAATATATTAGATAATATATATTATATAACATTTTTATGAGAGAAAAGGAGAGCAGGTGAAAAGGGCAAGGGGGGGGGGGCTCAGTACAGGAGGAGAGGGAGATAAGCAAAAGGGAAAAAGAAAAGGGAGCCCGAGCTTTTCTCCTTAGGGCTAGCCGGATCGGCTCGGCCGCCTGTAGCTTCCCCGACGCCGCCCTCTCCCTCTCTCGGCTTCCTGGAGCAGCACATCCGCTCAGCCTCCTCCTCCTCTCCCGCCACCGGCTTCAATAGTCCAACGCCGCAAGGAGCAGGCCGGGCTCCGCCCCCTTCAGGTTTTCCCGTTCAGGCCGCCTCCAGCGGGGCCGAGCTCCTCTTGGCCCCCTCTTCCCTTTCAGGCCACCTCCAGTAGGGCCGAGCTCCTCTCGGCCCCCTCTTCCCGTTCAGGCCGCCTCCAGCGGGGCCGAGCTCCTCTCGGCCCCCTCTTCCCGTTCAGGCCGCCTTCAGCGGGGCCGAGCTCCTCTCGACCCCCTCTTCCCGCCACCGCCTAGGGCAAAGCAAGGCCCGAACTTGCTCTCCATCCTCGTCGCCGCCGCCGGCATGGAGCAGCACGCACAGCCGCCTCTCTCCCTCTCGGTTTTCCTCTCACACGCCGCCTAGGGTAAGGCTCGGCCTAGGAGGGAGGCCGGCCACCGCCATCGCCGCCTCGAGCAAGGCTCGGCCTAAAAGGGAGATCAACCACCGGCACCTTCGTCAAAACACGCGTCAAGGGTAACGATGTTTCTTCTTGGGCAGGTGAAGCCATTAATTTGCATATTTGCATGGAGGCCCCTCTTCACCAATGGGTGGAGGAAGGGTGCTCTCCAACGGGTTGACGTGTTCGTCCCCACAGTTGATTGTATTTAGTACCCGGAAGCGTGAGTACGGGTTTAGGCATGTTGTGTGAAGCCCATCCGGACGTATGAGCTGGATTGGTGATGTTCTGGGGTTCCCGGAGAAGACTCCGAGGAAGTTGTGCATTCTTTTTGTAGCGGAAAGCACCGGGCCTAAGCCCAAGTTTGTGCTAGCCCTAGAAGGCCTTTTTTGTTTATGTTGCCGGCCTGCGTGCCGAGGTATGGAATGTATATTCCTGTAATATGGAATGCCCGTGATACTTTTGCTGGACCTAGGAAGTTTATGTTACGTTGGTGACGACCCAAAGAGGGCTATGGAAGAATAGAACCGCTAGGCGAGGTTATGCTACTAGGAGGGTGGTTAAAGGGCGTTGTGCATAGGCCCGAGGTGGCATCTTTAGTTAAGAGGGAGTGGATTTTGAGATCCTCCCTAGAGGTTCTGGTCGGCCAAGAGAGCCTCCCAAAGGTGCCCAATTAGCTCAGCATTTGGCTTAGGAGGGGAAGAGTTCGTTAGTCTTCCGGGTGTGTGGTGGGACCTCCATGCTGAGACCTTGGGCCTGTCCCTTACATTACTAGTCTAGTGCCTAGATCGTTCGCTTGAGTGTAGTAGGTGCGCGGTCACCCCTCTTTTGGGACCTCGAACTCCACGGATACCGGTTTCCGGTTTCAACATTTATGGTGCGGTGAGCTTGGAGAGTGACCAGCACAGAAGAACTCAGGCAAACGCCATGGCTATAGAAGAGGAACCAAGTGACGACCAGGGTCATGCGTTGGAATTTCATATGTAAGGTCCTCATACTTGGAGTCATCCCATCCTATAGTTGTTCTCACCAATCCATTGCAGATAGGGCAAGGATCGTAAGGCAGTTCGTGAAGCGGAAAGTCAAAAGCAGTCTTCAAACGGTCATATAGTGGAGCCGAATGATCACACTTCTATCACAGTGGATTATGAGATTCCTGCCATCGAAAACAACGCGGTGGACTGCCCCAATGAAGGGATGGATATTTCTATTGATACAGTCCGTCTGAGCAACAAAGATGAAGTTATGAGGGAGATGGAGGATAATAATAATATGAGAGGTGCAAAAAAAAATACCAATGAGTATCTTCGTACTAAAGATCATGTAATTAAACCAGCTGATATCAAAACCAATCCATAAATAGCATAATTACATACCTAATAGAATTATCTCTAAAGATGAAAAAAGACAAATTACTTTTACCAAAGTACCTAAAAAGCACCTGAGCGGAAATGAAGAGTAATTGGCAGACATATACATGGACAGTTGTATTGACAGAAATTACAGCATACTAAATGAATCTACTGCATGTTATGTGTAAAATAATCGAAATTCTTTCAATACATATTCTCAAGCCAAATCAGTAACGAGAAAATACCTTCTTGCATGTTAACAAAATTATTCTAATAATAAAAAAAAATAGCAGGGAATCCAAGCTAAAAACTGAAATAATCAAACCAAAACATTAGGGGAAAATAAGAACTTATAAAATTATGCTATCATTAAATAGCTGGCTCCAAGCAATTCATACGAAAAACATGTAACTTTCATCTACCTGCCATTAAGTGCTTCACTCTTAATCAGATCTATCTTTTAAGCCATTATATATTCACTCTTTATGTGCATTTCCTTGAGAAAAAATAACAATCGAAGTCCTAGGTGTACATAGAAAGCAAAAAATTAACTGGCAAAAACTAAGTAAATAAGCAATTCAAAAGTTAAAGTGGCAAATTCAAGACTAATGATGTATTATAAGACTCCTTCCGTGAACTTTGGAAAATATGAAACAGAAAAAGACATAAACAAAGGATATAATTGCATACTAAGAGGTTCATTTAGTGGTTCCGGCGCAATGCGGAATTTAGGATAATTACGCGAGATTTCACAGATTTCTGCTGGGCGCAACCACCGATGTTGTGCTTCTCGAAGTATTTGCTCAATATCTACGGTTGAACAATATCATGTTAGATGATATTGAAATGTTGTAGATAAGTAGGAAAAGTCAACTCAGCATGAGGGAAGAGAAAAGAGAGAATATAGAAAGGTCAAGTTACTAAGCTAGTAAGTTCATACTAGGCATATTTTAGCGACAAATTATAAAGCTACCAGATGACCCTATATATAGTCAGCCATGATTTTTAATAGGTAAAGAAGAAAGAAGATTAGCTTGATACCAATATTATGCATTATTCATGATATTAAAGTTTTTCTTCACTTGAAAACAAGATATTATTATTGATCCATTATGCAGTTAGTGTATGCATGTTTATAAAATCACAAAATGGCTATGATGAAAATGTCATCACAGGCTAAAACTTTGACATTCAGAGTAGGCATTCACGTCCTTCGTGCTCCTCCGGGGAATGAAGGTTGAGAAGTACTACCGCAATCTCCAATTAGTAAAAGCACCTTTGAGCTAGACAAAGATATACTATAAAATCCAAATTATTTCAAACGCATGCTCATTTCGATAGCTCAAGAGGCTTTTCATGAACATATACAGTATGATCATCAAGAGGTGATTGTCGGCATTCTAATGAAGGGTGTGATTGTAGCTAATAAGTCCAACAAGAGGTCATAATGGACTCAACTATTTGTGTAGGTTTACTTTGGCAAAGGCATAAGTTTCCCGTCTTCATGCAAGATGTAACAGTTAGGTGGGTAGGGCAATCATTTGCCCTACCTAGATGCAGTGCTTCCTCTAGTGAGAAAAAGATACGAACACGACAAACAAAAGATGAGAGGAGAGCGATGGCTGACGCCTTCATAAAAAAATGAAGAATTGATTGCTATTCAATAAAATTTACTTTTGCTTTGATCAATCTTACCAAAATCAATTCGATTTAACTGATGCCGTTTCGGCAAAACATAGTTGGCAAAATTCAAGATTACTCAAGCCATATTTTGTTGGTGAAGGTGTTCTAACAGCTTCTCTATTTTATCACAGTGAAAACAAGGATGTTCAGGTAAATCAATTATTGCTTTCTTGCACGATCACCTCTACATGCATTACTACATAAAAGGATTGGCCTATTCCTATATTTTGGAGTTCATTTGATATCTTTAACCCTTATTGCTACTTGATACTTGGCCAAATATTTTCTTCTTTGATTCAGTACCTAATTTCTTTATTCAAAACATCAGTTTTTTAGGCTCTAAGAGCTGTCCAAGGAGTAACTGTTTGTAGAGGGGTGAAGTTTAGTGTCAGGGAGCAGGTTGAGTTTTCAGGAATTATCTACTTTCCTTGGACTCCAGGTATTTACCGGGAAGTGGAGCTGAAGGTGGTTGGAGGTTGTTTGGAGAGGAGACCCCGAGAAGACCCGATGACCAGACTCTCATCAAGCTGGCAGGGTTGTAGGCTCACTCGGCAATTGGAGGTTGTTTGGAGAGGAGACCCCGAGAAGACCCGCTGACCAGGCTCTCATCAAGCTGGCAGGGCTGTAGGCTCACTCGGTGGTTGGAGGTTGTTTGGAGAGGAGACCCCGAGAAGACCCGCTGACCAGGCTCTCATCAAGCTGGCAGAGCTGTAGGCTCACTCGGTGGTTGGAGGTTGTTTGGAGAGGAGACCCCGAGAAGACCCGCTGACCAGGCTCTCATCAAGCTAGCAGGGCTATAGGCTCACTCGGTGGTTGGAGTTGTTTTTGGAGAGGAGACCCCGAGAAGACCTGCTGACCAGGCTACCATCGAGCTGGCAGGGCTGTAGGCTCACTCGGTGGTTGGAGGTGTGTTTGGAGAGGAGACCCCGAGAAGACCCGCTGACTAGGCTACCATCGAGCTGGCAGGGCTGTAGGCTCACTCGGTGGTTGGAGTTGTTTTTTGAGAGGAGACCCCGAGAAGACCCGCTGACCAGGCTACCATCGAGCTGCAGGGCTGTAGGCTCACTCGGTGGTTGGAGTTGTGTTTGAAGAGGAGACCCCGAGAAGACCCGCTGGCCAGGCTCTCATCAAGCTGGCAGAGCTGTAGGCTCACTCAGTGGTTGGAGGTTGTTTGGAGACTTTTGCACTACCCCGAGCCTGGCACGGCCCCGGGTAGACTCGCTGCTCAGGCTCTCATTAGCTGGGCAGGGCGATAGGTACACCTGGGGGGAAAGGACTTGGACTTGGAAAAGGTCTTGGAAAGTGTTGAATCTCATAAAAAAAGCGAGAAAATGTGCAATGCTTCTTCAAAAGGGGAATAACCATAGTTTAAACCGCAATTGAGATCAATAGTTTCATTTTGATGAACTGAATAGACTGATATTAATACATCACTTGTTTCATGTCTTATGAAGATAGTTAAATTGTTTGCAAAGCCGGCCGTATAAAAAACATCATCCGCTTTCATGACATGAAAAAGTAGCGTTATCGATCTTGTTTCCTTTAATGTTGATCTTGCTGATACATAAAATGTTTAGGAGGTAGTAGAGTAATTGTGTTTATACGAAGCACGCCCATCTGAAATAACAAACCCTTGCATTTCAAAACGTATACTGCCGTTGACTTCCACATAAGTTGATAATTTGGTTGGGTTTTTAATAAATAGATTGGTTTTTACCGCATGTTCATGATAGTGAGTTGATTCTTATTTGAGCCCTGGTCTGGAGCTCTTTTTATCTCCAAGTGGGGAATTTTCTTAAACTTTTTTTTGAGTCGGAACCCACTCGTCGAGTACTTGGGGTTGGACATTTCTTTTCGAGCTTGGACAACCTCGAAAAGAGCGGGGATTGTGTACAACCCCGTACCCGGCCGAGTGGGATCCTCCCCAGGGAGCGGGCTTGGGGCGAGCTACGAGCGACGTTTTGGCGTGGCCCCGTTCGAGAACATGCGGATGCTTGTGCGGGCGTGCGGGTGTTTACGGGTGTAGGATTTCTAATATATATAATATATATTTGCATATTATATAATATATATAATATAGTATATTATATAACATATATATTTACATATTATAATTAATATAATATAATATATTAGATAATATATATTATATAACATTTTTATGAGAGAAAAGGAGAGCAGGTGAAAAAGGCAAGGGGGGCTCGGTACAGGAGGAGAGGGAGAAAAGCAGAAAGGGAAAAAGAAAAGGGAGCCCGAGCTTTTTCTCCTTAGGGCTAGCCGGATCGGCTCGGCCGCCTGCAGCTTCCCCGACGCCGCCCCTCTCCCTCTCTCGGCTGCCTGGAGAAGCACATCTGCTCGGCCTCCTCATCATCTCCCGCCGCCGGCTTCAGCAGTCCAACGCCGCAAGGAGCAGGCTGGGCTCCGCCCCCTTCAGGTTTTCCCGTTCAGGCCGCCTCTAGCGGGGCCGAGCTCCTCTTGGCCCCCTCTTCCCGTTCAGGCCGCCTACAACAGGGCCGAGCTCCTCTCGGCCCCCTCTTCCCGTTCAGGCCGCCTCCAGTGGGGCCGAGCTCCTCTCGGCCCCCTCTTCCCATTCAGGCCGCCTCCAGCGGGGCCGAGCTCTTCTCGGCGCCCTCTTCCCGCCACCGCCTAGGGCAAAGCAAGGCCCGAACTTGCTCTCCATCCTCGTCGCCGCCGCCGGCATAGTGCAGCACGCACAGCCGCCTCTCTCCCTCTCGGTTTTCCTCTCACACGCAGCCTAGGGTAAGGCTCGGCCTAGGAGGGAGGCCGGCCACCGCCATCGCCGCCTCGAGCAAGGCTCGGCCTAAAAGGGAGATCAACCACCGGCACCTTCGTCAAAACACGCGTCAAGGGTAACGATGTTTCTTCTTGGGCAGGTGAAGCCCTTAATTTGCATATTTGCATGGAGGCCCCTCTTCACCAATGGGTGGAGGAAGGGTGCTCTCCGACGGGTTGACGTGTTCGTCCCCGCAGTTGATTGCATTTAGTACCCGGAAGCGTGAGTACGGGTTTAGGCATGCTGTGTGAAGCCCATCCAGACGTATGAGCCGGATTGGTGATGTTCTGGGGTTCCCGGAGAAGACTCCGAGGAATTTGTGCATTCTTTTTGTAGCGGAAAGCAGCGGGCCTAAGCCCAAGTTTGTGCTAGCCCTAGAAGGCCTTTTTTGTTTATGTTGCCGGCCTGCGTGCCGAGGTATGGAATGTATATTCCTGTAATATGGAATGGCCATGATACTTTTGCTAGACCTAGGAAGTTTATGTTACATTGGTGATGACCCAAAGAGGGCTATGGAAGAATAGAACCGCTAGGCGAGGTTATGCTACTAGGAGGGTGGTTAAAGGGCATTGTGCATAGGCCCGAGGTGGCATCTTTAGTTAAGAGGGAGTGGATTTTGAGATCCTCCCTAGAGGTTCTGATCGGCCAAGAGAGCCTCCCAAAGGTGTCCAATTAGCTCAGCATTTGGCTTAGGAGGGGAAGAGTTCGTTAGTCTTCCGGGTGTGTGGTGGGACCTCCATGCTGAGACCTTGGGCCTGTCCCTTACGTTCCTAGTCTAGTGCCTAGATCGTTCGCTTGAGTGTAGTAGGTGCGCGGTCACCCCTCTTTTGGGACCTCGAACTCCACGGAGACCGGTTTCCGGTTTCAACACCTATAATGATCGCTCCCAATTGGGAACTTCAATTTGAGATAATGTGCGATACTAGTAATTTTGCCGTAGGTGCGGTTTTAGGACAACGCATAAATAAGAATTTTCATCCTATTTATTATGCGAGCAAAACACTAACCTCCGCACAAGAAAATTATACTACCACCGAAAAAGAATTATTAGCGGTTATATTCGCATTTGATAAATTTCGTTCCTACTTAACCTTGTCTAAAATTATTGTTTTTACCGATCATTCTGCTTTGCGATATTTACTAACAAAAATAGATGCAAAGCCACGATTGATTAGGTGGATCTTACTACTCCAAGAATTTGACTTGGAGATTCGTGACCAGAGAGGAGCGGAGAACCTGGCGGCTGATTTTCTTTCGCGGTTGGAGAACCCCAATTTTGGGGAGCTCATAGAAGAGGACATTGATGACACTTTCCCCGAGGAGCGCCTTCTCGTCATTCATAAGGTAATTACTCTCCCCACTCCTTGGTTCGCCGATTTCACAAACTACCTTATGGCGAGATTTCTCCCGAATGGTTTTTCTTATCAAGAAAAGAAGAAATTCTTTTCTGATTTGAAAATTTATTTTTTGGAGGATCCCTTTCTCTTTCGTGTTTGCGCGGACCAAGTAGTGCGGAGATGTGTTTCTCATGAGGAAGGCACCCAAATTTTAAAGCATTGTCATGAGGGACCCGCCGGTGGGCCTTATAAAGCTAATCAGACGGCTCAGAAAGTACTTGAAGTAGGCTTCTATTGGCCAAGCATCTTCAAGGATGCTCACGCCCATGTAAGTCGTTGTGAACAATGCCAACGCTCAGGTAATATTTCCCGCCGTGATGAAAACTGTTGGAGTTACCATGGAGATCTAGAAGTGGTCAAACATGTAATCTCTCTGCCAACGCGATATGAGCCTATATGGTCGCACATAAGAGCATGTGGAGAAGTTGGAAGATTGACTGTGTTGGTAAGGGTTACCAATCACCACACAGAATGGGGTCGGGCAAACGTTGCCAAAGGAATTTTGTCGAGAGTCATCGAGTATGACTCGCCGACTAAGGAAAAGTTGTCGAGAGTCGACAGGAGTCGTCGAGTATGACTCGCAGACTAAAGCAAAGTCATCGAGAATCAATCTGCTGATTCGTCGAGAATCGAGGACAGAGTCGTCGAGACTGTCTGCTGATTCTCGCCGAATCTGGCTGCTGATTCTCGCCGAATCTGTCTGTTGATTCTCGATGAATCTGTCTTCTGGATCTCGCCGACTAATTCTTGCCGAACTTGTGCTGATTCTCGGCGAATGATTCTGAAACCCTAATTTGGGTGGTCTACGGATAACGATATTCTTAGGTCTGTTAATGCCTTTGGTATAAATTGAGACTTAGAGTTTTGGAAGAACAAGATCGGGCTTTTTCTCCTGTGGCTGGATCTAACCCGACAGAAGCGTTCTGCCGCTCGCTCCGCTGATTCCCGAACCCTGCCGACAGAAGAGTTCCGCTTCCGCCGCCTCGTTCGCTCCGCTGATCACCTTCTCTCCGGCGACAGTCGTCGGTGTTGCTATTCCTGGCGCGGACCTAGCAGTCCGTGGATGTGCAAGGTGCAGTTGATCTCCTTCCCGACCCTTCATGCGATGAAGCTCGGTGTTCTCCTGCTCGTGTAGATTTCTGCAGAGACGTAGACGTTATTCTACGTAGAACTCGACAACGACAAGGACTCAAAGCTTGGAGAATCTCTGTTGAGTTTTGACTCAACACCAGAAAGGTAACTTTTACCTAGTTGTTTGTTAACTTCTCGATTCAACATTCATGGCCCGATCCCAATCTCTTTGGGTTGTTCTTTATTTTTATTACTTCTGTTGCGTGCACAAGCATTGTGTCATCCTCATAGAGAAACCCAACAGTGGTATCAGAGGGAGGTTGCGGCCATGATTGTTATTTTGGAAGTTAGGTTATTCCAGTACGTGTAAACCTAGGGATTTAGAAGCGTTCTAAATGTCTAGATTTAATCCTGGAACATCAATTGTTGATGGTTTTTCCAAGGGAAATCGGTGGGCCCATAACCCACTTGTTAGGGGCTCTGCACCTTGGAACCTGGCCAGGAACGTCTGGGATTTCATGGTAATTTCTAATTGTTAGAAATTGTTATCTCCTTAGCTGTAACCGTCCCTCGAGTGGTTAATGAACAAGTGCGTTGTTTTGGATTTTGAATCCAACAATGAGAGACGAGCTTGTCTACATCTTTAAGTTGAGTTGCCTTTGTCTTTGTCCAATGCATGTAAATCTGAAGATTTGGAAGAGTCCGGATGTTAAGACTTAGCCCTTTCTTCTATCAAATGTTGATAGTACCATGTTGTGCACATAAGGGATGCATGTTGTTTTTAGAGATTGTTTTTCTGTGGATGTGCACAGTGATAAAATGTTGATCATGGTTAATTGTTAACCAATAATAAAAAATCTCTTCCTCTAATTTTAAGTGTTCAGATGCCTTCTGATGGATGACACTCTTCCTGCCTCGATCGATGAAGTGTTGGCTTGTCAAAGAAAGGTGCATTAATCTATCTTGGTAAGGGTGCGAGCGGATAATTGTGATATCCCACTGTCGACATCGGGTCTAACTTAACTAGGTGACCTCAAAGGTTGAGTGCCTAGAGGCATAGGGTTGGCATGCACCATATGATGGATGCGAATAAGGAGTTATTCACCAACCAAACAAGAATTGCATGAGGATGCAATTGGCAAGCGTTGCCTACCTAAATAACCACATCGTGAGAGAAAAGCCAAAGCTGACTCATTGTGTTGGTGAAATACGGATCTTGTCAACTAAGAGAGTAGCTCACATGAACTCTCCGAATTGATAGTGAGGGCTATCATTTCGAATAAAATAGTGGGAGTTTTAATTGAAGTCCAAATTAAAAATAAATTGTATTTTAAAATTTTGGTACTGATATTATTCTGCATGAATTCTTGTAGAATTCCATGGCAAGTGGTTCACACTCCACTCTATCCTTGAGAGACATCCTTGAGAAGGATAAGCTCAATGGGACTAACTACATGGACTGGTACAGGAACCTGAGAATTGTTCTCAGGCAAGAGCAAAAGCTATATGTCTTGGAAGAAGAAGCCCCCGAGGTGTCGACCTGGAATTCTTCCCGTGTTGATAACGATGCTTATAAGGAGTATACTTATGACGCCTTAGACATCGAATGCCTTATGCTTGCCACCATGAACTCTGAGCTTCAGAGGCAACATGAGAACATAGGGTGCAAGGAGATTGACGAGCATCTCAAGAAAATGTTTCAAGGGCAAGCTCATCAAGAGAGGTTTGATGTCATAAAAGCATTGTTCCAGTGCAAGATGCGAGTTAGAAACTCAGTAGGGACTCACATACTCAAGATGATTGGGTATATAGATAACCTTGAAAGGCTGGGTTTTCCTATGGGTCAAGAGTTGGCCACAGATCTGATCCTGCAATCTTTGCCGGACAGTTATGAGCAGTTTGTCTTGAACTACAACACGAATGAAATAGACAAGACACTGCCCGAGCTCCTAGGCATGTTAAGAACTGCCGAGATCAACATGAAGAAGGTCAAGCCTACCATCCCCATATTGATGGTGCATAAGTGCAAGGGCAAGGCCATGGGCTCTATGAAGATGAAGGTGGGACCTAAGTCACATCTTGAGCCCAAGTCTTCTGCACTGATGAAAAAGAAGAGCACGATGAAGGAAGTGAAATGCCACCACTATGGCAAGGCTAGTCAATGGAGGAGGAACTGTCCTTCTTACATTGAGTGTCTGCAGAAAATGAAGGGAGGTATGACTTCTGCTTCAAATATTTATGTTATAGAAATAAACCTCTCTGCTCCTTCATCTTAGGTATTGGATACCAGATGTGGTTCACACATTTTTACAAATGTGTAGGAACTTGAAAGGAGAAGATTGCTGAGTAAAGGGGAGGTGGATCTGCGCGTCGACAATGGAGCAAGAGTTGCTGCTGTAGCCGTAGGGGTTTACCGTCTTTCTTTGCCCAGTGGGCTGGTAATAGAACTAGATAATTGTTATTTTGTTCCGGCCATAACTAGAAACATTATATCCATTTCATACTTGGACATGATTGGATTTTCTTTTATAATTAAGAACAACTGTTGTTTTATATTTAAGAATGATGTTTGTTCTGTTGTAGCCCAATTGTTTAATGGTCTTTATGTTTTGAACCTGGACCATCTGATCTATAATGTAGAAAATAATAAAAGACTAAGAACAAATGACTCAAACCCTATATATCTATGGCACTATCGTTTGGGCCATATAAACGAGAAGCGCATATCCAAGCTCCATAAAGATGGACTTTTGGACTCATTTGATTATGAATCATTTGAGCGATGCAAATCTTGTTTGTTAGGCAAGATGACTAAAGCCCCTTTCACTGGTTTTATTGAGAGGGATGAGGATCTCTTGGGTATTGTACATAGTGATGTATGCAGACCCCTTAGCTCCATGGCTAGAGGTGGGTATTTCTACTTCATTACATTTACTGATGATTTCAGTAGATACGGATATGTGTATCTTATGAAGTTCAAATCTGAGACCTTTGAAAAGTTCAAAGAGTTCAAAAATGAAGTAGAAAACCAGTTGGGTAAAAGGGTTAAAGCACTCCGATCTGATCGAGGTGGCGAATACCTGAGTCATGAGTTCCGTGATCATCTGAAAGAGTGTGGTATTGTATCACAGCTCACTCCACCTAGAACACCACAGCATAATGGTGTGTCTGAGAGGAGAAATCATACTCTGTTAGACATGGTACGTTCGATGATGAGTCATGCAGACTTGCCTGTTTCCTTTTGGGGTTTTGCTTTAGAGACTGCAGCTATGACACTGAATCGCGCTCCAACGAAAACGGTTCTGAAGACACCATATGAGATATGGACTGGGAAGCGCCCTAGTATGTCGTTCATTAAAATTTTGGGCTGTGAGGCATACGTGCGACGTCAAGTGCATGACAAGCTAGAACCCAAATCGGATAAATGTTATCTGGTGGGATATCCTAAGGAAACAAAAGGGTATTACTTTTACCTACCGTCCGAGGGCAAAGTGTTTGTCGCAAGGACTGGCGTCTTCTTGGAAAGAGAATTCTTATCAAGAAAGACTGAAAAGGTAGAACTTGAAGAAGTTCAAGAACCACATGTAGTGAATGAACCAGAATTGGATTCTGAGACAGGACTATAAGATGTTGTAGCTAGAGAACCTGATCAAGAAACACAAGTCAAACGTAGATCTGTTAGACCGAGATTTAAGCCTGAGAGATATGGATTTCTCATGTCTAAAATAGGTAATGTGTTGCTTATGGATCATGATGATGAACTAGCAACATACCAAGAGGCTATAAATGGACCGGACTCCGACAAATGGCTTGAGGCTATGAAATCCGAAATGGACTCCATATATGCAAACCAAGTTTGGAACTTGGTGGAACCACCTGAAGGGGTACGACCCATAGGGTGCAAATGGGTCTTCAAGAAGAAGACCGACATGGATGGGAATGTACAGACATTCAAAGGGCGACTGGTGGCTAAGGGTTTCAAGCAAATTCATGGTATTGACTATGATGAGACCTTTTCCCCTGTTGCCATGGTAAAGTCCATAAGGATATTGCTTGCTATCAAGTATTATGACTACGAGATCTGGCAAGTGGATGTCAAAATGGCTTTCCGTAATGGAACCTCCTTGAGGAAGTGTACATGACACAACCCGAGGGTTTTGTATCCCCAAATGAAGCCACTAAAGTATGCAAGCTGAATAGGTCCATTTATTGACTGAAGCAGGCCTCTCGAAGTTGGAATCTTCGTTTTGATGAGAAAATTAAAGAGTTTGGTTTCATCAAGAATGAAGATGAGCCTTGTGTTTACAAGCGAATCAGTGGGAGGGTTGTTGTCTTCCTGATATTGTATGTAGATGACATACTGTTGATTGGGAATGACATTCCTGCCCTGAAAGTTGTTAAGAACAACCTAGGGAACTGCTTTTCTATGAAGGACTTGGGTGAAGTGACTTATATACTTGGAATTAAGATCTATAAGGATAGATCAAAGAAGTTGCTGGGTTTGACCCAGAGTACATACATCGAGAAGGTTTTGAAGCGGTTCAACATGCTTGAGTCCAAGAAAGGATTTTTACCCATGTCTCATGGTGTGAATCTCTCTAAGGACCAGTGTAAAAAATCTTGTGAAGATAAGGACCTCATGAAATTGATTCCATATGCTTCGGCAATTGGATCAATCATGTATGCAATGTTATGTACTTAACCCGATGTCTCCTTTGCTTTGAGCATGACTAGTAGGTATTAGTCAGACCCCAGTGAGTGTCACTAGATTGCAGTCAAGAATATCCTGAAGTACTTGAGAAGGACAAAGGATGTGTTCTTGGTGTATGGTGGAGAGGAAGAGATCGTTGTAAATGGTTACACTGATGCTAGCTTCCAAACTGATAGGGACAATTCAAAGTCTCAGTCAGGGTTTGTGTTTTGCCTTAATGGAGGAGCTCTGAGCTGGAAGAGTTCCAAGAAAGAGATAGTTGCTGATTCTACAACAAAGGTCGAGTATATCGCTGCAGCTAACGCAGCGAAAGAGGCTGTATGGATTAGGAAATTCATCGGCGAGCTTGATGTAGTTCCTAGCATTGTTGGTCCCGTAGTTCTCTAATGTGATAACAATGGTGCAATTGCACAATCTAAGGAACCTAGATCTCATCAGCGCTCCAAGCATATACTTCGGCGGTTCCATCTTATTCGTGAGATTGTCGAACGAGGAGATGTGAACATTTGCAGAGTGTCGACTGAGGAGAATATTGCGGATCCACTAACAAAGCCTCTCGCGCAGAGAAAGCATGATGGTCATATTAGATCAATGGGTATACGATACCTAAATGATCAACTCTAGTGAGAGTCTTGTGGGTTGCATGTAAACATATATTCTGTTGGATGTTTATTGTTTATTCATATGATGAATCATGTACCTAGATTTTTCTTTCTACAATTAATGGGATGTTCTTTAATTATGGTTTCTCAATGCGATAGTTAAATGTTAACATAATAAATACCCTTAGAATGTTTGCTTCCATAGGACATCAAGTACGTGACTTGAATGTGAGAGCCTATGATTTATTTGAAGCTTCATTCTTAAAAGGTCCCTAGTCGTTGTATCATCATAGAAACTAAGGGTGATGATGATACATTAAGACTAGCACGTGTGTTGAATGATGACCAGTTTCATTGGTCATGATATTGTGATATCAAGTCATCACGTGGGTACTTGGTAATGAACAAGTTCTACTGGACAGACCCAACCTGAGACTACTCTGTGGATTGTTATCTTAACGTATCACGAGTAGGTCTAAATTGACAATGGTGTTGTTGTCCTTTAACCTGAAGTCACAACATTCATCAGGTGAGGAAGAGCGTGCTTTGATGTCATCTAAAGTCTTCCTTGAGAAAGGTTGATGATAAGGGTGGTTGTTGGGCACGTTACAAATCATTTGGGTGTTTGTGTGTGAGCAGATATGGGATTTGTCCTCCTATATGACAAAAGTTGCATCCATGGGCCCATTGATTGAACTGGACTGAGAAATGAATGGCCATGCTTGGTTAAGTCAATATGTCATATTGGACTCACCATTCTCTGGAAGTCCATTCTAGATCAAGAAACTTGGATTGATCTATTATGAGGGTGACCTGGTCCATGCCTCTAGTTCTTTCCGGATGTAATGGACAAAGGGACAAAGACAACACTGGGACATTATTCATAAAGGCTTATGAGTTATGAACTCTTATTGCTTGGGTAGCAATGATGCATTGCTAGATGCCGTTCATTGTTTGTGAGGTTTTTGGTTTGATACTTTCAAGATCAAGTGGGAGACTTTTGGAGTTACCATGGTGATCTAGAAGTGGTCAAACATGTAATCTCACTACCAACGCGATATGAGCCTGCAGGGTCGCACATAAGAGCATGTGGAGAAGTTGGAAGATTGAATGTGTTGGTAAGGCTTACTAATCACCACACAGAATGGGGTCGGGCAAGCGTTGCCAAAGGAATTTCGTCGAGAGTCATCTAGTATGACTCGCCGACTAAGGCAAAGTCGTCAAGAGTCGACGGGATTCATCGAGTATGACTCGCCGACTAAAGCAAAGTCGTCGAGAATCAATCTGTTGATTCGTCGAGAATCGAGGACAGAGTCGTCGAGACTCTCTGTTGATTCTCGCCGAATCTGGTTGTTGATTCTCGCTGAATCTGTCTGTTGATTCTCGCCGAATCTGTCTTCTGGATCCCGCCGACTGATTCTTGTCGAACCTGTGCTGATTCTCGGCGAATGATTCTGAAACCCTATTTTGGGTGGTCTGCGGATAGCGATATTCTTAGGTCTGTTTATGCCTTTGGTATAAATTGAGACTTAGGGTTTTGGAAGAACAAGATTGGGTTTTTCTCCTATTGCTGGATCGAACCCCACGGAAGCGTTCCGTCGCTCGCTCCGCTGATTCCCGAACCCCGCCGACAGAAGAGTTCCACTTCCTCCGCCTCGTTCGATCCGCCGATCACCTTCTCTCCGGCGAAAGTCGCTGGTGTTGCTATTCTTGGCGCGGACCTAGCAGTCTGTGGAAGTGCAAGGTGCGGTTGATCTCCTTCCCGACCCTTTGTGCGACGAAGCTCGGTGTTCTCCTGCTCGTGTGGATTTTTGCAAAGACGTAGATGTTAATCTACGTAGAACTCGCCACCGACAAGGACTAAAAGCTTAGAGCATCTCTGTTGAGTTTTGACTCAACACCGGAAAGGTAACTTTTACCTCATTGTTTGTTAACTTCTTGATTCAACATTCATGGCCCGATCCTACTATCTTTGGGTTGTTCTTGATTTTTATTACTTCCGCTGTATGAACAAGCGTTGTGCCATCCTCATAGAGAAACCCAACAGAAATGCCTTTAAATTCGTTTTTAGAAGTAGAAGTTTTTGACTTATGGGGGATCGACATTGTTGAACCGTTACTAATATCCTATGGAAATAAATATATTTTGGTAGCGGTCGACTACGTGTCACGGTGGGCAGAAGCGCAAGCCCTTCCCACTAATGATGCCCGAGTCGTGAATCAATTTCTCAAAAACTATTTTCACAATTTGGAGCACCGCGGGAAATAGTTAGTGATAGGGTCACACACTTTTGTAACGCACAATTTGCTAAGGTTTTATCTAAATACGGCGTTACACATAGGTTAGCCACCCCCTATCACCCTCAAACTAGTGGCCCGGTAGAAGTAGTTAACCGTGAAATTAAAGGTATACTAGAAAAACGGTGTCTACTAATAGAAAGGATTGGTCGGGCAAGCTTGATGATGCTCTATGGGCTTATCGGACCGTGTACAAGACCGCTATCGGTTGTACGCCGTATCGATTGGTCTATGGGAAAGCATTCCATTAACTGGTTGAGCTTGAACATCGTGCCTTTTGGGCACTTAAATTTTTAAATCTTGATGAAAATTTGTCCTCCGAGCTTCGTAAATTCCAACTTAACGAGCTCGATGAGTGGCACTCCCTTGCTTATGAGAATAATAAACTCTATAAGGAGCACACCAAATTTTATCACGATAAGAAAATTAAGCACCCAAAGGACTTCCAATCGGGAGACCAAGCCCTCCTTGATAACTCGTGCTTGCGCTTATTTCCGGGTAAATTTAAGTCTCGTTGGTCTGGCCCCTTCATCATAAAGGAGGTTTGGCCCTACGGGACAATGCTTATTTCTCACCCGGAAGGAGGCGACTTTAAAGTAAATGGCACCGGCTAAAATTATTTATTTCCGGTGATACTAGTAACGCACAATTGGACAATATAATGTTGTCAAACCCCTAGTTCTTGTGCACCAATATGGTCGAGCTCATCGACCATAAACAAAGCGCTCGTGGGAGGCACCCCACAATTATCCTTTCTTTTTATTCTAATGTTCTTTGTAAGTTTTTACAAGTTTGAAAGACATCGCTGCATGACGATCGGTTCTGGACGAGCGTCAAGTCTACGTAATTCTTCAAGTCGGTAACCTTTATTTTATTATAGTTTATTTGGATATTTAAAAAATAAGTAAAAAAAATATAAATAAATATAAAAGAACAAAAAAAACAAAACAAAAACAAAAACAAAAAAAAATATAAATTTTTTTTTCTCATACACGCCCCTGGCACGGGCATGACCTCATGGTCACGGGCGTGCCTTGGGCGTGTTTAGCCTAGCCGGCGGGAGGTTCCTCCTCCCTCGGTTTTCCGGCCCGTCATTCGGACATGGCACGGGCGTAACATTCATAGTCACGGGGGTGTCATGCCTGTGTCGTAGGTATCCAAGGCATTGCCCTTGTCTTTCTCGGATTCTCTGCGACGTGTCCAATTTGACTGACACGCCTCATAGTCACGGGCGTGACTATGGGGCGTGACAGCAGAATCCGAGGCCAGTGCCTCTGAGTCCTGCGGCCCTGCCTAAAATTCTAGTTACACGGCCAGAGTCACAGGCATGACTCTGGGAGTCACAGGCGTGACTCTAGGGCGTGTCCCCTGAATCCAAGGCAGCCCGCCTAGGATTCCTTTTCCCTTTGACCCGAGTTTGTCACGCCCCCTGTCACGGGCGTGATAGGGGGCGTGACCGACCCATGAGAGCCTATAAAAAGGCATTTTCCCCTTTTTCTTCTCATCACACCTCCACCCTTCAAACCTCCTATTTTCTCCTCCTTGTGGCCGAATTTCTTCCCTCTTCCTCACCATGCCTCGCGACTACCCTCGCTCCTCCGCTTCTTCCTCCGAGCACCCCGTCGATCCTTCCTCAGCAAAGGCCATGCTCCTTTTTACAAATGCCACCCAACAAGACAGGAGCGAGTGACTGCGCGCCAAACTGTTTGGCGTTTTTCGCATCTTGTACTGGGCCATCCTTGACACCTTCGGAGCGGCGGAGATAGTTTAGGGATTTTTATCCACCCCGGGATGGGCTCCCCTCTTCTCCATTTCTAAGCCTGCTTTCCTCGAACTCACCATCGAGTTCTTGGCCTCTTTTGAGTTCCGTTGGGCAGCGCAAGATGATTTCATTATCTTTCGCAAGGGCGGGATGATGCACCAACTCATCATCCGCCAACTTAATGTCGCAATGTGCTTTTGCTCGGAGGCCTTTTCCACTTCCCCCGCCTACCTCGACCTAAAAACTTATTTCCCTCCCGACTTCAACCTCCTCACTTTTTTGGTCAGAAATCAGAAATGACGTCACCCCCTACACCCCAAAGAAATCCAAGGGTAGCCACCTCATCTCCCCCGCTTTGTGCATTCTACACAACCTTCTCACTTTCACTCTTTCTGGACGCGGCGATAGCCACGGCGTGGTGACTCGAGCGGACTTACTATACTTGTATAGTATATTTTACCGGGTCCCACTCAACCTTGGTTACGTGCTCGTCATTTTATTTCGGCACCAGGCCTAAAATGTGAGATTGGGGGCAGTGCACGACGTGAATTTCATCACTTTCGTTGCTAAGCAGACCGGCGTTTGGGATGCTCTTCCGCGGCTCACTTGCATGCAAATGCCGCAGCCTCTTTAGTTCCCGACCCTTCAGGCTCTCAGCCTAGCGAGACGACGCGAAGGAGAGTTTGAGGCTATTCCCCTATTAGTTGGTGGCGGGGATCTTCATCTTTATCATGGTGTCGGTCCCAGCGGTACTCATTATTCCCCCCCCCCCGATTCCGCCACCACCGCTGCACTCTGCTCCAGCGCCCGAGCCTTCAAGTTATTGGGATCGGCAATTTGGATTGCTACATACTCGCATAGACCAAATGCAAACCCATTTTGACGGTCGCTTTGCTTCTTTTGATGCGCGTTTTGCCGTGCTCTAGCAAAACCATACTTCTTCCATGGCGCATATTACACGCGAGTTCGCGAACATGCGGACTTTCTATTAGGAGCACGAGGACGCTTCTGACCAGGAGTAGCTGCCTTTTCATTTCTTTGGACTTGTAGAGGGTCAGCTCTCTGTATCTGTATCTTTGTTTTATTTTCATGTACTTTTTTTTATTATGAAAAAAAAAATCTATAAAATATTATGTTTTGCTTTGCTACTCTCTTATAGGTCTCTTTTGATGCTGGTTGGATATTCTTAGGGAAGTTTACTTTTCTTGCCTTTTCTTAAATTTTACATTGGGGACAATGCCATGCTTAAGTATGGGGTAGGGATATTTCTCAATCAAAATATATAAAAAAACAACTTTTTATATTTCAAAAATTTAAAACAAAACAAAAAAAATTAGAAAATCGAAAATTAAATTTCTTAGAAAGGGACGTTTGGGATATCACCCCATCTAACCTCCTAGTACCGGTGAGAACCCTTCACAGGGTATACCTCGGGAAGTTTAAGAAGTAATAAAAAAAAATTAGGTTTAATTTTTAATTAGAGAAGTCATTATTTCTATATTTGTTCACATGCAAAATTCTAGTAATTCAATTTCTTTATAGTGTTTAGAGAATTTTAATGTTTTAATTAAATTTTGAATTCTGGAGTAAAACTGTTCGCCATGCTGTGTTTCAAGTCAAATGCACATGTAAGTAGAATTTTATGTAGATTTAAATATTTAGCATATAATTAGATTTTCATTTTTCTAAATGCGTGGAAATGTTTTATTTTACTTTAATTTTGAAAACCGGTAAAAATTTAAAACAATTTAGGTGAGTAAGTAGAAGTTTGCTAGAGAGATATTTCGCAGACCAAGAGAGAGGTATTTTTTTTCGATGTCTAGAACTTGCCCTCTAACTATTCTCATGACTTTGCATAAGTTAGACTAATTAACATAAATATGATTTAGGCACTTCTTTTGGCCAGTTTGAGCTTTTGTACCTGTACCTAAAATTTTTATCTTTGTTAAGCCATTTTGAGCCTATTTCCCTATTCTTTTGTTTTAGCTCCACCAAGTATTTTACCAAAGCCTAAAAAGAAACCTAATTGCACACCTAAAACCAAGCTTGAACATAAATAAACAAACAAGGTATGTGAGTAATTATGAGCCTTTTTCATTTTTGGTGGCTTGTTTCTTATAAAAATAATTGATTTATTCTTCTCTCCTCTTCAAAATAAAGAAAAAAAAATTATAAAATAATGAAGAGGTAGAAAAAAAATTTCAACATGATGAAAGAGTTGAAAAAAAAAGAATTAGGAATTTGGATGCATTCTTAAAACCACAGTAAATTTTTGTGTAAAAGCTTTCCCTAGGTTTTGGTTTGACTAGCCATCATTTTTATCTTTGACAACCCTCACCAAAAACCTAAGCCTACATTTAAACCCAATTAAGTCCTATTGATTTATGTTTTTAAGTTAGACTCGTGCCGTGGCGAGAGTGTGAAAGGGCAAGCCTATGGCCATCAACATTGATGGATTTCTTTGGAGGGTATCTTAATCTTCGTTTGTGCAATGTTATCTTAGTACACACACTACACTATCCCTAAAGAAAATTTTGAGATTTACCGAATTTTTCAGTTTAAAAGTAAAAATAATAGTGAAAATGCATTTTAAGAAAAATAAAAACCTAATTTGTATGTTGAGTAAGTCTTTCTACAAAAATAGCTACAAGCATCGGCATAAGACTTCGCATTTTACTCCTTAGGTTCAATTTTCTTTTCTAGCATTTAAAATTTTTCTAGTCCCTATAAGAAGTTGTTTGCTCGGGACTAGCAAACGAATAAGTATGGGGGTATTTAATAACTCTAATTATTTACTATTTTTATTATGCTATTTTCTAATTAATTGTTCGATATTATATATTACTTTTATAATATTAAGTTATAAATAACAAGTTTTTATATTATTATATTTATTTGTTCTAATAAAATAATTTTTAATCTTGCAGGGTAATTCTACAGATTATCTGGAACAAAACTTGGAATTTTGCATTATTTGCCTAGACACGCCCTGTGACACGCCCTACCTGGCCGTGACACAGGGGCGTGACGCACAAGAGTTAAGTCTACAGATGTAGCCCGACGAAACTCGCCTAAAGATCATTGACTGGCTAGACATGCCCGTGTCGTTTTATATCACGCCCGTGTCACCCTTACACGAGGCATGCCAGATAGTTGAATGACCGTTGAACTTACCACATCAGATTAAATTCACACGCCTGGGTCACGGGCGTGACCCAGGGAGTGTCAAGGGTGTTTCAAGCCAATTATTCCTCCATTCCAGCAATTTCTGCCAGAAGCCGTTGCAGCTAGACACGCCCTTAGTCACGGGCGTGATAGGGGGGCGTGACACCTCCATAAAGACAGTTTACTCCCGCCATTTTCAGCTTCTCGCAGTTTTCAAGAAACAAACTTGACACCCCCTAGGTCACCGGCATGACTTAGGGGAGTGACCCGTCAGTTTGCACATTTTGGCAGTTTCTCCTCCAACGTTCCCGGGGTTTCAAGACGATGGTTCCGAGCCTGACATACGCTAGGTCATGGACGTGACTTAGGGCATGACCAAACAAAAAAAATTTCTATAAATTCCAGACAGCATCAGATGCTCAGGAGTCGAATTTTGGGAGTTAGAGTCTTGTAGTTTGTTGTTTTCTTTGCTGTATTTTACATTTCCAAGTATAGATTACTATTGTTGTTACTCTTAATTCTAGTTATTTTTATTTCAAGCATGTCACTCTCTACCCTCTTTTGTAATTCCCTAATCATAATGAGTAGCTAACTTCCTTTTAGCACTTGATCATGATGAACCTTGGAATAAAATAAAAATCTTCTCCTTCTTTTATCAAATGTCTTGTTCTTTAAATTACTCACTACGATTTATCTTTGATTTTTATTTCATCGAATTCATATTACGCGGATATGGGTTTCGATCTAAGATCCGTATCCTAAATGACCGAGAGGTTGCGGATACGAGGAGATCTCTCAAAGATAAAAGGAGTTGAATGCACTCCTCGAGAGTGGACGACGTAAATCTTCCGGATTGGAGTCAAATCCAATAGAGAGGTTCACCGCCTAAATCAAGCTTAGGGGTTTCGACTTGCCGAAAGGTCTTAATCGATCAACCTAAGGTTAGTCAGAAGCATGAGCTCGAAAGAGACGCTATTGTACTCTAGGAACCTCCATGGTCGAGTGAGTAGATAAGAACTCACATTACCTTTATTTTACAAGAAGATTTATTTTAGTCTAAGGGTATTCTAGATCAAGTGCTAGCTTCCTCATAATTGAATTTCTCTTCCGTAGTATAACGCTTCTTTTTCCGTTCAACAAAAACCAAATTTTCTTCCGATAAGATAATAGTTTTCCTTTCTGAGTACAAGTAATCGATAGCCCCGAGTCGATATATGACACTTGATTCTATACTCCGAACGATAGGTATACTTGCCTCATCAATTGGAAACACGCGCTAGCGTGGACAAAATATCCATAATTTTGGTATTTCAATAGTACCCCTTATTTTTGTTCTGTTTTTCTCAAAATCTCATATAAACAACTTAATTAATTATAATATTTCTAATCACCCTTCTTAATTATGTTTCACAAGTAAAATGTTGGACATGCTATGTTTCTAATTCACGGTAGCATGTTAACGTAAAACGTTCTTTCTAAAACTCGCATTTACAGTATGGTTTTCCATCTTTATTTTCCTTATTTCCTCAAAAAATCATCCACTATTTTCCTTTTCGTTTTTATATAATTTTTGTAAGGTTAACTTTTGAATAGCGTAGTAGATGTGAACGATCCAAGTCACCTATTATTTTTATTTTCAAGATAATTTCATCAATCTTCTTTTATTATCTAGGACTTGTTTAATGAAATTTTTCAAATCTATGTTTTAAATAAATTTAAAACCATGAAAATGATTTAGGCCATTTTTGTTTTTAATTTGAGCTTTCCTGCCAACCTAAAAACTTTCACCACTAGTTAGCCACTTTTGAGTCTTTTTTCAATTTCATTTGATAGCCCCTCTTTTCATATCATTTTCACCAAAGCCAAAATTTCCAACCTATCTAATCACACTAGCATTTTTTAGTTTCAAAAAATATTTTCTTGATTATGATAGGTTATGTTGTGATATTTTTGGGAAAAGTTTTTGAAAAAAAAAGTATGCTAAAAAGAATTGTTTGTTTTTGTTTGGCGAATTCAAAATGAAATGAAAATATTGTTTATGGCCTTTGTTTTGAAAAAAAAATATATAAAGAAATGGAAAAGAAAAATAGAAAGAAAAATATTTATATTTATATATTTTTTAAACTCTTTGTTTTTGTTTAGTGTGATTTTAAGCCTTCCTATTTATCTTTGAATTCCACTCCTAATCATAATCCTAAATCAAACGTTTCTGTGCGAATAAAGTCCTTTTGATTCATGCTTTTGAATTTTATTTAATAACTAAGAAAAGAAGAAAAGTAAATCAGTATTATTTTTTTATTTAAACTAAGATTTTTGATTCATTCTTACAATACTTTGTGGGGTAGGTTCTGAAGAAACAGATACCTGAATGTCCATATCCTTCTTGGACTTTTCAATAGAGGAAGACAATTCTAGATCATGTTGTTCTTCCTCATTAGAAGAACTGCTAGTGGAGCTGGGCTCTGTAATAGCTACCTTCTTCCCTTTCTTTTCTACAGTAGTTTGTCCATGGGGTTAAAGCACCCTGTCACACCTCTCACGTATTTTGATGTCAATCCTTCACATGTGGTGTATTCTTGCCCTAAGCTTTATGTTCAGGATTTCTTGTACAGTCTATCACATAAATATGGAGAGAATTCTCCCTAAGTTTGGTTTAGCAATGCATTCCACTATCCTTTCAAACAATACTCTACCCTAGTCGGTCTGTTTGGACCGGATTACCCATAAAATTAACTCAAACATCATCTTTGATATTTTTTCATGGAAGCCAGGTTTGAATATGAGAGCCTTCCCTATGAAAACTTCCAGAATCTTTCCCCTCATGTTTTGTTCCTTTCTCAAGATGGAGCTTGTAGCGCGCTTAAACAAACCACACCATTTTACTCTAGACTTTATATCATCCTGCATCAGTTCATCTTCCTCATTAGTTTTAGTGAACATGGGCAACTACAGTGCCTTGATTAATCTCTGTAGAGTGATTTTGATCTTCTTTCCACTCACCATAGTATTGAGTTTGCCTCCCGATACATCTGCTTTGGCATTGGAGAATAATTCTATGACTTTTCGCTTCTATAGTAAATAGGGCTCCGTCAAGATGAACCCTAGGTCAGACACATGGAGAAAATGAAGAGCCTGCTGCACTTCCTCGGGTGCATTTGTAAATGCATTTAGAACTACTTCTGCCCCTTCGAAGAGGAAACTTCTCCCTTGGGCACCATTTCACGTGTGAATTTCTAATACTTAGTGAGAATGGATTTTCATCGATATGAAAAATACGGGTGGGAGAGGGAAGGAACAGTGGTTTTTCTTTATGCATAAGCTCTACTATTTATAGTTATATCTTAAGAGAAGGCGGAAAGCCACTTACTCATTTGAGATCAAAGAAATGATCAAGGGCTGGGGTTAACTTTCGCACCTTAGCTGTAGACCGACTAATTGATAGATTTTGTTGAGTGAGCATATATATTCTCCTCAACCTTTGACTTCTTTGTCTTAATTGATTGACCATTTCTTTAGAAATTGAATTGCCTTCGACTCTTTTAGTATTACTGAATTTGTCTCTGTAGTTGGGATTAAGATGACCTGCAAAGCACGTTATAGTATGTGTCCTAGTGTAGCGCAATTTAAACTAGATTCAACATGCCCAAGTAAATTTTGAGGATGTTGAATCTAGTTACATCTTGTGGCATAGTGAACATGTATGCCACAACTTATTTATTGAGAATAGTCTTTAGACAATTATCTCACTTCTTCTCAGACTTTAATTTCAGTTGTCTTATCATTAAGATGGATAGATTTAGTAATTGAGAGAACATTTAGTAGACTCATACACAAGATGAATTCTAACTATCTTTGCCCTGTAGACTTGAAGCAGAAGTTGGATTCACGGTCTCTAAGCACACGAGCATCCTTGCCTCTGGACTTTAGCCTTTGATGTGCATCTGACTTTCCTTTGCTAGCTACCCCTCAGCAATTGCATTTGTCTTTGAAATCTTGACCTTGATGGTCAATACATCCACTGCCAACCTCTGGTGAATTATTCAGAAGAAAGTTTTCTTGTACCTGTACTAGTTCTGGCACATCTCTGTCCAAGGACCATAATTAACCATGTATACATGGACTATCCTGTAAAACAAGATTTACCATATCTTTGGAATCCAAGCTGACTTGGGTCCTAGGTTCATGTTAGCATAAGAATGCATATGTCCACCTACAGGAGTCTTGTCATGAAGACATTGCCATAACTTTGGCACACTGGCATTGTGCCAACAATCTATGGCAAAGTGGACCACTTTTCCACAGCACCAACATTCATAGATAATGTATCTCCTTTTCTGAACACACCTTGAAGTGAGGAAGCCACTTCTGGCTTTCTATTCTGTGGGGAGAAAAATTGCCTTCTTCTTGTTTCTTTCAACAAGAGCTTGACCAAAATTGAGTCTGCTAGTAGAGGAACTTGGCTTACTCTGAACACCTTTAGCAATAGCCTTCATTATAGATGGCATGTTCCTCATGGATAAAGGGACAACCAAGGTAACCTTACTGATTTGCTTTCCTTTGGTTTGAGTTCTTGCAAGAAGAACATTATAAAAAGCCGTGGACACATCCTTGAGTGAGGGCATAGGGGAAATAAATTCAAAAGGTTCAGGTTGGGTCTTTTGAAATTCTATATGGGAAGCCTTATGAGCACTCAATCGCATGACCTCTCTTCTTCCATTATAAGATACTTTTGTGAACTTACAAGGAAGATTCCCATACCTCTAGTGATCACACCTACAGTCTTGGTTATACCTAATGGATGGGATAATTACCTTGTGAAAGGTTGACTGAGGCGTGACAGGAGCTTGGCCTCTCCTCTAAGATTGGATAATTTTAGAAATCCACTCAGACTCAGATTTTCCCTTTATAACATCTATCTTAGATAAATTGTCCACTATCCTCTTCTCCCTTTCAAGTTTCTCTTTAAGAACCTTGATACTAGAGTCCTTATAATAGATGGACTCCCCATGGATATCAACCATGGTTTTAAGATGTGCTACTTTCCTTAATTTTAGATATAGTAGAGATGAAGTCTCATCTTGTTGGGAAGAAGCTAGCTACAGGGAGGCATTTTCTTCTACTTGTTTCTTATCAAGCATCTTGCTTTTCTTGAAAGCATTCAATTGTGTAGCATGATTTTCAATCAGTTGATTGAAATTATCTTCTGATAGAGGACTCTCATCATTAATTGATGAGGATGCATCAGAATCTGAATAGGATTCATATCATGACTCTGAGGATGAGCTAGATGGGGGATATACATGGTTTTGTCTAGGCTGATCCTGGCAAGAATATTCTTTTGGGTATCTGTTGTCCCATAGCATATGCATTCATCTTCTTCAGCCTCAGCAACCTCAGAGTCACAATCTGAATGTGATAGAGGTGCCCTAATCTTTTCTATTATATCCAAAAAGAGTTTGTCTTCTGCAAGATCTGTCAACAGTATAGTACTGTTCTTGTCCTTTTTGCATATTTGAAGTTCCATTGATCTCCACATCTTATGGTTCACTTTTTAACACATAAGCTTAAACCTTTTTAGCTATCCTTTGAGGTCTACTCAGACTGTTAGGTCCTTTTTGAGCAATCTCCCTCTGATACCACTTGAAAGTCTTTGATTTCAAGGATAGCTAAATCACCTAGAGGGGGGGGGGTGAATAGGTTTCTTAGTCCTTAGTGACTATCTTTTATTTTCCTTAGGTTGTATGCCTTATTAGTTGATTATATTCTTCTTTCAAGACATGAAACTTGAAAGAAAACCAACTCAAAGAAAACACACAAAGCACATAAGATTTATAGTGGTTCGCCTAACAAGCGTACATCCACTTTCCATCCCACCTATCCAACTATCTAGTTTGACTAGGCACTTCTCCAAAACGTTTCACCAAAGAGCCTACACATCAGATCCCTCAAGATCTCTCAGTCTCCTCCAAGACCTACAGCTCGGCCACAAGGTCCTATAACTCAGTGATCAGCTGATCACCTACCTGAGGCCAAAGGCCCTACACTCTGGCTGGGAGGATTGCCCTACCTCAAATCCAAAGGATCCTACCTCAGAGCAAACTTGCTCCTACAACTCAGATCCAAGAGGATCCAATTAGGTGGAAGTGGGTTGGTGAGTCTTGATTGGACACAAGAGAAATTTCTCTATACCAATCTATCTTGACTGAGATAGACTCAGCCCAACTTTTACTCCAGGAATATATTCCCTGAGTCTACCTTTACTTGAAGTGAGGTATACTCAGTCCTAACTTCTTCTTCACAATAGCAGGGATTCTTCCTGCTGGAACAATGAAGTGACTGCAGCAAAATAAGCTACAAACTCAGCAGAAGGATTCTCAGCTCAGCTTCTTCACAACAATAAGGATACAGAGCTTATTTTAGATTGTGCTGGAAGTAACTAACAGAAAATAGTTCTGCTTCTTCTTTCTTTCCTGGGCTAAGGATGTTCATCCCTAACTTCTTCTTCACAGCCTCTAGTAGATGTTGTTTAGCGTTTTACCTCTTAATCTATGAAGAACCTGATGTTGTAGATGGAAAATAGCACCAGCTTACTTTCTTTTCCTCTTCCGAGACTTTTTCTGTTCTCTATGTAGTCGAAGATCAAGACAAACAACTAACTTATGTAGCTTTAGACCTCCAGCCATTTTGCTCTCTGTTCTTCTCTTTACAGCAATAATGGTGATGAAGAGGAACTTTCTCAACAGCTCCATTTATCGTAAAAGGCTTCTCTTTTTATTGAATGCAACTCAACGAGTCTTTTAGTAGTGGGCCCCACACATTTAATGTCAGCTGCATCCTTGCTTAAAAGTCTAACTTTCGTACAGTAGGTCAGCGACGCCTTTTTTCATGTACTGTAGCTTTGCCGCTCACAATTTGAATACGGTTGACTTGTTGAATTACTGACGTCAGTACCTGTGGACTTAGTTAAAAATAAAGAATCAGTAGAATAGGCGTTGAGTGAATGAGCTTCACTCAACACCAAAGTACTTTGATAGAATTCTGTCTAACTAGACGTTGACAGCATTGAGTGTGCATGCCTCACTCAACACTTTTTACCTTAACCATTTCTGCAGCATTTTCTACATACCTGGCCTTGAGAGCATTGAGTGAGCACACCTCACTAAACGCCTTGTGCCTTAGCCTATACATTCCTTAATTTAGGCATTGAGGGAGTTGAGTGAGCACACCTCACTCAACGCTTTTTGCCTCAGCCAATTTTATGCGTCTAAAACATCTTAAGCATTGAGAGCATTGAGTGAGTAAGCTCCACTCAACGTAAAACTACTTAATAGACACTTCCTTTATATGGCATTGAGTGAGTGAGCTACACTCACCACAATTGGAATTAAGCCAAATTTCTATTTCAAGAAGATCATTTCCTTTGAGAATTACTCGACGCAATAACACATGTCATTGAGTGAGATTCCCTCACTCAATGCTTATGGACTTAGTAAATATTCACAGTTTTCCTTTGGTGTTAACTGACTGAGCTATACTCAATGATTGTGAAGGTATGGCATTGAGTGAGTGAGCTACACTCAATACCTGTGGACTTAGCCACTTTTCTGCTCATTTATACTTAGGCTATTGCATCATTAGCCTAACTCACAACCTTTTTAGGTATGGTGTTGAGTGAGTTAACTTTACTCAAAGCCTGTGGACTTAGCCTCATTTCCAGCCATCCATTACTTTGGCTTTGACTATATAGGATCCACTCAACGCTATAAGCCATCTGGCATTGAGTAAGTAACCTTCATTCAATGCATGTGGACATAGACAGATATCTATCAATCAACAACTTAGGTAAGTGTTTTACCTGACTTAGCCACTAAGGATAACTGTCCCATCAATGTTATAGGACAACCGACAATCATTAAACTTGAGCACATGTTAGATCACCACATATTTATACATTGTTTACTAGGACTTCTTCATATCCAGGACATTGGGATCAAAGCACCCAACATCACCTCCCCTATCTAGCAACTTCGTGCTAAACTCCGCTACTTTACCAAAACTCAAATTTTCATAATCTTACACCTCAGAGCCTCAACTCCTACAACTCGGAGACAACTCTCCTATAACTCGGAGAACAACCTCTCCTATAACTCGATACAATAAACATGGATCCACAAACTCGGAAGTAGAAACTTCCTACAAAGATGAAAATAATTTTTATATGTTTCTAGATTGAGAACATTCTTCTTGCTCAGATTTGAAAGGATTCAATCTTCTTCCTTCTTGGAGATTAGATCTTGAAATAAGGTTGAAGGAGAAGACTCGAAGAACTTGAAAACCTTGATCTAAAAAACTTAGAATCTGATTAGATTAAGAACACCTTTGAAGAATCTATAAGCAATGATCTAGTCGAATCTATTTGTGAGGAATCGCTGATTGTGAGCTTTGAAATCATCGGGTTGTGTTTCAGAGAATAGTAGATCGGAATAGAAGTTTGGTCGTTCATGATTAGGTCAATAGAAATTTTTATTTCTTAGCGATCCGTAATTATTGAAATGAAATTGTTAATTTTTGTTTTAGGATAGAGAGTGACCTAGAGTGGGGTGAATAAGTCTAATTTAATTCTAGGCTACTTTTTTGATTCTGAGAATTTCTTTTTTATATTTACTACCCCAGTCAGATAAAACAAGAAAACTATTCATCAATTAAAACCATCACAGCACATCAATCACTACACATAACACAAAGATTTATAGTGGTTCCCCAATTTATGGGTACATCCACTTTCCCCCTTCACCTATCTTGCAATGAACTAGATTCGGCGAAACTCCTTCTTCTTTCTTTACTCAAATCCTCAAATCTTACAGCTCAGAGCCCAGCTGGCTCCTGCAACATAGACTATACAAGTCATACAACTCAGATCACTAAGATCCTACACCTCAAGTTCTTCCTAAGAACTCTACCTCAGAGTAAATCTACACTCCTACTCCTCGGGCAACTCCTTCGCTATAACTCAGAACAATCAGTTCCTACACCTCAGAGAAATACCCCCTTCTCCTACCTCAGGCAATTCCTGCCCTACGTCAGCCTTTATAACACAGGCTTACAACTCAGAGAAATTGATTCCCGTACAGTCAGATCAACATATAGATCTTACAAAATTAATAATGGTGAAAAGAAATTAATTCAGAATTAGTCACCCAACAAGAGAGAAACGAGTGACTGTATCTTGAACTGAACGTGATAAGTCAGCTTCCCTTGATCCTTGTTGTAATTAATTTTATTCTAACCATCTTAGCTTTTCAAAGCTTCTTGAAGTTGAAATTAGGGTAGATCTAGGCTGGAGAATGTTTAAGACGATTCTAGATCAGGCTTCTCTCAACCTTCTGAATACTAGCAGATTACTTCTTAGATCTGGCTTCTCTAATTTTTTACTTCTATTCTTTTTTTCTCTCTAAAGTAGATCCCTTTAAATTGGATATGTAAAGCATAACTGGCTGATCCGGCTAATAACTATCATCTGACAGTTGTCAGGACAACTGGCTTGATTTCTACACTTAGGAAACAATTCTGCTTGAAGTGTTAAAACTTGACTGTTGCATTTGTGGAAAGGCATAAACTAGATTGATTTTAATCTCAGGAAAGTCCACCTATCAATCATAGTATAGTAGAAATTTACATCTCGTGTCATATTCCACAGGGTCTTTTCAAGTACTCGTACTCACTCTCACTCAATTATCGTACCTATATAATTAAAATTGATTGTTATCTTAAATTAACCAAACTAGGACTACTTGGTAAAGATACATTGGAGTATTAAGGAAAGTTAAAAAGCAAATAGTCTAAGAGTAATCACATGAGATTTATCACTCATTAATTCAATTCTATGTAATCACATGATAACAAGATTATAAAATTCTTTGTATTATAAGGGTTAAACATTTATCGAATTCTCTCTCGAGCAATTCAAAACCTAAACTTAAGTTGAGAAAATTTTCTCTCAAACAATTCACAACACTCAAATTTGCATTAATATAAAGTACCCTATCTAATACATAAATTCATGAAATCCTATCTCTAAGATACCATGAATCCAATTATCCATATTACCAGTATCCAAACAACATATCTCTCGATCATGCAATTTGAAATACAAAGAGAAAGTACACTAGAATATGAATGTATAAACATCATCACAAACATCCAATTTCTCAATCTAGAAGTTTGGGATTCAAATAAAACAAGTTTTAATTTCAAATCTAATATCAATCTTATTGTTAGAAGGCATACATACGAATAAAATACCATGAATCCAAAGTAAAAACAATATACATGATTATTGAATTAATTCATAAAAATAAGTGTCATGCAAAATGTAAAAATAAAGTTAGATCTACTAAGATAAGGGGAAGATTAAAAGAGATATATGAAGATTAAAACCATACAGATTATCTCCTTCGATCTCCCCTCCGTCAAATACTCCACTTTTGTCCTCTAGAAATTCTCCAAGTTCTTCAATCCAAAAGTTTACATTCTATTTTTCATACAGGTTTTTTAGTCTCCTTGCAAATAGGGTCGAACATGGGTTACAACACGGTCGTGTCAAAGGCCGTGTGGACGGTTCAAAGGAGGTTTAACATGAAAAGATGTGTCTGGTCATGGGCCATGTCATTTGACACGGCTGATGACACCGTCGTGTTGTTATTCGCGTTCTTCGCACACAGCTTGGTTGGCAGTAGGTCTGTAATTCTTCCCGGAAAGGATACGGGTAGTGACACGGGCGTGTTCCTACCCGTGTAGTGCTCTATCTTTTCTTCCAAGCCTTGTGATCTTTCCTGATAACGACACGGGTAGTGACGCGGGCGTGTTCCTACCCGTGTGTGCCCAATTCAAGTCATGTCATCAGTCATGTTGGATCCGTGAAATCCTCTGTTTGCTCAAAGACTTTTAGTTCCAAGGACTTGCAATACCTGCATTAAGAAGATGAATGAATAAATAAATAGCTTTATACAGGAAATAAAAGAAACTCCATATTGTGATCTTCTATCCATGATTATTCAGATTCTTTACTATTCTCACACAATTATAACGACTAGAGGTATACAACAGTGGACATGATTACAAATATGATAGTAAAAGGACATATATAGTCTTACTCATCAAATACCCTTATACTTATGTGTTTGCTAGTCCCTAAGCAAACTAATTCAAAATTTTGGAATACCGATAGGTAATTTTTCTTCCTCAAGCTGATTGCTATGAATTCAAAGAGAACTTTGTTGTTGTAATTGCATAGGAAATAGTATAGTAGACTTTTATAAATATAACTTTATCTTAAAATTCATCCCATATATCTCTTAACTATTTTTCACTCTTTCCTGGAAATAGAATTATAATCATCCATAAATGTGAGGAGAAAATAATAATCTTAATAAGATAGGCATTAATGTTTCAAAATTTATAAGTATCAATATTGATAGTCATAAGCTTGCCTTTTCACACCATCTTCACAACACTAATTAGAATATGTAAGGTTGGACCCTTAGGACATGTATTATGATGTAACCTTTTGGCTTAGGATAAAAGATTATAGGTGGGGTAATCAAAGATATATTTGTTGGTTCATATCACACCTAGATAACGATTTAGCCTCTTGCAGGGTAATTACCCAAACATAAAGCAATATTATAAAAGCACCCCCAGACTTCACATAATTATACTTCCCATATTGTCTTCTTTCTTTCTTTTGATAGATACTCTTTATTTTTTTGTTAGTTTTTCTTATCCAAGGGTCCTTAGTAGGGATCATTTTGAGTGGGTGTACACGCACTCAGGCCACATATCACTATTTTTTTATTCAAGTGTCCATAGTAGGGATCATTCCGAGTGGGTGTGCACGCACTCAGTCCACATATCAATATAAATAAACTCATTTCAAGATGGTCTCATTGATAGATGTTCTAATAGGTATGGATTTTTGGCCTTGGCAAATTTTAGTAGTATAGTATCAAAAGGCATAGGGAGTAGGTCCAAATTGGGTATGCAAGAGTATAATGTTCAGGTTTTTGGGCTTGCAAGGCTCAAGCTACCCAAAGGGAGGCCTAAGTCATTTCCGCCCAAACTAATTAATTTATGTGAATGTGTTGAGTGTCGCTTGGGGCAAGTTCTGGAGACCAATTAAGGGTATTCTTCTTTTTGAGTCTTTAATACAAAATAATCAAAATGTTACACTCATCGACTCACTTTATTATAGATAATTATATTTTTTTTGAAAATAGAGTGATTGTTAGTTAATAATATAGAGGACTAATTGATGCAGGCCCATGGTTTCGACGGACAATTAACAATTCAAAATATAATTATGCGCAAACATTCATATTTCCAAATAGAGAAAATCCTGACTAAGATTGCGATTTTGAAATAAAGTCTAAAAATATATTCCCAAAAATAATTAATTCGAGGGTATGCCTAACACTCCAATATATACGACAAATTCCGGATAAAATAACACTTGCAATTTAGATTTAGATCAAGCACGATTTTTCAATATAAATCAAGACCAAATACTAGCCTTCTGTTTCCACCAAAACTCATAATAATTTAGAAAGAATCACACAGGTGGTGGTATAGGAAATTATTACCCAAAAACCCACAAGAATTTCGTCCATGAGATGGGTGGAGGATACACACAAGATGGTGGTTGGTTCTATTTCAATGCAACTCCACGGTTCCGCGCCGGACGATTAAAATGCAAGCTGTCTTCCTTCGCAAAACCCTAGAAGAAGGAGTTCCTTGAAAAATCCAATAGTTATATGGGGAGGAGAGAGAAAAGGTGGTGGAAAATATTTATAATATATGATGAAAGGGTGGCGGCTAGGGTGAGATGTGGATGGCTAGAATTTGTTTTATTTTTGATGGGGGAGTTGTGGGTCTGTTAGGTATTGGAGAGGAGGAGGGCCTCGGGTTGGTGGTGGGGGGAGTGGCTCAGGTTGGTGGTGGGGAAGGTTGGTCGTGAGTAAGGATAGTGGGGAAGGGGTGGCCGGCGGTTTGGAGCATGGAGGTGCTGCTCGGATTGGGGTTTGGGGTGGTCGGAAATTGTGGGGGTGGAAAAGGTGTGGTTGTTGTTCGGTTTGTTCTTAGAGGGAGAGGACAAGTGGTAGTTTGAGTGGAGCTATGGTGGCCGGCAGTTTGTGGGGAAGTGAGGAGGGGCTGAGAGAGATAGAGAGGGAGGGAGAGAAGAGTGGTCGACGGCCAAGGAGAGGAGGAAGAGGGAGGGAGAAGGGTTGGCTGAAAATTACCTTGCGGGGGGGGGGGGGGGGGGGGGGATCTCTCAAGATTTTTTTTGGTTTTCAAATTTTATTCTTCACTGATGAAATCAAAAACAAGCATGGCTATATATTGCCTTAAACAACTCAATCTCCACCATACATGAAATAGGAAAACAATATAAGCCTTATTTAGGCTACACCACTCAATCTCCACCATTCATAAAATAGGAAAACAATCTAAACATATAATACATAAAATAAGAATAAAATAAAACATGCATGAAATAAAAGATACTCTTGATGGTTATATGCACCCATCATATATGAAATGAAATAATAAAATTGGAAATAATAATAAATGATGAAATAATAAAATATATAATTATAATTATTTAATTTATAGTTATATATTTTATTTAAAATGGCGGCGAAGGATGTCGTGCAAAATATGTAGCGGCATTGGCGAAGAATGTCGTGGTAGACTCCCATCTTCAAACTTGCGGCAACGACCCTCCAAATCCACGAACTCTTTATGTCGGGGATCATCAGCCGCATCAGCAACATTGACATCAATCCTCCCCCACTCAAAATTACGCATCTCCGATGAGTGGCCCGTGAGGGGGGAACAATCAAAAGCAGCAGCAATATAGGGCAAATCTTGTTCCGCAATCCATGTCGTAGTAGCATGAACATCCATCATTACGGCAAACCTCTCAGGCATAGAAACAAAAAGACTTTTGAGGAAACTCGAACGGGTGTCAAGAAAAAAAAATAAAACTTGAATCTTACAATCCGGTTCAAGAGCCAAGGAGCCAACGTGGAAAATAGACAAGGCATAACTAACGCTCCCCAACCCAAGAGAATATGTAGTGGGAGAAATAAACGACGGAGATAGCCACTCAGGTGGAACAGCGACGTACATTAAAAAGTCCGGAAACTTGAAATAAAGTGAAACACCCCGTGCTTATAAAATCTAAAATAAAAGCAGTAAATCCGGCGTTCTGCTTAATCATGGATGGGTTGGCATACCTATACGTTAATTTATTTACGGAGCCAGAAGAAATCCGTTTGGGGTTTGACCAGACTAAACCAAAATCACTAATTCTAGTGTAGGACGGTCTCAGATGGGAGTGGAAGTGTGTGCGATATATCTTAAAATGAAACACTAGCATCCTATAAATATGAGGACTGAACCCATGTACTACATTACTTGACCCTAATGCGGAGGATAATCGGGATAAGTCAGGTGACACGGGAGCCTTATAATCAAAAATGATTTGAATGGGCTCCAATATGGCAGTTGTAATATTATACTTTAAATACTCTCGCTTGGCATGAAGATATGCAAAGGAGAACCGCTCAACAAGAATAATAGAGTTGGTCGCTCCTGGATGTGGTAGGATGTGGAAGTGATATAACTCAAGTGGCCTTTCTAAAGTTACTAACATGAGGAAATGAGGGTCATCAGGAGTCTCCATGATAATCAGGGAAGAAAACTAAGAAATATCATCCAAGGGGAGTGGAGATGATTCCTCAGAGGAGAAATCCTCATCAAGGTCACTAGGATAACCAATCTCCTCAACATCGTTTAAATAGCCTGTGAACTCAGCCTCATCCTCAGTGATGGGCTCAATCCTATACATTATCTCACACTCATACGGAGAGTCAATAGCTAGATTCCACAGCTCAGGGGGCGACTCTAAAGAGACTACAGGAGTAGTTGGAATAGGAAAAACATTAGTGCCATGGCCAGATATGTCACTAACCTCACGTGTCATAATTTACTGACTAACCATACTGATAGGAACACTCTCACCCCGCGGGCTAATTGCATTCCTAGCAATCACATCTATCGAACTAGGGACAGGGGTCCTAAGCTTCTCTTTTCCTCCATCGGTAGGTGCAGGTATACTGCGGGTAGCTCTACCATCCTGGGAGGAAGGTCTAGCTCGAGGGGGTAAGTCACTCCTGTGATCAAAAATGGGTCTAGTTCCATGGAGGGGAGAAATAAGATCATAAGACGTCCGAGTATGGGAGTATGAGGGGACATACTGATTTGATGTAGGCGAAGTCTTAGGCGGCGAATCACTCAGATAATCAAAAATCTGCGAACGACAGTGGGGAGGGTAATACTCATCCTTTAATAGATTCTTCATAATCTGCCACCCTATAAGTGAGTCGTTGAGTGACATCCTAAAGCGTCTCTCCTCATTGAGCCAGAAGGTCTAGGCTCGACCAAATAATTGGAGTCTCGCAACGGGAATCCTGTAGGGGTCCACAATACGATATTTCTCAAAATAAAGTTCCATATCCTTCACCCAATATAAAAACACTCGCAGTCTGCCAATCCCATCATAGGTCGGAGCAGAAACTCTAACAGGCCTACATGTGCGCGGTGGTGGTGTCAAATATTGTGCTAACATAATGTTACACTCAACGAATAAAACTGAGTGAGCGGAACTCCCAATGTGCGCCATAAAAGACCAACGGAAAACTCAAACTATGTGAACGCGAAAAACCATTTTTTTATATATTTTAAGAAACACAATTTCTATTTTATAAAAAAAATAAAATAGAAGACCAACGAACGTGCCTAAGTGCTAAAAAAGGGTAGCTCGGAACGAGCGGATCGTTGGCAAGTTGTGAAATTGGAAAACCTAAATTAATGTTTCTAAAGGCTAACTTGCGCAAAACTAGGTAAATTTTATAACTGTGTGGATAGGCATAAACTAGATTGATTTTAATCTCAGGCAAGTCCACCAATCAATCATAGTATAGGAGAAATCTACATCTCGTGTCGTATTCCACAGGGTCTTTTTAAGTACTCGTACTCACTCTCACTGTATTATCATACCTATATAATTAAAATTGATTGTTATCATAAATTAACCTAACAAGGACAACTTGGTAAAGATACATTGGAGAATTAAGGAAAGTTTAAAAGCAGATAGTCTAAGTGTAATCACATGAGATTAATCACTCATCAATTCAATTCTATGTAATCGCATGATAACAAGATTATCAAATTCATTGTATTGTAAGAGTTAAACATTTATCGAATTCTCTCCCGAGCAATTCAAAACCAAACCTTAAGTTGATTAAATTTTCTCTCGAACAATTCACAACACTCAAATTTGCATTAATATAAAGTACCCTATCTAATACATAAATTCATAAAATCTTATCTCTAAGATACCTTGAATTCAATTATCAGTATTACCATTATCCAAACAACATATCTCTCGATCATGTAATTTGAAATACAAAGAGAAAGTACACTATAATATGAACGTATAAACATCATCACAAACATCCAATTTCTCAATTTAGAATTTTGTGATTCAAATAAAATTAGTTCTAATTTCAAATCTAATATCAATCTCATTGTTAGAAGGAATACATACAAATAAAATACCACGAATCCAAAGTAAAAAACAACATACATGATCACTGAATTGTTTCATAAAAACAAGTCTAATGCGAAATGTAAAAATAAAGTTAGATCCACTATGAGAAGGGGAAGATTAAAAGAGATACATGAAGATTAAAACCATGTGGATTATCTCCTTCAATCTCCCCTCCACCGAATTCTCCACTTTCATCCTCTAGAAATTCTCCAAGTTCTTCAATCCAAAAGTTTCTATTTTATTTTTCATACAGGTTTTTATAGTCTCCTTACAAACAGGGTCGAACACGGGTTCCAACACGGCCGTGTCACAAGCCATGCAGACGGTTCATAGGCGGTTTAACACGGAAATATGTGTCTGGTCGTGGGCCGTGTCATTTGACACGGCTGATGACACGACCATAGTTTTCTTCATGTTCTTTCCATATGGCTTGGTTGGCAGTAGGTTTGTAATTCTTCCTGAAAAGGATACAGGTTGTGACACAGACATGTTCCTACTCGTATAGTGCTCTATATTTTCTTCCAAGCCTTGTGGTCTTTCCCAATAAGGACACGGGTAGTGACACGGGTGTATTCCTACACGTGTGTGCCCAATTCCAGTCCTGTCATTAGTCATGTTGGATCCGTGAACTCCTCTATTTTCTCCAAGACTTTTAGTTCCAAGGATTTGCAATACCTGTACTAAGAAGATGAAAGAATAAATAAATACCTTAATACAGGAAATAAAAGAAACTCCATACTGTGCTCTTCTATTCATGAAAATTCAGATTTTTAACTATTTTCGCACAATTATAACGATTGGAGGTATACAATAGTGGACATGATTACAAATATGATAGTAAAAAGACATATATAATTGTACTCATCAATTTGTCAACACCAGTCATGGGCGTCGACACTGCTCTTGTAGCTATATCAACATACTTCTGAATATATCAACATAACCATCCCCTTGTCTCGACACTGCTGATGTAGAATGTGTCGACACTAGTCCTGAGTGTCGACACAGTTGTCTTCAGTCTCGACACTACTTATATAGAGTGTGTCGACACAGTTTTTCCTTTTCTCGAGATAACTTGTGTAATGTGTGTCCACACTAATCCTGAGTATCGACACAATTGCTTTCTTATATCATAGTGTCGACCCAAGTCCTGGGTGTTGACACAACTTTCTCTTTAACTCAACAATCCTTGACAAAGGTGTCGCCACTTCCCTAGTGTCTTGACACTTTTGTACTTAGCTTTATTTTCCTGCATACAAGAACTTAGCATTCATCAAATAAAACTATGTGTATATCATTGAACTGAAAGGAGTTCTTCAAATCAAGTACATTTTGACCAATATACCAAATAATCTCCCCCTATTTGGAGAATTCATAACCTCAATTCAATGATATACAACATGATACCAAAATATGATGATTAAGACATTAAGATTACAGTGATGTACAATATGTGAACAAACACAGATAAAAACACATATTTTATTACACATTAACAACAATAATGTTGAATAGAAAGTAAAGCAAACCATTGCAATCCTAATTAATAGCGCAAGAAATGTTATGCAAACCAAAAGTTTCACTAATTGTTTGTCAAAAGGTTTACAGCTATAAAATTTGGTTATTCAAAATTTACATAAAAATTTAACATGAGATTCAACACTAAGAACATTCTATGGCAACTCTGGTTCTCTGATGACAATGCCCTTTCAAGATTGGACTGTGGCTTTCACTTTAGGTCTCTTTTCATCAGTAACCTTCTTTCCTTTGACATCCTTAGCCTTTGTAATTCCTTCCTCTTTCAGCCTTTGTCTTTCAAAATAATGGTAAGGCTTTGGAAAATATTTACTGCGCTCAATTGACATAGCAGGTATCTTCCCTTTCTTCAAATCATGTTTGAACTTCTGGATAACCTCTTGCTGCTTTAAATGTTTGTCCCATTTCTGTTCAGAATAGCATTTACCTCTGTCTATCATATTTGCATTGACTGCCTTCCATGCAGTAAGGATTATTGATATGGAGGTTGGACTCCACTCCTCAAAATCTGGTCTAGCCACTGCTTGTTCTCTAAACTTTTTCTTTGAAAGCTGGGCTTCTTTTTCTTTAATCAGAGCAAATTCAGACATCTCCACCTCTTCATATATTACATTTTTAAATGATGGTGGAGGATTGTGCCTGTGTTGGACAGCTTCTTAGATAGCCTCAAATGTAAATTGTACTGCAAGATTGTACATAGTTTACTCAGCAGCATGAGTTCCAGTAGCATGAGGTGCATCAAGTTGAGCTGGTTGACAACCAGACTCAGCACTTCTATCTCCAGCATACCATAGGGGAGGATGGCCTAAAATGTCGCTGATATTATTTGATATCCAGGTAGCATGTTCAAAACTATCCCTGATCATTACCCTCTCACCCTTTAGGACTTCTCTTACAATATGATCTCTCAGATCATTCTTGTGAAACCATACCTATTTATCTAAGTAATTGATACCTGAAGTAACAGTGTTCTTCACTTTCATTAAATTCTTGTCCAAACTCTTGTCAAAAGCCTTTATATCTTTAAGCAAGGAGGCTGAATGGTTTGTCAGCAGAGTTTCCATTGCCTTTATAGCAGCAACTATTTTGTTTCTAACTCAGTAGTCTGCTTAGTGAGCTTAACCCTTGTTTATGTATGCAAAGTAGTCATGTTTTCATCCAAAATTCTTTGATTTTCTAGGACATAGCCTTATTTAACAACCATTTCATCTGCAGTTGTCTTTGCTCCTTGCTACTTTTTAGTAATATAGACAACAACATTATCTCCCTTCTCAAAGAAATTAGTCATGTCTGTTCTTAGGAGATTTACTTCAAATCTTATGGACTTTATATCCTAAGCTAGTTGAAATTGCAGTTCTTTGTGGCTTTCCTCTACATACTTTTCTAGATCCATCCTTTGCTTATCCAGCAATATCTAAAATTTTACTAGAAGAGAGCTAATATCTCCTGTAGAAGAAGCTGGTGTCCCAAATTGTAAATGCTTTTTGTAGCTTTTGCTCCTCTTCTTAATTTCAGATAACTTCCTTTTCTACAGCTGAGATTCTTCTTCTTCTTCAGATTCAAAATAACTTATCTCTTCAACTTGTGGTGTATCTTTGGTTTTGACAGTATCTGGGGCCAAATACCCATCAAATCCTGTACCTTTCTCATTAATAGTGATACTTTCCTAGTTAACATCTGCATGCTGAATTTCAGCATCAGGAACTTCTATCTTAGGAATTTAAGCTATCTCCCCCTGGATGTTAGTTTCTTTAGACAAAAGAATTTCTTCTTCAGTCTCTTTTGGAATTTCATCCTCCATCTCTCTCGCATACATTTCCTATTAAGGAACCTTTGATTGTTCAAGTTACTGTACAACATCCATAATTATAGTAGTAGTTGTACACACACTGTGGTGTTTCGACACAATTCTTTGACATAGACAAAATTTGTGTTCTGAATATAATTTCTTAACTTATATCAAGTCTTTCTTTGTTATTTAGATTTGTTGACCTAGATTGTCATTTTTTTAAGTTGTACGAACTTTTATTCTTACTAATTGAAAATGTTTACTAAATGTTCAACATACCTAGTTCAAATTTAAAGTAATTGAACTTGCTTTTATCTAGGGGTTTTGTAAAAATGTCAGTAACTTGTCTTTCTGTTGGAGAATACTATAAGCTAATATTTTCTTTTTCAACATTCTCTCTGAGAAAGTGATTTCTAATTTCTATATATTTAGTTCTACTGTGTGAAATAGGATTATTCGCAATAGAAATTGCACTAGTAGAATCACAAAACATAACTGATTTAATTAGTTGTATATTGTAGTCCAATAGATGATGCTGAATCCACAACAACTGTGCACAGTAGCTTTTAGTAGATATGTACTCAGGTTCTGCTGTAGAAATTGCAACACATGTTTGCTTCTTGCTACTCCAACTTATGAGTCTTTTCCCTAGAAACTAGCAAGTTCAAGAAGTACTCTTTCTATCTTCTTTACACCCTGTAAAATCTTCATCTGGGTAACATGTGAGTTCAAAATCACTATCCCTAGGATACTAAATCCCAAGGTTTGGTGTGCCCTTAAGATATCTTAATATTCTCTTTACAACAGTGTAATGAGACTCTTTCGGGCATGCTTGGTACCTAGCACAGACACAAGTTGAGAACATAATATCTGGCCTACTAATAGTCAAATACAGGAGTGATCCAATGATGCCTCTATACAAGGTTTCATCAACTAGTTTCCCAGATACATCCTTGTGTAGTGACACAAAAGAACCCATTGGAGTTCTCATGGTAGAAGAATTCTCCATACCAAACCTCTTAATAAACTCCTTAGTGAACTTATACTGAGAGATGGATATACCATCCTCAAATTTTCTAACTTGGAATCCCAAGAAGAATTTTAGCTTACCAATGTTGTTCATTTCAATCTTGCCTTGCATAAGCCAGGCAAATTTTCTACACAGCTTCTAATTAGTATACCCAATAATTATGTCATCTACTTATATCTGGACAAGGATGCTTGAACCTTTGATGTCTCTAAGGAATAGTGTCTTGTTTATCTTTCCTCTAGAAAACTAATTCTTTATAAGAAAGGTAGACAGGTTCTCATACCAGGCTCTAAGTGTGTATTTTAACCCATACAAAGCTTTGTTCAAAATCAAGACATAGGAGCAATGTTTAAGGTTAACAAAACTTGGTGACTGCTCTATATAGACTTCCTCCTTTAGTGTACCATTGAGAAATGCTGACTTTTCATCCATCTTGTAGACCTTATAGCCTTTGTATGTTTCATGAGCTAAATTCAATCTTATGGACTCTAACCTAGATACAGGAGCTAATGTTTGGTTAAAGTTTATCCCTTCCTCTTGTCTATATCCTTTATCCACTAATCTAGCTTTGTTCTAAACTATAACCCCATACTCATCTAGTTTATTCCAGAAAATCCACTTAGTGCCTATGACATTGTGATCACTAGTTCTAGGAACTAGACTCTAGACTTTGCATCTCTCAAATTGATTGAGCTCTTCTTGCATAGCAATAATCCTGTTGGGGTCTGAATTAGCTTCTTCAAACTTTTTATGTTCTACCTTAGATAGAAAGCTAGAGTATAAATCCTCATTGTGATATCTACTCCTAGTAGTCACTCTTAGCCTGGCATCACCTATTATTGGATCAATAGGATGATCTCTAAGGTGTCTAACTGAAACATACCCCAAACAGCCAGACCCCCCAGAGTGTTTTTTTCATAACTAAGTCATGACAAAATCCAAGGAGCTTAGAAACACTTGTAAACCTAGACAAAAGGGGATAAAGCACCTTGGTCTGCAAATAGTAAACTTTAAATACCCAACTTAACGCTTGAATTTAGGGCTCTAACTTGACTCCTTAACCCCACCCCAACAGCCCTAGGCCATCAAGGAGTCTAAAGTGACACTTAAGACCCATTGGGCCCAACCAAAGAGGTCAAGTTGACCAAAGTCAACCTTAAGCCAATTGACAAAATTGGCCATCACAACATGGAATTGACACCACATTTAGGTTAAAGGCATCATGAGAGACCTAGGGGACCAAAAATGCCCCATCAAGGGGCCTCTTATTTGTCCAATTGACCAAAATGCCCTCTTAGGTCAAAAAGGGCAATCCTTTATTAACTACCTCAATCGACCATCATAACTTGAAACTGTAACACCCATATCCATCACATAATATATAGCAGTAGGTCCGGATGGGGCCCAACGCCATATACCACGGACAGACCGACGATTTACTAGATGAAACCATTCAACCATTCGCGAACTTCAAAGGTATTACTCCCGTCTCTCGTAGGATATTATCTTTTACTCAGGCCATCAAGGCCCACATGCAGGGAGATGAGGTCTACCAAGTGTTCTTCAAGATGGTCGAGGCCAAGACGATGGTCACCGATATATCGGTGGTGTGGAACTTTGTACATGTGTTTCCAGAGAAGCTACTAGGATTGTCGCCGCATCGGGAGAAGGATTTTCAGATCGAATTGGTGCCGGGAGCTAAGCCGATGTCTAGGGCTCCATATCGGATTGCTGCAAAGGAGCTGGTGGTGTTCAGGAGACAGCTGAAGGAGCTGGTGGAGGCTGGATTCGTCAGGCCATGTTCCTCACCCTGGGGAGACCTGATCTTGTTTGTGAAAAAGAAGGATGGGGCCCTTAAGTTGTGCATCGACTATCGTGCACTAAACTGGTTGACTGTTCGAAACATATATCCACTGCCAAGGATCGATGATTTATTTGTTCAGCCAGAGGGAGCACATTGGTTCTCGAAGCTGGATCTGAGGTCGGGATACTATCAGTTACGGATTTAGGAAGAAGACATCGCGAAGACAGCGTGTAGCAGCAGATATGGCCTATATAAGATTATCGTGATGCCCTTTGTGCTCACGAATGCGCCATCGGCCTTCATGAGCTTGATGAATCGGGTGTTAGAGCCGTACCTCAACATGTTTGTCATTGTGTTTGTAGATGACATCCTCATTTATTCGACGGCAAAGGAAGAGCTTGCACAACATCTGGCCTTTACTCTAGAGAAGCTTAGGGAGCATCAATTATATGCCAAGTTAAGCAAATGCCTGTTTTTGCTGACAGAGGTGGCCTTTTTAGGCCACATCATCAGTGGAGTACGACTGATAGTAGATCCCATGAAGATTAAGGGAGTGTGAGACTGGCCTCGGTTTAAGACGGCCACGGATGTCCAAAGTTTTCTGGGATTGCCCGGGTACTAGCGGAATTTTGTGAAGGGATTCTCTCAGATAGCCCTTCCACTCACTTCTTTGACGAAGAAAGACACTCCGTTCGTTTGGATGCCGTAGTGTAGGCGGCCTTCCAGGAGTTGAAGGGACGGCTTACGTCGGCCCCTATCCTCGCTCTTCCGTCTGGGAAGGAGGGCTTCCATATGTATACTGATGTGTCATTTCAGGGGATGGGTGTTATACTGTTACAGCATGGGCATGTGATAACATATGCTTCCCGCCAGCTAAAGAAGCATGAGCAGAAATACCCTATGCATGACTTGGAGATGGAAGCAGTGGTGTTTGCTCTGAAGATTTTGCAGCATTATCTTTATGGTGTGCACTGCGAAATATTTTTGGATCACAAGAATCTAAAATATGTCGATACAAAGAAGGAGTTGAACATCCGACAAAGAAGATGGGTGGAGTTTCTATCTGATTAATAGTACACGATACACTATCACCCGGGAAAGGCTAATGTTGTGGCTGACGCACTTAGCCGGACGACTACCACTTCAGGAGCAGAGCTCTAGTTGATGGCTATGGAACTAGTATGGATGATGGAGGATATGCAGATTAACTTGGTATCGTCGGACGACTCAGAGCTTTATGAGGAGTATATGGCCACGATGAGCACTACAGATGATATTTGAGATCGTATCAGGGCTGAGCAGGGAATGGATGACAAGATAGAGACAGTATTCAGGACCTTAGAGCCAGGCATGGCCGGGGAGTATACTAAGAGGGATGGGTTGTTAAGCTTTATAGGACGGGTGTACATACCGGCTGGGGGCAGGATTTGGGAGGACATTATGACAGAGGTTGGCTACAGCTGGTACTTGGTGCACCCAGGCATCAGTAAGATGACGGACGACCTATTGTAACATCCCACAGACAACTAGACCCCTATGAATGGTTTTTTCATGACTAGGCCATGATAAAACCCTAGGAAGCCCGAGAAGACCAAGTAAACCAAGGAATGTAGGTGAGATCACTATGGTCTATAAATAGTAGGTTTCTAAACACTAGTGTAGGATGATCATAGGGCTCCACCATGACTCCAAGACCACACCACAACCTCACCCACATATTGGAAGTTCTATTAGAGCCCTAAGGGTCTATTGGAGTCAACCCAAGGTGACCAAGTTGACCTAGGATCATCCTAGGCCCAAATTCGGCAAGTTCCCTAACTAAGGGCAATGTGACCCTAATGTGCTCAACCAACCCTACCTAGGTCTTCCCATACATAAGGTGAAGTCAATAGGTCACCAAAGACCCATTGGGGTCAACCTTAGAGGCTAAATTGAGCCAAGTCAACCCTAGGCCTAAAATAGTCAAAGTGCCCTAACTAAGGGGAAAGTGACCTTCAAAGTACAAAGTCAACCCTACACAACCCTTCCTAGACCTTAGGAGAAGCCAAGGGGTGACCAAGGACCCCTTTGGGTCAACTGAAATGGTCATGTTGACCAAAGTAAACTCATGGGTCAAAGTGGTCAACTTAGGTTAACCTAGCCCAATTTAGTAGGCTAAGCCCAAGTGGTGTGGCCCATTAGTCTAAGGAGTGGAGGGATACATTTTTGGCCCACCAAATTCAGAGAGTGGTGGCTAGGAGAGAGAGGAAGTAGTTACCCATTTTGGAGGAGAGAGAAAATTGGGGCTTAATAATGGCCATCATGGCCATGGAGGTTTCAAAACTCCCCCACCTTGATGGGCTTTTAATCCTTGGAGGCAAGGGAGGATTTTTTAGAAGGTGGTTGGCCAGTATGGTGGCTCATCCCCCTCAATTTGGCTGAAACCGAAATTAGGGTTAATGGCCATTAATTATGTTTTGATGAATTGGGGAGTTACAAGCCTCCTCTCCCCAATTCCTCTTTTAAGAACCTTCACCAGGACAAGAGCAAGCGTTTCCCCCGTTCCAATCTTGATATATTTATTTTTGTTGTGGAAGTTGTAGAAAATCCAAAACCAGCGGTAAAAAATGGCAAGAAACCGCAACACCCGCTCACAGGCCGCGACTCAGGTCCTCCCTTGCTCCTTCTTCTATGGGTAGATCCTTGGATTCATTTAGATTGATAATCGAGCTCAATTGAGCCCGATCAAAGCCTTCGTTTTCCTGTTTTTTCATAGAAAAACATGGTTGCGGGATCTCCGGAATCCGCCCCTCCAGCGCCTGTGCCGCCGCCTTTCGATTGCCACCACCTCGACGAAGGTGGTGGTGGCTGTGGCCGGCCAGGGAGGTGGCCGGGTGGTCGGGAAATGGCGATGGATAAGCTCCAGGAAGAATGAATCCTGGACATTGCCTGGAGCTTGAAGATGACCAGATGCCGTCCTTTTGCCCCATGATTCGTGCTGCTTCATTTATAATCTTAGGATTTAATTAATATCATTTCATGAATTCTGTCACGTAATTGGCTGTTAATGTTTTTATTAATTAAAAATATTTAGAGGCTTGTACAAGGAAAATCTTCAACATGAAGTTTGTAGATCTGGATGTCTAGTTTATTTTAAAATTTATATGAACCAATTTGGATATCTATTTTGACCAGGGAACTCATTTTGGTGGGATCTATACCTAGGGCTAGTCAGATGTTTAAATATGTGCCCCAACTTTATCACCTGTCCAAATGATCTGAAATTTGGACAGGGAGTCAATCTTACCTATATCTAGGTCATTTTAAAAAATGGGAATTTTTGGAGATAATTTTTCTATAGTTTTTTAAATAAATTAATAATCCCAGGGTAAATTAATTAAGGGATTCAATGAACTCCAAACCCTCCCAAATTTTGGTGAGTGGTCCTTGGGGTCATAATAAGGCTTTGGATAAAATTTCATATCATTTAGAGATGATTTGGGTTGAATTTCTGTAAACCCTAGCCTTGGCCTAAAGGGGGTATTTAGGTCAAAGAGTTCCTTGTGAGTTTAAGTGCTCAAATCACCTCAAGAGAGGCTGAAACTTGGGCCACTGGTTTGATATGATGTTAGACACCCTCAAATGGAATTTGGTGTGGATTGGGGTAGATTTGCCTTAGGACCCAAGTTCAAACCTTAAGACTTGACTTTGGGGATTTGTGAAGGGCATGGGGTGAAATGCCCTTGTATGGACTCAGTATTTAGTCCATGTGATCCTAGGGTGGTGATAAGCCCTTGGGAGGGATATGGTGGGAGTTGGATACATGCACACCACTTAAACCACTGGGTAAGTTATTTGGTCCACACACCATAGAAAATGTCTAGTGGCTCACATGACTTTGAAATTGCATGACATTTTTGTAGAGGTCATTTTCATAACCATATTATCCAATGAATTATACAACATATTGGTTGGATTAGTTTATAAGTGGGTTACTTTGAAAAGTGCACTTTCATGAGTAGTCTTAAATAATTTTATTATGTGACATCATAACCATGGGTTTGGATGATACTTAGTAAAGTTATGTTTTAGGACTATAACAAGCCCTAGAGATTTTTAATATGAATTTTAGATCATTATATGGGGTACTTCATTCATAACCCAACAAGTTACACCTTCTACTTAGAAATTTCTTTTGAACAAATAACTTAATGAAAAATTATGAAATTTGGTAAGTAGACCTTTAATGACATTTGAAATCTCTATAAATTTTTGTGGAATTTTTGAAAGTCTATCTGTAGGGGTTGTTTCACTATGTGTTGTTTTCAATGTAAAATTAATTGAATTTATTTTGGGACTATTTAAGCATGTTAAAATATGAATTTTAGTCAGAGGCCCTTTCTGGTCATCCTTGAGATTCCGAAATTTTTCTACAATTTTCGGATGATTAATTTTAGTACTTTCTTCTTTAACCATAATTAATGGATTATTATTGGATTAATTAATTAGAGGCCAAATAATTTTTGGAAAATCATGGAATTTGGTATTTACTGTTATTCCTCTATTATCAAGTGTTCGTAATTTTTGGGTGGCCATTACTTGAAAAATTATTATACTTCATGTTCAAATTACCCGTGGCCTTACTTTGGGAAAAATTATTTAAATACAAAATTAAATAATAAAATTATAGGTTTTTGGATTTAGGCTAATCATGTCATTATAGACCCCATTTAATTTTTTAGGAACCTTCACGGGGAATGCCCTGGGCAGTCCAAGGTGAAAGTAAGGGGATAAGATACTTATTACTCTAGAGGGGGGGTGAATAGAGTTTTCAAAAAGGAGACTCTAAACACTTCTCTTCTAGCCATTTGCGGAATAGAAATAAAAGCTTTTAAACCTAAAGCCTAACTGAGTGTAGTGAATAAAAAAGAAGCTCACTGAATTTTCATTTGAACTTTTATCCTAACACAGCAAATAGCAACCTAGTTAAGACTATCACAGCCTCAGAGCAATGATTAAAATAAGCAACAGATAACACAAGAGCTTTATAGTGGTTCTTTAATTGGGTACATCCACTCTTCTACCACCCTGGTAGGAATCCACTACAAATTTTTGATCAGGTGCCCTGCCACAAGTAGATCTGCTTAGGATAGATCTAAAGACCCTTCAGGCTTTTGATCAGGTGCCTAAAAACTAACAAACAGGTTTTTGATCGGGTGCCCTACCACCAATGGTTCACTTTTGAAGGGAGTAATAACCCTTTTACAGGAGGTTAAAAGAGAGAGTTAAGATGTCTTCTCTGTATTCAGAGAAGCTAGTGGATGGCTCTGAATATATCAACGCTCCCCCTGGCTTAGAGAATGTCAAGGAAGAAGCTTTGCTTCAGGGTATAGGATCTCCAAATTGCTTGAGAACACTTTCTGATGCATCCTTGAAGAAGTCTCTAGATTTTTAATGAATGTTCTTATTCAGCAGCTTTTGCAATCTGGGAGAGTTTGCAACAATGAATGTTCAGCAATTTTGGAGGTTCTTCTTCTTAAAAGCTTGAACTCTGAGTATTGATTTTCCTGAAGACAGGATGAACTCAGGAAGAAGAAGAACTTTTCTTTCTCCTGAGATTTCTGGTTTTGTATCTGCTGTGAGTTTTCTCAGTATTTTTATCTTCAGCCGACTGCACTGATAATATAGAAACTTCTCTTTTTTTTTAAAAAAAAATCTCGAGCCCTGCACTAGCAAAACTTTCCAAATAATAGAATAAAACAAATAAAGAAACCTGCACCAGCAATCTTTTCTGTCATTCCCAAAAAGGAATTAAGGATATTAAAAAATATCATTTCAATTTTACTTTACAAATTGGCACAGGAAACAAAGCCTAACGGCTATATTACAGCTGTAGAAAAGAACGATTTCCTCTAATAAAAAAAACGACTTTATTCTCCCAAATCTCTCAATTAATACAAAAGGAATATTGCAAATAAGCAAAAAGAATATAAGCATTAAATTGAGGTGAATATTTTGAATAAAATATGTCTTAAACAAGAGGAAATAAACTAATGATCAAATGAAATAACTATAGATAAAAGCAGACAGAAAGCATCGACCAGAGATCGAAGATCGTCGATCTGAACAAGCAGATCGTCGATCTGAACAAGCAGATCGTCGACCTGAAGAAAAACTGTCTTCAAAGAAATCGTCGACCAAGGCTACACGATCGTCGATCTGAATAAGCAGATCGTCGACCCACTTCAGAGTTCAAATAACTCTGAGATCGTCGATCATCAATCGAAGATCGTCGAGCGCCATTCGACTATCATCGAGCACAATTCTACTTAACCATTTTAATTTCAATTCAATCTTAACTAATCAAACCTAAAGGTAGTCTAACCTTTAGTCTAACCATTGACCATAGATAATTCTTGGGTCAATTAAGCCTAATTGAGATGACATGGCCAAATCAAAACTAGGGAACCAACAATCTCTCCCTATTTGGGTGATGTCACTCAAACAAAAACAAATCTAACACAAGCAGATAAGAATAAACAACAGCAGACAAATTTGAATAAATTAGGTAGTCAAAACAAACATCACAGACATTTATCAATAGAGTCTGAAGGAGGAATAGAAGTAGCAGGAGAGAAAGTGATTTTTCTTCTAGGATCACATGCATCCATCATTGATAACTTCAAGTCCTGCTCTCCAATAATCATTAGTTCTCAAGCTTTAGGCAGAACAGCTTGAGGATATTTTTCCATATACTTTGAAGCATCAAAAACATCTGAACTGACTTGGAACCTGTCTAATTCTTTCTTTTTGTATGTTGACATAGTAGAAAATCCTGTGATATCTTTACCTTCAGCTTTAGCTTTCTTGATTTGAGCAGTTCCCACCAATTCTAGATGTCTAGCCATTTTGATGTTAGGATCAAGCTCTTGACTTTCATAAGTGTTTTCAACATCTGGATTCAATGGATTTACAACCTTAAATTTTACTGATTGAGTTAGAAAACTCTCAGTTTGCTCTTAAGATGGCCTGACATTTGAATCTTTTGGCTCTTGAATCATAAGACTAGATGGAGGAGCATAATCAACATATTACTTGCTTGATTTGTCAGAGTATATTACTCTTTTTCTTTTGACATCTACTAGTTTGGCCTGAGCAGGTTTTTCCTTTGAAGGTGAAAATTTTGATATGGGAGGAGAGCTAGGAGCTGGAGGAGGAGAGAAGGTTGGTTGTTGATATAAAACTTCCTTTACTTTCTCTCTTTGACTGTCTGAATGCCTAGTCTTCCTCTGATCATGAGACCTGCTGGGAGGAGGCTGCCTGCCCTTCCTTTGATAGATGTATGGTTTATTTGGTCTGGAGAAAGGAGCAGAAGATCTGGGAGCAACATTTCCTGAAGAACCAGCAGAGGGAGGAGGAGGAGGAGGACCTCTCTGAATCCCCTTGGGAGGAGGAGAGTTCTTCCTGCTCTTCTTCCTTGCTTTCTGAGCATTTTCTGAAAACACATCCAAGCCTCAAAAATTTTAGATTTAGGATCAATTCCTTTCAGAATATAGTAGGGAATATCATGATCTTGGATAGGAGGAGCTGGAGCTATGGCCTTCCTTTTCTTTTGAGCAGTCCTTTTATTTTTCTTATTACCTTTTGAATCATCAGAATCCTCATCCTCATCCTCAGAATGTGAGGACTTAGGTTTTACATACAGATCATCAATATCTTTTAGCATAACTTCCTCTTGTTCTTTAGCTTTCAGAAGAGCCTTTTCTCTTTCTTCTTCTAATATATCTTGAGCCAAGAGAGAATCCAAATTTGGACCTGAGGAGTCATCCCAAAGAGTAAAGAGCACAGAAGATACAACAGATTCAACTTCTAGAACAGCAACTGACACATCTTTATCTGAAGATTCTACTGAATTTCACTTAGCTTCTAAGAAGGAGGTAATAAGCCCTTCTAGATATCTGGCAACTACAGGAGTGGAAATCTCCTCAAGACAAAATTTGAAGGCCTTGCTGCTTCAGCTATTTCTTCAGAAATAATAAAACTGTCCAAAATCTGAAGGCTCATTAGTCTCTGATAGCACACAATGGCCTGAAGGGGATCAAAAGAACAAGGGGAGGACTAACAGATATAATGGCCCCCAAGTGATAAGAGAGAGGACTCATCATCTGAATCAAGAAATGCATCCAGTTCATTTTGAACTATTCGAGCATCTATATCCATAATCCTCTGTACATAATCTGGAAATACTTCATCTGGAATTGCATCTGAACATGTTTCTAGCTCCACTGCTGCTAGAGATTGAATAGCCTTACGAGCCCAAACAGAGCCTGAATCATCATCATTGAGCATCTCCCCCTACCTAGTTTCAGTGGGAACTAAACCCAGGCCCCTAGATGAAGAAAGGGCTAAGAGGGCAGTGATGGAAGCAGCAAGAGATGAGATGGAGATAGCAAGGGGGGAAATGGCTTCAGCTATCATTGTTTTGATGGATGGAGTAATGAGGTCTAGGATATTTGCAATGAATTCTGGTGTAATTTGAAATAATGGAGGAATGATAGAAGGGGAATTATCAGAATTGATGGTCTTCTGAACTAGGGCTTCATCAATTGGGGAATTATGATGAGATGGATGATAATTTGTGGGTAATTGATGATTTGAAGTAGCTGGGGAGTGATGAGGAGATGGAGTAAGCAGATTGAACATGGAATCTATGTTGAAGTTTGGTATCTCAGCTAGATGAGCTGGATTTGGAGAAGCAGATTGTGATGGATGGTTTATAGGAGAAGAATGAGTTTCAATGGAGGTGGATGCCATGGAGGATGAAGCAGGAATTTCTTTACTAGGGTGGGAAGTGGCTTCAGGAGTCCTTGTGCCCTCAGATGTTGTAGGGGCAGACCCATCCTTTCATGGTTTCTGAATGGTCCTTTTCCACTTAACAAACAGAGAAGGATCAATTCTCTTGCTAGCATTTATTGTTGTAGGAGCAGAGCCTAACAGCTGGGAAGCTTTCTTTGATAGAAAGAACCCAATCAGCCTACCTTGAGTCACCTCTTTCTTGTTGTTCTTTTTCCTGAGCAATTCAAATATCAATCCAGCCAAGTTGATTGTTTTCTTATTCAATATCGCTGACATCAAGGCAAATTGTTGCATGTTGATGTTGTCATGGGCTGAATGCTTTCCAAGCAAAACTTTTCCAACCAGGTCAGCCAAGAACTTAAAACAAACAGATAGATTTACCTTCAAGAGCTTAGATGGAATGCCCTCTGCATGTTCTATCACTAACATCATCCTACCATACTCAGCAGTATCTTGCTCATACTCATCAGATCCATTCTTTAACTCAAAGATTTCAGTCAGAGTTTCGGGAGTAAGAATTACATCCACACCATTGATTGTTCCTGTCATCGCTTTGTCATCTGAAGAAGATGTATAAACCCATTCCTTTATTTCTGATAGGTGGAGTTTTATTTTTGTAGACATGAGTTTCTTAAGACCTTGATCATTACATAACTGCAGCATCTCTCGGAAAACTTGTTCGCAGTCGCTGAAGGAATCGAAATCAATACTGAAACTGGCATCGAACTTCATCACAGATAGGGTTGCAGAGGAAATCGCCATGGAATCGACGAGAAGAATCGCAAGAAGAGAGAGGGAGAAAGCATGGAACGAGAGCTCGAAACAGTCTTGGAGGCAGAATACGAAAAGGCGAGCTCCGTCGACGATCTTCAGACCTAAATAGACGATCGTTTAGAAATAAACTAGAATCGTCGATTTCTGAATGAAGATCAAGAGAATCGGTCGTCGAGCGTCGATCGACGATCGATTTCCGAAGCAGAGTCGTCGATCATTGATCGACAATTTCTGCCTCTAAAAGGAAAGAGCTATCGTAGACCAAGGGTCGACTATTTCGCTCAACCTATTCGACTATCTTCGAACACCGTTCGACGATTTCAGAACAGATTTCAACTTAGCTGATTTTTACACTTAGTCTGATCCATTCATCATGCCTAGTTTATTCAAAAAGAATAGATGTTTCTGTTCATCTAAAGGCTTTGTAAATATATCACTTCTCTGAAGATCTGTGGGTATAAACTCGAGATTTATTTTATTCTTGTCAACAAAGTCTCTAAGAAAATGGTGTCTAATGTCAATGTGTTTAGTTCTAAAATGGTGCACAGGATTTTGTGCTATGGAAATATCACTGGTACTGTCACACATAATTTTGGTGTTTTTGTGTGTGTACCCATAATCCAAGAGTTGATTTTCAATCCACAGTATCTGTGTACAGCAACAAACAGCTGCTATATATTCATCCTTTATAGTTGAAGTTGAAACAGAAGCCTGCTTCTTGCAAAACCAAGAGACTAATCTCTCACCTAGGAACTGACAAGTCCCTGAGGTGCTCTTCCTGTCAACTCTACAGCCAGCATAGTCAGCATCTGAGTATCCAATCAACTCAAATTCTGATTCAGATGGGTACCAAAGTCCTAAATTTGAGCATCCCTTCAAGTATCTTAATGTACAACCTCGGGCTCGCGCAAGGAGGACTCGAAAAAGAGGGGACTACAAAGACCCGAGGAGAAGAAAAGGCGCTAGGCGAGACGGGACCAAGAGAGGATCCATTCGCGCTAGGCGAGACGGACCCAAGAGAGGATCCCTTCACGCTAGGCGAGATGGGCCCAAGAGAGGATCCATTCGCGCTAGGCGAGACAGACCCAAGAGAGGATGCCTTTGCGCTAGGAGAGTCGGACCCAAGGGAGGATCCATTTGCGCTAGGAGAGACGGACCTAAGTGGTGCTCTTGCCCGCGGGGCGGCGCTCTCGCTAAGCACCGGTTCGGCAGGATGTGGGAGGACCGGTTCAGTTAATGGGCAAAGACAGGTTAAGGTGGAAAACGGTTCCTTTTTTCCAGCTTCAGAGGTTTTTACTCCTTTACCCCTCGTGGTCTGCCTATAGCCCTTCAAAACATCGGAGTTTTGTTGTTGGCAGACCCGACCCGGGGTATTCTGGTAATTTCATGAGTTGTTCGATTTGGTTATTTGCATTTCAAATCTTGAGGCCTATAAATAGACTGGTAAGGTGTCTGAGAGAAAGGACTAGGAACCCCTTTTTTTCTCTCTCCTTCAGGCACCTAGCTCAGCACTGGCTAGGGAGGCGGAGAATCACAAGTTCTTCCGGGTGAGAGGTGGGACCTCCGCGCTGAAGCCCTCTGTCTGTTTTTCCAGGAATCCTATTGGGAGCGTGGTCTAGAGAGATTAGGTGTAGGCTGCAACCTTAGATCCGAGCTTTAGGAGGAGCTGACTTTGTTGGTTCCAACATTTTTGGTGCGGTGAGCGTGGATCGCAGCCTACACAGAAGAACTTTGGATCACCTCATGGCACGAGATTTGGGAGGAGAAGACGAGGTTGGGTCCCAGAACCCGGAGGGATACATTTGGAGAAAGGAGTTCATGGCGTCCATTGGAGGTATCATGGACATGCTACAGCAGATCTCGCAGCGATGTGATTGCGTGACCCCCCCCCCCTCCCTCAAGCGTCGGGCCTCTCGCCTAAGGAGGGATTCGTCTCGGCAAGGGTAGGAGAGGACGCGCCAGGGGGGCGGCCTGGGAAAGAGAAAGTTGTGGAAGGAAGTGGGCGAGATCTGGCAGGAAGGGAGCTGTTCCTAAGCCCGGCAAGTGCCGTCTCGCCAGGGGACGTCGTCGCGCGAGTAGAGGTGGCGAGACCCCTGGTGAGAGGATCGCGTTTTTGTGAATTGATTCTTTCGGCTCCCATCCCGGAGGGATTCCGTGAGCCTAAGATGACCTATGTGGGAAAGGACGACCCTCTCTAACATCTGCAGTGGTTTGAGGATGCGGTCTCCATCAGACAAATGACAGACGCGTTCAAGTGCTGCCTTTTTTCCATCAAGTTAAAGGACAAAGCTAGGGACTGGTTCCATCAACTCCCGGCGGGGTCGATCTATGTTTTCGAGGACTTGAGTAGGAGTTTCCAATTGCGCTTTTCGACCTCTAAAAAGAGGAAGAAAAACCCGGAGTCCATTTTCTTGATCAAGTAGAAGGCCAAGGATTCCTTGGCCCAGTACGTGGATCGTTTCCAAGAAGAAATTCTAGACATTCAGGAGGTGTCGGGATTCGCTCTGCAGATGGCCTTTACGGTGGGACTAAAGGAAGGCATCTTCAAGATGAGCCTGACTAGGAAGGCGCTGTTATTCTTCGAAGGGTTTATCGAAAAGGCAGCAAAGGAGATAGCGACGGAGGCGGCAAACCCGACGTTTGCTAAAAAATTGGCGAGGTTGACAGAAGTGGAGTCAAGAGAAGCAGGAGGAGCGAGGTAGCAGGAAGGAAAGAGGAGGGAGGAGCCAAGGGGGCCGGCGCATCAGGATTTGGGTTGGAGGCAACCGGGGGGCCTTGTTCAAGGGCAAGGAAGAGGTTTTCCTCCGGGAGGAAGGAACTACTATAAGGGAGAACCAGGAAGGTTACATCAACTGGGATGGGGACATGGTCCAAGACCATTCCCACCCCAACCTCAGTAAGCTATGTCCATTGGCCGGGGGCAAGGAAGAGGAAGAGAGCGAGGAAGAGCAGGAGCAAGAGCAGGGAGAAGGAGGAATCCCCTAGAAGGGAGGCAGGAGGGAGGGGTAGTCATGCCATTCTGCAACTTCCATGAGGAGGAAGCCCACCCGACGGCTACCTGCCCAGAATTTCTAGAATTAAAGGGGAGGAGAGGAGCGGGTGAGCAGCAGCTACCCGTACGGATAGTAGAGATGACTGGAACGGGGGATGAGGATCGGTGTGTGGACCAATCGGACGAGGGGTATCGAGGCGGGAGGAACCATGACAGAACTCTTCAGGCCTTCCATAGAAGAGGGGGAATTGATGGAAGTTGACCAGCAGGGGTCCTGGATGGACCCATTTATCGCCTTCTTGACGACCGAAAAATTACCAGGGGAGACCATGAGAAAAAGTAGGTCATATACAAATCGGCATATTACCTGGTGAAAGAGGGAACCTTATACCGTAAGACGCTGTCAGGCCTGCTGGCTCAGTGTGTGTCTGAAAAGGAGGTCGCAAGAGTGCTGGAGGAGATTCACTCGGGGGAGTGTGGCAGCCATTCCGGAAGTTGGACCTTGGAAAGCAGGGTGCTGAGGCAGGGCTACTTCCGGCCCACTCTTAGGAAGGATGCGGAGGAATTCGCAAGAAGATGCAGAAAATGTCAAGAATTTGCTCCTCTTCAACTCCTCCCGGCCCAAAGATTGCGCACGATTATGGCTCCATTGCCCTTCGCCATATGGGGCTAGATCTGGTAGGCCCGTTCCCCCAAGCCAGTGGCTAGAGGAGGTTCTTGCTGGTCATGGTGGACTATTTTTCAAAGGGGCTGGAGGTGAAAGCGTTGGCAAAGGTGACGTCTCAGGTAGTCAAAAGCTTCGTATGGGGGGATATCATCTGAAGGCATGGGCTCCCTTTGTCCATTGTCACGAATAATGGACCACAGTTCGCCAGTAGAGAATTCGTGGACTTCTGTGTCCGGCTAGGTATAGACCTTTGGTTCGCCTCGGTGCATCACCCTCGAAGCAATGGGCATGTGGAAGCCGCAAACAAGGTCATCGTGAATCTCTTGAAGAAGAAGGTAGAAAACCTAAGGGGGAGTTGGGTGGAGCAGCTCCCATCCGTCCTCTGGGCCTTGAGGACTACGCCGAGTACCGCCATGGGAAAGACACCATTCAAACTTTCCCATTGCTCAGAGGCCGTCATACCAGTTGAATTCGAGGTTGAGTCACCTAGGGTGGCAGCAGCGAGAAAGGGAAATGAAGAATGGGAGGAAGAAAACGGGAAGGAGCAAAGGCTCTCTTGACTTGGTGGAGGAACTTAGAGAGCTAGCGTCCATCCGGCAGGAGGAGGTCAAGCGCGGGATGTCAAGATATTTTGACAAGCACGTTTGAGTAAAGCAGTTCGAGAAGGGAGAGTTGGTCCTCAAGAAAGTGGATGCGGCAGGTAGAGGGGCCTCCATGGGGAAGCTCAACCCCAACTTGGAAGGCCCTTTTATAATAAAGGAGGTCTTAAAGTCAGGAGGGTACCACCTCCAGGATGTGGACGGGGTATCCCTCGATCGCGCCCGAAGCGGCGATGATCTAAAGCGATTTTACCCTTGATGCTATCTTTTTAATGTCTATGGTTTGTTTCTTCCGATGGAATATTTTCGTTTTTTTTTAATAACTGTAAACTTGGCGCAATTTTTAAATACAATACAAGTTCAGATATCCGTTTTGCGTGACAAGATTGCTTTGGTTTTGGAAAGGAGACCCCGAGCAGACCCGCTGACCAGGCTCTCATCAAGCTGGCATGGCTGTAGGCTCACTCGGTGGTTGGAGGTTTTTTGTAGATGAGACCCCAAGCAGACCCGCTGACCAGGCTCTCATCAAGCTGCCAGGGCGGTAGGCTCACTCGGTGGTTGGAAGTTGTTTGTAGAGGAGACCCCGAGAATACCCGCTGACCAGGCTCTCATCAAGCTGGCAGGGTTGTAGGCTCACTCGGTGGTTGGAGGTTGTTTGGAGAGGAGACCCCGAGCAGACCCGCTGACCAGGCTCTCATCAAGCTGGCAGGGCTGTAGGCTCACTCGGTGGTTGGAAGTTGTTTGGAGATGAGACCCCGAGCAGACCCGCTGACCAGGCTCTCATCAAGCTGGCAGGGCTTTAGGGTCACTCAATGGTTGGAGGTTGTTTGGAGAGGAGACCCCGAGCAGACCCGCTGACCAGGCTCTCATCAAGCTGGCAGGGTTGTAGGCTCACTCGGTGGTTGGAGGTTGTTTGGAGAGGAGAACCCAAGCAGACCCACTGACCAGGCTCTCATCAAGCTGGCAGGGTTGTAGGCTCACTCGGTGGTTTGAGGTTGTTTGGAGAGGATACCCCGAGCAGACCCGCTTACCAGGCTCTCATCAAGTTGGTAGGGCTGTAAGCTCACTCGGTGGTTGGATTTTTTTTTGGAGAGGAAACCCCGAGCAGACCCGATGACCAGGCTCTCATCAAGCTGGCAGGGCTGTAGGCTCACTCGGTGGTTTGAGGTTGTTTGGAGAGGAGACCCCGAGCAGACCCGCTGACCAGGCTCTCATCAATCTGGCAGGGTTGTGGGCTCACTCGGTGGTTGGAGATTATTTGGAGAAGAGACTCCGAGCAGACCCGCTGACAAGGCTCTCATCAAGCTGTCAAGGCTGTAGGCTAACTCGTTGCTTGGAGGTTGTTTGGAGAGGATACCCCGAGCAGACCCGCTTACCAGGCTCTCATCAAGCTAGCAGGGCTGTAGGCTCACTCGGTGGTTGGAAGTTATTTGGAGAGGAGACCCCGAGAAGACCCACTGACCAGGCTCTCATCAAGCTGGCAGGGCTGTAGGCTCACACGGTGGTTGGAGGTTGTTTGGAGAGGAGACCCCGAGCAGACCCGCTGACCAGGCTCTCATCAATCTGGCAGGGTTGTAGGCTCACTCGGTGGTTTGAATTTATTTGGAGAGGAGACCCCGAGCAGACCCGCTAACCAGGCTCTCATCAAGCTGGCAGGGCTGTAGGCTCACTCGGTGGTTGGAGGTTGTTTGGAGAGGAGACCCCGAGCAGACCCGCTAACCAGGCTCTCATCAAGCTGGCAGGGTTGTAGGCTCACTCGGTGGTCGGAGGTTGTTTGGAAAGAAGACCCCGAGCAGACCCGCTGACCAGGCTCTCATCAAGTTGGTAGGGCTGTGGGCTCACTCAGTGGTTGGAGATTGTTTGGAGAGGAGACCGCGAGCAGACCCACTGACAAGGCTCTCATCAAGCTGGCAGGGCTGTAGACTCACTCGGTGGTTGGAGGTTGTTTGGAGAGGAGACCCCGAGAAGACCCGCTGAACAGGCTCTTATCAAGATGACAGGGCTGTATGCTCACTCGGTGGTTGGAAGTTGTTTGGAGAGGAGACCCCGAGCAGACCCGCTGACCAAGCTCTCATCAAGTAGGCAGGGCTGTAGGCTTACTCTGTAGTTGGAGGTTGTTTGGAGAGGAGACCCCGAGCAAAACCGCTGGCCAGGCTCTCATCAAGCTGACACGGTTGTAGGCTCACTCAGTGGTTGGAGGTTGTTTGGAGAGGAAAAAAAGTATATTGGAAAAACAAAAGATAGCCGAAACGTCTCACATACAAAGAAACAAGACCAAGAAATAAGATCTAACTTGTCCGGAAAAGCCCCCTTTTACATAAATAATAGGATGTCTTAATACAAAAATGTTTTAATACAAAAGTGTATATACAAAAGAAAGGGGAAAGGCAATCCTAGGCTTTCCTCCAGATGTCTTCTACTCTCCCGCGCTTGATGACGATTCGTCTCCCTCCTCGCCGTAAATCTCCGGTACGAGGTCGCGAGCGGTGACATTCTCGCAGCCCTCCGTTATGACCCCCATTTCTTTCATCATCTTCATAATCAGCTCAGCTGTTCTAATGTTGGCGTATTTTCAGAGTTCCTCGACCTCCTCATGTGAATAATGGGGAGGAGAAGGTTGGGGAATCGTCTCGCGTGAAGGTGAGAGGGCAGCAGTCTGAACCCGGGTGACTTGGGATTCCAGGCCCTTAACCTCTGCCTCCAAGGTTGCTATGCGCGAGTGCATCCTATCGGCCGTCTCGGCATCCTGCAAGAGGTCCATTCGTTAGATGAGATTGGGGAGACGAAAAACATAAGCTAAGGGTGGGAAGAACTCACCACATCGCCCCGAGCCTTGGCGAGAAGGTTATCCGCCACGCCCAACCTCTTTTCAAGATCACCAGACTTCTCGCGCTCCACCGCCAGCTTATCCTCAGTTTCCTTCCAGCTTTGATTATTGTAAATCAGGCGGTACGAGGGTCGGTGCGAGAGCTCCAGGGAGCGCAGTTGCGAGTGAGAAGCCCTCAGGATTAAGTCTCGATAAGTTGGCTCGCCAGCGGGATCTGGCTCTGAACCACTATATAGGCCAAACCATAGGGAGAAGGCATTGCCAGTAGGCTTGTCCTGCTCCGTCTAGGGAGGAAGGAGGGTCAAGATGGAGACGCAATTCGCCCCCTTATCCCATATTAGAGTAGGGTCGTTGGCAGCATCCAAGATCACCGGACCCATGTTGAAATTTTGATGGGCATAAGGGTCAGGGCGAATGGAAGAGCCCACCTCGCGAGAGGGGGATTTAGATGATTGAGGGAGGGTGTCAGTGGGCCTTGCAGACCGACTCGTCTGGCTAGTACCCGAGATGGCACACTGATAAGGAAACCGAGGAGGTGACCCGGGAGACTGAGACCCCAGGGAAATAGGCGTCAGGGATTCCGGCACCTCCACTGGCTTCATGGACACTTGTTTTGCTTTTCCGGTAGGAAGGGACGCCGCCTTCTGGATCTTTGACTTCTTGGCGGGGCTCAGGCGAGGCGGGGCGGAGCCTTCGGCAGACCTCTTCTTGAGGGATGGGGTCAAGGTTTCCTTCGCCGCTTCAGCCGCCATGGTGGCGAGGGCAACATCCTTGGATGGCTTGATGCTGCTTTTGTAGGGTGGGCGAACAGGAACATTCCTCTCTCCTATAATAGGCGAGACGAGACATTACAAATAAGTAAAAGTGAAGACGAAAACGAAGGGGGCGAGAGCTTACCTTCGCCGGGGAGTACAGGAAGAAGGGAGTCGAGGCCACATCTCAAGAATTGGACCTCGAAGTTCTTACCGATGAAGAAGTCATAGAGGAGTTTGTCTGTACCCCCAACTTGGGGAGTCGCAAAGAATGTTTCAGCAGGCAACACGGGCTCCAGCGGGATACCTCCGAAATTGTCGCGAATGAAGGCAAAGCGGGTAAGCCAATGATGGTTTTTGTTGGGCGTCTCGCAAACCATGAGACCTTGCCCCGTAAAGTAAGACACCCTGTCGTGATTCGCATGGTAGATAAATAGCTTGCGGAAGACTGTCAAGCAAAACTCGATAAGCTCCCGGTGCATGTAGCTGGCAAAGGCGACAAGCACCGAGATGGCGTTAGGGTTAAGTTGCGCAGGGACTACTCCAAAATATTTTAGGACCTATTTTACCTCGGTCCAGAGGGGCAGTCTTAACCCCGCCTCGAAGTGCAAGACGGGGAAGGAGAGTTCTCCATGGTAGAAGGTGTTGATCGACTCGCCCACTTTAGGAGGCCGTGAATCGAACCCCTCGGGCAAGAAATCGCGGGTGAAGGCGCTGTACTCTTCCTCAGAGATGCGGCCGGGAGGAAAATTATGATCAGCAAATCGCCTCCCGCACTGGCTGCGCCCTTCCCCCTCTTCAACTTTATTCTTCCCCATCTCCAACCAAGAAGGCAAAAGAAAGAGGCGAGAGGAGTAGGCGAGACATAATAAAGGCGAGAGCAGCACGCGAGGTCAGGAAGAAAGAAGGGTAAGTGTTAGGGCACTGAAACATAAAAGAAGTTAAAGCGTGACCCTGACCTGGGGTAGGGGGTGTATTTATAGAAGGTAGGTTGAATATGAACGGGTGGGAAAAATCATGTAGAGGAAGGGGAAGAGGCGACCGAACTTTTTCTTCTCTCTCTGGACCTTGATTGGCATAGCCCAACATAAGCTCCCAGACGGGAGGCAATGCGAGACAAAAAAGGAAAAAACAGATTATCGGATTATCAGATAAAGCCCTGTTAACCAAATATGTGACACTAATAAGATCCCTGTACCCTAATAGATTAAGGCGAAGGAAACAGAGCAGATAAATCATTGAAATAGGAAATTATCAAAACAGAATTATTAAAATATTCACTCCCGCGCGAGGCGGGCGGCACGTTCGCAGGGTGCAGAAGTTTTAGCGAGAGCACCTCTTAAGTTATTATTACAGAGCCTGCAATAAAAAGGAAGCGAGACGTGAGACTAAATGGGAATTCGTGAATTCTTATGCCATCTCCAGCGTCCGCCGCCGCAATATCTCGCGCAAGGAGGCCGGTTGGGGAGATGAAAGGCACGAGCCGCGTCTACTCCACGGCGCGCGAGACGGAGCTTCTAGTCGACCACGCTCAGGATCGCCTGGGGATCTGTCTCATCTATCTCAATGTCCGCATCAATTTCGGAAGTCAGGCGAGCACACTCCACCTCCATCCAGTCGATCCGCCGATCGGCCGCGTGCTTATCTTTCTCTAACTCATGGATCATGAGTGTTTTCTTCCGGAACATCTCGGCCACTCTATGCTTCATCTCTAGCGGATCTATGGGATCACCCAGATAGTCATCGATCTCGCCTATAGGAGGAAGAGGAGAGAAGCCTACCTGTCTTGAGCGCTCCTTAGCAGGAGAATCCTCAGCAGGTGAGTCCACCCATACATCTACAAAGCAAGGAACATGATAAAGAAGGGCCTTCAAGGGAATGTTGACAGCGAGCGGGGGGGGGGGGTGGAGGTCCAAGGCAGTGGGGCCCTTACCAGAGTGGCGAGAGGTCCCGACGATATTTGAAGGGTCGCCCTGCTTCGCTTGAGGAGTAGAAGGAGGGGTGGACGGTAGAGGCGAGACAGAGTCTGGACGGTGGTCTGCGAGACGAATTCGGGCGCTACCAGGATGATAAAGAGGCACAGAGGTTCTCTGAAAGTAAATAAAAAAGAGCGCAATGAGGAGATGATAAAGAAGAAGAAAGGTAAGCGAGAGTTTCACCTCCTTTTCTCTGGGAGAGGAAGAAGTAGGAGGGATGCGCTTCTCCGGAGGGTCGGGAGAAGGCTCGTCCAAAAAGAGAGAAAGGTCATTCTTCCTCGCCTTCTTCGGTTTAGAGGAAGAAGGCGGTAGGGAGGAGGATGTAACATCCCAATGTTACTTCTAGACCCCTTAACTTAGATTGGGTTAGGCATGGGGTGGGTGTTAGGGTTATAAGCTAGGTTTGACCCTAGGTAGTGGATTGTAGCCATGTGGGGCCCACCATGGGGCCAAAGTCAAATTAGGTCAAACTAGCCTAAACAGGAACCCTAGCCACACCATGACCCCACCATGATGCCCTAACCCTAAATACAATCTAAGTGGACCCTAAGGTAGGCCATGGGGTCAACCAGTTGACCCATGATGGGTCAAGTCAACACCTTTGACCTAAATAGTGAAAATGGTGCCCTAGCCCAATTCACTGGGGTGGGTCCACCCAAATCAACCCAAATTCATCATGTGGGCCTAAAGTGACCTTATAAACCCTAGGGGAGAGAAAAATAGGGTCTTGCAATAGTACTTTTGGGAGAACACTTAGGAGAGAGAAGATGCTAAGAAATGGGTTTGGACCATTTGGGCTCATCCCACCAACCCATGATGGGTTGGCTGACCATGCATGGGTACTAGGAGGTGTAGAACCCCCACCATGCAGCCTTGGGTCAAGCCTAAACCCAACCCAAGCCCAATATAGCCTATTCCACTTGTAGAACCAATTCCTCTCTCTCCACTCACCTAACTCAGCCCTAGCCTTGGCAACCCGACCCATTAAGGCTTAGTCAACCCACTTGGACCAGTGGGGCCCACTCCCAAGCAACCTAGCCGGCCAAACCCTCCAACCCGAGCCCCTCCTTGGTGAATCCTCCCCCTACCTTGGTGAAATCGCCCTCCCCCTCTTAACTCAGCCCCCAAACCTATCCACACCTTTCATTCCACTCACTCCTACCCCAGAGACAGAGAGAGAAGGCCAGAGACCACCAGCTGCCATGGCTAATAGAGGAGATCGCCGGAGAGTGCATGCAATGGAGAGCCGCCGCCACCCTCAGCCACAGCCGCCATTAAGGGTCTGTATCCCTTCCCCTCTTACTGTACTAGTTTCCTACATCAACTAGGTTAGAGGTCGAGCTCAAACGAGCTCGACAGTAGGCCTCTAAAGCTTGGAAAAAGATTCAAAAATGGCAGTTTCATGACTTTTCGGCTTGGTTGCGCCGCCGCCGTCCGCCGCTCTCCGCCGCCCAGCCGCCGGCCAGCTCAAGCCCCGACCACCGTGAGGCCGGGGGAGTACTTGGCCGGAGGCCCCGCCGCCGGCGATAGCCAGAAACGGCCCCGCAAACCCGCCTGTGTCGGGTTGGCCTGCATGCAGTGCATGAGGAAGATGATACAGCCGCCGTTAGATTCCTTTAAGATTCGTGCAACATTTGTTAGTAAATCTCTATATTAATATCAAATAAATAGTACACTATTCTGTCACACTTTTACTGTGACTTTGCATGTTGCTTATGAGGTACTTAGAGGCCCCACCTTAGGATGGACCCTGAATGAAACATTTAGGTAGATGCGTTAAATTTAAAATGCCATAGAAATCATAGGTTTTGTACCAGTAGGCTGCCCTGTAGGGCTGTTTTGCTAGGACTGCCCCCTAACTAGGGCAGAAACTAAAACTGATGCCCTGCACAAACCCTAAGTCCAAATGGACGGAGATTTTGGGCATATAGCTTATTTAGTCAAATCTAGGTTCTCCCCAAAAATCAGAATTTTTGGGGAACATTTTGCTATAGTTTTTACAAAAATACCCAAAAGTAAATAAATGTGATTTTTGGAGTTCTCCAACTCCAAATGACCCCAAATTTTGGTGGCACCCTCTCATGGGTATATTAGAACCATGTTTAAAATTTGGGCTAAATGAACTCACTGCATGATGAGGAATCTCACTTGCAAGTTTGTAAAAATAGGCTTAGGCTTGGGCTGCAAATAGTAATTTGGCAGAATTTTAAATGGCTGCCCAAGCCAAACCAGAAGCCCCCTTGACCTGAGATTTTGGTCAGAGGTATAATTAGGGCACATTTAGGCCCTGCCCAAAAATGGGCATGATTGGAAAATAAAATATGAGGAAATTACAAAAATACCCCTAGGGCTTAACTAAGTGATTCTTGGAGTTAGCTAACTCCAAATGGCCCCAAATTTTGGTGGCTCATCCTTAGGGGCATCATTGGTTCCTGGTAGAAATTTCAGAGCAATTAGACCACTGCATGATGGGTTAATCCATGTACATGTGTTGGCTAATTTAGGCCTTGGTGTGCAATTAGCAAGAAATTGTATATTGTGTATTTTGCCTAGCTGAGGCACCCAAAAACCCTGCAATAAATTCCAGTGATTCATTAGGGCATGTTTCACCCCTAGAATTATTTTTGGGACTTTTGGAATCAAAAATACCACTTATTGGAATTTTTCAAATTATAGGCCTTTTTGGAAAAAAATGGTAAAAATAGAATTTGGCTATAGAAAACTTTCAAATTCAGCCAAGTCAAAGTATGGTGTCTTATTTGACTTAGGAAAATTTTAGACCTCTATTTGGAAATTATTGGAACAAAAACCTTGAAATTACTATTTTACCCCTTTTGTATTTATTTATGAATTGGTGGAATTACATGTGGGGAAATTGTAAAAACATTTCTATAGATGTATAATAGCAATATTAGTGTTGCATATTTATTTCAGAATTTTTGTACACTGATAATTATTAAGGTAGGAAAATGGCATTTTGGTAAATAATTAGGAATGAATTTTGGTAGACCATTACACTGTGGAAATAAATGAAACTCTGGCATTAGTCATAAAATAGTAATATGAATGCTTAGTAATTTTCCTGGAATTTTGGTGAATATAATTCTTGTACTTTATTTGGAAAATGGCACTTGTCTAGGAATTTTATTAATTATGGGATAAATAGATATAAAAAAAAGGAAAATTATGAAATCTTGTAGACAGTAATATTTTACTCATATGCAACTCAGGAAAATTCCCATAAGTCAGAAGATTTTAATTGATGATACTTCATGTGTAAAATGACCTAGGGAATAATTCTAAAAGATTTAATTAAAGGCCTTAATGACCTAGGAAAATTATGAAAATCAACACACTCATTTTATTAGTCCATACCACCCTAGGATAAATACTTGGGGTCCGTTGGATCAAGAATTTATAAGTTCGATTTCAGGGTGGCAATAGGTCATGGGGTGCGCTTAGTAAAGAAGGCTGGACTACAGGCCACCAGGGGATGAATCAACAACTGAGTTAGGGTTTAAGTTCGGAAGTATAACCCTGGGTGGCAGATGCATTCTAGAGACGAGAGTAATAGTGTAACATTAGTCATGCCTAGGTAGAGTTGACGGAAGACCGTCACTCCTTAACCCATACCTTAAATCACTAGGTCACTCTATGTAACAGGAGAGAGAAAAGGGAGTTCGGGGTAGGCAACAACTAAACTAAACATCCTTGAGAAAGGGAGCTTTGGGATTCAGCCCATCGTAGCTCCTAGTGCCCCTGAGAGCCCTTCACCGGGAATCCCTTGGGCAGTCCTGGGATTAACCTTAAGATTCTGAGTATGATAAACTGTAGACAAGAGTAGTCTATTAGGTTAGGTGAACTAGACATGTGCTCACTCGTGCCGGGTTGGAGGGACTTGGAGTCTTGGACTACTTGCTCACCCGTGCAGAGTTGGAGAAAGGGATTGGTTTATATACACTCACCCAGGCAGGGTTGGAGTTTTTGTAGCACATACTCACCCGTGACGGGTTGGAGAGATTTTGGGACTGGATAGTCCTTGGAGCTGGAGGCTCGATATATATATAATACTTGCATGTGCATATACTAGTGGCGGGCCATGCGGTACTGGCCGGTCGTCACACCGACGGCAGTATGATGGACCAGGCGGGTGCGAGGGTTAGAAGGACCAGTAGGTTGTTTTCACTGGAGTCTGGAGGACTTTTCCTAATAACGCGCACCCGGCCCAACAAGACTGACAGGTAGTCAGCAAAGTGGTACGCAGAGACTCTAGAGTGCACTGGCGGTGTACAGAGGCGTACAAGAGAGGTCTAGGCCTGGTAGTGTGTATACCCGCCTAGAAGGCGGAGACGCCCGCTCCGCTGCTGCCGTAGCCACAACGGTGGTACCTGAGAGTGATGCTAGCTCTCGAAAAGTGGGAACTAAAGGTCTGTGATCACGGAGTCGTGTGTGTGTGTGTTGCACTGCATGTTCATATCATACCCACCATATAGTTGCATAACATTAACCTTCATAACAACTTGAGTCAGCTAATGTATAAGTGGTATGGAACGCTTATACATTAGGACCTGCTATACGATCCCTTAGCCTATAAGCCTGAGTGGGCATGTGTAACACCCCTATCCGTCGCATAGCATATAACAGTAGGTCCGGCCGGGGCCCGACGCCATATACTACGGACAGACCGGTTGGTTACGCGTTGAAACCATACAACCAATCAGAGCGTCCTACACAACACCTAGCGGAAGCAATTTTATTAAGTTGCAAAAAGATAAGAACCCTACCACAGAGCATGAATGTCCACTACAACCCAGGAATGAGTACATACACAAAAGAGTTCACGGCCTTAAGGCCTTACAAAAGTGTTCGCTTAACAAGATAGCGTCTTTCATACATCGGCACGCAGGCCGGCCATACATGAATATGAAAAAGCTAATAAATAAGCCTTCGAGGGCTGGCGCTGCAACTTGGGCTTTAGCCCGCTATTTGCCGCTTGGCTCCGCAACAGCACCTGCAGGAACAACCCACCCAAGAGGTGGCAATACAAAAGGGCAACGGTCAGCAAAGCTGACCAAATTATAACGACCCCGTCCCGTTTCTCGGGACGGCGGTGCTCCTTCCCTGCATATAAAACTATCATAGCAATTATATAAAGCATTCTATTCGCCACAAGTGTCGGCACGCACGGCCGCACACTCCGTGCTCTCAGGGCACTAATCGGTGAACCCGGTCCGGACCCAGCCCGACACCGCGATTCCACCACCATCCCTCGGATGGCAACACTCGTGAGCATTTAGCCCTTTCGGCCGAAGCCTAGGCTCGTTTCCAGCCCCCCGGGAAGTCCCATGTACTTTAGGTCGCTTCTACCGAGACCACTTGGAATGGGTAGAGTTCCACCCGCCCGTTGCTCACTTCACCACGGCCATTTAGCCATCGGTGCGGGCCAAGTTTCTCCTCATTCCCACAGTCGATCAAAACACGCACATAACCCCGTTATGTACCGATTTGCCCTCCAGGCAACATCGTGGCGGCAATGCGATTCCGCCCAAGCTTTCCGGGTGCGCCTCGAGGTTAACCCCCAAGGATCCCTGTATGCAATCTACCGCGTAGAATTTTCGGAAAACTAAATTCACCGGCGCGGAGTCTTCTCCGGCCATGCAATGCAAACATCACCGATCCGGGTTAAACCCGAATAGGCTTCACACACAATGCCTACGCCCGAACTCCGATTCCGGGCTCTAACAACGGGGACTTTACATATCTACCCGAAGGGATTCCGCACCTCAACGCTCACTCGCGAGAGGGGGATTTCCCCATGCATAGAAAGAAGGGCGACTACACATGCCCTATGAAGAGGATCGTTACCCTCGAAGATTTCCGCGGCGCCATGAAGATGTAGTCGGATGGAAAGCTTCGCCTCGCCCTTGCCTTCGAGGATCCGAACTCGGATCGCGAATCGGTGCTTCAAAACTCCTCCGGCGGCCGGATCTTGGGCTCACACCACCAAGGAAGTTCTCCCCTCTCTCTAAGATGAAGAAAGAGAAACTCAAGATGAAAATGAGGGTTTCTCCCCCCATTTCCCGGCTATTAACCCCCCAGGAGAAGCCCCTACCGTCGGATTCAGATCCAAGGGAACGGACGGCCTAGATTAGATCCAAAATCCCAAAAACTGGGCCGAACACGGCTTGACACACGGCCGTGTGTCTGGCCGTGTAACTCATTCGCCGATCGACACGGCTCCTGACACGGCCGTGTTCGAGGCCGTGTGCCCCACACACGGCTTGAGACACGGCCGTGTGTCTCAGGCCGTGTCCTTCTCTGACTCGAGACTGCACAAAAATGCATTCGACCACTGAACACGGGTAGGCACACGGCCGTGTGCCTGGCCGTGTGCCCCTGAGATGACTTCAAATCGAAAAGTGGTCAACATGAAAGTTGTAGATCTCGTCGAGACGAACAAAATTCATGTTGACCATTTTTCCACCCGACACCGTTTTGACCCTCAAAATGGTGCCCGAACGCGATCATCTCCGAGGTTGGGGTCTTACAACTCCCTCCCCCTTAAGAGAATTTCGTCCCGAAATTAAGAACAGAGACTACACAAAATAAACATAATGAGTACCTGAGGGGAACAACTCGGGGTACTCCTCGCGCATCGTCTGCTCTCGCTCCCAAGAGAGCTCCTCGCGCCCGCAGTTATCCCAACGGACCTTCACCATTCTGATTTCTTTGTTCCGAAGCCGCTTGACTTCGAAATCCTCAATAGTTATGGGCTTGACATTCGTTGTCAACCCTTCCTCAACCGGTACTTGATCAGCCGCGATCACCTGCGAAGGCTCTTGCACCGCCTTCCGCAACACAGAAATGTGGAACACATCATGTAATCCATTCAACTCCACCGATAGCTTCAAACGGTATGCCGCTTCGCCGACTCGCTCCAGGACCTCAAACGGCCCAAGGTATCTCGGACTCAACTTTTTCAAGCGTCGAATCCGTGAGACACCCTTGAACGGCTTGATCTTCAAGTACACCCAGTCGCCCACCGCGAACTCCACGTTCCGGTGCTTGGCATTGTAGTACTTCGCCTGCCGGTCCTGAGCGATCAACAAGCGCTCCCGAATGATCCGCACTAACGAGGTAGCACTCTCCACCTCCTGCTTCTTGTACAACCTTGCCTCACCCGTTTCAAGCCATGATAACGGCGTGCGACACTTCCTACCATACAGGGCCTCGAAGGGCGCCATTTGTATGCTCGCTTGGTAGCTGTTGTTGTACGCGAACTCCACCAAATAAAGGTGGTCTTCCCAATGCTTCCCGAAGTCTAGAACACACATGCGGAGCATGTCCTCCATCGTTCTATTGACCCTCTCGGTCTGCCCATCCGTCTGCGGATGGAAAGCTGTGCTGAACTTTAACTTTGTTCCCAACATCTGCTGCACCAACCTCCAATCATTTGACGTGAACCGCCCATCGCGATCACTCACAATGCTACGGGGCACTCCATGCAGCCTAACAATATTGTCAACGTACAACTTTGCCAATTTCTCGACTGGATCATCCTTCCTATGCGGAATGAAATGCGACACCTTAGTTAGCCGATCTACGATCACCCAGATGGCGTCGTTCCCCTTCTGTGACCTTGGCAACCCGTGCACAAAGTCCATGGATATGTCGTCGAATTTCCACTCCGGTATAGGCAAGGATTTCAGAAATCCTCCTGGCTTTTGGCACTCCGCCTTCACCAAGGCGCACGTTTGGCATTTAGCCACGTACAACGCCACATCTTTCTTAAGCCCCGGCCACCAAAACAACTTCTTGAGATCGCGATACATCTTCGTGCTCCCTGGGTGGATTGAGTACTTGGTATGATGAGCCTCGTACATCAACTCCGCCCGGAGGTTACCCCCACTTGGGACGCACAAACGATGATCCTTCCTTAATAACCCGTCTTCTACCGAGAACTGGGAATTTGACCCATCCATAGCGGCCTCCAAAAGCTCCTTCATGGAATCATCCAACTCCAATGCCTGCCGAACCCGGTCAGCCAGGTCGTACTGCACCTCTGTCCAGTTTAACATTGCTTTGGCGCTCGTCTGCTTGTCCACGCAACAGATCTCAAGCTCCTCCAACTCCCGCACTAGCCGCTCATCATGCACCGACAACCAGTTGGCTCGGGCGGGAGCCCTGCGGCTCAGCGCATCCGCAACTGCGTTGCCCTTCCCGGGTACATAATGTATCTTGAAGGTGTAGTCCCCCAGGAACTCCATCCACCTCCTCTGCCTCATATTAAGGTCCTTTTGATCCAACAAGTATTTTAGGCTCTTGTGATCGGTGTATATATCGACTCTTACGCCGTATAGGTAGTGCCTCCACAACTTGAGTGCAAAAATCACGGCCGCCAACTCCAAGTCGTGCACCGGATAATTCCTTTCATGCACTTTCAGCTGACGCGATCCATACGCGATCACACTTCCATGCTGCAACAACACGCAGCCCAAGCCACTACCCGAAGCGTCGCTATACACCTCAAAGCCCTCGGTCCCACTCGGCGAACTAAGCACTGGCGCCGTGGTCAACCGCCTCTTCAGCTCCTCAAAAGCTTGCACGCACTCTTGCGTCCACAAGAATTTCTGATCCTTCCTTGTCAACTTCGTGAGAGGTAACGCTACCCGCGAGAAGTTCTCTACGAAGCGCCTGTAATATCCGGCAAGCCCGAGAAAACTACGGACTTCCGCGACAGAAGTTAACGCAGGCCACTCCCGTATCGCAACAATCTTCGCCGGATCCACCGCTATACCTTCCCCACTCACTATATGACCAAGGAACGCTACCGAGGGTAGCCAGAACTCGCACTTGGAGAACTTCGCGTAAAGCTCATTCCTCCTCAGAGTCTCCAACACCAAATGCAAATGCTTGAAGTGGTCTTCCTCGCACTGCGAGTATACCAAAATATCGTCAATAAAGACGATCACAAAGCGATCCAGGAAATCTCTGAACGTCCTGTTCATCAGATCCATAAACACCGATGGCGCATTCGTCAGTCCAAACGGCATGACCGTGAACTCGAAATGCCCATACCTCGTACTGAACGCCGTCTTTGGGATATCACATTCCCTGATCCTCAGCTGATAGTACCCCGACTTCAAGTCCAACTTGGAGTATACAGATGATCCGACTAACTGATCAAAGAGATCATCAATCCTCGGGATCGGGTACTTATTCTTTTCCGTCAACTTGTTCAATTCTCTGTAGTCGATGCACAGCCGCATACTACCGTCCTTCTTTTTAACGAAGAGGACCGGTGCGCTCCAAGGCGACGAACTTGGACGCACATAACCTTGCTCCATCAGTTCCTCCAACTGAACCTTCAACTCCGCCATCTCCTTTGGCGCCAATCTATAAGGAGCACGTGACACGGGTTTGGCACCCGGCACGAGCTCGATCGTGAAATCAATCTCTCGCTGCGGTGGGGCTCCGGGAAGGCTATCCGGGAACACATCGGGGTATTCGCAAACCACGGGGATGCTATCCAACGGGGACTTTGGCTCCACAGCCCCCACTATCGCAAAGAACAGCTCTGCACCAGCACGAACCGCCTTCACCACCTGAAGAGCAGACATTAGTGTCTTGCTCGACCCCTTAAGCCCCTCGAAAGTAGTCTCCCGCCCTACACCCAGCCTGACCTCCTTACGGTCGCAATCGATCCAAGCCTTCTGCTCTGACAGCCAATCCATTCCAAAGATAACATCGAACTCTACCAACGGCAATAATGACGCTAGCAAGTCGAACTCTTGGCTCCCTATGTGAACCTTCACGGCGCACACCCTGTCCGCACGCATCGAGCACCCATTTGGTAGCAACACATCTAGCTTGTCCTTTGCCATCGAAGAAGGGACTCCGATGCGCGATATAAACTGTTCGGACAAGAAAGAATGCGAAGCACCAGTGTCGAATAGTGCTCGTGCCGGACTATCGCTAATCAACACAAAGCCTAAGCAAAAGACATTAGCTTAACAAGCAATAGGTAATAGTATTCTCAAGTCAACTTGCATAAATTAACTCATACCTGTCACCACATCCGCTTGCTTGATGGCCTCCTGCTGGCCCAAGTTGTAGACTCTAGGCTGAGTTGGAGCATAGTGGGACGCGGTCGACTCCACCGCTTTGCCCTTTTCCTCGTAGGTGGCTCCTTGTTTCCTTTCGGACTTTGAGCGTCCACTCCAGCAGTCACGGGCGAAGTGCCCCGGCTTTCCACATGTGAAGCAAGCGCCCGGGGTTCGATTGGTAGTTGCCCCCGAGGCACCTGCAGAAGGAGCTGGACCCGACGTCCTAGACTTCTTGGAGAATCTGCGGTAGCCCGACTTCGACGTAGTCGGCGCCTTGAACTCTGATCTCTTGCCACCAGATTCCCTCTCCTTCTTCGCTTGCACGTTTCTCATATCCTTCTCCAAGGACCGGGCCGAACTGACCAGGGTCATGAAACCCTGAGTCTTGGGCCCCGACAGCAGCAATCTCAAATCATCCCTTAGCCCTTCATAAAAGCGGCTCGTCTTGCGCTCCTCGTCTGCAAAGGTAGCGCCGGCATATCTCCCCAACCGAGTAAACTCGTGGAGGTATTCATCAACGGTGCTATCACCCTGCGCCAACTTCTGGAATTCGCTCTCTAGCGCGATCCTCTGCGCCGAGGGGAGGTATCGAGCCATAAATAGTCTCGCAAACTCCTCCATCGGGACTTCGGCCAATGGCCTTCCCCTCAACTGATGCAGCTCTAGGCCCTCCCACCACAGTCTTGCGTCCCCATCCAAAAGGAACGTCGCTATAGTGGTCTTCTGCCACTCTTCAGTTTGCATCGCAGTCATCACCCTGTTGACCCTTGAGAGCCAATCCTCTGCTTGGGTCGGGGTTTCTGCCCCCGTGAACACTGGTGGGTGAAAGCCCATGATATGCTTCAGTTGTCTTTCAGTTGCTCTCCTAGGCAACTCTGGCTCCAAAACTACTTGCTCAACCCTCCTTCGCTCTGCCGTCTGAACCGGTACTTGCTCCACAGCAGGAGCAGGCTGCTGCACCTGCCTTGCAGGCTGCGCATTGATCATTGCCATGACCGCTTCTGCCACCAACCTAATGGTCTCAGCAGACAAAGGTGTTGCAGGCGCATCGCTTGGCGCACTGCTCGCCTCAGAACCTGGCCGTTCAGACGGCCCAGCACCACTTCTGGTCACCTAAAATCGTGCAAAACACCGATAAGCGACCCAAAAATTACTGCAAACAGCAATTATAGGAACACGCAGGTTCCTCAATCATGTGTATTTTCATTCCTAAGTGGACATTCATGGGTTCTTTTCATGTTATAACGATGACGCACACCATGTGCTCACCACCCCTTAAAGTGAATTCGTCCACGAATTCATTTAAGCTTGACCGAAACCAGAAGTCTGATACCAATTTGTAACACCCCTATCTGTCGCATAGCATATAACAGTAGGTCCGGCCGGGGCCCGACGCCATATACTACGGACAGACCGGTTGGTTACGCGTTGAAACCATAGAACCAATCAGAGCGTCCTACACAACACCTAGCGGAAGCAATTTTATTAAGTTGCAAAAAGATAAGAACCCTACCACAGAGCATGAATGTCCACTACAACCCAGGAATGAGTACATACACAAAAGAGTTCACGGCCTTAAGGCCTTACAAAAGTGTTCGCTTAACAAGATAGCGTCTTTCATACATCGGCACGCAGGCCGGCCATACATGAATATGAAAAAGCTAATAAATAAGCCTTCGAGGGCTGGCGCTGCAACTTGGGCTTTAGCCCGCTATTTGCCGCTTGGCTCCGCAACAGCACCTGCAGGAACAACCCACCCAAGAGGTGGCAATACAAAAGGGCAACGGTCAGCAAAGCTGACCAAATTATAACGACCCCGTCCCGTTTCTCGGGACGGCGGTGCTCCTTCCCTGCATATAAAACTATCATAGCAATTATATAAAGCATTCTATTCGCCACAAGTGTCGGCACGCACGGCCGCACAGTCCGTGCTCTCAGGGCACTAATCGGTGAACCCGGTCCGGACCCAGCCCGACACCGCGATTCCACCACCATCCCTCGGATGGCAACACTCGTGAGCATTTAGCCCTTTCGGCCGAAGCCTAGGCTCGTTTCCAGCCCCCCGGGAAGTCCCATGTACTTTAGGTCGCTTCTACCGAGACCACTTGGAATGGGTAGAGTTCCACCCGCCCGTTGCTCACTTCACCACGGCCATTTAGCCATCGGTGCGGGCCAAGTTTCTCCTCATTCCCACAGTCGATCAAAACACGCACATAACCCCGTTATGTACCGATTTGCCCTCCAAGGCAACATCGTGGCGGCAATGCGATTCCGCCCAAGCTTTCCGGGTGCGCCTCGAGGTTAACCCCCAAGGATCCCTGTATGCAATCTACCGCGTAGAATTTTCGGAAAACTAAATTCACCGGCGCGGAGTCTTCTCCGGCCATGCAATGCAAACATCACCGATCCGGGTTAAACCCGAATAGGCTTCACACACAATGTGTAACGCCCCGCCTTTTCAGCGATTATTTTTTATTCTCATTTGGGCGTTACGATGACGCGTTTCCGTGGCTTGTGCCATGTGTGGAGTATGGTTTAGCTCCTTAGAACTGAGTGCCCTGTTTGGTAGCCTGTTGGCAAGATCTCCCTAGCTAACCGAGTCGTTTTGGTGACCCGGTGTGGCCTCTCGGGGGGATGTTTGTGTTTGGCTTTGTTTGGGTGTAACTCGAGTTCTGTTCGTCGAAAGGTAATTTCGACTTCGCCGTTGTGTTCGTTGCATGGGTATTTAGCTACGGTGCGAATTTCGTCGAATTCCGAGGTGATTTGGTTTTCGCGTAGTTTTGGGTGCTTAATGTAATTTTATAAATAATTATATAATTATATAATTATATATATATATATATATATATATAGGAGAAAAGCCCGATCTTCTTCCTCATCGCAAAACCGCCGCCCTATCGCACGGAGAAACCGCCTCCCCTTCCGCCGGCGATTCCGGGCTCGTTCGTGGACGGATTTCGATTCCGAAGGCGGCGTTGTCTTGCTCTCCCTTAGATCTTCATTTCGGCGGTAAGATATTCGTTTTTCGTGGAGTTTTCATGAGTTGGAGATTTCGGTTTTTGGAGGTTTTTCCGCCATTAATGGCCGGGTGCTTGTTTTAGGGTTGCGGCCGTTCTGATCCGTGCGAAGAAGAGGAAAGCAGCCCAAGTTTCGCCGGAGATTGAGGCAAGTGGTATTCTTGCCCTTGCCAAGTGTTTTTCTTTGATTTTATTTGCTGAAATTAAAATCCCGGTTAGCCCAGGTTAGAGGCCTTGTTGTTCTCGTTTTCTTGCTAACTATAGGGCTTAGTTCTTCCTACTGAAACCCCCCCTATGTTGTGATGACTGGAATCCAAATTGTCGGCGTGAAGCCGTTGTCTTCCTTCATTTTTGATTGTTGCTCCGGTTCGGGCGTAGCCGAGGGGGAGAGTTAGGAGGGGGGTGTGGTTGCCAATTTCCCTCGTTAGGATATTATTCGAGTGGTTAGGCATAGTTTGAATGGTAGTAGCGTGAGACGTTGATAGTTGTCTACTGCTACTGCAGTGGCGTGAGTCGTGTGCGCGTTCCGGTATCGTTCGGAAAATTCCAAACGGTACAGGTTAGTCGCGCACGGTCATCAACCGTTAGGGCGCACGACCACTGGTCGTGTGCCTCTGCTCGTGCGCGGCTATCTTTCAGTTTCCAAAGTTCTGTCTCGGCAATCGCACGAGCGCTGGCGACAGTGCGCACGACCACTGGTCGTGCGTTACTGATCGTGCGCAGCCATTAGGTTTTTCTCAGGTTTTCCGGGCCCATTACGCACGACCATCAGCCTTGAGTGCGCACGACCATTGACCGTGTGCCACTGATCGTGCGCTGATGCTTAGCTTTTTGTCTGGTTCCCAGGTTCAACTCGCACGACCATCAGCCTTGGGTGCGCACGACCACTGACCGTGCGCCACTGATCGTGCGCCTTGTATTTTCTCGTTTGCTAGACGCATTTAGCGGGTTTCGAGTGCGGGGATTCAGATACTCAAGTGGCAGGCAACTACCCGAGTTCTGGATCTCTTGCCTTGGTCGTTCGGCTATCGTCGAGGTTCGTATTCTTTAGCGGTATTGTGGGTAGTAACTTTATTTTGGCGGCGAGTGAGGCTAGCTCACTCAATGCCAAAGGTTGGGTAGGCACTGAGTGGGTTTCACTCAACGCCTAGTCGTGTTGGTTTATTTCAACACTCGTTCCTTACCATGAATTCCGTGCTTGAGTGAATTCCTTGTTATGTCTTGAGTTTTCCTTGTCGGCCGTGTTCTTCTTTCCGAATGGCCGAATCGTGGGTCGTGGTTAGTAGTGGTGGTTGTAGCTCTTTATGGGGGTGGAGTTGTGTGATATAGCCAAGGCCACCCATGGATTTCTTGCTCCAGGTACGGGCTGGGCATGTCGGGTGGAAGGTCCCTTGTGTGTTCACGTATTGACCCTCGAGCTTTTGACTTGGACATGGTGGATTGGGGGACTGCGTTTGCCTTCGATCCGGTTCCTCGTTGTTGTTTTTGCTACTATCACTTCCCACAGTTTAGGGTGTTAGAAGTTTCTTCCGTGGTAGTTTTGCAGCATTTTGGCTCTTGGCAGCCTAGTAGGCCCTGCAGGATGTGGTTCCTGGGCTGGGTCGTTGCTGTTTCTTTGCACGTTGTGCATTTCTTGTGGTCCTGTTTTGGACATTTGTGACTCTTTCTACTGCATGTTTCCTGTTATTTTCGTCCTTTTGGTTGACTCTCTCATGCAGTTTTACCTTGATTTTAGCTTGCTGAGGTATTCTGTTTTCTTTTGGAATACCCCAGGTTCTGAGCTGTAGCCAGTCTGGAGGCTAGTCGGAGGTGGTGTTGTTGGTGGACTTCCGGACTGTAGAGTTTTGTTTACCTTGTTTGTGAGGTTGTTTTCAGTACTTTCTTACAGACATATATGTGTGCTGGTGGGTTCGTGTCAGGTTGTTGGCGCCCACTAGTAGTTTTTACCTTGTACTAGATATACACTATTGCTGCTACCATTTATTTTTCTGGAGATAGTCTACTTGCTTTGAGAAGGTTTTATGCTAGGTTGCTAGTTATTTTTAAACTATAAATACTATTATAAATGAAGCTCATGATCAACATGTTTTTATAAACTTAATCACTACTTTCCAAATCACGTACGAAAACCGTTTTCTTATATATATTATATAAACTGAGTGTAGTGTCTTGCATAGTATGAGTGGTTCTCTTGGGACCCTTATGCGCTCTTTAGGGTGTAAAACCTAATCAAATTATTTTTCCGCAGCGTTTAAATATAGTTTTCTTTTGTGGACTAGATGATCCACTGAGCCGAGGGATACGGACTCTAAACATAACTAATTTTCTATTTCATTAAGCACATGAATTTTCTTGCATAAAGATTGTAGTTGGATTTGCCTGAGCGTCAGCAGTTATCCCCTGCTTGACGTGGCATCATGACGCGTGTTTTCTCTTACTCTGATAATTCTTAATTCGGAGAAAATGCGGGTTGTGACAGTTGGTATCAGAGGGAGGTTGCTTGACAAGTTAGTTGGGCAACCTTCCTTGGATGCTGTTAGTAGTTCAGCATCATGTCATTCACACACCGATATGTCATCAGCACGTCTTGGCAAAAGCACGAACACTACACTCATAGCATAACATGAAGTATACGAGGCATATTATGTAGTATGGGATGCATAATATGTGTTCGTATATGGATCCACCATAGGGGCTACATGTGAGGGTTATGTAGTATGGGATGCATAACCTCACCACATGACTGCGACTAGCACGTTTTTTTTTTCGTTGCATGGAAATGTTATGTAGTATGGGATGCATAACATTTTCATGTGTACGCCGCTCATATCATGCATTAGGGCCTTCTTTTTAGAATGCATAGCACAATCATGCATATCATATCATTGCATAAGCACAACGCGCCAAGCTAAAGATTTGCAGGATGACATATGTACACACATAAGTTTTCAAACTAACATAAGTTCATGCATCCGATCTAGGCACAAGAGTTAGTGAGGTGGTGGTTAACCATCCTAGGATAGGGCATATCATCTAATTTTTTTTTGTGAAGAAGATAAACTCTCAGAGCAAGTTTAGCAGCTTTAAGTCTATATCTACATATGTAATGTCTGTACTGGTAGTCGGTTTTAGTCGTGGGATTTGGATCTGATTTGCGTTGTATTGATTTTTTTTTAGGATGGCTAGGCGTCCTGCGACTCGATCGACTCCCCTGTCTGAGGGTGAATCTTCTGGAGCTCAGAACGATGCGGTGATCGAGGGTCTGCGTCAGAGTAGCGAAGCTATGGGTAGGCAGTTGGAGGAGGTGCAAGCCCAGATTCAGTCTTTGGTGGCAGTTGTGGCAGGCCAGGCTCAGGGTGCGCAAGTTCCTGCTGGGGGGTTAGCTGTTCCTCCTCCTCCTGCACCCTTGAGACCTCCAGTGGTGGTGCCAGCAGAGATGGCCTTCATCTCGCAGTTTCAGAGGCTGAGCCCTCCCACTTATGATGGGAAGGCAGATTTCATGGTGATAGACGACTGGCTGATCTCCATGGAGGAGATGTTCTCGTACTCTGGGATTTCAGATGATCAGAGGGTGATGATAGCCGCCTATCAGCTTAAAGGTTTGGCTAAGAGTTGGTGGCTGAGAGAGAAGGAGAGCCTGGTAGCCGGATGCTCTTGGGAAGTGTTCAAGGAGATGCTGTTGAGGAAGTTCTTACCCTCGGTCGAGCGTGACCGCCTCATGAATGATTTCCTCTATCTGAAGCAAAGGCAGCTCACGGTGGGTGAGTATGAGATAGAGTTTAGTAAGTTGAGCCGTTTTGCCCCTGGATTGGTCAGCGTTGAGGCTGATCGAGTTAAGCGATTCCTCGGAGGTTTGAGGAGTGAGGTGCAGCAGTTGGCCAGTGCTTATGGGTCAGTGACTTATGCTGGAGTTGTAGAGGCTGCTCTTAAGGTTGAGGCCATTGAGGTGGCGAAGAGCAGAGGCCAGCAGTTGAAGAAGGATAAGAGGAAGTTGGTAGAGGAGAAGAAACCCCTGGTACCCGATGCTGTTCCGGGAAAGAGGAGCAGGGTGGTGTGCAGTTTCTGTGGCCGGTCAGGCCATCCTGTTGAGAGGTGTTTCAAGAAGGCGGCAGCTCAGAAGAAGGAGCAGGTTCATGCGATTCAGGGTGCTCCTAGGAGAGATGTCTCCTGTTCAGTTTGCAAGCGATCCGGGCATGATGCAGCC